>JAJKFL010000039.1:6513732-7963107 GCA_021186555.1 Reticulitermes speratus | reverse complement strand
ATTTATTACAATTGAGTCCCTGAGGATGAACTGTGACATGGTTCGAAACATGTTGGACTATTTTTAATACAAACTGTATTAAATAACAGATAATAAAGAGTGTACATTTGTCGGAACATGATTTTATATAATCAAGAAAATGTACGGTACAAATAACATATACCCCAGTAATTACATTATGTATCACCAGGCTTATTCATTAACTCTATATTCTGCTGACAAAATGAATTTAATTGTTTATATGATTCTCAGCACAAACAGCGACTATTTCTCTGTACAATATTAAACGACTGGTTTTTACAATGGAGAAGGACTGTGTTTACTGCGCGGTACGTTTTGAATCTTTAAACATAATCAAGCTTCATGTCGGCCTTTAAAGGGTTAGGAATAATTTCTAACCGAAAGAAGTAAAAATTAATTTTGTTGTAAAAATGTTAGTTCAGTCTATGAATAACAATAATAATAATAATAATAATAATAAAACAGAAGTACAAATGTGAATAATGTAAAAGTACAACACATTCTGCATGGGAAATATTATTACGTGTACCATAAATTGTAACTACAGAACAGCTGCAACATTGCACAGCCTAGAAACATGGCGTGTTTCACGTATACAAATGTAAATAACCATCATAAATGTAATGAATAACAATAACAATAGAAATAATCGAAATCATACCAGCAATTTCGAAGATCCAACGCTTTATGGAACTTGTACAAATAAGGTATGAAAGTTATAAAGAGCTGGTATTGCCGCAGCCTGCTTGACAGAATAATAATAATAATAATTCAAAATGTTACCAACCATGGCCTTTTACTATATACCATGGTACAAATTAGACGCTTTCATACTTATTAAGTCATCACCAGTGTCTTCTTTTTTCCTACTTACATTGAATCCAAGCCAAGATTTATATGAAGGTTTAGAATATACAAAATAAAATAAGATATATGATTTGTACTTGACTGAACAATTTTGATCTTATTAGTAAAAATAATGAAATGTATTTTACCTTTTTCCTGATATCCACTGCAGCTGTCATATTTCTATGTACTGTGATACTCATGCACCATCTTCTACTGACATACGATGGCTTCGACCTGTTACATTTTATTCCATTTTATTGTCCATTTTTTAATCATCTTGCCTATCTTGCTCTTGGTGTCCCACTTGTCTGTTGAAGCTTAACAGTGGCGTCTTTGTTTTGTTTTTTGTGTACCGTAGTCTATTACTATGCTGTAGCTGAATCTAGTGTTTGCATTTCATTTTATTTTACACTGTTATATTATCAACATATGTATTCTTGCGAGGCAGTAGGTTTTATCCTTCATGGGGTGGTGATGTTTCTTGTCTCAAGTTATTTTCCTTTACATTTACAAGCAGTGTCACGAGGTACTAATCTGAACTTGTAACTGCGAAATTAATAATTGTTGCTATTACCAAACTTATTTACATCTTACTCCAATGTGCTGCCGTCTTTCTTAGTCTACCCTCTTCTACCTACTCACTGCAGGTATAGAGGGTTATTGTTGCACACGATAACAATCAATGACACACACACACACTCGGTAGGACTCCTCTGGACGAGGGGTCGGCCCATTAAAAGAGACCTGTACCTTGCAACACACAACACGGACAAGAGACAGACATCCATGGCCCCCGGCGAGATCCGAACCCGCAGTCCCAGCAATCGAGCGGCTCCTGACCCACGCCTTAGACCGCGCGGCTACTGGGATCAGCTGTGTCAATAAGTACATGGAAATGAAAGTTACAACTGGTTTTATTTCGTTCGTTTATTAAGATATTCGTTATTTTCTTACAGTACGTAGAATCATGTAAGACTGTGAAAACTACGGCGCAGAGGTATGCATCCTACTGCTTCACAGAGACATATACGTGCATAGGTTATATAAGAGTGCAAAACAGAACGAAGTGCAAACACTAGATTCACCTACGTCATAATAACCGACTAGAGAACAGATAACGAATGCCACTATCAAGCTTTAAAGGCGAAATGGACACCCATGATACAAAAGATAAGATTATTACAAAACAGATACTAGAATGGTATATAGTATCACACGATGTGTGATGTGTCAGAAGAGGGTGGTGCATGAATACAACAGTACACAGAAATAAGATAACTACAGCTGATATCCTGGTAGGAAAAATGTAAGAAGTACTAATTTTTAATACACATATTTAAAATTTGTCAGTTAAGTAAACTGTTCTCCATTTACTTTTATTTCGTATTTTTAGATTTTCATATAAAAATTGTCTTTATTTAAACGTAAGTAGGAACTTAAACTTAGAAAACACTGGTGATGATTCAGTATCTTGAAACGCCTTTGCTCTGTAGGAAAGTTTACAACAAAAAGGTTTATTTGGTGATATCTTGAATTACTATAAGAGAACTGAGTGAAAGGCGTAGTTATATTGTCATTGACAGTGTAAGGAATATAATTACATTATTGGCAAAGCAACTATATTTATATCAATACGCGTTAATAATGACATGATACACTTAAGAAATAAAATTAAAGACATTTTGAGTTTCAATTGATCTTGTTTGCAATTTAATGTCGTACTGGTTGCCATGCCTCTAAAAGGAGAAAGACAGTATTACATATTTTTGTCAAGCCAATCAAAATGGTTGCATTTACTGTCGTACTGTTTTCTAAATAGACAGACAATAAGCGGAGGACTCAGAATAAAGCGCCATGCGAAGAAAATATAATATTAAATGGGTGTTCTTTTCTAGACACCCTAGGTTTATATCTGCAAAACGATAACCGAAAAATTATGTTTTGCATCGTACATATTAAGACAGTATTAAGACAGCTGATACTGTGAAAGCACTGAAGACATAGTCACTACAAAATAAAGTTGATATATGTATAGATAAGACTTTGGATACAAAGATAGACGAAACACTGTAGACCAAGCTCTGCAGTGTAAATTAAACACACAGAAGCCGTGAACAGCGTTAGAAATGATGGACTGAGTCTGTGTAATGGGAAAAGTTTGCGTTGCCCACAACAAGAACAAAAACAACAAAATTACGTAATTTCGAAAAGTTAATAATAAATAAGTAAGGCTAATAAAATATGTCTAAATGAACACTAAAGCAGAGTTCGGTTAGGCAAACATTTGTCTGACACATTTCGTATTAAAAAAGGTTTGAAAACAGGAGATGCTGTATAGCCACTGTTTTCCAACTTTGTTTTAGCATATGCCATTAGCAAGGTTCAGGCAAACCAGGAGGGCTTGCAATTGAACGGTACACACCAGGGTCTTTGTTATGTTGATTATATTAATATACTGAGTGGAAACATACACACTACAAAGAAAAACATTGAACCTTTAGTACAGTGGTATTCAACCTGGGGTACGCGTACCCCCTGGAGTACGATTAGACACCTTAGGGGGTACGTAGAATTTAAAAAAATCTAATTATTTCTTGATAAACACTGAATAATCAGGGCCAGATTTAAGGTTAGCCACAAGAGACCCGGACTTAAGGACATTTGAGATCGCCATTTTTTTTCTCTCTCTCCTTTATGTGATTCTTAACTGGGCGGCTAGTTTCATTTTATTCCACATAGTGCGTTGGAACGTGACTGAACACTATTGGGCGGGATTAACGTTTTCCCTAAAACTGTTTTTCACTTATTTTAACCATGCAATGAAGCTACTTCAAACTACTGTTGGGGCAATAAACAAACAGATGCACTTCTTCATATTACCTTGTTCTTTGACTATTACCGCTGCCTTCATTTAATAGGTTGATTCTCCTTTTTCTAATTTAAAACTTATTATTTAATACATTAATTTGGACGTGATTGATTTAATTTATTTTAGATGTAGATTGTAGACTATCTATAACTTTAATTACGTACCAACAAATTTGGGGGTACAAAGTTGAAGATAAATTATATCTGGGGGTACGCGAACAAAAAAGGTAGAATACCACTGCTTTAGTAGATGCTAGTAAGGGGGCTGGTTTAGAAGTAAATATTGAAAAAACTAAGTATATGTTCACGTCTCGAGACCAGCTTGCAGGACAAAATCACATCATACGAGAGGTAATAAATCCTTTGAAATAGCGGAAGAGTTTAGATACTTTGGAACAACCTTAACTAATCAAAATTCCATTCATGAAAAAATTAAGAGCAGATTCATATCAGAGAAGGCTTGCTATCATTCAGTGCAGAATCCTTTGTCTTTCACTTTGCTATCCCAAAATGTAAAGATTAAGACGTACAGAACTGTAATTTTGTCTGTTGTTTTGTATGGGTGTGAAGATTCTTCTGTAAAGCTGAGGGAGAAACATAGGCTCAGGGTGTTCGAAAATGGGGTGCTGAGAAGGATATTTGGGCCTAAGAGAGACGAGGTACCAGGGAAGTGGAGAAAACTACATCACGAACAGCTTTATGATCTGTACTCCTCACCAGATATTATTCTTAGAATCAAATCAAGAAGAGTGAAATGGGTGGGGCATGGGAGACAGGAGACGTGACGCAGGGTTTTAGTGGGGAGACCTCAGAGAAATTGGCAACTCCTAAGATCTAGGCGTAGATGGGAGGATAATATTGAAATGGATCTTCAAGAAGGATAATGTAGACGCATGGATTGGATATTTCTGGCTCAGGATAGGGACAGATTGAGGGGGCTTGTGAATGTGGTAATGAACCTTCGAATTCCAAAATATGCGGAACTTTTCTTGATTAGCTAAGGATTTGTTAGCTTCTCAGGAAGGGCTCTGCTCCATGGAGCTACTTTAATAAAAAAAACTGCCCTACACGACTGAAATACACTAGTATATACGCCTACGTATTTACAAATTATTATTCACAATTTAACAATATTGAGAAGGCTTACCCAAATTGGGCTGTCAAGTAATAGCAGCAGCAACAGCAGTGGTAGCAGTAGTATTAGTACCAGAAGCAGTAGTAGCAGTAGCAGTAGTAGTAGTATTAGTATTAGTAGTAGTAGTAGTAGTAGTAGTTGTTCTTGTTGTAATTTTAATATGCTGAGTTTTCAGTCTGGGTCATATGGTGTCACTTATCAGTACATGCGACTGTATTACTGGGATTAAATTCACGATTTTCTTAACACTTATAACTCAAGAAATACATTAGCTTCACTTACAATATATTCCAATAAAATTCGCTGGTAAATACCATGTGTTTACTTGAAGGAGGCTGGGGAAGATACTTTGTACTAGTTCGGACAGCCTGATAAAAACTAACTACCTTCAACATTCTCAGAGGAACACGTGCACCCAGGCATATGAATAGTTTCTCCACAACAACTAAAGAACAGGTGCATGACTGTACTCATATTTCTACCAGCAATATTCCTTGTTGATTGTGCTTCATATTGATACTGACGATGTTTAAACTTCGCCATGATTAGGTCCTACACTTCTAGTCACAGTCAGCACTTCCACTTTGAATACAATCATCAGACTCACTGTTCTAAAACACACAAAGCCTAACACTATTTTCATTATCACATTACTTCTACTATCACTGTTATGCAATATTATTAATGTTATATTCACATCAACGGCGTAACTGTCCTTACAGCTCCCGTAACAGCCGCCATGATTATCACACCAGCTGACACGAAGGAATTGATGCTTTGCTATCTGTAACTACCGTACAGGCATTCTGCTAACCAATACTAGTTAAACAATTTGTCCACTATGTGTGCGTATAGTGGCAGGTACAGGTAGAACAAACAGCAGACCAGAATGAATTGTGTTAAATAAAATGGAAGGACGTAAGTAAGAAGAAAGAAAGGAAAAGTAAACAAAAATATGAGGATTTAATAGTAATGTTTATAAAGTGTTTTCTGCCTCCATTTTCAGGGTTGAATAGTCAAAAAACGGTCGCTCCTCTTGGACTGCTCACACCCTGAAAATGAAGAAAGTATTGACTTCCAAAAACGTCGGTAGCTATTTACTAATTGACATGTCATCATGTCTCAGAAGATTCGAATCTTCAAATAATGAGTGAGAGAAGGAAAATAGAGCTAGAGATGTTAAAAGATAGGAAATGAAGAACAGAGGAAGACTGATAGGAAATGATGAAACACGCTGCATATGGCATTCACTGTAGAGAATGGCTTGCTTGATTGTAACATCATTTATACAAATCTTTTTAACTGTGTAAAGCCCTCCGGTAAATGTGTAGTATAACACTTGGTGCAACTTTAAGAAACTATGCATTTTGCCAGCAGAGTGTATATGTGTGTTCCGTGTAATTCTCAAAATAAGCACCAATTAGGTCCAAAACAGCATTAATTTGCTTGTCATCGTAATTAACGCAAAATGTTCTCTGTGAGGTATGATTTTGAGTTTTGTAGCCGATTTAATTTGTATGAATGTCGGTGTTTAAAGGATTGGTGAAACTTTACCAGTGGGCCTTGTCACACTACTGCATTTGCGACTGAATTGCAAAAACTGTTTCTTCGTGTTTTTCGTGATTTAATTTGCAAGAGTGCTAAAGAAACGGTTCTATTTAGCTCAAACCTCTTTCTGTTACGCCTCATAGGCACTTTTGGGCAAAGCGAAATGAATGATGTTCTTTCTTTCCGTTTACTGTATATATCGCTTGGTCTGTGTTTGACAAAGTTTGTGGGATTTGGGTTATAGATCCGCGCGTCTTTAATTTCGAGACTGGATGGACGTGAATGTTCGAATTCATGCCCTGGCCGCTTTACTTCCGGGGATATATAGGAGACTGGGTGGGCCCCAGAGCGCAGTCTTCATGGTGTGTGGAAAAGAAAAACCTATGACCCGACTTTAATTGAGCCCATATCCAGCTTGTAGCCTAGTCTTACACTGACTGAACTTTTCCGATTCCTGATATATAAATTTGGTCGGCTTATTGTTTTTGAATAACATAGCAGTAATGTGCTTATTCAGACAGGAGGGTACGTAGTGATATTACGAGTATGAACGTAATCTCGGCGTTTCCATGAAAATGTGAACAGAAGAGCTATATACTTAGTTAGTCAATCATCATCTTGTCTTCTGTGTTGTGTGTGTTTGTGTGTATAGAACGATGAGCCAGTTTGAATAAATAAGCATAACAATTATCTGAATCTGTGTAATTGTATTTACTCTACGTATTTTGTTTTGCAATTGTGTAGAGTTTGTTTTGTATTGTTATTTTTATGTAAATTATAAGTCCATTTGTATTGTGTGTACTAGTGTAAGGACTACTGCCACCGGGTGAAACCCCAAATGCAGTAAATAATAATAATAATAAAATAATAATAATTACTATACTTTTTCCATAAAACGCTTGCAAAGGGAAATACAGTTTTGAGTGACAGAGAAGCCAATGTTTGTATTTAGATAAGGTAGGTTGTCGCGAGATTTAAATTTCAAGAACGGGTTCCTTGGTATAGTAATGTCTATAATTGACGAATGAGTAAATTCAGAGTCCATGTTCGGCTATATGGTGACTGGCTAAGAGCTGCATTATCAGCGTTTGAGTCCTGGCAGGCACATAATTTTTACGTTCGGCACCACGTCCACACCGGGAAGGTTTCTTTCAAGTAATCAACAACTACAGTAGGAATAGCGCCCGAAGATGTAGTTAACCATACACGCGCATGTGGTGCCAAGGTGCAGAATACGTGGAGCTATACCTCCTCTTCCCCATAAGCATTTTTGGTGTAGTGCTTAATTAACCACAGTATGATTTTACCTGCACCTCATTCACAGTTCCTGTCACAGAAACTCAACAGCTACGTAATTAAAAAAAGAAACAAAAACACATGTATTTTTTAAGTATGTGTTTTACAGTGACACCTCTCTCACATGCTAAATGTTACGCCTTATTTGCGACGTGCTGTAGTTTCCATTATGCCACCAACAAGTCTCTTCCATATCAAGTTGACGAAGTACTTGTGTGTAGTGTATATACACGCAAGCACAGCACAAGAGGTTGGCATGACATCATCCAGCGTGGACAGTGCAATTCGATTGCCTCTTAAGCAGAATCAGGAGAGCCCCAACATTACAAGCTGTTGAGAGTGCCTTTTTTCACGAGGAACATTAATCTTTGAAACCTAGTGGTAAATTTACGTACCACCAGGTTTAAAATTAACAAATTCTGCATGGGTCTCACATTGCATTTATGTGTTTTGTATGGATTATAGAACAAACTGCAAATTTGCCTTATACAACATTAACAGATTTCTTTTTATAACGGAAGTGGAGAATGTTTACTGAGCAGTAAGCACTGAACACTTGTATAGAACAGATACGTTTCCTCTTTGAAGGGTTAACTCAAGATGAGGTAAAAACTTTCATAACCTCACTCCTGTTTGAATAAGCACATTACTGCTATGTTATTCAAAAACAATAAGCCGACCAAATTTATATATCGGGAATCGGAAGAGTTCAGTTAGTGTAAAAATTGGCTACAAGCTGCACGACCGAGGATATGGGCTCAATTAAAGTCGGGTCATAGGTTTTTCTTTTCCACACACCATGAAGACTGCGCTCTGGGGTCCACCCAGTCTCCTATATTTCCCCGGAATTAAAGCGGTCAGGGCGTGAATTCGAACATTCACGTCCATCCAGTCTCGAAATTAAAGACGCGCGGATCTATAACCCAAATCCCACAAACTTTGTCAAACACAGACCAAGCGATATATACAGTAAACGGAAAGAAAGAACATCATTCATTTCGCTTTGCCCAAAAGTGCCTATGAGGCGTAACAGAAAGAGGTTTGAGCTAAATAGAACCGTTTCTTTAGCACTCTTGCAAATTAAATCACGAAAAACACGAAGAAACAGTCTTTGCAATTCAGTCGCAAATGCAGTAGTGTGACAAGGCCCACTGGTAAAGTTTCACCAATCCTTTAAACACCGACATTCATGCAAATTAAATCGGCTACAAAACTCAAAATCATACCTCACAGAGAACATTTTGCGTTAATTACGATGACAAGCAAATTAATGCTGTTTTGGACCTAATTGGTGCTTATTTTGAGAATTACACGGAACACACATATACACTCTGCTGGCAAAATGCATAGTTTCTTAAAGTTGCACCAAGTGTTATACTGCACATTTACCGGAGGGCTTTACACAGTTAAAAAGATTTGTATAAATGATGTTACAATCAAGCAAGCCATTCTCTACAGTGAATGCCATATGCAGCGTGTTTCATCATTTCCTATCAGTCTTCCTCTGTTCTTCATTTCCTATCTTTTAACATCTCTAGCTCTATTTTCCTTCTCTCACTCATTATTTGAAGATTCGAATCTTCTGAGACATGATGACATGTCGATTATTAAATAGCTACCGACGTTTTTGGAAGTCAATACTTTCTTCATTTTCAGGGTGTGAGCAGTCCAAGAGGAGCGACCGTTTTTTGACTATTCAACCCTGAAAATGGAGGCAGAAAACACTTTATAAACATTACTATCAAATCCTCATATTTTTGTTTACTTTTCCTTTCTGTCTTCTTACTTACGTCCTTCCATTTTATATAACACAATTCATTCTGGTTTGCTGTTTGTTCTACCTGTACCTGCCACTATACGCACACATAGTGGACAAATTGTTTAACTAGTATTGGTTAGCAGAATGCCTGTACGGTAGTTACAGATAGCAAAGCATCAATGCCTTCGTGTCAGCTGGTGTGATAATCATGGCGGCTGTTACGGGAGCTGTAAGGACAGTTACGCCGTTGATGTGAATATAACATTAATAATATTGCATAACAGTGATAGTAGAAGTAATGTGATAATGAAAATAGTGTTAGGCTTTGTGTGTTTTAGAACAGTGAGTCTGATGATTGTATTCAAAGTGGAAGTGCTGACTGTGACTAGAAGTGTAGGACCTAATCATGGCGAAGTTTAAACATCGTCAGTATCAATATGAAGCACAATCAACAAGGAATATTGCTGGTAGAAATATGAGTACAGTCATGCACCTGTTCTTTAGTTGTTGTGGAGAAACTATTCATATGCCTGGGTGCACGTGTTCCTCTGAGAATGTTGAAGGTAGTTAGTTTTTATCAGGCTGTCCGAACTAGTACAAAGTATCTTCCCCAGCCTCCTTCAAGTAAACACATGGTATTTACCAGCGAATTTTATTGGAATATATTGTAAGTGAAGCTAATGTATTTCTTGAGTTATAAGTGTTAAGAAAATCGTGAATTTAATCCCAGTAATACAGTCGCATGTACTGATAAGTGACACCATATGACCCAGACTGAAAACTCAACATATTAAAATTACAACAAGAACAACAACTACTACTACTACTACTACTAAATACTAATACTACTACTACTGCTACTGCTACTACTGCTTCTGGTACTACTACTACTGCTACCACTGCTGTTGCTGCTGCTATTACTTGACAGCCCAATTTGGGTAAGCCTTCTCAATATTGTTAAATTGTGAATAATAATTTGTAAATACGTAGGCGTATATACTAGTGTATTTCAGTCGTGTAGGGCAGTTTTTTTTATTAAAGTAGCTCCATGGAGCAGAGCCCTTCCTGAGAAGCTAACAAATCCTTAGCTAATCAAGAAAAGTTCCGCATATTTTGGAATTCGAAGGTTCATTACCACATTCACAAGCCCCCTCAATCTGTCCCTATCCTGAGCCAGAAATATCCAATCCATGCGTCTACATTATCCTTCTTGAAGATCCATTTCAATATTATCCCCCCATCTACGCCTAGATCTTAGAAGTTGCCAATTTCTCTGAGGTCTCCCCACTAAAACCCTGCGTCACGTCTCCTCTCTCCCATGCCCCACCCATTTCACTCTTCTTGATTTGATTCTAAGAATAATATCTGGTGAGGAGTACAGATCATAAAGCTGTTCATGATGTAGTTTTCTCCACTCCCCTGGTACCTCGTCTCTCTTAGGCCCAAATATCCTTCTCAGCACCCCATTTTCGAACACCCTGAGCCTATGTTTCTCCCTCAGCTTTACAGAAGAATCTTCACACCCATACAAAACAACAGACAAAATTACAGTTCTGTACGTCTTAATCTTTACATTTTGGGATAGCAAAGTGAAAGACAAAGGATTCTGCACTGAATGATAGCAAGCCTTCTCTGATATGAATCTGCTCTTAATTTTTTCATGAATAAAATTTCGATTAGTTAAGGTTGTTCCAAAGTGTCTTCTTTCAATTAACCACTGCATCTAAGTTAGTTCAATGCTACTCATTTTAAAGCGTCTGATTATGTAATATTCTCCATTCTCCTATTATTTCTACCTTATTATTACTTATTTATTATTAATGTTCCGGTAGTTTGGCGATATCCTGTTGTGAACTGCATGTATTAAGCCTACAATATTTTTGTGCTTTGTGACGTCATCGTGAGGCCAAACAGGTAGTATCAGTGTTCATACTCCAGATCATCTGGTAGCGCAGGATGTGATAAAATATATCTGTTCACTGTATGTTTATCAGTTGTAAAATTATGTATTTGGTGGGCGATGTATATGGAGAGATTTAATATGCGCGCAAAATTTAGTCGGAAAACATGAAGGAGCTAGACCACTTTTTAGATTTAGATTCAGATAGGAGGATAATATTCAGATGAATGTTCGAGCAATACGGTGTTAGAATTTGAACTAGATTCATCTGGCTTGGGGAATTATCCTGTGATGGGATTTAATTAATATGTAAAAATTTTGCGAATTTCAAGCGCGAGAAATTTCAGGAGAAACTGAAATTCTTAATTTCAAAAGAGTACTGATCATGAAAAGAACGTAAGTTTTCTGCATATCAAGCATAATGGGTTGCGTTAGAAGGCTACACACTGTAGTTCTGACGAGATGTTATATGGAATGCTTCTTGGATACTAACCTTTTAAATCCTAGTGGTTATTTCATGTAACATAAGGTTTAACATAAACAAATTCTAGATTCTCCATACACAGTGTATTTATGTGTTTGTATGGTTCTCAGCACAAAGAGTGACATGTACCTCACCTGATTAATCCTTATAACAGAGATGGACAATGTTTACTGCGCGGTTCGGACTGAGTCTTTACATAAGACAGAGTACGATACGTCCATAAAGGCTTAACAGTCCAGTTCTAAATGCTTCTAACAATAGTGTAGACTATGGTCTCCAACCCGCAGCCAGCTAAGTTGTATAATGCGGCCACGTTTGTAAGTTATGTATATACTATAAAAATTACACAATAATTGAGGTGATTAGGTATACTACTTAATTTTCCACGTGCAGCCCACGAACCAGCCCACAGTAACGGGTGTGTCCCTTTGCCATAAAAAAGGTTGGGCGCCAATGGTATAGACCATTACATTTATTATTACTTGGTTTGCTAGGCTCCCTCCCATATCAAAATATAAAAATTTTCTATAACTTGATCTGTTTCCGTGCTCAGGTGTAAGTGTGGTGAAACTCGTACTGTGTCGGTAATAGAAACGGCTGTTATCAATCACCGGACCGCTAGTGAGTAATCTTTAAGGTCGTAATCATATTCAGCAAGGTTGAATTGTATGGAGGCTGAGTGTGTACGTATGCAGGCTTGAGAAGATTTTGGCCAAAATGTGGTAGGAACCCCATGTAATTAGATCTTGGAAAACAACGCAATAACGCCATCTCGTTGTCGTTGGGGGGAATTCGCTATCTCTTTCTGTTCCGCACACATATTCGCCATCTCTCTTGCTGTAGTTGCTTCCAGGAACTCACCAGAACAGCATACTTCACGTGATAGGCGAGTAGGTGTGTATGTGTGTGTGTATGTGATGTATATAATTTGGTGGCTAGTGAGCGGCTGGCAAGGGGTGGCTTTAAAGATGAGGGTTGGTGTGATTCGCGGAGGGATGCGTGATATGATTTCCCTATCTTTTCTCAGTGCGCACTTCTCACTCAGCGCTGTATGTACTACAACACAAATGTTTGTGTTGGGAACACAAGTCCTTATATTATAAGCCATTCCTCCTTCTCCATGCCCCTGGTACAACCCCCAAGGGGTTGGTTATAGGCGTACAAAAGCCATGCCGCTGCCTTGCAGAAACCAGGATCACGGAAAGTTCAGACTCTGTGACTGCTGTTGCTCCTCCTACACGAAATTGTAGTAAGGTGGGTGGCTGGTTAGTTGTGTTAATGAGAGGAAGGGATTTTAACCCCCTTCATTTGCACCGTTTCTAACCCTGTTGTGTGGTTAATATAATGTATATGAACCTGGATATACCACACCACTTTATAGCTGGAATTAGGCCAGAATTACTGCTAGGATCTGCCTAATTTTATCCCAACTCCCCTTTTCATAGTAGTTTTACTGCTTTCCCTCTGTGTCCTCGTGTAACATCTATGTTTCGTTTAACTTGGTTAAAATGGAGTAGTGTGAGAGTGCCGTATTCATAGAGTAAAGCTGTGCCATGCATTAACCATTTAAAAGTTACACTTTGTTGTTCTTCTTGTCTGTAACTTCAATGGATGGCCTCGCTCCAAGCAGTTAATAACATAGGCTGGGAGACACAACTTTGGTCGTGAAGAATTTCCACATTTCGTACTTTCCGTCACACACGAACTGGCACTTTTACTTTTCTCTGGTACATAGACATGAGTATTTTTCTCCAAGGCAAGGTTTTCTAGTAACAAGATATTGATTTTAAGTAAGTAATTAATTACATTAATCTTAGTCCTTTTTTAACAGCTAATATTCTCAGCTTATAAAGAAAGTCTCCTGAACTTTTGTCTTATTTACGACGGCTACCAATTGTTAAACTTACACGGCGTCAATTTAAATGAATTAAATATGAATATTAATCAATTTTAAATGATCAATAACCTACATTGAACAGTTAGATATGGTGACTAAAACCAACAAATGCACAAAAGTTTATGAAAATATGTTATATACGTAATAATACTACCTACATGTTTCGGCCATTCATGTGGCCATCCTCAGGGAGGTGCTTTACGAAGAACAAATACATTGAGATGTTACAAAAGTTTGTGAACCAATGCACATGTAAAATATTAAATATTAAAATTACGTCTTTGAAAATACTTATTACAGTTTAAAATACAGATAAAAGTTTTTGTGAATAATTCTTGCATGTAACAGATAATGTATATAGATAGTATGTACTATCTATATAGGTAGTATGAGAATATTAGCTGCTAAAGAAGGACTAAGTTTCCTGGAATTATTTACTTACTTAAAATAAATGGACTGAATTTTTTGTGTGTGGATTTGTAAAAGTCCTTTTACGCAGGGAAAATCCGTAATTTACTTTATCCGCGCGCGAGAGAATTAACACAAGCGTAGCCGCAGTCAGTCCGGAAATTATTCAAAGGACATGGCTAGAAATTGAGTATCGTCTTGATATTTACAGGGCTGCGAACGTAGCCTGCATTAAGTTCTTCTAAGTTACGTGTGAAAAATTCGTGAGTTGATAAACATGTTACAAGTCCCATTTATTTATGGCTCTTCCCTTAAAAATGATTACGTCTCGAATCTACGTATCTCATTTTCGATCGCACTGTATTATTTTATCTGTTCTTTTCATATCTCTGTCATTTTTCCCGTTGATCTTGCAAAGTAAATGCAAAGTATACTGGTCACGATATTATATTCAACTAGCCGCCCCTTCAAGTAATAAAATTAGAAGGAGAAGGAAAATGATAAAATTAAATAGAAATGGAGGAACCGAAGGGAAAAAGGAATGACGATAAGAAAATACGTAAAAGTTTTAAGATCTAATAGTTGTAGGTTTTTTTTAGAAAAGCGTCACTCCACAAAAAAATTGCCTTCTTCCTTATGACTAATTTTGGAGGGTTAATAAAGTGCGTGCCTGTAGCTTTGTAGTGAATCCCTCTAATACGTATTGCTTCCTATAGATAAACTATATCTAACGTATAACGTTTGGACGATATAGTGACACTAGTCGCTGTTAGAGATGTACCTACATTCTGGGGAAAGTAATTCCATCAAGGTAAATGGGTTTTAAACATTTGTGCTGCCGATGAGCTTCTGCTGGATGCATTATCGCTCTATTCACAGACAAATGAAGAAATAGACACATAGACAGAGAGACAGACGGACAGAGAAACAGAAAGAGGCTGTGTTGTGGAAACACTTCCCATGATGGAGTAGAGTGTCGGCATTACGTGAAAGATTAATGAAATCATTCACACAAGGCAGCATGAAATTAACACTTAAATAGGTTTCGTGATGTAACATTTACGTAAGCAATTCCATCGTGTTCGATGATTGTACCAACAGGCCTATAACTCTAAGTGATACAGCTATCAAGATAAAATATTTATAACTTCTGCGATATGTCACGAAATGTGTAAATTAAATGCATTTACGTCTAAAAATAACACAAGCAATTACAGGCATTTGCGTGAAGAAACAGGATTAAGGATCTAAATGTATCGCTGGAGAGTGAGATCCCTCAAGGTTTCCATTATTCCCTTCAGGAGAAGTTTGAAAAATTTCTGGATGGACTGAAAAAAATGAAGAACACCAGTCTGAAAATATGTATTATATTTGTATTTAGTTCATGATGTAAACAGGTTTACTTGCATATTGTTTTCTCTACGTACAAGCATCTAAGAGTAGCCTCGCTGTGACATATCGTGGGCCTTACAATCAAACTTACTTCACGAAAAAATTAAGATCAAATTAAATTAAGGGAATGCTTTCTGATATTCGATTAAGAATTTTTGTCTTTCCTGTTGCTGTTTAAAAACATAAGTCTTAAATACACAGAATTATATTCTGCATGTTGTTCTGCAAAGGTGCAAAAGCTGGTTTCTCTTATTGTCAGAAGAACACTGACTGGGGCTGAAGAAGTCATTTTGACATAAGACAGAGGAAGAAAGAGCGCCTGAAGAAAGTTGCTAATGGGGAGGTTCATGCTTTTACTCTTCAGATAATATTAGGGTGACAAAATCAAAGGAAAGAGATGGGCGTGATACGTAGCACGAGTGTGGGAGACGAGAAATATGTATAGAGCTTAGTAGGAACTCTTGAAGGAAAGGACCCGCTTTAAATACTTAGGCGTAGGAGGGATGATAATATTAAAGAAGGTCTAAAGGGAATATGAAGACACCTAACTCGACAAGGAAATACCCACAAATGTGTTTAAATAATGCCATTGAAGCGCATAACCTTCATCGAACAAAGATCTGATATTTATATTAGTGTTTTCTTCAAATGGGAATATAATGCTAGTGTTGCTTTGCTAGGTACAGATCACAAGCTGTGGATATGAAATGCAGTGAGGCATATTTATAGGATTTATCGCCTGAAGCAGCAGAGAAGCGACTTAAATTGTTTCACATTCAAAGCGCTTTGTATTTTTCCTGCACATAGTCTTCTGTGCCAATACTTTTTGTGATATTCCACAGATTATGAATCCTACCGGAAGCGGACTTTAAAATATTTGCTACAAAAGTGAATGTCGTCGGAAATATGCAGGAGCATTTCTATATCTTTTTCAAAGTAACGTACTTCTCTACGTTTAGAAACGGAAGTGAATTTTGGTTGAATAACACGATTAACAGAATGTAAGTGGTAAAAAAGAAATCTTATAATTTTCTGGAAGGAACGCCTTCATTTTTGGTAAATATCTACCGACGTTTAGGAAGTACCCAATACATTCTTATTCGGGGTAGAAGATGGATTTTAATAAGTACCGATTATTGTGTAAAATAAGTTACCATCTCCATGAACCTAGAAGCTTATAGAAACACAATTAATTGAATGGTTTTTCCCTTTTGATCACATACAATTTTTTGCCGCAGTTTAAAGTGTTCTTCACTCTATCCTACTCAAACGCAGATAAATTTAGTCCACAACCGCACATCTTCTTTCAGTAAGATTAATTTTAATAGTACTGCCATTTTATGACACATATTTACCGTATATCTGATTACACCAAGAAAATAAACCAACAATATAAACTGTATTGTTCATTTCTCTCTTAAAATCCGACAGTTTTCCCTTTTATTCAACCATCATCAGGGTTCAGTTCAATACGTTGCGTAGATTACATTAAAATTGTACTGCGAGTATAAGTTTTCTTATATTATATGTTATCATTTTATATATGGATTTTAACAATTTCTATGTAATTGTCTTCTCTTCTTCATGACGTATTGAACTGATACCTAATGATGATTGAATAAAATGGGAATATGTCAGATGCTAAGCGAAAAACGAAATAAAGCAGTATACATATTTGGTTTATTTTCTTACCATTATTGTGTTACCTTCGCTAAGCGCTCTCCCACTTGGTCCTTACTTTTCGATTAAATTTCATTTGATGAACATTTTTTATTGTAATTCAGAATTGCTACTAAAAATCGACGAGCCAAAAGAAATTTTATCTCCCATTCAGTTTTACTTACTAAAATGTGATACGTAAACTTACTCTCTGCATTGGTGCTAAACGCTGCAGTCTTCTAATCCGTTTTAAAGTTGATTCATCCCGTTGTGTTGTCGTACACAGTGAACCAATAATCAACCGTCAGACAAAACTGTACATATTTTATATCATATTAATATTCAGCTACATGTTTCGGCTTACATTGAATCCATCATCATGCTGCATACATAAAATAAAAGATAAAAGTTTAACAATTGTAATATTAAAATATATAAAAATTTACTCAAGTCGAGATCTCGAACTTGTTACATCAATTCATGTTTTCTTATATCGAAATTGTAGCCGACACAATATACAAGCATTAAGTAGGCTTGAAGTAGCTGGATATAAAGATAAAATATATAATATAAAATTCATACACATAAAACTATGGTCATATTAAGTCCAAAACTGTATTGAGTATGTAATAATGTCTGATCGGGCCAGTGTATATCTGGTAGACCCTTAGATAAGGGACTTCGGTCTAGGAGGTTTAAGACTATATGGAGTGTTTAAATAATGGTTGGTCGGCCTAGTTTACTTAATGTGGTCAGAAATCTTAGAAGTGAAATTATCTGTGACGGAAGTATGAACTAAATATCGTGACTGTAATCTCTTTTCGAGGAATTAGTATTCATAAAATATACGTATGTACACAGGGTTCCAACAACTGACACAACATTCCACATGTAAGTTTATTTGGCGGTTGATGATTTGTTTATTTTTCTTCTAATTCTCCTTACTTTGTCTATTAACATATGCCAAATATTTGATGAAAATTGTAAATAATGAAGCTCTTGTTTGTGCATACTTCATTTTCTTCTTAGTTCCTCCGCTTCGGTTACAAGTACTCTTCTGCTAAAAGAAGGAAATATTTTTTTCGGTTTTCGATATGCGCGTGCAAATATTACGATTGACCCTTCAAAGGTTAAGCGTAAACTCTTTCATTTAATGACCCAGTTCGTACCGCGCAGTAAACACTTTTTATCTCGGTTAAAAAACATATCAATTTATGTTATATAAGACAAAAGTCGGTGTTTGTTATTATATAAATACAGTGTGGGCAGAATGTAGAATTTTTGAATGTAAAACTGTTGATGCATCCAGTAACCAGTACGCTTTAAAAGGTTAAGTGATACACAAACGTGCGTTGTTATCGGATCCGAACAGTTTTTTAATAGTCTGAATGTCCATATTTTCAATCGTAAGATTCCTTGTTCGAATCTCCTTCTGGGTATCGGCTAATCTGATGTTTTTGTCCTTCTCCGCAGTCTCTACAAGCAACTGCATTTCTATTAGACCATAACTGCTTGCTTCCAACTCCTTTCCAATTCATCTATAATAAATGATCTTACAATTCGACGTCACATAATCTGAGTTACCAACAATGTCGTAAAAATAACCTTAAAATTAGAAAAGTGCCTTATAAATGGGAGGCCACTGGTCCGTATCGAACCTAGGGGACACGCTGAGAGGAAACAAAGAAAACAGAAGAGATACTGCATGGAAATGAGAACAAGTCGCGTGGAGAGAAGAAAGACGGTGAGGTAATGGGGAAAAAGGCAAGGCGTTGAGATGTCGTCTTCATTATTACCTTCTGACGTAGGACTCCCTAGGGGACTTGGGTGGGGTTGTATGTACATAGGGTCTGAACACCGGGAAGAGAAATGATGGCCCTACCCATCAGGGACGATCCGGCGGGGGATGATCCACGTCTTCCTGCATGGCTGCTGAGTTAAAGCCTATCCTCCCTTCTCCATGTCTGCATAGTCGCGGTACTGGGCGATCAGAAATTGAGTGCACAAACCACATATCATAATGTGTGATTACGAAAGGTAATGTAATGACCAAGCATTTTTATGGGGAGATTTTGTTTGCACCTTTTGAACTGCTTGGATAAAAGAAATATGTCACTGGCTCTAATAAATTCTTCAGGTGGAAGAAAAGACTACCAAGTGTTTGTGTTCGTTAAATGAATTTATGCTACGTTACAAGTAACAAACTCCTCTCACTACAAAATGTAATATGTTTTAGAAGGAAATTTAATTTTAAAGTAATGTATAGTTGAGAGTAGAGACCTCATTTGGAGAGGTGGCATTACATGTTCTACTTCAGACTCCACATAACACATGGAAATATCTGGAATGCAAGATTTGAGGGTCTCACAGCCGTGTTGCTGAAGATTCAAATATTCTTCAATATCACGCCTTGAAGACTGGTAAAATGTTACTAAAGTTTAGACGAATTTAGTGCCTTTAACTCTGGGATCAAGCAGTCCAAGTAAGGTGAAGCAGAGTTGAATACGTGCCCCTGAAAATTACACCAGGGTGAGTGAAATGCTTGACTTTGAAGATGAAGCCAGGAAGAGTGAACTGCTTGACTTTGAAGATGAAGCCAGGAAGAGTGGACTACTTGACTCTGAAGATGAAGCCAGGAAGAGTGGACTGCTTGACTCTGAAGATGAAACCAGGAAGAGTGGACTGCTTGACTCTGAAGATGAAGCCAGGAAGATTGGACTGCTTGACTCTGAAGAAGAAGCCAGGAAGAGTGGACTGCTTGACTCTGAAGATGAAGCCAGGAACAGTGGACTGCTTGACTCTGAAGAAGAAGCCAGGAAGAGTGGACTGCTTGACTCTGAAGATGAAGCCAGGAAGAGTGGACTGCTTGACTCTGAAGATGAAACCAGGAAGAGTGGACTGCTCGACTCTGAAGATGAAGCCAGGAAGAGTGGACTGCTTGACTCTGAAGATGAAACCAGGAAGAGTGGACTGCTTGACTCTGAAGATGAAGCCAGGAAGATTGGACTGCTTGACTCTGAAGAAGAAGCCAGGAAGAGTGGACTGCTTGACTCTGAAGATGAAGCCAGGAAGAGTGGACTGCTTGACTCTGAAGATGAAACCAGGAAGAGTGGACTGCTTGACTCTGAAGATGAAGCCAGGAAAAGTGGACTGCTTGACTCTGAAGATGAAGCCAGGAAGAGTGGACTGCTTGACTCTGAAGATGAAACCAGGAAGAGTGGACTGCTTGACTCTGAAGATGAAGCCAGGAAGAGTGGACTGCTTGACTCTGAAGATGAAGCCAGGAAAAGTGGACTGCTTGACTCTGAAAATGAAGCCAGGAAGAGTGGACTGCTTGACTCTGAAGATGAAGCCAGGAAGAGTGGACTGCTTGACTCTGAAGATAAAGCCAAGAAGAGTGGACTGCTTGACCCTGGAGATGAAGCCAGGAAGAGTGGACTGCTTGACTCTGAAGATGAAGCCAGGAAGAGTGGGCTGCTTGACTCTGAAAATGAAGCCAGGAAGATTGGACTGCTTGACTCTGAAGATGAAGCCAAGAAGAGTGGACTGCCTACGTGTAAATTTGAAGATGAAGCCAGTGTCATAATTCAAACCGTCGGTATCTTTTTACCAGTCCACACTACGTAATATCCCACAAGAATTAAAACTGCATTATCTCGAGTGTTTGCAATGAATTAGATCCTACTTTTATTATAAATACGGATTTTTGATAAGGGGACCAGGATGCATATCAATAGCGCTTATTTATCCTATTTAATGCATTTTTCTAGTTTCATAATATCATAATATAAGACAGCTTCTATTGGGAATATATGATGATGGATTTGCGATGAAATTGGAAGCAAAGTCCGTAATCCATTTTAGTGCAAGGTTTAAGGTTCTCAATCTGTGACAATGACAATTACTGTGTTTCTAGATGTGACGCCGTGTAGTCTGGTAGCTATCTGCGAACTTTTGTAGAAACTTAGTTTCTGCATTTTGACAGTAGAACCCTAATCTTGAAACACAAGTTTTTCTTTCACAATCTCTTTCCAGGAGACAGTAAGTTTTGATTTGAAGTACTGAGGAAGAAACAAATTATGTTGATTTCAGGACGATATTCGAACCCGGCATCTAACAATTTTGAAGCAGAAATATTGATTTACTGAAACATTCAATAATTGAAGTAATACAAATAGGAGTAGAACACGCTTCCGTGGAACTTTTATAAGATTGAAAGGGTGGATTTTTGCCTCCACAAACTTTAGCCACCAGACTCTACACCAGTGGCTCAAAAACTTTTTCGGTCCACCGCCCCCTTGGTTCCATATACACACCCACAGCGCCCCCTACCTTTTTTATAAAACATAAATGCGCTTTGTTTCCACTTTTATTTTATATTTAAAAAATCATTTAAATAAAATTATAAGAGTTAAACTTAATGTTTTATGTGTTAATTAATAAATTACAATGTGTTATATTTTTATGATTAACAATAATTCATCTAGCAATAGTTTATTAAAAAAAATATGTGCTTGAATAAGATTCATAAATTCAAATACTAAGAAATTTAGTTCATTTCTTATTTTTAACACAAAAATTACCTTATTTGAATTTCATTATAATAATAAATGCACTATTTGTCTACTAGCGCCCCCCTGTAATAATAACAGCGCTCCCTTCCACCTCTCGTACCTATTAGCGCCCACCTCGGTAATCCCAACGCCCTCCAGGAGGCGGTACCGCCCACTTTGGGAACCACTGCTCTACACTGTCATATTTTGGAAGCCTGTGATTTTAGATTCATAATTGCTTCTGCCCATATCTGATAATAATTTCCACTCGCATTTCGGTTAGACAATCCATGCATCGAGATTAGGTCGGTTAACGGATTGTGTACGGAATTCGAGTTATTGAAGACTGATACCGCGTAGGTCAGCTAGCTGGCAGGAAGCCTCTTATCCCGTGTGGAAGGAAATTCCTCTGTATTCACGGCGCTCTCTCACGCATTTCGAAATTCCTGAATGTATTTTCAGTAACAGAAATTACATTCCTTCACAGTATCCTAAATGTTCCTTGCTATGCACAGTTGCAGCTATGCAAGAAGTACGGGGATTGATTTGAAGCGTGAGTGTTGTGGGAGTTTGAGTTCCTGAATGTGTTCTGAAGTTTCAAAATATGTTATGTGTCGCTTTTCTTAGGTCATTCGTCTTGTTCATTTATTTCACACACTAAATAAATAAATATATAATATAATTATTACGAAGTTGGATACCATTCTGTATCAGATCATTCTGGACCAATATGGACTACCAAAAAATTCACCTACATTATTTTATTTGTAGACCACAAGCCAAATTTTATTAAAAATGTAGTTATTATTGTGAGAAAACAACTGTACAGTCAGACGGGCATTCTGTATTAACAAACACATTATGCCTTTTTTTTCTTGTAAAGGATGCTTAAATCCTTACGTGAAATTAATATTTTAAGAGTATTTATTTATTCTTGAGTACCGACTTCCGTTTTTACATTTATTCGTTCTTTATTTAACTACACCCTGAGTAAATTAGTTGGGAGCCGAAAAACGGCAAGGCTACGGGCTGGACGGCCCGGGTTTCGAATCCTGGCAGGGCCAGAAAACGTTTATTTTCTCCGAAAGGTCTATACCGAACGGTCCGGGGTTCGAATCCAAAACGTCCATATCGGCTCCGGGAAGCACTCAGCCTCCTATTCATTGGATACCGGGATTTATTCAGGGCTGTAAGGCGGCCGGGACGTGATATTAACCACTCACCTCCACCTAGAGCCGAGGTTAAGAAAAGTGTCGCTATATTTCTACTCGCCCTATATGTTTCATGGCGTGCACAGGGACAAATTTAGTTAGTATGAAGTGAAAAATGGATTTGAAAAAATGTGGATAGAAACCATCGTGGTTTAATTTCGCGTAGGCTACTGGACCGGATTTTTGTCTGGAGGGTCTGAGAGTATCACGAATGACCTCAATGTAATTCTTAACAATAGCGATGATTTTTCTGATAAGAAGCTAATTTAAATTTTCCTGCAAAATATAAACTTCCAACAGGTTTTGGGGTGGGGGGAGGGTAAGTAACTCGTGGAGAGTTGGACAAACACCAATTCCCGATTACACTTTCTTTTCGTGTGGAAAGACAAGTAACTACTTTGAGATTCTGCAAAAAAACAATATTTTTTATAATTATATATATATATATATATATAAGAACGTAAAGCAATCCCATTACAGGCCTGGACAGGCCCTTAGGGTCCCAGGAGGTTGAGGCTCCCAGATTTTTAGACAATCGGCACATGAAGGTGGTAAGGTTGTCAGCCCTACGCACCGGCCGCCTTTACCCCCCAGGAAAGATTCCTGGTACTCATTTCTGTTAGAGGCTGAGTCGACCCCAGGGCCATAGTGCGACCGAAACGATTATGTCAGTAACACCATCGGGAATCGAACTCGCGACGTTCCGGTTTGTAGCGCAGTGCCTCAACCAACTGCGCCACCGCGTGCCCCTTCTAATTATATATATTATAATTATATTATATATAATTATAATTAAAATATTATATAATATAATTATATATTATATATATAATTGTATATATATATGCCCTCGGTGGACTAGTGGTTAGCGTGCTCGCCACTGGACCCAAAGTTCGCGGGTTCGATCCCGACCGAGGGCGATGGATTTTTAAGGGTGAAAAAATCCGTAGCACAACTTCCTTCAGAGGGGAAGTAAAGCCGTCGGTCCCATGTCGTAGATTTACGGCATGTAAGCAAAATTCAAGCGGCCATTTCTCACCCAAGTCTCCTGACTGCCTGCAGATGGCTCTGGCAGTCACATCAGGATTGAGCAAAAACTTGTGCGGTCAGTGAGCCGGTCACTCACTACAGAATGCACACTTACCGACCAGGAAACCTTCGGGATTAAATCCCAAAAGAAGGAGGCTTTGGCCCACCCCGGGCTGTAACGCCATGGAAGAAGAAGATATATATATATATATATATATATATATGTAACATTTAGAAATTTGTTCGGCGGCTATGTATGCATGTTAATGTATCTTTTGGTCACGCCCCGTTTTTTCTTATACCATCGAGTTGCAAGCCTGCATCTCTTTCCTGAGTGTCGTGTTAGGGTGGCGTCTCCACACGCATGTTCTATATTAGACAAGAAAACCTGCAGACAATTTGAAACGGAGCCAGACACCATGCAGTCAGCGCTACGGACAGACAACAGGAAGTTCCAAAACAATCTTTCGAATCGAAACGTATGTATTGCAGCGGTTACGTTCTTTGTCACAATAAAATCGAATTTCTCTTGATTATAATAATAAAAGTAATTAGGCGTCTTCCATGCGCTCATAATAGACACTGTTTGAAATGTAAGTCAGTTTTCAGCAATAAACTACGTTCATCCACTTCAACTATGTGATTTTCGCTGCCATAATTTCTCACTGTACGTTTTCATCCGCCGATGTACCGCGAGATTTTGTTTAAAGAATGATTAATATAACTTATAATTACACATTATATAATTATGTAAAACTGAACACACGAATTAACATCTTTAAATAGAAAACTTTTAAAGGTTTCTCTATTCACACACACACACACACACAAATTTAAAAATGAAGTGGGAATTTCATGAATTTTTGCAATAAGATGAGGGAGAACTATTACATAAAGTTTAGACTGCACTGCATTTACCTGAGTTTTTAAATTGATATGTATATCAAAACACAGTCATATTTGGATGATATTATATTTTTATATGTACAATATATGAAATGGGCCAGGATAGTGTAGTCGGTATAGCGACTGGCTACGAGCTCGACGGTCCGGGGATCGAATCCCGGTGGGGGCGAGATTTCTGCATCCGTCCAGACCGGCCCTGGGGCCCACCCAGCCTCCTGTACAATGGATATCGGGTCATTCCCGGGGGTAAAGCGGCCGGGGCGTGGCGTTGACCACCCACCCCATCTAGTGCCGAGGTTAAAGAAAGAGTAGAGCTATACCTCTACTCCCCCTCTGGGCCTTCATGGCCTGTTCTAGGTAGAACTTTACCTTTACCTTTACAATATATGAAATTATTTTAAAATGTATTTGATCTTATTATAACTGTACTTATCTATTTTCATTCTATTTTACCGCGAAACAAACCCGATTAACCGAAGTGCGCCGCTAACAACAAATGCTGAGAAACACTGGAATATTCCTTATCACATGCCAGTGGGCATAACATTACTCAAAATCTGACCATTACGGGTGAGTATTCGAGGTCACAATAAGTCTCAAAAAAGTTCTGCCCAATATCTGACCGGTAACGTTTTCTGTCCAATCACAGTTCATGGCGTTTACATTTCTATATGAACCGTACAATAATATTCTATGACGAACGAAGGCTGTCCTGAGGATTATGATAACGTTCTTCTGGGAAAAGAATGTGTATCATTGAGTAGGCCGTTCCTGACGTTTCGAAGGAAACTATTGCTCTCATCTTCAAGGGTCAAGATATCCGCTGCGTCATGTTCCAGATAAACGGAATCCTTAGCTACGTGAAGTCCTCAAGATTTGCATTTGGGATGGGCATTCGGGACTTCCAGTTTTCTGCATAATGTCCCCTTCCCTCTCAGTCCATTACAGCCTATATGACCCAGCCAAAGCTCCATTCCTGGCGAAGGCTATTAGGTGGCTATCATGTTCAATATTTGTGTTAAGAGAATATGCCGCGTTAAATTATGGGGTAGGGGATGGACGATCAAGGTATCAAGTTTCGATGTCTAGAGGGGACAATGATCTAAACCGCCTCTGGAGTCAACCCGGCCGTGTACTAAATAAGTACCGGTGTCGCTTTATCCGGGGGTCAATTGGCCTGGTTATGAAGCTGAACATTTACCACCATCTAGCGCTAAATTTAGGAATGAGTGACGCTGTAATTTCATGACTTAAACCTCCAAGTACCAGTAGTTACTGTATATACCAAGACGTTTAACATTAAAAATCCTACATTCTGCCCACACAGTCTCTTTAAGTGTTTTGTATGGATCTCAGAACAAAGAGCGATATTTTGCCTAAAAAAACATTAACTGACTGACGTAATCGAGACGGAGACTGTTTACTGCGCGGTAAGTACTGAAGCTTTCAATATAATCCAAATAGATTTTTGTCTCTAAATGATTAAAGTAAATGATTTACGGAATATTTAGACGACATGGGGGAGGTGGAAGGGAGATAGAGAAATACACAGAATTGGAGGCGTAAATATACGAGGTAGCTGTGGTGGGATAGATATTTGGGCCTGCTTACCGTGACCTCCTCCGAAAAGCTGGTGATTTTAGTTGTTTTGTTATCATCCATTTAACCGTTTTGAATCAGAATAAATTATTATTTTTAATAAAGCCATTTTTATATTATCCCTCACGACAGAAGTTTCTTATGGGACGCCATGTTGTAGTACGTAGATCAACTGGCAATATAAGATATTTAGTTCTCATTGTGAACTCTATTCGATGTAACTTACACGATATTTAACTAGATACAAGAAAGACCGTAATGGCAAATTGCGTGAATGAGTGGAACAGAGTAATGAAACTTAAATTTAGAAAAAAATATTTTTGGCTTTTGAATAGACTTTATTTTGAATAATTAAATTAAATCTTAATACTGTGAGAACCCTTTAAAACACACGTATATGTGCCACCTGCTTTAACTTTAAAAATTTTGCTTTTTATTCTACAGATTTTATTTCATGGTTTAATGTAATTCTCAAAAAAACAGAATAAAGAGCATTAATGGGATGATATTTGTAATGCTGAATGTCTTTTGTGAGGTGGAAACTAAAATTTAAATATTGTATTTTTTACATAAAATGCGCCCACCAAATACTGTAATTTAGTGCGAATAAGGTAAATAATATGGTTTACTTGAAGTAACACCATTATGTGTTTCTTAGAATTTATAACAGTGAAGCTATTCCTGTGCGAATCATGAAGGAATGTGGAGGAGCAGAAGTACAGCACCGCTCATGTTTAACAGATTGTAGGCTGCATTCAATATTTCTGGCCTTAGACAGTCTCTACTGCAATTTATGCACAAAAGAACTCATTTATTTTAAAGCTGTTGGCAATGATAATTTTAAATTTGTTTGTCATATTTTCTCTTCTGGTGTTCTGTTTACAGCTTTATGTTCTATCCAACTCTGTGTAACTATATTTTTATCGGATGGCGACACTGCATATGTTATGTCTGTTTTCACCAACAAATTCAACGTCAGCAAGGCCTTCAATTTCAGACAATCTCAAATCCCTGGTCTACATTAGTGTTTGCATTTGCAATAATCTGGGATACTAAAGCTACACTGTTTACTGCTCTGTCGGTACTTCCAAAATCATAGCCGTTAAATCGCTTTGTTTGAAAATGGAAGACTTGTGAACGGAACGCAACTATTGAACCGTATCTCCGAAGGTCACACAATGAATCGATTAACTCCGTACACTGGAAACTCATTAAGTAAACAAAAGACTGGGTATTTGCTCACGAATTTAGGCTTAGAACTAAACTTGTTAATGGATTCTGCTGCTTCCATAAAAGTTTCCTAAAATGCGGTCTCCGAATAAGACGGTAGCATACCTTTTCCCGTCCTCACGTTTATCAAGTACAAAAGGTTCCGGGTTCGATATTGTGGAAGGGTGGCTCTCTTCATTATGGTACTACTGCAGGTCTGTGTGCAAATACCGCCAGTGTAATTTAAACAAGCCACTGGATAAAATCCATGAGAGAAAGTAGTAGAGTTGGGTAGAGAAGCAATGTTTATTTAAAGGAAAATTTACAGGATATTTATATAGCTTACCACCACACCAGAACCGCTATGAAAAAATCGTAAGTTTCTTCATACATTGCAGGCCATGACTTATCTTTTAGACATATATGATTCAACCCTTTAATAGACTGTGGTATTTACAAATATCTCTTGCTTTAAGCTATATTTTAACATAATAATTCGCACTAAGTTTTGCAGTTGGTTCCCAGAATAAAGAATTACAATTGCTCTGAACATCCATTTGTTTAATGGTCTTTATACTGGCAAGTTATGTGTTTTCTTTGCGGCAGGGTCTAGACATACAATATTATTCGATTGAGCTTCGCCCTTTAAAGGGTTAACCGGATCCTTTCCACACACTTCGATTTTTATAGCGTGTAAGCTTTTCAGTATTGTAAGACTATTTTTTGTATGTCTGTTCTCTAGTAACGTTACGTTTGTTCACATCTACATACATTGATTTTTTTATATTAGTTTCACCGTGCATTTTTAACAGTGAATAAATTGATTTGTTTTTTAACCGAGAAAAAATTTTTTACTGCGCGGTACGAACTGGGTCTTTAAATGAAACAGTTTACGCTTCGTCTTTAAAGGGTTAAACAGACGACTAAGTCAATATTGTCCAGAGAAATAAATACTGTTTATTGCACGAATTATATAAGACATATAAATATACTGTGGAAAAAAACGCAGAAATTTTAAAAAGGTTTGTTTTATTCTTGGATTAATGTTGAGCTGAGTGCCTCGATACTGCTACCGGTGATGGGTCTATTGTGCCAGGTTGTGATGATAGACAAATGAATACGCGGCATTGGTGGATAATGAACAGAAGTGACCCGAATTACTCGGAGACAGACTTGTCTCAGTGCTGCTATGTTTATCGCAAATCCCACATCGACCCTGCTGGATTTTAACCGTGGTGTCTGCTGTGAGAAGCAGGCGACTAACGGCTTGAGTTTTAAAGCAGGTATTGCAGTTAGTAACCACTTTGATTTAACGTGTTTTAAAAGTTTTAACTGTAACTCTCTATTCACTCATAGTGTCCACTGTGGGAATGTACCGTGCCGCTCTCTGTTTCATCCACATAGAAGCCTTGTTTCTATTCCCATCTTACACTGCTGTGTCGCTGTTGGAGGGGGACATTTTCCCTCTTTTATATTACTATCCGAACTTTCTCTTGAAAGAGCTGAAAAATATCACGGAATTCCTCAACACAACGCGTAACCTTGCCTAATCCAGTTCAGTTCCATAGTTCCTAATTGTTAGAATTCCACTTTAATAGTATCCTCACCCTACACCTACAACTCCCAAGCTATCCATTTCTTGCAGGCTTCTCAACTCAGATTTTGAATGCATTTCGTATATCCTCAGGTATTATTCCCATGTCTCTTGTCTTTCTCTGATTCCGTATAACATTTTATAAAACCAAGAATGATAAATTCCTTGAGACCTGAGTTCTTTCTGTGGTGACTATTATGACAAAAATTTTCTGGAATGTAATATCGTATACTTTGGTATATGAGTACAAAATTTTGATAGAAAATTGCCGCTTTCATGTTCAGAGTAGAAGAGAGTGTGCCTTGAAATTGGCGGTAGCAAACACCTCCGAAACTTTCGAATGTCTATCCACCAAATTACACGGTGTCATGTTCTACAAAAATAAAACCTTACTTCTGTTTAACTATTCATTCAGTAATATTATTCGTCTTTCTGTTCCTTCGGGCACAACATTTTAAGGCATTTGTTTTGAAGAAGCCTCAGTCTATGTTTGTCTTTCTGAGAGGAGCAATAGACAGTTATAAGTCCCTTGTGGGGACGTACTGCCAAGAACTGCTGTGTTGAAGAATCCGTAATGAGAACAGAACAGTCTGACTTTTCGAAATAATGGCATGGAATTTGCCAGACTTGCTCTGCTTAAAACAGCTGCGAACTTGTTGAAATGCTTTGCTACGCTCATAAATAATCGGCGATCCTTTGTGGCTTCAAAGTACGTTAGTCGTCAAGGTCATAACCGCACTGCACTCCCAAAAGGCTACCGAAGCGGACAGGATATCATTAACACTGTAATGTCTGCCAGAAGTCGTTTTAGCAAATGTTCTAGTGACAGAAGACTAGAAAACCCTACTGGTGATAAAACGGCTGTTATTAACTGCAACCGGATGTTATGGATTTAGGATTACAGTGAAATATGAATGTGCTGAATCCTTCTCTTAACCAAACGTCACATCTGTGGTTAGCTTTAAAAGAGCTCCAATAACATCCTTGGTCTTGAAGGGAGTCTTTCTAAATGGACAGAACTGATGATCTCTTCTGCTATGCAGTTCCTTTCATCTTTATTTATGAACAATGAAGGTTAAAGTCTTAATTCTTGAGAATTGCGTAAAGTGAAGTAAAGGTGATTTTCAGCCCAGAACAAGCAGTAAAGGCACACAGGGGGAGTAGAGGTATAGCTCTACTCCTTTTTAAACCTCAGCGCTAAATGGGAGTAGGTGGTCAGCGCCACGCCCCGGCCGCTTTACCGCCGGGTAAGCGACCCGATACCCATTTTGCAGGAGGCTGGGTGGGCCTCAGGGCCGATCTGGACGGGTGCGGAAAATCTCGCCCCTACCGGAATTCTATCCCCGGACCGTCCAGCCAGTAGCGGGGTCGCTATACCGACTACGCTATCCCAGCACACTAAGAAATTACGTGTAGCAGGTAGAGGCCTTCAGAGGCCTACTTTCACTGAAACTACTTTTTCTTTTCTTTTTTTATGATAAATATTGGAGATGTGACACATTCCCTGGTAGCCGAGCGGGTAAGGCAGACGACTAGTGCACTTTGGAGATCAGATATGCTATTTCGAGTTTGTACTATTCATACCGTGCATTGTCATTCGATCACACACCACTTTAACCAACAAATGCACTGTTATTATACCTTGTTATGTTATACAATACAGTCACAGTGAACTAGCCAGACATGTTTCGATCCCTTGCTGGGATCACCATCAGGGACTATTAGATTATAAATTACACATTTACAAGTTAACAATAAAGGTATATATTAAAAGTATAAAATTATAAAGGTTAAAATTGTAGGCTGTCTCTGTTGGTTCGTGGGTCCACTGTATATCGGAAATTGCCTGTTTACATGTGGAAGGCTTAACTTTAAAGTCTGGCATTAACCTGAATTGTATTTAAAGATGTAGCTCGTACCGCGCAGTAAGCACACTGCTTATGATTTGTAAAACCAGTCAGTTAATGCTGTGCAGGGAAACAAACACCGTCTCTTCTGAAAACAATACAAAACACACAAATGTGGTCAGAATGTAATATTTGTAAAAGTTGAACCAGGTACTACACATAGCAACCAATTGTCCTGAGTGTACTTACTATACTTACTTGAAAGTTAAAATAAAGAAATACCTACAGCAAGACTTCAACTTATACACAGAAGTTTTCGAATAATGTACTGAGAGATTTTCTGGTCTTCAAGTCCCTGAGAATGAGGACGTCCTCTCTGCATGTAAGAGTAGAAATAAGATTGGTACAGGCCTACAGATGTAATCCTCGGCACCGCTCTCACTGCTGTATCGGCACATGTATCAGACTGTATTTGCTCTGCTGAGAGACAATACAGCTGCGTAACGAAATAAGATGCCAGCAGTTTCATCTCCTCCCTGCTTCTGAATGGATACAAATGAACGCGACATGACTCCTTGAAGTAGTAGAGAAACTTGGAGTCTAGTTTTTCACGTTTTGTTCGTATTTCGCAAGGCACATTATAGTACAACGAGAAGGACAATGGCAAAGAGAGAGCACCTGCTTCATTATGACTGTGTAATTCAGTTTCAAAAGAGGGGGGCGCACTTTGTGCACCCACAAAAACAAGGTTAGGTAACAATAGACCCCTTTACCAATCAAATTCCTTGAATATTGAATACAATGGAAGCCAGGTCCACGTATGTACAGACGAAGCATAGGTTTTCCATTTTGGATTTTCAATCAGGGAAGACTGATGTGTAAAAAAGAGTCAACACAAGATTGATGACAATGGAATGACTTGTCAACTTTCTCGGAAGTATTTAGTTTTACACAAAAAATTACTCTTTAAATTTAAACGTCTTCTTAATAAAGTATCTTTTAGAAAGTAAACCCGAATCTATTCCTCGAGATGGTTTTCAGAAATTCGCTGGTTTAAAATTCCCTGAAGAACTCTAGTTTTGTTCTCACCTGCCGTCTAGATACGGGTACCTGTGGACACGAATAAGCCTGGTGATTATTTTATAATGATAAAGAAATATACAAGCGAATTATCTTCTATTTTGTAAAGACTCTTTAAGGTAGCTGTGCAGGGTGTTTCTCAAGAAATTTACAACTTCTCGCCAGGTGAAGTAATTCAATATGTATCCACAAAATCCTGTGACTGCCAAAGTTTTTGTTGATATAGTTCATATGAACTAAGACATAGGGTACGAGCTCTTCTTTACAGACAACGGATATTGTAAAAAGAAGTTATTAATACGACAATTCCAAATCGGTATCAGTGGATTATTTATCAGAATTCCGGATGCCATTTAGCATAACAGTACATTATATGAGATTTGATACAGGTGACTAAGGAGAGTTATGTTTTCTATGTGTCAGTGACATACGAGTATAGTTTAATATAGAAGGTGCGTCTGAAGTTCTTAGATTTCAGGAGTGAGATCCCCACACCAGAAGAAGGAAGAGTTCATACCAATATATGTCTACAAACACTTGGTTTTTGAGTTAGAGCCCTACGACGTGTTGAATTCAATCCTTTAAACTTTTATCTGTGGGGACACTTAAACCCCTCGCTTATTCAGCTCGAATTGCAAATAAAGAGACACTTCTCCGACGCATTTTTTATGCCTGTCAAACCATTCGCAACTGCCCCAGGATCTTTGAAAGAATGAGAAAGCCCATGGACACATCTGTCCATGCGTGGGTTGATTAAAGTGGAGGATATCTGAGTATCTGTTGTGAATTGTGTCTTGATATACAATAAGAATTCAACAATTACTAAATTGGGAACATGTAGGCCTAATTAAATGTATTATGACAGTTGTAAGTCAAATAATATTGTTGAAAGTAATCTTTCAATTGAACAAAAAAACCACTAATTTCTGGACATGTGTTTACGTGAAGTTCTTTCTTTGTTTTGATGTAAAGAAATCACTCTTGGAACTTTCCAAGCGTCTTAGACAAAACCTCTATAGGTACAGACCTTTAGGACAGGCTAGGTTTACACTTCTATTCTGAAAACAAGACAAGTTCCTCAGAAACTGTGATGTCTATCTAAAACCCTGCACAGCTTCACACCAGAGGCAGTATTAGACTTAAAACATGTAGGAATAATAGAATTTAGTTTCCGTTAACCTTGAGAATTTTACACTAAATTTATGTTAAAATTCAGTATCTCCATCCATTTGTAGTGTAAAATATAGGTATAACTGCACAGACAATAGGTTTCTTCTACACGCAAAGCCGTATGTCGTGTTTGTTATGTATATCATTATTATTTATTTTAACCTCGGGGTGGATTGAGGCTGTGTGAATGTCGAACAGTGGCTCGTAACGGGCTTATTTTCAATCCCCTGGATGACAGATGAATGAGTATGGAACACTTGTGGAATAATAATTGACAGGGGGAAAGAGAAGTGCCCGGATATGAATATATCCCATGGCCACTCTGCCTACCACAAACCCCGGAAGGATTACCGCGGGAGCGAATCCTGTACTCCGTCGTGAGAAGCCGGCAACTAACCACCTGAGCACGGCCAACACAGCTGTTTGCACAGAAGACTCTATCGTGTGTGCAGGGACAGCATTAACTTCCCATAACTTTCATTTAATCAGCACAACCATACGATATTCGTCTCAGTTCTTTCTAGACCCGAGGTCTCAATCACGAGGATCGCCGACTACATGTGAAACACTCGTTCATTTTATGCAGTCCTCTGACTGATATTTTCAAAGAGTAAATTGTGGCCGCCTTCAATGTGGAAGAATTATTTGATTTAAAATATTTTTATCGCTTGTCTGAAAGTTTAAAAAGGGGGCTATCCGTGGAAAATGACATATAACATATATCGGCAGAGATGACAATGCGGTTAAGTTTGAAATTAAATAATTATAACATATTTTGATGCAGTCATTAAAAGTATGAATACTCTTAATGATGTGTTTAATTTTAATGAAAATATTTACCCACTTTTTGCTTAAAATAATACGTGACAAGCCTTGAGTTTCAAAATTGCCTGTTTTACCTGCGTAGGTCTTGAGTTTGGGAACCCGGCTGTAGACTGCTTTGACGACAGAGAAGGGTAGGGCAGTATTTATATTCAAATATTACCTTTCAATATTGAGAGCCCTTTACACAATAAATATTTATTGTCAGTATTGCCGTAATGACGTTGCAAAGGTTATGTTGTTAGAATGATATCAATAAAAACCAAATATTTTTGAAAAATATTAGTATTACAAAATTGAAAATGATTTTGATTGCATCAAGGAAATATGGATCAGGCAAAATATTGATCAGACGTGTCAATATTAGGATGTTGACAATAATATTTTTGTGTTAGGATGATGTTATTGACAACAATTACTGAAGAAACTTATTTTGGTTTTCAAAATTTTTAAATATTATTAATAAATATCTCGCGCGTAACAATACTAATTGTCAGTTTTGCTTCAGCTACCATATAGTGTCAACATGCGACTCATACTCCCACTCACATGACGGCATGATTCAAATATATCAAGAATGCAGGTTACTGATAAAATGTATTCAATTTTAAAGCAGATGCTGCCTTTCACTTACTGGTGGCAATACTACAGACATTTTTATATTTGTAGTAAATAGTTACGTTGGAACTGACCTTAACAGCCTTAGTAAACGAAGTAAAATCTGTCCTATCCTATTCAAGGCCTGTACGTTTATAATCTGTCTCTGTGTTGAGAAAATAATTTATTGATTAAATGTTATACAAAGTTGGGGACAAACCAGTTAAATTGGTCAGTAGGCTGAAGAGAGAAACAGAGAACCAAACAAGCTATAGGCTTCCACTCCTAACCCCGCTTTCCCGACCTGAATCAAATAACATTTCATCTCGTGGAAACGTAATGTATAACGACGCTATTTATTCTGTCTGCGAACTGTTAACGCGGGGGCCGTCTGTGATTTCTTGGTGTATTTGTTTCGGTAAGCTTTGTGTCTAAATGTGATAAACTCTGCTGGAGTCGTATTGACAATGTACAGCGTGATCGAAAAATACTTGTGGACATGCACTTGTAATAATTACCTTTGTATTACTCTGCAGTTTAATTTACCGCGTTCAGTTGATAGTAAATTACATGTGATTTTATTTATTCATTTCTTCTTTTCTTATTTAAATCTCATACAGTACTTCGGTTTATACAGCGTATAAATGTAAGGTGATTAGCAAGTAATGAATTAAGAATGATATGGAAAACGCCCGTGAGACATGTCCTGGGTAAAATGAGGAAAACCACGAAAACATCCACCAGGATAACGGGAACAAAGACTGAGAATTGAAGCTCGGACTTTCTGAATAAGAAACAGGAATGTTAATCACTCTAACGTGGCATTTGTTGAATTTGTAACTGTTTATAAAATTCGTGATTTCAGGCTTGAGCCGTGATGTAAATGAGATCTGCGCGTTTTTTGGCATTTTACGCAGCGTACAATGGTAGTTTCGTACCGAACTTTCAATACAACCTATCCGTCCTATCTTCAAAAATATAGCAGTCCAAAAAGAAGAAGAAGAAGACGATTCTTTTTGGACAGCTTGACCTTTGAAGGTGGGGCAGGCAGGGTGTCCCGAAACGTCGATAAGAAACTACCATTCTACGGTGCGTAAAATCCCAAAAGAGCGCAGGTCTCATCTGTTTGTAAATTGTGTAAAATTAAATTTTATTATGATTGAAAATTAATTCACGACAAAAAATATATGTTGTTTGAAGTTTTATAATGCACGTGGGAAATCATTTCTACTAGATATTCTTGATCAAGTTTTTCTTTAGAAATGAAGGACAAAGAAAAAAGTTGATATTGAACGAGTTCTGAGGAAAACTTTTCTCATGAATGGTAATCGTAGTGTTGTAAGCCACTTGAATGGTTAAGTTCCGTGAAAGTATGTTATAGAATTAACAAATTCTGGCAGATGGGCAATAACAATAATGTTAATATGATTATTATGAGCATAATAAGACGGCTGTGGAATAATACTGCATTATGATTACTTCAGGGTAGAACTTCATTGGTCTGCTGCCGGCAGGAAGGAGCTAAGGCGCGTGCAGCTTGTGTGACTTTCATCTGCATCTCCTTGTGTTTGGCCAAAAGTTAATTTAAACCTCTCCTCTGTCTCACATCTCGATTATGTTTAGGCGAATATTGAAAGTAAATATGCAATTAGGCCGTGCCATGGCTCAGGCGGTTTGTCGCCGGCCTCCCACCGCGGAGGCCGGGTTCGATTCCGGGTCAGTCCATGTGGGATTTGTGGTGGACAAAATGGCACTGGGGCAGGTTTTTCCCCGAGTACTTCGGTTTTCCCCTGCCACTTTCATTCCACTGATGCTCCATTACTTGGAAAAATGAAAAAACTAATCGTCTTCATCACAGGGTTGCACAAGAAGCCTTAAGGCTGTGGTGCGTCAGTAGCATCTGCTGCGGGGCCCTTCACCACCACAACAAAAAAAACCTCTGAAATTTTCTTTCTATTTTGAAGATGGAGGAACAACATATAATGCTAACTACACATCATCTTATCCCAAAGCACACTAAGTTTAAAGTTCCCACAGTCCGCAATACTCAACGATTTCAACAGCAGTAACAGCCCACCCATACAGAAAAGTGATTTTTTTTACGAAAAGTATAGAACTCGTGAATGTGTGTCGAAAAGTGGGCTATGACCATTTTCAAGATTATGAACAGTGGAAGATATAACAAAGCGTAGTGCTTCAAGTGATTTATTAGAGTGCACAGGGACTTTTCTCTACAGGTACACTTATGGTGCCTGGAATTTATGAGTGCTATAAAGACAAGACAATACGGATTTCAGCGAGTGTACAATGAATTTTAATTATATAATCAAAAATATTCGTCACAAGTAAGTTGGGCGCGTCAATATTTTCATCGTACTTCAGTCTGCGTATTCTCAAGTTGGTGCTTTTGACACAGTCGTTGTAGTGTAAAATCTATTTGAACATCCTGTATCATTTGTTACTGAAATCTGCACATGTTGTCGATAAAAAAGAGCTAGTAAGGAAACGTAAAAGATTTCTTAGTTCATTGCTCAATACGAGACATAATAGAAAAGAATGGGCAAGGATGTACTACTGAAGAACAATATGGTATATTAAGTGAATAAATGTAAATTAATTTTGAAACATGGTGAAAAAAGCTGCAAGGGGTAGACTATCAAAATTAGCATATAATCCACAAGGGCAGAGACTTATGAAGGCCCAGAGGTAGAAAGAATGAGCTGTTTTAACAATTCTAAACATTGGAACGGTCTGTTACCTCGCCATCCTTGAGTTCGAAAAAAGGTAATAAGAATTACCCTTCCGTGGTCCTTATTGGCCCAAATCCTGGAAACCTTCCTGTATAATAGATAATTTTTTTCTTACCAAACACCTCACCTTACATATGAACCTCATTCAGTAAAACTGATGAATGAGGAAGTAGGTTCCTCTGAAATGTCGGAACAAACTCATTAAACCACACGGAGTGTGAACACAAACGACTATCATCCGAGTAACAGCCGTCGTCCAAACTGAACACTTAGACAAGAGCTATTATTTACATATTACTTCTACAGGGAATGCTGAAATACGACCAGACAAAGGGAAAATGGGATTAAATGTGTGACAAAAAGACTAAGTTGATTTTCAATTCGTGTTTTCACTTTGTTAATATTTAGTACCGTAAAATAAAGGAGAGGGTAGCTGCAAATTTGTGGAATAAATAATTGCGGAAAGCCGATAAAAGTGCAAATTTCTAGCTTAGGATTTGAACCGTGGGCTAACAAATTCAAATAGTAGCAGGTTACAAAATGTCAGAGGGGAAATAAAGCAAGTGATCACACATTTTTCAACCAACAAAATTCTCACTCTTTATTATACCATACAACTTCTTTCTATAATAAAATTAATCCAACATGTTTCGGTTCTCCAATGGAACCATCATCAGGGATTTAAACCTTGGTTTTACACATATTTATAACATAACAAACGATTGGCACTTATTAAAAGTTAAAGATGTAAAATGTGGATTTTCTCTGTTCTTATAAGTAGGTCCACTGCATATCAGGAGTTTTGTTGTCTATGGAAGGCTGGGGCAACAAAACTCCTGATACGCAGTGGACCTACTTATAAGAACAGAGAAAATCCACATTTTACATCTTTAACTTTTAATAAGTGCCAATTGTTTTTTATGTTATAAATATGTGTAAAACCAAGGTTTAAATCCCTGACGATGGTTCCATTGGAGAACCGAAACATGTTGGATTAATTTTATTATAGAAAGAAGTTGTATGGTATAATAAAAAGTGAGAATTTGTTGGTTGAAAAATGTGTGATCACATGGAAATGCATGGTATGAACAATATAAAGTTTAAAAGAGAAGTGAGTTAGGAGGGGCATGTTCTATGAGTGGGTACATTAGAAATGCTATAACAAATTTAGTCTGAAAACCTGACGAGAATTACCACTTAGAGAACTTAGGAGTAAAGGAGAAAATGATTTTGAAAAGGATCGTAAGGAAATAGCACGTAAGAATATCGAACTGATGCAATGGTATAAAATACAGTCCAAATTTCTAAGAAATGTTGGAGCTTTCTACAAAACTACTCTGTATCACATTCAAAAGGACCGCAATCGTGAAGTTAAAAATGTTTGAATCGGTGAATTCTGTTCTGTGTTGTAACAGTCGTGTTATATATATCAGCCGACCAGCAATGCGCAATATTGCCAGCTAAAGATATTGCCATCATTAATCATGCAGATTTCATATTGATCTTAGCATATCTTGACTGATGATTAAGGCTTTATACTGAAATATTTCTTATGTTACGCAGCTACATTTTGTCTGCCGATCGTTTATTAATGCAAGAGAACTGAGGCATCTCTGTAACAAGTGATAGTTCATAAAGCTCAACTAGTACATATAGAATTTAAAATCCATTATAATACAAACACTGAAAGCACTGCGCATTTATTTCTTATTTTCGAAACATTAGGAAGTTCCTTGCGAGAATAGATAAATTACCCACAGTGTTTCAAAAAGCTCTTCAAAACCTTATCATCAGAATGACGTCATTTCCATATCACTTAACGGTCGTTTCTCGCTTCTATTTTTTTAGATTCGGGAGAGAATATTATTTGGTACACGGAGCGTACTGTCTGTGACAGAAATCTGATCGATTGTGATTTAAATGAGTCTTTTGTGAGGGAGAGGCAAGTGAACACAGAGCGAACTAGAGGGGACAGTGAAGATGATAATATGAGTATTTTGAGGGGAGGGGGTTGTATAATAACAGTGTAGGATTTAAAGGAATACAACATAAGGGCGAGAAATGCTACAATAAAGTATAATTTTAAACTTTAAATAATGTTAAATACAAATTTCGAATTATTGTTATGATTCATATTATTTGTTTAAGGTTTCTCTTCCTACTCTGTGTATAATTAATCGTCAATAAAAGTCAATTACATTCTTTCGTAATTTTAGCTGCAATCTATTATAATGAAGAACATATCTGTAACGACTTTGTTAATGATAAAGTTTACGGTATTTTATTATTTTTGCAGTGTCGGTTACTCAGGACCTCAGTACTTAAAATAAATATATATTGTTATAATTTCACATAAAGAGAACACTTCGTCCTTTTACGTAGTCTTTACACTCACTGCTCATTCAAATTCAACTCCATGATAGAACGGAAAACATATTTCCCTTTACGGACATGACGCGGAGCTGCCACCAACGCTAGATAGAGTCTAAACATTGTAATTTTCTTGAATAAATTTTATGTCCTCAAGGGACTTGAAAATTTATTAACATTTTTACAAATACCTAACATTGTTCTCTGTCCTTATATATATTTTAATCCCGTCCAAATACACCCTTTTTCTATAATATATGATATTTATTGTTCCCTGTCTACCTGCCCAGTAATTCTAAGCTGTGTTTTTCCTTGAGATTTCCAACGAGACGTGTTTTCGTAGTTTTCATATTCCCCATATGTGCTACAAACCTTATGCTTTTTTGTTATTAATAAGTCAATAAAAAATTATTTATTTGTCCTATGATCACCAAGACATGAATTTTTATATCGCTACATATTCTTAATGTCGAGACGAAATTGAGGTCTGTGGTTAGCTTCATAGTACCCACATATAAAATGGAGGAGTGTGTCCGTGTAGAAAGTGCTAATAAATAGAATTATTTGGTTCAGACTTAAATTATTTAACGAAACCTCTTTAACTAAATAACACGTATGGCGTTGAAGAGAAGAACGAATTTAAGTGATTCATGAGATGAGATATGAAAGGAAGAGGTAATGAATTATTTTATGGCACTGTCCCCTGATTTGTCGGAAGAGATTTAATGGAATTATAAAATTCGAGTCGGAATATGAATTTCAGGATTTGAATTCGGAACAGCGACTAGGCAACTGCATTCTATATGAGATGAGATATGAGAGTACGCAATTTTTGTCAGACGATCTGGACTGCATGAAGCTGACGTGGTTTTTCGCAGCTTCTACAGAAGGCGCTTGGAGGGCATGTCCTACTCTGATTGTTGCATTTGTACATCATTTCATTCCATACTGTTTCTGAATTACAATACTTATCCCCAGTACAAATTTAAGGCTGTACATTTAATTTCAGATGTATCACTGAGCACATACATTTGAAAATTCCAGTTATTTCACAACACATGAAAGTACTTACCCTCTTTTTTTTATCGTAAGTGTTTGAAGAGAAATTCATTTATTCATTCATTCACTCCGCAGTCTTACGACAGGTCCTTAGCCTCTTCCAAAGCGAGTACTCCACAGAGCGCAATCTAGTGCACTCCTTTTGAATTTACAACATCCTCTCCTTTCCTGAAGATCACGCAGTAGCTGCTTACTTTTTCTTCCTCGTCTTCCCATCACTTCTATCCTTCCTTTTACTTTTTCTTCAATAACATGTTTTAGAAAGCAGTTCCTACGCAAGATGTTAACAGCTGAAGGAATATGGAATATAATAAATACGTGTATAGCATTTTATCCACATTTTTCTTGACGTTTGTTTCAATATTAAGCGTAATCTCCACAGTGTCGGTAGCCATTTCAGAGAAAGCTGTACTTAGAAATTGAGGGCCTATGTTCGCTCAAGATAATGGAACCAGCTTCTAGCTTCATCTACGTGACTGTACAGTTATTAACTAAATTAGAACGTCTACAATAAGCTGTCCCTTGAAGAGGAAATTTGGCCGTATTGCCAGGCATTGATACTATGGCATAGTTTTGTCTCTGATGCTTCTGAGAGGTGGATCTGCGGAACGGAATGACGGTATATGTCTTCTTGTTTTATGCGCTGCAACATTACAGTGTCGCTTCGAAATAGGTAACTTGTACAGCTGCAGTCCCCATCCCACACGAAACAAAAAGACAATTGGATTATGGCTAGGTTTTCCTCTATTGTATCAGAATTAAGAAACTCGATTGCGCACATTTCTGGACGACTGCGCGCATAACGAAGCGTGAATTCTGCTGGCGACAGCATGGCGACGAGAACAGCATTATCAAAACGAGAGAGGGAATTCCCGGAGGATAATGGCTTTGAAAGGTCAGTCACGTGTGCGGAATTGAGGAGTGATGATAGTACTATATCGTCATGTTCAGCTTTCAATTGACAAATTCAGATTATCCAAAATGACACTTCTAGTGGAATAAATTAGATTAAAGTTACTATTCATTTCATTTTTCTTGGCGCGATGATTAATCTTTTCCCTCCTGTACGTACCTTTTAAGAGATAATCTGTATTGTCTGATGTACAAAAGCAGTCTATAACAGAAGGTGCTATTCGTAAAAATTACACCCCTAAAAACCTATTGTTTTGTCGTGTGATCATCAAATGCAGATTTTTGTAAAGCGTTCTGACAGGGAATTCGGAAACCGCCTCTTATGTTTTTGTCTGTCAGAACGTCCATCCTCGCAAAATTTGTTAAAAACTACTGAACGGAATTTCTTCAAATTCGGCAAGGAGGCAGTTTCAAGCTACTTTACGGTATCTCGTAATATACTGAGTAAGAAGTCACAGATAGCCGACAGTCCGTTTTTCCCCAGCTTGGGAATTTTTCTAAGGGCTAACAAACACAAACCCCAGAATTTACAACGTCTCTGGAATTAAACGGCTTCTTGGAACGGCTTAAGCAACATATCAAGGACACAGAAGACAATTAACAGGGATCGCCGGAAAAGTGGTTGTGACGATTGGAGATTGACAGTACTAGCATAGCGTAATGTCTAATTGAGGGCTTTTATGTTGACAGTGTCGTCTCTTCGTGTTCTGCTTTCATTGCCACGAGAATTAGAACCTAGAACAGGGGTGAACGAATTTTTCAAAATTCTAGGAAACACTTCAAAATTCTAAGCCCCAGAAAGGTGACATAAATAAATGAGGATCTACAAATATTAGGCGCCACCATACAAAATGTATTTACCATGGAGACCTTGCAACCCAGCGCCCAGGTTTTTTGCACCCCTGACCTAGAATTTTTCGTTATTTTCTTGTCAAAAGCGAATTCTCCAACAGATCTCGAATCATTGGTAAAACAAAACTCTTTGTTTCACAATAAAAGCTAAACATCACGACCTTTAACAAGTTATCATCAAAGGGTAACAAAGTAAACCGTCAATCACAACAAAGCTTTTATTTTTTAAGAGATTTTGTATATCTTACAACATGTTTCGGCCAACTTGGCCATCTACAGGTAATACAACTATATTCGAAGTACGTTGGAGAAAATTATCAACATAAAGTATTATAGAAAGAAATGAGATGTAATTTTTTACATAAAATAGTAGTAATATGTATGGTTGTATTATAGAAATAAATCTTGAAGTGCGAGATATTTCAGCTGTTTAAGAGTCCTAGCTTGGCCAGTTTTAGGTTATGTTAAGTAATATCTTCGATTATGGTGTACAGTGTTACATTTTGAATATTTTATAGGGTAGATTATTGGGTTTAAGTTTTTTGTCTTGAGTATATACTGGACGAAGGAATTACTATTGTAGAATATCTTTTCAGAAATGTGTTATGTAGGTTATAAGCTTCTTAAACGATGAACCTAGAAAATGAAAGTAAAGGGTAGAATATATAGGTTGGAGATAAAGAAATATGTTAAAAATAAATAACAGAAATGTGGAGTTCTCTCTAAACTGATATTTCTTAGCATAAGAATGACAAGAATTAATATATCTTCCACTCTACTTATAAATGAAATACGTATATTGTTTTGTGTTCAGATTTTATATGTTCAAAATTGGACAAGAGTAAAATCACTAATATAAATTTCCAAGGATTGTAAAGAATCAGTAAAGCGTTCCATTGCGAAATGAGCCTATAACTTTCAGGAATTTAAAAGTAAATACAGACTGAACGAAATTCAGCACCAGCTGATAAACGCTCAACTAGCAGTCAAGTTCTGAATTTAAGTCGAAACCGTTTATTCATTAACGTTTTTACATGGTTTAAGCATTGGATCTCTCTTCGGTAAATTGAAGCCAATCTATATTTTCACGCCATTTTCATATCTTTCCCACATCTGCCACTAGCTCACATAAATGTTTTCCAGATTTTGAGGGATTCCGATTAAAAATGTTGCAGGCATGTATATTCCTACTTTGCGAAAAATAATTCTTAAAGGCACTGATTAAAATTAGGGCTATTTTTTCCTATCTTCTTAATAGTTATGGCAGCTAGAGTTGAGGTAGATATTTCTCTGTACACGACATGAAGGCACATATGTGAATGAAGGCGTACTTATTTTCTTTCTTAACTTTGACACTAAATGGAGCTGAGCGGTCAGCTTCACGAACCGGTCGCTTTAACCGAAGGGATAGAAAGAGCTCCCGGTGTGCATTGGAATATGAGGTTGAGTGGGCGACACAGCTGGTGTCGACTATTTTGGGAGAAGAAGAAAAATCCTTTGGCTCTACCGAAAATCTAACCAGCACTCCTCCACGGTCTACTCCCAACGTAGTCTCTACCGTAGGCCTACCACAGTTTGAAAATGAGAAAATACAAAGGGATGACGTACGTGGAGCACTCTAATGCTCTCAACTGGTTCACAAAGAAACCGAAGGGCAAAGAATCTGCAATTCTCATAGATGTATATGCGTCATCTTGACCGCAATCTTTGCATCTTGCACAGACTATGGGGTTCCGAAGTATCCAAACACTCCTCGCCTTCATAACCAATCGATGGTTTCATATCTATACAAGAGGTTTGGGAGAATTCGCCCTTTACGAAACTCCTTGAGTTTCCCACGACTACCTTAACGACATCTATATCCCGGAAAACCTGTTCCTTTTTTCACGCTCAATCCAGCATCTGCGTCCTGATAGTATCGACGCCATGGTACACATGCATTATTATGCCTCTCAGGGAGGAGAAGAGCATCATCATACACGCGTGTCTTACATCCCTCACATCCAGGGAATGGACTCCTATCTTCTTTTTCACTGTTGCTATAGGCTGTCTGTACACACATGCAAGTATGGTTGAAGAGACAGTTAAAGCATCTTAAAAAGGAAATGAAAAGACGAGAAAAGATGTGTGAGAAACGTATGTGTTTCAAGATGATAGATCCAAATAATGTCTTTGGTCTCAGAGCTTCATGTCTACAGTGTGTGGGTTCTGTTAGAGCATGAAAATGTGTGATGCGTTCAATATCTAGTATAATAACTGATTATCACCATGGAGTAGAATCCTTTTTTTCTGGACTGATATTGGTGCCAGAACATATGTTCATTTGTGTAAAGTAAACAATACATTTTTGTAGAAGGTAAACAAGTAAACTGCTGGCCTCCCCCAGAAGCTGATGGTCGTCCTCCTGGTACAGAAATTTTCCACTAGTTATGGGACGAAAAATTTATTCCCAGCATCCAGAAAGTGTCAGAATTCATTCCCAAGTTTAAAAGTGTTTAAGATGGAACGGAATGGTCAAGCACGTTTAGGTGCTTTCGCAAAATTACGAAAAGCGACTATTAGCTTCGTCATGTCTGTCCGTCTGTCAATCCGTCCGCACAGAACACCTCGGCTCCCAGTGGACGAATTTTCATTAAATTTTTTATTTGTGTATTTTTCGAAAATCTGTTGACAAAATTCAAGTGTCATTAAAATGTGATAAGAACAACGGGCAGTTTACATGAAGACGTATGCACATTCATCTTAATATCTCGCTGAATTATTCTTAGAATTAGAAATGCTTCAGATAAAAGTTGTACAGCAAATCAAAACACAAGTTTTATGTTCAATAACATTTTTCGGAAAATTGTGCCGTTTATGAGAGAATCTGGAAAAGTACGGTAGAGCCAGACAGGTCACAGATGATACTATAATACGGCGCACGCTCATTGAATGCTAGACACATAAGGCTATAAACACACACTCAGAATATATAATACTTATGGCTTTTGGACGGCAAAAATGGTTACGCGAACGCGCCTCAATATTATGTTTATATTGCTGTCTTGTAAATACTTAAAGACTGAAATTAACCTGAAACATATTTATAGACTCAGTTGGTACCGCGCAGTAAACACACTCACTGTTTTATGTTAATAAGAACCGGAGGGAAATAATCCTTGTTTTTTCTGAGATCCGTCCAGAACACATACATACACTGTGCGGCCAGAACGCAGAAATTGTGAATGTTAAACCTGGTGGTAAATATAGCATCCAAGAGGCTTTAAACTGTTAACAAATTCCACCACTTCACACACAATTTATACAGAATCCAGTTCCATATTATGTCCTCATATACGTATAGGTCTTCCGAGTGGTAATGTCTGCCCTTGCAGACCTTCGACTATACTTTTGCAAGCATTGTTACACTAAAAGGCATATTAAATAAGGAACGTTCCCTAGCATGTACCTTTTGAGCTTATTAAGCATTCTATTTTTCAGTAGGAGGTAATAGGCGCAATAGGAGTAACATGCAAAAACTGGCGCAAGAGCCTGTCAATCAGATGCTAATCATGGGATAAGTTGATGTGCAATGGCAAAGACACTGGAAAATTAGAACCGCGAATAATTTTGTTTGTGATTCGGTTTTACAGGAGAAATATTTTTCTCCCATGAAAATTCACCCTCATTTGATAGAGGTGGACTGTGATGGCGTAATCAGTGTGCAGAATGTAAGAACCTGGGGCAGAAATTCTAAAATATTCGAAAGAATATCCGTGATAATGATCGCACAAATTAGCTAAGCACACCAAGGATGAACTTGAATGCTGCACGGTAGGAAAAATAATTTCGGGTAAATGAGGAGGTCGCAGATTCCACAGAAATGAGGTAATGGGAATGGCTATTCTTAAGTCACTAGAAATGCAAGAGCCAGATTTCTATAGCGACGGAAAATTTAAACTCGTAAGAAGTTTGGACAAGTATGTCAATGTGCTTGGGGAATACATTGAAATATAAGTGAAAAAAAACTACATTTAACCTTGTAGTAACGTCCCCTTTAATTTTATGATCTATAGAGCCTTACATACTAAACGTTCTTCTCAAACGCACACACATAAACACACGCACACATGAACTGCACGTAATTTTCTTTCAATTTAATTATCGTAACAGTAAATATCGAAGAATGCAAATTATGAAGATTCTCCAGTGTCATTTTCTGAGTCCTTAAGACGCCGTGTACAGTGACATAAATGTATCGATATATGGGAGACATTTGATGCCTTTGTTGCAGAGGCGTTCTTCACTCACACACACTGAAAAAGGAAGCAGCATCTTTCTCTGAAATATCGGTGCATATGTACCAGGCCATAAGGCGTCATAATCCAGAACACAGTATTTTTATACTCACTGCCCTGAGAACTTCAAATATCATTGATGATGCTTCCTCTTTCGTAGGTCTAACCGTTTGTTCTCAGAAATCTTCAAACTACTTTGTCTGTTAGACCAAGATTCATGTCCGTATAAAAGACGCAAATGTGTTTCTTCCTTCGTAAAAGCGCCTGTAAGATAGCAGGTGGACCCCGGACATGCCGAGAATAAAGAGATCGATACTTTAGTGGATCTGTATCATACCGTGAACCATGAAACGTTATTCCGATGCGAAAATCCCACTACAGCTCACTAATGTAGTATAAGAACGTCACTATAGTGTTCCTCTTTACATAACAAGAGGTCATTTGGTGTTTATTGGAGTGTAACAAGCGTGAAACGTGTGAATATTTCGTGGAAACCGAATAAATAATAAAATAAAACTTATTTCGATGAAGAACCATGAACATTGAACTCAGTTTTTACTAAATAGACGTAACTCACAGAGTTAAATATCAGAGGTATCTTGAGTGACGTATCATCTTGATCTTAAAAACCTTAAAGACAATTTGTTACGCCTATATTTAAAACTATTTTACCCTTGAATTTGGGATCGATAGGCTGTACCGAAACGTCCGTACACAACTGCCAACATAAGCTGTGTAAAAAACCAGAAATCGAAGACCTCAGCTGAACGTCCCTTAGGGAATGTCAGCAGAACTGGAATATTGAGGTTGTGTATCTTCGAGAATGTGTTTTTATTAATGAATGAAGGCGTGTTGAGTCCAAATACTGTGTGCTCCCCAGCAACTCGCTCACAAAAGCTGTGAATATTTTCTCTTCCCTCAGGCTGAGAGCCTAAATCGCACTACCTCCCATGATACATTCATCAAAGTTTTCTTCTTTGCTTCATTTGGCGCTGTGGATCAGCTGTATATGGCATTTGCCTACAGTAATCTCAAAAGTTTCACAAATTCTAATCGTCAATGTAAGCAAGTGGCGACATAAAACCTCCCTAGCCTTGTTATTGCATTTGCCGTGATTGGGTAGAAACACATTTTTTGGGGTTACGGCAGGAATTGTCGTTCAATTTCATATTTTGTGTTTATGCACCTTGTAGCGTTCTTTGTTTTGGTCCGATGTTAGGAGAAACCTGCCGCCTAAATTTTCGGGATGATCAGATTTTCTTCCACCTCATTACTTCAACATTTACCTGAAATAATTCAGTCACCCTAAAGACAGAGCAGTATGTTTATCCGAAACGTCGGGAAAACAAATTACATGGTGTAATGAACCAACACACGACCATGATTTGTAGAAGAAACTCGTCACATACTTTTTCTTTTTTTCAAATTATCAGTCGCCTGGGGAATCAGAGATTCCCTTTTTGAAAAAGATGTACTACGCGTAATGAATAGACTTTTGAACTTTGGCTTACCTGCACGTACTAAAGACGTAATAACTTTATAAAGTGTTAATGATTTCTTTACTTTACCTAACTGAGTCTGAAAAGAAGACAGGAAAGTCATCCGAAAAATTTGTAATTTTTACTTTTAAACACAGTGTTTTAAGCAGAATACTCTCTAATAAGTGTTTACAACCCTGAAAATAATGTGTCACGTAATTTAGTCGTTTCTATAGCGTTAAAATTGTAGGAAGCATTTGTGGGTGTTGGAATACTTCTGCTTGACAGGCTCATAGGATCGTCGCTTTAGACACGTCGTTACTTCGTGGTGTGCCATCATTTTTCTTTGCCGTTAACATCTCGTGAAGGAGGCACGAAAAATAACAACAAAACATAACGTTTCTGCACAATACATCATTTTCCATTTATTTTGCCTTATAAAAAATAAGTGTTTTTCTGTTCCAACTATTTTGATGCACCATTGTGGATTCTCTCCCTTCCTTTTTATGTCATCTACACATTATTCTTTCCTCAAACTTTCCAGACACATGTATGATAGAGTTTTATATCGAATTATTCATTGTATTCAATTTTTTTATCTATGTCTTTTCAATTGTGTTGTAATGTAACTCAATAAGACATTATGGTGTCGATTTCTCTCACACACCTATTTCGTGTAGTGAGTTATAAAAAAACCGAAGAAAACTCTACACTGGACAAACCAATGTTAGTAAACACTGTTCCACAGTGGCGGACACAAAATAATCTAGCAATATTTCGTATTAAATGAGAGTTCACATTTTCAGACATAATAACTGTTATTTACACTACACTTTGTATTTCACCTAGCATTTCATGCGACAGACATCTCTCCGCATGTACGAGTATCAGCACGGCTCCTACTAGGCGGATTTCCGTCAAATTTGATATTGAGAACTTTTATGAAAATCTGTCGGGAGTGTTCAAGGTTGTTTACAATAGAACAAAAATATCGGGCACGTCACATGAAGACCTAAAACGTTTTATTGTTGTCGGCGTCATAAGTTTGCCATAAAAGCAGTGTTGTGCAGATTTTAATATATTTATATACTTGGCAGTAACATGTAGCTCAACAATACACAGAGAACACATTTCTGAATTTCCACTGCAACAATGTTTAAGCGAACACGCCACAATGTTACGTTATACATGCATTGGCCATCTTGTAAAATAGCCGTTGTGTGAGCCAATGCTATTCCCTTTAAAAGGCAACAGAATGGACCTACTAAAAGGGAATGGCAGACAGGGTGCACAACGCAACTCATATCTTCAGCTGGGGTGGCCTATAGAGACTTCGCTCTTATAATAATTTATGGCCAAGTTTGTATTCACGTGCCGAGCATTATGCTGCAGATAATAGGCCTGCTCTGGCCGTCCATAGCCTGGAGCATGTGGCGTGCAGGCGAGAAGGGAATCAGTAGCATTTCTAATGATAAAATATTCCCTCACCTGGTTCAAACATGTTCTCGCCAGTTGACACGATTCGATGACTAGTCTAGGGACTGAACGAAAAATTATTAAGGGTTCGATTCCCGTTAGAAGCAAGAATGTCCAGAGCGGCTCAGGGCACCACCTATTCGGAGGGTACAGAAACTTTTTTCTCCAGGTTTAAGGCGGCAGTGGCGTGACACTAACCATGCACCTTCATCTAATGCCGAGGATAAAAATGCCTGGAAATAGAACTCCACTTTCCCCTCCAATTCCCCATGCTACCTTCAAGGTGTGATGCTTAGTTAAGCACATGGACAAGTTTATATTTAATCAAAATTTGTATTAAAATTATTGGCCTAATTATTAGGATTTATACTTACTCGTTTACAAGTATTACTTAATGAATTCTGTTTTCTAGTATGACTAAACTTAGCTTACTTCTCTGATTGACATTAAACATCAAACGTAAAACACGCTTTGCAGTTGGCAGTTGGAGCTGTGGCAGTATGGAAATTGTAATGGCAGAATGTAATAATAATCATTAACAGAAATTAAACTGGCTATAAGTTTCGTTTTGACTGAAACTTACACCCACTCTTCTATACTACAACCTTCATTACGAACCTTTGTTTTCTATAGTTTTTGAAATTGTAGGAGAAAATTTAAACATGAGACTACACTGTAAACCACACCATTTTGTAAATACATCTATGGCTAATACAGTGACACCCGTCTACCTTCGCCACCTTTGATTCCATTCAAACTTTGCCAAATTATGGAAACCACTTGGCATTATGAAAATGCAACTGTGTACCATCACTTGTGCAATTGTACAGTTCTGAGTGCAGAGACAGATGGTAGAGTTGGAAAGCAGGTACATAACACTGCGAATGAATGGGGCCTTGAAGTACAGTGATGGGCCACTGACCACTAGGAAATTCCAATACATTGTCCATATTTGTGAAGAAAGGATGGAGGTTGCGTAGGCAAAAGTAGTTCTGCTAATGAATGGGAATTTCGGCCCATGCACGTTATGACACAAGAAACACAACTCTTTATTTCGGCCAACATAGTGGGTTGAATTTATAGCGAAGAATAGTACTAAATGTGAAATTGTGGCCCAGATATAAAATACACACTTGGCAAAATTATGAAGTAAAGACCATAATGATATCATATGAATTTGCCCGTCCCGATAAAGTATGGCTAAGAGTGACAGGTGGCCAAGTTACCGGGTTGGCCAACTTCACTGGTTTTGCTGTGTCTAATATCTAGAGGCTGAATTACATTTTTTGCAACCTGCTTTTCCATTCTAGAAATATTATTATGTATAAGTATATGCATGGTTATATACATGTATACATGTAAGTACACGTAGGTATATATATGTTGTGCGTGTTTAGCTATTTTAAAAGTCAGAGTCGTTAGTAGTGAAGAATATGGGCAGAATATTGAAGTTATATTTTCAAGATATGCTTAAATAGGTATTGTTGTATTCATCTTTTCTGAAAAGGCCTATATCATGTCTCTTTTCAACGGTATACCTATTCACGTTGCTTTCGAATAAAGTTATAATACTAGTGTCTTTCCAGCAGATTTCAAATTATTGATAACAGGCAAATTTGAAGATTATTATTTTAGTCAAAAGGCATTTTACCTGTGCCCTAAACAGAAATTATTTTTCTCATTAGATAAGGTTTTTCACATTCTGTAAGAATGTGGATAATTTTAAGAGTTCTCAGATTGTGACCACGCAAAGTGCCTGGCTTCTGGAATGTGAGACAATGTGGTCTAGTATAATTTTACCAAGGTTTAAAAAAAGCCTGAAAATTTTTAATAATAATGTTCATAATCTTAAGAGATCCCCAAATAAATTTCAAGTTTACTTTTTATTAGTAAATCATACAATCTTACAAGAACACATACTGAGTTATTACAACATAGATTACACTTACTTATTTCAAATTCAGATGCATTTCACGTCACATATCTGACACGACTGTATGTTAACTGTTCCTTTAAAGTTCACATGTTACATTTTTCTGCTCTGTCTTTTAATTGTACCCTTAAATCTAAAATAAACAAATTGGAGACGGGAGGGGGGGGGTTGTAACTGAAGAATAATCGTCTGCAGTAGAATGCATTCAATGGGCTGAAAAGGGAGAATAAAATTTTAGACTTAAAATCACACAAACTTTTTCACAAACCTACAAACTACTTGTAAATAGAATTGTTCTGTACGTTCCAAAGGGTCCTTTAGCGCTACGTACAAAGTCACTTTTTAGTTTTGTATGTGCATATTAGTTTTACCGTTGTGTACTAAAGTAGGCATTATTTTGTTTTCATATATCGCAGTCGTATTCTCTATGCAAATGACAGTAGTTGTGCAGGGACTGAATTCTTTTCCAGTTTCTACCACATGCACATACATAAACACACACATATACATAATACATAGCCCTACATACATTCATACATCAGATCTACATACATACATACAAACTTACTTATATACAAACACGTACATACATACATATTTTTCCGTTTGTGATGAAGGGCCCTCGCACCACAGCCTTAAGGCTTTTTGTGCAACCCCAATGATGATGATGATAGATGAGCAGTTTCTTACCAAGTTTTACAATTAATGGAGCACCAGTGGAATGAAATCGACAGGGAAAAATTGACAACTCGGAGAAAAACCTGTCACTTTGTCCACCACAAATCTCACACGGACTTGACCTGGGATCGAACCCGGGTCTCCGTGGTGACAGGCCGGCGACTAACCGCCTGAGCCATGGCACGGCCATACATACATACATATATACATACATAATTACGTACATATGTATATGCAAATTAACAAATATTTTAATTAATAATTAATATATCAAATATATTAGTCCATTAAGAATTTAACTGATTTGAATTAAGGACACGGAGACTTTCCTCTCCGGTTGCCTACTCTACAGTGACAGCTACAACCTAACGAGCCATCATCTGTGTTTAACATGGCCGTATTCGCAGTAGAAGCTTTGTGCATGAAACAGCCTACGTCTTTATATATTCAGAAGTAGGGAAGAGAAGTATTTTTCAATAAGAGGGCTGTCTTTTGCTCTGAATATACGCTTGTTAGTTCACTTAACAATGTCATTGAAAGCAAAGGTGCACCCTCTGTATTTCAGTGGCTGCTGTCTTGGATAGTGTCAGAGGGCTGGGTATTTTCGTACCACCACCTTCCAAAAACTAGGAGTGTTTTCGTCTTTAGATGGAAAAGGGGAGATAGGGGGCACAGGCCTTATTAGAACATTTCTCCATACTTTCCACCTTAAGAAGAAAACAATGTCAGGTTCCAAACCTCGTAATAAGAAGAGATCCAAGCCAATGGGGCAGTGTAAAAAGCACTAACAACACTTATTGTAAAAGAATCGTGTGTCTCATCAAAAGCAGAAATTTTGATATCTGAAGGGAAGACCTAAAGCAAAGTACCGATATTGATTTTATAAAACTCTCAGCGTGGAAACAATCAAAAGTTAGGCCACTGACGATATTGAGTGATTCTTTAGGTTTTAGAAACAGCATTTTTCGTCTTTTCCATTGTTTTTCTCAGCATCACTGATGAGTTGAACAAAAAAGAAAAAGGGTTCTTCTGGAAGAATTTCGGTTAAGTAATAAGTAGAAATTTCTTAAAACCTATGTGTGTTTTCTTGAAACGAATCGCATGAATTGACCTTACAATGTCTTTGCATCATCCAGTAGGCCTACTCTCGCACTGAGAAACACGTACCTTGTATTGATATGTTTAGAAGTGTGTGTTTAAAGGTGAAAATTGCTCGCTTGCGGGAAGTGAAGCCATGTACTTTGATAGAAACCTGAAATTTGTTTCGGATGATAATGCTGCTTTCATAGGGTGGATGAATTTCATTCTGGAAGGAATCTGAGTGCAGAGAGCAAGTTCCTCCGAGACGGTAGTATCCTCCAATGTGTCACGAGAGAGGATAGCAAAATTTGAGCGAATATTATTTTAATTTAATTGGAGTAGATTCCACACTTCTAAAATAGCACGACAGACAACAGAACTGTATTAAACGCTGATTCGCAGTTCACAGTGCAGAACGTCCACTCAAATGTCGCGTGTTGGCGAGTAAGGTTACTGATGTAAATGTTGTTCCATCCTGTAAGCATAAGGGATATTATGCGAGAGGAAGTCAGACGGTATTTGGAAATCTTTTTCTTAATTTTGTCGTTTCGGCTATACCGCTCTGGGGACACGCAGAAACCTGTGGCCTCGTGGACTAAGTGCTTTGAAAATAAGGGTCGTGTTGTGAAAAAATGATGCTACTGTACAGATTCAAATAATATTATATTTTTTAAAACAATAATTTCCGGATAATTTCTGGCCCACTCACATATATGCTGTCTGCTATATTAATAACCTCTGCTTTCTGAACAACAATTATGTTTATACGAGTATTTTGTGTGATTCTCGTAAGAAAAAGAGTATTTCCTTAAATAGCCTGAATATGATGGTCTTTTCAATGAAAAGGCAAAGTGTTTCAAGGAGGGAAGAACTGAAATTCTCAGTATTCTTCAGGTACATTTCAGACGTCATTACGATTGTTCCAAAATAGCTATGGTCATTTTTTTGTACTTTTAACAGCAAAATGACGTTAGTATTTTATTTATATATATTTTTATTTCTTGTTAATTTTAATCCCAATAAATTAATGGACTTTCATACTTCAAATTTATTTAGGTTCAATAACACTTTTGAGGTAAGGCAAAATAGAAACCACGACCACATGTACGCGGCAACACCCACTCACATTCGCGCACCCTCTTAGTATATTAAAATTTTTCTTCAATTGACTGATAGAATTTTATTTATTCCTCTGTTTTTATTTTCAGCATATTTGAATGTAGTGTAATTACAGGAATACCGTACAGCTTGAAGAACAACCATTCATTTACTTGTCTCGTTAAAGTCTTTTTATCAAAGTAATTTGGAAACAATACGACGATGTAGGTTGTGCATAAACGTGTTTGTGGTATTTGGAAACTGACTTTACGAGATGAAGGGTTGAAGAGGGAAGTCGCCCTAGAGTCGTGCATTGGTAGTTTGTACGTGGTTCCTGGCTGGTTGTCGTCAGGGGAGAATTGTGAGGGTGGACTCAATATGGAACTGCTATTCCATTTTGGAAATGTCACCGACAGAGTGTAAGTTGGTTTTGGGATGTCAGTGGTGCGTGCAGGCGTGGGTATTTTTGTAGTGATGTTGATGTTGGGAGATATTGCAGGGGAAAATATCAACCAAAATACCAAACCCCTCTGTTACACCAGTAGTTGGGAAAAGTGGTAACACAGGAACAGCTGGTCTCATTCTCCCACTTATCTCCGAAATCTGTACCGTCATTTTCATTGATTCTTCAACTTGTCAATTTGCTGGCAAATGCCATTCGCTATGATTAATCTTGCCGTAAGATTTGATATTTTGCAACAGAATCCGGTGAGGTAAAGTGAGTTGTAAAAGGGCTACTAGGCTGGAGTTTAAGCCACGAAATTCACAACAGCCAGTGGAAAAATAAATGACAGACCAGCATGCGTAAAGTGAAGCTGCTGTGCACTTACAACTTCATTAAAAAAAAACCTTATATTTTCAAAGGAACGTGACGACCAAATAGAATTCATTAAATGTGTACAGCGAATTATGCTAAAGATGGTTTCTGAAAACCACTACACAACTAGAAATACAAACACATGCATGTAACAGGTCTTTCAGTCATATCATCTTAAGAAGGGGAACGGTCAATGCTTAGCTTAATTTGTAACATATTTAGAAGAAGAGTATATTTGAGATTGTCATACCGGTGGTGATAAGGACGAGGATTCCAGGTGTTTGAGGCTCCCAGAATTTCTAGAAAATCCGCACATTAAGGTAGTAAGGTTGTCATCCTTACGCACCGGCCGCCTTTACTCCCAGGAAATATTCCTGATACTCATTTATGTTAGAGGCTGAGCCGACCCCAGAGCCATAGTGCGGCAGGAAGGGTTAAGTCAATGAAGAATTCCAATGACCCCATCGGGAATCGAACCGGCGACCTGCCGGCTTGTAGCGCAGTTCCCCAACCAACTGCGCCACCGCGTGCACCAAGCAAATAGAGCAGTATCAATAAAATAATAACATGGTGACAGCGAGAAAATATTATTTAGATGTTGACACGGAGATGTATAATAAGCATAGGAGTATATACGTATTTTACTTGTTGTCTTATGTAAGTCAATATTCACATACATTGCGGCAATGCAGACTTTGGCTTGGTGTCTAAAGATTTAACGTATACAGAACCTGTACTTGAGTAATAAATATCTCATAAAAATATAATAATAATGGAATAATATATGTGACTAACGTAAAAATCTATGCAACAGGAAATCAGGTTTTCAGCTCTAAACGCATTCACTGTTCTCCTGTATTTACATACTTGAAAATATAATTCGTAAATGTTTCAAGCCGGAGAAGAGATGGCAAATTTTTTCCAAAAGGAAAAGTGGTCAGTGTTTCTTAATGACTTCAAGCGAGAATTTATGGAAAAAAAATATTTAAAATTTCTTTCTTTCTTCACAGTATACACCCAAAAATATCCATTACAAAGACCACTCTGTTAATACTGCACAGAGAAATAATTGCGTTTTCTTGTAAAAAGAGTAAAATAAGGAAAATATTTTTCTACATGCCTGTAGAATGTAGTGTTTTTAATGTTAAAACAGATGGCACGTATAGTAACTACTCTTCTTTAAGGCGCTAAAGGTATTTGTCCAACTCGGGCACAGAATGAAGAGTTAAGATTTTGCTAAATTAGTTTACAATTTTTTTTTCACAATCGAAAATACCAGAGCATTTAAATGACATTATTGTTTCAGTTGCTTTGATTGGGCAAAACGTGTTTCACGATATCAGCTCACTATCTGTGACGACAACAAAACAGCCCCCTTCAACCTTGCTTCGTTGCCTTTATTGTGATGTTAGCTACAGCTTTGAACTCACTTTGTTTATGCCAATAGAAGGCATGTGATTGGGCCTCTCCGCCAAGTTCTGTGTGTATGAACCAAGTCATCTCATTAAGACATCATCGTGAAGTGAGTAGAGAAGGAGGGATGGGATTGTATGTGAAGACGTGTATAGAACACTGCCATCCACGAAAGCTCTGTGGATGAATGAATATTTCTACTGCACTTACTTCGAGAAAAGACTCGTTGAAATTCAGCGGTGAATTATTACTATCTTCTCTTCATTACTCGTCCCTTTTCCTTCTTTTCTTTATCCTTTCGTAGCTATATCTCCTTCCCTACATTCTTCGTTGAGCCAGTGAATTAAATTACGTCTTTATCCCTCATAAGGCACATTTCCGAACACAGAAGTGCCATTGTATAAGTATGGGGAAGCTTCGTATTTCCATAGAAAGGGCTTGGGAACTACACAACATAGGCACATAGGAACAAAACCGCCTCCTATTTTATATGAGTGTAATTATACTATAATACTCACGAAGCATTCCACAGATCGTAGAAAGAAGGAAATAGGAAATTTCAGACCGCAAAATATCACATTCCTAAATTATATCATTTTGGAAAATACCTAGATATATAATTCAGTTACAAATCATACCTTCCCCCCCCCCCCCCAAAATAATGCAGTAGATGGAGCCATGTATATAATTACAGTATTTAGAGTTGCACAGCCGGGATGGCGTAGTCGGTATAGCGACTTACTACGGGCTGGACGGTCCGGGGATCGAAATGCCGATCCCAGTGGCCGCGCAGTCTAAGGCGTGGGTCTACGGCCGCTCGCTTACTGGGATTGTGGGTTCGAATCCCACCGGGGGCATGGATGTTTGTGTTGTGTTAGTTGCAAGGACGGTAGCATGGAACGTAAAGTGACATGAAGGACGAAAGGATTTAAACAGTACAAAAATGGATCAAAGGGGAAAAACCCCGGAGAGGCAAAAAAAAAAAATCCCGGTGGGGGTGAGATTTTCCGTACCCGTCCAGACCGGCCCTGGGGCCCACTCAGCCTCCTATACAGTGGGTACCGGGTCTCTTTTCCGGGGGTAAAGCGGCCGGGGCGTGGAGTTGACCACCCTCCCCATCTAGCATCGAGGTTAAAGAAATAGTACAGCTATACCTCTACTCCCCCTCTGGGCCTTCATGGCCTGTTATAGAAAGAAATTTACCTTATTTACCTATTTACAGCCGTTTCACTGTCTATGTAGAGAGCTAAACATATTCAGACCTATAAATAATTATACAAACATAACTTTAATCAGGCAAATCATTATACAATTAGTGAATATTTCCTAGTGATGTAGATTAACTACAGGGCAGATGGTATGAATTAAGGAATTACATCAACGATATTTTGAAAGGTTTAATGTTGATAGATCAATATTCAAATCTTAGAGGCTATTTTTCTGTAGTGTCTGTCCTCAGAGTACATTGTAGGCCCCTTCTCTACACTACATGTTTCAAAACAGTTTTTTGAAAATCATAAATGTGTCTTGAATTGACTGCGTCAAATACTGAGCTTTTTCTGAAAGTATTATTAATTATAGACATTTTCAAAGCCAATAAATTTCCAATACCTAGTAATAACCTGTTAAAGCATGAAGAACAGAGATATATGTAAATATATGTGCAAACAATAAGAAAATGAATTAAAATGATGCAAGTAGTAGCCTAAAATAAGGGTGAGAAATTTTATTTGCTGGTACAGGCTAAAGCCCATGATTTGGAAAAGTAATATGGTGGACGTTAAAGAAATTATGTTAATTCTAACATATTTACAAAGGGTCGCATTTCTTTACTATTGTCGATATACATCTTTCCATTTATATCTTCATATTCAGCTTTTCGAATGCTCTACATTTTAATGTAATACTTTATTTATAGCTGTCAAATACGAAATATAGAGCTCTTAAGGAATATACATAATTTATTTTGCTCAGGTAAAAGTAGGTGCCTGAAAGACTAATTTTTTACTACGGTTTTCACATTAGCTGCATTAGAATTACCAAACTTTTTGCGTGTTACCTAAGAAAATTAGGTTCTACGTTTCTCAGTTATAACATAAAATTTTTAACGAAATATACGTTGCATGTAATCGATTACGCTTATATTAAAAGATAAAGAATATTACAGGATCTATCATTCTGTTTAAAGAGAGATATGGATAAAAAGTTTTGCTTGCTACGTAAAAAGTTCTGGCGGAGTAGATAAAAGAAACTTTAAAATATTTTTCATAATATTTTCCCATTCTAAAAATGTGATAAAAAAACAAAAAAGTTTGCATAAACGATGTAAAATATCGCGAATTCTGTATTAAGATTTGTTTGGTAAACGATTTTAGGGGTCGCAGAAAACGATAATTTGTGCGTTAAGGAAGTATGTGAAACTATAATATAATATTCCGAATGTTAGGTTTATTTGTTTTAAATCTTAGGGTTCCGGATATAGCACAGTGCCGAAATAACAATAAAAATTACCTACCTTTCAGGGGTAATTTCACACCAATGTGGGGTCGAAATCACTAAAGAAGCAATGCCAAATTCCTTACACTTGGATGTAATTAAGTAATGAAAATGACTTAAAAAGAAAGGAAACCAGTGATAATAAACTATTCAGGAATAAACATGAAGAGAGCAGGTTCCTCAAAATGTTTTACCTTTCTAGCAGACTACACGATGTCGTATGATGCAGAGAGTATTCTTCATATCAACCGATGTTTGAATTTCAAGCCTCACAAATTGACGTCAGATATATTAGCTTGTATAAGAATGTTTGCTTAATGTATGGCAGTGTTTCCCAAACGGTGTTTTCCTGAACCCCGAATTTCCACAAAACAAAAACAAGGGTTCGAAACGAAAATTCCTTTAAAATATAATGATAATAGTAATAATAATGCCGATCTCAGTGGTCGTGCGGTCTAAGGCGCTCGCTTACTAGGATCGTGGGTTCGATTCCCACCGGGGGCATGGATGTCTGTCTCCTGTGAGTGTTGTGTGTTGCCAGGTAGAGGTCTCTGCGACGGGCCGGTTCCTCGTCCAGAGGAGTCCTACCGACTGTGGTGTGTCTAATGTGTGTGATCATGAAACCTCGACGAAAACGTGGAGGTCCAAGCCCATATAGGGCTGTCGAGCCATAGAAAAAAAAAGTAATAATAATATTAATGCCTTATTATTTTGAAGATTCATTTCCTGTACCCACGTACTGCTACTTGGTTTATAAATAAGTGTAATTAAAAATATATAGCTGCTTAATATTTATTTATTATTATTTCTACTTGCTATTGGTCTGGTATTTTAGTCCAGTGTCTGAGAAACTTATTAGGGGTTCCGCAAACATTTTTCGAATAGAAAATTGGTAAATTAAATTGGAGAATACTGTTTTATGACATGTACTTACGTATATTTTGATGCTATATTAAGATTTTATTTTACGTTGGTAGCGTTATGTCTAAGGCTAATTAATAAAGTAGCAATGCTGCACCCTAGTGACGTGACGTATATTTTTTAGTGTCGTTGTACAGCTTCGGTTTTGGGGCATATGCTAGCGTTAAATCACCGTAGATAAGTAGCATGTAAAGAAACGCTACTCTGAATATGGCATAAGTCAGAGGGGGAATGAATTTAGACTCAGAACCTTTGGTATGAGAAATCTTAAGTAGTTATTTAGGCATAAAAGGAAGGAACAGGAGAAAAGGAAAATATATGTTCAAGAGCTACATAACTTGCATTCTTCGCAAAATATTATTTGGCTGATACTGTTACAAAATTTGGTTTCCTTGGTTATGACACCATGTAGCTTGTTAGGTGCTACAAGCGCCTTGTAGGAGTATACTGCCTCCATCTTCAAGGTTTTACCTTAATGTTGATTATTTTAACCTTCCTCTTTAGTATTTCAGTCTCTTAGCAGCCTAAATATTGTCAAAACTCGGACTAACACATCATGAAAAATTGCTTTAATGTAGATTACAAACCTGTCTAAAACTTGAGTTGAAGTGTACATACTTTCAGAATATCCTGAGAAGTATTTTAGTGGTTTCTCTCAGTCCCTCCAGGAAAGTGATGAGATAAAACTTTGACCTTAAAACTGGACCACTTCCACTTCCTTCTGTTTGATTCCAAATCATGGGGTAGTCTTTCGTCCTGTCACTCATCAACAGATAGACTGAATTACAGACAGCACGGTCAGATTCACTACAAACATAAGTACACAGTGAACTAGAGGTTGGAAACTTACGTGAATCTTAAACATATAGAACTGTAGCCGGGATAGCACATTCAGACCACAGTAGTAACTATGCTATGACCTGGACAACAGACGAGTTGGTGATCAATCCCCGGCAGAGCTAAAAGACTTTTTCTTCTGTAAAGCGTCAAGACTGGTTCTGGGACTCACAAAGCATGGCCCTTTTTCAGGTATTAAGTTGGCCGGAGCGTGAAACTGAACACTCACCTCCATCTGGATTCGAGTCTAAGACTGTATGGAGAAATAGCATCATTATCATATATGCTTCCATGGCGTAGTAGTTAAATAAAAGCTGACTAACTTTACATAGAAGTACCCGAATAACTCCTTTAGCCAAGTACTAATTGTCTAAAAAGGTGCTCAAAATTTATTTTATTTTTTTACATCCTCCGTCTTAGAGCTTCGTCCTGCCATTCTCTCATAGGCCTCAACTCTGTCACTTTATCCTAGTGATGTGGGGAATCAAAACAACACAGTCAACACTTCTCTTCTTCGTGGGGTTTACCGAACTTCAAGGGAAAATCTTCCATTAAGAAGCAAGCTTATCTAACATCAAGAATATTACTTCCCCGAAACCTGACGCAGGTATGTCTCGTGCATGTGCACAAGGGAGATGCTTTTCCCTCCATTTTACCACAAATTTCAGGCGTTAGCAAAACATAGCATGATGTTCACTTTCTCACACAGCTATGGATCGTATTGCTATGCTGCTATTGGCTACAGCTGAGTTTTTGTTTTAGAGTTTCTCACGAGTGGAAGAGCCCGAAAGAATGAGATATGTTTGCAAATTATAAAAAAAAGATATAAAATAGAAATTGTGCGATAAGAGTCAGATTTGGCGTTCTCATTATTGTAACTGTAAACATTGCTGTCTTATAGGATGTGACATCGTGCAGTTTGGTACAATATACCGAGGATTCAGAGGTGTGTGCTGCCTTAATATTCACTTTATAACCCTTCTACCCTGAAGGTGGAGACAGTAGGTTTTTCTGACATTTTGGTACACACATACGTGCCTGACAAGTTACATGACGTCACATCCCGGAAATCTGTAATGATCTGTGGTAACAGAAGTAGATCATTCAATGTCACTGAAGTTTAATTCCGCCACTGGAAACAACCCTGAGCCAAATCAGTTTAGTGCACTTATAATCTATTCATCTGAAGTGTTTGTTATTATTTTCATAGGTTTCCAATTGGCTGTTCTGCAAGTTATCGAAACCAAAGTTTTGCTCCAGTTTTTTATTTTTCCCATTAGAGCTGCACGTTCAGCCCTCGCCACCTGACTGCACATACATCACAAAACTTAGTGAAGTTTCTTATGTAATCTGTTCTATGTCTCCCGAGTCGCGAAATTTTCTTTCGCACTTTCTTTTCGAATATTTGCATTTTATGTTATCAAATTTCTTAAATTTATGTGACAAAATGTAAGAGCCAAAAAAAATGGTAAACTATTTCTTGTGATCCTATATCTAAAACCTTTCAGTTGTCAGAGAATTCATATCAAAATATTGAAACTGCGTAAAATAGAATATATTTCTTTTGGCTAGTAAAGATTTCTAAGCCGATCCCAGTGGCCGAGCAGTCTCAACGCGTGAGTTTACAGCCGCTCGCTTGCTGGGATTGTGGGTTCGAATCCCACCGAGGACATGTATGTCTGTCTCTTGTAAGTGTTGTGTGTTGTCAGGTAGAGGTCTCTGCGACGAGCTGGTCCCTCGTCCAGAGGAGTCCTACCGAATGTTGTGTGTCTAAAGTGTGTGATCGCTAAACCTCGAACAATGAGGAGACCTAGGCCCCCCAGGGGCTGTCGAGCCATAGGAAAAAAATATTTTTAAATTAGTCCACAAATAACAGCTGATATTTTTGTCTTTTAAGTGAAACGTTGAGGTACCGACAAGCGAAAGTTGAAATTTTTATTTCACTTTCACTGTTTCTGCTTGTTTCTACAATTTATAAGTTCAAAAAAAGAAGATTGAGTTTTCGGATAAGGAGGAAGTTTAAGTTACGTCACTGAGTGTGTTTAATTTCGGAGTTAATAAAGAATATATTGTCGTAAGTCAGGATATTTTGAGGGTTTAACGAAGGGGAAAATGAAGGTTACGTTCTTCTACGTTACGTTGTCTCGAGTTTTCGGTGGTTACCACAGATATTTTGGAGGAACCCGCTGCCTTCACTTTGAGGGTAAACATTCCGCGGAACTGCACAGTGTCTTCTCCTAGGAGACTGTGTCTAATATCGAAAGTCTTTCCTGAAGAAATCTGAAGAGCCCAAAGCAACTTCAGCAGAGAGCTGCCCACGTAATTCGCCCTATGTTTCCGAATGTGAAATTCACCGATAATGTCACACCTCCAGCATTCGTTTAGCCCAGTGAACTTGTCTCTGTGTATTAATTAAGCAACACGATATGACGGGGATATGGGGGAATGTACGTATACGCGTACACATTTTGAAACTCGGCAATAGATGAAAATGGGTAGTCAGTTTCAGGCTTCTCTTGCACTTCCTAGCCACTGAAAAGAAGACGTGTGTGAACCGCACAGCCGGTTTGGACTCTGTAGAGAAGAAAAATCTCTGCCCTTGAACGTCAATTCCTCGGACACTCAGCCTCTAACTGGTCAATACAGTGACCTGTTTACTTACATTCTTATCCACATAGATACTTGTTTATATATATTTTATGTATTTATTTGTAGGTTATTTAAAAACACTGTCAACATCTCGTATTTTATAGCGTCGAAGTGTAGGATAGTTAGAGAATAAAGCATAGGGAAGCTTGTGGAAAGAAATAGGTGTTGCCTAACTTCAGGTGCGAGCCTGATATAGACATAGAAGGACTGAGAAGAACCACGAAAATTATAAATGAGTATAGCTCATTCAGACCGATACGTCAATTTTTCTCTCCCCAATACGAGCCAGGAGTTTTAAAAATAACATCGAATTGTGCGGTATTATGAATATTATATAGAAACTAAAATAGGCACTCGGATAAAATCTGCAATATTCGAATTGTATTTTTAGTCTAAAAGGTTTAGAGTGGGACATTTGAGGTAAAGTATAGGAGAAGGGAATATTTTATTTATCGCTATGCCAGGAGTCAGCTACCGTATATAAAGGCAATTTTATTTTTAAACTGTACAAACAATGCGAGAGAAATATCATGTGAACTTTCGCAAAAAATTAGTGTGTGTATGGTCTGCTTCATATCCTGCCATTTTGTCAGTTAGCTGCCATTTCTGCAAGCAAATATACGACGGGTACATACATGCGAAATCAAGCGGCAAGAACATGCAGACGGTTACTTCAGTTAGGCACCAAATTTTGCATTTATCTATCCACAGTAATCAACAGTAAGGCTATTCTAGACAGAAAATTTGTCATTTTCTTGGTAAGAGCGCCTGCTCTGTTGATATTCCATTATGTAAGTCTTTATAATTATCAGTTATAAATAGGCCACGTAAGGCAGCAATAAACAAACCTGACAGGTACCTCTGCTTTAGTCGGTATCACAGTCTGTACCTTGACCGGCGAAAGTTACATAGTTGCAATTTTAGTAAATATCGTATACTTAAGGTGTCTCTGAATGACCCTCATTTGTAATAATGAATCAATGGAAGGGTTGTGTATGAAAATCTTGGCTAGAAAGGAGCCTTGTGAAATTTTTCTCTTGAAATGTTGACACACGTTTTCGTAGTCTTGTTCAAGCATGGTGCAGAAATACAAGGACCCTCTAACTGGCATGCAGACACAACGGTACTGGAGCAAATTCAAGCACGTCAGAATCGCTTGCTTGAATTCGTCGGTGGTTTACTATATTGCCTACGTTTAGCTGATATAATACTACGTAACATTTTATGTTTATTATAAAATTTATATTAATTAAAATATAATCAGTAGTAAGAAAAATATTTCTTAAATTACCCTTCCCAAGAAATTTACATGAGTCACGTGGAATAAAATTTGATAACATTTCGAAAACAAGGCACTTTTTCAGTAATTTCCTTAAGAATTACAAACCTCAGTTTGACAACAAAGACAAAATAGGGTAATAGCAATTGGGACGTCTCTAACGAAGTAAAGACTGACGGTGGATTTACGGCACTTGGAAAGCGACAGAAGAGGAGGAGAACTTACGAGATTAAATTTTAAAGTATTTATGCTTCTGTCAAACACTTCATCACAGCTGAAGGTAGGATAACTGGCTATCCGGTTGGTGTCAAGGACGTTAAATGTGAACAATTTTGTCTCGCGGTCTTCTTTCTTTTTCTTTATCGTGTCCGGACCATTAAATTAAAGATTTTTTTGCCCAGTATTGGGCTACGTCAAATCCTTTTTTATTTGCAAGCCATACATCCTCGAGGGTGCATTTCTGGGGGCAGTCCTTGCATGACAGGAGATGTTCCATGTTTTGTACCTCTCCACAGCCACAATACAGGTCGTCGGAGTTTGTTTTGCCCCATTTCACCATATTTGTTTTTACTGGTGCCACCCCTGTTCTAATGCGGTTAAGAGATTTCCAAGTATTGAAGTCAAGGAGGTGGCTACCAGGTCAATTCTGGGTAAGGGGAAAGTCTTCAGGTGGTTCAACTTGCACTGTTCCGAGGAAGCTAATCCGCGATTTTAATCTTCTCTGTGGTGTTCTGGCTCCGTAGAGTGCGTGTCGCTCATCGACAGTTTGCTTGATCTTCTCTATGTGTTCCGCTGCCTTCCAACGAGATGTAGGAGCTGCGAAGCCTGCCGCTCTATAGAGGTTTGGCAATGGCGTTGGGGTTTGGCAATGGCGGTAGTGACTCATTACTGAAGGCTTCTCCAATTAACCTGTCTATCCGAAACAGTAAGAATTTTGAGCCCGTTCTTCGCCGCCATCCCCCTCCAAGACATAGCATAATACACTGTGTGATTATACTTAAAGTTCTAAGAGTTTTAAAATGGCTTATGTAACCAGCAACCGCAACCCCTTCAAGCTCGCTGGTATGCTAGGGTTCAGGTTTGGAGAACGGATAATCCCCTCCCTAGCTCGAGTGCTCGCCACCCTCATAAAGCACCCTAACTACACACACACACTATAGTTGTTGTTTTCTCCCCAACTCCCACGGTGCAGTGAATTTTCATCGGTTGCGGATTTTCAACCCAGCAAGCGGTGTAGATCAATTACTTGCTTATGCGTTAGTTCCGCTCGCTCTAAACGCAGCGTGAGTTATGTAGGAGAAGGGAAACTAGTGGGCCAGTAATAATAGGACATAACATCACTCACCCAGCTGAGTTGAACTAACCTCTTTTTAAATTTCGAGTAACATACTATCGATTTTGGGAATATTTTGATATTTTCCATCCACTCATTTCCTATCGTGTCTGACGGTGACACTAAATACCAGAATTTCTGCTACATGTTTCACAAATCTTAATCTCATTTCTACAAAATGGCTGCCAAAACTAAAACAGTTCCGTAGTTACGTCCCTTTTTGTATAAGATGTTTATCATCCGCCATATTACAGAGTCGATTTCTTTGTGACGGCTATATAACTGACCTTGCCACCAGAGAAGTTGCCGCCAGTACAATGTCAAATAATTTATCTAATATTACCCCTTACTATAGACGTATACGTGTAAAACTTACCTGTAAGTTTCGCTTTGTTACCTACAACGGATACTTAAAAGCATATGCAAGTATTTTAGCAAATTTTTATCAAAATATCAACCGGAATACTTGCATTGAAATCATATAAATGATTCGAAATTTCATGTCCAGTTTTCTAAAATTTCGTAAGTAAGTATTGATTTGAGATTTGTGGTTCAAACGTCGGTGTTGATGAGGATTTAAATATTCTTGGATATGTCACCGGGTTAATTGGTAAATAATTACTGACTTTTCGGAGGAGTTTGGTACCTCCATCTTCAGGTCTTAAGCAGTCCCAAAATAAGACCCTGAAAACTGAGGCAGCAAGTTTCTTCAGAAGTCGGTAACTGTTTAAAAATCGACATGCGTCTTATCGCATAATGAACACTTGATTTCTTAATTTTATTGGCATTCCGTCTTGAAAGATTTAACTAGTGTATATTCTGGTACTGACAAGGAAAATAACAAAGTCCCGGACAAAGAAAGAGCAACTATTTATGTAATACAAGCATAAATATAACTTTCCTGTCAGTGTCTGTATCTCCTACTTTTGCGACAGAGCTAGCCGAGAACACACCAGAATATTTTGAATTTTAATCCGTATTCTTGCTAATAGATACGGTAGCCACGACTGCTAATGAGATGCGCAAGTAGTATAGTGAAGTCCCTAAATGGTATTACAGTTCTCACATACAAGTAGGCCCTACTTCTTTTCAGTAACATTAGCAAAATTTAAATCTTAATAGGCTTTTTATAAGTTTTAGCTACCATATATTGCAGTTCTAACTACAAAAGCGACCTGTCTCGGACAAGGAAAGCGTAGCTACTACAGTTTTGTAACTGAAAGACATATTGAGGTTGTGAAGAAATTGTGCGCAGCAATGTGGCCGTGTTTAATAAGGCCGTAGTGAGTCACAGTGGCACCACAATGCGCAGACATGTGGCCGTGTGTTTATAAGGGCTTAGTGAGTCACAGTGGCACCACAATGGGCAGCCATGTGGCCGTGTGTTTATAAGGACTTAGTGAGTCACAGTGGCACCACAATGGGCAGCCATGTGGCCGTGTGTTTATAAGGGCTTAGTGAGTCACAGTGGCACTACAATGCACAGCCATGTGGCCCTGTGTTTATAAGGACTTAGTGAGTCACAGTGGCACCACAATGGGCAGCCATGTGGCCGTGTGTTTATAAGGACTTAGTGAGTCACAGTGGCACCACAATGGGCAGCCATGTGGCCGTGTGTTTATAAGGGCTTAGTGAGTCACAGTGGCACTACAATGCACAGCCATGTGGCCCTGTGTTTATAAGGCCGTAGTGATTCACAGTGGCACTACAATGCGCAGCCATGTGGCCCTGTGTTTATAAGGGCTTAGTGAGTCACAGTGGTACCACGATGCGCAGCCATGTGACTCTGTGTTTATAGGGGCTTAGTGAGTCACAGTGGTACCACGATGCGCAGCCATGTGGCCCTGTGTTTATAAGGGCTTAGTGATTCACAGTGGCACTACAATGCGCAGCCATGTGGCCCTGTGTTTATAAGGGCTTAGTGAGTCACAGTGGCACCACAATGCGCAGCCATGTAGCCCTGTGTTTATAAGGGCTTAGTGAGTCACAGTGGCACCACAATGCGCAGCCATGTGGCCCTGTGTTTATAAGGGCTTAGTGAGTCACAGTGGTACCACGATGCGCAGCCATGTGACCCTGTGTTTATAGGGGCTTAGTGAGTCACAGTGGTACCACGATGCGCAGCCATGTGGCCCTGTGTTTATAAGGGCTTAGTGATTCACAGTGGCACCACAATGCGCAGCCATGTGGCCCTGTGTTTATAAGGGCTTAGTGAGTCACAGTGGCACCACAATGCGCAGCCATGTGGCCCTGTGTTTATAAGGGCTTAGTGAGTCACAGTGGTACCACGATGCGCAGCCATGTGACCCTGTGTTTATAGGGGCTTAGTGAGTCACAGTGGTACCACGATGCGCAGCCATGTGGCCCTGTGTTTATAAGGGCTTAGTGAGTCACAGTGGTACCACGATGCGCAGCCATGTGGCCCTGTGTTTATAAGGGCTTAGTGAGTCACAGTGGTACCACGATGCGCAGCCATGTGGCCCTGTGTTTATAAGGGCTTAGTGAGTCACAGTGGTACCACAATGCGCAGCCATGTGGCCCTGTGTTTATAAGGGCTTAGTGAGTCACAGTGGCACCACAATGCGCAGCCATGTGGCCCTGTGTTTATAAAGGCTTAGTGAGTCACAGTGGTACCACGATGCGCAGCCATGTGGCCCTGTGTTTATAAGGGCTTAGTGAGTCACAGTGGTACCACGATGCGCAGCCATGTGGCCCTGTGTTTATAAGGGCTTAGTGAGTCACAGTGGCACCACAATGCGCAGCCATGTGGCCCTGTGTTTATAAGGGCTTAGTGAGTCGCAGTGGCACCACAATGCGCAGCCATGTGGTCCTGTGTTTACAAGGGCTTAGTGAGTCACAGTGGCACCACAATGCGCAGACATGTGGCCGTGTGTTTATAAGGACTTAGTGAGTCACAGTGGTACCACGATGCGCAGCCATGTGGCCTTGTGCTTATAAGGTCTTACTATTAGTGACTGTGGAAAGGGAGTGGTGGGTTTTAGAGGCGCGTCCACACCAAAGGTTTTACATCTTATAAGAGATTATTAGGTCACAGTGTCACCGAGGGACGGATAATGGAGAATGAAAAGCCATTCATGCTAAGTAGAGGGATATGTATGTACTGAACAATGCGATATTCAGTGTGGAACCAAATATGGAGACCAAACTAATATGAACTGCTGGACCACTGCTGGGGGTGAATGCGTCAGGATGTGCTGCAAGAAATGGAACAGGAATGATATTAGGTTACAGATTGTATCGCGTGGCTTGCCAAATGACGTGAAACAAACGCACTCGGACTTCCCGTGGGGTTCTGTTCCGCACTAGACGGGCGGTCCGTCACATGCAGTCCCATCACAGTCAGTGACGGCAATCAATTTCAACACCCCCTCCCTTTCTCTTCATTTTCTGTTTCACCCTCCTGGGGCTCAAATCAACCGAACCGTCTTCACACTTGGGCAGATATTAATAAGGAAACATTCACACAGAAAAAAGTCCAAACCGTCATATTGACTTCTTTCCTTTAAAGTAGTTCAAAACAGCCTGGCGTTACAATTTGTGTCCACTCTTTTTAATTTACCAAAAATAAAAAAGCAAGATCTTCCAGCTTTAATTTTTCCTTTTCTTATTCGAGAGGTGTCTGGTTTCAGTTTCTTCTGAAATTGCAATTCCTTGACCGATTGTTTTGTGATCTTCTTCAGTTTCCTCACGAAGGTATCGGGATGGCATAACAGCCCAGGCCACGACAGTTTCCTTCCACATACTTTCCAATTAATCCTTCATTAATGAACTTAACATTCTTCGTTCTAACTTATACGCAGAAGACAGCATCGTTAAATAAATTAAATAAAACAATAAAATCTGTGTTGTTATTTACTTGTCTGTCAGCTAGTAACTGTAGAACCGATTGGCTAATTTTGACGAAAAGTTGCACAAACAACTTGTCGTTATGCACCATATCTTCCTTGCACTTTTGCTGCCATTGCCTAAACCTGGTGACTAAGTTGTCTTTTATCTGTACACTTCAAGGAATTAATTTTAATATTAACCTTAACAGTGTCTTCCAAAATTGCCCGAATATTCCACACTGATTCAGAGCTCCATAAATATGCATTCAATGTTACGTACGATCTGCGAACCAAGTAAGTCAATAATAAGTGATAGGCTGCGTGTATAGACGGATATTATCACAGTCCATCCACAGTCATTAAATGAAAACCTTACGCTCTATATTCTGTTGGACTTTTGGGCTACTTATGTCCTGAAGGTGGAGGCAGCAAGCTTCTCCAAATTGCCTCCAGTTATTTACCAATCAACACGATGTCAAATCCATAAAACAAATCTTCATCAACGCCTCTGTGAGATTGTCAAATCTCACAACATTATTACATTTGGATGCAAATTCAGTGTTTCTTCAAATCACATAGGCTTTCATAGTAAGTTTTGCTGTGCTGAAAAAGAAAAACTTGGCACATTTCTTGGCTCGTACAAATATTATATAATTTTTTTCACACACACGAAGTTTTACTGTCCCATTTTCTATCTAATTTGATATCCTGCTGTGGTAAAAATTGCTGCTCTGAGGATGCAATTATTATTTTCAGCGCTATGAAATATAAGGTGTATTGTTTCTGCCGCTTTCCGTATGCCATGATCATCCTTCATTTTTTATTAAGTTGAAATTTATTTTACTCTGTCTCATTTCTTTTCCCAGCAGAAAATAGTACTTATATACACATTCACGAGGGCGGCAGAATGATTTAGAAGATATAAATTAAGGCTTCAAGAATGATAAAGCATCTCGTGTACTATAACACAAAATTTTACACTTTTAGCCTTCATGTGAGCTGAAACGTCATAATAGAGGAAGATTACAGCAGTTGAGGAGCAATGTTAGGCTTCTTTGTGACTGCCCGGCGAGATATTTAATATAAAAATACTTCTCTTTAAATTATCTTGATTGTTTTTCAAACTTTTTGCGAAATAATTTGAAATGAAAAGTTAAATTTCTTAAAATGTAAGTGAATAAAAATATTCTGATATTATATGATGTGAAAAGGGATCCCACCATTACATAGTAAATTATAATATTGTACTGCCTCTTTTGGCTGTAAATATAGAATATAATATATGAGGTTAATGTAGGACAGATTTGCCTTAGTATTTTGTTGTGGATTAGTTTTAGAAGCTGTAAATTAAAGAGACCATTTAGAGGAAAATTTAGGATATTGAAGAACTGCAAAAGTTTGGAAGAAATTTATCATGGTGTATTCGAAGTAATATGCTGGGTTTCATCAGAAAGGACTGAGTAAAGACAAAGAATATCTCAGCCGGGATAAACAGTACCTGATCAAGAATCGAAACAGAGAATTTTCGAACCTACTTCTAGAATATTATGGCGACACTTATTTGTTTACTCCTTGAAATGTTAATCCAAGTCTATTATTCATATTCAGACGTCACTGCGCCGTCTAAGTTGTACAAATTCATAGTGCTATTCTCCACTTGTGTATGTCCATCTTCACACTGTATTTGGTAGCAAATATCTTTTTCATAGCGCATCAGCCCCTAGTGGGCCAGGGCCTCCTCATTATCGAGGCTTTACAATCACACTCGGGTAGACACACTACACTCGGTAGGACTCCTCTGGACGAGTGATCAGCCCGGCGCAGAGAACTCTACGTGACAACACACAACACTCAGAAGAGACAGACATCCATGCCTGCGGCGGGATTCGAACCCGCAGTCACAGTAAGCGAACGGCCGCAGACCCACGCCTTAGAGAGCGCGGCCACCGGGATAGGCATTTGGTAGCAACACACGTCTTAATCTGTATAGAAACCTTTAACATAACATGTTAATTAGTCAGTATGCAAGTTTATACGGAACAGAAAAACGTTGTAAAGATGTGACTTAATGATAAGTTTCAATTAATTATAGCGATGCTTTTAAAGGAGCTGTTCGCAGTGCGATACTCCTTGCATAAGCAATCGACCGTCCTGAATATTTCTGCGTTGACTATCAACAAAGCAGAGCTCAAGAAGATTGAACGATGAATATCGTGTTTATACAGTCAGAATGAGGGGAATTCTATGTTGGATTATGGGACTTAATACAGTCGTGGGCTGTTTTTTTACACCTCCGTTCTGAATTAAATTTTGATAAGCATCACGCAATAACGATTTATCTGCTTTTAGGTTGTAATTAAAAGCAAACCATGCGTAGCAACACCAAGTACATTTCTGTAGCTTTCCAGTGTAAAAGAAAATATCTTGTGTTGTAATGAGTTTGTTTGTGTCGTGAGTGTGAGTGAGTGAATGAGTGAATGAGTATGTGGGAGGTGCAAGCCCAACCCTGTCTGTAACGTTAAGGAAAGACATAGACAGGATTTTTGTGAACGGAATCCTGAGTAGAATATTTGTACCTAAAATGGAGGAAATAAGAGGAAAATATAAAAAATTATGTACTGAAAGCCTTCCTAATTGTAAGTTTATAAACTTGATTTGTTTCCTTACGTATTGTGGTAGGTACATACCAAAGTGTCGGAAGAATCTCTTGCGTCATTTTCGAATATAATATAATATAATGAATATAACCGAAATAGACATTCATGGGTTTTAAATTTCTCTTAATTCTAGGAAATTGACGTGCCTCAGCCTATAAACAAAAATAAGTTTTCTATCAACAAGACAAACATGTGAAATAATTCTTTCTTCTAATAAAGACTCACTCAAGAGTGCAGATAGCTGGGGTTTATTTTAGAGGTGTCATAAACTTTTAGAAAGGTTTTCCGGTTTCACTCGCGAATTTGTGCGGTACAGTAGGACACCACTCTCATGTAAGTCCGAAACTTGTGCGGTACAGTAGGACACCACTCTCATGTAAGTCCGAAACTTGTGCGATACAGTAGGACACCACTCTCATGCAAGTCCGAAACTTGTGCGGTACAGTAGGACACCACTCTCATGTAAGTCCGAAACTTGTGCGGTACAGTAGGACACCACTCTCATGTAAGTCCGAAACTTGTGCGGTACAGTAGGACACCACTCTCATGTAAGTCCGACTAACCCATAACGGCTGGCCTGAGCATTAAACACTGTATGAGGAAAGTGGGATAATCCCCATTCATTTGCAAAGGAAATTATAACCAGGCCATGACGATGAAGGTTGTTGACAAGGTGTAAGTTATTTATTTCAGTATATAATTCTTGCCTTCTCCTCCATTTATCTTATTGCATGTATCTGTTCACTGTGTACACAGAGGTACGTGTGATGAGTGAGGCCAGTGGTTGCTGCTATAAATTACAAACAGAAAGTAAAATACTTCCAAGGCTTCATGACCAGTCGTATTCAGTGATTAATGTCGTAGCCATCTACTGGCAGAAGAGCAATTTAGTGAGGAATGCCATCTTCTAATGAGCATTGCTATATGTAACTTACGTTATATTGGGAAGCCACCATAACAGCCTCCATGTCTAGCGGCAGTTCTGTGATTGCTTCCACTGTATTCCAGATTAAGCCGATACCATGAATCCAGTTTTTCTTTTTATAGAGATTTATTTCTGAAAGTTAAATGATAGATGCTGGGCCGTGCCAAGGCTTAGTTGATAACAAGACGCACCTTCATCGCGGAGGCCCGGGTTGGGCACCATGCCGGTCCGTGTGGAGTTTGTAGCGAAAAAAGTGACAGTGGGACAGGTTTTACTGCAAGTATTTAGATTTTACGTTATCACTATCAACCCAACAATGCTGCATACTCATTAATTCATGTATCATCGACGCAGAGTATTCATCAATTTAGGACCTCGATAAATAACACAAGAAGCACACATGTACGTTGTTTTTATTGGAGAAGGGCTTCGCAGCAGAAGCTACGGACGCACCGTGGCCATAAGGCTTATTGTGCAATCCTGTGATGAAGATGAAGAGAAAGAAGATTACGTTCTTCATTTTTCCAAGTATTGGAGCACCGGTGAAATTAAATTGACAGGGAAAAACCTGTCCCAGCCACTTTGTCCACCACAAATCCCACATGGACTGACCCGGGACCGAACCCGGGCCTCCGCAGTGAGAGGCTGGCGACTAACCGCCTGAGCCATGGAACGGCCTATATATGTAAGTTAAGTTCTGTTTATGCTGCATGCAATAAATCCATCTTTAGAAAAAGAGGTGGAAAAAGCACAGTGCCTTTATCTTCAGGAGCGAGCGGTTCCCTCCTTTTACGCCTTTTGAAGGGTCGGTCAGCGGGGTGCAACACCTCACAAGGCTTGAATGTTCAGCTGCGCAGAAATTTTGCTGGATATGTGAGGCAAAACTGCTTAGAAACACAGGGAATGAAATATAAACCAATAGGACTGTTGACGTAACGAGCGAAATTCGAATTTCTTACATGCAAAATTTACAATTAGGCCTAATAATTGGTTCAAGAAATTTTCCAATTTTTGGAATCCCAAGATCTATTACCGTTTTCAGTAACGTCTTTTATTTCATCTTAAAAATGAGTCACTTCGATTCAGTCTGCAAGCTCTAAACCTATTTCTGAAATACCCATTTTAATATTATCCTGCCCCTTGCGCTTAAACCTCTCGATTTCTTTCTTCTATACAGAATTTTCAAGAGAATAATGTAGAGTAAAGGTAATCAGTTTTGTGACGTGCCTGAGCCATCTATGGAGAATTGATAAAACTGACAATGCACACATATTTTTCCATCGCGAACTTAGTGTGTCGTAACACAAAGCACTGTATACCCAGAATGTCAGTAGGTTTATCCATGAATTTCTTGTTTCTCAGCACATTTCAAACTCATTAATTTAGTCACAGGAATAATGCTCTTGAAGATTAAACTTCTTAGCAGTCTACATTATGCAATGTTTTCAGCCTTCTGTTATTTCGTCTTGCTTATATCCGAATATTCTCATCAACACTTTGTGTATCAAAATATTTCCTTTCCTTAGAGTGAAACCACAAATCTCACACCCATATAAACAACTAAAATTATAATTCTGTATACTTTAATATTAAATATTTTAGGTACGACACGGAAAGAGTGAGGGTTCTGAAATGAACAGCAGCTTTTACGAAATTGAACCCGCAATTTTTTCCTTAACACTTTACTGTTCAGTGGTAACTCTATGTGCCAGCCGTGCCATGGTTCAGGCGGTTAGTCGCCAGCCTCTCGCCGCGGAGGCCCGGGTTCGATCCCGGATCAGTCCATGTGGGATTTGTAGTGGACAAAGTGGCACTGAGACAGGTTTTTCCCCGAGTACTTCGGTTTTCACTTGTCAATTTAATTCCACCGGTGATCCATTACTTGGAAAAGCGAAAGAATATTCATCTTCATCTCAGGGTTACAAAATAAGCCTCTAGGTTGCGGTAACGGCCGTAGCATCTGCAGCGGGGCTCTTTACAAAAAAAAAACTCTATGTGCCACATGCTGTAATATTAAGAATTTCGACAATTTTCCTCAGCAGTGCATTACTAAGTTCCTTATAATTTTCACAACGAATACCGATTACTTTCCTACAACGCATTAACGGATGGATCCTTCTAATGGAGAGTTTTCTGTGAGGTACGACCTGAACTTTTACGTAAACGTCCGTCTTCAAAGTGCTAATATAATACTGAGTATACGTGTTACTGCAAGTACTTGAACCTTCCATATTTTCAAAGGATATATATAAACCGTACATAGCCAGTAGGTCCGTCCGTCAGATAATAACAGAAGTTCAGTTTTCGGTTAGGTAAGACCACCATTAAGCAGGAAGTCATCTCAGTCCGACATCAAAGGCAAAGTTGTTGTGCGTCCTTGAATCGGGTTAGGTAAGAAAATTGTGGAATGGGAAGAAAACTTGTTGGAAGGAGCAATGTTGGTCTCATAAAAATGAAAATAATGTCATGTCAAGTTTCATCAGAAAAGCAAATGAAGCCATCATGCAAGTATCTTGAAGGATAGCTGTTGGCAATCGGGGGGGAGGGGGGGATAATAAAAGACTGTTATATCTTTTGGACAGCAGAGTGACTTTCTTTATTGCTCTGACCCTCCAGACCTTTATAATCTTATGACAAATACTGTAGTAGTTCCAACGATTTATAGCCAACCGGCGGAAGGACACATTTTTCTCAGAAGCAAGTGCAGCATTCATTATCATCGTGCATCCTTTATTTGAAGTGCATAAAGTGAACATATGATTGGGATGTTTTTTGTCTCCGTATGGGTGTAAAGCGTGATCTCCAGAACCAGACACATTTCCATTACATTTGACATTGGGAGCAGAGTCTTATACACACTGCGCTCTTCATGAAACTTCATTCAGCAGTTTTGAAGACGAAATAATTAGACGGACAGAACACCTCTATTTTGTTTTATTATCATGCAAAAAGACATAATAAAAATATTAGCATGTGGATTACACTTCAAGTGTTAAGTTGTGTAAATGTGTTTCTTCTGGTCAACTCAGTGGTCCAATTCAAGATGATTTATTAGATCGGAGATATTTAATTACAAACTCATTCCCTGTATGGCCAAGACATTTTCCTCTTTGCCAAAATTTCCAGACCGGCTGTGGGGTGGATTCAGTGTCATATTCATTATACATACGTGCAGAAATTGACTATGTCGAAGAAACGGTCCTTCACTGGGAAGACAGGAGTGCATTTACAAAAATTTAGAAAATCAAATAGCACCATAATAATTTAAAATAGGACCCATGCTCATAGGAACATTTTTTATCACAAAAACCTGGGTAATCATCTCCTACAGTAATGCCCACAACTCATGAATCACCCTGTATATGTAATAAAATACTGGAAGCATCAGGGTTTATTGCTTATATTTATTAAGTAATAAAATCTCATTTCCTTTACGATTAAAGTTTTATCAGGTTTATGTTAAATTGTTCCAGATAGTTTCAGTTGTTCGTGTCTGGACTATATGACAACTCTTCTTCACGTACATGGTTCAAGTCTATATTGAAACATAGGCTGTAAAGATAATTAACTATCTAACTAACTAACTAACTCTATGGAGCAGAGTCCTTCTTGAGAAGCTAACAGGTCGTCAGCTAGTTAAGAAATTTCCCGCGTTTTATGGAACCCGAAGGTTCATTACCGCACTCACAAGAGCCCGCCACCTGTCCCTATCTGTAAAGATAATTATGCGTGAAAAATATGTACAAATAACAAAGCAGCTAATTGTGGTCTGTTTAAAGAAAATATCCCGCTATTAGCTTGGGGTTCTGAGATAAAGTTTTAAACCAGAAACCCTCCTGAATAAACATCCTTCGCTTTATTGCATGGAATGGATTGATCTGGCTCAGGACAGGGACAGGATGCGGGCGCTTTTGAATGCGGTAAAGAACCTTCGAGTTTTATAGAATTTGGGAAATTTCTTGACTAGCTTAGGACCTGTTAACTTCTCAGAAAGGACTCTGCTCCATGGAGATAATTACTTAGTTTTATTGCAGCACCAACCAGCATCTTTTCTGTACTTGATGTTGAATGAAATATTACCATTGAACCTGCCACAAATCGAACCCCATACCTCAGTCCATATAACTACTTATACGCTCGAAAACACCGTATATTACGTGCTAACGTACGAATGTTTCATCCTTGTTTTAATTAAGGAGAGTTATGGTAGATCATTACGTAATGTTAGCCTACAAATCCTTCAACTGAGGGTACAGCCTGAAAATCAATTAATTTATCAAAGCTGGGAGCTGTAATGCAATAATATGAGGCACAGTTCACGTCTCTCAGTTGGTTCATTATGCGTTTTTGAAAGCAAAATAAGTTTTCGCTTTATTTTAATATTGACCTATTCTGTCTAAGACATTATTCATACAGGTGAGGTGAGTATAAAATATGAAGAAATTATGTCTTTATAGTTCACGAAAGAAGGCGTGGAAGTTTTCCGTTTGAATTGTATATCTTTGTATACTTTTAATATCAGGAGGTTTAAAGAGGTGTAACATAAAGGTCCGTAAAAGCTGACGTTGTAGAAGAGAGTATCTGGTTATATTTGGGAGTGTTTTGTATAAAGTGACGTATCAGAATTTTATAAATATTTGTTGACGTAAATTTAGACAAAAGGTGATATACCGGAATATAAAATAATTTACATCTTATGTTATCCTTATGTAAATTTGTTTGCTTTTAATATAATTTTATCAGACTCCGGCACTTGTATATAACATTTGTAAGCTTCATGGACTTTGTCAGTCGTCTCGTGTTAGAAGTAATAAGAATAAAAAATGAATAAGGCCCTACGTTTCAGGGACGGTGTTAGTCCCCGTATTCAGGCTAAAAAATAAGGTTAAGACCTACTCACTTTGACCCAAAAGGTAAAGATTTGCCTGTCTTTAATATGAGCCAATTTAAAAAGTCTATGCAGTAGATGATTTGTTATTTATTTGTGGTTTATTAACGATACTGTCAAAAGCCAGATTATGCTATAATGTCGATTGGTAGAAGGATTGGTGAAAGATTAATTGAAAAGAATTTGAAGGAAAGGGTTGCACCAAGCTTCAGGACGTTACGCCGCCATTTGTTTGTAAAACTCGGTAAAATACTGTGAAACCGAAACCGAGATTTGAACCCGACTCTCCCCAAATACAAGTCACAAGTGTTCGAACTCCATTAAAATTGCTCGTTATAATACTCTTCGTGTTGCCACTTCTCTTGTTGAAGTATGTAAAATTCTGGCGAGGTTTTGGTTTTCATGGTCATATCTATAAAGAACGCTGTCTTTTTGGATGTAACGTCGTGTGATCTGGTAGAAATTTAATGATTGTTCAAAGGAACGTCCCATCTCCAACTTCAGAATGACGGTAAAAAACAACGGTTACTTACGAAATGTCAGTTGATTTCTATCTTACTGCGCAGTCTCAAATTCCAGCAAACAGCATTTTTATACGGACAGTGTTTGTAAATGGATTTCTGAAGTAGTTATTCGGAACTAGAAGAGATGTAACGTAACAGTACTGACGAAAATTACATAATTAGAAATATCACAGTTTGTGATGCGACTGCTAATTCCAGGACAAGATGGGCGAGACATGAAATAAGCAATGGAAATGTTAGAAATATGTAAGAGAATAAACTTTAGCCTACTAAGGTTAGAAATTGGAGAAACTAGGATAGGAGGAAAGGTGATTGTAAAATTACAATTGTGGTTAATTAACATGCCATGAAGGCACATGAATATGCGGCGATATGGCTCCACATTTTCCCAACAATGCAAAAGATGGAAGTGAGTAAAAAACTGCCATTAACTTTAACGTCACCGTACCGAATTTGTAAACAAAATATATTCATTGGTTTAGGAAATGTAATATATGGAGAGATGGACGGACAGACAGACAGACACCACCTCCTAATTATGCACTCTGTAGAGAGAACGCATAGAAGCATACCGTTCATTAAGACAAGTTCTTTTTTGTAGCGTGGGTCTGTGAACGGTCAAGCTGCCTTATAATTTGCGTCATGAATTTCATTTCCTCCTGCCTGGAGACTGCTGATATCTTACTCAGACGACAAGAAAGATGTATCCGTGACAGCAACAGACTCTTGCTTTGTTCTTGTTTATGCCGCGAGAGTTTTGATAAATATAGCATTTTATTTCTTTGACTGACCCAGCATATCAATTGCATCAACTGACAACGTTGTGTATTACACCGTGTCATAAGATAGCGCTATCTGGCATGTGTCCTGAAATTTCAACAACTCTATATAACTGGTTAGCAAACCGGAATTTCTAACGAAATAAAACAAAGGGAAAGAAAGAGAAATCGAGGTCTATAGTTCATTCTTTTGTACGTGCTCACATCCAGAGAACACACACAGACAGTATACTGCACACAGTGTTCATTGAGTAGCTGCCTCTATCTAATAGTTGTCATACTTGGACACAAGATGTCTCTGTACCCTCCCAGTTCGTGTTGTAGTTATTTAATGTATGATTCTCAGCTCTACCATATGTGAGTTATTTTGTCGTTATAATAAGTCTCTATTCTTGGGTTGCGAAACTTTGCCTCTCACAGTAATGTAAGAATAAGTGATACATTGAGAGCTCTAATTGTCACACTATTATCACCGTGTATTTCTATAAATAAAATTGAATAAATAGACCAACTAATGCACTATTTGACCACTTTAATGTAGTGTCTTTCTTATACACCCTACACGTGTTTCGGACCTAGGTCCATTTTCGGGGGTCTCAGTATTGTTATTGTTTTAGTAGTTTTTAACAATACTGAGACCCCCGAAGATGGACCTAGGTCCGAAACACGTGTAGGGTGTATAAGAAAGACACTACATTAAAGTGGCCAAATAGTGCATTAGTTGGTCTATTTATTCAATTAGCTCTAATTGTGTTAATAATGTAACGTGTACTAATTACATTTTATTCGATATAACACACTTATATCGCATTCATTGATTAAAAATAGCGTTATTAGTTACCTTAGTTGCCTGCAGGTTAATCTGGACAAAAATCCCAAGAAGCCTCAATGTTATTATTAATGATGCTGCACTTCAGCATTGAATATCCCGTGCACTTGAGATGGTTTTGTTAAATAAACTAAGAAGTAATGCACTTAGAAATGTGTAGGAAGTAGCGTTACAGAGAATTAATCGAATGGTGGCCTTGTACACTGTAAGACTTGTGTTTTTAATAACGCTGGCAGGAGTTTAATTTGCGATTGCTCTCAGCAGACCGGAACCCCAAAACAATTGATGTGGAAATCAATAAATAACCTGCAGCAATCTGACTCGCAAAGTATCCTAACATTCAAGTGTGTTTTGCCTCAGAACTTGGCAGACTTAATCATCTGTTTTCCTAAAACGTGCTACAAGAGGAAATGAAACAGTAGAATAAAGATTACAAAATCGAATGTCCCCCATACTGTGCGACATCTGAAAACACGCATGAAAAGGACAAGTATGTAGACAGCTGCGAGTTTCCATCTGTTCGGTCGTTAGCATGTTTCAATTGAAGACTGCAGGACAGATTTCTATGAAATTTGATATAAAAGTCATGTCATCAGAGGCCACTGCAAGATAGTAATTTTCGTTTTCTTCCAACCACAGACACACCAACTGAGTGGAGAGAATGGCACTAGCACAATTACGAAATATAGTAAAGACAGTAATCATAGAAATCATAGTAGAAATAAAAGCAGTTCCAATGTTTGTGACAATGACCATAGTATCAACACAAATCAAACTAATACATTAAAGGCTTGTAGAGCATCAGTAATGACAATCCCAGTGGCCTTGCTCTCTAAGGCGTGGGTCTGCGGCCGGTAACTTTCTGGGATTGCGGATTCGAATCACGCCTGGTACACGGATGTCTGTCTCTTGTGAGTGTTGTGTGTTGTCAGGTAGAGGTCTCTGCGTCGGGCTGATCACTTGTCCAAGGGAGTCATAAGGAGTGTGGTGTGTCTAACTCAGTCTGATCGCGAAGCCTTGACAATGAGAAAGCCCTGGCCCACGAGGGCCCTCGAGCCATTGAGGGGGGGGGGATGTTAAAACTGTGGTGGGAACTATATGTATTCTGCTACTAATTGTAACTTTCCAAACATAATAAAATTACAGCCGAACAGCTCCACCTGTTCCTTTCTTCATTTTTCTTAGTCCGTCACGAAGTCATTAGCCATAAAATGAAAGCTCAGTATTTAGCAGCGCGTTTGCAGAAACCCGTCGGTCTGTCATACGCTGAGTCTGTCATAAGAAATCCACACACTAACATAATTTTCGTTCAAATTTTATTTAATATTGCAAATTTGAGATTCTCGGGTAGGTTTTGAAGTTTTAATTCTTTTAGGATGTGATTTTTGTAGCTTGGAACGTGTATGTCTGTGTTGTGAAGGATTTTACTGTCTTTATGTTCACAACTATAAAGTCTAAGAAAAATTTAATATTCTTGGATTGCTTGACACTGAAGATTAAGGTGCTAGATCTTTCGACACGTCGGGAAATATACGTCCAAGGACACGGCGTCACCTCTCACAAGACTTAAGTCGTCTATTTAATATAATTCTGTCTACGTTTGCACATCCCAAGTGATAGTTTCTGTTCAGATTCTCCTCTAAAATTTCTTATGCAAGTTTTATCTCCTCCTTTTATGCTACTTGACACTTGGGCTTTAACCATTCTTGAATTGATCATTCGAATAATGACTTACATACGAATATAAATTATAATGCTCCATTTTATGTATTTTTATCTCTCCTCTTCTTCCTGTATATTAAGTCAAAATACGTATCTTTTTAAAAAGACGGACACCTCCGTTCCTCAAGGTTTGAGAAGTGACCAATTAAAAGCCTTAAAAAAAAAGCAAAAGCATAGTTTTGTATAATTTCATCTTTAGAAATCACACTTAGATGGCAGACGGGGACATAAGCGATTCCGAAAACAATGGGGTTAAGCATTCCCTTATGTGCATTAGGCTTAACTACTGAGATTGTAAAGAAGTGATCTGGATTGGACACGATAATGAAAAGCCGTAGTCCATACAAGCAAAAGATTCTTTAGCAGCTAACTAGGTCTTAACTATCAACTGAGTAACGAATTCTGTAAGGTGCTTCCTCTTTATCGTAGCCCTTGTATCATGGTATAAATTCCGTCTTTGTTTTTCATATGAGTGCTTTATTGCGCTTTAACAGCAAAGTAAGCTTACGAATGGGATTTGAGCCTGTCACAGCGGTGGCTGAGGAATATTCTTGTGGTACACGACGTCGTGAAGTATGACAGAAATTTAAGGGGGTTTCGGAGGAAAGTACGGAGTCCATCCCCAAGGTAGAAGAATCTTTTATTCTTAAGATGGAAGCAGCAGTTTTATCAGAAGCTTTGGTAAATTTCTACCAAATTACGCCATGTCAGATTCTTCAAGGAAGGAAATTTTGTAGACTTAAACTAAATAAAACATTGTGATGAGGTATTTTAATTGCTAGTATTGATCCTATTATTGGGTGTTGGCACTATGTGGCTGTGAAATATATTGCCAAAACTTCAGAGGAACTCGTTGCATCAATCGTCAGGGATTTTAGGATCACCCCTGAACATGGAGGCAGAAAATCCCTCAGAAATTTCGGCAATAGAGTCCACGACACACGGCGCTAAAAGGCATGAAAGTGATAATATTCATTTCTCGGTGCGAAGAGGAACATTTTGTGTTATGTGCTTCTGATACTACTGAAATGCCAAACACCAAAATTCAACAGTAGTATGATATGTATATTTTACAAAAGCGTAGGTTAGGGTCCAGTGGAGGCCTCTTGTGAGCAGACTGAAAGTTTCGGCTCCCGTAAATTGCAGGGAACTCCTTGGGCTTGTTGCGCAGCTCTTAACTTTGCAAGAATTACTTTGATAGTTAATTACTTAGATGCTTAGTAAGTTACATTATGCGTATAATATAGGTTTAATTCATCATCATATTCTTTATTAAATAATTATTATTTTATTTCTTAAAATTAAGTTCACGTAATGTAAAAATAACAAATTTTGAAGTATGAGAAAATATGGCTCATACTAATTTAGATTTTAATATTCTGGATTTTGATACAATGTAGTAATGTCCTTGTATACCAACGTTTCGGAGGATTATGCTTAAGTGGTTTAGCTGTAAACTTGGTTTCAACCCACAAAACTACAAGATGTTACAACACGGAATTTACTAACATAATCCGAAAGCACCACAGTAATGCTAGATAACACAAATTGTAATTTTCAGAGGACAAAGTAAGAATTGTGGTACTTAATATATATATTTTTTTATGTAAAGATGCCAAGGTTTATTGATATAAGCATCCTGATACTCACAGTGACTTTAAAATTCAAGCACCAGTAAACAGAGAGTCAAATCGCATCCCTTCGTTTAAGGTGTCAAGAAAAACTGACTCTCGTATTGTTATTTGGTTATACACGCACAGTGTACATGTCCGACATCAGAAAAAACAATGGGATGAAAACTCCCCTTGATATATAAATCCGTAACTCCACCCATGTATGCCATGTTATAGAGACCTCTGGACAAGAACTGACACCCTATCATTATACCATATACATATTTCCCTACCCTGAACCCAAACCATACCGTATACTGAAAATTAAAACATTGCGTACGTTAATGTAACCTTTAGATGCACGCGCCTATTAAAATATGGGTGTTTAAATATTCATTTATAATAAAGATGTAACTGAGTGTGAAGCTGGCCCACCTCTAGTCTTATAAGATATGTACTTTTAATGAAGTATCGACTTGTCAAGTGTCAGTGCTATTAAAATTTATGTCATTCTTCAGGGAGGTACCAACGTTCCAAAAAGAATAGAATGAACATGGGAGAGAGGGTCTTTAACACTTTAAAGTACGGTCTTTATTACACATACAACTCGGTTTCGCGTTCAGACAATCTTCACTTTACCACAGAGAGTACTTGTGTGTTTTGTATTTTTCTGTGAATGAAAATGAACGTATATCAAGAAAATTAATCTGTTACTCACTTAACTAACTATAAAGTGTAAAGAAATAAACCGTCGATCAGAGCAAAACGTTTTATTTTTCAGAGATTTAATATATTTTACAACATGTTTCGGCCAACTTGACCATCTTCAGGTAAAAGAAATCTGTACGAAATAAGCGGGAGGAAATTATCAACATAAAGTTTTATAAAAGGAAATAAGATCTCATATTTTGCATAAAATGGTAGTAGCAAGTGAGGTTATGTTGGAGAAATGAATGTTTAAGTGGGAAGTACTGAGCTGTGTGGAGTTCTATCTTCTCCAATTTTAGGTTATATTAAGTAATGTTTCCGATTATGGTGTATAATATTACTTTATGATGATTTTGTAGGGTAGATTCGTGGGTTTAAGTTTTTTATCTTGAGTATATGCTGGTCGAAGGAATTACTATTGCAGAATATATTTTCAGAAATGTGTTGTGTGGGTTATAAGTTCTTATATGGTGAACTGATTTTTATATAATCCTTGGAAATTTATATTAGGAATTTTACTGTGGTCTGATTTTGAAGATACAAATTGTGGTTTTGTTGACGAGAAGCGTGTAGATGAAATTTTTTGTGTATATTATGCAGCAACCTAAAATCCAGCAATCCTTCAGCATCAGGTTTCTTCGAAGTATTAATACCTTTGTGCTAGATTATATGACGTCATATTCTGAAGGCCCTTAACCTTAATCTGTGATCTTATATGTGACAAGAAGTTTTATGCAGAAAACATGGTTTATATTGAAATCTGTGGTCTTCTGGGTAATTACACGGCGTCGTGTGGTAAGACCACAGATTTCATCAGCATCGCGGTGGAAGCCTGAAATCATGGTTTATGTGTGTTGTAGAGGAACCCGTTGATGCCAATGTGGTTTAAAGCAAGCAAACAAATTAAGCGAACTGAGTGACAGGAAAACGCACTATTATTTTAAAACTTGTCGTTGTCTGTATTTGTTCACCAGAGATTAGAGTCTATAAAAAGTAGTTCTGCACTAGAAATACGCTGTAGGCAGTGGTATATGCAAAATCTTGTTTTGAGTGAGGAGGGCTATTCTGAAAATCAGTTACGAAGGAATAGGCTAATATACATTATTTTCCTTCTTCAGATATACACTTCGGTCTTATGGTATGTTTAAATCGAGAATTTTCCGCTGAATATACGAATTTTTAAACATTTGCTAGGACTCCTTTGACATGAGCTCGACCTGTCACAATGCCTCCACCTAGACAGGAAGATGACGACACGGATGAAATGCAGAACAACATCCATGCCCCAAGTGGGAACCAAACCCACAATCCAAGTTTTGGAGAGGTCAAATACAATACCTGCCTTTAGACGGTACGGCCATTCTGATCGGTATGACATGTGTTGTTAATATAAGTATAGAACATTTCAAAGCCTATATTTCTTTTCCCAACTAAATTCTATGAAAAACACATTTTTGTGTCCAAACATTTCGGTGAAGGGAGAAATAAACACACAGCCCTTTGTAATACGGTCTGCACAAAACTGGAAACGGGTGGAACAAGAGTTACAAACGGATGACAGACACACTGATGCTTTGTTACTGTACTTCACAGGAATAATGTGATGACGAAACATGATTATGCGTGTATAATACGACACATAACGTTGCCTATGTCACACACGGGATTCAAACTAACAGCCACAATAATGAACGTTGTCAATTGTAGCACAAAATAACAACAGGATACAGGGTATTTTGAGTAGTCGGTGTTTTTGGCGTAGTTATAAATTCCCTTCGCTTTGGATTTTGTTTCAAAAGTAGTGTAATAAATGACTGAAAGGTACTGTAAGTTACAGAGTTCAGGAAAACTGTCTCAACAAGAATTTGTGCATTTCAGATAGAGGAAATAAGAGGGCATGATAAAAATAAAAAAGAAAGACACCAAAATTAAAACGTTAATGAGAAAAAAAATAAATGTTGTGAATGTAGTAAATATGAGAGAGAAAGAAATGAAAGTAAATTGTGATGAATCCTCATCTCCTAAAACAACTCTGGAGACGCTGACTTTTATACGGGAATTGTAAAAGGAAAGTTGTCCTTGTGTTTAATTAAGCACTAAGCTAGGAGAACATGTGGGGGGAGAGGAGTTAATTCTCTACGCGTTCTTAATTCCTGTACGAGAGACGTGAGTGGTTAGCTTCACTCTTCAGTTGCTCTGCTCCCTGGGAAAAGGTCCCGGTGTCCATTTGATAGAAGGCTTGTTGTCTGGTACGGAAGGAGTGAAAGAGTAAAAATATTTGCTCTTTTTGAGAATCGAAACCAAAATCCTTTGCTATCGAGCCATAGCCTGTCGTTATATCGATACAGCTGAAGATGTAAATAGAAATTGTGAATACCTAGAATGTAATATGAATTGAAGTGGCTTATTTTGATGTTCAGTGGCTTCGACTGTTCTGACTAGAATTCATCCTGAACCATACATTGCTTTGTGGCATCCAGTAGGGCAATTGGCAGCTGACTGGCTCATGGAAAGGCCGCTACATGCAAGATAGAGTAGAATGAAGGGCGGATATACAGTAGTGCACTGAACGGAATTCAAGTCCTGTATCAAGAAAAAAAGAACAATGTGACTTATCTGTTAAGATGATCTCGGTTTTAAACAGTTTTCGCGACGGTCAGTTGTTTCGTGTTTGTTTAATTTAAGGCAACACTCAGGATGACATTTATGGACTTTGTTCAGTTGGTCTAGATTTTGAAAGCATTGCGTTTCTGAAATCAGCAGCGTTTCCTTCACAACTTTCAATTGATAAGTACAAAAATCTGTACTTTCCGCTTTCTCTTCAGTGTTGCTCTCAAACCACCACGATTGTTCGGTATTTGCTATACCCAGGAAATTAACAGAGCAATTTCCCTTTGTTGTTCACTTCGATGTGACCACTCCTTGAAACTTGGTACACGTATACCGATATTCCAAAGAATCCTGCTTCCACCATCAACAGGAGAGATGAAAGGACAAAGCAGTCTTCCTTTCTTCCTATTATTTATATGAGATGAACCCAAAGAGCCGATTTCCAAAATGTAAGAACCTTTAGAAATTCTTTGATGTGGAAAAAATACAAAGGAGTGGATTTAAATGTTGTTGCCAAATACAGTAACATGAAACATTTCTCACTGTGCGAGTAATCGGATATTAAGTGTGAAAACAGAAAGCAGAAATACATGTATTTCAATCCATGTGTTGCTTCATTACAGATCTACAAGCCTTAGAGTGGAGCGTTTGTTAACAGACAGACTTCTGGCTATATGTGGACACTTGATAGTTGGTTGTATTGCATTGAGATGCATGCTTCTAGATAATGCTGTGTTCTTTAATGTGAGGAAGTAATAAATATAATGTAATTATTAGGGAATTTTCTGCTATAACATTTTTACCTGTGACTGTAACATTAGAAGACATCTCACGAGCTTTCAACTTGAATTCACTTTTGACATGATATTTTTTGCTGCGATGACGAAGTGTGACCCAGGGCTTCAGATCTTTTGCTCCCAAAATATCTTATCACCCTCATTGCATTAATTCTCTTAGGAATTTGACTGATTCCATGAACCAGGGCCGTGTTTAAAACGCAAATATATTTACACGGAGCATCGAAATTCTGCGCCATGTATGGAGCAAGATAGTTTTCCTTCCCTTTTTCACATAAATCCGTCATTGGATTTTGATTTGAGTCAGATGAATCCAAAACACAGCATAGATTTGAAGATGCTTTTCAAAGTTTTTGGCCTGTGTAAGATTCCAAACGGGGAACTTCTGATCGAGACTTGGTTTTCTGGCTCGTGATGCCGTATAATCTGGTAGTTGATTACCAGTGCCGCAGACTGATACTTTGCTCCCAGATTGAGAGACTGATAACTTCCTCTGCCCTGAAGATGGAAGAGCAGTTTTCGTAGAAAAGTTGGTAACTACCAACTTAAATCCATCATGGCTGCAGTGTTACAGCAGAATTTGCTTGCCTCCGAAACATCTGGAATGGATCTGGATCTAACCTACCTTACACAGTCAGTGTGGGCAAGTTACAGACTGAGCATTATAAACATTTATCAAAATGCACCACAGTCTTAGAGCCCACCTTTGTGGAACACATAAATATATGAAGACAGGTATGTCACGAACAAGGGTTAATGAAGTGACACTTCCGGTAATAAAGGCTATGGACATAAAATTTGATAAAAGTTATGTGTTATGTATGATGTATTTTTACTTATATATTTATTGGAGCATTCTATGGACACATTAATTTGTCTGATTTATAATAAAACATATATCCTTGTACATTTCGGCGGTCGTTACTATGTCTGTCCTCACAGAAGAGAGTATGAAGAGCCAGTTGGCCTAATTTAAATTGAGTGAATTGTATAAATATGGATTTGAAACCAGGCATTGAGTAATTTACAAATATAGTGTTATTATATTATTATTATTATTATTATTTCTGTGAGCATTAGATGCTTCTGGATTACGGCGCACTGATAGAGCCGCAGTTAAATATTCCGAAGACACCGGTTTGGTTTAGTTCCAAAGCAGAGAATATCCTAAATGAGACATTTAATTTTCATTTTTGACTATTCGATATCACATAATTTGTGCACGTGGCTAAGTGTCCTCAGATAGTTAAATCCAGATATTCATTTCCGGATACAATGTGGATTTCGCTTCTTGCCTACTCTTCCGTTAGGTAAATTGTGGACCACATGAAGATTTCTGTCATTTACAACACTGATTTACGGAAGGCTAGGTTAGCTCAGTCAGTACAGTAACTAGGTTATGGACTGGACGACAGGCATTGGATTTACGGTGGGTGCAAATATTCTCTCTCCGCCATAGCGACCAGAACATATCTGGGTTCCCACCAGCCAATATCCAATGGGTAACCGGACTTATTCCCAAATATCAAACGCCCAAGGCTTTAATGCAGAAAATGAGAATGCGTGGATGTATAGCTCCACTCTCTTATACGTATTTAAGACTTAGTGTTTAATTAAGCACCGGTACAGTTTTACTTTACCTCTAATTAATTGAGATCATGTAGCATCCATAGATATTACAGAATGGAGAGTACCGGAAAGAAAGCAGACATGACTATTGAAAACCTTCCCTCACAATTTTAAAGTTCTAAGAAGATTAGGCTTACTATTCTCCTGGATGTGACAACATCACATCCAGGAGAATAGTGACGTTTTTAAGGCCTGTTTCAGTTAGGGTGGCTTTAGTGCGAGGCGATGATCATTCGGGTAGTTGCCTTTGGAAATTGTGTGCTTTGACGCTGAGCTAACCAGAGTGAATTTTCTTGAATGTTTATTCAGAGCTTTCAATGTTCAAACTTCAAATTTGTCCTCCCTCTGACAGTCAACGATTTCATTATGCTGAAGGCACAAGAACGAAGCTGCTGGCCTCTTTATTGATTTTATTCTGCTTCTCCGTCTGTGGCTGTAGTTTGATTAATGAAGAGCCAATTGTGGCTTCTTCGAAGAAGTCATGAATACAATCGATGTGCATAAAATATGTAGCGAAAATTTGTTGACTTATTGCGAAAGAGGAGCAACTCCATTAATATTCATATATGCGCCTCAGAATTAAAGTTCTGTCGTTCTTGTATCTTCATGTAACAAGTCGTTCATACAGTTACGGATAAGTACGCCAGGAGGCAGTAATATTCCAAAGCAGTCTGTCATTACGAAGCAGTCGATAAGTACTTGCGTTTCGACGGGTATTGCAACCTCTCCCTTTCCCAATAAAATGTATCTTCAGTCACTAAGTTTAATGTTGTCCGCGTACATGTCACTTCATGACGGCGTATGGATAAATGCAGGTGTACCTCTACGCATTTTTAAACTCGGCACTTGGTGTAGGTGAATGGTAAGATTGAAACCCTGCCCGCTTTATCATTCGGTGAAAGGGCCGTAGTAGCTATTAGGAGCGCCAAACTGCTAGTCCCAAATCTTTGAAAAACAGAAACAAACGTTACCCTTTCTGATAAACGGAAAATAAATCTTTTTTAGCCCAGCTCCTAGGCCAGTCGCTCTGCTGACTGAACTACTTCAGCCCATGTCTCTAGGTAGGACAATCGCTCGTTCTATCAAGCTGTCTTTCAAGAAACTTTAAAGTTTATAGCGGGCATATACAGCGAAATTGTGATTTGATAAGTTCTTGATTTAATGTGGGTCTATAATATTTTCTCAGCGGAGGGCAATTCTATAGAACTGGTAGCTAGAGAAAGGAATTGTTTGTTTTGAAGGTTTACTGCTTGTCTGCTAGATTAGTGGTATTAAACTTTTTTGTTCGCGTATTCCCAGATATAATTTCTCTTCAACTTTTTACCCCCAAAGTTGTTGGTGCATAACTGAAGCTTTACATAGTCTATAACCTACATCTAAAATAAATTAAATAAATTACGTCCAAAATAATGTATTAAATAATAAGTTTTAAATGAGAAAAAGGAGAATCAAGCTATTAAATGAAGGCAGCGGCAATTGTCAAAGAACAAGGTAATACGAAGGAGTGCATCTGTTTGTTTATCGCTCCAACAGTATTTTGAAGTATCTTCATTGCATGGTTAAAAGAAGTGAAAAACAGTGTTAAGGAAAACGTTAATCCCGCCCAATAGTGTTCAGTCACGTTCCAACGCGCTAAGTGCAATAAAATGAAACTAACCGCCCAGATAAGAATCGCATAAAGGAGAGAGACAGAAAAAATGGCGATCCCAAATCGCTTGTCCTTACGTCCGGGTCTCTTGTGGCTAACCCTAAATCTGACCCTGATTATTCAGTGTTTATCATGAAATATAATTTTTTTTTTTAATTTTACGTACCCCGTGAGATGTCGTCGCGTACCCACGGGGGTACGCGTACCCCAGGTTGAATACCACTGTGCTAGAGGGTATATTAAGAGGCATAGCTGTAACCTGCACGTCGGTTTTGTTGCACTTTTGAGATCATTCACATTAATGGACACAGGAAGTGATCAGAGGAAAATATAATGTGTATGGTGGCAATGTGGGGGCACGCGGTGGCACAGTTGTTAGAGGTACTGCGCTACAAGCCGAAGGTCGCGGATTCGATACCCGATTTTATCATTGGGATTTTTCAATGACTTAAACCTTCCGGCCGCACTATGGCCCTGCAGTCGACTCAGCCTCTAACTTCTATATATTTATATTTTATACTAAAATAAGTAGCAGGGGTATCTCCTGGGGGTAAAGGCGGCCGGTACCTAGGGCTGACAACTTTGCCACCTTCATGTGTCGATTGTCTACAAATTCTGGGAACCTCAAACTCCTGGAGCCCTCAGGACCTGCCCAGGCCTGTATAGGGATTGCTTTTTTTTACTTTATGGTGCTAATGCAAGGTTAGTTGAAGACATCTAAAGATATGAAGTAATCTCGTGGTTAGTATCTTATATTCATAAACGAATAAGTACTGAGGAGATGAGGTCAGATCCCATGGTCGCGGCTGAAGTTGTGAGAAAGCGAGAGACGGTTAGTTTAACCTTACCAAGTAACCCTTCTTTGATTTCTTTTTGTAAAACTGTATTAATTTTGAAAGGCGTCTAGAACTTTATTAACATGCTAGAGGCCTGCATGTTTGTGAGTGTCATGTTGAGAATGGAGAAGGAGGGGCTAGTGTGTTGGGTTGAGAAGGAAATTAGTAATGCGAATCCCTGATGTCAAAGTAGTTGCAGGAGGGAGGCGAGAGAAAACATCGTCTTGTTGCGGGCAACACAACCAAACCCATCACCCTCAACTTCCTCCCCTGCGTATTACAAATTCCGACGTCCACGACACCAGATACCTTGCTCCCCAGAGAGGTCAAGCTGCCAGCATGCATCACGGTATAAGCGACCTAACAAAAAATTAACTTTCCCTAACCAAGCTTCACACTTACCAACATCGTACATTATATTCAGGAAGTCTAAGCCGGGTTTAGTTCTTCTCACGAAACTTTAAGAGCAATCTCCATCACGTTGGAGGTCATCATAAATATGAAAAGAGTTTTTAGCCTATTTTCCTTTCTTAAGAAAAGTAGTCCTAAGACATCACCATGCTGTCTGTGTGTATTTGTGTGTCTCCACTCCAAATTTCGAATTAGATGAATCGATTTCTAAGACACTTCATATGAACATTTTGTCATTGGAGGCAATTCCAACATTTTATTTTTAAAGCCACGACAATCAGTAACGCAAAATGCAGGTCGCGTGAGCTTCTAAAGTGGGAGCGACTCTACGGACCCTAGCAACTCTAGCGCCATATGATTTGTGATTCTGAAATGATTTATGGTAATAGATTTTGAAAAATATCCAACACTTGTAGAATGTGTAAGAAAAATTTCTATACTTTTCAATTTGACGACTATAAGTAATGAAATATTGGAGCTATGCGTGTGAAGTTTGGCAAGGAGATAGATCATAAACACTTCTACAATCTTTGATAAAACGTTTCTCGTAGGTCAATAATTACAAACATTTTAATTATGCAAAAATATAGCAAAAATAATAAGTCATTCACGAATACAAAGCATGGCGACGAAGATGATGATAATAATATTAATAATAATAAATCTGTTGGGTAAGAAACTGATGCAACAAGAAGGCAGGATGTTATATTTCTGCTCAAGACTACGTTTTACATTAGCGGACCTAAACTTGCCTGTATCTTGCCCAAATAAAAATTACACATATCAACATTTAATGATCTATCTTATCGTTGTTCATTCCGTGCAATGGAAATGAGTGTTATATGTACAAAACCAACATATGCACACAAATAGCAGTAAAATTTCTATCCTTCCTGCATGTTTCAGCGATTTAATCGCCATCATCATGGTGTATAACGCATCATACTATTGGGAGTGTGTCATACTTTAACATGTTTTTAATAGCTTGGTGTGTTATGCACCTTGATGATGGCTACGTAATAGCCGAATGTGTAGGATGGATAGAAATTTTTGTGTTGGGTCTACTGTGTGTGTGTACATATGTTGGCTTTGTAAAAAAAACACATAATATTATTTAATCCCATGGCAGCATCACAGAAAATTATTTCTTAAATTCTCGTTTGATGTTTTTTACATTCTAATGGAGAAGAATCACATTTGAAGTTTTAATGCTTCGTTCAAAATTTAAAGAACCTTTCTCTGATAACTGTGGTGTTATTCTGAAATCACATGCTCATAAATGTCATCATCGAGACAATAGTCAACCGAAATCTCTTGAAATCTGTGTACCATATTGATGCCCAAAACTGACTCACATATTTGTTGAGAAAAGGCCAAATAGTTTGTTGATGGAGATTTATGGAAATCAACCAGCGAAATTGCAAGGTACTTAGATAGACAACCTAATTCATGAAGTTTGTCGTGGAGATCTGCGCTCTTCTGGTATATTAAGAGGCGTCGTGTGGTAATTGTTTACCGACGTTTCGGGACAACGTATCTGTCCCATCTTTAAGGGTTTTGAACCTTGAAAACTTGACCCTTAAAAATGGGACCGATACGTTGTCCCTAAACGTCGGTAAACAATTACCACACGACGCCGCGTAATATCGCAGAAGAGCGCAGATCTGATCAACATTGCGGCGGGAGCCTACAATCAAAGTTTGTCAGTTATTCAAGTAGCCAGATATTCTCTTTGTTATGTAGTTACGCTTTAGATCCTTGTTATCCCAACGGGTATAAGTTTGGGACATTCATATATTTTTCAGGGCGCACGTAACTTGCGCTGTCCTTGACGCACGAAGCAGCCTAGCCACCGTGGTGTTTCAAATATATCGTCCTGCGACTACAATATTGGTTAGAACCTTGTTACCGTGCACAAACATGGCAGAGAAACAAAACAAGGTATGTTTAGACAAAACATAAGCTCTGTGGAATGTAGGAAAAAAATATTGTTAAAAGAGAAATCGAGATGCACATCGCTATTTCGGTAGGAAAAGATGAAGAGTTCCAATTACCGATAGGCAAAGGAAGGCTGTTCAAGTTAGAAGAATAGTTGTCCTATTAATATTAAGCGTTCATGTTCCTTTGTTTCAAACGTCAAAGAAGAGTTTGATGGAGCGAGGGGCGTTACACCGTCTCTAAAATCCGTGTCTTCCGGTTAGCTGTGATTTATGAATAACGGGCAAAGAATGAAGAGCAGGTGAAGCAAAACCTTAGCTCAGTCACGAAACACGTTGCTGTCAAAGTGACGCCAATTTCCTGAACTGAACCCCGTTATTCATATTGTACTTATTTACATGCTGTTCTTATATTCTTACATTTTAGAACAGATTTTAAAAATAAATTCTTGAGGTGTGATACACTTTTTGATTCCAAATTTTGATCCATTTTTGTATTAAATAATTATTGTGTTGGAGCCTAGTAGCAATACGCACTGTCTTGACAGGGATGGAAATGTACAGGGTCATTATTATTTTTGACCAATATCATTTGTCACTTCCTCTCTGTTCGCTTATCATATAAGCTGTAGCCGCTTAGTGTGCTGCTAACACACCAGTTACAATAGCTGCGGGAATTGGCAAAAAATATTGGTCGGATAAAATAATAATCCTATACCTATTACTGGCGAGTAGTAAACGAGTGTAAGAAAACTGTGCTTGTATGCTTTTTTCGTTTGTTCTGAGTCTTGTCAGTGTAAAGTGTCTAATCCCAGGATGACGAATAATGAACGGGAAAGACTTACGGAGTTGTTGCTTATTTAATTGTACCATCCATTCAGTATAGGAATTGGGCTACAACATAAACGACTGCTATTCAATTCCCGACAGGGTCACTGATTTTATTTCCAACATGTCTGCCTTCACTGGGGCCTATTGCTGCCTAAGCGGGGACTTTGTTTCTGGGGTGAAGTGGCTGAAGCATGAAGCTGATCATTTGCCTCTATGGTGCCGGAATGAACAATGCGTCGCGCTTTCCCGAACTTCCATTCCCATACACATCTTTATAAAGTAATGTTTAATTAAACACAGAGAGACGTTTATCCGTCTATCCGAATGAATAAGGTCCGGAAAATTACGAGACGGTTAGACTGCGTCTGGCAAAATTCCATTCATGAAGAAATTAAGAGCAGATTCAAGTCAGGAAATGCTTGCTATCATTTGGGCAGAATCTTTGTCTTCCAGTTTGCTATCCAAAAATATAAAGTCTACGATATACAGAACTATAATCTTGCCTGATGTTTTGCATGGGTGTGAAACTTGGTCTGTTACACTGAGGGAGAAACATAAGCTGAGGGTGTTCGAGAATAGGGCATGGAGGAAGGTATTTGGACCTAAGAGGGATGAGCATACAGGGGATGGAGAAGACTACATAACGAGGAGCTTAATGATCTGTACTACTCACCAAATTTTATTCGGTTGATAAAATCAAGAAGAATGAGATGGGCAGGGCATGTGGCACGTAATGGAGACCAGAGGGGTGCACACAGAATTTTGTGTGGGGTGATCGGTGGAAGACATAGGCGTAGATGGGAGGATAATATTAAAATGGAGCTTCAAGAATTGGTATGGGGGGCATGGACTGGATTGATCTGGCTCAGTATTGGTACAGGTGGCGTGCACTTGTGAATGCGGTGATGAACTTTCGGGATCCATAAAATACGGGAAATTTCTTTACTATTTGAGAACCATGGAGTTAGTTCGTTAGTTAGTTAGCCTTTGTCTGATAACTCATAAGGGATTCAAACCAACTACCTATAAATGGCATACTATTATTATTATTATTATTATTAATAATATTTTTCGCCTTTATGCAGGATATTTACATTTACATACCTGAAAACCCATATTTCTAGAGTATAAAATGTTGTAGTTATTTTGTGGTTACAATTTATTGTACATGCTATTTCTTGTGATGAATGTTGTACATTATTATTATTATTATTATTATTATTATTATTATTATTATTATTATTATGGCCGAATACTAGTTTTACCCTGCTTTTATTCCTAAAATATAGAAGTGCTGGATTGTAACTTCGCCGTGCCCACTGTGTATGTGTGTTGTAACTTCGCCGTGCCCACTGTGTATGTGTGTTGTAACTTCGCCGTGCCCACTGTGTATGTGTGTTGTAACTTCGCCGTGCCCACTGTGTATGTGTGTTGTAACTTCACCGTGCCCACTGTGTATGTGTTTTTCTGTGTCTGCGTGTGTGTCCCCCTTCTCAACTTCTTGTTATGTAGCACAAAGGATTCTCCAGTAACTTTCTATAAAGTTGACAAGGCCCACTTTCCTCTTGTCTATCCATTGATGTTCTTAAGTAAAGTGGATCTTTTGGGGTCAAAATGGCTAAAAAATCTGAATTTCCCAAAATTTAGTAAAAGTCTCACATTTTGAATCTTAAAAAGAATGCCCATTAGTTGAGACATTGATAGCCTACTAGTCACAGCTGGACCGAGAGAATATGGTATCCATGTAAAGCATACATTTATTTTTGTAAGAAGGCCTAATAACATATTTGTATTCAACTTCGTGAATTAAAAGAGCTGCCTTACAGTAGCTGTAAGTTCGGTCTGGGAAAGTACAAAATTTTACAACGTAACGTATCTAGAGCAAAGTAAAATAAAGCATAACTCAAACCTGATAGTAACAGAAGTAAGACAATATGTACCCTGAATATTACCACGCTTAAAATTTGATAATGCTCGTAAGTGTGAACCGTAATGACTTTGTGGTAGAAGCATAAACGTAGCTAAAAGAAGATGGGCGTTATAAAGAAATGTGAATAGCAGACTGTGAAATGAGACAGTGGTATCGGGAAATAGCAAAAACTATAGTAGGGTATATGTGAAGCATAAGTTTTATAATATGGCGCTAGAGAATAAAGAGGCGAGCAGCCGAGTCTTATAAGCTGCATAGAGTGTCCAGTTTAATATCCTAAGAGACACTGAGGAATTCTTGGAATTTCTAAAGTCCTGCGCTGTTGTTGCAGAGAAAATGTGCGGTAAGATGGGCCCAGGGGGGCAAGAAAACGGTAGCATTCAGTGGCGACTTTATTCACAATTATACCTTTACGATATCAAGAAGAGGATGCCCCGCGTAGTCACTCTGGTATTTCTAGTTAAGAATATCACATTCTCTGAATACATGTTTCTTCTAGTCTTCCTTCGACAATTGGAGCCCTCTAATTCTGATGAAAAATATTTCTTTTTGATTGTAGAAAATAGATTGACATTTAAATAATCCTACAGATTTTAGTACCCTGTACGGAAAAGATATCGAAAAGAAACTTGTAGACTATATGAATATTATTACGGATCTCAAACTAAAGCGAAAAGAAAATGTGAAAATGACTGTCATCTGGGATGTGACGACATCTGGATTGATGGAATTTTATCAAGTTTCCTACCAAATACTTCATGGTGCCCTAGAAGTGCATCAGATTAGCGCATACAAAATTTTACGGAATAAATATTTAATTTAAAGTCTAACGTGAGAGTATATTTTTAATTTGTTTGATACGTAAGGAAAAGTCCTGTGTTTGCAGGTTGAATCACGACAGAAACACATAAAACAAACGCGTCAAACATATTAAATACTGGAAACCAATTCTAGGATGTCGGGTATAAATATATTAATGTGGTAAATTGTGCCTTATTCGCTAATTTTTTATAATCGACTTTAAGTAATTTACACATGAATCGAAGTCCTGAATTTAATTCAATTTTAAGTTTACCCTGAAAATTGTAACATATTATAAATATAATTTTCACTTAAACTGAACTTAATTTTTATTAATTTAAAGGCTTTGGAATAAAATACGTTTTTGCCTATGAACATAAAATTGTTCTCAGTTTCTCACAGGTGGGACCCTGGCTATGACCTCTAAAGTTACGAACACTTACGTCCGAATTCATTCAACCTTTTCTTTTTGTCTGTACTGTGTTAATTTAGTGTGTATTATATGGTGCTAGGTTGAAAATTTCCAGCTGCAAGAAATACTCTCATAAAACTGACTCACATACACATGCACAACACATACACACATACACACACAACACAGACACGCATAACTATAAAATCCGCTCCTTGGGGTTACTAATAGAGGAAGTACGTACAAATTAGAAGTTACTTACAATTTCCTAATATTTTTTGGAGTCCATTTCCTCTGCAGTTACATGTCCCATTTCGTTTAGGTTCTAGTTCTCTGTAGTTACATATCCTATTTTTTAGGATTCCAGTTCTCTGCAGTTACATGTCCCATTTCATTTAGATTCTAGTTCTCTGTAGTTACATATCCTATTTTTTTAGGATTCCAGTTCTCTGCAGTTAACATGTCCCATTTTTTTGGATTCTAGTTCTCTCTGTAGTTATCATATCCTATTTTTTTAGGATTCCAGTTCACTGCATTTACATGTCCCATTTCGTTTAGATTCTAGTTCTCTGTAGTTACATATCCTATTTTTTTTAGGATTCCAGTTCTCTGCAGTTACATGTCCCATTTTGTTTAGATCTAGTTCTCTGTAGTTACATATCCTATTTTTTTAGGATTCCAGTTCTCTGCAGTTACATGTCCCATTTTGTTTAGATTCTAGTTCTCTGTAGTTACATATCCTATTTTTTAGGATTCCAGTTCTCTGCAGTTACATGTCCCATTTTCGTTTAGATTCTAGTTCTCTGTAGTTACATATCCTATTTTTTTAGGATTCCAGTTCTCTGCAGTTACATGTCCCATTTTGTTTAGATTCTAGTTCTCTGTAGTAACATGTCCCAAATGTCTTGTGTTCCAGTTCACTGCAGTTATATATCGCGTGTCTTATGGACATAAGCTCGTTACATTTAACCTCTTAACGCACAGTGATTATTGTGCTGTACCGACTGCAATAAAGTTGACAATTTCTGCATTTTCCCACAGAGTGTTTATGTTTTCAGTGAAGCTTACAATAAAAATCTACTATTTTCTGATCCAGCGTTAACCTATTGGACTATATAAAGGAAATTGGTTGTTTACTCTGAGGTAGGAGCTGATTCCGTAAATGTAATTCAGATAAATTTATAGAATTTAAGGTTATCACTACCGTTGGCATGACATGTGACAGTAAAGGCATAAAAATACCATCACTTATCGATGTGTTGAAGCTTGAGAGTTGACGAAAATTTTATGCATAAAATTGTATACAGTAAACCCACAGAATAACAAAGCCAACAGTAAAGAGAAGATGATGAAGAAAAAGAAGAAACAGAAAATAATTTTAAAATCCGCCACTGATACATAGTCTTAGCTATCAGACTTGACCACACAATTTCGACACTATGAGAAAGGAAAAGTGGCTCAGGAAAGGATTGCATTGGCTTACGGGATCGGCTTGACGTTAGAAGATATGACTTCGCAATTGTAAGCGAATAGATTCCTACGAAGGCAACTGACTATATCTGCCGAAAAATTACAGAATGTACTTGCTTTCGTGGTCGGGAAGTTTGACGACTGCTATAGGAAAGAAGCTGGAAGACAATTTTCTTTCATGACATCCTCCAGCAATCTGGAAAGAAGGAAATTGCGTAGGAAACGAAAAGAAATATTGCATATAGTCTTATTCTTGTTTATGCAGGGGAATGGAATTCAGTTAATAGTATGAAGCTTCTAATGAACTGTACGTTATAAGTAACTGAGTACTGCCTGCCCGTCGGATGAGTCAGCAAGATACACAAACATGTAAGGTACATCATTTGGGCCACACTTAAGCCAGTGAGTTGCAAGGTAACTTCACGCATGTTATGATTTGTCAAGAAATTCCCTGTTTTATGTAAAGTGAAAGCTTCTTCCTGTCTTCACAACTGAGAACATACTTTGTGTTCAGGTTTTCCTTCACCCAGAAATTATCATGGATCGATCAAAATAATAGGTCGATCTTGCAAATAGAAAATTCTTTTTTCCTATGGCTCAACAGCCCCTTTTCGGGTGCCTAGGCCTCATTTCGAGGTTTCACGATCACACTTTTTAGACACACCACACTCGGTAGGACTCCTCTGGAACAGAGTGGCCAGCCCGTCGCAGAGACCTCTACCTGACAACACACAACACTCACAAGAGACAGACATCCATGCCCCGGGTGGGATTCAAACCCACGATCCTAGTAAGCGAGCGGCCGCAGACCCACGCCTTAGACCGCACGGCCACTGGGATCGGCTGTATATAGAACTGCTCTTGACAATATTGGACTTGCTTTTCGAATACACGTTGTATTAAAAATTAATACTTAATGCATTTTACTAGCTGAAATTTTTTCAAACCCTACATACACACACACAGTCTAGTATAGTATGGTGTCCTCTGTATTTAACTGTACTGATACTCACGAACAGATTGTACTTATACACTTTGCTTCACACGTTTCTTACACACAGCGGACAAAACTGGACTCTGTGACTAAGATGAAGCAATGTACCGTAAACACGCCAATATGACTGGCTGTGTGTGTCATGCAGCTGCTGTTAAACTTGTTGATCATTATTGGAAGTTTCTAGACAAGACTTCCAAAGAGTATTTAATAATCTGCTCATCAGGTGTGAAGGATGCGTGTAAGTTTAAGGAGGTCGTTTCCAAAACCTACTCTAACATTCAGTAAGTTATATTATATATTGTTTGAAGAAATTTAAGGCCTTTAAGCTTGCCTTGCGTTTGGGTTCTTTTTTCAGTTAAACTTGTGTATGTAGTATTGTATTTCACACAATTATAGACCACCTTTATTATAACTTACATTTGGGTTGTTTCCTAAAATTAAACATTTGTGTGTGTGTGTGTGTGTGTGTGAGCGTGAGTGAGTGTGCACCTTTATATGTATGCCATTTTTAAAATCAGAGAGCTATAAAGCAGGACAGTGTTGAGCCTCAAATATGAATGAGACGATGCGGGTGTACGAACTGCGAAGGAAGGAGTTTGGTTTCATAATTCTCTTTCTCGGCACCCGACTGCAACGACAACAAGAAAAGATGTACTGTATTCACTTTAGCCAGTGTATATTTTGGGGCTTGAGTCATGTGTCTTCCATGTACAAGCCTTGATTTTTGAATCAAATAAAACTTATTAATTTAAATAAAATTTCTTCTTATGTTTATGGTAGTTCTTGGCTAAAACCATAAACCGTAATTTTAGGAACAGATAATTTAAAAATTTCCAAGGACCCTACCGGGAATCGAATCCGAAACCTCCCGTCTTGTGACGCATTGCCTCAAGCAAAAGCGCTCGCTCCCAAGCATCTAAAATGACTGTTAAGTAAAATTTAGACAATTCGTGTTTTCTTTACTAGTGACGTGACTGATGTAAAATTCTTCGATATTTTGAGCGCAAATCCCGTAAAAAAACATTCATAAGGAATTCTGGTAAGATGTGATAAAGCCTAGTGAAATTGAAAACATAACAATAAATACAACAATGTCGATGGGGGATTTTGGAAACTAATATTTGTATTGGTAATAGAAATCGGATATTTGAAATGAGGAAACACAAAAGGGGACGTAACGATAAGGTTATATTCCTTGAAGTTGAATGTCACATATAGATACAGGATGATCTTACATTCAAGACGTTTCGCTTCTGACATCTCGGCTCTCTTTGGTAGAAAAGGCTTCAGAGAGTAAAGCAGAGAGGGAGAGAGAGAGAAGTATGCCTGAGAGAATACTGTAATGGAATGTTGCATATCTGTCTTAGAAATGCATAAAGTGAAGGGGTGAGGGGAAAATAACTCTCTCTGAGGTGAGAGACAGGTCTGAAGGGAAGTCACAATGCATAAAGAGACTTGCAGAGAAGTACGAGGCTCTCCCTGCTTGTCACTTAGAGATTTCATAGCATGAAATGCAGTCAAGAGGGAACAAGAAGATCAGACCAGACTTGAAGGAAATGCAAAGCCAACAAAATAAGGATAACACTTGATATTCAGTGGCGGATCCAAAACTGAGGTAACATACGCAGGAGCCTTTGTCGCTTTTCTTAATACCGCCCTTTTTTGGCTAACTGCCAAACATAGAGCATTACGTTGGATATTATTCAATGTGTGGTCTTTCTCTACACACAAAACATTTCGGTACAGTGACCAGCTATACTGACACAACTTACGTGGTTCTACTGACAACCGCCGGTACGATACATTACATATATTCTTTCAGATTTATTATTTATCATGTAACAATTCGACGCAGTATAGTGTGGACTCTTAGCTGCCTTGTTAAATAAGCTGTAAATAAATAAAGTCTAGAGTACGCGAATTTTACGAATTGCGCCTTTTTATGATGTTCCTACTGCTATTGTTGAAAGCACGAGTCAGAATTCGTTCTTTTTACAAATGTGCTTGAAATTAACTCGTAGGTGAGTGGAAGGTTTTTACCGCTACAACCATGAAAAAGGAAGCAGCAATTTCTCCGAAACATTGGTTTCTTTGTATCAGAATATATGTTGTCACACTGTATAAGACAGTAATTGTAATACGTAGATTGTTATATGAATATTTTAAATGTATGCAATTTTTATTGCTTTTTGCTGTTAGTTGTCAAAAGTTTGTTAGATCAGAGGGAGAAGAGGAATATCGTATAATTAACTGTCGATCAATTGCAGCCCTTTGCTCTTTAACACGTAATACTTGTATAACCCGTGAGTTAATAACCAGAGCCATAGACCATAACGTGCAAATGGAATACCCTTTCTTCTAAAGTTTGTAATGTGTACAAACGTCTGAGAATTTAAATTCTTTGTTCTCTATTCGTGTAGCAAGTCGTAATTATAGCTACTTATGAGTGTGCCACGTGGCAATTACTGTCGAAAACTTCTGTCTTTACGACGCAGTTCAGGTGCACGTTTGCTCCGTCGGGAATGCAGCCTCTAACGTTACTAATTGTAATTGTCTTCAGATGGTAACACTACTCATAATATTAAGAGAGCTTTCAAAATCTTTTCGCCGTCTTGCCTTGCGAAATCAGTGAAATTGCGGTTTAGGGTGTTCCTCAAAGTCTGTAGTGTGTAAGAATGGATCAGTGAAATGTCTGTTTGTGGAAGTCATATTTAGAGATGTAAATTGTCAAACACAATCGCGATGTATAATAGTACTGAAGAAAGCACTGGCTATTTGACATCCTTTGCTTTATCTAATATGGAAGAAAGAATGGTGTAAGGAACCATAGCATATACAGACATTTGAAGAGAATTCCAGCTCATAGGTCTGTCACTACGAAGCGGTCTTGCCGGCAGACTGTGCTTGTTCACTCGGAATTATTAATTTATTTAACTGATACAACATTCGGTGTGTACTCTCATGTAATTCTACAATAAAGACAAACAACGGTGCAAAATTTGTTCATTCATTCTCTAGTCTGTCGTACGACAGGTCCGTAGCCTCTTCCAAAGCGAGTTCTCCATTGAGTGCGATCTAGTGCTTCCTCTTTCAATTTCCAGTTGTTACACACATAAATATTAAGTCTTATTCCTCCTACATATTTCGGCCAGGCTGGGCCACGATCAGGGAGAACATGTAAAATACAATATAGAAGTTATTGAAATTTTGTGTTTAAAGCATTTTGTCTCAAATCAGAAGAATTGTTAGAGAATGTAATTGTAAATTAATATATTGCCAAAATCTCTACAAAAGATCACAGTATTCCCAGTACGTACTATGTTATTCAATGCTGACAATACAAAAAACAACATACGTTTCACATTTCTAACATTTCGCCCTCTATTACGTTAATGTTACTGCAGCTCTTTAATAAAGAAGGATTATTGACTTTTATACGATAATTTTTTGTCGGCACGGAACAGCACTTCAGGGACTTGGAATACTGGAACCTTCTATATGTAGACACATATTTCAGTAACACATTAACTTAGAGTTCAATCTGTAATTGGTCAGCTAAATTTGGTAAATGATTTTTAATAAAAAAATTCAACTAATTTCTACTTCACACTTTATGTGTTTTCCCTGATGTTGGCGCACGCTGGCCTAAATAATGTGGGAGAAATAAAACGGAATATTGTCCTCCATAACATATTGTGTGTTTTTATAATAATATATATAATATATAATAATAATTATAATTATAATAATATATTTTTAGTAATATTGTGTGATGTTGCTGATTATTATTGTAGAATTACGTGTTTTTTAATAATCTCCCTGGCTTAAATTATACAATGTCGAAAGGTGGGATGATTAATGGATAAGGAATTGCAAAGGGTGTGAAAAAAAAAACGAATCCGTGTTGAAATTCCCACATTTTCTTTGAGGAAATGTGGAAAACCAGAAAACCCTGAGCCCAAATCCTGTCTCCGAAACGAGAATTTAACCAGGGACATGTCGAATAAGAAGCAGGAGCAATAGGCACCCTACTGCTACATTTCATGACACACATTGGACACAGCGTTTATTTTCAGTTTATTTCACGACGCTGTCACTAATTATTACTATACCTAAAGCGTCAAATTTTTAGTTTAAAGTGAAAAACGAATTTGAAAGTATTTTGAAGGAAGCGGTTTTGTCGTAATTGATGTTACCATTTCGAAATTTGTCAGGATAAACTAACGAAAACCTCGAGGAAATGCAGGGTATCCAGTGCCTTGATCGAGGTTCGAATCGATTGTCCCTCAAACAGAATAGGAATTACTACCTCTCCATAAGGTCTCGCTGTGTTTGGCAAAGAAATGAAACGCATGACTAGATATGCCGTCGTTTTTCCCGACTCCAAATGTTGAGGACGAAAATGATTACCTTATTACCGAACCCTCTACTCTCGTGTCTGATATATTCGGTAATTTGCTTGGTAATGGAGGTGATAATAGGAGAGCTATCGACATTGGTCTCTGCGATGAGGCCTGGAGTCTCCCTTCGGCTGAAATCGATTTTGTTGCCAGCAAGTAGCAAGCGTCATGTTGCCAGTGGTCCATGTAATCGAAAGAATATCAGCCAGGAGACAGAGAGACAGAGAGAGACTAACCTATTTCTATACTGGGAAGACAGATTTGCAGACTTTCGACACTGCACTCAGCAGAGTTCCGTTTCTTAACCTCCTTCACTTCTCGCCAGACAGCAAAGTAATTCAGTGGCACGTCACAACACGTATTTTTGTATTATTTTGCGTATGTACGTAAATACGCACACATATCTTGTATATAATTAGATGTACGTTAGGAACACGTGACTCTTTTCCTCGTGACATTATTCAAATCGGATATTGGACCCACCGAGCTTCGTACAAAATGAGTACCGTAGCTTCTCCTCATTTAGTCAAGAGTTTTCCTGGATTATATGGAACTCGAAGGTTCGTAACTTTTTTGACACTGGCCCCTATTCTGAGCGACATGAATCCAATCTACATCCTGTTATTTATATATTAAAAATCAATGTTAATATTATTTTCTTATCTGTGTCATTGCCTTTAAAGTGGTTTATTTTCTTCCCATTTCCCCAAGAAAACGTACATTTTACGTCTGTCACGTAGGACCCATATTTCTCGACCATCTCATCATTCTTAATTTGATCTACCTAACAACAAAATCGAAGATTGCAAATAGTTATCACCCTAATCTTCGACTTTTTTCAGGCTATTGTTACTTCCTTCCTCTTCGGTCCACACATTTTCCACAGCACCCTGTTTCCGAACGCCTTTATTCTATGTTCTTCCCTCAACGTGAGGAAGTTGTAAATTCACTATATGAAAAAGCGGAAATTTTATAATCTAATCAAACTGTTGGGACTGGGATTTACACTATCTTATATAAAGAAGTGTCAAGGCATCTGTAAGTAGCAAGGCTGAGACGCCTCGATATGGAATGAAGTTTAATGTCAATAAATCTAAGAAGAGGCGTTCCTAATTTTGACCTACGTTTCTAAAGTGCTTTTCAATTTGTTAACCACTGAACTCCTTGTGGGCTATTTACACTTTGTTCAGTGTTCAGTCTCAAATTGTGGTCTTCTGATTCATGACACCGAATATCTTTGTAGCCAGGAGCCGGAAACCGATTCTCTCAGCCCATAGCGTAGTCACTATGCCGACTACGCTGTCCGAGCTCTCAAACCGCCACATCGTGCAGAAGGTAAGGATGAGAGAATCTATAATTCCATTCTCCCATAAGCATTTATGACGTGCACAGGTACAACTTGGCTCTTTCATCTCAAATTTTTTATTTAGTAGTCGACATATTTTTGTTTCGTGTTTAGTCCTATTTATCCCAATTCCGGATGGTTTTAATGCCGCTTTTTAAATTAAGCTGCCATACGTTTAGAAACCCGCAACCAAATTAAACGGTATAACAAGGTGAAACGCACTGGAATATGTTCATTGCAATAATGGAAAAAAGTGTACAAATGTAGAATTGCAGCCACGTCAGTAACCGTACAATGATTGTTCCCGTGTTTTTTCACAAGTTTGACGCAGAGGATTAACCCAAAAAACACGGTACTTTCGTAGTTGCCACATTACGACCACTACGTCACAATTTGTGTACCCGCCAGCATATTTCGGTTTACATGGCCACAGGCCGGAGGCAACACAAGCCACACTATGGTGCAGGTCGTATAATTAAATCTAACACAGGCATCCACAAAATGGAACTTCCAGTATACAAAGCAGCAGTCTTGCGCCAACCGCGGGAATAGTGTTCAGGGCTTGATCTATTGTTAACATGGAACACGGCCAATAACAAATTATGGCTGAGGGAGGATGGATTGAGTGGCAGACATATGTAAGATCCTACTCAGTTAAATTAAGCGGTGATGTTTATTGTTGTGATTGCGCCAGGTTCGGAACACGGACGGCGCTCCAGTAATACTCATTGAGGTGTCACGTGAGTTTCTTCCGTCCTTACAGGTCAATTCAGGGACAATATCTCAATGAAGCCAAAACCCATTGCGGCCATCCCATTACTCAGGCTGGCAGCCATCGGAATTATAACGCGGAGGCCCGATTTCGAATTCGTGCCAGCCTGTGTGGCATCTGTTTTGTACAATGTGACACTGGAGCGTGTTTTTCTCGGAGTACTTCCATCGTTCCCTTTCAGTATCATTCCACCACTGTTCTACACTCATATTCCATCCTTCTACCATCGCTGATACATAATCTTAGTAATTGGCAGCATTGTTAAATTAGTAAATTCTCCCTTTCTTTTCACATACTTTCTAGCTCGTTATTCACTTGTCGTCATATTATATGACAAACGCATAATTGAGATGATGAGAGCGTCGTTAAATAATAAAGTCGCACATTAAATTATACTCCTGTCGTGTATTTAATCTGATGTATGTTTTGTGTAAAAAGAAGTGCTGGGAATAATATATAAAGAAAAATATCCCTAAATGCTGTGGTTTATATGGTCAAGTTTGCAGCAAAAATAGCAGTAATGTTACAATACGTTATATATTTTGTGTTGTGGCTAGGCTACGGGCTGGGCAGTCCCGGGTTTGAATCCTGGTAGGGGCAAGAGGTTTTTTCCCTTCTCCGAAACTTTCAGACCGGCTGTGCCGCCCACGCAGTCTCGTACTAAATGGGTACCGAGGTTTATTCACGGGGTAGGCGGCCTGGGCGTGACATTAACCACTCACATTTACCTGGTGCCGACGTTAAGAATAACTGGAGCTATACCTGTACTCCTCCTACATGCCTTACGGCTTGCACAAGGAAAACTTACTTTTCATACTTGTGGGTATATTTTCTACTGTTGCAGGAGCCAGCTATTTTAAATATGCTCAATAACTGAAAAAATTTGCGCACTGTCCTCATGTTTGAAGTTGTTAGTATGTAAAGAGATATTTATGCAGAAATTTCAACTACGTGGGCAACATATTTCCTTGGAAATTTTCATGGCCTGATATCGCGATCGAAGGGAAATTTGAGTTCAAGTTTCGCGCGGTCGAAATGAGCACATTTCACAGTCTTAAACAATTATCCTAACAAAAGTTGCATATTTTTCGGTTATCCCTTAGGATATAACATTTCAACATCTTACATAAATCGGTGTTATCGCGAACCCACCTTAACAATTCTTAAGGCCGCCGTAATGGCAATATTGATGTAACGAAATTTTTGGCCTAAATTGTGTGAAGTTTTGTGGCATCTGGTGGCGTGACGTTCTTATTTGCTTTATTAAAACAATTGTTGGTTCGAAAGTTATTAAGGGAGGCAGGCACACTGATATGATGATGGCTTAGTCTACGTCTGTCTTGTTTTATGAAATAACAGAAGTACGTTGCTAATGGCAGGTGTATGATTTTAGTGACCGTGTTTCTTAGGAAGTGACACTATTCTATCGCACATTAATATTGCGTTATATGTGATGCAGAGACGGCGAGTAGATATGACTGGACTTAATTTGCCGTTGTGTTCACAGTGCATCTTGATATTAATAATTAGTTTTTCAACCAACGAATGCGCATGTGCATTCGTTGGTTGAAAAACTAAATATGACTGGACTTGTTAGGGACGTTGGTCAGTGTGTGGTGTTTCTCTTTGTAATACGCACTGTACAATGCAGAAGGAGCGATAAAGAGAAACCACAATGTGAACACCGGAAATCTAAATGACTGTACTGTTATTTATATCTGAGTATTTAACTAACAATTTGGGTTTTTGTACAGCTTTTTTTTCTCGACAGCCCCTTGGGGGCCTAGGCCGCCTCTTTTGTTTTGTACAGCTACTCCTCATATAATCCCAGTTCATTAGTAGGTCCTAAAAAGTATTAAATCTAGATAATCAAAGAATTTTAGTCAGGGAGTGCATTTATATTTTAAATTGTAGATATAAATCTAGACTTTTGAAGCTGCGTGTTTCCGGAATACATCGTCCTCATAAGTGTCGGACCCCATCGAAACATAATAAAATGTTAATTGATTTAAATATTACAAGATAGTGGTTTGCGTGATTTCAGGCTTCTGCCGCGATGTAGATGAGATCTGCGCTCATCTGGGATATTACGCAGCGTTGAGTGGTAGTTCTGTACCGACGTTTCTTCTTAGACTTCTTGATCCTTGAATATGGGACCGATAGGTTGTCCCGAAATGTCGGTACAGAACTAACACTCAACGCTGCGTAATACCTCAGGAGAGCGCAGATCTCAAGACAGTGGTGGTTCTTGCCCTTATAAAGTAAAGGAATTCAATACTTGATCATAGTGATCGTGCCGTCTAAGACATGAATAATTTTACACATCGAAATCTGGGATCTTTATATCTATTAAGGCTCTGCAGTTGACTGTATGTCCACATTCCTATAGGTACAGATGGTGTGATGGACCGATCTGCCACCCTAAAAACCCTACCAAAAACCATACTTTAAGAATTTATTTTGAACTAGAAAATAAAGTAGAATCTAATCCGTGCAACTGAAGAAGAAAAGAAATAACCCCGTCGAATTGCTTTCGAAGTAATTGGAGGCAAAACGCTGATTCGTGCAACTGAAAATCGATAAATTTTTTGATATGCGGGCATTTCGTGTGTTGCGGAAAATATGCCAAAATTTGTTGTCATTGTTCGGACATGAAGGCTAATGCCTTTGGGTGTGGCGCATTGTAGTATGGTAGACATTTATCAGCATTTCGGAGGAAAATGCTGCTGCCGCCTGCAGGGTGCTTTGTTAACATTTGTACCAAATTATTCCACACCGCGTCTTAGAAGAATCTGTGTAACCTATACAGTTTAGAAATCTTTAGAATCAATCAAGATGGCTGCTAAGTAGGAAAGAACATGCTTAGAAAGTGCGCGAACACAAAAACCAGAGCACGCAATGTGTCCTTGCCGAGTAGAATGGGAATATGTTACGTCACATGGAAGGCGAAGAATGCTACAGAAAAAAGTGAAAGTCTGTCGTGACTTGGCTGTCGTAAACGTTGAAATGTGTCCTTGTAATTGGTAGAACATTTCGCCTGCTTGCTGCAGGGAAGTCTTTACTTTGTGCATTGGGCTTAAATTGTAGCTTAATTACACCAATTAATATTATTGTTGTTATCACCCATATGTGAAGGTTGAATAGGCATTTCACTCACCTGCCACGGTAGCAGATGTTATGGAAATTCTTTACAGTACACTAGAGATAACGATTGGACAAAACGTTAAAGGAGAAGGAGTGAAGCACTGTCGAAGAAAGTCACTTGTTGGAAGACCGAATATATTTCGTATCAGAATTGGGGAACTTACTTTTTCAAGACATGTGTCTTACTAACGACGGTGAGTGTGATGACGATTACTACTACTTACTACTACTGCTACTACTACTACTATCACTACTACTATTCGAAATATAGTATGGTCTCTTGGCCTTAGGAAAAGTATTGATTCAGGTCATATTACAATTAAGTGATGACAGAAATGCTTCGACTTGACAGACAGGATGTTGCAGAGTTACGGAGGAAATTATGTAATAACTGCGTGCGTCACTTATAATTTACTGGTACCCGAATGCTATTACACTGATGAAATAAATGATGTTAAAAAGGGACTGATGTACCTTGTATGGTGTGTGCTGATAACAGATTCAGACGCCTATACTAACATTTTCTTTTGGAAAAACTGGAAGAGATATATGAATGTAATGTTGACCCTGGCCATGCCATGAAGACATATGGGGGATTGTAGATAGAGCTCCACACATTTTTAAACTCGGCACTAGCTGGAGGTGCGTGGTAGCTTCACGCACCGGCTACCTCACCCCCGGGGAGATAGATCCCGTTACCGTTTGAATACGAAGCTGTGTATGTCCAAGTAGCAGTCTGGATACGAGGAACAATATAAATAGTCGAAACACGATTCATTGTTTTTCCAAATTCTAGCGTAGCTAGTACACCAAATATGCTACAATACATAACAACAGTAAAACAATAGAGGTTACTTTACTTTACTTTATCGTGTCCGGACCATTAAATTAAAGGTTTTTTGCCCAGTATTGGGCTACGTCAATTCCTTTTTTATTTGCAAGCCATAAATCCTCGAGGGTGCATTGGTGGGGGCAGTCCTTGCATGATAGGAGATGTCCCATATCTTGTACCTCTCCACAGCCACAATATAGGTCGCCAGCATCTGTTTTGCCCCATTTCACCATATTCACCGGACAACAAAAGAGGTAAATTTGTCCCTGTGCTTAATTTAGCTCCACTTCATAAACAAGTGTGAGGGGAAGTGGAGGTATAATTAGAGTATTTTTATTTTTGTGATACATAGAGGTGATTGATCAGTGTGAGACCTCTGCTGCGAGCTACCAGCAAATAATAAATAAATATAAAGGCATATTAGTAATTAAACAGTATCAACAATCCAGCATTATCAACATTCGTGAAGTACCTAGCACAATATATTCACACTTAAGCAACGCATTGAATGACACTAGACACCTACTGTACAGCCCGTACTGTCTTAATTACATGATCGTCTTTACACACAATCAGTCCTGACAGCACAGTGGCTGACTGCTTTATGCGTGCATGATTTGCGGCTCTTTCTCGTGCCCAGGAAGCTTTGTATTAAGTAAGCGCTAAATTCGACTTTTCTTGGAGGTAAGGCGGCCGGAACGTGGAAGTGCCCACTCCTGTATTTATACTGATAAGGATAACAATACATGAAGCTACATCTGCACTTTTCATATGTCTTTCTGTTGAGATAATTAAGCATCGGGTCAAGAAACTTTATGAAGATTAGTGCCTTCAGGTATGTGATGTCATGCAGATAGAAATTTTCCGATGTTTTCGAATGTCACCCTGTTTGGAGAGTAGTGGGGTGTACTCGTATCACTGTGTTCATAAAAGTGCGCCACTGGACCCTTTTCTAAGCCAGACGAATCCACTCAACATTACCAAATCATTTTTCCTTAAAATCTGTGTTAATGTTATTCTCCCACACAGGTTAGTACATGACAAAGTTGTACTGGGTTTTAGGCTTTCGCAGCGGTTCAGTTGAGATCTTCTTTCTTCTGGGATAGGCATCCAGTCATTGAATGATTGGTGCCAGATGTTTCGAGACAGCGTGGTGTTCTCTTTTTCAAGGGTCAAAAAATCTAACGAAGAATTGAAGTATGAAGTACTGGACTTACGTCCCTTGAACATGTGACTACCACACTGTCTTCAAACGTCGCTCAATAATCACCCAGTGACGATATCGCCGTGTTCCCTTCCCTTTATATTTTCCACCCAAAATATGATCTGCTTTTATCAAATCTTCCACCCATGCTATATGCCCAAACCATCTCATCTTTATAGGTTTGAAGAGAAGCACTAATTACATAGTTCCATATTATGTAGTCTTCTGTAGAAGCAGCCAGTAGTACCTGCCATTATGTCAAATGATTTAACATATCCTTACATTCATCTATATACACCAACACATGTTCACAATAAAATTGTAAGTTATCCATGAACATGAACTTTCGTACATGTTTCAGCGATAAATCGCCATCTTCACGGAGACGTCGGTACAAAGAAATATACGTATTAATACATCAATTTTACGTGTACAGTGTTAAAAATATATAACAGCAGCTATACATGTAATGCATTTAATACGGATACTGTGGTTAGTGTATTAAATTTAAAGTATAACCTTACATTGTTTTTGCTCTTAAAAAGCCAATTAGCTGTGACATTATCTCGAGATTTTCTTGTTGATTTGTATAAGACCCTTTAAATTGCTGTGAAATGATATTATGATAAAATGTAAAAAAATAGAAGAAAATGTTCGTGATTCAATTTGAGGTATTTGGTTGGAGAGTTTGAGAAAAATCACGGAATACACATTTAGGAGATCCGGTTTCGGAGTCAAATTTGAAAACTAGACCTGCCTGATACGAATCAATAATGCGAACCACAAAAATGCGACCTTTGACGGTGCCAAAAGTTGAAGCCATAATGTATTCCCAAACACATGCCGCAAATTTGCGTTACTGCATAATGTTACGTGAAGTGGCTGTGGCCGCTTACTGAAACGCAGCATAGTAGGCTACAGGTCTATGTGTATTTACGGTGAATGAAATTTTCATTCATCACTCGGTTATGAGATTGCATATCGAACATAGTCCACATTACAAAATAAGATTACAAACGATTTTCCTCGTGTTTTTATTAACTTGTTAGTTGTACCTTCAAATAATCTTATCAGACTATTGAATACGTCACAAAAATTAATGAAGGTAATCGAAAATGATTTTTAATTAGAATGACGAAGCGTACCAACAAATTAGCATTACGTGAATTTCATCAGGATTTAGGTTAATGAAAGCAATAGTGATACATATCTGGCCTAGCCTGTATAACATAATAGAAAATACAACTGCCAACGTTGTGACGTAATTACAGCCAAGATCGTGACTAGCCACTCAAATAAAGAGAGTAAGGTTTAAGCATAAACGCCCTCCTCTCTGCTCGACTCAGACGAGAATAAAACGGCCACTGTGTCCTTGAGTCTGATCTACTGACTCAGATCAATTCAATACTGAGGCCACGGAAAGAAGCCCCATGGATTTTGAGGCTGACAACGCTCGCCGTTTCCAAATTCCTACCTACTTCTGCATTTCCTTCCTGCCACTCTGGGGTACGTGAAACAGCCTAAAGCGACCGTCACTGTACTGACGTCACAGAAGGAAGTCCTGAGGATGATGGGAATGATGTGGCTCCAGGCTTCCCTCTAACTGCCTACTGTTGTATTTCCCGTCAGTCCGTCTGGTCTAATTCAGCCCACTCAAAGCGCTTGTCAGCAGACAAGTTTATCACATATTCGTGTGCAAGAAATTGCTAGACAATGAAACAACCCTAGGTCCGTGTTTGATCCCAGGGCAATGTCCTCACGGGTGGTACTCGGAATTGGCGTTGACCACCCACCCCATCTAGCGCCGAGGGCCTTCAAGGCCCGCTCTAGGATGAACTTACCTTTTTTTTATCTTTTTACTGGCTGTAAGCAAGTAACAGTTGTAGGGACAATTGACGTATTTTTGTACTGCCTTAATGCTAGAATGCCATTCTAACCCTTAAGTGATATGTTTGCTGCGGGAAACAAGTACTCAGGTAGCCTTGCGAGAGGAATATGGCCCGTCATGCATTTTAGTACCGGTAGTTGGATATTATGGCTAATGCCTGGAACTAGGCTATAGTGGTTGATAAACAGGTAGAGGTAATGGTAATATTCAACCTAGAACAGGTCATGAAGGCCCAGAAGGGGAGTAGAGGTATAGCTCTACTCTTTCTTTAACCTCGGCGTTAGAGGGTGAATGTCAACGCCAGCCCCGGACGCTTTACCCCCTGGAAAGAGACTCGATACCAATTGTACAGGAGACTGGGTGTGCCCTAGGGCCGTTGTGGACGGGTGCGGAAAAACTGGCCCCCACCGGGATTCGATACCTGGACCACCCAGCCCGCAGCGAGTCACTGTACCGACTGAGCTATCCCTGCCCAGTGATAAAGAGATACAAGCCTGCAATTTGTTATTCATATTGAATACATTCTTAATGCATTGCCGTAGTATCTCGCGCCTTACATACATCAGGAACCAGCACGTAGCTCTGCCAGAACTGTCTGTATGTGTGAGCTGTATTAACTTGTAACTGCAATGAGTCAACTTTAAAATTATATGACGTTTGGACGCACTCCTGAGAACAGTACATGTGTGTGCCCTTGATTTGATGCTTGTCTGGACGACTGCAGAGGCATTAAAGCTCCTCCAGTAACATCCCTGAGAAAAGTCCGTGTGAAACACCAAGCTGCTTTTACACAACTGCAAGCTGTGGCTTGTACAACTAGGAGGACGAGATCTTGGCTCTTCTTGGATGTTATGCAGCGTAGATTGGTAGCCAGGTAACGACGTTTCGGCACGACCCCTCGGTCCCATCTTTAAAGATAAATTGATCCTTGAAGATGTCATCGACAGATTGTCCCGAAACGTCGGTAAGTAACTACCAATCTACGCTGCGTAACATCCCAGAAGAGCGCATATCTCATTTACAATCGACGGAAGCCTGAAATCACGTCTAGGAAGACGGTTACAACCGACTGCATGGGGCTATACTAACTAACTAACTCCATGGAGCAGAGTCCTTCTTGAGAAGCTAACAGGTCGTCAGCTAGTCAAGAAATTCCCCGCGTTTTATGGAACCCGAAGGATCATTACCGCACTCACAAGAGTCCGCCACCTGTCCCTATCCTGAGCCATATCAATCCAGTCCATGCCCCCCCCATCCCACTTCTTGAAGATCAATTTTAATATTTTCCTTCCATCTACGCCTGGGTCTTACAAGTGGTCTCCTTCCCTCAGGTCTCCCCACTAAAACCCTGTATGCACCTCTCTCCTCACCCATACGTGCTACATGCCCCGCCCACCTCATTCTTCTCGATTTGATCACCCGAAAAATATTTGGTGATGAGTACAGATCATTAAGTTCATCGTTATGTAGTCTTCTCCACTCCCCTGTTTCCTCGTCCCTCTTAGGCCCAAATATCCTCCTCAGCACCCTATTCTCGAACACCCTCAGCCTATGTTCCTCCCTCAGTGTGAGAGACCAGAGGGGCTATAGAGTGGATGGAATATCGTAACGGATGGAGAGGTATGAGACTGCTTTCTGTAGCCTTAGTATAACAAGAGCATTACATGGGTAACAGCCAGACAGTAATGAATGAGGCTTCCTCCACAAATATTTAATCATGCATGTAACACTTACTTATATGGCAGTAGGAGTAATATGGCAATCCGAGTAAGCAGGAGACGAACTTCTTAACCTTACATCCATCATATGCGCATGACTCGGGGCTCTGTGTGAACCCACATACAGTGCAATGGAGCACCACACCCGGCTCCTGTCAATCAAAGTTCCAGGGCCCAATAATATATATCTCAACACTGCATCTTCACTCTTAATTACTGCACTACACTTTATGCTCTTTGGTCCCCTTCCAGGAATCATGTTCTGAAGGTTATTATGCAAAATGAGTTTAAGGCACAGATTGTCTTGAGACGCGAAACCTGAAGATATGATTCAAATGGAGCTCACTGCATGGTCCTTTGTCTTTGTCATCTGTTCTTGTCTGCATGTATTGGTGGTATGTTTATCGACGCTGCTAAGTGCTCTGATTATATGACGTAAAAAAACAAAGATTTGGCCAATTTAAAGTACTGATACTTGTATCTGTGTGGAGGGACTGAGAAAAAGTACCAAATTTAAGGTACTGATACGTGTAACTGTGTGGACGGACTGAGAAAAAGTACCAAATTTAAGGTACTGATACTGGTATCTGTGTGGAGGGACTGAGAAAAAGTACCAAAGTTAACGTACTGATACTGGTATCTGTGTGGAGGGACTGAGAAAAAGTACCAGAATCCCCTGAATTATCCGCGTCATAGTAAATATTATAAACCATCAAGGTCCCTATTTAAGTCTGGAAATCTTAACACTTTTAGCCGTCGTGCTTGATTGCTTGTTCTATATTTTACGAGAAGCTGATACTCCATTGAGCAAGTGCGACTGTATGTCAAGAGTCCATTCTCTGAGACTGCAGCACTAAAAACGCTATCTCTGAGGCAGAATTATAACAAAAATGTCTGTGTACTAAATGATATTACCATTGTCACGTATGATGCAAATTTAACGCAGACATACGGAGAGGGAAATTGGTGGCAGGTATAAATAAGTCATCTTTGTCAGCTATCCCAGTCAGTAAAATGGCTAGGGTATGGCCTCCAAGACCGGTGATTGGTGGCTGGATTTCCGGCCGGGGATGACATTCTTCTCTTCTTTACCGTGTTCCCTCCGGCTCTGGGGCCAAGTAAGTCCCCTAGCTAATGGGCACTAGGAGTAAAGTGGCCAGCGTACGAAGCTAACTACCGATATTCATGTAGGGTTGGGGTTAAATGCATCGAGGTCTTCTATTACTTGTCCATACGCCTTCCTGACATGGTCTTTAATTAAATACGGAGAAAAAGTTAAGTTTTCCATTTTGCTTCATCATCATCATCATCATCATCATCATTGCCGTTATCATTAACATTCTTAAGTTTATTGATAGCTTTGTTATAATAATTTAATGGAAAGTTTCAGGTTGGCTGCGAGGAATAAAAAGATAAAGACAAATTTTACCGTATTACAGGCCATGAAGGCCCAGCGGGGGAGTAGAGGTATAGCTCTACTCTTTCTTTAACCTCGGCGCTAGATGGGTTGGTTGGTCAAAGCCGTGACCCGGTCGCTTTACCCCCAACAAAGAACCCCTGTACCCATTTTACAGGAGGCTGTGTGGGCCCCAGGGGACGTTCTGGACGGGTGCGGAAAATCTCGCCCCCACCTAGGTTACATCGCAGGACAGCCCAGCCCGTAGCGAGTCGCTATACCGGCTGAGCTATCTTGGCCCACCCGGCTGCGAGGAATAAGTTGCGCAACAGATACACTCTTCTACAAACCTCACGTTCACGTGGTACGTCCTGTAATAACAGAAATGTGAAACTCCAGTCACTGTGGCGTAATCAGTGTCCTATAACAAAGAACGCAATTAACAAGCATAATTACTTTTTTGCGATATTAAGGGGTTGTGACCCAGACAGGCCCTGGTGTTCACCTAATTTCCCATCAGTGTTCTGGGCTTTAAACCGCCGCGGATAAAGTCTCCATTACATGGAGAAATTACAAATGCATACAGAATTTTAGCAGAAAAATCTGAAAGGGAATGATCACTTGAAAGACTTAGGAATACTGGTTATGATAATATTAAAATTGAATTTAAAGAACCTGGTTATGAGTTTGGGGACTGTATTCATCTGGCTAGTCATCAAAATAGCCAGTGGCAAACAATAATAAGACTTCGGGTTTTATAAACGACTATGAATTTCTTCATCAGTTGAAGGTATGTCAGCTTCCCAAGCAGGACTGTGCTCGATGGAGTTAGTTATCTTCTGTAATAGACAGCAAAGTAGCATCTATTCGCAAAAAAGTAAATGCAAAAAGAAAACAGTATAATGGTCATATTCATTTGTAATGAACAGACGCTAAAGGGCATTTGGTTCGGGTTGTTACGTAATTATTGCTAGCGTTATTCTGACTTCTGCAGGCTTAGCTAATGAAAGCTTGGAATATATATTATACGTAGCTCGTGAGTTTGACGTATACAAAAAAAAAGTTGTTAAGCTTTGCCTAATATAGTAACCCAAGGGTGCATTATAATACATCCGCCTGTGTTCATCAACGTAACATGCTCCATTAGAGTTAAAACGTTTAGGTGATATGTGAATGCGCATAGTGGTGTTTGTTTGTATGCATAATGAACTACGTACGGATTTCTGTAATAGTCTAGTAATTAAAATGTAAATAAGTTTCACTGTATCAGAAATATTAGTGACATGCGAAATTTCCTCCCTTCCTACGCATGTTGCAGTTATCGTTAGAATTTAAGTTTGGTAGATATTAGGAAAAAAATAAACAAAAAGCCTTTCTCTATACAAAATTGAGATTTTATGTTATTAAAGCATATTGTTTTCCACTATTGAAGATAAGTAAATTAATCACAGAGAAAATAAAAAGGGAATGTACTTGTCTATCCAGTGCTCCCCGATTTCAGAAAGAATATTACTTTTGAAGGTTCCCAGGCTTCGCCCGTTTGTCTTTCTGTTAAGGGCAACTTGTAGATGAAGATGAGTACGTGTATGGAGCGTTGATGGAATAATTATGAAAGGAGAAAACCGAGGCTTTAGTAAGTAAGTAAGTAAGTAAGTAAGTATATATGTGGGTCGGGCCCTTACGGTCCCGATGCACGTAGGCCTTTGACAGGCCATTTGTGCCCCTTAACTAAGCCTAAGTCACAAGAGCCCTGTCCTTGTAATAAAGGTCCAGATGCACCCTAGACTTAGTTCTTTAATATCTTCAGGGTTCAGAAAGAAAGAACCCAGATGAATGTGTCTATGTGTCACCAAAGCTTCACATTCGCACAGAATATGAGCTGAGGTCTCCTCCTCTGCTCCGCATTTCCTACACAAGGGACTGTCACTCAGACCCATAATGTGGAGGTGTCTTCTCAGGGCTTCTTCCGAGGTTTTAGGAGAAAAGTCTGTCCCAGTGCCACTTTGTCTACCACAAATCTCATGGACTGACCTGGGATCGGACCCGGGACTCCGTGATGAGAGGGGACTCTGCGGTAAGAGGAAGGCCGACTAACCACCTGAGCCATAGAAGGGCCCGAGAAAATCAAGTGTACTTTAGAGTGCATTTTTTAACGCCGTACTAGCAAGTGAGGACTGCAGATCGGCGACATCATCAGTCACCATGCAGCAATGTTTTCGCCCAGCGCATGGTGAGCAGTCCGGAGACAAAAATTGCTCCTTGTAATAAGTAAGGAGGATTTACTACTCTTAACATCTGCCAAAATATTTAGCCATTGTCATGACAATATAAAATTAGGCTTAAATAACTTTTCTCTTTTTTTATTTGAATTGCCGATTATTTTAAGATACTTTCTCCAGATTATACGACAAATAGATTTGTCTCGTCTGGTGTTGCCATATATTTTGATAAGTATGCAGTTAAAAAGGAACATAAATGACACTTGTTCCTTGAACTATATTTCAACCACATACATTTTATAACGCCTCAGCAGACTGCTTGGACTTTGAAGATGGCCCGATAGGTTGTCCCGAAAGGTCGGTAACTAAAGGTCAATCTGCTGTGCGTAAAATATCAGAAGAGCGAAGATCTCAAAGAATTACACGTTTTGTAATGTAAAATATATTTGGAATTAAATTGTAAACAGTTAGGGTTTGCTACCCAATAAAGTGTATTTGTTGGCGTAACTTGAAGGCTGTATAAAATTACATGGTGATATTCAACAATATAAGACAACCTAGATATATTTACCCTTTTTACAAAGCCCGGCGCTGCACTCTGTTCTGAGATTACTGGATGCATCCTATAGGTCACACCTGAGTTTAAAGAAAAGTGGAAATTTTACATGCCACCTGCTTTAACTAAAATAGTTTCTCTTTATTTTCCACGGAGTGTGGTTCTGATTCTCAGAACGAAGACTTATGATTTTGCTAAATAAAGGCAACACGCTTCTTTTTGAGGTGGAAACGTAACTTTACTGAGATACGTAATAAAGTTTTAAATAGATAGCTCATTCGTAAAGTGACTAACATATAAAACCCCACACGCCTTTTCATAGCATATTACCTAATTCAACAGGGAAAATGTTGCAATTTTACTTATTTAATTGAATTTAAAAAAGGAGCGATTGAGCACTGAAATAAATATGGTTTTCAGGTCTTTTCTTGTGCGATGTTATGCAGCGTAGATTGGTTAGTAGTTACCGACGTTTCGTAACAATCAATCGGTCGTATCTTCAAAGGTCAAGCATTTCGAGAAGAACGTTTTCCTTTAGATGACACTCATTACTTGTATAATGACGTATGCTTTTTTCCCCTTCTGAGAATCTGTGGTAGAAACCTCCTCTTGAATTTGCAGCGCCTAAAAAATTAATTTCTCCGGACCATTGGTAAAGTTCCAGGGGGCATATTGGTTCGAGATTTTCATGTTGCTTTCAATTTTTCAAAATTACGTAAAAAAACTGTGCAGGTAAAAAGTATAGGTTGTCAAAAATTATAAAGTGCGTTGTCCATGACACTCCGTCCCCAGTGGCACCTTCCATTAAGGCAAACAAAATAACAGGTGTGTTTCGTGTTAATATCTTCGGTTTTTTCCGCAAACATCGGGAAATTTAGGTTATTTGCGATGTTTCCAAATGTGATTCAGCAATTTCTTTCGTAAAATTTATGTAAGAAGAGAAATGCTAAAAGTGACCAGGATTCTTATTTCTTCATTGCATTGCCAGTAGACTTGCATGTTCAAAGTACCTTAACGCAAGTCGATGACGTGTGAAGTTCTGATGGTTGTGGTTGCCATTTTCTTTCCTTAATAGGCGAATTTATTAATTTCATAGTTTCGTAATTTTGGTAATTCTCACTGTAGATAAACATGACAACAGTTGTTAATAAATTAATAGGTTTGTTAATCAAGAAAGTATAGTGTTACGATTGTTTGACACTAGACCGAATCACCGGCGTAAGTTTCTACAAAGACGCAAGAGTTGACATACCTTCGGCCGGCTGAAACTAATGAGTTGCCTAAAGCAAAGCTGATAAGTAGTATTTTTTTATGGCTCGACAGCCTTATATGGACCTGGGCCTCCTCGTTTTCGTCGAGGTTTTATGGTCACACACATTTGAGACACACCACAGTCGGTAGGACTCCTCTGGACGAGGAACCAGCTCGTCGCAGAGACTTCTATAAGTAGTATTACCTAGTGCAAATATTACAGCTGATCATTGCACAGTATTTTCTTTGTTGCCGATTAGATCGTTCCTGGACTGTGAACTTAAACTTAAAACTTGTCATAGGAATGCCATGTCCAGATCAAGGATGAATTTTGTCGTGGCACGTATCGCCACCCACCAACAATCACCCCTCCAGGGAATAACACGCGAACATTGCTATTCAACTGTTGACAAGAGGGAAGTATATATCTCAGGGTTTGTAACGTTACGTGACCTGGTAACAGAATAACTCGCGTTACGACTGTTCATTGTGTTCTGTGTGCCCAAATACATTCCAGATATAGCGGATTGCATGTCTGCTTCGAAGTCAATATCAGGTAGGAAAATGGATCCAGGTTCCAGGAGAAATAAAATACGGTATTGGTTCTGAATTCGATTATATCATGTGCTAGGGGAAGACACGATAAAAGGAACAGAAGAAATTGTAAGGTAAAGAAGATGATGAGAAAGGTCAAGAGTGGGAAGGAGTTTGTGTAGGTTTGCCTGAATTGAAGGGTTTGGTTTGCTGTTTTGCTTTTAGGTCTATAAGCGAATATCATTTTAAGGACTATTCTCAATTTACATGTCGCGGTCCTTCAATAACATCCTCCATAAGGCACCTAGTGTAATTTAGAAGGAGCCTTCGTTAGTCTGAATACTTTATCCGCCACTTCTAATTGACTTCCAAATAAAAAGATCTACCCAGTATGTGACCTTCAGAGGCATTTTCTGTAACATTCCTGAAATAGAATTTTCACTACTTAGAGAAACGTTGAAATAATTGAATTAAATTTCAGTTTGCTTTTTATCTTTGTATTATAATTTATTATCCTCTTCAACGACCTTCAGATTTATTACAAAAGTAGTCACAACCATTCGTTGCTTTCCTTTACTATATTTCATACCTTTCTTATGTTCATGCTCAAAGGATTTCGGTGGCGATACCTGTAATAAAAATGTATCTTCTGAGACCCAAACATAGATAGGAATATGATATTTAAATAGATCTTACAAAAATAGAATGGTAGGAGGTAAACCGGATAGGGACAGTGCTCCAAAAAGTACATGAACTTCCTTGACTAGCTCAGAACTTACCGGTGCCCAAGAAGGACTCTGCTCCATGTCTTTTGTTAGATAATGGCACTAGTGAGTTTCTAAAGTCATAAGTTAAGACGGTCACCATGATGGTGGGGAAACAAGTTAAAAAATTAGATGACCTCAAATGTCATAATTTTCAATCCCATTTCGGTAAAACTTTCACAACTAATTTGGAAATTACACTCACGTGAAGTTTAATTATTTAAATCTTTTCCTTAGGGACTTCTTAATCTGACACAGTAACTCACGAGCCACATTTTGCAGGCCTGTTGTAAGAGCTAGAAAATAAAGTGAGAGCTGTGCAGTATGTTGTGTCTATTTTAAAATACTCTAAATGACAATGTTATTCACCAACTAAATGCACCTGTATATAAAACACTAAAATATTCTAAAAATGTTTGATAGAAAGCCCCGACATGTTTCGGCTCACCAATGAGCCATTCTCAGGGGGTCACAACTGTCTGTTCTCAAAACACGTACATATGTTAATCCTCTGTAGAGGTATATGGTCAACGTCTGATCTCACCAATCTTATCTTATTTTATCCTGAGGATGGCTCATTGGTGAGCCGAAACATGTCGGGGCTTTTTATCAAACATTTTTAGAATTGTTTAGTGTTTTATAAACAGGTGCATTTAGTTGCTGAATAACATTGTCTATACTCGAAAAATGTACGGTGAAAATAGAATAAAGTTTACTCTAAATGACGTTCACAAGACTTGGCCTGTGAATTAAATGTAGCAAAACATGCAGTGACAATGCATATTTTAATCATTGTGCTGACATGATTAAGCACTCGTACAACCACAACACCAAGTGAAAACAAAATTATCTGTTTTATTTTCGCGTGACATTTGGAGCTTTCCTCTTCAAAGTGACAACAACAAAATGTTTGGTATTAATTATTGTTTCCGTTGTAATCTATTCGACGCTCTGGGCTGTAGGGTATCACAAGTGCCCATAATTGACATTTGACATTACACATGCAGTTACGTCATTTTCAAGCAGTCAGCAATAGTATGAAAATTGCAGCTGCCTTCAACAGATGCTGATTATTTGTATTTGATATAGCACTCTATACATACACGAATTCTTGATTTTTTTTTCCGCCAATGGCTCGACAGCCCCTTGGGGGCCTAGGCCGCCTCCTTTTTCAAGGCTTTACGATCACACTCAGACACACCACACTCGGTAGGACTCCTCTGGACGAGGGACCAGCTCGTCGCAGAGACCTCTACCTGATAACACACAACACTCACAAGAGACAGATATCCATGCCCCAGGTGGGATTCGAACCCACAATCCTAGGAAGCGAGCGGCCGCAGATCCACGCCTTAGACAGCACGGTCACTGGGATCGGCAATTCTTGATATGGTGACGGCAATTTTATAATAAATTACAAGAAAATTGCTACCTCACGGAAAACACATGCCATCTCCCTTATAAGAATCAATCTCTTAATAATATTCAAAGGGCGGAAAACAGTGTTCATTGTTCAATTATAGCTGATTTTACCATCATTCCACAACAATTATAGACTGGGTGGACATGGGTTTGGGTCCACTTTTTTCGTAATAAATTCAGTGGAGATTGAGAAGTGGATTATCAGTAGAGGCAAGCAGTGCTACTTTGTTCTTCTGTTAGGATAGAATATCCTAAACATCTATACAAAGGTACATAGAGCAATCAATTGCTTACATAACTCTGATACACAGAACAGAAATATGCAAAACAATGTTTTTTAGGTCTACTTTGATAGGGTAAGTGCTACATAAACGGGAAAATGACGGTCTTGTGGGATGAGGCATAGTGTTTTTTTACGGATCTGTGCCAACCTGTCGGAGCAACCCACTGCTTCTGTTTCTAAAATTATTGCTCTCTGAACAAGGAAGCAGAAATTCTTTTCCGAAATGCCGGTAAAAAGTATAAAGCTTCACACATTACCGAATTATAACTATGAAAATTAGTGTTTGGTATTTTAATTTTCAGATATTTAATTTTTAGGGGAGTTCGAAAAATTGCCAAAGCGATTATTAGCTTCCTCATGTTTATCTGCCCGTCTATCCGTCCGCATGGAACAACTCGGATCCTACTGGACGGCTTTACATGGAATTAAATATTTTAGGATTTTTCGAGAGTTTGTCGAGAAGATTTGAGTTTCATTAAAATCTGACAATAAGAACTCGTACTTTACATGCAGACCTATGCTCATTTATGATAATATCACGCTGAAGTCTTTTTAGAATGAGATATGTTTCTGACAAATATTTTAGAGAAAATCAAAACATATTTTACGTTCAGTAAATATTTTCCGAAAATGCTGCCGTTTACGATATAATGTGGAAAGGTATGGAGAGAGTATAAACAGGCTACTGATGAGTATGCGATGCTGCGCAGGAAAGATGCGGTTTGCCTGCCGGATAACTAAGGCAAGAATTCAGACACACACTCATAAATTTTAATGCTTATTATTGTTAACAGCAGTACGAAATATTTTGTAGCTCGACAGCAGTAAAAAGGGAATCCATTGTTGCATTTCTGTAGCAACACTGAACACTTATGTATTGTTGACAGATACATCTACGTCAACAACAATAAGATGGGAAGGTATTGTTGTTGTTCCATCGCAACAAGGGCTAAGCGAACGAGCCACAATGTAACGTCGTACGTACAGTCTCTCTTGTTACTATATATATGTATATGTAATATGTAGGTTAATTGTGCCAATTCACGCGTGATTGTGTAACGTCGAATGGTACAGAATGGTGACTGTGGTGAGTGAGAATTCGGAAGAAAAATTCGAGATTTGTTTCATTGTGCTATACTGACACGTGCTATACTGACATTCACTTGGAAGACACAAAAGTTCGTAGAGGACATGATTATCTGATGTCTGTACTTGCCCATTGTCTAGTATTCCTAGCACAGCACAATCTTCACGAAACTGCGTCTGTTTCCTGCAGCAGGTCAGAAACTAATAAGGCACCTACACAGTTGTTTTCGTCAGCAACAAATATTCCCATTTTATTTGAACTCTTCTGGACTCCTGTAACTGAAGATGGAGGCAGCATGCTTCTACGATCTTCGTGGTCTATTTAACAGTCGATACGGCCTCACGTCCATGAAGATTTTAATGTTTTTATTCCAAGTTACTTGGTGATCGCACCGTTATTGGCTTTTCCTCTTAAATAAAACTATAGCTGTAGTATTTAGACCAGGAAGAATGAGATTTGTAAAAAATGTGGCGCGAATTGCAATGTGGGGCATAAATGCAACATATTATTCGGAAAATCCTCATGAGAAGGGACGTCTTGGAAACCTTCGCCTATTTGTGAAAGTAGTGTTAAAATGTGTTGAGATAAATGGTGTGTGGATTGGTTTAAACTGGCTGAAGATGGTGCCTCATCGTCGGCCTGTCTTAACACAACGCTAAAACTTTGCATTACGTAGAAGCAGCAGCTATCTTTGCCAACTCATTAATAACTGTCTTTTGAAGGAAGTATGTAGATTATGACTTCTGACTACTGAAGATAGGATGATAATGCTTTGAGAGTGTTATGATGCATTTGCTCACAGACTGTTCTTAGCTTTGGGACACACTGCACGGAACGCAGTTTCTGTTCCTCCCAAGCACAGAATTTTATAACGTAACTGTAAGCTGGATGATAAGGTCATGCTTTGCTTGTGTTGTTAAATGAGGCGTTCAGCGGTAATGGAGCAATGTTATTCTCATCAGTAGCGATGTGGCGCAAGACCAACCTTAACAAGCAATGCCCTCCTCATGGAGTGGCCAGTTAGCTGCAAGCTGCCTCAGAGACCTAACGTGATATTGGATTTTGACCTCATGCCTGGTTAGTAACCATACGCTAAGAGGTTAAACAAGGTCAATTTCCAACCCCTTCAGTTTGCATGCAATTCAATTTACATCCAACCCTACATCTTAATTTACTGATCTTCTTTAATAGGATCCAAATGCTTTCACTTTACAGGAAATGCATATAACTTCACTGAATTTGTTTGTTTAATATTTAGAATAGAAGAGGGAATTTTATTTATATGAACCCCACATTTATTGGCCATTAAACCAAACAAGTACTAATGGGAGGTAGAACGGTTCATGGTACATACACTAATAATTACTTTCTTGCAATGCAAAAAAAAAAATAATTATTTGATATTCGGAATGCAAAATACGGCCGTCCAGGAAATTTATGTAGAAAAAGAACTGATGAGTAAGAAATAGGAGAATAAAACGAAACGAGAAAAAAGAAAAAGAGAGTAGACAAGTGGAGTCTATGGGGAGAAGAAACGGAAAAGATAACTGAAGGAATAAAAATGAAATGGAACTATACGAGAAGGATAAGAAATCAAAGGAATAAGTAAGAAAATGATACAGATCAAAGAGAAGAGGCATAGGACGAACAAAAGAAAGCAAATGAGATATGCGAAATTTAAAACCGCGTATTTAAAACATAGAAGTATATGTGTGTACCGATCTTCAGTGCATGGTGTATAATACAAACACAGCCATATGCACATACTAAGATTGCGGGTGAAACTAGCAAATTGGAAGAGTTAACTTTTTGTTGTTTACTCCTTGTATGAAGGATAGTATTACCTTCTGATGTATGAGGCCATATAATTTGGTTAATAGGTACGGAGGTTTTGTAGGAAACCAAATTACACAGCTTCATATCCCAGGAGACAGCAAGCTTCAGTCACCGTCGTGGGAACTACAGAGTTTGTCTTCTGTCCCACCGTGTCTGCGATATGTGAACACCTAGAATAGGAAGGGTTGGCTGCAAAGCCCTACCTCTTAAGTAACTATACATATGTAAGAATTGCTGGAGCATAAAGGACACTGCATTTTGACTAGGCAGACTGCGTTTGTGTGTTCCGTACTATTGTTGCAAGAAATAGGGCCAAGCTTTTCATTCACTGAATTACCTGTTTAGTCTTTCTAAGTGACACAGTCTGGGTTCTCTGTAAGTTACACCTGAAGCTTTATGCGCAATTAAGTGAAAGCCAGACTTCAAAGTGATAATTAAAATTAAAAAATACGTTAAAAACTATTTATATGAGAACCACAAAATAATAAAATATGTAATTCTTGGATATCGTTAATAAACATAATTATTTGAAATTTATAAATAAATATTTTAAATATGAACTCAACGTGGGAAAGCATTAACACATGCTACTAACTTGTTAGTCAAAGATACAGTGCATGTCTAATTGTATACATCGTAGGAAGCGACTGAGTACCTAGTTAAATGTTACGTACCAATTTTTTTCTTTCCGCGTACTTAATGTCGAATTTGCTACTTGAGAGCGACGCTTATTTTTCCACGACCAATAATAACAATGCACCCAAGTCTGCGTTCCCAGTCCCATACAGGAGCGGGCCGATGTTTCTTTACTGCATCTCACAATCGTTATTTCACAAACAACAGTAAATAACTAACGCTGCAATTTGAAAGCAAACACGATGCGCCGAAGAACAAAGCCGGTAGTGACATGTTCATCACGCACAAGATTAATCCACCTTTAGCGCAGTTCAACTGCAAGCTTTCCGCGGTTTCAGTGTGCCATTAGATGCTGCCACTAGGTCTCGTACAAAGTTATAAGCCAATGAATGAAGCTATCCATCTGTAAAGAATTCCACAGCGACAGCCAGTAGCTAAGCAGAGGGAAGAAACATGCCGCTTTGCGCACTTGGGTTTCATGGTAGTACTAACGTCCTATTTCAGAGGCCTGAGTTTGAATCTCACTGGATAAGCGTTGCATTTGTTTGAAGTTGGCACAGCAGGCAGTGCACACACTCCCATGCGGCCCCACGGACCGTGACGGGGTGACGCGGCACGGAACATTACCCATCGCGGCACACAGCACAACACACCGGTCTGTCTATAAATCGACTGGCTGTCCTTTTCATGTGAGTATAATAGGAACGTATAGTCACACACTTCTTACACATAAAAACTAGTTTTATGCAGGTCTGTGTTTGTTTGTTTTTTGTTTTGTTTTGTTTTTTGTTCGTTTGAAGCCACAAAGGCATAGTTACTCTTAATGTCTGATAGGTGGTGTTAATCGTCAAAGGATCTCGATGCATCATTCGGTAATATATATAAATAATTTCTCCTTTTCTATTATAAAAGTCAGTGTGTTTGTACGTGTGTGCACATGTTTGTGGGCGCTTGAAGACCAGGCGGAATTCTGATAAAAGTAGCACAGATGATTTTGTTGTAATTTTCTTGCTCGCCATGATAGCAGCTATATTTAGTTCTCTTAACGTAAGGAAAAGGAGAAAGGGAGAGAGGGCAGAATTCAGGGTGGAAGGAAGAAAAGGGGAAAGGAGTGAAGATATAACGACAAATATAAAAGATGAAAAATTATTAAGGGAGAAATGCGTGAAAGGGTTAATTTATATGCAGAATATCTTGTGAATTTCTTTCGTAACTTCAGGATTCGGTTCCTGGCCACAAACCGAGTCAAAAATGCCATATCAACATTGGCCCGATTCGCAAGCATTACAAAGCTGTGGGACTTTGAATTGTGAATTAACAATGATGGGCAAGCACGAAAACTCACATAAGTTAGTTGAAAATATCTGGCCCGTTTTAGCACGCCTACGGGAATGGAGAGGTTTCCCATTATGTTGGTAGTACATCTGACGGCGCGTGTCAGTGTGGAGAGGAATGTGTCGTAATTGTGCTGGCAGTTCATTTTTTTAAAAAAGTTCTTGTAAATGTCACGCGTATGCCGCTGTATGCCTCCACCATGCAGCCTGGTGAAAGATACCGGAAAACATTTTATAATTTCAAAGTCCTGTAGCTTTGTAGCGGTTGCTGATCGGGCCCATGTTAGTATGATATTTTTACTCGGTATAAGTTCAATAATCGAATCCTGATGTTGTTACATAAAGTCACTGCACAATGTAAGTGTGTGTGTGTGTGTGTGTGTGTGTGTGTGTGTCACTTCGTGAAATTTAATTCGGCATTACACTTGTCAAAAAATAATGAATCATTGTTCTAATGAAATATAGCATGTTCTGTTTAACGTAGAACCTCTTTTGAAAAATATTAGTAATTAAGTTTATGAAAATCCTCGATGCTGCACCGCCTTCGAACACTCTATAGGGAATAAGAACATCATAACTTAAAATTAAACGGAAGACACTCTGTGGGCGTACAGGCAAATTTTTAGTGTAGAAACCTCAATACCAAAAATAATCTAAATCTATCTGGCTTAGACATGAAATAAGCGAACGGAAGAAAAATCTCTCAATTATGCGTTCATTTTATAGACGTTGTACAAAACATTCTTTAAAATGTGGCATTTAAATTTATTTTAAAAATTATTTTTAATTATAGGAAATTGTAAAGCATTTATTATCAGCCATTGAAGCTAGAGACTAAGGCAGTCAGTAAAATGTAATACTACAGAAAGGAAAATGTAAGTAAGAAATATAGAATACAAAGAATCAGATCTAAGTTTGTGTGTTTACTTTTGCTGCATTTTTAGACGCGCTCGCATGGTCGTGGAGAGTGTCTATTAGCTTCGTCTTTTACGTCCTTCTGTCCGTCTGTCTGTCTCTCAACATGTATCAGCGCACGTCTCTGCGGACTGATTTCCGTGACGTTTTATGTAGGGACTCTTATGAAACTCTGTCGAAAAATTCAATTTAAAAATAAATCGGTTAAAAATATCGGATATTTAACATGACTACCCAAGGTGATTTGATTGTAGTCAGCGACATTAAAAATATTGGACATTTAACATGACTACCCAAGGTGATTTTATTGTAGTCAGCGACATTAAAAATATTGGACATTTAACATAACTACCCAAGGTGATTTTATTGTAGTCAGCGACATTAAAAATATCGGACATTTAACATGACTACCCAAGGTGATTTTACTGTTGTCAGCGACATTAAGTCACCATGGCAGTGCAGTCAAGTGAAATGACAGCAGGCTTTAGAATATACGTGGAGGTATAAACATTATGCGAACAGTCAATGGTGTTAGGTTACAAGTATATTGATCTTGTTATTTTCTCTCCGCAACATATTTTCGTTCAATTTACGTACCTGATGAGCGTCGGAATAAAAGTAGCTACTTTACAACTATCGTCACTGCTGTCCGATTTTAAGCAAAAGTTGAAATTTCCGCAAATCGTTAGACCTCCCTAATACCAAATTTCACGAAAACACCTTTATTTGTTCTAATGTCTTCACATGCTTAAAGACAGACGGATGTAGCGTAGCTGATAGGCGAAGTTTTGCAAAATTTGTTGCGAAAACAATACAAATAATTTACTATTTAAGGAATGAGGTTTCTTGCTTATGTTAAAAACTGAAGTAATCACGTTAAGATATTTTCCTTTCTATTTTCTTTATTTTGCTTCTCTCAACCAGTACCTAGCTATGGAATGGGTGCCAGTTACTTCCACACCCATCTACTGGCCTGAAAAACATAATCAATAGACACAGTGAAGTTTAGGTACAAGCGTCGAATAAATTTTCTATTACTGGAGATATAAACATATAACCAAAACAAGTAGGATTAGGTGTGTGGGGCATGTAGCACGCATAGGATTTAAGAGAAATGCATACAAGGTTTTGGAGGACAAAACTAAAGAAAGAGAGCACTTTGAAGACCAAGTCGAAGGTGGGAGATTAATACTAAATAGAGTGTGTGGACTGGACTCATCTGGCTCAGAATATGGAGCAGTTTCGGAAGTCCCATAATTGAGTTTTCAGTTTTCATAAAACACGACAAAATTATTAAGCAGATTAGCAAAGATTAATTTCTTAGGAGTGACTTTGCCCCATGGAGTTAGATTTACAAATACAACTTTAATGCGAGGAGATTCTTGTTAAGCTGTGGAAAGTGGCCTTCATTTTGTCAACCGTTTTCTTCTGTTATTTGAACACGCTCGTGCCAGTGGCTTGTCGTGAACACGAACACAGAGGAGGACGTTCCCATCTCGCCACCAACACGATATCACGACAACGCGTAAGCTGTTTCCTGAAGCAGTTACAGCTCGCTACATGCAAAACTTGTATACACTCCATGTCTAAACTGATACAGTGATCTGAAAATATATCAAAACGGAGGCTTCTAACTAGCAGTTCAAGATTTATCTGCAGTCGTCATTCAGTTTAAGGGGCGTATGAGAATGCACACTGAATAATACAATAATAATAAGAATAAAAAGAATACAATAAGAATACAGAAATGGGACCAATGACAGGGTTACATATTCATGCTTTAATCTGCGGGGTCTTTCTTAAGGCATTCCATGCTAAAATATTGTGTCCACTTTGAGGATCAAGTTGGCGTTGGTTCAAATGTTCTCCCTTATTAAGAGTTAATATTATTATTATAAGAATTGAATTATTATTACTATTATTCTTATTCTTATTCTTATTAACATCTTCAAAATATTCTGAATTCTTTGAATTTTTTGTTACAATTTTAATATTCAATAAAAAATAACCATACTAAATTGAATACAAGATTATGGAAACCAGTAAGTCGCAATACATATAAAACTCTGTTTGTTAGTGATTTAAGGGCATGTTAAAGGTAATTTTTTTAGAATGGCCTTGCATATAAATAGTAACACAATATTTAAATCTAAGCTATGCCCTCTTACATCGCTCTGAAGAAATGCTCCAAATGTATTTTTACTTAAACAATCCACTGGATTCAAAATATTACTCAACCGAGCAAAATAAATCGGAAATTCTCGAATAAAATACTTTTTAATTAGCAATCTGTGGAGTAAAATAATAAATAAATAAATTTCCAACAATCTTAAGACATTAATTTAACGTTGTGTTCACCGTGCATCTTGACATTAATTTCCAGTTCTTTAACCGACGAATGCACTTTTTATTTTCGTCTTTTGTTCAATTCACCTTGGTCCAAATGGACCAGTGAACAGTGAAGTGTACTTAACAAGGTGCCCCTGATGATGGCCGACAAACGGCCGAAAATATGTAGGGTGAATTGAACAAAATACGAAAATAAAAAGTGCATTCGTTGGTTTAAAAAAAATGAAAATTAATCTTAAGACAATCTTCGTTATGTTATTAATAATCAAAAATACAATATATCCAGTCTAAACACAACAATCTTAGGACAATTAATCCCTTGTGTTATGAATAATCCAATATACAATATAATATAGTCTAGTCTAAACTGGTTTTAGACTGGAGATAGGTTTTTTCAATTTCCAGCACCTTGTAACAAGGTATAATAACAGTGCATTTGTTGGTTAAAGTGTTGTGTGTTCAAATGACAAAGCACGGTATGAATAGTATGCGGTCACTTTGCTTAATTCAGATATGTGTATTGAATTAACAACTGTAAAAGTAGCATATCATGGCACAAAAATAGAATTTTCCTGTATTTCATCACAGCCGACTGCGGTAATGACACGCGCATTGTCCATAAGAATTTATTGAATTAAGGGCATTTACCAAGTTTTACAGTAGGCAATAAAACTAAATTTTGAACGTTGAGGACAACAACGTAAACGTTGTGCGCATGCGCCAGTAGGTCGCCTTTCCTTTAGCCCTGTTCGAGGTTGCGACGTCACTCATAAATGATGCCCTATCGTAAACATGGCAACCTAGTAACAACGGCAACCAGAACGTGACTGACGAGTGTCTCTTAGAATGGGTAGACGTATAATTCACGCAGCACTCCACGGATTCTTTCATTGCTTTTTCTTGAATTTTATAACAAAAACACGTTAATTCCGACTATCGGGGTGCTACCATGTGGTTGGGCAGTGCTATATTAAAATTTCGATGCTCAATTGTTTCAGCCCCTTCCTCACTCTGAATGGAGTCTCGAGTCTCAATTATAACAAGATTGCAAATGCAAGCGACAGTAAAACATGCTTTATCAGCACTGAAATTCTCATTTTACCAATTAAATGTTTATGGTTCACTTCTACGTAAGAGCACCGTGTGTTGCACATTGTTATTCTGTCAATTCAAGTATTTTTTTATAAATGTAGCTCTCGTTTTAAAAGCTTCAGAATTACTGGCGTAAAAGTTTTTCGAAGTATTTTTCCTAACAGATAAATTATTTTAGATATGCATAGAGGTTCTTTCCTCATTAGATTTCATTCTCAAGATTCAATAATTCAACATTATCTATTGAAATTTTAACTTGCTAATGTTAGTGGGAGTAACATACAAAATCTTTGAAACTTGATAGAGTATCACTGAATATTAACCAACGAAATGCACATTCACTATCAAATTTTAATAGTAATATATAACTTTCCGCGACATATGTTTCGGTCAGTTTTAGACCATCATCAGGGGGTCCAAACTACATTCACTTCACATCCATAAGTTTATTGTGTTACCACAAATTGTAGTTCGATGTTTATATAAGTAAACACTGTATAAAAACACTTTGAACACAGTGAACTTATGGATGTGAAGTTGAATGTAGTTCGGACCCCCTGATGATGGTCTAGAACTGACCGAAACATATGTCGGGAAAAGTTATATACTACTATTAAAATTTGATATTGAATGTGCATTTCGTTGGTTAATATTCAGTGAAATTAAAATACACGGTGAAGGTCATATTGATAGAGTATATTTTTGTTATATATATAATATTAACGATGATGAAAACCTTGAAAAAATCACGGCAATTGGCCTTGTTAGATTTTTTCCTCATTTTATTATTCTATTATTTTAGTAATCTAGACTGAAAAAATTATTTGCAGGTATTTGTTTTTACAGTTCCGGGAATAACCACATTTCAGCAACAATCTGTCAGAGCAGGAAGCAAATACTTCATCATAATATTACCTGTTAAATCCTTGTATTGCTTACATAAATGCGGGATATTTAACGGCGGTGTGTGGATCACAGACTCTGTGGGGGAGAATAATAAACTGAATAGTCCGTGGAATGAAGCATTCATTACTTAATTCGAGCTGTATCCCTACATTTACCTGGAGACACTGAGAAGAGCCAGGAAAAGTTAGAATAGCCAATGCTATGACTGGGATTCAAACCTAACTTATACCTAATACAAGTAACTATCGTTACTACTTGTAGTTGGGTGAAATTTATTTATTTTTTTCTTTAATTTTAAGGCGATTCAACCCTGTTGTGTTCCAGAATCACAAAAAAAACCATCATATGGTCAGTCAACACAACATGTCTTAGTTGTCAAAGACAGCTACATTTTTCGGCTACTAAAATTAGCCATTGTCAAGCCGTTGTAAACATTGTTTTTTTTTATATGGCAACTTTTAGTAGCCGAAACATGTAGCTGTGTTTTGACATCTAAGAATATACGTTACATTGACTGATCATTTGTTGGTTTCATTGTGATTTTTCTTTAAAGTGACATAAATATTTTCTGCTTATTAGAAATCATATACAAAGGTTTTAATCTATAATCTAGTGGCCACAAATAGGATACGTTCAGCTAAAAAAAATCTTCCATATAATCATGGTTTCATTTCCTTCGCTTTCTCAGAATACCAGATTTACAGAGTACTGTTTTACAACCGTAAACATATTGTGGCATTCAAACAAATAAGATTAATATGACGTTTAACTGGGAATAAGTAGATCAGAGTAACCAATGAAAGAATGCAATAATAAGATGTATACATCTCTCAAAGCACACAGCAGGGAAGTTTCCTTCTAAAACTGTTACAGTGCGGTATATTAATCTTACAGGCAGATGAAGAAGCTGGCAGGCCTGTGAGCGTGTGAATGTCCCCTGCAAGAACTTGACCTGAAAAGGGTCTCCTTTCTCTGTTGGTAGCAAATTATTAGCATAGTACTGACATGCATGTGCATGAGGGGTACACGAAGCGTGACGTCACGTCCCCAGTTACTTTTTCAACAGCCTCTTCTATCTCTTGTTCATAAGCTCATTAGCTGTAGAAGCTGTAAAAATCAAACGACCCGAAACTCAAAGCAGCCATTGAAAAAGACCAACGAAAACATTTTAAAAGCTGCCATTTACGGTGTGGTTAATACTGCAACTTCAAAAGGAAATTATGCAAACTTAAGTGAGCCCGGACCTAATGCTGTCACTTCAATAACGATGCTGTCTTTAAATGGCTATTTCATGATATTTTAAAACGTCCTCATATCAGAAGGAGAAAAAGGCCAATTACTTTAACCCTTTATACTATAGTGGGTACTGTATGTACCACTTTCTGTAACATTAAAAGCTACACTTTTTACAAATATTTTATGTATCAGTTAATTTTGCTTTGAGAACAAACAGTTATCCTTTCACCAAAGAGTATTAATATGTTAAACTTTACAATGGATAGACAATATTTTCTGCGTGATAGAAACCAAATTGTATACACTGTTGATTAGGAATTTCACTGTATCATGGTTTCCAGTAGATTTCCCCGGTTCAAGAGCAAATGTTTAGGTGATAATTGCGTACAGCACTGCATGATTCTTATGCATCCCTCCCATTATTAATAACAGAACTACGGCATTAATGCAGCCTTCCCACTACTGATATTAAAACTCAGCCACAACGCACTCAGTGCTCAACGTTTTTCCTCTAGGTCATACTCAGAAGAGTCCACTTGCAGCTACATTCTCACGTTTTTCTTGCCTCCAAACTAAACTTAAATAAGGACGAAGAAGCCCTACTTGGGCAGTTTACACCCAAAAAATTGTCTGCTTCCAGCCAATAAATGCAGAATTCATCTCTTAATTTTCCTGTCGTATCTTTTCCTTCGTAGCTCACATCGTCGTATCTCAACTTATTTCAGGTCATCCTATTTCACTTCAACCAATTTCACCTCACCATAGTCTGATTTAAATATATCTTATCTCATTAAACACCCATCTTATATCCTCCCACCTCATCCATTTATCTCATTTCATCCCACTGCAACTCACCTCATCTCACCTTAGTTTAACTCATCTCACTGCATCTCACCTAATCTATTCTCACCTCATCCCATTCCATCTCACTTCACTTCACCCCATCTCACCTCACGTCATCTCATCTCATCGTTTCTCGTGCTTCAGAGTGTTAAATAATGTTACAAAGACAACAATAAAATAACGCTGACAGTGCAACAAAGAAGGAAAACGCAGTTTGCGAGGATATAATTTAAGCCTTTGAGAGAAAGGAACGTTTGTTCACAACGCATAAGATTTTTGACAGGTGACAGAGCTTTGTGACTGCTGCAGCAGGACGTCAAATTGCAGTAGGGAGGACGAATTTTTCCATTTATTTCTACAAAATATGTAAAGCGACAGGATTATTTTAAAGTTATATAACAGCAAATCAGCGGTACTGGTAAAAGAGTAAAAAAAAAAGAAAAATGTAGAACAGTTTTCTTATTCGTGGTCACATTGTTATCAGAATTAACCCCATACGGCTTTTCGTAATGGGGTATGTCTCAAGGAAAAAGTGTTTCTTCGAACAAAATGTCATTTGAAAGTGACAATACAGCACGGGATGTTTTAAATGTCCACAGAAATTCTGCACACGTTTAGGTGCAGGGAGAATGACCCGGACTGTATTTCACATTCATGTCCGTGTATCCCATGTGTTGGAGTAATGTTAATGCTGATCTTAAATTTTAGGGTTTTTAATTTTAAGACCAAAGAAATTCTCTACTAAGAACTACAGTATACTAAAAAATAAAGAATTTAACTTTCTATTCTTATTTATACGAGGTATTATAACTTCGGGATTTTTAACATACGTGTAATTTAATACCTTCTTTTTACACAGATTGCTAAAAATGGAAGTTTAATACTGTTGTGTAACTAACAGTATAATATACATGTTATTTGAGCAGGACCTGAATGTTGTGTGAGCTTAAAATGAACCGGGGGTTCAGCAATAAAGACAAGAAATTTGAGTTACATTTTAAATAATGTAATATTTTAGCTTATTTAGGGCCTCCATTTTCGATCTTAACTCTTTTAAGCATGATTTGCATGTAACAAACACAGAACTTATTTTCCTGCCTCACAACAAACATTTTGATTTTCCATTAAGCAACAAACACGTTAGCGATGTTTAGAGTCATAATAGCTGTTTATTACAAGAATTAAACGAAACCCATAAATACACTCTATATTAAGATTGTAGAGGTTGTAATTTCTGATACATGCTCTTACAAATGTGCTTTAAATTGCTGGTAATTTGTAAGTGCGAGGAAGTTAAGTTTATGTCAGGGATGGAAAATTATTTTTACTGAGAGGGACGATGTGGCGATTTGAAGGTGACTGCTGTTCGGAAAGATTTGCCATATAGCTATGAATTTAAAAAAAATACGTTCTTCTGACATTTGATATTATATGGGTACCGAAGTTTCGGACAGTCCTACTGTCCATCGAAAGACAAGGTGTCAGAAATTCGAAGATAGTCGTTTTCGTAGTTGCAGCTGCGAGAATTCCAGTCTCACGTGACTACAAGTGTCACTCCATAAGCAAAGGTAAATATTTTTTGGCCAAACGTGTAAAAACACAAGAAACTGAATAGGTAAGTTTGAAAGAACGTGGCATGTACCTGTATACGTTACCATCAGATGGGGATAAATGCACAGTAACTGCTGGTAAGAACGTAAGAGACGCATTGCAATAGCTGTACAGTGAGCCATACTTACTAAATCTTATAGATGCATATATTTAAGCTTATAAGAAAGAAATCAAATTAATAGTGTACTAAATACATAAATTGGTATTTGTTTTTGTTTTTGTATATTTTGATTATGGTAAGGATTCATCCCCTGTTGAATGTAAGATTATTTGCAAGATAAGTTTCTGTTTAGGATCGTCTTTTTATAACGGATAAAATCCGAATACCGCCGCGGCGGTTGCCCGGATTATTGTCTTTTACAGGCCGCTTAGTCTGGCGCCATGGAGCGTAAGCACCCTGGTTATCTCCACGACTGTTAGTGGATAATAGATGAATGAATGGCTTCTAAATACGATTAGGATATTCAGGTTTCATTCTTAGGTAAAATTATTCTGTCTCAAAGCCTGAAGTCTTTGAATGTGAACACAAGAAGGCTTATCATAATTCGTGTATCAAAAAATGACAATAACAGTGATTGAGCGTGTCTACAGCTGAAATTGTCAAAACTGTGGTCCTGTGGGTTGTATTACCGCGAAATCTTTGAAGACTGACACAAACGCTTCTGCAAAATATGCTGGGCTGAAGGAAGACTGCAATTTGAATAATAATAATAATTATTATTATTATCTTTATTGTCTCCCGTCAATAGAAATAAAAATTGTTGAGCCTTATTAGTTTCACAAACTTGAATTGGCAAGAGGAACAGCATTAAAACTACTGAAAAGTCAGCACACTGAAATAAATATTCTTCATAACGAGTAGAATCAGCCAAGGAAAGTGAGCTTTAGAGGTTTCCAAAATGCGATGTTGTTGAATGAAAAGAGATGAGATCAGTCTGAGCAGTAACATGAGCCTTTTATAACGTAATCCAATTTTATTCCTGTCATTTTAAATTGCTACGGTTGCTTCTGTCCGCATATCTCATTGTGCGCGTTAATTTCTGTGGAGGGAGGAGGCAGATGATGTCTAAACACCTCACTCATCTGAGGGACAACGCAATTAACATGCAAGGCATGCGGCGTTCAAATGAGAGGTGACCAAAATATTCTAGCAGTAACCCCATCACATAGCTGTCAGCAGCATATCATTGAGACCTCCAGACGTAGTAAGATAAAGTGAAGCTTGACAAACGTATCGTAATTTAACATCAGCCCTCTGCAAGTTAGTCATTTTGCCGTCTACTCTGCTTGCCAGTAAAGTACCAATTACTCGTGTTGAATCTAAAGACAAAACACAATTTGCATTCGCTTGTGTAATTGTAGTGCTTAAAGTCTGCAGTCTTCGGATGACGTCAAGATAGTGGGCGTCTAGTGTCGAGATTTTAGCTTCTAACACGGGTTGGCAAAAACATCCAGCCTTATAAAATATAAAACTGTTTTTGTAAATATTTATCGAAGTGTCCGCGTAGCATGAGCCTTCCATTTCAAGCGGACTGCTGTAATCTGAAGTGTAAAGTTACTTTTAGCAAGAGACCTTACATATGTCACTCGACGGCTATTCTCTTCTTCTACAGTCTTCAAAAAGTAAAAACATGTTATTGTCGGTATGCAGGGTCTAGCACAATAAAAACAGGACCAATTTTAAATGTCATATCTTACAAATTTACAGACCTTGATAATAAAGAAGTAATTTTTTTTCCACTTCATAAATTCACATGACCGTCATGCTAGTACTGATGTGGAAAATAATCAAAATATATTGGAATTCAGTTGTCGTACCAAGTATTAGAAAAGTCATCCAAACAGCGTCTATAACATTTAAGTGTTTAGACTCTACTTGAAAACTGAGTTAGACAGATAGATAAATAGAATGACAAAGAGATTTGTACAGATAAAGAGAGTTGTTAATTTTGTCTGCTAATTATAATTCTGTTCATTCCGGCCCAGAAATGAATGCAAATGACTATACCCGTTCTACCATTGACGCCATATACAGAGAAATGTCACAAGTCCACATCGCGTTTTCCATTTCAGTTCAGATTAAAATACGCAGTACTGTGTCTTATCTTACTGAAAAGCATACGTTAGGATACTACAATGAACAACTCTTATTGCAGTTGTGTTTGGGTTCTGAGATCTGTCTTGGGAAGTGGGCGTGGTATATTGTAACCCTCTGAATCATGGTGGTTACTCTATGTACCATTGCTTTAACATTTGAAATATCAGCATTTTAGCCGTAAATTTTACGATATTTACGAATCTTTTATGATTCTCAGAGTAAACAGAAATTATCTTGCTTTACCCATAAACCGCTTGGTTCGTGGAATGGAGAATCACTGTGTTTCCTTTGAGATAGGGACTGAACTTTTATGTAGGAACAGGAGCTCCTTACAAAGTAAGAAAGCACATCCTTTGTGGAGGTCACGTCTGTTCATCTGTCTGTCCGTCTGTGACCTAGTATCGCTCCTATACCTTTGGACAGGTTTCTTTAAATTTCGATTCAGGAGACATGCTAAAAGTGTCGGATAATTCCATTCTCTATCACAGTGATAAAAAAATAAAGCTTCGGCGTTCAAGGAAAACCTACTAAGTCCACTCTGTTTGAGAAATGTGATTTTTGAACAATTAAATCCATAAGTCATATCCTTTACCTGGAAAATCCTCTAAGTCCATTCACGAATTATTTACGATGGTATATCACCTCACTTACAATTAAGTCCCGGGAAGTTTTTATACTGACAGACAAGTCTCAATAAAGGCACGTTTGGAGTTAGTGGTGTTTCCCTATACGGCCACCAAAGCTTGATTTACGTAAGGCCATAAATGGGTTTCCTATATAGTGAATAGATAAACTGTTTGAAATATTTTGTTGAAATTCGGTATATGAGACTTAATTATTTGCTTTTGATTATTCACGTTTTTAAGTAGCCTTAAGAAAATAAACGAAGTCTTTGGAAATTCTGTGTACAAAGTTTGTCTAGATATTGTCTAGATAAATTTCATATTTCAGTAACTTAACACGTAAACAAATTTTGTGAAAGTACATTTATATAGAATTTTAAGTTCTCGCAGCCCTGTTGCTGAAGTTTGAAGCCTTTCGGAACGTTATGTTGTGTTAATTGGTGAACAGTTACTGACGTTTCGAAAGATCGTAATGCTTTCAATCAACGTACGTTCAACATTAATAATTTATTTGAAAACAGGTAACTTTTTTCACAATAATTCACCATGTTTCGTCCTTAATTAAATCATCATCAGGTTACACTTCCTGCAGTACGGCAAGAAGAATTATACGAGGGCTGTCCAAAAAGTATCCGACTATATTTTTTCCCGCGGTAAGTAATGGCGAAAGGGTGGGGAAACTGAGCGTAGTGGTAGAAGGGACTTTCATGCGCATGCGTGATTTTTTGCTGCCTCGCAACACCGCCGGATACGTCTGTCGTTGCCAGATAGCGAAGTGGTGTAACACGTGTTCGTCGCATTCTCGTTTCGCTCAAGATGACAGAATGTTTGGTGCAGCGATACTGCATCAAGTTTTGTCAGAAACTTGGGGATACCCAAGCGGAAACAATCCGAAAAATTCAGCAGGCTTTCGGTGATGATGCAATGGGGGTCACTCAAATTAAAGAGTGGTTCAACCGCTTTAAAGATGGCCGCATGTTCGGCGGACAGTGACCAGCGTTCCGGGAGACCGTCAACGAGCCGAAATGCTGATGTCATTGACAAAGTGCGGACATTGATCATGGAGGACCGTCGTTTGACCGTCCGGGAAATTGCTGATGAGGTTGGGATCAGCAGAGGTTCCGCAAACACTATTTTAACTGAGGATGTGGGCATGCGAAGAGTGGCGGCAAAATTTTTGCCCAAGCTGCTTTCGCCGGAGCAGCAACAACTCCGCCTTGAGATCGCGCAGGACATGCTGGAGTGCACCAACAGGGATACTGAGAGTTCCTGAAGACTGTGATCACTGGTGACGAGTCGTGGGTGTACGGATATGACCCGGAAACCAAGGTCCAGTCGTCACAATGGAAGCATCCAACATCCCCGAGGCCCAAAAAAGCACGAGACGTTCGGAGCAATGTGAAGGTGATACTGACTGTTTTCTTCGATTACCGGGGTGTTGTGCATCATGAGTACGCACCACTAGGCCAAACTGTTAATAAGGAGTTCTACCAAGAAGTCCCCCGTCATCTTCATGATGCAGTTCGGCGCAAGAGACCGGAGCTGTGGGACGCACGCAACTGGCAGCTGCATCATGACAATGCCCCAGCTCATTCATCACAACTGATCCAGGGTTTCCTGGCTAAGCACGGCATTCCGCGGGTTCGCCAGGCTCCCTACTCTCCTGACATGGCTCCTTGTGATTTCTGGCTGTTCCCGAGATTGAAGACACCGCTAAAAGGCTCCCGTTTTGACAGCCGCGAGGACATCATACAGAACGCGACGGCGCAGCTGCACACCATTCCAAAACAAGCCTTCCAGAATTTCTTCCAGCGATGGAAGGACCGCTGGGCTAAGTGTGTGGAGTCACAAGGGGCCTACTTTGAAGGGGATTAGGTATTGTAACCACCCAGATACAGAACTTTTTTTCCCCGGCCCAAGGTCGGATACTTTTTGGACAGACCTCGTACAATTAATATTTTTATAAATGTACATTTTTGTTGTGAGATTTCAAACCTAACATGACTAGCTATACAATGTGGAAATTTCCCTAAATATATTATTATTATTATTATTATTATTATTGTTACACTTTCAATCTATAATTTCTGTGATCCTTTATGTATTTTTGCCTATTTGTGCTGTTATAATCTATACATGTACTTATTGAAAGTGATGACTGCGAAGTTGGATTTAATGTATGTAATTAGAGATATTTCATTCTGTTTAAATTCATAATAAAGTGTCCTTTTTTGAATACACAGAATCTTCAAAAATGTATTGAATACTTCAACTTTCAAATTCGTAAGCTTATGCAACGTAATGTTGATAGATGTGTTTGGCAGCATTAGTGGTGAAGATGGCGTTCTACACTAAAGAATAGAGCGTGTTTTTTTTTTTGTGAAAACGTTGTCTAAATGTGAAATTGTTGTGCAAATGTAAAGAATTGTTGGTAAAATGTTAGTGTTCGTGATGCTCCTTCAAGAAACTGCTTAATGAGATCGGTAAGAAAATCTGAAAAAAAATTTTTGTCTCAATCTCATGTATTTCTCTGGAAGTAAAAGAAAAACAAGAACTGGCGATGTCATGGAACGTGTGGACATAACAGTTCGAGGTCAATTTGTGAACCGACTGTCCCCAGAGTGTCTCAGATCTGAGAAGTGACACATACACAGTGTTAGAAGACATAATTACCAACGTTTCGTGGCTGACAGTACAAAGTTTCCCTCTGTATTTTCGCCGTATTTTTGAGGTGGACAGTTGACATGTTGAGAACGTTCCGAAATAACGTCAGGGTTAGTGGCTAGCGTATTGAACATTTCAGAAGACTGTAACTTTCATATACATAACTGTGGTTTTTCTTATGTAACACTAGTCTATATACACCTTCTCCGAAAGAGATGTGACTTTATTACCTTTAGGAATTAAAACGTATTATTCGCTCCTATAACATTAAAGGACAGACTTTTGCATGGTAAAAAGAATCAGAAATTAAAATATAGTATCAACGCCTAAAAATTTAAGGGACTGTCCTCGTGATGTTTGATTTTTGTAACAAAACCTAGGCGGAGTGTAAATTGCAGTCGCATAAATTGAAATATTACGTCACTGAGACTGCTTTCGACATACGTGACGACAGAGCCCCGACTCTTGCGGATCAGTAACAGGCCTTATTTCTTAAATACTAGTCAACCTGAAAAACCGGTCGCGTAATATATATACATATTATTTTTTCCTATGACTCGACAGCCCCTAGGGGGCCTAGGCCTCCTCATTTTTTCGAAGTTTCACAATCACACACTTTAGACACACCACACTCGGTAGGACTCCTCTGGACGAGGGACCAGCTCGTCGCAGAGACCTCTACCTGACAACACACAACACTCACAAGAGACAGGCATCCATGCCCCCGGCCGGATTCGAACCCACAATCCCAGCAGGCGAGCGGCCGTAGACCCACGCTTTAGACCGCGCGGCCATTGGGATCGGCTATATACAGATTATGCAGTTATATAAGTTATGTTATATGAATTTCTTACGTTTTTGTTGAGATACTTTAGGAAGATTGCTAGAAATGTATTCGAAATTTACGAGATGATTGAAACAGGCCAGCTACTTCTTAATAATGTTCTTCTCCATCAGCATATACGTAATTTGACACAAGGACTCGTAACTAATAAACTGCTTAATAAGGCGTGTATTTGATTAACAGTCATATTGGAAATATTTATTAATACCGTAGTCACCCTACGTGAAAATAAAACTGTTCAGTGACAATACAAACCGCGAAAGAAATCAGGATAGCCGTCCTCCGGTTGTGGATCCGGCAGCTTCCCATTAAGGAACAGGAGATTTAACCACCGGACCGCCTTCATTTATTCCAGTTAAAACAATTTCAATTAGATGACTGCGCTAGATTAGTTTCTTAAGTAGACATTAAGAGTTTAACTGTAGATGGAGCTGAGTGTTTCAACTTGTTTTGAAGAGATAAGAGATGATGACTGTGCCGATATTTGAACTAGATGCTCTCAAAAGTCAAACGTAGACTACTTTTAGTTCGCAATTCATTGTGCCAACATAATTTCTGTTGAACGAAGAGAACAGGCAAAATCCATTTCTCTACACCTCTTAGCCTCATAACGGAAAAGGAAGCGATCCTTGTAAATTTGCTGACAATGTGTGGTGTTCCGTAAATACTGCAAAGAACAGTGATCAATGCATGTACCATTTCTTTTAACAATAAAGTAACTCTGCATTTTCCCACGAACTGTGTTTGTGTGTTTCATGTTAGTCTCACAATTTTTCCCTTTAAAAAACAGATTTGTAATTGTAGTGGAGGCTGTTACGTGTTTGATGTGAGGTAGGAAAAAAGTTTACAAATATTTCTTATATAAAACAGTCGATTAGAAGCCGGTTTTTCACCGCAGGGACCCTAGTTCGAAGTTGGGCCAGTCCATGTGAGGTTTGTGGTATACAAGGTGGCACTGGGATAGGTTTTTCTCCTGTCATATCCGCTTTTTCCTGTCAGTAACATTCCACTAATGCTCCATAATCATCTTCATCTTAAAATCACTCATATTGAACGAAATAGTGGGAGAAACCTGGGATTCAGCAGCAAAATAATGTTCTTTTGGACATCGGAAAGCGCTGGGCTGATACCTTTCACACCTTTCCTCGTGCTTTTAAGAATCAATGGTCTGTTGCTCTTCCATTGGTGCGTTGCATGAGCGTCTGTATATAACAGACTACTTGGCTTTAGTGAAAGCATTTATTGTTATTTATGTAGATTTAACACCATGTTGTTGAACTGTAAGAAAAATTGTTCCTGGAATCAAGTACCATGAATTGAAAGTCATACAGGTAATGTGGGAATACCGCTTGAAATTTTTCTTTACTTCAGAACTATATGACACTGAGTGATCAGCTTCAAACCTCGGCTGCGTCATAACACGCGAAAGAGCCCCAGTGCCAAAGAGATCATGTCCTCGTGTTTGGTGGTTTGTAGAGGTGGTAGTATTGTCAGTTAGTCGGTTAGTAAGTTGATTTTCCTTTTCAGATAACAAATGAAGTCAAACAACTTCGCTCCGAATGCACTTAAGATGATTGCGTCATTAATAGACCTGTGGACAGGAAATGTGAGAGGAAATGAGAAGTAAGTAAGACATGTTGTTTGGGGAAACATGAAAGTAGAGATATTTTGTCCTGATGTAAATGACACAATTTGTACACCCTCTTGTATGTTTCCATACTCACTTCGTAATCCATTTAACATAGTTCTTGAGAATTTTCACGTGGTCATAAGGTATGCAACATTTTTTTTATATTTAGGTTCACTCTTAGCACCTCAAAACAAAAAAGATTGTAAATTGTGTAATACGTGACCAACTAACACAGATTTTACAAAGGCATTCTTTACTTTCGAAATTACACATAGTTTCGTGGTATAACGTTCGATGTAAGTTCATTTTCATTAAGTTTCATAAGTAAAGTATGTTCTTCCTTGCACCGATTTTCATGAAGATAAGAAATGATAAATAGCATTATATTCAGATCTCATTACCGAATTTTCCCAAGATCGGATAATAAGTTTAAAAGTGCTGATAGAAACTCATTTACGCTCCCAAGTAAAGTGTGGCTTTCACTATGCCGATTTTTGTCAAACTAAAAATCTCTTAATACATTTTTCTGCACGTCTGCTGTAAAATGTTTGATCCAAATCGCATGAAATATGTACAACGTACAAGCAAAATTTCATTCATGCCCATAATTAAAGTGTGAGGAAATCATCTATAATGAATTTCACTGAAACCCATAAAAAATAAGGAAAGTATGGGTAAACATTTCTTTACGCCCTTCGCTCAACTACTTATCATAAAACTCACTTTTGTTCGACAAGTTTTGTAAAGAACTCCTCTGCCGAAAATTTATGAATATCCGGCTACTATTTGGTCGCTGACTGTAGGTCAGACGGACGGAAGTACGCGGTCTCCACATCAGGTGTTCTGTTTTTACTTCGCAAAGGACGCCTACCATAATTAACCTAAATGAGAAACGAAAATGCGGAAAGCTGACAGCAATAAAACAAGCGTAGCGTTACATAACTGGATCCACATCGTAACAGAGTGTCCAAAATAAAACAAATTTAATCATGTTTTAGCGAAATATATTTAGGCCCAAGCTCGGCCCTTAAAGTTTACCGACCACAGTTTTGTATAAATTTCTTATCTCTGTACACATGCTATATTTTTCACCCATCCAGGTTTTATTACCATAATAATATTCCTTGAAGACCGCAAAAATACACACATAGGCAAAAGGATGCATTTCTGTCGTTTTTCTGTATCCGTGCAACAAGTCATTGTTATACACAAGGTTATGTGTCTCGAGTGACAGTGACTGCCGAAAACTATTTTTTTCGTTATAAAGCTGTCGAGAAGTACTGACGCTTCCTTTGTAATGCAGCGTCGGATTTTAGCGATAATATTGTGATTAGTTTGTAACACCTGATGTTATATCGATTTACCTTTCGACTTCGTGTTCTCCAAATTCAGTGAATTTATAATTTCGTTGTATACCTCTAGGGCTATAATGCTTGAATGGCTCAGTGGAAGGATTAACTCTGGAGAACATAACTATGGATAGAGTCTGCCAAAATTTGCCTTTGAAATTTCATCTAAATTTATACTAGTTTTGTAATTTTTCCTTTCTCCTGCCACTAGGCAGGTGGATACAGATTTTCTTCTCAGCTTTCCGAGATTTGAAGCTCCCACGGTAAAGCTGCTTAACATTCAACATTTTTTAATGTGACGCTGTATCTTCTTGTATTAAGAAGCCTGAGTCAGTCCTACTACTTAAAACAGCTTGAATCTGAAGATGAAGCCAATTTGGTCCTTCGTAACATCGGTATCTACCGATCCAAACCACACCGTCGCATCTCAGAAGACTTTATTCTTGATTTCTCTCAGAAGTCGATTTTCATACACCCCTCAGTCCGTGTGTTTCCTTTGGTATAGTGGACTAGGAGTCTCCCAGTTTGCAATAACCATTATGTGGCTACTCTTTCTTCTACTACTACAGTGTTTCTGGGTATCTTCATTTTAGCTATTGGCCAAGACTTTCGCTAATAAATGTTTGTATACTATAAATTAAGGTGCTGAGGTAGGTCCCTATTTTACTGATCCATTAAATATCAAGATTATAACGTTATCAGAAAAACACTTTCTTATTTTGAACTTCTTAAAATGTATATATAGTCTGACAAATGTACACTTCATTCACATTAATTGTGTAACACGGTCCTACATGTTTCGAGCCTAAATTCTGGCTCATCTTCAGGGACTCAGTATTTAATATTACACATTTTACATCCATTGGTACAATTGTTAAAATAGTAAAAACTGAGTAAACTGTATAAGACTTGATTTATAACAACGTAACAGCAGCTACATTTACTTACCTTTTATTATTTTAACCAGTGTAAAAACACTATTGTAAAAATTTATGTTACTCAGTTATTAATATTTTAACAATTGTACCAATTGATGTAAAATGTGTAATATAAAATACTGAGTCCCTGAAGATGAGCCAGAATTGAGGCTCGAAACATGTAGGACCGTGTTACACAATTAATGTGAATAAAGTGTACATTTGTCAGACTGTAAATATACAAAGAAAATGTACGGAATGAATAATATTAAGTTCTTAAAATGTCTTGAAGAATTAAATAATGAACTATATACCACTTATGCTGGCAGAGGTTTATTCAAATGACGACAGGCACTATCTTGGCAGCAGCCCACCTGCCACTACTGTGCCAGTACAATGGGCACGGAGAACATTGTAGCCATCTTTTCTCTTCAGTATGAGAAGACTTAACAAAGAAGATAAAAAATCATAATTTTTCGGCGAGTCATCATTGAAGCACATTAGGGAACACATTTTAATTTTAATGCAATAGATTTCCCGCAGGTTTCACATATTGTACGTTTTTAAAGAGGAAGATAACGCGTAAGGTTCACTGGTAAAGCGACCTAAGCACTGTGTTTGTTTGTTATGATTCTGTCATAAATCAGCCGGGTGGTCTTGCAGTTGGGATCTAATATTTCTACACAGGAGGCCTCCGCTTCAAAATCTTAGGTGGTAATTTAGCCAATAATTTAAGAGTTTCGCGTTGTATCATTTTGAATGCATTGCTTTGTCTCATGATGATATTAAAACTACATATTCTACCAAACACTTTGTGGCACAAAGTAATTCACTAAACAATTAGCCTCATAACAAATGCAGCTGCCATTTTGTATTACTGATACTATGTATCACTGTGCAAAGTAGTCGAGGCCGCTGTATTTACAGAGTTGGTGATTATAATCAGGAGAAAAATGAAAGATCTAAAAAAATAATTTTCATATTACCAGCTAGTTGATACAACATTTTAGTGAAGGCTGTAATACAAATATTTTCTACTCCAAATTACTGAGTTCCGAAAATAAGTTTGATTATATTTAAATAGACGTGTCAAAAGCTACAAGTATTTTCTTTCTTGTATTTCGTTCGATAATATGTTTTTTTGTAAAGGGCCCTGCAGACTTAAGGCTTATTGTGCAACCCTGTGATGAAGATGAAGAAACAGATTTTTTCCCCCTTTTTACAAGTAATGGAGCACCGGTGGAATGATACTGATAGAGGAAAAGAGACGTACTTGGGGAAAAACCTCTCCCAAAGTCACGTTTTCCACCACACATTCCGCATGGACTGACCCGGGATCGAACCCGGTCCTCCGCTGTGGGAGGCCGGCGACTAATTGCCTGAGCCATGGCACGGCTTATATAATAACCTTATGTAGAGATGTTTTAAATAAAGGTTGTACAAACTAACTACACTTATATTTGGCATAACATAACATTGTTTTGTTCTGTCATCCATTTTAAGGGACATAAACGTGTGTTGATTACAAATACGCTCTATTCAAATCGAAATAGAAAGTGGTTCGATAATAAAATTTATAATTTTATAAACTGAAACATTAATTTTGAGCGAGTGTGACAGTGATGACGGAGAGATATAAAGAAATATTGCATCATAAAATATTCAAATTGCAAGCGTACGAGTAATATCTTTTTTTTTTCGAAACAGAACATTTTTCTCCTCACAATCTCTGCTAAACCTCACTTAATAACAACAACCTCTAATCTCATAAACAGCAATATTAATTGATCTACCGTTACGCAATAAACGTAACTACGATTTGTTTGGTTCGGGGATATGAAGTGCGGATTGAAAATTAAGTAGCATTACATTTTATCCCTTTGATTGAAATCGGTTCTTATGGCCTTCCTCATCAATCGTGGTTTGTATTTTTTTCCCTCTCTATGCCACCGCGTTTGGCCGGCTGTGGGACCCACTCATTGTCCGGTAAATTACGGACTTGATTCCTTTTTCCTAGTGGTAACGCAGGTGGAGCGCGAAGCTGAATACTGAGATCCTTAGTTCCGACATCCACAAAGCGTGGTTCGTTGAACTGTTATTTGTATCTGAATGTTTGGGCTGTTGCGTGAAGAATGTGTAGCAGATTGTGGGTCAATAACTGGAAAGAATGAGAAATGAAATGGTCGTGGCCTGTTTTAAAATACCATAGCGCAATTCTCCGTGACAAGTAAAGACAGACAGTGGCGTTATTACTTCACGCCTCCTATAACTCTTGTGGTGTTTGGTATAGTACACTCCTCGAGCAAAATTACTTTTGCATTTATTTAATCAGTCATGTTCAACATTGTTTTTCCTGAGATAAAGCACAGTGTAACCTGTAGATAAATACCAAATTTTCGAAGGAAACATTTACATTCATGTTAGAGTGCAGGTTTCTCTAAAGCATCGACACGTCCATATATTTAATGTTATACTTCTTCCGTACAGTTGTCTTCTGCACACTAGTTGTATATCCAACTACTGCACAAAGCTTGATTTTGCGCTCCTAAAAGTTTCGGCTGACGATCCCAGTGACCGCGCGGTCTAAGGCGTGGGTCTGAGGCCGCTCGCTTGCTGGGATTGTGGGTTCGAATCCCGCCGGGGGGTATGGATGTCTGTCTCTTGTGAGTGTTGTATGTTGTCAGGTAGAGGTCTCAGCGTCGGGCTGATCACTCGTCCAGAGGTTTCCTGACGAGTATGTTGTGTCTACATGAGTGTGATCGTGAAGCCTCGATAATGAGAAGGCCATGGCCCACTAGGGGCTGTTGCTCTGTAGAAAAAAACAGATTTCGGCTACCCATTTCAGCCATTATCAGGGGGCTGTAATATTATAAAGACACAAGCAGCGTATAATATATATGAGTAAATGGTAAACATATGTACATCAGCATTATGCAACAGTCAACTGATATAGAGTAGTACTCAAAATTATTCAGATTAAAATACAAGTAAAGTATTAAAGCTTAAAATGTAAGAATATGAAAATCTGTCTCCAAATACCTTGCAGTATTAGATATCTCCTGTTTTTGGTGTAGCGGAGATCTAGGGTTTTGACATGTGTCTCGGATGCCAGTATCCTTCTGAGAAACAAATGGAATGTAGTTCTTTACTATAACAAATTTTCCCTTAAATTGTCCTATAAATGCAAATACACACATTCATACATCTTTTGTTTCTGTTCTCGTGGTTGACACTACAACTCCTGGAACTGCGGTCTCTAACGGACCTGAAGCTCATCTCACAGATGATAGCCTGATAAATATTGAGAACTGGTGGAATGATAATTTACAGCGAAAACTCGGAGCTTTGTGGGAAATTCTATGTTACTTTTATATCTTTAGTAACAAATTTCACATAGACTGTTCCGAGATTGAACCACCGACACTTTTTACACCTGCTGCAAACCTACCCAGTCTCTGCACGCAACACGTTTCTTGATAAGACACTCTAAATTCACCATACAATTATTTATACGTTCCGCAGTGTGACTGTTCTTCATATACAACTCTATAATGGACGTAGTTAATTCTTAATTTAGAGGCGTTTTCTGACTGGTCGATGCGCCCTTTTATGATCTGCATCCGACCACCACCTAGTTTCTCTCTGTATCTAGCTTTTCATTTTTCAGGTGATTTCAAAGATTAATGAATGAAAATTAAAACTACACTTCTTATAATCTGCTTACATAAATATCGGTCCTGCTCTTTCTTTAATAGGGCTAACAATGTTTGTGGGAAAATAATTTCCTTCATGCTGTCATAAAATTTTCAGGAGAAAGGAATTCAACGCTTGTATCCCTCCTTCCAACGTACAACACTACTTCCTTATTCCCAAGCCCTCTGTGTTTTGCTCCATCCTTTCAGATCCCAATTAAAGCTACACAGCGGTACCATACGCAAATATCAACGGATACAGCACATTTAGTAAAGTGACTGACTGTGAGCTGGAAGTCAGGAATTTGATTGACGGCTCGCACGTCGTTATCGCCACCAAGTTCATACCGCTTCTGAGGACCATCCAACATCTGACACAGTTAGTGACGGATTTAAAGCAGTCACAACTTGAGGACAGTCTCTTGACTTTCATTTATCACCCACTCTCTAGGTCACATAACATATATGTCCAGTCGCCACTTCCCCCATATATGCTGTATTGTTGAGCAAAATTGTAATTACCTTGACATTAGTTGCATAAGTACCGCTCATTAATTTTAATGAAACCAGTGTACTACTATATTATTCAGTGTTTTTAAAGGAGTAGATTAATATTTCAGGCTAAATCTCATACTTATGAATATGGTATAACTAACTAACTAACGAACGAACTCCATGGAGCAGAGTCCTTCTTGAGAAGGTAGCAGGTCGTCAGCTAGTTCTTGAGAGTGCGGTAATGAACCTTCGGGTTTCATAAAACGAGGGGAGTAAGTTATAATTTTGGCCTAATTAAAATTAACAAGCTCTTAAGTTTTCACTTAATTTATTAAAGAGCTCCTCTAAAAAGTAATGTACTATTACAGAATTTTTAAAATTATAATTGAAGTAACCTGTGTGTAATTTGTAATATATCAGATATCTGTAATTTTAATTGGCTGATATCTTCGTAAAAAATATTACTCTTCTTGCTTTAAAGGACTCTCATGCACAAATTTTACTATAAATCAGATCATTCGCAGTAGAGTGTCACAGCGGTTGGAGATTTGTGATAACTAGGACGTCTGATCAAATTATGCTGCAAAATGATGATGAGGTCTATAAAATTAGCATTCCGTAACCCGCACTAATAAAATTTTCTAAATTATGGTTGTGCCCTCTAATCAACGTTCGCGTGTTTATAACATTACTTACTCTTGTCCCAGTGCAGAATTTTGAATGAACTTTTTTATTAGGTAACATCTTCAAAAAAAGGACGCTGTAAACCGAAAAATGTAATGGTTTTTCCAAAGATATAAGTTAGAGAAAGGACAGGACGCATGTGTAATGCTGAATGTTACGTTTATTGAGATGTACAGTTTAATGTTGTTAAGATGGTGTTTCAATATCAAGATTGTTGTTGAATTTGGACTTGTGCACTCGATTCTGTTGATGGAAAATGAGTTCAATTGTGGGAATGTTTGCACTTACATTATAGAACCTCCATGTTCCATTATAACACGGAACTTACTTGTCAGATAGACGACTAGTGCCTTTGGAGGAAGAAAACTGCATCTTATAGTGTCGAGAGGCAGCAAATTGGCTCTGGCAGCGACGGTTTTAATTGTATCCGGGAAGCGGCTACTTCGAAATTTTGACCACAATATAAACGGTGACAACAACATTTGACACTCATGTCAATTTGTTATTAATTTACCTTAAATGTAAACCTATATAACATTGAATACTGACAGTGTCGTTAGAAACCTTACAAGAAATTTAAAATTTCACAGTCTTTTTTTAATTAATATTTCCTGGGGGTAAAGGCGGCCGGTGCGTAGGGCTGACAACCTTACCACGTTCAAGTGCCGATTGTCTAGAAATCTGGTAGCCTCAAACTCCTGGAACCCTAAGGGTCTGTCCAGGCCTGTAATGGGATTGCTTTATCTTTTTACCTTCTTTAATTAAAGGCAGGAACATGAATTATGAAGCAAACAACAAAATAGTTCTTAAACATTTAAAAAATGATTTCTTTTTCTTTCGTAACACAGCAGTCATCGTAACAATAGTCCCGTTATGTCCAAATACGTACAAGCTTACCCACTACACTTGCTCTGTGTTTTGTGTTTTTAACATCTTTAACAGATTCTTGTAGATTAGCATAGGACGTATTTATCTTTTAAGAACAGCCATAACGTGAATTTGAAAGGGGTTAATTCAAGTAATCCTTAGTGACCCTGAAACTGGGTCAACACGGCTAATCCATTTGCTACGACTACATTCATAACGGAATTTGTTTCTTACAGTAAAGCGCTGCCACGAAACCAACAGGCGATAAGTAAACATAAAAAAGATCGCAAGAGATTTATTTTGTGACGTAGTATACAATATTATCGAGGCTTTCTTTACTTTCAAAATTGCATAAGGTTTCAAGGAACGCGGTTAAATAATAACTCAAAGAGCGGAGATGAAATTTTTAAGGTCAGTTCCAGGATATATATTATGTGACTATAAAATATATGAATAAATGTGAGAATAATTAAAAAGTTATATAAAATTTAAAGGGAGTTTTTTAGATTGTAGTTGGAAGTGGATACAACAGTTACAAATTATGAATGATACACGCTTTCCCAGGTTTATGAACGAATACGTTCTAACCAGCAGAAGAAACTTTGTCGACCATGGATATATGGACAGATCAACACCCGTGCAGACGAACCAAGCCTAGGATAGGTCATACCCTGTTGCTGATGACGCTATGTTATTTTACTGCACTGTGTAATTGCCCTGTTCAACAAGTCTTGTAACAACAAAACGAAATAATTACAAACCACGTTTCTGGTAGGCATTCCTTTGGCAGAAGGACTGGCAGGATATTTTGATTACGTTACCTGGTTCTCGAATCACTGATTACCCCAGGCACCAAAACACTGTTATACAACAAGAATAAATTAACAGGCATAGGGCATGGATGTAAAGGAAGATTATATACTACACAACCAGTGGCTTTATACCTTTATTGCGTTACTGGTAAAATTACCATCAGCTTCTGGAAGTATATGGTCTATGAAGTAGCCTAATCAGGCAATCCAGCCTTTACCGTAAAAGTAAGGCTCAAAAGAGCATATAGCCACTAACTGCAACAAAAAGGTAAATATAATCTCGAAGTACTTATTCTGATTTCACCGTGCATTCTTGACGTGAATATCACTTACACCAACGAAATGTTTGGTGTAAGTGATATTCATAATCTCGAAGCGTTTTCAAATCGATAGGGATACGTCATTGTTTAAAACAACACGTGCCATATCTAGCCACTTCGCAGCGAGTAACAAATTAGAAAATATGCGAAAGAAAACTGTTGTGCCCAAATATAAATACCTTCAGGACATTTGACTGAAGGACCTATGTAAAACCGCAGTAAAAGTTAAGAAATTCGACGTGTCAACCATCACTCAGGCGAGGTACAAGTACAGCATAGGTGAAAGTGTAATGGTGTGGAGCGGATTAATCTGGCTCAGGACAGGGGGGACCTGTTGTTGTTCATTGCGTTACTGATAATAAAAATAGAGTTCCAAAAAGGGGGAAATTTCGGTTAATTTCAGTTGCTGTCAGCTTATAACGAAGGACTCTTAATCAGTGGAGTCAGTTATTGTATCAAACTGCACGATCGGACACTTCGCCATCACAGAACGACAGTGGAAGACGCATAGAAATATTCTTTCCCAGAACGCTATAAGCGAAACTAAATACCAATAATTGAACCCCTGATATTGTGCTCTCTGTAGCATTTTTTTTCAATGGCTCGACAGCCCCTTGGGGCCTAGGCCGCCTCATTTTTCGAGGCTTCACGATTACACTCAGACACACCACAGTCGGTAGGACTCCTCTGGACGAGGGACCAGCTCGTCGCAGAGACCTCTACCTGACAAAACACAACACTCACAAGAGACAGACAACCATGCCCCCGGTGGGATTCGAACCCACGATCCTAGTAAGCGAGCTGCCGCAGACCCACGCCTTAGACCTCACGGCCACTGGGATCGGCTCTGTAGCATTAGTCAGATAAATGTAATTATAAACATGTTAAAGACAGAATTTAAACTGAATTGTATTTAAAGATTAATCTCCTACCACGCAGAAAACACATTGCATCTCGGTTATAAAACTAAATGATTTAACGTATTTGGAAAAAAACGCTCTCTGTTCTGAGATCTATAGATCTGTAGATCTCAGAACATAGAATGGTGCAGAGTTCCATAATGTTGCAGCGTGCGTTACACATAGTTGTCGCTGGGATTTGTGGTGGATAATGTGGTAATAGAACAGATTTTTCTTCAAGTGCCTTGGCTTTCCCCTGTCAGTAAAATTTTTCTATACTTATACTACGTACACACCCCTTTTATGACCGAAAATACACAATCGTAGCAAGTGAAAGCGTCGTTAAATAACACACTGAACTTTACATTATTTCCTTTACTTTAAGCTGTCCGTACTGCGGACTTTTCAAGCATCCTGCTTTGTAGACATATTGCCACTGAACACCATCATTCCAACATAGAACACTTTGCTCTGTACAAGTTGTCTTGATAATTTTGATGTAATTAAAGTACCTTAATGAGATGTTTGAGAATACTTAACTGGTAATCCCATAGCCTTGCGTTCTGTGACAGCCACGCCACTCACTCGCTGACAGCCAAAACTGGTTTCGGTCGCCTTTCTGTCTCACAGGGAGCTTCATGTACCAAAGACGGACAGGAATGTAGCACCAAGGACGCTGTTTAGAAAGTAATCAACAATTCCAGTGCCCAAAAACAACGAAATTACAGTAATCTGTCTTCATCCCCTTCACGTCCCAAGAGAAGACATTCAGAGCATTGCGAAGTCCCTGTAGGTTTTCGGCAGATTCTCTGGCTTCTCAGAAATCGTTACAAAAAGTAAATCCATGCTTTCGCCTTTGAATTTAAGGCCAAAAACAAGGTAAGGAGGCCACTTGAGTTGTAACATACACTTTGGTAAAGCTAGTGTAAAGTTCCTCTGTGCTTAATTAAGCATTAGGCCTTTATGTAAGCACTAGGCTATGAAGACGCATTAATGGAATTATAGATATTCCCGTTTGCCATAGTAACTGCCTGAAAGAGAGGGTTAATATTTTTATGATTTTCTGAGCAAATTACATGAATATTAGTACTTTATTAAGATAAGTAAGAGCGAAATACTTTATTGGTGTAAGGATATAAAAATTTAAAAAAACTGGACACATGCATGCGTGGGTAAAAATTATTAATAGGTTGTAAATTACTCATTGAATTTTTCTGGTTCAGGAAACGTTCTAGTGTGATGCTGTTTTAAATGTGGTAATTAGCCTACCAGTTTCATATTCCAAGGGCATTCTGACTGCATGAGTGTCAGCTTCCAAAGAATTATTAACTACATATAAATAAAATAATGTTTCAGACTGCAACACTTAATTGTATTCTGTCCTTTATACTAGGAAAGCAGGAGTTCGAAACTAGACTATGACAATGGGTGGTTTGAATTTTATCACAAACTTTCGCAGTCCCTCCAGACAACCGTTGGAATGATGTCTTAATATAGGTGACGACACGCCGATACATTTTAATTACATCATTACAAGTAAGTTGATTCCGTGTAACATAAATTTTTGTGAAACGCCTTTAAATAACTGAAGAATCACGAGCCTTACGCTCTGCAAAACAGTACATAAAAATTCAATTCCTACCTCACAGAAAACACTTATCATTACCAATCTGTTACAGGCGTTTAAAGATATGATCCTTTTTTAACCCGAAAATCACAGAAAAGTATAAATAGAGTATGTGATAAAAATACTTTTAAAGCAGGTCATAGTTTATATACTGTGACAGCTACGTTTCAAAGGGCTACGTATCTGAAAACGTATGGGGTTTTGAGTCTTCTCGTAATAGCAAATAGAGCTTCGGTTTTAGGCAAGAACGAAGCAAGCTCGTGCTGAATAGGGGCTTAGTGTGTGCATCACTCTGTTCGAATAGTAATCCAAAGCATCATCACTCACTTCCACAAGATACTCCTCAATTACATGTTAATTGCTGATTAATATAAACACTTCATAAATTCCTTGGCGTTGTTTCAGGCCATCCATCTTTCTTTTTTAGCTCCCTGCATCAACGTTTCCTAAACCCTTTCCCGCACGCAATTTGCATTACCCCCACAACACGGGTCTTCATCCCATATTTACCCCTCTACATGATAAAACTTTTAAGTAACGTCATTTGCATGCGCTAAAAACGTAAGCTATAAGCTACATACTACACTAACTCGTTTATGGGAATCAACAGTTATGAAGACCCTCTATCCGCACCTCCATCTCTCCCCAGTTTTACACCTCTACTATATAACTTTGTCAAATCTGGAAAATTAAGTTTGAAATGAGGTCGGGTTCCTAGTTGGCTTTTCCATTTTAATACCCGATAAGACTGATATTTAGAAATTGCTATAAAACAGATATCAAAATGACAAATCTCGAAAAACAGAACAGGTTTTTAAAGCCAGTATCTGGCTTTGTAGCTGAAGACAAAAACACCTACACAGGTCGTAGTAAAAATCTTCCCATGCTTGTTGAAATGAGTTTACATTATATGTATCAAAGCAGACGGCTGCACTTAAAGAATATCTTTCTGTTGACTGTACAATTGAATGAGCTCGAAACTGCTTTCAGCTACTTAGAACAGAATGGCGCCATTAGACAAAGGTAGTTTATCCGTGAAATTATTGTAATTGCATATTTTCATTGAAACAGTAATTTCGATAAAAATTTGGCCACAGCATATACTCGATTTTAATCCACCTAATTTTCAATGAAATGCAATGCTGATGCAAACAGATGTTATGTTTTAATGGCAGTACTCTGCTATATTTTAAAAAATATACTAATTTACGAAAATGTTTGGACAGCCAATTCACCTGAAATCACTTCACTTGTTCTTAGTAAATTATGCTACTGAATGCAAAAGTCGTGGAATTTATGTCCCACATTTCTGGTGAAAAAGAATTTTGTGTCGTGTTTATCCGAAGTCATTTCACACGATTTTACTTTAAATGAGCAGTGAAAAAATAAATTCCTCAAAATTTCCGTCAACTTAGAAACATTAACACTCATGCTATTGAAATGACTTCCGAACTGCAGGGTTGAATGTCTTTTCAGATAAAATAAAACTTGTCTAACACCAAGTGGGAAACATTTCGAAATATTTACTGCAATTTCGACAATTTAAGTAAATTTTAAAATTTACTCTCTACAGTAGCAGTAGGTTCACAAAGTCTTTATATTCACACTGCATTGCTGCTGTAAAAAATATATAACACATTCTTTGAACCTTTAAAAATTATTAACAGGAATTAACTAATTTAAATTAGTGGTTACCATATCGCGAATGGCATTAGAATAGAAGTCAGATGGAGCATAATAGACTTTACTCCTTTCACTGTATTCTATTCAATAACAACTAACACTTAACAACATGAAACTTGAAAAATTTGTAACTGCAGTATTTTTTTAAAAGTTTGCAATTTGTTAGTGTGTATATTTATTTCAATTCCAGGCACTTATTTCATGTTCTACCAACCTCTCAAACGTATTAGTCACATACACAATACGTGTTCTGTGGAATTACAGATGAGCTAGTTAGGCGTACTCTCAACCTTCATTTGTTACACCTTAAGGCTGCTGAGACGGAAATGTAGCTCCCGACAGGTTTGGTTTCACAGTATTACTGTATTTGTCAGTGAATTATTCACTTGCCATTCCGTCCATGTAAGTAGATTTAGCACATGCAAGTGTAATTCTAGGATGATACACACGATCTCTTTCACAGTATTTTACGATAATTGAAAATATTACCACAGAGTTGAAATAAATAGAACTGACTATTTGTGCTTAGTCTGTTTGTAGCACCATAACGGTAAGCTTTAAAGGACGCTTATTATAAGGTTGGCTACGAAGGGAGATTTTAAATTAAGCCACGTTAAAAAGAAGCAATTATAGTATAAGTAGTTTTAAACTTGACAAGCACACGGCATATAAATACTCTAATAATATTCAATACTCGAATCACATATATGTTTCTTTTACAGCACGAAACTTACAGTCTGACATCCAATTAGGAATAACGTAATAAACAGTTTCCAGTGTAAAAACATTCTTGTAGAATGTGATATTACGTGTAAGTGATTGAAAGCATATTAAACGTGACTGTATCGTACGGAGAAGTGAAGAAAGGCACAGGACTGGAATTTGATAAAATAACAGCACTTAGTCAATTGATATATGAAATTGAAACATAAGCTAAAGTGAGAAGTATTAGTAATATTCAAGCAGGGAAATTTAAAAATTTTTAAATATACAGTGTCGAGGGATCTTCTCCTTTTCTTTCGTGGCTCGACAGCCCTAATGGGCTGCAATTATAAGTCACCTACCTGGTGATGGCCAGAAAATAGGCCTAAACATGTCGTAGTGTAAAATTAGATTAAAAGCCATTCTTGAATTTGTGTTGTTTGGTACGTAGACTTACTTTGATTTAATAAAAACGCAAACCGTTGTCGACACCTAAGCCCTATTGGGCCAGGGCCTCCTCATTATCGAGGCTTCACAATCACACTGAGACACACCACCCTCGGTAGGACTCCTCTGGACGAGTGATCGGCCCTAAGTAGAAATCTGTGCCTGAGAACACAACACTCACAAGCGAGAGATATGCATTCGAACCCGAAATCCCAGCAAAGAGCGGCCGCAGACCAACGCCTTAGATCGCGCGACCACTGAGATCGGCTATCGAGGTATTTATCATGTTAGAAAAATTAAGAGTGAGAATATATGTTCGGAGTTAAATGTATGTAGGCCTATTTTTAAACACAAAAGATAAAATAAAATAAAACTACAGGTTGGTAAAGATTAATGTATTTGAACTGACGACGTTTGTGAAAGAGCGTCTTTCTTAGAAATCAGATGACAGTTAAGTTGATCAACAAGTTGTTATAGTTTATGGTTTTGTTGTGTTTTGCAGTCAGCGGCCTCTGAACGAGTGAATAACTCGTTCAGAGGAGACCTACGGGGTGTGTGTGTCTAATTGTGTGTGATCTAGAAATCTGAAAAACGGGGAGGCCTCGGCCCGAGTTGGGATGTTGCGCCACAGAAAACAAAAACGCATCTAAGCTTAGGTCTGTCATATTGCCTTCCTCTTCAAGTTCTCAGGTCAAAACATTGCACTCATTTTATCTCCACTAGGCATACATATTCCTTCCTTAGCGCTCTCAAGTATTTAATTAACAAACGAACCTCAAACAAATATTCTGGTACTAAAATTTCTCTTCTCTGCAAACGGACATGAAAGAGTGACATAAGAACTGACATACCAGAAAAGAATAATTGATGGATGCCCTATTAAGAGCCTGTGTGTTGCTCAGGTGTTCAGGAAATTACCCGCATTTTCTGTAACCGGAAGTTTCAAGACCGCATTCACAACAGCCCACCACCCTTTCCTGTACTACCATAAACGAATGAATTCCACAATATCCCACCCGTTCCTTTGTGATAAATTTTAATATTTTCCTCCAAACTGCTAATAGGTCTTCCAAGTATTGTATTTCTTGCAAATTGAGAAATAAAATTTCTGAATGCATTTATCATCACTTTTGTTTGTGCTACATGCCAAGCCCATCTCATCTGCTGTAATTTGGGCATCCTAATAACACTCATGTTAGACAAGAAGTACAGATTATGACGCTGATGGCTGTATAAATATCTCCATCCTTCTACTACTTCTAAATGATATTATCAACACCCTGTTTTGGACACCATTTTTCTCAGTTACTCTCTTAACCATTTACGTGATGAAGTTTTCAGTAGATAGGCTTTTGTTTACTTTATATTTGCATACGTATATGTGACATAGAAACTTAGTTAAGGTAAGATAAAAAGGTTTAAATAAATTATCGAACAGTTACTTACACGTAACACTGTCACGCCCAAAAACAATTAGGGAAATAAAGACGATTTTAAAGCGCTGTGTTTCGTTCCTGGCATAAAAACTGTAATGTGACAAACATATTGGTAAGAAAACTATGTGCAGTCAAAAGAGTTTTGAGACTAAACTATGGCGGATAGAAGGCAATAAGTGTAATAATGAAAACTGAGTGCCTCAGTAGCAGCCATAGTGAAAGATCCGGTTTCATCTTGTTTCCTAGTTCGCAACAAACAAAAGACTCACATCTTATCGCTTTCAGTGTTGTAATTACATGTAACGAGAATGAAGTAACTGAATCCTACCTCTCAACTTTGCCACAGCGAGAATTTTAAAAATTCTTGCCCCAGGGATCAGAACTCTAGTAAACTATCCTGTTACACAAGTGAAATTAATTACAGCTCTAAAGACCATACAAGGACTGTACTCGCACCAAGTATTGGTGTAGGGTCTTCCTGTCCATGGCAAATGGCATTAAAGTGATTCCCTATTCCTTCACTGTTGGCTTGATGTGCTGATAACAGTAAGGTTCATAACAACCCTCGGAAAACCATAGGGTAATTTAAATGTTTGTATGCAGAGACTGAAAGCAGAAGACAATATATTTATATGATCTTGTACAAGAAAGGTCACCAGGAGCTTCAGTCAAAAATAAGTCCATAAACTTCAAGTGAAGAAAATTTGGATCTTACGTAGACGCCTGTGGTAACTGTGTCGAAAATAATAACCATTGAAAAAAATTGCTATATCTGACAGTATGTAACATAGGCTGGCAATTTATCTTAACTGTAAACATTTAGGGATTTCGGCATTTAATCTGGAATATGTAGTCAAGAAACTTTTAGGATATTTCTATGTTTGAGGGTCTTAGAAATTATTTATATAAATAAATATGTTACCTGTCCATAAAAGAAGAATAGCTGTCTTCTTGGCGTGATCTTCTTCCATTTACATACATTCCTCTATCCATCAGCATCATTATCAACATTGCGAATGGATCGACTTTGCTCCGGATATGAGGATGAAATATCTAGAAAAATGGGATTGATTTATATTGTTTTAGTCCTTACATTTCTCTATTTTTACCCCAAAAATGTATTATGCATTTCACACGCATCTCAAAATAAAGAGCTACTATATACCGAAACAAATAAATAAGCTGTTCCTTATCATGGAGAATGCGAGCTAAATTTAAAATGTTATTAAAATATATTATAGGTTTGACACGATTAAAACTGTTTGTAATAATCACAAAAGATATGGAGGGTGGTGGCTGTGACCTAATTGCAGGTACTATTGCGATATGTGTCTGGGGACACCGAGAAAATCCATAAAAATAATTTTGTATAATCAGTTACCGGGACTAGATAGGATTCCGCGACCTCACGTACACAAACCACGTGCACTGGAAATATAAACCGACATGTAACTGATGAGCATCACACTCCGGCTGCTGTGCAAATTAGAAAGAAACAGCGGTACAAAACGCGTGGTAGGCTAGGTCATCCTCAAAGCCAGACTGCACACAATGTTGAAAATTAAAAAGTCACCACCACCGGGAATCTAACCTCGAGTCTCCCGCCATAAAATCTTAGAGGACCACACTCATTGCGTGCTGTCAAATACGCTCTCTGTTTTCCACGAAAAAATTGCTCCAGCTTCATTCTTACCAAATTTTACCGTCTACCACATCAAATGAATTCAGCGTATGCCAAGAAATGCACTGTATGTATAAACTAATACTGAGGAGCATTCACATAACCATCGTTGCCTTGGAAAATCAATACGTATCATGAGCGTGTGTCTCTGTTCTCTTAGTTATCCGGCATGCAAATCGCTTCTTTTCTACGTCGTATTATGTCATCTGTGACCTGTCTGGCTCTACTCTATTTTACTACATTATCTCATAAACGGCACGATTTTCGGAAAAAAATATTAAACGTAAAATGTGTGCCGAGATTTTGTCTACAAGGTTTGTCTGAAATATTTTTTATTCTGAGAAGTCTGCGAGATATTGTCGTAAATGTACATACGTCTACATGTAAAGTACCCATTATTCTTGATAGATTTTAGTGAAACTTGTATTTTCCCGACAGATTTTAGAAAAGTCAACAAATATCAAAGTTCATAACAATCCGTGCTTTGGGAGCAGAGTTGGTCCATGTGGCTGGACGGACGGACAGACAGACAGACAGATATGACAAAGTTAATAGTCGTTTTTTACAATTTTGTGAATGCACCTCAAAATCAGTTTTTGCATTTACACCAAAGGTCTTCTTTATCCTACACTACCAATCCAACCAGCTGAACGGAAAAAAAACATTCGAAAATTCCAACACCGAAAATTCATACTTCTGTTTGCCCTCACTCTTACGTTTCCCGCACGCTGCAGAGTATTAGCCCTTTAAACTACACAGAGCGTCTTTATACTGCCATATTTTATGACGCTGTAAAACAGGCGTCTTTGGAATTTCTAGCTTTGTTCCTGCGTCCCCTATTTTTCCTTCTCAACAATTTTGACATATTCCGCTTGACTTGGTTAGGAACGTTTCGTCTTGTCTCCTTTCAAGACACAGGTGGTCCACACACATTACAGAACTAAGATCAATAAAACATTCACTTACTGCTTTATTAAAATTTAGTACCATAGATTTCATATTTCTTTTTAAATTTTAATAATTCAACCGTTTTTACTGCGGAATATAAGGAAATACTTTCACTAAGCAAAGGTCTAGTACAATGTTAAGCAAAACCCATATGCGTTCCGTCCATTTTCATGAAGTTCAGTTTCAAAAAGTCTTTAAATTACTTGCAAGTAATAAGTTGCAAAAAATAAGTGGCAAAATAGGCCATAGCATTTTTCCGTTCGAGATTGTAATTAAGCTATTTGTTCGGAGTGATCACTTGTTGAAAGTTTAATAGAATACTTTTTTAAAAAGTTTCAGAGAAAATTACAATTATAATAAAGTTTGCTGATATAAATAAACTTGAATAAACTACATTAGAACGTCTATACAAAGGGCGAAACAAATTTTAGCTGCGTTACTTAGAAAGTAGTAACATTCTTCTGAATGAATATGTATGATTACTGTGCATTCAAGGATGGATTCAGCCAATTATCACTCCTTTCTTTCTTTCATTCTTTCTTAGTCTGGCCCTTTCTACTTATTTATTTTAGGTGCAGAGGGGAGACCCTACTGGTAGCAATGCTACCGCCGGCTTAGCTCTCAGGTTCACTGGAACTCACAAACCCCTCTACCACGGCAAGGTGGAGATACCAACAAAGGGGATATTGTTAATACACTTTATTTTAATACTGAAGATTTTTATTTCCTTGTACATTCATCCATGTAGTTTTGAGACGCACCAATCTTTCTTTTGAACCTGCAATACATATTTTCTTCTCTGAGTATGGAAAAGAGGTCACTCCAAATGTTAGAACAGTACTGAACTATTGCCCTCACAGCCCAGAAGACAGTACTGTTGGTATCACCGCCATAGAAACTTAAAACACAGATTTAAAATTATACCCACATTTATATCTAGATCTCCCAGTGGTTTTGACCTTCCGATTTTACGACTAAAATTTTGTATGCACTCCATATACCTGTATGCCTGAAATTCTTGTCCATCTAATCCAATTTAATTTAATCAACTTAATAATAATATTTTATCTGACAAATCACATCACTACTTCACTTGGAACACTTTGCTTAACGACAGGCTGCAAAACGCTCGCAGCTACTTCAGTTTTCCGTGAATCGGTGTCTAGGTGCGTCAGTTTATTTTACTGAAGCCAACATTAGGTTTTAACTCGCCGTGTATTATTATTATTTTATTATTATTATTATTTACTGCAGTTTGGTTTTCACCCGGTGGCAGTAGTCCTTACACTAGTACACACAATACAAATGGACATACAATATACATAAAAGTAACAATACAAAACAAACTATACACAATTACAAAACAAAATACATACAGTAAATACAAGTACACACATTAGAACACCATACACACATTACAAAAACATCCACACCTTACAATAGCATCCACACCTTATAAAAGCATCCACACCTTACAAAAACATCCACACCTTACAAAAAATCCACACCTTACAAGAACATCCACACCTTACTAAAACACCCATACGCATACAAAACAAAATACATACAGTAAATACAAGTACACGCATTAGAACACCTTACACACATTACGAAAACATCCACACGGTGATGAAAATCGTTTCCTTCAAATCGCAGTAACGTCATATAGCTGACAAACACACTGTTCAGTGAGTGTCAAAGTTAAACAAATGTACGGAAAATGCCTGAAGAGAGTTGTCAGATAGAGTAATGCCTTTGTATATGGTGAACCCTGCGGGTTACGACTCTCCTCATTAACTAATTGTTTCAATTCCATTTTTCCTCTCTCTAATATAAACATTTATAACATACGTATTTGAGTTTAGAGTTTTTTTTTGTCTTTTGAAAGAGTCTTTACTTTCTAAAGGCTATGTCCTACGTTACACTCCCACACAAAAAATGTGAGATTGTTCTGTTGAGAATTCTAAAATAAATGCGAGTATTAGTCCTCTATAAAATATAAACTAATGAGATTACAGAGAAAACCGACCGCGTCTGCAGTCCACAAACCACCTTTCCTTCCTTGAAGTCAGTAATAAATGATAAAGAGCCGAACTAGCTGCCAAATGGCCATGAAGATTTATCCAAGTCATTTGTACTGCAATTCCCGACAAATTAGATCACGAACAGGATGTATAGAAGGCCAATTAGACCTAACAGAAATGAAATTACTGAGACGGAAATAATTACATATCTATGAGCATTATCATTTTCACTCCTCGGGGTGACCTTTAGGGTGATCAAATCGAAGATGTATTGATATCATGGTGTGTTGTGGAATGGTCACAGCATGTTACTCTGAGAATCTACTGGGAATGGTTTACTTGTGAGATCTAGGTTTCGATCGGGGTAGGGGGGGATACTAAAGTTAAATAAAAATGAAATTAATGTTGTGTAACACGATGTTGATTCTGTTGGTTCTGTAAAAGGCTAACTGAGCAACTATCAGCTTCTGAAAAAGTATTTTGCTTCATGGAGGTAATCTCAAAGAAATATAAATCTCGAAGTGTGAAATTTTGAAGTATGTTACATACGATACTGTTACATAGAATACCGTCTTCTGTGACGTGCCCCGGTCTAGGCTGATACAATTTACCCACATTCTGAAGCAACGTAATTCATCCATATGTAAGGTAACTTGTCCTGAAGATCCAAAACATCGGTGACACCAGATGGCTTCAAATCCCAGAAGACGAGAAATATTAACAATCACTGCCGTAACAACCTTAAAATATCTCATGTTAGCTGTTCTTGGCATGCCAGCATTCAGGGAGCGGTTCCTGTTTTAAGTTATGAGAGAAAAATATGGATACATTGACATTGTAATTTAACGTAATATGGTAAAAGTGAAAGTAAATTTATCTATCTCCACGCCAGGAAAGCATATATGGAAATTAGAGGTAAAGCTCCACACATTCTTGACCTCGGCAGCAATCTCGAACCGTCATTACCTGATTAAATGCTTCGACTTTGTCGGGCCTTCTTTTCGTTTTTTTTTATTCTTTAGGAGTGACTCGATGATGTCATGAAAAGAATCAATGCATCATTGAATCAATCAATCAATCAACTTCTGCCCGACGTTCTAATGGTTCTTCCTGCTTTCTCTTTTCGAACGTAGATTCCCACTCATTAAAATTTCAACAGGTTTCTTCTTCCAAATATATATCGTAATGTGGAGACGACAGGTGAAGGCACTCTATCTCATGCTGTGGCACTGGAGTGGCCGAGTCAACAGAGATCTTGAGTTTTTCTGTTTTTCTGTTGTAAGATCTCTCGTATTTCTTCTCTCCCATTAATATTTTTACTGACGTCAAATGAAATATTTGAAACTTACGATGTAGATCAATATCTTGCGTAAGTAGTTTGAAGACGCAAAGCTTACGTAATTCACAGTCGCTTTTAAGGTTCGAAAGATCCAGGTTGGTGTGTGGCCGAAAGATTGTTGACCCGGAGAGTTTTATAGCAATTTTTGTCACCACTTGTAAGTAAATGCGAGGATCTCATTTCTGAACCGGCCACAATCACTTCCTGCCACATACTTCTCTCTTTATCATTCATGCTGATCCTATTATAGAACGCAGTACAACTATGATGTTGAAAAACTTCATTAAATAGGACTAACCAGTAAGACATTAAATCAAGCCTAATGAATAGAAGTGGGACTTTAATAAATGTCAGTAATCCACCAAAAATTAATTAATTTTATATTGATTAGTTTCAGAGGTAATTTAGTGTCCAGTGAAATGTGGTGGCTACAGTAAACGAGATGGTATGTTCTTTTGGAACTTTCTAATAAAACAATACACTGGATAGACTAAGAAAAACCACGAAACCAAATGTATGATAAAGGACATCATGGCCGATGTTCGAACTGCGTACCTTTGAACACAATAGTAGGTTTTACTTGCAAGGCCGATCCCCTCGGTCAGACTGACTGATGCACAAACACCAACAACATTTATCGGCATAATGGCCCAGATGGAACTACAGGGCTTAAGGAGCTATAGTAAATACATTTCAAATTAAGAAACATGCGAACAAATTGCTTGTGCACAAAGTTATGTAGATCGACAAGAACAGAGGCGGATATACCGCATAGGCTTACGTGTCACATTGACGGTGCTTTGTGTTTGTGTTTGATTGTTCTACAGAGTAATTAAAGAACTTTAATGGAGGGGTTTCTCTAAACCGAAATTGTGCTATTGTTTTGCTGAGGATGAAAAAGTTATCTTAGCTTCTTAAAAATGACGGAGTAGGTCAGCTGATCCTTAACTCGTCTCACATTTTCTGACTGTGCATCTTCAAATTACTCTTTCAGTGACTTCTTCTTCTTCAATGTACGCATCGGGCCCTGGTCTACTCAATATTTCGCCTTCACATACCCCAATCCCCTGCTAGTCTCCTCCATCCTCTTATATACAGCAGCAAACAGTAGTCCTCCCTGCTGTTTTCTTCCCATCTCAGTCATGGTCTTCCAACAGGTCTTCTTCCTTGGAATTTTCCATCCAGCAATTTTTTTTATAATCTAGGTTTATCCATTCGGACTCTATGACCGCCCAATTGCAATATTGTGAACTTAATATATTTCACTATATTGGGCCTATCTAACAATTCATTGAGCTCTTTATTAGCCTATGTCTTAGTCTCCATTCTAAGTCATTTTCAAAGACTAGTCCAAAATTTCTTGTTAGTCATTCAGTGGCTTGTAACCCTACTGAAATGTGCCTTGGAGAGCGTCTTTCTGAAGTACCACTTCCGTGCGGAGATACTCCGGTGCAGGTCTCCGAAAAGTAGTTCTTTTTTCTGTTTATGGCTCGTTCTAGGGCTCGTGATACCGTCCACACTTCCGGAGACGCGCGAGCCGAGAACGTGTACGAGTAATGTGGACGCAAATTTATAAGTGCACTGGACGTAAAAAGGAAAATGTCAACAATTTATAGAAACACAATGTTAGGTGTTACTTCATGTGACAAGAATTTATACTAGAGTGAGAGATGGTGGTGTTACAAATATGATTCAATCCTTGAAGAATTTAACACAAGGAAGTATGCGCATTAATTCACCGACCAATTGGCGCCATTTATAAAGTAACTAAATACGATGTACGCAGGCTGACTTGCATATCAATTTACGTTACGATACAGCGTTTGAGGTCACGAAATAAAATTAATACTGCATCTAATCTAATCATTTATTCAAAGAGAGGTCTTCTGAATTATTAAGCGTATTCAATGTATTCGACTGTACATCCTGAAAATTTGGTGAGTACGCTTCGTGATTGCTTTAACATTGCTCTGCCATCCTTCACTTTGCAAAACATTCTGCTCTCGAGTGTACATTGTAACGGATTGGTCGTATAGGTCTACCTTTTAAAACAAACTACCATGTTTTGGGCTCTGATGAGAGCGGCATGTCCTATAGCATAGGTTAGCGCATGGTCATCAAAGAAAGGTTTAAACTACAAGCTAGATCGTTAAAAGAAACGAAAGAGGACAAGGTAGATGATGACCAATGAATCTTCAATCAAATATCAGCATTTACCTTTAAAATAAATGCTAAGGCAGATCTCTCTGCTGTTGGCTATAACAATGTGTTATTGGAAACACTGGTAATATATATGGAATGGGCTCTTGTCCCTGTTTAGAAGCTTCCAAAGAGCTATTATAAATTAAAAGAAAAGTTAAACGGAAGAAGTGATAGCTCGCCTCGCATATAAAGCGTCACAAACAGAAGACGTGTTCCTTGTGTATCGACTACAATAGACCTTGGTCTCTGTATTCTGTCTGTCTCTCTCACCCCCTCACCCCCCCCCCCCCCCACACTTTATTGTGTGTGGCAAGAGATTCATGGCTCATAGGCACAAAGTGCTGACAGTACCGCGGCACGCCTTGCCAGTTCTTACCATTCTTTATAAATAAAAAAGAACAAGAGATAAAATAACAACACTTGAGTTAGTTTATAAGAACGCTGTGGCAGTGTTTCTGCAGAGAAGTCAGATCGATTTGAAATTCCGTACGATAACGCACAAAAAAGTTGCATCGATGTTGTATCTTTTGTTGTATATTCTAGCATTTTGTTTGCATGCAGTCGAATTCAGATACTCGCAACAATACGCCGCTTGTTCTGTGGACAGCAGACTAAACTCTACAGTTGAACTATGGCTCTTGATACTGCCACTGGGACGTTGAAACATAAAAGGAAAAAATGGGTCACACACAAACCGACATTCATCATGTTACGGAGCATTGTAGGTTAACATAAATTACCTTTTCTTCGAGATAAGGTACAATTCTGCGAGATAACAGGTGGAGACATTTATGAAAGTCAAGGAAATCTAAACTTCTTGTGACATGTAATAACTTCCTTTATATCATTTATTTGTAGTTCTAAACTACACAGACATGTAGAATAACTTGTTGAAAGAAATTGTGACTCATATTTTCGATAAGTGCTTCACCTCATACGGCAAGGCTAATAAGAATTATGACTTTATATTTATACGTGCTTTTATACAAAGTTAACATAATGAGCGTTATGATCTGTACTTTTCAGCAAATATTATTCCGAAGATCAAATCAAGAACAATGGATGGACAGGGCTTGCGGCACGTATGGTAGACAGGAGAGGTGCATACAAAGTTTTGGTGGGGAGACCTGAGGGAAAGAGACCACTAGGAAGACCTAGGCGTAGATGGGAGGTTAATAATACAATAGAGCTTCAAGAAGTGGGATGGGGAGGCATGGACTGGATTGCTGTGACTCAGGATAGAGATAGGTTACGGGCGCTTGTGGATGCGGTAATGAACCTTGGGTTCCGTAAAATGCGGGGAATTTCTTGAGTAACTGATGAACTATTAGGTTTTCAGGAAGGACTCTGCTCGATGGAATTAGTTAGTTAGTTAATACAAAGTTGTAATATTCAAATATAAATTTAAGAATTCGCTTACTTTTATGTAATTTTTAGGGACTACAATAAGAAGTATATTTTTAACAGCGCACATGTTTGGAATTTGCTTTATCAATCCGCATGAATTTTGGCATGTTAGTTCTAATAATGTTGTTACTTATCGCCAACAAAACAAAACAAAATTTGAGATTTATTTGGTCGCCCTCTTGTTGCACATTCTACAGAAAAGCACGCCATTTGCCTAACAAATTTTGACATTTCTCAAAGACCCATCACCACACAAGTTTTAGGTTTCATCACAGAGCACCAGTGACAGTTCCATCTCAGACGTTCGTATTGCCACCATGTTTTCAGTGTCGATGTCTAACTAACTACTTGGAGCAGAGTCCTCCCTGAGAAACTAACAGTTCCTCAACTATTCAAGAAATCTCTCGCATTTTATGGAACTGAAACGTTCTTTACGGCATTTACACGCGCCCGCCACCTGTCCCTGTCCTGAGAAAGACCAATCCAGTCCGTGCCTCCCCATTACACTTCTTGAAGACCCATTTTAATATTATCCTCCAATCTACCCCTAGGTCTTCCAAGTGGTCTCTTTCCCTCAAATCTCCCCACCAAAACTCTGTATGCTGCTTTCTGTCTCCCATACGTGCCAAATACCCCGCCCATCTCATTCTTCTTGATTTGACTAGCCAAATAGTATTTGGCGAAGAGTATAGGTTGAAGCCAGTAAGTCAAAAATAAAACACAAATATATGTCAGCCTACAGTCGCATAACATTCAGAAAATTGCATAAAAGTACCTAAATTTATTAAAAATATATTTTATAGACAGATAAAATTGCGGAATTACATAACGTTCCTTAGTACGAATTTTCCTGAGCACTGCAGTTTAATGGCTAGCATATTTCCGCGGATGCAGGCCTTGTATAACCTAAAGCTGCCATAATCAGGGACACGATAAGAGGGACACTGTATAATAATGCAGTAAATTATCTTTTTTTATGTTGCACTTTTCGACCCGTTTTCGGGTCACGTTTTCCCCGTTCTCGGGGCTTCACGATCACATTCATTTAGACACACCACACCCGTTAGGACTAGTCTGGACGAGTGACAAGCCCGACGCAGAGATTTCAACGTGACAGCAAACAACACTCACAAGAGAGAGACATCCATGCCCCCGACGGGATTCGAACCCACAATCCCAGCAAGCGAGGGGCTGCAGACCCACATATTAGACCGCGCGGCCACTGGAATCCGCAACAAATTATCTTACTTAACTAAAATAAGGAAATTATTTTTGGAAAACACGATCCAATCTGCGTGAATGCCACCAAATACGAGTATGTAGGAAAGGAATTACAGTACTTCTGTTCCGATCACACTGGCTTTATCGGATTCCTAGTGGTCTATGTCAGAATTTTCTGAAGGCCCTCCAGACATTTATCCCGTCATTGCGACAACCGCAGACTTGCCAGTACCAAGTTCCATGCATAGTTCAACCTGTCCCTAACCACAAATAAACGCTGGTAGAAACGTTTAACAATGCAGATCTCTTCAAGGACTTCTGTGGGTTTCCTTTGAATTTCTACTGTTTATATGAATGATATATATTATTATATGGTCCTGTGAAAAAATGATCAGATAACAGCATCGTAGTTATATTCTGTTAATATTTTTTTATATATGAAGTGTATGCAAATTTTGTAAGTTATCAATTTGAGTAGATTGTCATACCTATAACTAATATAACTATAACTACGATACTGATATCTGATCATTGATTCACAGGACCTGATTTACTTAACTGGTTACCTATATATACAGAACCAAGAGCCAGAATTTACAAACAAGCTAATGGTAGCAGATACATTCTAAAAAACCATATAACTTCATTTTATTGCGAAAAATTAACGAACCTTATTTAAGGATTTTATATTCTGTTTTATATATTTAAATACAAAAATTGTAAATAACTGTAATCTATAAATGATAATGAAACGTGACTACATGTGATATATAACATAGTAGCAGACATCAACAATGGATGTAAGGTAAATGTAGATTACGAGCCCCCTGAAGATGGCCTTGTAAAGGCTGAAACATATGTAGGGGTTAAAGAATAAAAAGTGAAAATATAGTGCATTTCGTTGGTGAGTAATTTGTGGGTTGCTAAAAAGTGCACGGTGAAGATAATACAAAAAAATTCAATATGTTACTTAATACTTCTGTAAGACAAGTTCCTTATTTGAGGGGGGGGGGGTGGATTTGTCAAAGTTCAGTGCGTTGCCTTGCCTGCTGGTGTACGCTCATGTACCCGTATAGTACCTGTGTTACAATATTTTTCAGTCTACACCAAAGCCACTTGTTTAAATGAGCCAATACGACTTCATATATATTCGCTGTCATTCAAGCACGTGTGGCTAAATGAGAATGCAGAACATTGTGGGTTATTTTTACTTGCAGTTTGTGTAACAGCGCTGTCAATACATCAGAATGTGTAGCTCATAAATGTCTTCTTTTTCCAATGGTGCAACAGCCCCTAGTGGGCCAGGGCCTCCTCATTATCGAGGCTTGACGATCACATTCAGACACACCACACTATGTGGCACTCCTCTGGACAAGAGATCAGCCCGACGCAGAGACCTCTACCTCACAACACACAACACTCACAAGAGACAGACATCCATGCCCCATGCGGGATTCGAACTCACAACCCCAGCAAGCGAGCGGCCGCAGACCTACGCCTTAGACCGCGCAGCCACTGATGTCGGCTATTAATGTCTAATAAATTGGAAAATTATGAAATGCAGCGTCCTAGCATAATTAGAATACCTAACTGAAGCGCGTAGTTACTTTGGCGGATGAAGTTTATTTTGCTAGAAGACAGATTACGCAGGTAAGTTGTAACTTGTCGTTAATCGCGAGTTAGACTTAGAAGATTTGAGCTGTGTCTGTGCTCATAAGAGTAAACTGCAGTTCGTAATTAGTTACACTCCCTGATATTTCAATTTTTATCTATTTGGCTATACTGCAGTTGTTGTAGACATATTATTTGTTTAACTATAATTTTAATAATAAAGCCAACAATGCCAAACTGAAGTCATATGCTACCAAACTTAAGAGTGAAAACGAGGATCACACTTGAGGAAGATTTAGAAAAGGAATATTCCAGTTCGCAGATTCAAATAGTGTCTTCTGCCTAATTTGTTAAAAGGCTCTCGGAGATTTAGAAGATTATAATGTTAAAGTCATTAAAAACACACACAAAAATGACATATTTACAGAACCGTGGAGAAATTTTTAAATATTCAAATTAAAATCAAATTTAGACAAGCAACAAACAGTCTTCTACAAAGTTAATTATTCAAATTAAACACCAATTAAAACAAGTGTTATGCTGTGGGAGATTTGAGGTTTCTACAGAAGGTTTGTTGAGACATAGGTCTTCTGGAATTTGATGCAGTGTCTGTATATTACTAGTAATATTTCAAGATGTTCCTTCGAAACGTCGGAAGACTCTAATCTAGCGTTACAGCGTCATTTGTCAGAACATTTGAATTCTCATGTTTGTTACTGGCAAGTTAGTTTATTTGCACTCAATTTTAAATATTTTAGTAATTGACAATTTATTCTAGAGTGTTTGATTTAAGCAAATGAAATCGTCTTCCGGAAAAAATACAAAAGTTAAAATACAATTCTCAGGATAAACACAATGCCTTTAGGTAAGCGATATTAAAAATTATTTGAATGAACAATTAAGGACGAGTAGTAAAATTTTGACGCCTGTTGCTCATTGGCTGCTGAAGGTAGAGGCATCAAAAGGGCTGCTCACCCTGCAGCGTTTATTCTCCGTTGTAACTCAAATGATATTATGGCAGAAGAACTTTTTTGAATACAATTATATGCATGGAAGTAACTACTGGAGACGGTACTTTCTGTGAGATAGAAAATTTATTAAAAAAATAAAAGCTTCCACTTAACAAACTGGTGTGCATTTTGACTGCCGAAACTCGTAATATGAGTGGTAGTAAAAACGGCCTTGCGGGAAAAATAAATTAGTAATCCGCAGTAGAGTCCATAGTTTGCATTGTACAATATGCGAAGAAGTCTTGAGTGGCAACGTAAGACTGGAGGATATTTTAGAGAAAGCTATGTGAGACAACTTTTTCATGACCGAGGATTACAACATCGACAGTTTGCTTCTTTCCTTCTCTATATTGACATTGTTTATTTACCCCGTTTCGTTGAAATATTACTGGTTTCCTGCAAGAAGCTTATGTAGGCATTTTATGATTTGACGAGGGATATGACTATGTTTTCTTGGATATAAATTGTAAATATTTTAAACACATAAAACATTAAACGACAAAGAGATCAGAGACTTTCTTTGATATTACAAAACACCTATAGGCCTAAGAGATAAATGTTTAACTACAAGCAAACAAATTTTAATTAATTATTTTGTAATAATATAGAAGACTCTTAGATAAAATTCTTTTCGGAGAAACATGAAAGTAAGTGACAATTTAGTACATTTTGAAAAACGCAATCCTTTAATTGATGTGCTTCATTGCTACTCATTAAGATATTAGATTATTGAGAATCGGATCTTGAAATAGATATTCAGATTTTAAGTCTTGTGGAATGAAATTTACCTCATTTACAGCATCCTATAACTTTGAAGTTGACAATGCAGACGAAGACGTACAAATTAAAGTGATAGACTTGCTGAGTGATTCAGTTTTGAAAGAGAAATTGAGTGACGTTAGAGAGCGGCAGTGTTACGTCTTCTTGCCTGCGCATCACTTAGTACAAGCTACTGAACTGCTTGCCAAATACGTGCTGTGATTCTTAGCACATAGATGTATTTGTTGAGTAATTTTTTTCACTCATCAAATGAAACAAGAGCTTCGAAAGACTACGATAAACATTCTGGAAATTTGTAAATGAACACAAATCCTTTAAATTTCGAATGTTTTATTACTTTAGGTGTAAATATTTACGAGTATAAAGTGTCTTAGTTCATTAAAAGCGTGCTGTTTACCGACGTATAAATCAATAGAGAGCCAGGCTGTAATAACATTATTGCTATTATTCGTGTTATTATTATTCTGTCTCTTGTCACAGACCTTTTCTTCTCGGTACGTCTCTTGAACCAACCGTGATCCCCACCGCTCAGGCTTAAAGCTTCAGACTGCAGTACTTGCCTTAGTATTTGTGATGTTCCAAGCATAGCTAAATCTATTAAATGTTTTCCTGGTACGGGATCCAATTTTTTAAAAATTTTGTTACTATTCCAGTGGCTCAACTTATTACAGGTGTAGTTATACATTTGATATTTCACATTCGTTTTATATCTATACATAAACTGTTGTATTAGTTTCTTTTCCTCTCCCTTTTGCGTGACATTCCTCTCCGCTGGTATTGTCACATCTATCAGTATGCTTGTTATATATTTTTTTGTTTATAATTATTATATCTGGCCAATTTGCCATAACTTCTTTATCTGTGTGTACCTCTTGATTCCATAACACTCTTAAGTCTTTATGTTCATATACTGTCTTTTTTGTGTGTCTTTTCGATGCCTAGCCTTTGCTTATTATTATTATTATTATTATTATTATTATTTATTCACTTCTTACTTCACAGCGTTTCAGCTGGTTCTTGAAGAGTACCGGTCTCACTGACCAAGCACCCTTTATTCACTGTTCTGCCAAAACCTTTCATGTATTAGCTGTTATCAGTACAGCTGGTTTCTATATGCCGTAAAGTCAGTTTCTATTTTTGTAATTGTATAATATTCCCGCATGATAATTATGTTCATTTCATGCTCGTGCGCTGCCTGCCCTAAATATTCATTCGAATTTGGCCTATTTGTAGCTGTGTGCTGTGTCAGTTACTGAATTTCTTCATTAATAAATCGGATAGTGTGGTGAGTTCGACCGAAGGAGAGCAGCGGGCGAAAAGGAATGCTTTTAGAAAAAGAAACCCTGTAAGCGCCACTGGTGGCGTGGTGCTCGGTACTGCTACAAACAGTGTTTTTCTGGAGTTTAGTAGGTGTGGTGCAGGAAAACACTGTGTGGATAGACGAGAATGTTTTTGATTGATAAATTTATGTTTTGAAGCAGGTGCTTTAAGGTAAGTGGAAAAGAAATGACTGTTTAACAATCAAGTAGTGACACAAGACTTTAGGTAAATGTGCTGTACTGAACAGAAGTTCTTTCGAATTATAATAGTAAGGTTAAAGAGTATTCAGATATTGGGAACGTCAGACTGCCGACTGCCAGTAATAATAACAACTGCTACGTATCAGTGAACCGAGTCGGTTTAATAGGTCCGATGTGGAAAATTTAAACGTTTGATCTTATAAACTATATCAGCGGCTCTCAGACTTGTGTTGGCTGCATGTGAAGTTATTAGAAGCCTAATTATTTTATAGTTGCAAAAGATGAAAAGAATGCAATTAGCAAAGTTTTCTTTATTGTATTTGCTAAGTTACATGAAAAATAGGGTTTTCGGAAGGTAGGGACTTTTCAGACCCCTGCAGTCTTAGTATGACTCAGAATGCAACACATTAGTGAGAGAACTTCATGATTATAGACGATTTTAAAAAAATAATTATTAACAGCGTCCGTCGATAATGGAGAAAATGGTCTTCGTTCAAAGTTCACATTTTCCCTGAATATGTGTATTCTGTCGGATATGGGGTTTCGGTCCTCCAGTGCCACAAATATGTAGTGGTGAAAACCAGCGTCAACACCAGGACCTCCCAAATCGTCAGCTTCTTGCGCTCATCCATTTACACATCGAGAGATTTCATCAATGGTGAGATTTTCTTCGCATAATCCACTGCCCACACAAACAGACAGTGCTGAGCCAGCTGGAGAAAAGAGACAGAAAGCTGCAGTCTTTAATTTTCTGTGTGCATTAACCAGGCCAGTGTAAGATATCGGATTGCAAAAGATGCCTAGAAGAAGAAAAATGTCCCTAGCCACGGTGCTTCACTTCCGAGTTGTCCCCACAAATGGACGAAGAGAAAGTGGCTCTGAAGACTCGGAGGAAGAAAAAAACATGTGGATTCTGCGATAAACAGTATAACTGGTGGAATCGATAGCAGTTTATAGAGTTGGCAAAGTGCATGAAATGCGTTGTTTGGTACCATGAAAATTGCATTGATGTAAATGTCTGTGACATTCATTTTTGGAAATTGTACGTAGGGAAGATGAAAGTTATAGAATATAAAGTTTAAATAAAGAAATTAGAACATTATACACATGTATCCTAAGCTGAAATTTGATTAATGATTTGCAGTCTGATGGTCCCATTCAACCAAATTTTTCGTGCTATTCAAAAACAAATCAATCGGTAATTACAATAAAAAAAAAGTGTTTTTGGGGAAGGTCCAAACTTAATAATAATGGCAAGTGGATAAATGTCCAACCACCTTTTATGCCGTATAGCTAATTTTCTTTTATGTGGTCCGATTCACCCGAACTACGTTGGGTGACTTAAGTGACCAATACTTAGGGCATCCTAAAGAAGATATGGTGACTTATTTTAAGCTACTATTTCGGATTTCCCGCCAGAATTAGGGACAATCAAGAAAAGTTGGTTTTCGGTCTCGGGGCTAATAATCTCAAGAAACCCCTTGTAACGTGATTCAGTGCCTCGACTGTTTTCGATCTTTTAAAAATGATGTCTTCTTCCAGAACGAAAGGAATGATACGCTGTCGTTTCCGCCAATATCGATTGTGATTTGACCTCAGACTGTGTCATGTTTACTGGACTGTACATCTGTATGTAGCATATGTACGTTTCATGCAGTATGTTTTCCTAAATATTACATATTTTCATGCTTGCAACAAAGTCTTTGCGAGTGTGAGAGTTAATTTAAACTTTCGCAAAATTGTCGTGACTACTTAGGCCCACGTCATTTGAAATACGACTGGATGATTTTACGGCGAATAAAATTGGTTAGCCGGAAGACTGAAATATTCTGTGACCTTATGCCAAGTCTACTGGTAAATTCGACTAAATCTTTATTTCTGTTCACCACTTTACATGGCGTAAGTTCCCAGAATAATTAAATTTTCAGCAATGTGTGAGGACTTCATATATTCTGTGTTTGGTTAATCTTCTCGGATAACTAGCAGATTCAACTGGGGGCAGAATTTTAACAGTCAAGACATTTTCTCGCTATCACGTATATTCATCCTGGAAATTATTTTCTGATAACAGGCAGAGACGTTATTCGAGGAGTTGAAATTACACTCCAAAATGGCGCGGCTGGTCGCCCAATAATGTATTATCACGATAATTTTTATCTTGTTTTCCATAAATTTCAAAGTTCCATCTTTAAACTTTGAACTTTTGACAAGATGACTCAGGGCCTATGTCTTTCTGAAGTTATTTATAATGGCGAATTAAGACTGCAATCTGCATTTTAGCACTGCATTTTGCCTTAGGTATTTTTACACTAATCCTATGATATCGTAGTTAATGATGATTAGGGGAATAGAAACTTCCAAAGAAGTGGTCAGATTTTTATTTAATTGTGACAAATAGCCAGATAGGGAAGCCTTAAGAGGTCTATGTACTTTACTTTCGGAAGTTTGTTAGAAAAGAGGAGCGATGTGTTACTTTTGAAAAAGATCGACGGAATTTCTTGATAAATATTCCAACAAGTAAATCATATTTTGAACTGAGTCAAAGGAAATAATATAAAGAGCAGATTTCTCGCTGGGGGCAGGTGTACAGGAGAAATTGGAATTCAATTTTCAGAGGCTCTTTCAAAAGCTGGAAGTTGCAACAGAAAGAACACAGTCTTTATAAAGTCCACGTTCAGTTCTAAACTTTAATAAATTCGGACATATGACGTAACAAAAAAGAGACTTTATGCCATCTGTGACTACTAGAACTGAAGTTCGTATGACAATGAATGTCAGTGTTTTCAACTGGTGAAATTCAATTTCGAATCCTAGGAAAATATTTTTGAAAACCAAGTACTATGTTTGGCCGCCAGCTGGGATTCTTCGTACGGCACGCAATTCTTTATACTTCGAGATCTACATTAGTATAACATATGTTATTTTATCACCTGCACTTTGTGGGCCGGGATATCTCGGTTGGTATAGCGACTGGCTACTGGCTGGAAGGACCGGGGATCGCATCCCGGTACGGGCGAGATTTTCCGCACCCGTCCAGGCCGGTCCTGGGGCCCACCCACCCGACTGTGCAATGGGTACTTCCTGGGGGTAAAGAGGTCGGGGCGTGGCGTTGACCACCCACAACCATTTAATGCCGAGGTTAAACGAAGAGTAGGGCCATACTTTACTCTCTGGCTGGGCTTTCATGGTCTGTTCTAGGGTTAAATTACGTACATCTTCTGTTAAATTTTTTTCGTTTTTAAAATAGAAGACTTAATCATCTCAATGGACAGCAACTTTCCAGTGTTACTGAAATTAGTAGAGCACTTAACTTTCTGAAGTGTATACTTCAAGGCATAACAAACAAAACAACCAAATTTATTTTATTTGTTCTAACTCGTTCCATATCCTTTTCATTTTTTTCCTATCAGCCGCGCAAGTAATTGACGCTTGTAACATAACGGTGTTGAAAGAGTGCTGCCAAGTGGGACAGAAATTAATAATAATTAATAGCGCTTTAATGAACAACTTAAACTTTGGACATATAGAATACAGAAGCAAAGTTATTACAATTCATAACTGTATTGTGGATTTATGAAGATACACATGCAAGTATAATTAACAAAAGGACTACTTTTAATGTTGAAAATGTACCAGAAATTTGTAAAGTTTATTTAATTATCCATTGAAAGCGAAGTTCCTTATTGACCTGTACCGAAGTTAAAGGAACTAAAACCCTCTTCAAATGTGAATGACTTTAAAATTACAGTCACAAGGCCAATTAAATTATAATTACACATGTTGACGTTCAAGGCATAACAATGAGGAAGCAGCTGCGCATGCGTCAGCAATTAGGAAAACATTACCTTTAACAAAAAACATAGCAACATTATTCTTTGAGATATAAACATCAATATTAGGCGGGAGAATAAAATGACCGCATTAATTAAAGGAGCCTCAATTTCACTAATTTTTTTCTAAAGCACTGCGCTACAAGCCGGAAGGTCGCGGGTTCGATTCCCGATGGTGTTATTGGAATTTTTCATTGACATAATCCTTTCGGTCGGCTATGGCCCTGGGGTCGACTCAGCCTCTAACAGAAAAGAGTACCAGGAATATTTCCTGGGGGTAAAGGTGGCCGGTTCATAGGGCTGACAACCTTATTACCTTTATGTGCCGATTATCTAGAAATCTGGGAGCCTCAACCTCCAGGAATCCTAAGGGCCTGTCTAGGGCTGTAATGGGATTGCTTTTACAGAAGGACACTTGTAATGTATCGAATTTAGCATAATAAGTTTGAGTAATAACGCATTTGGAAATATTTCTTGACAGTTCTGAAGCCTTTGCTCCTTTTTACTATGTCAGAAACCAAAACATTTAAAAGTAACATGTGTTGGACACAAAATGACTGTTTTGCTTTTATATACAGCAATTGTTTCGAAATTTATTCGATACATATTTAGTGAGTTATGCCCAACATGCGCGCAGAAACGCATGTCGCCTTCCCGTAAAAATACGTTACTATGTCCTCTTTTGCCCAAGAGTGGAATTTGATAAAAAATTTTAGTCAGACTTTCTAATAACAAAATTCATGAATATCCGCTTCACAGAGTCATTCCAAAATACAGTAAAATTCCATTACACTCCGGGATAATATCAAATCTCCCACCCATATTATGTATTGGCCTCATGAAACCGCATTGCTTTCAAATTATGGCGCTGCGACATGCTCGTAAAAACACGCAAGTTTAGACTAGTCCAGCGTTCAGAGTATGGACGCACTGCAGACTTGTTGCTTGGAGGTTAGCGGGGTAACAGGTGCATGATAGGAATGCGATTGTAACCAACAACAAGAAACTTCTCCAAGCGGCCACACTAACCCCTCACACCTGAAGCTTAGAGTCAGCGGGAGTCAGTGTCACATAATTGTACTAGAATAACGTTCTATGGGAAAGGGCTAAGAACTTCTCTTTTATGGGATAGTAAATGGATATTCTCATCTAAACATTCTAATTGAACTGTTATTTATACAAAGTGTTTGAAGGGGAAAGTCAATATCCTGGGAGGTGATAGTATCGGTCATTTTGAGGAAAAATTTTCTTATGGACATGAGTGTAATTCTGAATGGTTACCGAGATAGAGCTGTTTGAATTTACCGATTTAACTCCGTTAGATTTTTGTTTGTGGGTTTGGATGAAAAGGAAAGTTTACAAAAGAAAGGTGGATGCGCGAGACAAATTGCTCGCTCACCCTTTGGATGCTGCTGCCCGCGTAAAGAAACGTGAAGATCAACTAACTAATTCCATGGAGCAGAGTCCTTCTTCAGAAGCTAGCAAGTCGTCAGCTAGTCAAGAAATTCCCCGCGTTTTATGGAACCTGAAGGTTCATTACCGCACTCACAAGAGCCCGCTACCATTTTAATATTATCGTCCCTTCTACGCCTGTGTCTTCCAAGTGCTCTCCTTTCCTCAGGTCTCCCCACAAAATCCTCTGTGAACCTCTCCCCTCACCCATACGTGCTACATGCCCCGCCCACATCATTCTTCTTGATTTTATCATCCGAAAAATAGTTGGTGATGAGTACAGATCATTACGTTCCTCATTATGCAGTCTTCTCCACTCCCCCGTTACCTCGTCCCTCTTAGGCCCAAATATCCTCCTCGGCACCCTATTCTCGAACACCCTCAGCCTATGTTCCTCCCTCAGTGTGAGAGACCAAGTTTCACACCCATACAAAACAACAGGCAAAATTATAGTTCTGTATATCTTAATCTTTGTATTTTTGGATAGCAAACTGGAAGACAGAAGATCCTGCACCGAATGATAACAAGCATTCCCCGATTTCAGTCTGCTCTTAATTTCTTCCTGAATGGAATTTCGATTTGTTAGGGTTGTTCCCAAATATACGAGCTCATCCACCCTTTCAAAGGATTTATTATCTAACTTTATGTTGTGATTTTGTCCTTTATTCTGTTCTCGAGACATGGTCATGTACTTAGTTTTCTCAGCATTTACTTCCAGTCCAATCTCCTTATTAGCGACTACTAAAGCTTCTGTGTTTTTCTTTATAGCATGTACACTTCCACCCAATATATTAACATCATCAGCATAAACTAGAAGCTGATGTGCACCATTTAATTTCAAGCCCTCCTGGTTTGCCTGAACCGTTCTAATGGCATATTCCAAAGCAAAGTTGAAAAGCAATGGTGATAAAGCATCTCCTTGTTTCAAACCATTCTTAATAGGAAATGTGTCAGACCAATGTTTGCCTACACGGACTCTGCTATAGGTTTCATTGAGACACATTTTTACTAGCCTTACTAGTTTCATAGGGATACCAATTTAATGAGAATATTATACAAGATCTCCCTCCTAACTGAATCATAGGCTTTCTTGAAGTCTATAAATAGCTGATGCACTGCCTCATTGTATTCCTATTTTTTCTCAAGTATTTGAAGAATGCAGAATATATTTTCAGAAGTCGACCTGTTACGTCTAAATCCACACTGATGCTCCCCAATAATTTCCTCTGCTTATAGGGTTAACCTTGACAGAAGAATGTTGGATAGAATTTTGTATGCAGTTGACAAAATTGATATGCCTCGATAATTACTGCAATCTGTTTTATCACCCTTCTTATAAATAGGTGCAATAATTGACTCCTTCCACTGCTCAGGCAATTCATCTTTATTGAAAATAGAATTAATAAGTTTATGGATCTCAGAACGAATTGTCCTACCTCCTGCTTTAATCAGTTCTGCTAGAATTTGATCAATAGCTGGTGATTTGTACCTTTCTAGATTTTCAATAGCCATCTCAAACTCAGAGTCACTGGGCTCAGGCACCAGTGACTCTGCTGTATGTATTTCAGTCTGCCTAACATCATTAAGCTCATGTACATTCAACAGCTGAAAGAAATGATTCCTCCACCTAGCCAAAATACTGTGGGAGTCTGCAACCAGATCACCGTTCTCATCCTTTACTACATTAGTTCTAGGCTGGTAACCCTTCTTAAAGTCATTGATGTCCCTATACAAGTCTCTGATATTCTTGTCTTGCTGTTTGTTTCAAGTTCATTAATTTTAGCTTTCAGATATTCCTTCTTTTTGTTCCTGAAATGTCTACTAGCTTCACGTCTTACATTGTTCAGATTATCTACATTACTTTGGTTTGGATTCTGTAACCACTGCATTTTAGCCTGCTTCCTTTGATCTAAAAATTTTGAACATTCTTCGTCAAACCATGTTTTATGCTGCTTCCTTTGATACAGCCCTAGACTCGCTTTAGCTGAGATTTTGATAATCTCTTTAATGCTTTCCCAAACCCTATTTATGTCCTCACTAACATTTAAGTTCTCCAAAGCTGCAAACCTGTTTGAGATCTGTATCTGATACTGTTTCCTAACTTCTAGTTCACTTAGCTTCTTGAGATTAAATCTCTCTGCATCAAAATTCTGTGCTGCTTGTTTAATTACCGCCAGTCTTTCCCTAACTTTTGCAACCACCAGATAGTGATCAGTATCACAGTCAGCTCCCCTGAAAGATCGCACATCGAGTATACTTGAATGCCATCTCCTATCTATTAATACGTGATCAATCTGATTATGAGTCTTCCCATCAGGAGAGGTCCAGGTGTATTTATGAATATTTCGGTGCGGGAACATCGTGCTCTTAACAACTAGATTTTTTGATGTGACAAAGTTTACAACTCTAACACCATTATCATTACTATCCTCATGTAAACTCTCATTCCCGATCGTCGGTTTGAAAGTATCCTCCCTCCCCAATTTTGCATTAATATCTCCTAAAAGAATTTTTACATGGTACTTAGGAAAATGATCAAAAACCTGTTCTAATTCCTCATAGAAACTGTCCTTTGAGTCATCACTTTTCTCCTCAGTTGGTGCATGCACATTCAGAACAATGATATTAAACCGGCGACCTCTCAGCACCACATATGTCATCCTATCACTAACAAACTCTACTCTAGTACTTACATAACCAATATTTTTGTGCAATAAATGTTGGTTATGTAAGTACTATATTATCATAATGTTGCACGGTATATACAATATCAAGTTAAACTCTACTCTCTTAATTGCTGATACTATTCTCTGATGTACAAAAAAACCTGCTCCCAATTGATGACTTTCATTTCCTTTTCCATATACAAAAGTATAATCCCCTGCTCTTACTGTGCCTTCATTGTCCCACCTAACCTCCTGTACACCCACTAAATCTAATTTGTACCTAGCTAATTCCCTGGCCACTGTCATAAGTGACCCTGACCTATACAGGCTCCTCACGTTCCATTTTCCAAATCTCATATTTCTTTTCCTTTGCTTAATTTGTACCAAAGAATCAGTCCAGGTCCGAGACTTTGTAAGTGTTTCGTAACTTTGTAATTTTTTAAGGTGAGGATTTGTTAGCACCTCGCCCAAACCCCAAGCTGGAGGGCCACCCCTTGCCGGCTGTCTGCGACTGCTTATTCAATGTATTCGCAGCTACCCTCCATATCCACAGGCCGTTCCTCCATCCGCAACCCGAGGACGCGCCATGCCATGGTGACAGGGACTCACTTATCATGGCGTGAAGATCAACTCAAACGAAAAAACACGTTATACTGGCACACGAGTTGCAAAGTGCTTTGTTGTTGACGGTAGGATTTTCGAAAATTTATTCTTAATTGTAAAAAATTTTTAATTTCTGCGTAACAAATTTTTCATTTAAATAGTCAATGAAAATGAAAATAAAATTAACACTAAGTAATTTATCTTTCTTTATTACCATTTACATTTACATTCAGAATTTGACACATGCTCAGTGAACCTTTTTCTCACAATGACCGATACTATCACCTCCTGAATCACTCTGTAGATTAACAATTACAAGTGCGTCGACAGTGCGATTATGTACAACAGGTTTATCGTAGACAAGTCTGCACTTGACCACTTTCCTCGCAAAAAAAATAATAATCACAATAGTGTTATTATTATTATTAATCTATATTTCGTTGTATATCAGGGTTGCACAAATCCCGGGCGCCAGGTCGCCCGGGCGACTAAATTTGTATAGGTGGCGCCTAATATTTTTGGATCTTCAGTTTGGATCTTGCTTCGAATCACTTTTCTGGCGCCTAGAATTTTAAGGTGGCTCCTATGATTTTGGAAAATTTGTGCACTTCTGCTCTGTACCTTTATGACCATCTACGTATGAAATTAGCACTCTAGCCCAAGAGACGAATTAAAATTTGATTTTTGGTTTAGGTTCTGTTTCCTTGTGTATATGAACTATTGGGGTTTATTCCCTGTTAATTTACAAAAGCATATTTTTAGAATTATGTATAAAGAAAGAAATATCACTTTATTTGGGGTCCGTCGTGGTCTGTTCGCCTCTTCATCTGATCTTATGTCTGTCTTTCTGTGATCGAATATCAGCGCCTAACCTGTTGAAGATATAGTTTTAAAATTGTATAATTTGACGTGGGACTCCAAGCCCAGCCGTATCAATACATAACAAAACCTAGTTTACTTACAGCCGTAATGAAGTCTAGTGTACGTATAGCCATAAAAAGCATTGTTTACACATTGCCATAACTGTACTTCATAAACTTTCTATATATACTGTTTAAACCCCATATGAGAGAATTTAATTTATTTGCGTTTCATTGCTCCCATAGCAACCATGCTTAAAGCGTATTACGCAATATACCGTTTTCACTCCTCTTTCAATATAACATTAATAACCAATATTTGTGGAATTAGATATCACTGCTGTACCAGAAAGGACTACGCTTTACGACTTACACTCAAATTTCTTTTTTCATTGCGATAGTAATGTAGGTTACTTAGAGAAACAACTGTAGTTGTTTTCGCTACTCAGCCTGTTAATATCATGGTTGTGCCTTGTCCGTGGTACGAATCTAGCCAGAGCCAACACAAACATAATTATGAAGTGCGAAATGAGAATAAAATCCGAACTCACAGTTTATAAATGATTTGGGTTGTGGCAATATTAACATGGACTTTCGTATCCTACCGCGCGATCCATTCATCGCATATATGGGAATATAAAAGGTATGTCATGTTTTAAACTTTTTAATATTAACGTGGTAAAATGTAATCCATCACGCCCCCTGGGGCATGTGGGGACAGGTATGTGCCCTAAATGCGAGTTGCTTGCACGTATATTGCCTGCCTCGGCCAAAGTACGGCGTGACAGTAACTCATTCTAAACTCTCCGAGCGATGCTGCACCGCGAAGACTTTACATTTACATACCGCGATAGGCCAGCCATGCTTTTATACGACCTTGTTCTACTAGCATGCCTAAGCTGATTTCTCACCTAATGCATTGTTATATCCATCACAACAAAAAGGAATATGGAAATATGCATAATCGATGTCATAATTTATAATCTGTACCTATAATTACAGAGCAATCAAACAAATAACTTACTGATCAACAACGATAGAAGTACGGTTACTAATTAAGCTAACTGACATCTTATTAAGTAACTTGACAATAAAAAATATAACTAACTATCCAAAAGAGAAATATATCAGTTAACTAAGCAATTTAATAACTATTTCATTAACTAACACAATAATAAAGGCTGTAACTAAAGAAAGAATCGACTAAATACTTAAATTTACTTAGCAACTAACAAATAATATAATTAACTATTTTAAAAGTAATAAATAAATTAACTAATTAATTCAATAGTAACTAGTTAACTAACAAAATAATCAACAAAGTGCCAAAGAAAAGAATTACTAAGTAATTTACTTGTCAACTAAACAAAAGGAATTAAAGAACTATTCAAGAAGGCAAGTAACAAAATAACTAACCGACAACTATACCAATATTAAACTTCATAGTCAACCAAGTAACTAAGTAACCAACCAAATATCCAATGAAGTACCTAAAGAAGTATAGAAACAAACGACTAATCGAAAGAAAATCCCATCGACTACCCACAAAATTAATTTACGTAGAAACTAACGAACTAAGTGATACACAACTAAGTAACCGCGTAAACACCGAAGTGATGATACAAATAAGTAACTAACAAACTGGTCGCGAAGTAAGACAGTCCCATCTAGATAGCCAACTGAATTACTTCTTGTTTTAGAATATTTTAAAGGTAGATATTTAGGCAGCTGGTTTACATTTCTCTTTTCATGAGTCTCGAATAAAGCAATCACAGAACTCTACTCAAAGCCAGTTCAGTTGAGGTCTCTTTTTACTCCCGCACTTATTTAATATTCGGTTTAAAATTACCCTCCTATCTAATTTTAGGTCTCCCGACAAAATTTTTCCTTGATATATTTCGGTGTCTTGTAAGAATATATAAGATCTTACTTATTATGCATCCCATGTTAATGTTTTGCTTTCAGACACCTTCAAACCTCACCTTCTTTAGCGTGAGCGAGACAAAATTTTACAAGCATACTAAATAACAAGTAAAGCAAATTTGTAATATTTTGGACCTCCCTGCTTCACGTAATGTACGCAAAAAATTTCACAATTTCGCAGTCTCTAGCTTTTGGGCTCCAAGGACCTCATATTACACAAAAAATTTTGCGACACAAAAGCTGTAAATGGCCTTGACCAACTTCTTCATTAATACTGAAAATAGCACCTAGCCTATAATTCGGAAGAAATAAAATTTCTATTAAAAGGTAGATATAATCTGGGATAGCGTAGAAGTTATAGCAACTCGCTACATGCCGAAAGATCCGCATTTCGAGCTTCGTGAGGACGAGAGGTTTCCTCTTTCCACTGCACGTCTAGACTAACACTGAGGCTCACCCAGCCTCTTGTGCAGTGGATACTGTGGTTCTTTCCCGGGAGTAAAGCGGCCGGAGCGTAGCGTTGACCATCCACCCCATATAGCTTCGCGGTTAAGAATGAGTAAAGTTATACCTTTACTCCCCCTCACGGTTGCCACCTGTGGCATGTTATGGAGTGTTATGTACCTGACCGTATCTAATGAAGATACTTAGAGTTGTTACTTGATATGGAGAAATCGATCCAGTGTGGTATCGAGAAATTGCGTTAGATACACATCGACAGGAATTAAAAGTAACAATTTATCGCCAAATGTCTTTGTATCTTAAATTTACTCTTTTTCGAAAACACTGAATAATTGAAACTCCTCTTGCTTCAAAATATATGGTTAGAAAATTAGCTGTTTTAAGAAAAAAGGAGTAAATTGTGATTAAGCATGGCAATTGTGTCTCGTACAGGAGAGAAATATACAGTACTTTATTCTGTAATCACCGTGCATCTTTTCACAGTCACTATTTACACTCACCAACTGGATGCACTTTATTAAAAAGCTGTATAGTTTTTTAAAACATATTTAAAAACCTTTTAAAACTCGACATATGTTTAGGCTCTTATAGATCCATCCTCAGGGGTTTATCGTCGTTAAAACTGCATATATTAAAACGTCGTTTTCATTGGTTCACTTTTTTGGCAAGGTTTCCCACTTTTCACCGCCCGGCACGCACAGACACCTTTTGTTATTCGTACTAAGATAAAAAAGTTAATGTTTCTAACTAACACCTACAATTGTTCTAATTACTTTAATTATTTACAGATAAACCAGTACCATGCATCAAATACAATACCTACCGAAACATTAACATATTATCTTAGCACGAATAACAAGTGGTGTCTGTGCGTGCCGGGCGGTGAAAAGTGGGAAACCTTGCCAAAAAAGTGAACCAATGAAAACGACGTTTTAATATATGCAGTTTTAACGACGATAAACCCCTGAGGATGGCTCTGTAGGAGCCGAAACATATGTCGGGTTTTAAAAGGTTTTTAAATATGTTTTAAAAAACTATAGAGTTTTTTAAGAAAGTGCATCCAGTTGATGAGTGTAAATAGAAATATACAGTACTTAAGGTTTAATTGTACTTCAGTATTTAGAAATCTAAAATCTTTTACATGAAAATAATCATTGCATTGTGGTTTAAGATTTAATTAAGACAATCCTAACGCGAGTTCGAGTAAGATAAATGACCAGTCACGTTATGATATTCTTGGTTGTGGCATCGTGTTGTCTTGCAAAACCTTTCAAGCCAACGTGTTACATTAATGTTCGAGGCCGATATCAAAGTGAAGCCTGGGAACTGAAGCAGCATATCTGTCCAAAACGTTGCATCATCGTACAAGACTACATGACGTCCAAACCCAAACAACCACAGCGAAAATATATATGGGGTTTTACTTTGTATTCACATCACTCCTCAGTTCTACCATTTGGTTCATCTATTCATTCTTGTTTCTTTTAAAGTTGAAGTACGATGCAAGAAGAATGAGGTGGGCAGGGCATATAGCACGTATGGGGGAGGGGAGAGGTGCATACAGGATTTTGGTGGGGATACCTGAGGGAAAGAGACCACTTGAAAGACCCAGGCGTAGATGGGAGGATAATATTAAAATGGATCTTCAAGATGTGGGATGGGGCATGGACTGGATTGATATGGCTCAGAATAGGAACAGGTGGTGGCTCTTGTGAATGCGGTAATGAACGTTCGGGTTCCATAAAACGCGAGGAATTTCTTGACTAGCTGACGACCTGTTAGCTTCTCAAGAAGGACTCTGCTCCATGGAGTTAGTTAGTTAGTTAGTATGATGTACTCCTGGGCGTGAAAGAATGTAGTCTGGTATAAATTTACCAGCGTTTCGGAGAAAAGCATCACCTCCATCTCCAAAGATTTTGAGGTCGTGGTTCTTCCGAAACCTCAGTCGTTTTCTACCACGCTACAAGGCATGACGCCCCAAGAGGGAGTGTACTTCTTAGTTGTCTCCGTGAGAACATTATATGTTATTCTGTAAATACGTTTTTAAATTGCGTAAGTTACGTAACGTCAAAACATAACCTAAAATGAGAAAAATAAATTTATGACTTGGAAAGAAGTAGTCATAACATATTCTAAGGTATTAATATGACTTTTTATTGGAGAAATTGCAGAAAATTACGAAAAGCCTCAAACAGCAATAAACTAAACTACACTAAGGATACAGTGACATTTCCATATAGTTTTGTATGTTCCGTATTGCTGTCTGTGCATTCATGAATCGTTCTACATGTAGACTCATGTGCCAGTTATCTGTTACAATATAACAGCATCCCATTTGAATTTTAAATTTACATTGTCATAAAACACTCTTTCTCTGCTCTAATCATTTATCATAGTTGACAGAATATTTTTAATATTTATAGTCTTATTTCCAAGTTTGCTACCTTATGATGCTTTAATGTTTTTATTTTATTCTTATATATATAGGACTGTATTTATAAAATTTATGGCTGTTTTAATGTGTTCTATATTTTCCACGCAGTTATACTGAACACTGTTAATTTTCTATCTGTTTCTGACTTTCACGCTTTCTACAAACAAATCGACGAGAGGTACATCCTAGACTGCAGTATTGAAAACAAATTTTGTGATCTTTTCCCATGTCGTTAATATTTTTGGGACCTGAACAGAATGCATTGTCACTGAAAGTAGCTACTCAGTGTTTGTATTTACTATTCATAGAAGAATATTTCACTGACTGTGGAGAGATTAAAGTTAGTTGATTAGTAGTGTCCATATGACGTTTATGCTTGATTTGGATACGAGTGTACAAGGAGAGTCCCTTCTATTGGACGACTGTTACCCCTGAGAAGGAAAAATGTAGGATCATGAGCTAATCACGCATTGTAGGTGTTTCACCCTTTCAACTCTTGAAGCTGCTGATCGATTTCAATAAATTTGGACTGAAAGTTATACCATTTTGGGTACGGCCAACTCAGTACTTTTTATTTTGTTAAAATCAGCAATAAAAACATTGTGGGCGCGCGAGATTTTTAAGCGTGTTCAATATTAGTGCCATTTAATTTAGAGTCCTAAAATGATACGTGGAAATATATCTTGCAAACTATAAGCGGTTACTATTATGATAAACATTTTGTACATTATAAAATAAGAATATGACGGCAATACTAAGTATTCTTCAGCTTTCGGTTAGATAGTAATAAATAATAAACCAGTGGCGCTGGACAAGTGTCTTTCGGTATTGAGGTTGAATGTAGAAAAAAATTTGAGTACTTATGAGGAAGGAATGAAATTTGTAGGTGCCTGTTCAAATTACTTTGTTCGTCTGTCTGTACGCATATTACAATTCAACAAGAAAAGTAATATGCTTATAACGTAATATTGAGGCTCTTTCGCATAACCACTTTGCCGTGGAAAAGCAATATAAGTATTACATATTCTGAGTGTGTGTCTTTAGCCTTAGTTATCCGTCATGCAAAGCGCATGAGCCGTGTTATATTGTGACCTGTGGCCTGTCTGGCTGTACCATATTTTTTACATTGTCTCATAAGCGGCACGATTTTCGAGAAAAAAGTTGGACATAAAACGTGAGTTTTGATTTTCTCTACAAATGTGTCTAAAACACTTCTCATTGTAAGAAGACTTGAGCGAGATATTATCATAAATGTACGTAGATCTCCAAGTAAAGCGCTCGCTGTTTTTGTCAGAGTTTAACAAAAGTTTAATTTTCTTGACAGATTTTCGAAAAATAATCAGATACCAAATTTCATTAAACTTCGTCCAGTGGGAGCGGAGTTGTACCATGCTGACGGACAGACAAACGAAGTTAATCATTGCTTTTCTCAATTTTGCGAAGGGGCGTAATAGAAACCGCTGAAAGAATTTTCACGAAATACTATAAAATTTTACAAACAAACCGTCCGGCCAATTCAACTTCAATTTATCTTCGAAAATTTTGACGACTACTTTGCATAAATTAGTACATGAATTTCTGCCTTCATGTTCTTCCGCACCCCTACTTTGCACGCATGCGCATTTGCATACATGGTCCGCGCTCATGCGCAATCCTGTCTTTTTCCTAAGCATATGGCCTACTTCTATAACGTCCGATTGTAGTGCTGTGATTTTGATAATACAGAAACAACTATTGTATGGACTATCCAAGTCACGTGCTTGACCAATAAGCGAGGGATGATATACTTTTTAACTATTAAGGAAAGCAAATGAAATGTGGTCTGTAACATGTGCAAGTAAGAAACTGTTCTTATTTAGTACCGCAAAGTAAGCTTCAAGTTACGTTTTTTATTATTGAAATATATTTGTATTTGAAATTACACAAATTTTAAACGTAAACGAAAATGCGCTATAATAATTAGACCATGCGTAATTTTCTCATATTCTTGCCTAATCGTTAGGAGAATGCAATATTCCAGGTGGTTCATGAGATATTTCAATATTCAGCGTGTCTCCATAATAAGCATAAATGTCGTATAACACTTTCCTTCAAAGGTTTAATTTACTTCAGTTTTAACAAAGGTAAAATCAAATTTTCCGCAACTAAACAAAGGTAATGTCTTGCGAATAGCATTTCCTTGCTGGGCTTAGTGAAGTTTGATTTAATAATGGTAATATGCCGACCATCCTAAGCTAAATTATTTAAGTTGTTCACTTCGTAGTTTATAATTTATGTATAATATACTTGTAGAAAAATTAAATATTTAGAAGAGACGTATAATTATAATATCGATGATAGGTTTTGATATAATAGGCACTTTCTACAAAGAGGAGCAAATATTTAAGCTACATTCGCAAACGTCTAGCAATTTATGAACAGTTAAGCTACGAAGATTTTCGCCACTGTGACTGAATTATGAGAACGGTTAATGGTTACTCGCATTCAGGCCACACAGCTCTCATACATGTGTTTCAGTGACGCCATAAATGAACCTTAAATTCTGTTTTCCCCCTCCCCTATTGCTCGACAGCCCCTAGGGGGCCTAAGCCTCATTTTTCGAAGTTTCGTGATCACACACTTTAGACACACCACACTCGATAAGACTCCTCTGGAAGATTTACCAGCCCGTCGCAGAGACCTCTACCTGACAACACACAACACTCACAACAGACAGACATCCATGCCCTCGGTGGGATTCAAACCCACAATCCCAGCAAGCGATCGGCCGTAGACCCACGCCTTAGACCGCGCGGCCACTGGGATCGGCTTAAATTCAGTTACATGGTTTTATTTAATTTTTTTAATTTAATTGTTTTATTTAATTTGGGACCTTAAATTGGCCCTTAAACTAATCTTCACGAACATAAAAGTGCTGTGACACAACACTTTAAGTTCAGTAATAGCAAATTTAACTGAAGTCTATCCCCTTTTTTGTGGGACATGTTACTTTACATGAAAATAGCTGTTGACTAGTGGGTTCTTATTTTACGTTCTTCTATACCCATTCATAGCACAATTATTTGATTAGGCAGTGTATGTGGACACCGTCTGCATGCAAGTGCTCGGCGGTTATTGCTTGAAAGGCAGCCCGGGCCGTTCCTTCGGTTATCGCGACATTTCAAATCGGTGGCCGAACATGCAGCTGTGGTAAAGGTTTATAGACCATTCGATACTGTAAATTTTGTGGCTAAATGCGGTTAACTCACGAACAGAACTTGTACGAATTGATTTATTATTAAATACCCGTCGGAAGTCACCTACCCTCGAAACGTTATGTAAGTTAACGTAGACATTATACTTCAGATGCAAGAAAGTCTTCCTTTCTCTATGCTAATCACGAAGCAGAATATTTCCAACATATGAATGTAATACCTCGCTAAGAAACGTCGGGCTTTCCGTTTTAGAACAACCGTGGAGCCTCGGGTTCGATCCCAGAGACTGAGACAGGTTTTTCTCCTCTTATATTGCATTACCTCTCTCAATTTCCATTTCACTATTTCTCCAAATATTTTACATTCTTCTACCACCGACAAAATATAATCCAGAATCTGAGAGCGTGGCTACGTCAACTACGTAAAAATACTCCTTAATATGGGAGAGTTTAGGTTCTTACGGTAGGCACATTGAAGAAGGAATCAGCAAGGTTTTCCAGAAGTTGGAATATATCTAATATGTCACAGGGCATCGTATCATATGGGAATAAACTTCCTGAATACGATTTCCTAGGGACCAGGTCCATATTCCGTTAAGTAAAGCGGACTGAGCATAAAGCTGAACCTAATCACCTCCGTTGTAGAATGTGTAAAGAATACAGTCCCATTCCTCAACATGTGTTCAAGTATTGTTATAAAGGGACAATATTATGTACTCAGTAAGCACGGCCTATAAATTTTTCTGCAAAATCTTCGCAATTCGGGATATTTTATAGCTTCTAGTAAAGCAAATGCCGATCCCAGTGGCCGTGCGGTCTAAGGCGTGGGTCTTCGGCCGCTCGCTTACTAGGATCGTGGGTTCGAATCCCACCGGGGGCATGGATGTTTGTCTGTTGTGAGTGTTGTGTGTTGTCAGGTAGAGGTCTCTGCGACGAGCTGGTCCCTCGTCCAGAGGAGTCCTACCGACTGTGGTGTGTCTTGTATATGTGTGATCATGAAACCTCGACGAAACGAGGAGGCCCAGGCCCATATAAGACTGTCGAGCCATACAAAAAAAAAAAAGGTACAGCAAATATATTACGGTGGAAATAGAAAGAAAATGGGTTTTCTGTTCTACGTTGACTTCAAAACGGAAAAGCTCTAAAGGGTTCAATACTGTAGTGGTGAATTTCGGGGTTCTGAAAAATTCCGTGGTTTGATTGCAATTAAATCAGTTGGTACACAGATCAGCTACGACAAAGACGACAGAAGAATCTTGGTTTAAATATCAGCACGCACAAGAGATTTGTCTATTTTCTGAAGCTTCCAAGCTGGTTCTTGTCAGCAGACAGTCGGAGATATGTTCTTGGGGTAAAACGCAGCGGGAAATAGAAGATTATCACTCACAACATTTCAGGGCTGAAGTTAAGAATGTTTTTAGATAGACGTCACTCCACTGTAAGAGTTTATGGAACGAGTCTCAATAAAACAATTTTAGAACACTGGATGGAGCATGTTTCTCCGAAACGTCAGTATAGTTTTACCAGACTACGCGGCGACACTTACCAGAACGCAGCATTCTTCATATTCAACGCCCTGAAAACCTCATGCTATATTAATTAAAGTTGATGCTACCTAAATGAAGAACTGTGGTGTCATATCTTTGATTTCGTGTTTCCTAAAATTAAGCCAACTTAAAATGACAGACAGAAATTATTTCTTCCCCCGCACAAAACAAAAAACAGTACTAGTACAAATATATCGGTAGGACATAAATATATGCAGTAGGGGAATCGGTTCTGAATTCTGTCCAGGAGTCTTCATTAATAAGGACTCCATTGCAAAAGAATATATCTTTAGTTCACGCACCCTCGCAACTAGAAGTGTTTATCAGGAAAGTGCAGTAACCACCGCGTATCTTAATACATCAGCACTTTGTATCTTGTTATTAACTAGTTTATGGAACAGAGGTCAGCTTGAGTAGCCAATAGGCCGAGTCCCTAAACTAGACAATAAATCTTCCTCTTTCATGGAACCAGAAGTTTCATTATCTTATTTATTAGAAACCTACATTAAAACCTATCCTAAGCCAGAAAAATCCAGTCCACAATGTTACACCCTCCTGTTCTACCCCTCCGTCTGTCATCTAATTATTGGCTGGTAAATATTCGAAATCAGGTTGGAATTGATGTATGGAAGGCACGCTCAAAATTTCAGTAAACAAATATACCACTTCAGCAGGTGAATCCACACAAACTGATGGTGTCCGCTACTACCCTTCCATGCAAAACAAAAAAGAGAGAGAATGTCAGTAACAAGGTCAAAAAGAAAGAAAATAACGGGTTAGAAAGAACTAGACTACCTGGGGATTTTTTATTTGAACTGACAATTAAAAATATTTAAATTAATATTTGTAATTTAATTTTACTGAAAAAAAACTAATATTTGACTAACATTTAACATGCACTATGAACTAAGAAATGATTGTGAAATTTACGCTAAAAAATCTCAAAGTAGGAAATCACTTAGGGATTTAGGACTGGATTTGAGAAAAATGTCTAAATGTAGATTGTGTGACTGTGGGCTGAATTAACCAAATTCATGATAAGAGACTGCCGATCCCAGCGGCTGCTCGGTTTAAGGCTTGGGTCTGCTACCGCTTACTTGCTGGGATTTCGGGTTAGAATCCCACCAGGGTCATCTTGTGAATTTTGTGTGTCAAATAGAAGTCTCTGCGTTGGGCTGACCACTTGTTCAGAGTAGTCCTACCGAGTGTGGTGTGTCTGAGTGAGATCGTGAAACTTCGATAATGAGGAGGCCCTGGTCCACTAAGGGCTGTTGCGCCAAGGATGATAAGAGATTAATAGCGGAATTTTGTGTTCATGGAGATTTTTCCACAGCTTCCACATTATCAGTGAATATTTTTGAGAAGTCAAATAACTGCCAATTTTTCAAGAAGTTTCTTTTCCTTGAATAAGACAGTTATTTTGAAGCAAGAGCAAAATAAGCGGAATTATAAGGCTGTCCGTGCAGTATTACTTTCTATTATTTCTCATGTCCTATAGAGCTTTAAAATGTAAGAGAAGCAGGAAAAGTAGAAAAAAACTTAATTTTCTTACAGTCTCAATATTTTACGCTCTTCTGCTCTCTTATTATAACGTTGTTAAATCTAATGTACCCATAAAGCGAGCACAGACGCAAGCTGGAAATGACGACTTCTCTTCTGTCCCAGGTTTATCTGTTTCTGCTGAGATCTTGAAAAGGCTGAGTATACACTCGTGTCCAGGAAATACAGAGTGACAACGTCTGTGCATTGTTTACAAATACGCAAACACGCAGACATTGAAGTAATCCATTAAATTACTGTACTTTAACCTGCTAACTGTGTGTACGGAGTCGTAACGTCAAAGAAACGTGCATTTTGCCACATATTGCATTTTTTGTATTTTGTATAGTTCTTAAAATAACCAACAGTTCTTACAATAAGCACCAATCATTTCCCTAAACAACATTAACAGATTCATTCTTAGAATGTACAGTACTTTATTTTCTGTGACGTACGAACTGAATTCTTACATATAATTTGGTGAAAGTCAGTTAATTACGACACGTCAAAAACGTGTAAAATATAAAATTCATCTAAGCAATATACGTAGAAAAATTAATTCCTATTTCACAGAGAACACTATGCCAGTTCATTAAAACGAACAATTGTTTAATAATATTTACGGTAATCATAAAATGTTTTCTAATATCCTGTGAATATTAGAGTGTGCCTTAATATAGGCCACTATGTTTGCTTCCCAAAGCTTGCCTACTTAAAATTCACATTTTTCTTCGATGTTATGTGACACCTGAATTTTAAATAGCATTACCAAAAAAAACCAGAATCAACCAATCAATCCGTCGTTACAGAAAACGGGAACATTATCATAAGCACTCCACCTAGAGATGCCTTAAAATTTGTTTCAAGGCAAGTCATTAAGTTTAATTTTAGATTCCACCTATTCTCCGCTTATTATTAACACTTTTTTATAAGTCTGGCAATATTAGCTCACAGAAATTTATGAATGTGGCAAGCTGTACTTCATTGACGGTATATTTTTGCCAAATTACTTATTTTTTCTTTATTATAACATATTCAGCTTCAGTCTTTATAATAATATATAACAATATAAAATAAAATGTTGACTTCTGTAATTACTTCCTTGAAAAATAATTGCTTTATTCATTCTGTAAATCTTCTTTAAACAAAGAATTTTTGTGAACATTAGAACTATTGCACATTATGTTTTTTATTTATTGTCATAAATACTGATGCAAAACTGACAACTCTAGTGCTTGTGTTCAAGTGGAAGTTTAGAGGATTTCATGGCGGTCATTAAGCAAGTAATGCCGTTTAGCCTAGTAGAAACGGAACAAAGACTTGAAGAAATGTACTGCCCCCACCTTCTGTCCTCTATATCAGCTGTTCCCAATGTACTGCCCCCACCTTCTGCCCTCTATATCAGCTGTTCCCAACCTTTTATGCATGTGACCCTAAAGTAGCAAATGGTATGAGAACCGCGACGCTAACCTACCTTTCTTTTCAGTAAAGTCGAATTGACTCCCCGCCTCAATATTACTGCAACGTAAAATGAACATTAGAAGTACTATGGCTTTAAGTACAACTACATTGTACCGTACAATAACAAAGTGAGACCATTAGTTATTTAAAATGTAACTGCTCCAGTATGTTTAAAATTAATAGACTCACATTCAATAATCATATTTTCTTGATCATTCTCTTTTAATTTAGATATAAATTTTGATTTCTTTTTCATAATTATCGAGTTCTACATAAAACCCTCTCGCGACCCTACGTTAGACCTCCTATTATCCTGATTTGGGTCACGACCGAAGGTTGAGAACCATTGGTCTATATGATGGAGGCAGTTCTGCATCTACAAGCGTTTACATGCCGAAATTTGACAATTTTGAAATTAATTTTACTTGCATGCTTTTAATATTACGCATACGCCTATCGAAATGTTTTAAACTAAAAGAATTTCTAGTTGTAATGCGGTTTCCGTAATTCAGTTCAGACTTCTATTTTCCTGCCTCGTGTCTAAAATATAAAGCTCACATTATGCAGAAATATACGTACTTTTTTTCCTATAGTCGTGAAACTCGTTCTCCAGCTTGGGGAAGAAGGAAGCTTCAGGATACACGCATTTTTGAACTGGTTGCTGAGGACAATTGCGGACTTAAGAGAGAGGACGAAAGAGCAGAATGGAAGAAATATCCTAATAAAGAGCGTTACAATTTACTGGCGTCACCAAATAATATTATTGTGCCTAAGATAAGGAGGATGAGATGAAAGGGGCACATAGCAAACTATGACAAATTGAGCAAGGAAATGAAAATCTTAGTCGAACATTCTTAAAAGACCAGATTTCTTTGGAGACCTAAGTATAGATGGAGGAAACTGAGCGACAACTTCATACGAAGAAATCTATCTAATAATTGGTTTGTCTGAACAAGTTTTAGGTTTAAGCCACTTTTTGAGAACAGCAATTATATGAGTTCCGTGTAACGTAGGGGTCAAACTAGACAGGAACCATTCGCTGTACACCTTGACTGTGTAAGTCGGACCCCTCAAAACAAATGTGTGTAAATCGGTGAAATATTTTCTGACACGAAATGACGTCCCTGTTTTGCTTGTATTTATAAATGCTCTTAAACAGCACATGAAAACTACTGAAATTAACAGCAATGATTATGACTACCTACCCAATACAGGGCTTTAGAAATCAATTAGAAAAAGAGTTTAGACTAGGGGAAAATTTATGGATTTATTTTTCTAAAAGGATTTCGTCATTATTTTTAATAAAATAATCATACTATTTTTCCAAAGTAAAGTTCTCGAATTTCAGTACTTATCTCCCGATAATTTAACAATGTTTCCTAAAGTGTATGGATTACTTAGCGTCTAGTAGATGGGTAGAAGTAAGTGTTGAGATTAGAAAATAATTTGTGGCCTATTAGTGATAATGTTCTGGAGGGTCGTTATTGTAATTCATGTACCTTAATTAGCGGGTAAACCCCAGTTCGTTTAGACCTAACAGAGCTCGAGCTTCATTGACCAGAAAATGTCCAACGGGAGGGCAGTGAGTGGGAAAAAGCAGTAATCCATCCAGTAACTGACCAGGCTCAACGTTGCTTAACTTAATGTGAGAGCGAAAGACTCTTGTATCAACTACTTACTTTGTTACTTCAAAACGGAAAACATATGAAAAGTGAAATATTTGTAAATTGCCAGCGATAATTAAAATTGAAAGTGTTGGTCCAAAGATGTTAAGAATCCTGGAGAGTAAAACATGAATGCTTCAAAAAGCTACAAGACTGCTGAAATCTTCTGTCTCTTGATATACTTATCTACGTTTTCTAACCACCATAGGTTATTTTAACCCATATACATATAAAATATTTCTCGTAAAGTGTAGAAGAAGTCGTGGCCAATTCTAAAACTCTATCGCTTAATTTTGTAATTACTCATTCCGTGCATTTTGCTTAATATTCGTTTATAAAACCAACTTACTGAACAAGTTACAAACATTTAAAATATGGCTTTTCACTACTCCTACATGTTTCGGCACGTCCGTGTTATCCTCAGGGGGTCATAATTTTAAACGTGTTTGTAATTGTGCATTAAGTTGGTGTTATAAATAAATATCGCTGAATTTGTCTGACGTCAAAACAGCAGACTTTCGATCAGGAGTCGAAAGCAGATAGGCCTACTCCTCAACACAGCCGTTGTAATAGCCCTGTTCAAAATAAAAAAAAGAAATTAGAGGTGGCACACTTTGGATTCACCTTTTACTGTTAACTCCAGTTCATCGCTTCATTATCTCTTCGATATGGATATATATATATATATATATATATATTCATTTACTCATTCATTCCTTAGTCTGTCTTACGACAGGTCCATAGACTCTTCCATAGCGAGTTCTCCACAGAGTGCAATCTAGTGCTTCCTCTTTCAAATTCCAGTATCATCTCGTTCCCTTAAGTCCTCCAGTAGCTGCTTACGTCTTCTTTCTCGCTATAGTAACAATACCTTTGATTATTGGAATTCATTTGCTTATGTCAAAACACAGCTGAACACATAAAACAAAGATAAAGATGTCATGTACATTTGTTTTCAAATATTCATTTCCTACACAACAAGGGACGCGCTGCTTTTCCATTAAGAAACAAATCGGCTAATATTGCATAGAGAAATAACTGGTGTTTATTGTGAGAGTCATGCGAAATACAACGACATGGTGTGGGACATTTAGAAATTTAAAGCAGCTAATACTTTCGGCAAACAAAGTGCTTTATATAATTAAGGAACTCATATAAAATTCGCCAACTTTTAGAAGAGTTTCAGTTTGAGGTGATGTTATTTTGTAACAATAAGAAACAAACTTACTAAAAACAGTTGCTAGTATTTTCAACTGTCTGTTTTGTACAGTAATATATTGTATTCCTGCTTATTACAGAAATCTCAGGTGTGTTGTAAATTGTATTAATGGGCGACAACGAATCTCTTTCGGCTGTGAGTTAATTGCCTTGCTTGTCAGTCTAAAGAGATTTGTTTCTAACGAGATTTCTTAGAGATCTTAAGAAAAGAAATAATATACATTCAGTTCAGAGGAAACACAATATTGTTCACAACACTTAAAATAAGGCATGCAATTTTAAGATGAAATTATGGCATGTTCTCTTGAGGCTAAAATGTACAAAAATTAGTAACTTCAAAAGTTGTGAATTTATTTCGGCAAATATAATTTAGACTCTTAATCTGCCATACATAAATTTAAATATTCTCAAAACCGCGATCTTCGTGTTTTTTAACATTTAGATGTGTATTAAGGATTCTGTATGAACTTTCATGGAAATATATAAAAGGCCTAAAACTTTAACTGCCGATCCCAGTGGCCGTGCGGTCTAAGGCGTGGGGCTGCGGCTGTTCGCTTGCTGGGATTGTGGGTTCGAATCCCGCCGGGAGCGTGTATGTCTGTGTCTTGTGAGTGTAGTTTGTTGTCAGGTAGAGGTCTCTGCGTCGGTCTGATCACTCGTCCAGAGGAGTCCTACCGAGCGTGATGTTTCCGAGTGTGACTGCGAAGCCTCAATAATGACGAGGCCCTGGCCTACTAGGGGCTGTTGTGCCACTGGGGGGGGGGGGGGAGGAAAGAAATTAACTTATTCAAAATGGGTACTTACATTCTCAAGGAATTATACAATAAAATGAATCAACTATTTGCAATGTAACATACATATAATAGCAGATACATGTTTCAAATTTCATAAAATTTTATCAAAGTGCCCGAAAAATACAGTCGTTCCCCAAAAGTTCGTCGGGAGTTTTTCTGAGATTTTGTGTGATTCTAGATTTTTTCAGCAGTAATCGTGGAAATTGTCTTCTGGGATATGACTCCGTATAATCTGATACATGTGTAACGACCTTTCAGGTGACCCAGCCACTTCCATCATCAGGTTATCTTAATGATGGAGGTAACAAGTGTCTCTAAACCGCCTGTAAAATTACAGCAGGTTACTCAATATTACATCACAGAGGACAGAACAAACAATTTGTTTTCAAACATCTTTACACATATGGCGTAAAACCTTGCCAGAAGCATGTTGGCGCCACAAATATTTACAAAATAATTTAGAATTTATTAACTTGAAATACACTTCTTGTTTGTTTTTTTCCTTATACAAAATTTTGGACACCGTGTTTTTGTAGATTCTTTCCACAGAAAAAGACATGGGCGTTCCTTTAAAGTATGGGCTGAGAGGCTCACAGATAACCATGGGTCATCCCACCAGCCCCAGGCATATTCCTTTATATTGAAGGAAATCATTTCACTGAATATTTTCTCTTTGAATTACGGCCTCAGGATCTTTATTGTTGAAGATAGGTCGAGCCGGCATTTTGCCTCTGGGTCGTCATTATTTCGTAAAGTTAGTGAGGGACTATTTTTGCTCAACCTTCCAGAAGAGTAATTACTGAGGGAATTTCTGAAAGCTGAACTCTTACTTAAAACTACTGCGGAAATTGGATCATGAAATGTATGTTGAAAATTGTTGGAAAATTGCATGAGACGCCGAATATGTTATGAGAAAGTGATGAACCATATCTTTAAGCAACCCGTCTCGTCTCCCAAGACCAAAAGTTTCATTGTAGACTATAATAGGCCCATTTAATCCAGTAGTGCACCTATTTTAATTTATAATGTCTTGGTAATAGCTGTTCCGAAAGGCAATGGCAAGATAACCAAACTTTACCAGATCTCTGCGTGTTAAAATTTGATTGTCGGAAAAAGAGGAGAAAGCTCTGTAGGTAATTTAAGAATATTATCTTCTGGGGTGTGACGCCGTGTAGTCTTTTACTAAGTACTAGTGTTAACGGATAAAATTACTCCCTCCTCCTTCTTCTTATTCCTTATGAGAACTTGGAATACCACAGCCTATGACTAGTTACGGGACGTACGATTCAGCATAGATATGGAATTCCGGCGTTCTTTTCTAAGTAATGAAGAGCACCTTATGCGGATGTTACTTCCAGCGCCTGTCTGTACTTTCATCCCTCTGTAATTTATTTAAACGCCTAAACTGTTGTAGGGATATATTTGTATTTTATTAAGGAGACTGCTTCACTAAACCTTGTCGGAAAATACCGATATTTAATGATGTTGATTAATAAATTCCACTTTATTTAAGGGAAAAAATGGATAAACAATTCGCAAGTAAGCTTCATGAACTCCAAATAACGCCGCTGGGAATTTTATGTTCTACATTCTGGAACTGTTTAAAGATTAGGCCTAATAAGGCCCCTTTCTCTCGTGGCAAAACTGCGACAGTGTGGCCCTAAACATAACAACAAATAAATATTCAAATTTTCAGTCTAACACAACTGAATATATATAATGGCTTAGCTACATGTTTCGGTCCCTATTTGGGCCATCATCAGGCCATTGTACAAAACTTTAAAAGTAAATGATTTGTAATTGTAATATCTCGCAAACGAAGTGTATCTTTTGTGTACCCTTTTATATTTATTTTTAAAAGTTTTATGCAATAACCTGATGATGGCCCAAATAGGGTCCGAAACATGTAGCTAAGTCATAATAAATATAGAGTTGTGTTAGATTGAAAATTCTAATGCTTATTTGTTGATATGAGAAACACAATGTGATGACAACAATAAAAATAACCTAACCATACGCCTACATTCCGTGACAGAATCTGAGAAAGGCTGGTGTTATAATATCACAAGAAGCATAATGTTCACAGTAGGCTGTAGTGTGAGACATTTACACTTAACATATTTGACAGGACCAAGGTCTTTCTTCTTTCATCCTGTTATACACACCACATAGCGCCCGGCATTGCTGGCTCATTTTCTGTGACTACTGCTGTGGAAGCGTGAGGTTGGCACTTCATCTCTCTTTAGTGGAGTGGCATAAAAGCACATGAAAGTTTCCTCACGCCTCTTACGTGACTTCATAGCGTGGTGCTTAAGCACAGGAATACATTTAGCAAGGACCACGAAGCCTATTCTTACGATGAGGGTTTACCCGACAAATAAATTAAAGCAACCCTGAACAGGCCCTGACAGTTCCAGAAGGTTGAGACTCCAGATTTCAAGACAATCGGCACATGAAGGTGGTAAGGTTGTCAGCCGTACACACCGACCGCCTTCCCCCCAGGAAATATTCCTGGTACTCATTTCTGTTAGAGCTGAATCGACTCCAGGACCATAATGCGGCCGGAAGGGTTAAGTCAATGAAAAATTCCAGTGACTTCATCGGGATTCAAACCAGCGACCTTCCGGCTTGTAGCGCAGTGCATCAACCAACTGCTGCACAGACAAAGGGTCTGATAACATAAGAGGCAGATTTCTCTGCCAAATATTATTGTTATTGCTGCTACTATTATTGTTATTATTCGTATCTGCAATTTGCATTTCAGTAAAAATGCGATTGTGGTCATCCAGGTTATAACGTATTTCTCTCTGGCAATGTGTTTCAGGGTCTTACTGCCGGAATATTGATGGAGGCGGCTTTCGGCAAAACGTTTGTAAAGACATAATCATAACTCAGAAGACCTCCATCTAAATGTTATATTATCCATCACAATATAGTGAGCGAATTCATGTACTTCTCTTGTTTGGGTCAAGATATTTTCGGAACGTATAGTAGTAGGAAGGGGCGCGCGGTGGCGCAGTTGGTTGAGGCACTACGCTACAAACCGGAACGTCGCGGGTTCGATTCCCGATGGTGTTATTGGAATTTTTCCTTGACATCTTTTTGGTCGCACTATGGCCCTGGGGTCGACTCAGCCTCTAACAGAAATGAGTACCAGGAATATTTCCTGGGGGGTAAAGGCGGCCGGTGCGTAGGGCTGACAACCTTACCACCTTCATGTGCCGATTGTCCTGAAATCTGGGAGCCTCAACCTCCTGGAACCCTAAGGGTCTGTCCAGGCCTGTAATGGGATTGCTTTACCTTTATAGTAGTAGGAAACTCACTGTTTTCCACTCGCACAGAGATTGCGCATCGATATTTAACCTTATTCCACAAAAACAATATATACCACTGAGAGAAAGAATTTCCGTAAAATCCTTACTTTTTTCAGAATGTATTTTCTATGATTTAGCGACGAAAATCATAATTTTTCATAATGTTTGAATCGTAGGTAACAATTTTAATATGTCCTGAAATGTCAGGAAAATTCTACCCTAAAGATAAAAGCAGCTGTTTTCTTCCATAAATCTGTACCTATTTGCCGTAAAACATGGTGTCAAATCGGGGAACTTTATCTTAATATTCCCCTCTCCAAGCAGTGAGAAACTCAAATCGCTTAACTGCTGTCTCTGTATAAGCTCTTTCTCTCCGCAATACGCTGGGAGGTTTACGACGTTAATATTTATGGGTACTAAAAAGTAAACAAAACATCAATGATGACATAATGGTTAGCATTTCTGCTTTGCTTTCTGCAAGTTTTGTGTTTGACTCTTGTCCTATATTCTACCTACCCTAACCGATATTATTCTTAATTTTCCTGAAGTCCTTCCAAAGAAACTGTCGGACCTTAACTTAATATAGGACAAGAAACTTTCACGTTCCTTATCAGTTATAATTAACCTCAACTCGGCTATATATAACACAAGTAGTTGGGCAAGTATTATTAAGTAAAAAAGGGGAAAACCAAACACCAGTAACAGAAATGTCTGGCTCTAGAAGCTCAACATATTTATCAATAGTATTTGCATAAAACCTGATACAAAACTAAAAGCTTGAAACAGCATTATTTTGGACAATAAGTGTACTGGGCCCAAAGGAAACTCTTAATATTCTTGCAACCAAATTTAAGCAGATACGTTATGCAGAATTGTACATCAATTCAATCTTCTACCCTGACTGAAAATGGAGGCAGTAGTTTTCTCCGAAACGCTGGTACATGTCTATCAAACTACATGACATCACAAACCAGAACAGTGTAGTTCATCATACTAATGTGAATTTAACGTCCCTGAAGAATGATTAGCAATCCTACTTGAGAGTTTTCCAGGTTGAAATTAAATTTTCTTCTTCATTTACTGTATGTATTTTGTTTTGTATGTGTATGGGTTTTTTGTAAGGTGTGGATGTATTTGTAAGGTATGGATGTTTTTGTAAGGTGTGGATGCTTTTGTAAGGAGTGGATGCTTTTGCAAGGTGTGGATGTTTTTATAATGTGTGTACGGTGTTATAATGTGTGTACTTGTATTTACTGTATGTATTTTGTTTTGTAATTGTGTATAGTTTGTTTTGTATTGTTAATTTTATGTATATTTATATGTCCATTTGTATTGTGTGTACTAGTGTAAGGACTACTGCCACCGGGTGAAAACCCAATTGCAGTAAATAATAATAATAATAATAATAAAATAATAATAAAAATTTTTGGCATTACGTTTTGTTATAAAATGAAATTCCAATTGAAAAAAAGTACTAGGGTTTTTCTTTCAACACAATATTTTTTTGTATTTCAATAGCTATATGTATTTGAAATAAAATAAATATTACTTTTGATTTTTATATAGGTGTCGAAATGAATTCCATTATAGGTGGGTCCCTGTCACCACAGCATGGCGCGTCCTCAGTTTTCGGATGAAGGAACGGCCTCCGGATATGGAGGGTAGCTGCGAATACATTGAATAAGCAGTCGCGGACAGCCGACAAGGGGTTGTCCTCCAGCTTGGGGGTTGGGTGAGGTGCTAACAAATCCTCACCGTAAAACAATTACCAAGTTACGAATCATTCAAAAAGGCCTCGGTCCTGGACGGATTCTTTGGCTCAGGATAGTGACAGGTGGCGGGCTCTTGTGAATGCGGTAATGAACCTTCGGGTTCCATAAAACGCGGGGAATTTCTTGACCAGCTGAGGACCTGTTAGCTTCTCAAGAAGGACTCTGCTCCATGGAGTTATTTTAGTCGAAATGCATTAAATGCTGTTTTGTTCACAAGAAAACCCCTTACTATTTTTGAAGTTGGACCTCCATGACTTGTCACGTTCTTACTCAATTTCCAAGGCAAAAGTTCGAGCACTGACATACGATATGCCATAGCCTTCACTCTTTCAAAACGTACTATCGTTTTACCTGCACGAAAAATGCAATTTAATAAGAGTCGTTACACAAAGAATCAATAAATCAGTGAAGTGTACTTGACCTATGGACTTGCGGAGGAAGACCACAGGGCTTATGTAATAATGGATCAATAAGTCTGTTAGAGTTTAGAAACACGTTCCTGTGAGCTAAAGTACCGTTCGAGTTAAACGACGTAAATTTTAGACTGGGACAAATACACCGAAGCTGAAGAAAAGGAACAATTTTTTGTAGAGTACTTTAGTTGTATGTAAATGTGCAAAGAACCGTTTCACAGGACATGTTTTGCTATCATTTTAGCATGCAGCATGGCACACGAGTAAGAGACAATGTTCATATTCCTCATATTCAAAGTGCAAAATAGCGATTTTTGCAATTCGGTGTTCGTAAATCTTTAAAAAAAATCTGAAAACTTGAAGGAACCTGGAAACCCCAAAATATTCAACAGGAAAGCTTTACAATAAAGCCAATACTTGAAACAAAGAAGGTCTGATTGTGCCCAGTTGTGTATTAAACCCTAAAAAGGCAAGTCAATTAAAGCATAAATTGTAAAATGGTTTCGGTAATAGAAAGATTAAATATAAAACCCGATAAAGTTATTAAATTTTAAGAAGCAGCGAAAGAATTTGGATAATTTATGGAAGAAGTAGCATCCGTATTCACGCATAACTGTCGAAAAATTAAAAAAAAATTAAAAATAACTCCATATAATATCAACAGAAAAATTGTAAGACATCCACATGACAAAAAATACACGTTGTTATGAATACTGTACTTTCTGTACTGTCTGTATTGTTCTAACTTCTCTAGTCATGATATTTTTTGATTCCCTTCCTTTCTAGTTTCAGGATCTTTTTTGCGTGTCCTGAGTTCATGCATGAGACACATCGTTTAGGCTTGCAGGAATATTACATCCACTTACTTAGGACTGTGCATAGATTAATGTACGAACATAAGGTGTATTAGTTTTTGTAGCCTGTTCAGCACATAAGAGGAAGAAGCTTAAAGTATACAAACCCTTCAGAAACATCTGTTGTAGTGTTTTGAGGCATACCGCTAAGTAGCTCTTGCTGGTGTTGTTACAGTGATGCCATACACTCTTAACACCGGGCCGTAGATGGTATCTTTCTTACTGTCAAGTATCGGGAGAGCCTAACGAGCTGTGTTGCATTTAACTCTTATCTGTTACTTAATATTCCTTTTGCTGTAACACACTCTATGGAGTAGTTTAACAGCATTATTATTAATAGAAGTGGAGATAACCTAGTAAATATTGGACAAGCAAGGAATCGTGGGTCCGAATACTGGAAAGGGCACGAGATTTCGCTCTTCTCCAGGGCGCCGAGACTTTCTCTGTGGCCCAAAATTTATCTTATTCAATAGGTACTGTTGGGCGCTTTCCCCGGATTTAACATTGTAGGGTGCAAAGCTGAACACTCACGTCCATGTAGCGTCGTGGATAAGAATGCGTGGAAATTTACCTCCAAAATTGACCTTAGCTTTCACTCTCTTTTTCGTTATTTGCATATAGTTACAGATCACGAAGTTAAAATTTGTAGTCAAGTTTAAATTTAGAGTACGTGGCTATAAAAACAAGAGTAATATTGTATATGTTTTGTTTTAAGTCTAATATGTCAAATAGAATTTACACTACCTGTTACAAAAGTACGAAAAAATTTTGCGTGTTTTAGGGAAGTATTTTATACCACGAACCGGAAACACTTTCAAATATTACACCATATTTCATCTTTGTTTTTTAGAACATCTCTTCTCGGTGACATGTGGGATTTTGATTGTGGGTGAGAGTCAGGCATTTACTACACACTGGATATAATAACAGCATATATAGAGGTGACTACGTACACAAATAATAGCGATTGTCGTGTGGATAACATGCAGTTGATAGGAAGCTGCATTTTCCTGTGCAGTTTAATACCAATTAGATACAACATCCCTATCGATATCTGTATTACAAATTACCAACAAATTGAATTGTTGCTTGTAGTCACTTTAACTTGATTACTTCTGACGTTCATGCAACTAAATTCTATTAACTTGTTGCTTTTATGTAGCCTTCCATAATCGACATCACTAGGCACATTCTGGTATTTTAAGCTTAATAACAGCCAGTCGAGTTTGTAATTTACTAAGAAGAATATCAATACGTGGTTTTCACATTTTCTGTACTTATCAGAATTATAAAACCTGTTATGTCGTACCTTTAGCCGATCCCAGTGGCCGCGCGGTCTAAGGCGTGGGTCTTCGGCAGCTCGCTTACTAGGATCGTGGGTTCGAATTCCACCGGGGGCATGGATGTCTGTCTGTTGTGAGTGTTGTGTGTTGTCAGGTAGAGGTCTCTGTGACGGGCTGATCCCTCGTCCTGAGGAGTCCTGCCGACTGTGGTGTGTCTAATGTGTGTGATCGTGAAGCCTCGACGAAACGAGGAGGCCCAGGCCCATATAGGGCTGTCGAGCCATAGGAAAAAAATATATGTCGTACTTTTGTTCGTTAGTTATTTTACGACTGTGCGGTAGATATAAGTCTAACGTCTTGGTTATTAATCGCCGAAGAAAGCTTCGTAAATTATCATAAGAGGATTCTTAAGTAAGACAAAACCTTTCGGAAAAAAATTAGTTTTCTTTTTTAAAAATGAGATAATTGTTTGTACGTAATGACAACCAACTCAAAATGACACGAAATTATCAAATTCATATTATTATTATTATTATTATTATTATTATTATTATTATGTGGGACGAGATAGCGTAGTCGGTATAGCGACTGTCTATGGGTTGGGCTTTCCGGGGATAGAATTCCGGTGGATGCGAGATTTTCCGCACCCGTTCAGACCGGCCCTGGGGCCCATCCAACCTCCTGTGAAATGGGTACCGGGTAGCTTATCCGGAGATAAAGCGGCAGAGGTGTGGCATGGACCACCCACCCCCATCTAGCGCCGAGGTTAAAGAAAGAGTAGAGCTATACCTCTAATCCCCCTCTTGGCCTACATGGCCTGTTCTAGGGTGAAATTTACCTTATTACTCTTATTATTTTTTATTAACTTTAGACATCGTATTTACAATTATGTGCCTGAAACAATGATTCTAGAGTATATAATGTTATAGTTATTCTGTGTTTGCAATATGTAGTGCATGTAATGCTATTTCTCATGTTGAATATTTTGTACTTTACATCAGTACTTTCCGCAGTATGTGTGCAGTGCCCAATATGGCTGTTGTCTGTAGTTCCTTGATATCTTACTGTCAAGGTATGTTGTTCAGATATTTTCTGAATGATTTTGAGATGGTTCCAACTGTCCCTATTATTATTGACACCACTTCTGTTTTTATATTCCACATGTGCTCTATTGCTATTGCAAGGTTTTTATGTTTTAAAATTTCTCGTCTTCTTTCGTGATCACATTTCTGTCTCGTGAAATTGTAATGTCTATTAACAGACACGTTTCTTTTTCATTACCACGGATTATGATATTCGGTTTATTTTTGTGGACGGTTCTGTGAGTTTTCGCTTGGTGAATCTACAATATATTTGCTTCACTTTCATCATTTGTTTCTACTGACTTCGTACGCCTTCACACCAGTGTTCATTGTCTAATTTTACCCCTGTTGCCTTGCCTGTGTTAAAGTTTAATTGACCACATATTCTATCATGTCGCCATATGCACTTTTTTGGGCTAATATTGGGCACGCTGTTATAATTTGTTCTATTTTTTATTCATATTTTGGACATACGCTGCATTTTCTACTTGTTGCTGTTTATTATTATTATTATTATTTATCATGTTGATTAGATTTAGGCCACTCAGGATAAAAAATATTCGAATAAAACTTTAATGACATTGTAGAAAAATAAAAATATGATACAAAACATTTCAAAATAAGATGATGTATTTAATTTAGCGATAGGGTATGAAATTTTTTTTTGGGCAAGATCCGGTTCCAATCTAGACGTAGCTGTTAGATCCCTGACTCCAAGCTCGTCAACTGAATAAGCAACTGCAGCATTTTACCAAATTGTTGCCTAGTCAGCTTCCAGGATCTTCCCCCCCCCCCCCCCCCATTTCACTTGACGTCAAATGAGCCATACACTTAAAATATATTTATTAAATAAACTACTAAAAATAATTCTTATACTTTTCAGACGATGTGTATTTACTTGCGGTTTGTTTAACGTATCTGTCCGTAACTCAGACTATAGCATCGAATGACGCGGTTATGGGTCAGCAGCGAATTGGAAAGGGTGTAGGAGTAAGCGTCGTGACCCTGTTTACGGTAAAATTCCAGCAGTCGTCGTGGAGTAACTGAGGATAACCATACATTTCGATCACCGCAGTCAATGCCCCTGTATAGGCTCGAACCTGGCACCTTCCGACACAAGCCAGAAGCATCACCGCTTGATCTAATTTGGCAGTTTATAAAAGTCGTTACACCATTTCTAAAAAATAAGGTACACAATTTTCTTTTCTACTCCTCATTTTATTCCCATTTCTCTCCTCGTCCTCATTTCGATCCATTATTTTCTGCCTCAATTGTCATAAAAAATGAGCCTTTAATTTAAGAGACGTCTCAATTTCCACCCTCTTGATTCCTAGTACAGACCCAAGGTTCAGTGTATGTCAAAGTGACAACAATGTTTATAACCGCATAAAGCTCGAAACTACCAATAAAAGCTCCTACACCGTGTAAACAAAAGGTAATAAAGACATTAGGCACTGACCTCCCACGTGTGAGCAACATAATAGTAAACAAATCGAGACCTATCGAACACGTATTCAATATACACATATGCTTGTTTCCTGTACAAACAAGATGGAGGTGTTGCCGGTTAAAATAGCAGCTGCAGTATGTAATGGCCCTGTCGTGCTCGCACGTTTTAACAAATGAGCACTGGGGCGCGTGATAAGCTCATAACTACTTCTGGAAGTTTGGGTATTCATTATTTCTGCACGATTCTAAAGTTTGGATAAATAATCTACTGAAGAAGAACTTAATGCAGCTCTGCTTAGTACACTCAGGCATGTAGTCATACTTTAATTCCATATTAACCCTAGCAGTTTACTTAATATTAAAGCGGGTGGCCCACAACTGTAAGCTATGTACTTGCTTTGCTTGATGGTGTCATTGGAAATTGTCATTGACTTAATCCTTCCAGCAGCACTATGGCCTGGGTCGACTCAGCCTCTAACAGAAATGAGTAACAGGATATCCTCTGGGGGATGCTAGTTTGATTCCCGATGTTGTCATTGACTTAACCCTTCCGGCAGCACTATGGCCCTGGGGTCGACTCAGCCTCTAACAGAAATGAGTAGCAGAGTATCTTGTGAGGGGCGCGAGTTTGATACCCGATGTTGTCATTGACTTAATCCTTCCGGCAGCACTATGGCCCTAGAGTCCACTCAGCATCTAACAGAAATGAGTAACAGGGTATCTTGTGGGGGGCGCGAGTTTGATACCCGATGTTGTCATTGACTTAATCCTTCCGGCAGCACTATGGCCCTGGGTCGACTCAGCCTCTAACAGAAATTAGTACGATGAATATTTCCTGAGGGTAAAGATGGTCGGTGCATAGGGCTGACAACCTTACCACCTTCACGTGCCGATTGTCTAGAAATTGTGCGAGCCTCAATCTCCTAGAGCCCTCAGCGTGTTCCCAGGCCTGTACAGGGATTGCTTTACGTTACTGTCGGAGCAATTAGGTTAAGACGGTGACAATGTTGATGCACATTATGGAGGTGCCAAGTTCAATACCGGCACTGACTTTTGAATAGCGTAACCGAGAGTTTTTGGAATACTGAAAAGCAGCTAGACGTGAAAACACGAAACTTTGAAAAAGTAAAGAAGAAAATAACATCAGTTTACTTAAAATACTACTTTACAATGGCCTTGTATTTTCAAGAAATTTTTCTGATTTATTTTTGTGGTAAAAATGCCTTCCTCTTTCCAACGGTAAAATATTTTATCTGTTCGTAAATGAAGAAGCATGACATTTCACTGACGTACTCCAAACATATAACTGAAAATCAAAAGGAGTAAGATACATCGCAAGTAACACAGACCAGAATGTAAGTAATTTTATTTAATTTTATAAAAAATTAATATATCAGCATAAGTGCACAATACGTCCGCCTTCGCTACACTCCCGTTATTACTATTATTATTATTATTATTATTATTATTTACTGAAACGGTCTGTAACGAATGTGTTTCTTATTAGTAGATAACGCTGAAACAGAAGACAAACTACTGAAAATTCTGCATGGACCATTGAATATTTGTACGTTTTAATATAAGACATGTATTCATATTCGTTGAATTTACTTTTACAATTATTAACTCTTCCAACGAAACTACTGCTGTGTTAGATGTAACATACTTTTCATCGACAAAAAGTTGGTCCTCCAACCCCCGAATGAAGTGGATGAATTTTGCTGATAAGGCCTTTTTGCAACTTTATGTGAGTCATAAACTATAATCTTTATTAATAAAATTAATGCATATTTCTGAACAGAAGTACGGAGTTATTGCACATTTATATCAATTATTTAAAAATACATAGTTTTCATTTTATTTTAACTTTTCCTAGGTGGTTCCAAATTCCCCATTCTCCCTAATTATATCTAAATCCGATTTTCTCTGTGATAAGCGTTTAATAATTTACGCTCTTAGGTCCGTTATATTTATCCGATTTTAAGCACACTTGACGTTTGTCAATAAATATTTGTCAAGTTTCACAATTTAAAATGCTACTAGAATTCTTCCAACGGTTCACTTGCTTTTTCATGCGTACACACGGACGGACTGATAATTTTTAACAGGTACTCCGCAAGGATGCAAACGCGCCTAAATATGATATACCGATAGTAATAAGTGGTGCGATATTCAAGTTTCCACAGCGGTGTTGACAAAGTGTAAATTATTCTGGGATATAAAGTCATGTCTGTTGGTACGATATATATAGAATTTTTTTTATTTTTCCAGAATGTAAACCCTATTTTACATGTGTATATTAGGGTTAAAGTTTAACCAAGTACATATAATAACAATATTGTTACTTACAATTTTCTATTGATGTGGTGTATAAAATTAATGAAATGTGTTTGACAACAGTTTCTACTAAATATATTGTACAGTGGCTTATGGTAACTAATATTACATTTGTTTAAGTGCATTTCAAGACAAAGTCTCCTGTTTCCGGATTTGGGGCAATCAAATAGTAGATGTTCTACTCTTTGTTCACTTCCACAAGTGCATTCAAATCCATTCTCTACGTTGATATGGAATCTTCTGAAATATGAACGACATTTACCATGGCCGGATGTAAATTAGGTTGTTATAAAATCAGGCAAGAATTATGTGCACTTTAAACGGCTGTGTATATCAGGGAAGAAAAGATCTTTGTGATTGAGCCATTATTGCTCTTTGTCCACTGTGAGTTCCACGTGTTTATTATATGAGCTTTACGAGTATATTCAGTTTTTGCACGAGATAGCGGACATTTTTATATGCGAAATCATCCTTGCTGTAGGCTGCTGCTTTCGCCAGTTCATCAGCTCTTTCGTTTCCAATAATACCATCATGTCCTTTTACCCATTATATATATATATATATATATATATATAGAAGAAACTTTAGATCTCTTAGACTGTGCCGATTGAGGCACAATGTTCCTACGCTACTTTAGTACCTATTTATTAATCAACATGGCATCATATAACAGAAGCCTCTAATCTTATTAGTTAATGGTGTGTGTGTCTCAGAGAGTTTTAGCGCATATTTGCTGCTTCCTTATCTGTTACTCTACGAATATATTACTCGTTTACATAAACGTATTTTTATAACTGTTTTATTAACCTTTGAATTTGCGTCTAGGCACCTGGCCGTTCACGTGGCGAGTGGCATAATTACATAATACTTATTAGCAAGTGAAAGGAACTTAGCGTACTTAGATTATTAATCCCCCGACTTACGTCTTTCTGCAGTTAAGTCCTTTGACCCTAGACAGAAAAGGTATGCCAAGCGAGCAAATTCGTAAGTACGACGCTGAAGATGTCTTCGAGTTGTTGATCTCCCACGATCAGGAGGTCATGCTGGACATCTTGTTGAAATTCCGTTGAAGAAGGACAGGTCTGATCCTGAGCCTAAGGAAAGGACCATAACTGTTTTGAAGTTGATTGAGGGTCTTGGACACTTAAAACTGTCATTAAAAAGTTTGAGGACAGTGAGCAGCAAACACTAGACACCAAATTGTGGGATGTTTGTTTGCTATGAGGAGATTCTGAAGGAGAAGAAGAGGTCTTTGTCTCGTCATGCTTCACAACTTGATTTTTTCATTTCATTTTCAGGGACTCCTGCATAGCCACCTGTTTTGTACGACATTGCAGACGATGATCCAGACGACCCGCCTACAGTTCAAGAGTAAGTACATCCTCCTTATATTCTAATTTTGTTGTTGCAAATTTCGTATTCTTTGTAGTTTTAGTTAAGTGTAAATATGTCTTGCTCTGTTGGTCAAAATTAATTCCCTCGAAAAATTCTCACACATTTTAACTTTTGTATGGGAAAATATTTTCCGAATTACATCGTCTCGACTAACGTCGCAGTTCTCGGAACCAATTACAAGGTAAGTTTGGGGGACGATTCTGCCTGAAAACTGTCAACTTCTTAAAAATGTGTCCAAATATTTATCTTCTTCAGAGTATACTGAGTTAACTCCATGGAGCAGAGTCCTTCTTGAAAAGCTAACAGGTCGACAGCTAGTCAAGAAATTCCCCGCCTTTTATGGAACCCGAAGGTTCATTACCGCATTCACAAGAGCCCGCCACCTGTCCCTATCAAAGAATCAATCCAGGTCCGAGGCTCTGTATGGTGTTTCGTAACATGGTAATTTGTTACGGTGAGGAGTTTTTAGCACCTCGCCCAACCCCCAAGCTGGAGGACCATCCCTTGTCGGCTGTCCGCGACTGCATATTCGCAGCTACCCTCCATATTTGGAGGCCGTTCCTCCATCCGCAACCCGAGGACGCGCCATGCCGTGGTGACAGGGACTCACTAATCATGGTCAGAGTGTACTGATCCCACGAAATTCTAACTGTGTTGTATTGCACTAGATTGCCTGATTTACGAACATTTCCATCATCTGATATTTCGAAGAGTATAAAACCTTGCGAACAATCGATCTGTTTTCTCCCTTTCTTGAGAAGGCACATACTTCCCGATAAAGAGCCTCTCTCCAGTTAAGAGCCCACGTCCATGAAAATGTCGATCAGGTGATCAGTAAAAAATTAATTGGAAAAATGTGGATGGAAGCGATCGTGGCCTAATTTGAGGTAGTATCCCATTTTCCCGGAAGTGCCGAGTTAAACCTCAAAATGCCTCGCATTTTTTCAGTTCTTCGGGTAGACATTTGAAACCGGGGACTTTCAGTTACGAAGAAAGTGTGATTGGCACTAGCGTCTCAAGTCCTATTCCATATTAATCTAGATTTGGATACACATAATGATAATAATAAGTAGTAGTTTGTTGTTGTTGTTGAGGATTTGTGTCAAGATCTGTCCCTGTCACGCAAGAGTTCTTCCATTTCAGTAAGAGCAGCAGGGTGAACAATGCTAAGTAAAGCAGCATATCGTCAAATATTTTAAATCCACTGTCGAAGTTTACGAGCAAATCGAGCAAATGCTTAAAAATAAATTGGTTGTGATAGGAGAGATGTAGGTATACAAATTTTTGTTGTCATTTTTAGTTTGAAGCTGATCCTATAGAGAATTACATTCTCTGCAAAAGATCGCTTAATTTAATGTCATCAGAAACGGTATCTTACTCAAGTTTCATTAAATATCGAGTTTATTTAATCGTGCTCTGCGCATATTGAAGATTTTTTGTACTTTGTTGTATGAAAACAATGTCTAAATCACAGCATCATCATCAGGACCATTCCACATAGTACTTCATTCCATGCATGATGTATATTTTGCGGCATCATTATTCAGTATATTGCTCTGTAAGGTTTTATTTCCATTGTTTTATAGCAAAGATTAGTTTAATTGTTGATACGTGATGGAACATATTTTTTAAACTGATGTTCTTAAACCGCAAGCAGATTCCATGCACGATATTATAGCTTGTAACAGGCATACCTCACGTGTGTGATGGCAGTATGGAACAACTCCTACCGTACCTCTGATGACATGTTGCAATATCCTTCCATCCTGTGTCTTTATACGCAGAGGCCCAGATTCGTGTAGACGTCAAAATTTCACGTCTTGATGAGAGATAATATTTTAATTACTTCCTGTATTATTTTGTACCCATGTTGATCTTACGTGTTTGCATTTCTCTGCATATCTGATTTTCGTTTTCAGCTTTGTTCCAATTAAATTTCAGACTCCATTACTTAATATTTTATGTTTTTAAAACAGGCAAAATTTTTATGAAAGTAAAGAAAAGTTAATATTAAAATGTCTACATTTATAATACATTAATTATTATTTTATAGAGCAAAGAGCCATCCGCAATTTCGACAAGAGCAAACTTAATATAGGATCATTCGAATTTTATATACATACTTCACTAGGTTTAATAGCATAAAACTTATTAGCCTTAATCAGAGAAGGATTTTTCTGTTTGAATCCTGCCGCTAACTCAGTATCAAGCCTTCGACCTCGAAGGTTGCACATGCCTCTCCAAAATGGACACACAATGTCCTACACCTTACTAATCCTTATGGAGAAGCAAATAATCGCTCAGCTACTGAAGCAATGCCCTTCCAAATACGCGCATGTAAAACTTTGTAACATACACTATTATAGGTTGCAGTAGTAGCAATATAATCTCCATATTGATTATGGAGGAAGGAATTTCTTCTTATACCTTGGTAACCTATCTTCGAAATTACACGCCCTGACATTTCAGTGGATCATAATATTAAATGCTTACTAACAGCTGTGAGAAACTGAAATTTAAATAAAATAATTAAATTTACTTAACTAATTGGACTGACTATAATCATAATAGCACAACTTCATTCATTGAATGACTGCAGTCGTTGCTTTTTATGGTATTTTACGTGAGATCCGTTAAAGCGTATTACATAATGCTTAATTATGAAGTGAAAATGAATAAATGTATAGTAAAAGAACTGTGTGGGTCTTAACATACATTAAATCCTCAGTGATTACAGTCTGTTTCTCAAATTGGATGCGGAATTTTTATTAATAATTTCTCCGTTGTTCAAGTATGGTAATTTTATATCTTCAGCTTCATTACCAGGAAAAATATCTCTAATTAATTGAGATATGTAGCCCACTGCAGGTCTTACAAGATCCAATTTTACCGTATTTTTAGTGTACTCCCTTTAGAAACCAAATGCACCATGAATATTTATGTAATTTCCATCCCCAAAATATCATGTGTGAAATAATACAAACAATCTACCGAGGAAAGCTAGGGGAAGTCGACATTATTCCTACGAAAAAAAAAATCGAATATTAGCATTGCATACACAAAATTTCCACTGTACAAAAGCTCGGAGTCAGCCACGGTGGTTTCTATTGACCTTTTGTTCTCATTATGTATTTTTTCTGTTTAATTTTAAACTCGCCCACCCACCAACCCACTCATACCAAAATACGTCCGAAATGGCATAAATGTTTCATCGCTCTTCCCTCCGTGATGGAGCACATCCGTCCCCCTATGCCATTTATTTTCCCCTATGGCAAGATTTCCCCGGGTTGCACAGAAGTTTAATTAATTTTCATAGAAGACTATAATGGAAAAGGGTTTCAAGGTAGTACAAGCTGCTGAAAGTTCTGCACTGTGAGAAGTCAGTTGGTGGTGTTTTAACCACATGGTTCCACCTCGATTCGGGAGAAGAGAGAATCCGCTGTCGTGACAAGAGGTTAGAAAGCAGCCGCATAGAGGAAATCAGACAAAGTGAGCTGTTATGGCTACATATCACGACTGCGGGCCACATAAATCAAACCTATGCCACTTCGTTTATTTATTATCGTGGCTTGTAGGACGTTGGGGGTTCGTGCATTACCGGCCCGGTGTGTTAACCAACAGGTTTCAGTACTAAGTTTAATGTTGAAACCACACGCATTGCGTTCTTAGTATTATTACTCACTCACACACTTACAAGTAGACGTTTGTTTGCAGTATAATAATAATAATAATCAGGCGACTAAAGAATTTATAGACACTCCGGTATTAAGCTATCAAATAATGAGATCGTGTCCTGTGTAGCATATACTTCATAATAAACAGCGCTGAAAAATCTTTACTTGAGAAACGTGATTTTGTGCTAGAGATTTATAAACTCTCTAATCGCCTGTCAAAAGCAAGCAATATCAACATGTACTTCACACTTCTGACAATTTATCTTGAAGCCTTTCTCGTGGAATTCCTTGCAAAAGGTGAGTAATATGGCTCTCTAGAAAGCACATTCTGCTTCATTTTTAAGTCCCTGAAGGGTGAGTCATTCTGGAGGCATAAAAGAATTGAGGACGGAAAATCCGAAACCATTTTGACCAAAATATATTTACCCTTAATAATTGCACGAGCTTTTCTATACGATAGCAACGTATTGACTTCTCCCCACAAAATGAAACATATTTCTCGGCTGTGAATTTAAACATAAATGAAATGCAGATATTGAGTTCTTTCTGGGGTGAGCGCATCGTGTGTATATGACCAGTACTGCCGGTGCCTTGCAGTTTCTGATTGTTTTCATCTTCAGAACCAAGTGACAAGGAAATCAAAGCAAATTCATGACTCGCATATAGTCCATAGTTTTGTCGAAATACTTTCATCTTTCACGACAAAATTTTAGGTCTACCCCGAGAGTTTTCTTTTGTGTGTCTGGAATTTTCGCTCTGATATACGACATATGGAATGGTGTAGCCGTGACTCAGTTTCATCCAATATGCATATTTGTATACTTACAAGGTCTCTAAATGTTTAATTTTTCAGGGCCTCTTTTAAGTCCAGGCTTTGTACAGCATACTTATGTTCTGCTGTGACGGCAGGTTAGCTGCTTGAACGGTCGTGCCCTATACTGCCGTCATGGATGAAGGTATATTTTCCGTGTTGGGCTGAGACTTTTGCTACGTTATGAATACTTTTATTCCGTGTCTTTTATGTCTTCTGCCTGCATAATTGTGTGACATAATCAAGGAAATACGGTATTGTAATGCCCCGTATAATTGTTATTAGAAATTCATATGCTGTTACTTTCATTTGTTAAGTACTGGAAATTAATTTGTTCTCAGAGGAATAATTTTACATACAGACGGTTATGAACTGCTGAGATAATTTCCTCAATCCGACAAACTGGAAGGCTGGATCACCTATCCTTCACGTAGCAAAAGTAAACATGTTAAAACTGCTGTAAAATGTTGCTAAGTGAAAAGGAAATTGCTGACTTGAGATATGTACGTGTGTGGGATTTGGGAACCGGTAGTTAGAGGCATTCTCTTTAGAACCACCGAGAGAGTTAGCTGTGTGGTAGAGTGAGGAGAAACTGAGTTGTGAAGTGATGGGGGCAGAAACGTCTGCTTCTGTTGATCTAAGGTAAGCGTTGATAGCTTCATTTGGTGCCAATCTCAGAGGAAAATGTATTTTGTGTTTTATATTTTTTTCCTTTTTTTTTTCCAAATGCTATTCCAAAATTTATAGCCGAAAGAAGTTAGAAAATTCGCGGGAATGAGTGGTGATCAAGCTTTCCTTCTCAATTAAATTGTTGAACCATGCTTTATGATTACATTTTCTCAGTGTTTGAATATATTAATTTAAAATTTTCCTAATTGTACAGTTCCGATAAAATTTTTGTCGTGTTTATCGATAGTGATTTTAGTAAAATTAGTTCATAATGTACCAGGCAAATCTACATAGTATTATCTAGTGGTGGCAGCGAAAACCTTTAAGTTAGTGTTGACGGTGGAAATGTAGCCACCGGGCACCACTACTCTATTCTAAAAGTCACATTTTCATCGCGGGCTCGTGTGTGCCTTGGACACTTGACAGGGTTACAAAGTAGTTATTTGTTCGCAGGCTTCGCAATTTTCAAATTATGTATCTGCCGTAAATTCCTTAAAAGCATAGTGATTGCCGTTCGTATAATTAGCGCCCAATCGCTAATTTCTGAATACGGAGTCGGCTACAATAAATACTTTACAGGCACTGGCTTAGATCATTTCTCGTGTATGCCCCAAAGACAGCTATTAAAATTATACACAGATATTTTGAGTAGTTGCAGTGATTTCCCTCATAACATTTGCTGATGCTTGACCGTGCTTATAACTTGGTAGCAGGCTACTGCTCTTCAAGGCTTGGCTTCAAATCTAAGTCCATGTGAAATTGTTTATGGATCAAATGACACTTGGACAGGATACTTCTCGTAACACTTCGGTTTTCCCTTGCAGATTATCATTCCACCATTGCCTCGTACACTTCTACATTAACGGCTTCTCTATAAATATACGGCTTTTATATAAATAAAATATTAATAAAAAGAATAGGCGAAATAATACTGACTTGGTAAATTGAAGTATTCGAAATAAAACCTCTCCCAATGCCAATTTGTCCACCAAAAATCCCACCTGGGCTGGCCTGGAGTCGCACCTGAGCTTCCTTTGTGAGAGAGCGGCTACTAACTGCCTGAGAAATGGTGCGCCCTCTTGGCTTTTGGGGCAGGATTAGAAAAATGAAGAAAAAATAAATCTTATGAAGTTTGGAAATATCCGCAGGGCGTTACGAGTTCCGGAGCGTTTTTCTCTCATATTCCCCAGATGGTGAATTAATGAATACGCTCCGGAGAAGCGCTGAGTATTGTAACGCACACTATACTGCTCTGTACCTTAGCAACAGATATACAATCTAACATCCGCGAGGTAACTTAAGAGAAGTGATGTATAGTCTTATCGAAGTTTATAATCGATCATGCCCGATGTTTAATAATTTCTTGAGCCTCAGATCATACCTCATAGAGAACACTGTCACCTTTATAAAGACCAATTTTAAAGAGAGATCCCAAACATACGCAATCTTTCTTAGATTGTGTCTATTATGTATGTCCGATTGTAACAAAAATCGGCATAAGACGTCAAGCTATTAAAAATTTCAAATAAGAAATTTCAAGGAAATTCGCCCGGAGGGAGTGACTCTGTTATATGCCCACGTAATAAAGTAAAGTATAGAACTGCCCTTTACATAATTAGTTTTATCTGTGACCTGCAGTCAATTACAAATATTTTATTATACAATATTTTACTGTCTAGCATTTGCTACATGTTTCGGATCGATATTTTAATAACCCATCGTCAGCCTTTTGTATAAATGCATAAGTGAGGTTTTTTTTTGTTTTTTTCTCTTATGCGCTTACAGCACTGCTTTAAGATTAGATATAATTTATATTCGAGCAATGGTTGCCAACCTCTTCGAGCGCGGGTTTCCCTTCCTACCCTAAAAATTATCCGCGAACCAAAACACACTAAAATTTATTGTTTTAGGATTTGTTAATTAAGAACGTAAACCGTGGTGCTGGAGAAGATCAGCTGGACCGATCTGTGAAAAATGCAGAAACATTATACAGAATCAAGGAAGAAAGGATTATCCTACATACAATAAAACTAAGGAAGACTAACTGGATTGGTCACTTCTTGCGTAGGAACTGCCTTCTAAAACACGTTATTGAAGGAAAGATAGATGGGAAGGGAAGACGAAGAAGAAGACGTAATCAACGACTGGATGACCAGAAGGAAAATAAAAAATACAGGAACTTGACGCAGGAAGGACTACATCGCACTCTGTGGAGAACTTGCTTTAGAAGGGGTTATGCGCCTGTAGCAAGACAGACTACTTAAAGAAAGAATGCGGGGAAAAGTACAACACTTACAGAAGCATTGCAGGTGAATTCACCTTCTGTTCATTGCAATACTACTACCACCACCACAACTAATAGCAGCAGTACTACTACTACTACTACTATTACTACTAATAATAATAAGTGATAACAGAGGAAACCAAGCGATTGTTGGAATAGCAACCATTGTTGCAAAACTATGTAAATTTTCTGACCCCATTCCGCGGACCTTTTGAAACGACGCAGCATTTCTGTGTTTTCCACAGTCCACAGACTGAAACCACCGTATTAAAGGTCAAATGCTCCGTATCCCTTTTATGCTCATGAGTTCAAGTTTGGATGAAGCTTGTCTCAGCCGTACGTGGCCCTTTATAAAACAAGACCACCGCCACCCCTTGACTAAAAGCACATAAATACGGCATTCACAGTGGTGACCCTTCCTTTGGCGTCTGTCTGTTCTCCCCCGACAGTATAGAGCTCTTTGATCATCATCACTCTAAGCAACTCGCAAATTAAATGGCTACAATTTGTATTGCAGTTTCCGAGCGAGGAAGGGCGGACATTGACGGAGAAGGGTTTTAAGTTAAAAGTCTGCGCTGTAGACGACACAGTGCAATGATGGCCATTAGCGCAACTAACGGCTTGTGATGCCCTCGGTGCTGCAGAATCATATAAAACTTCCACCCCCATCGAGACCAGAATTACTTCACATCTCCCAGGAGGAGACTCCTGAGAATGAGTCACGATTCTCAAATTCTCAGTCTTACGACAATGCTTGAGCACAACTTAAAAATGAGGTTTCACATCACTGACCATCATACAGTGGGTGGTACTGCAAGAAGTTTTTAAAGTACAGTGGAGGGCAATGGTATTTTAAATAAATAAGGCGAACCTTAATTATTTTCTGTATGTATAAGAATCGCCTTCTTCTATCGTAAGACAATGAGGTCACAAAATTTGTCCACTTCGTTGTTTCCACATGTCTGGGTAATGAGAGTAAATAATCTGGTTTACTTCTCGGGAAAAATTACCAGGAGCTCCACCATAACATAAACCATATATTTTGCCACCTTGCCCATTGTGCGTTTCCAGGTACTTCTTCCGTTGTCTTATCGAGCTAACAAAACGGTTGTCACCATGCGCTTACAGGGATTTTGGCTTAATATTCCGAGTTGAATATGGTGCTTATATTTACTGTAATGAAGATTTACCGTATTGCAAAATATTGGGACTGTTATTACTACATCTTAGTGAACCAGACTCAATGGCTTCCATTCGGTTAGTGACAGAAGCCTTAGTCAACCACTCAGTTATTTAGTATGTTATTCAGTCAATAGGCCGATCCCGGTGGCCGTGCAGTCTAAGGCGTAGGTTTGCGGCCGCTCGCTTGCTGGGATTGGGGTTTCGAATCCCGCTGGGGGGCACGGATCTCTCTCTCTCTCTCTTGTGAATGTTCGTTCTAAGGCGTAGGTCTGCAGTCGTTCGCTTGCTTGGATTGCGAGTTCGAATCCCGCCGGAGGCATGGATGTCTCTATCTTGTGAATGTTGTGTGTTGTCAGGTAGAGGTCTCTGCAACGGACCGATCCCTCGTCCAGAGGAGACCTACCGACTATATGTGTGTCACTGAGTATGATAAAACGCAACAATGACCCTCTACACCTACAATGAGTAGATAGAAAGAGGGCAGACTAAAAAATCAGTGAATAGATCATCATTCATTTAGTCATAATGAGTAAGTAGTTCTTGTGTGACTAGGTACTGAATGTGGATAAAGCTTCCCTGTCTTACTTGCCAACAGTGTGGTCTGTAAGAAGCTCCGTTTCCTCATCATCCGTCGTCAGGACTAGGGTGTACCTTAAATAGGGTGTGTCTGAAGGTCACGGAGTCGCGTCATCAGTCAGTAAGCGAGACTACATAAGATAATGGTTAAAATTTACCTATTCAGCAAAGCTTAACCCAAATTGCCGGATACAAAATAATCCCATGTTTTTTCCACGTATAAGCAAAACTTTGTCCTTGCCATTGTTTCAGTATTTGCCAGAACAAGGTAATAATCAGTGACCTTGCTACTGCTTTTGCATATTATTCTTGTTTAAGCCGTGAATCATATACAATTACCACGTCCTGGGAAACAAGGACATATGAGTCAGATATCCGGACAGCGACATGCACTGTGGACTGAGGAGATGTGGTCTGCAGAGCTCAATACCAAGAAATGTTATTTCTGGCTCGTTTGCTACAAAACATGTTATGGTCTCCTGATGTGTGTCAGTGGAAATTAAGTTGACTCGCCGATCATTAAGTCTGTTCAAGATGGCAGCAATTCGCAGCTTCTGTTTGAAATTCTTTGGCCTGTTATACTTTTATTGTTCATTGTTGATTTACCTTTGAATTATAAATAAATAAACACATCAAAAGCTTGTCACAATAGCCGGAAATTGTCTTGTCTATTTCATCACTATGTGAGATCACAAGTATGAAATTAGCTCGAGGCATGAATGTGTTCTGTACTTAATGATGCTACATATTCCTTTAGCTTTCACACAGTTTACCTTTTCCAATGCCGAATACTTCTGTGTAAAATTAGTTTTATCGTCCAATGTAACTTAAAAAACGTTTAGCAATTACAAACTGAATCAACACCCTAAGGCAGCAATTTTTAGGATCTCATTCAGGAGATGTAATTTTTTTATCTTGGCCATTTCGCCGACTATACTGACTGGAATTTTCTTGTGGTCTTCTTCATTCCCTCCAGGCAAATACGACGCTACAACCTCAAATTAAACCACGACTGTTTCGTTCTTTCACATTCGTTAAATTCATTTTGCCCTTCGACGCTACGGAACGGTGATTAATGAGTAATGGTTTGGAAATACATAGAAAAAAAACTGTTATGGCCTAAGTTGAAATACCACTTCGAAATTTGCCTAGAGGAACTGAGGAAGACCACGAGACATTTAAGTCTGTGTAGCCGGTCTGCGGACGGAAACATGGACTCGATGGGACCCGAACCCGAAGCACAAAATAGTGTAGCATAAATAACACCAATGTAATTGTACTATAAAGATGGTATAGCATGCGGAAAGTTATTACTGTTAACTGTGAAGTTGGTGTGGTATGTGACACAGTAATGTTACTGTAATTTAAGACTGTGTATAATATGGTACACTAATGTTCTTCCACTATGAAAATTACTATGTTCTGGGATATTACACCATGAGTTTTGGTACATGTGCACCACCATTTCGAAGGTGTATGACACTATTAGACAAATCTAACAACGCAGTAAGTGGAGAAAAGTGTGTGCAGCTGCTAGGGGATCAGGCGGTGTCACAGACTATCTTAGATGCAAAGCAGAATGGTTAGTGCAAGGTTGTGTTGTTATGGTTTGTAAGTGAGGTCAAATACCTTCTGAAAGCCGATCTTCCCTTAGGCGCCAGATTTTTCAGACACTTTCTATTGTATCGACAATGCGGAAAATCCTTATGGGAAATTCAGTTGAGAGTCATGATAGCTGTTCCGTGTATCAGAGTACTACTCTGTATGCACTTCAGGTTAACACGTATCCTAGATACAGCTCGAGTGGTTTGTAACCCTGCTTCCCTAACCGGGGTTGAACCCACGTAATTTTTTCCATACTTTCAAATAGTCCCTGACTGACTGCTGCCTTATTTTCCCCAGTTAAATACCTTAATATTGTGATTTTAGCTATTTAATCTATTTGTAAAGGGCCAATACTTAAAGAGAAAAGAGCATAAAATTAAGACACAAATAATTTTTAGTATCAGTTGCGTAACACTAAGTGTAATAGGGCCATCCGGGGACTAAATATGGAAATTAAGTTTCCAGAAACTTCAGAATTTCTTTGTGATATAAATTTAATGTAACTTACTGCCTCCTTTAATTGCTCAATTCTTGTTACCATTCCTTTCGCGCTTTAAATTTCTGCTTCGTTTGCTTGTTACTGCTACAGTTGTATAAAGTAATGTAGGCCTAAGACATACGTGTATATGAGGCTATGTATAGGCCTAACAGTAATTTTGAGCGCAACTCAGTACAATGCAGTGTACAGTGGACACGTGCAGCCTTGGGTAGTGCATCAAGGTATTAAGTGCCATTGATCCACACTTTTGAGCCTTGTTTGAACATTTGAATTTAAGTGAAAGAGGAAAATCTTTAATGGCCTTTGAATTAAAGTGGGTGCGTGAATTCGATACCAGATGTAATAAACAGGACACTAATGGTCATTTTATTTAACATCTACACCGATCGTCCTCGGACAGGGTGAAAAAATTTAATTTGTCACTGAATTTAAAACATTTACGGCTCCCGTACGCAACTGCGACGTAAGCCAAATATTTCGGAAAGATCAACTCAGAGTTAGCTTAGGTCTTCTGGCTGTGACACTGTTTAGCTTACAGACAGGTACTAAGCTTTGAAGGAAAATGTTGAAGATGGTTCTTTAAAGATAGAGGCAGCATGTTTCTCTGAATCTTTTGTAACTCTCTACTACCTACACGGCGTCACACGCAGAAAACAATAGTATTAATATTCAATGCCGTGATAACATTAAGTCTTAATCCAGAATTTATTTCTCTGAGAAACTAATGCGGCACATAAATGAATGCATGCTATAATTGGTGTTCCTTTCTGTTGAACAAACATTTGAAAATTAAAATAAAATAATACCGTTGTCTTATATGTATGGTTACTAAAGTTACTCCTTTTAGGCATAAAAAATTAAGATTAGAGGGTTTTCGAATAAAATGCAGAGAAGAACATTTAGACATAAAAATGAAAATGACTGAAAAGCACAAAATTAAGCAATGTGGAGATTTATAATTTGAATCCTTCTCTTAACATTATTGGTGTGAAGAATGAAAGGGACTATTAAAAATGGAAAGAAACTCTCTTGTAAAACTTAAAGAGCAGATACTATATGAGTGGCCAATGAACAGATGGGAGAGTAATATATTAACGGATCTTGAATAAATCGGATATGATTTTTCGGAATGGGTTCAACTTTCTCCCATTAGGTCTAGTGGTCTGCTGTAGTAATGAATTATTTGGTCCCATAAAAGCGGCCTTTCCTTAGCCAGATGAGCAAATGTCACTTGTTTCTAAGAACACATTCTCACACCCTTTAACTCAACAGCATAAAGAAATATAGTTGTCGAAAAGTATATAAAAGCCTTTAAATAAGTAAATTTCGCCCTATAACAGGCCACGAAGGCCCAGAGGGGGAGTACAGGTATAGCTCTACCCTTTCTTTAACCCTGGCACTAGATGAGGGTGGGTGGTCAACTCCACGCCCCGGCCACTTTACCCCGGGAAAGAGAGCCGGTACCCATTTTATAGGAGGCTGGGTGGCCCCAGGGCCGGTCTGGACGGGTGCAGAAAATCTCGCCCCACCGGGATTCGATCCCCGGACCGTCCAGCCCGTAGCGAGTCGCTATACCGACTAAATAAATACAATTTTTGGGGTCTCTAGAATTGAATATAAGAAATACACGTGGCAATTCTTTTCTACGTAATTGGGTAATCTGATTCCGAAGGTTTTGAGGCAGCGTAGTGGCCTCGAAACGTCGGCATCCGTTTATCCTCTGACACAGCTTCATCTTCCAGAAGAAAGACCTCGTCAGCTACACCGCTGCAACAATTTTAAAATTGGCAATAAAAAGTGTGCGCAATCCACATAATTCGTATCTTGATACACTGACAACAGCAATCAGAATTTGGTTTAATATTCCAGAAATAACTAAGTCTTGTTATAGTTATTTTATGTATGTGTAAAATATATTCAGGCAGTACGGATAACGTCTCCTATTCAATGGGCAAAAAATGCTACCTTGAAATGCATATTGCAGCCAGAGCGTGAAAATCACGAATCACCACCGTCTATTTTAGAATTTAAAAATACGTTTATTTATACCTGAAATCCCACATACGTCTTTATTGGGTAATGCTTATTTAAGAACAGGTACATCTGTACTTTCTCTATACCAGTGCAAATAATTGTTAAAATACGGGTATCATATACTTGTGCTTGTGTAGCCATAAATGCTTATACAGGAATGGAGGTATTTCTCCAAACATTCTTGAATTCGACACTAATTCCGAGGAGAAATCCCCCATTACACATTGAGAATGGTCCCGAAGCCGGTCTGAGCACTAGAGAATGGAAAAATTTTATCCCTGCCGAAATCGAAACACAATAACAAATTTAATCACAATAGCGACTTCGCCATTTATTTTAACATGTTTAAACTAGGTATAGAATTTTTCTTGAGATTCCCCTCGCCGTGGTACTTCCAAATTCGTAATTGTAACCTGGCCGATCCCACTGGCCGCGCGCTCTAAGGCGTGGATCTGCGGCCGCTCGCTTCCTGGGTTTGTGGGTTCGAATCCCACCAGGGTATGGATGTTTGTCTGTTGTGACTGTTGTGTGTTGTCAGGTAGAGGTCTCTGCGTTGGGCTGATCACTCGTCCGGAGGAGTCCTACCGGCTCTGTGTGTGTGTGTGTCTAAATGAGTGTGATCCTGAAACCTCGATACCAGGGGCTCTTGCTCCATACAGGAAAAATTGTAACCTGACCGGGCATAATAATCTATTATGTTCTTAGGTCCAATTTCGTAATTATCAATATACAATGCAAAAGTTCCTTAGTGATGTAGGTACAAGGACTGAAAGTACATAGCTAAATGTACTGGAGCGTTGGTTTTCAGAAGATGAGCTGGAAAACAAGGACGTTAATAGATGTGTTAGATTACAAAGAAAATGAGACTAAGTATGAGTAACTCCTGCTTCGAGTGGCATCCATGTAATTTACAACAAGTCATTTCATCGTAGATAAAAACAAAAATCTGTCACTTTTTTCCACTTATAGAAAAGAAAGAAGAAGGCTGCACGAATCCTTAACGGTGATTCTTGCTTCGTAAATTTCATCGATAGCCAGAAGGAGAATACGAGTTAGATTATCACGTCATTCTTAATAAAGGTGTAAGTGCATTAGAGTCCATCAAGTACAGAAAACGTGTTGTGCTAATTGGCATCCTGAAAATGTATTTCTTTGTGTGTTATTTTATAAGCAATTTGCGATGACTAACCTTCCATTTGTGCCGAGGTTAATAATGAGTGGAAATATACATCTAGGCCCTGCTCCCCCTATGTTCGTTCACGGTGTGGACAGGAACAGCTCTACCGTTACCTTTTTAGCAATTACTAGGTTTACAGGAAATAAACTACTAACAATATGTTAATAAAATTTATTTTTACATCTCCTAATTCAGGTCCGCTCAACCTTCTATTTGGTGCTGGTAACTTCAACAAAATTTGGACTCCATGCGAGCAACATGAAATTCAGTACACAGAATAAATAATAAGTATTTATAAAATTATAGATATAATTTTACCTGTATCTTTTCTATACATCACTGTAAGTTAGGTGGAAAAAGTGGTCGTGTCCTTATTTGAATTTCTATTTCGGACCACATGGAGAAACTAATAAAACCCAAAGAATGTCTCAGTGAAAATAGTCAGTCTCCGGGTGGAAAACTGAAATCGGGGCTTTACAAATACGACGCAGGGCTTCTATATTGTACGTCAATTATAAATATTACAGTAAGCAAACACTTCCTTTTCTATCATTAATTGCGTTTGCACAGTGGTACAGCATTGGACTAGTACTCGAGAGGCAGACAGGTTCAAATTTCGGGTTCGCAGTTTACATCCTAGGTTTCTTTTTATTTTCTTAACATTTAAAAAAAATATAGCTGTAACTTCAAATAATTTATAACCAATTTCTCTCAGATCCACTCCGATTTGTAATAACCATCTCATTCGTTTTTCATTAAATGTTTCAAACACACACACACATTCTCTCTGTCTCTCATATGTCGTAAAATTACCAAATTCCAGCAGTTCATTAGGAGCTTCGTAACTCACAATACATACTTATAATTAATAAACTTAATGAAAAACGTATTTTCCTTATTAACTTTGACCTAACTGCTGAAATAAAGCAAACAATATGCGTGTGTTTGTAATCAGAAATATAAAATGTTTGTTGCTAAACACAGGCTGACACAGGCAGTACTGTTATGGCATGATAAAGGGTGAATCATTGTAAATCTATATGTGAAATATGTGTAAGCTTTCATAAATATATGAAACAAAATTTTTAAAATGTTTATAATTTTCTGTCAGTGAATCCATGCGGTCTCATCCACTCTCTCGATTTATATCCACACTCTTGTAGCCATAGATACACTGTAATATTGTGTTATTTCTCTTGAGATTACAATTGGAAGTACGTCAGTCGGGACAGTAGCAACCCAGTGCCATGCGTCTTCTTACCAGAAAAGACAGCACAACAAACGACGTTGGCACAGTTTAAACAAGATAAGGGACATATAAACATTAACTAGTCAAAGGCAAATTATTGCAAATAAACTTTGATCTTTGTCTCTAAAGACGGAATAGCTCAGTCAATATAGTGACTAGGCTTCCGGCAGGAAGGTCGTGGAATTGTGAATTGACTCCTGGGGGAGACAAAAAAATTATATTCTCTCAAGTATCCAGATCTGCTCAGAGGCCTATCCAGCTTCCTGTTCCAGGGTTACGGGGTGCTCGTTCCATAAGGATATAGTGGCTGGAACATGAAGCTGACCAGTCACCTCCATAAGAGATATCACCTCCATGTAGGACCGAGAGTAAGAACGAGGGAGTCTATACCTCCACTCACGCATATGCATTCGTGCATGGCGCATTCAAGGGCAATTTTACAGTTGTCCCTATCAGCCAGTAGGCAGTGGTTTTTCATTCCTCTTTCTGCAAAGTTCATGTGGAGTGTTCCAAATGTGGTAAATCATATTCTGAGTGCTGAACCACGATAAACTGTGCTCCATGTTTATTCTGCTTCACACAGTTGACGTTCACCATTGCTTTGTAACACTTGCAGCCCTTACTTGTTACAATGACGTCATTACACTCACGAATATGAGTTCTCAGGATTCACGTTTGCCACTTTGCATGACATTTGTAGCCTTTATTGTTTACCATAGCGATAGAAGCTTTCATATTTAACCTTGGCAGAAAAGGTGGGAGTGGCTTCAGAGAAAACCATTGGAACTTTGTTACAATGTGAAAGTGAGAAAAATAGCTAAGTCGGTAAAGCAACTAGGTCACAGGCTGGACGACCGGGAAATCAGGATTCGATTCCCAGCGCCGGGACAGGCATTTCTCTGTGTTTTCATACCTTCACAGAACCTAACCCGTCTTTCACCTCCGATAGGTAGAGCGAACTGGATTGTAGCTAACCACTCTCCTGCACCTAGTGCCAAAGTTTAAGAATGACTGGAGGTGTTTTTCCACTCCCCTAAACATCATTCCTGGCGTAGGGCTAAATTAATTAAGAAAAAGCAGTTTTATCCATAGACTTGAAAGTCAAATTGTGTTATTTTAAAAATACTTAAACTAACTCCATGGAGCAGAGTTCTTCCTGAGAAACTAACAGATCCTCAGGTAGTCAAGAAATTCCCCTCATTTTATGGAACCTGAAAGTCTGTTACCGCATTTACAAGAGCTGGCTACCTGTTCAAATCCTGAGACAAATCAATACAGTCCATGACTCCCTATCCCACTTATTAATATACATTTTAATATTATCCTCCCATCTACGCCCAAGTCTTCCAAATGGTCTCTTTCCCTCAGGTTTCTCCACCAAAACTCCGTATGATCCTCTCATGTCTTCCATACGTGCGACACTCCCTGCCCATCTCATTCTTCTTGATTGTATCATGCGAATAATATGGTGAGGAGTAGAGATGATAACGCTCCTCGTTATGTAGTCTTTTCCACTACCCTATTACCTCGTCCCTCTTAGGCCCACATGTCCTCAGAAAATATATAAACAGGAAAACAAACCTTGTAAGTGGTGCTTTTACGCCTCATATCGAACTGATGCTTCCTTGCACAACACTACATATAGTACTTTCGAGGGATCGGTATACACTGCTCCGCTCTCCTTGGCATTCATTGATAGGATCATCGTTCAGAACGACCCAGTCGTGAGATCCATTCGTCCATTACTGGATTACCAGTGAATCCAGCATATTTGGTAAATAATTGTTAGAAAGTGCACTGTTCACAAGCATGAAACAGAAAGGTTCTGTTGTTTCGCACTCTCTATAATTGCGTACTTCAGAACGCTGTGTGTCGACAGATGTGACGCTATAAAATTATACGACCAACAGAAATTTTATTCAGGTCTCTTTTGAACTCTTGCCTTGTTCATTTTGTAATTATATATTAACAAATAAAATGATGAAGTCGGGGCCGCAGTAGCGCAGTCGGCATAGCGAATCGCTATAGGTTGGACTGTCCGGGGATCGAATCCCAGTGGGGACGAGATTTTTCGCAGCCGTTCATACCGGCACTGGGGTCCACCCAGCCTCCTGTAAAATGGGTACCGGGTCTCTTTCCCGGGAGTAAATGGGGCGGGGCGTAAATTTAACTACCTATCTGTCGCCGAGGTTAAAGAAAGAGTAAAGCTATACTCCACTCCTATTTGGGCCTTCATGGCCTGTTCTAGGGTGGAGTTTATCTTTTACTTTACATTGTACTTACCTGAAGTCGGTATATTCTTTCGGACCAGTTTGAAGAAGTAACGGACTTTTGTACATATGATTAAGAAGGGAAATTATTTGAATACATTGGAAGAATTTTATATTTACTCGGAGACCAAAAATTATAATGAAATTAACGATAAATTGAGTGTGGGATTTGATAAAATTTTTGATGTAATAGTACTACATGACAACGATAGAAGTCGACCTTGATCATACTACGTGATGTTCAATACGTGTGTTAGTACAGTATCACGTTCATTTATACTTGATACACAACATGAACTGAGAAACAAACTTCCTAAGTACCATAAGAATTTCTTATACTACTTATTAAACGAACTTGTTTTTATAGCAAAAGATCAGTTACTTTAACTCTTTCTTCCCTCTTACCCGTTTACAGAGACCTCTCACGTAATTCTAAATTTTACAGCAATCCTTATTACGCAGAATTCATACACAGAAAATTATTATATCAAAGCTCCAACTTCACATGAATTCACATCTTGGAACACAACTGACAAATCAAATTCAGTATGCCTGCTTACCACCTGCAAAATCATTCAATATGCACAGACTATTTACGTTTGTATACATCAAGTCTAATATTCTTTATTAATAATAAAACTACTCGAGGAGGTATTGTAATAAACCGCTTATATTAAAAGTGAATTCTATTTATATGTGTGAGAGAGAGACCTCTTTTATCTTAATATTACCTTCCTATAAATACTTTTCATTAGTCTCACCTGAAGATGAGCTTATAACACGCTTAAACCGGTGTCGACCTAATGTAAGTAGTATAATATTGCTTAAAATAAAGCGTTGTGTTTTACTAACTTTTAACGTTCTTCATATAAAGGGATGTTGCCAAACAAATAAGTCTGTATTTATGTTCGTTAGTGAAATTTTCGAAATAATAATTATAATTTAATATATTACGTAGTTATTCATTACTGTCCCTTAAATGTTGCTGATTTTTCATATAGTTATGTAGAATAATGCAAAATATTAAGAAAGTATTAATACAGTTTAGGTCTATAAGACATAAAGCCTACATGTAGAACACAGACATGTTCAAACATAGAACGATTCATGATGGCTGTCTGAGCTCTACTAGCCTAAAGTGCTTATTCGCATTGAAGTACAGCAGGGGCAATGCTCAGAAAACCAACACCCCTTAGAAAAGTAGCTTTGAATTTACGTGTATTTCAGTGTGTTCAGAATAAATGTAAGGTTACATGGAACTTGGTCCCTCAGCCTTAATTCCGTATCTACCCCCATAGCTGCTACATCAACTTATTGTTATTATATCTGAGGTTCGTGTATAATGTTTCCTTTATGGCCACATTTTAAGGCCCGCGGTTCTTTGATGGCGGACCGATTCAGAGCAGTTTGACCCGAGGCATGACGGGGAAGGAAACGTCTACTTCCCAGGGCACGATAGAGTGTGGAATTTATCGAAGATCCGGTCAGACGCGATGCATGCTCCCTGCTGGGCCGTTTTTCCTCACTGCACGATATTAACGCCTTACTTGGCACACATGTGTACATGTTACTGTATTAGTATCCACTTCGAGAGGTATTTTACCTGAACTGATTACAGCAGTAGGTATTGCATGGGTCTGAAAATTGCTTCGCTTAAGAAAAAGAGCAGTGTGGAGAGCAAATAACAGGGTATAATAAGGTTCAACTATCATTATCATATTAAAGAAAATACATAAAAACCTTCACAGGACGGCCTGTTAAGGAAAATTTGTTCTTTTGCAAGAAGTGAAGGTATATGGGGAGAGAGGGGGTTAGAGACATAGTTCCAGGCATTCTTAAGGTCCGTAGTCAGCTTCATGTTACGGCCCCTTTTCTCTCGGGGTAAGATCCCTCTGTACCTATTACATAGACTGTTAGGAGGGCCTCATATCATTTTGGAGGTTTTGGAGAATATACACAATTTTCCCCTGCCAGGAATCGAAAGGTAAGACTTCGGCCGTTCAGCCTGTAGCCTAGTGACCATATTGAATAGTATTACAAGCTGCAGCACGGTGTTACCGGTGTGATTAAATGGAGGGTGATGGGTGGGATACATGGCACGCACGTGAGAAGAGAAATTCCTAAAGGTTAGGTTAGTAAACCTCAGGGAGATCTTTATGTGGAGACATTGTTGTAAATAGGATTATACCCTCACAATATACGCCAGAGAAGTTATATAAAGAAGATTTAGACTACCGATCAATTTGGCTTTAGTAACAGGTTTTCTGACTTGGGTTGGGGGGACAATTTTTAAGTTTCAGTCTGGAAGACTGTGGTTTTTGCAACTCCTCTGCGTGAATTCTGAAATGTTATCCTAATACGTGCCATTATTGATTCCTTCCATGTTGTTACCAGTTCATTATTCGTATCGTGTAGCAGCCTGCATAGCGTAGTAGGCTACGGGCTGGCCGGCCTCCGATTCAAATCCCGGCGGAAGCAAAATATCTGCCCCTTCTACAAAGCGTCCATTCTGGCCCTGGGGCCCACCCAGCCTTTTATCAAATGGGTACCGGAGTTATTTACTGGAGGTAAAGTGGCCGAGGCGTGATGTTGACCATTCACATCCATCTAGTGTCAATGTTGAGAATGAGTGGAGCTATACCTTTACATCCCTTATATCCTTTCAAGGCGTGACACAGAAAACTTATTTATTTTTTGCCTGTGCTTCTTATCGTCCAAACATTCGACAGTCTATAATCCGAGCTAGTGACAACTGCGTTTAGTAACATGCGGACACAAACAGGATTTGTCCTGGCTTCAATTGGCCTAACATACAGTAAATTATCAGGCTTTCTGAAGACAATCATAAATGTGCGGTTTCTTTAAAATTATGGAAGTCTTCGAGCGACTGTGCAAACCAACTTTTCAAGAATGACCATATCCCATAAAATCTGTCTAATGTGATACACAGCCGCCTTATTTACTACATTTAAAGTAATTGTTGTGTCTGCTATATTTCATCCAAGATCTGGTGTGTATTGTTGCAATGTGCGGCGAGATAGTACAGAAATGTAGACATTCCTGTGATGTATGTACTCAATACACAAAAAATTAAGCTGATATTTTTTGTTCAACCACGATCACACGGACAAAGTACAAAGTATTTTGTAGCTTCTGTGAGTTAATATGTGTTATGCCATTATACCCTCTAAACAACCATGAGAACACTATTTATTCTACCTAACCATGTGCATTTGGTTTAGGCTGTTCTAAGAATTATCGAATTGGTCAAGAAAACCCTTGTTTTTATAGAATCCGGAAGTTTATTGCCGCCTTTACAAAAATCTTCTATTGGACCCTATCTTTAGCGAGATTCGTAAAATGGAAATTTAATGGGACGAGGAATTAAGAAGGGGTAGCGAAAAAAAAGAAGATTCGGAGGAGGAAAAGAAGAGGAAAAAGAAGGAAGAGAGAGAGATTTGCCGTCTTATCTTTTCTTCTCTCCTATTCTCACATTTACTCTTCTATCCTGTCCTTTATTTTTCGCTTTGTTTCTCGCTTATCTTTCCCCGCGCCCAAACAGACGCCGTTCAGTGCTGCCTTTACCGACGGTTTTTCAAGGAAAAAACGTTAAAGGTGGCTAGAAGGCGAAAGTCACGTGGTAAATTTCGCAATAGAAATTTAGGGAACAGGAGGAAGACAAATTTCACAGAAGTTCTTAGATCAAAGTCTTTATCTTGTATACAGCAGGAGACGGCAAAAGAACAGGGTTTAAGCTTTGCTTCAGTTTCAGATCTTCTAGATCACTTTCTGGGTGTAAATAAATTGTCAGCTTCAAGCTCGAGCCGCTTTGCTTATATTATAATTTCGTTGTTAGTAACACACCTATAGGGGCCAAATTTGATTAATTGCTAGCTTCACTGTATTCAGCAAAACACATCCCTTACCGCGAAATCGTCTATTCAATGTCCACCTTGGTACAAAGATTTGCAGGGCTCGTAGAATTGCTTCGTAAAGAAAAGGCACGAAAAAGGAAGTGAAAAATGAATGACAGAGGGAATATGTATGATAAGGCCAGTGGAATTAAAATGAATTGCCATTTCTATCGTATGTGAGTCAGACGCGAGACTGATCGACCAAAAGGGAGATGCATGGCAGGCAACAACGATGGAAAAAATCATCCCATTGCTTCTCCCTCTCTTGTACCTTGTTTTAATACAGTCTATACATATATGTTGGGGTAGGGGCAATCCATTATAAAGTGAAAAAAGTTACATGGCTTAGTCCATTTGTTGAAACTCGGTTTCTTTCGATGGCCACGCAGTAGCATTCATCAGTGAGCTATTCGCACAAACAATTTGCTTACTTTGCGTCCCGCTGAGCCTTTCATTCCCTGCCTTGTCAGCCATATAAGGCGTTCCATTGCTAATTGCTGTTACTGGGTACGACCTTGTAACAAGGGAATCGCGAAGGGAGACAGAAATACGTCGTATTGGTAAATGGGAAGTCTACAAGAAAGGGAGCCTGTATTACAGGAATCGTATGCAAATGAGGAGCCATGGTTGAAATAATGGGACAAAGATAACAAAATGAGAAAAGGTAGGAAGAAAGTGTGAAAGAGAGGAAGGAGGAAGAAAAAAAAGGAGAAGACAGAAAGTAAAAAAATGGAAGGATATATCAAATACAAAAGAAGAGAAAGAAAAAGGAGGAAGAAAATTGAAAATACGAGAAGAAGTAGGAAAGCAAGAGGAGAAAGATGGAAAAAGAAGAAAGAAAGAGAAACGCAGAAGAAAGAAATAAGTAATGTGTTTCACATGAGGTTTTTCACCAGTTGTCTTCAGACTGTGCGTCGTGGGAAAATAATTCATTCAGGTTTCCAAGAGTTTCTGAAAAGTCATTGCAAAAACAAACTTGAAATTAGTTAATCAAAATTATAAAATTAAGGCCGTTCTCTTCGAAGAAATTGTATGCGGTTTCTGAGAGATATGCACGTGGAATGTACAGAAAAATATTGGTTACAGAATCAGTCACATAAACACGTGTGTGTAGTAATGGTCACAGAAACATTCATGTAAACACGTGTGTGTAGTTTCGGTTACAGAAACATTCATGTCAACAAGTGTGTTCAGTATTGGTTACAGAAACATTTATGTAAACACGTGTGCGTAATATTGGTTACAGAACCATACATATAAACATATGTGTTTATTATTGTTTACAGGAATATTTTTAAACACATGTGTGTAGTGCTGGTTTAAAAACCATTCATGTAAACATGTGTGTATTAATGGTTAGACAAACCATTCTTTTAAACACGTGTATGTATTATTGGTTCAGAACCATTCATGTAAACACGTGTGTGTATTATTGTTTACAGAATAATTCACTTAAACCCAAATGTGTGTTATTGGTTACGGAACCATTGATGTAAACATGGATGTGTAGTATTAATTACAGAACCATTCATGTAAAGACGTGTGTGTATTATTGGTTAGGGAACCATTCATGGACACACTCATTTATTTTAATGATTACAGAACCATCTCTGTAAACACGTGTGTGTATTATTTGTTACAGATCCATTCACATAAACACGTCTATTTATTATTGGTTTAAAACCATTCATGTAAACACGTGCATGTTATACTTGTTACAGAACCATTAATTTAAACACGTGTGTAGTTTTGGTTACAGGACCATTCATGTAAAAATATATGTGTATTACTGGTTACAGAACCATTCATTTAAACACGTGTATGTTGTACTGGTTACAGGCCCATTCATGTAAATACGTGTTTGTGTTATCGGTTACAGTACCGTTTATATAAACACTTTTGTGTATTATTGGTTAGAAAACTATTTATGTAAACACGTGTTTGTTTTTTTGTTAGAGAACCAATCACGTAAATACGCGTGTGTATTATTTGTTACAGAACCATTCATATAAACACGTGTGTGTATTATTGTTTACAGAATAATTCACTTAAACCCAAATGTGTGTTATTGGTTACAGAACCATTGATGTAAACATGGGTGTGTAGTATTAGTTACAGAACCATTCATGTAAAGACGTGTGTGTATTATTGGTTAGGGAACCATTCATGGACACACTCATTTATTTTAATGATTACAGAACCATCTCTGTAAACACGTTTGTGTATTATTTGTTATAGATCCATTCACATAAACACTTTTATTTATTATTGGTTTAAAACCATTCATGTAAACACGTGCATGTTATACTTGTTACAGAACCATTAATTTAAACACGTGTGTAGTTTTGGTTACAGGGCCATTCATGTAAAAATATGTGTGTATTACTGGTTACAGAACCATTCATTTAAACACGTGTATGTTGTACTAGTTACAGGCCCATTCATGTAAATACGTGTTTGTGTTATCGGTTACAGTACCGTTCATATAAACACTTTTGTGTATTATTGGTTAGAAAACTATTTATGTAAACACGTGTTTGTTTTTTTGTTAGAGAACCAATCACATAAATCCGCGTGTGTATTATTTGTTACAGAACCATTCATGTAAACATTTGTGTAGTATTGTTTAGAGCATCATTCATGTAAACACGTGTGTTTAGTACTAGTTAGAGAACGATTCATGTAAACACGTGTGTGTAGTGTTGGTCACGGAACAATTGATGTAACCACATGTTTGTAGTATTGATTACAGAACCATTAGTGTATACACGTGTTTAGTACTGGTTACAGAACCATTCATGTGAACTCGTGTGTTTAGTATTGTTTACAGAACCATTCATCTAACGACGTGTATGTAGTATTGGTTACAGTACCATTCATGTAAACACGTGTGTGTAATATTGTTTACAGAACCATTCATATATACACGTGTGTGTAGTATTGGTCATAGAACCATTAATGCAATCACGTTTGTGTATTATTGTTTACAGAACCATTATTGTTAACACATGCATAGTACTTGTTATAGAACTATTAATTTAAACACATGTGTGTAGTATTGGTTACAGAACCATTTATATAAACACTTGTGTGTAGAGCTGGTTACAGGAACATTCATCTAAACAAGTGTGTGTTATTGGTTACAGAACCATTAATGTAAACGCATGTGTTTGTTATTGGTTACAGAACCATTCATGTAAACACGTGTGTGCAATGTTGGTTACAGGACCATTCATGGAAACACGTGTGTGTTGTGTTAATTGCAGGACCATTCATGTAATCATGTGTGTGTAATATTGGTTAGAGAACCAGTCATGTAAATACGTGTGTGTAATATTGATTATAGAATCATTGATGTAAACACGTGTGTATTTCAGTAATCACCATAAAAGCTTGTAGTATTCGAAACTGAATTTTTTAGTGCTTATTTCATTACTTCTGTTTCTAGATTTGTTTTGTGTTTTCACTATGCAAAATTACGAGAACAAAACCTGAAAATATTGAGTGAGTTACATGCTTGCGAATTTATTCTCAGACAAAAGTTCGTATCATTATAATTATATCAGAGAATTTTACAATTAATTTATGGCGCATATTTTCTTAAAGTGTTGGTAGTTTTACAGGTGTTTCAAATTTATTGCTTTCATGCAAACATACCTTATATTTATGCATTTTACAAATCCCGACATTTTATCGTATCCAGAACCACCTAAATCTATAATAACTCGCAAAATCTCTTCTCTTACTTATTTATCTCAGTGAAGATGCATTAATTCACATTTGACTCTGTAAAATGACCAGCAAGTAATTCTGTGGATAAATGAGAATTCCTATTCTAAACACATCGTTCCTCTCCGTTCCAAACTCTGTCTTCTACTTTATAAATCCGTCTCATATATCCTCCGGGTAATTCGCTGGTGTGGGTCTATTTAATAAGTTATTTGGCCGCAGGCACTTTCAGTTCCTACGTTTTATCTCTGGCGCCAGTTTGGAGATTTGCAGTTGTAACAAGCAAACAGTTTATCACAATACGAAATAACACACATAAGTCTTACAGTAACCGGAACTTCGTTATAAATGCATATTTTTTGTGCTCCAGCAATATTTAGGATAGGAGCAAAATCTCTTGGGATTATGAGATTAAAGACGTACATGGGAATTATAAAGTTTACAGAACGTAGAAGTTAATAAACTCTCTATCTTCAAAGTTTCAAATAGTAAACATCACAGCAAATAAACTGAACAATTACGGCACAATGATCTTTTTATTTTACTGAATGTGTAACAGACTCCAATTTAATGTGCTTAAAAAAGTAGTATAGAAATGTTTAAAAAATTGCTGACAATTGCTGAGAATAATGGGGTAGATCAGCATTTACAGGATTAAAGGTAAAGTTCGCCCTATAACAGGCCATGAAGACACAGAGGGGGTAGAGGTATAGCTCTACTCTTTCTTTAACCTCGGTGTTAGAGGCAGGTGTATGATCAGCGACACGTCCCGCCCGTTTTCCCCAGGAAAACAGACCCGATACCCATTGTACAGAAGGCTGAGTGAGCCTCGGGGCCCATCTGGACGGGAAGGGTAAACCTCATGTCCAGCGGGTTCAAGCCCCGGACTGTTCAGCCTGTAGCGAGTCACTATACCGACTGCCCCATCGCAGCAGCTTATTTTAAAATATTACAAACTAAAGATGTATAGGAGTAACATTTTATTGCGGGAATGGGGAAATGATGAGTTTAGGTTTTATGGGGGATAAAAACGTGTAACAGGAAATTTGACTCGGGAACTCTCCAGTGATAATGGTAGCTTTAAAAGGGAAGAATACATTGCAATATATACCAGGAAGTAAAGTTTTGAGAATGGGTTGTAACTGACTCATAATCAGGCCGATCTCAGTGATCATTGTCAAACACAAATTTCCCATGGACTGTACAGGCAGTAGGCTTGGGACTTCACCGATAGATTCCGAAGACTAAATTCTATTTTTATGGAGAGATAAGTTTGCGAGACTTTGTTCGGCGATCCAGCGTTCGAAATACAAGTCAGTAGCCATGTTTTACGTGTACATGTATATATGTACACAACATGTCTGTCCGAGTTCGGAACCGCTGAATGCCAAGTTGTTTTGTTCGTAATTAAGCATCACACCATTAAAGCGTATGGGTTATGGACGAATTGCTCCACCTAGTTTAGCCCCGGCAACTGTACCCTCGAGGAAAGAGCTCTTGGTGACCAATAAATAAGTTACTGGGCCCCAATGTCTTTCTCGATTCTTTGATGGAGAGGAAACCTCCTTGCCCGTGTCTGAAATCAAACGCCTTCTCTGTCGTTCATCCGGTTAGGCTGAGCCATCCCGGGTCAGTTAGAAAACAGCGTACCTTTCAAAACGTTTGGCTTGTACAAAGACTGTTCTGTGTGATAACGGTCGCATGCAGATACGTTACACAGAACATCAGGTTGTGTGTCTTGCGGCTATAAACAGAAAGTGGACAGAGACCTTAGCGGGAAAGACGAAAGCCCTGTCCCCTCCCAACTTCCTGTCTGTTATTGACCCTCTACTTGCATATACATAACACGCATAAACAAGTTACATATATTATCCGTCCAGTACTTTCGAAATTCGAATAAGGATCTTACACTGTCGCTAAAGAAATGCTTCTGGAAAAGCTCAGAGAACTTTTAGCCGTGATGTAGGGACACTTGCGAGATGTAATTTTCTCAGGGCGGTGACAATGAAAATTATCATCTTAGGTGACATGTTGCCGTGGAATTTACAGACGTTTCGTAGGAAGATACTGTCTTCTTGTGAAGGGTATTTACGCTGCTACTAACGTCGGCAAATTTCTTCCAGAAGAAAAGACGTCACATCTCAGCAGACGGCAATCTATGCAGGAAAAGATATTCATGTTTATTATAAATGTATTCGTTTACTTATGTATTTATTTATCTATTTATGGCCTAGGCCTTTTTAATATTGTTGTTAATAGCTCAGACTACGTACCATAGAATAATGGGACAATTGCTGGATAATGGTTTGAAAGTATGTAGAAAAAGCAAACATGTGCTGGTTTAACGTACTGTCCGGTATTTTTTGGTACACCAGAAATCAGTCGCATGGTGATTTAAAGTACTGTCCACCATTCTTTGATAAACCAGAAAGCGGTTACAGTCTGATTTAAGGTACTGTCAGGTATTCTTTTGTACACCAGAAAGTTGTTATAGGCTGATGTAAGTTACTGTTTAGTATTGCTTGGTACATCACAAAGCCTTAATCAGGATGACCGCTTCTAGACCGAAATGTAAACCCGGATCCTTCTAATACGATGCAAGTTTCTTACCCACTCGACAGGTACAGTCTGAGAAATACATGTCATTTCCAGTTAAGTAATAGATCGCATACTTCTCACGAAACAGCAATTTGTCGCAACCCACACAATTCGTCAAACTGAGATTCCCCCACTACTAGACAGTTGGGTTACAAACACACCTTCTGTCAAAATGTTGTGTCCACCAAAATCTGCTTGTCTTTATATTTTCGTAAAAACGTAACAAGCACAACCTTGATTTCAGGCTTCCGCGCATGTTGATGAGATCTGCGCTCCTCTGGGATATTAGGCGGCGTTATGTAGTAATTGTTTACCGACGTTTCGGGACAGCGGGTCGGTCCCATCTTCACGGGTCAAGAGTCCGAATAATATCCCAGAAGAGCGCAGATCTCGTAACATGCATAATTGCTGGTCTATTAAGGATCTTCTGTAAAACTGTGTCGGTGGGTTACGACAAATTGGTGTTTCATGAGAGATATAGTCTTCTATTTTTAACATTACTTGCTCTGATTTCAGTTAGTACCATTTACGGTTACATCCGTTGTGGAGCGACGAGTAATAGTGATGGGACGACAACTGAAAGAGGAACCGGAAATGACGTGAAGAATGTAGGTTTAATTTCTGAGATGTTAGAAATCACTCGCCTACCAACAACTGCACTATTAAAATAAATTGTCACTCAATGGTACCCTACATACGTTTCGGTCACTACATGACCATCATCAGGGGTATCTATATATATATGTATATGCACTTCACTGCGCGCTGTCCACTTTTGTTGTTTAATTTATGGTTGTATTGTCGATGTTGTTATGCACTGGGAATTTTTTGTATACACTGCACTTCTATGGGTGTGACGTTGGTTGTCTATTGAGATCGTCGTGTGTTAAACTATTTCACTGATAAAATTATTAAAACTTTGGTTGTCTTGTCGTAGTCGATGTTCTATGATGTGGTGAGGTGTAGTGGAGCTGATGTTACGCCCGTTGATTATTCGTTGTAAATTGTTGCACAATTAGTAGTTTAATAGTTTAATACACGACGATCTCAATAGACAACCAACGTCATACCCATAGAAGTGCAGTGTACACAAAAATTCCCAGTGCATAACAACATCGATATTACAACCGTAAATCAAACAACAAAAGTGGATAGCGCGCAGTGAAGTGCATATATATATATATATATATATATATATATATATATATATATATATACCCCTGATGATGGTCACGTAATGACCGAAACATATGTAGGGTACCATTGAGTGACAATTTATTTTAATAGTGCAGTTGTTGGTAGACTAGTGATGTCTATTACCATAATGCACGGTAAACAAAAAGTAAAGTTTCTGAGATGTTACTCGATATTGAATGGACGGAATGAGGAAAGCGACGACAAGCCTCTGTCTTATTTTATTAGTTCACGTTTTGTACCGCAAGGCCTCCTCATATTCATATTTAGTTCCAAAATATGAACTTCTTAGTCATGTGTCCGGACATTGAATAAGGTAAAATTCTATTGGAATGTCCGCTTAGTGTCCGTAGAGTATTCCGGGCAGAACTCAAGAATTTATTTTGCTACTTCCTAGAGTTTAGAGGCCGGCCTAGCGCAGCCGATATAGCGACTGTGCTATGGACTGTACTATCCGGGTATGGAATCCCGGTGAGAGCGAGATTTTCCGCATCCGTCCAGAATGATCCTGAGGCTCACCCAAACTCCTGTACAGTGGATACCGGGCGACCGATGCGAGGCGTTGACCACCCACCCCCATCTAGCGCCGAGGTTAAAGAAAGAGTAGATCTATAACTCTACTCCTCCTTTGGGCCTTCATGGCCTGTTCTAGGGAGAACTTTACCTGTACCTTACCTTTTACTTCCTAGAATTCTCTAACTGCATATGTATTAGTAACTGTAATGTTGTTTGATATTTTTGTAAAGACGTTAATACTGAAGTGCAGTTTCTATAAAAATCAAACTTGCTTTGCATCGTAGCCATATTTGTAGTCGTAGAATTACAAACTATTTTTCACTTAGAACATATAGCTAAGTTCATGATCCATTTTTAAGTACATCTGTCACTTGTCTAGATTGAAACTGCTCATTACCAATAATCAACAAAGAGAAAGTTAAATAAAAATTTCAATAGGATTTTATTTTTCCTATTATTTTCTTTATCTAGTGTGAGATTATTCTAAGCCTGAATAGTAGTTAACTTTTTCCATTTTAAGTTAACTGTTGCTTACAGACAGCATCGTGTTTGCCCCTATGTCACTGTAGCAAGGTTACATAACACAGCCTGAAATGTAATACATGACACCACATTTACTGGTATTAATAGACTTCAACGCAATTAAAGCTGAAACCAGCGTCACACATCACGACATCTCAAGCTCTACAGCATCATATTGTATGGAGCTCCTTATGTGCACTGGTTTCTTGTTAATATCCTTTCTAACGCCTATGCAGTGCAGCACGAAATAAAGTTACACTGAGCTGTATTAAACCCCTGACTGTGCTAGGGGACGTTACTTGATTTAACTGAGCATGAAAATGAGTAATACGGTGGCTTTCAAACGATCGTGTGAGTCATATCTTTGCATTACTGCCAATAAAACTTGAGCACATGCAAAAACGGAGATTCTGATCATTTGAACTACCCATAACATGAATGAAAGGTTTAACTTCATGAGTTATTTGTTTTTGCTTAGCACTTTGAAAATTCTACTCAAGATATCAATTCCAAACTCTCAGAGAACTGATTTCGTTTTCATTACAAAAATCAATCAGTTAATAATGTACAGGCAAATAATCGATGCGTTATTTCAGGCTTCCGCTGCGGAATAACTTAAATCTTCGCTTTTCTGGGATGTTACGCAACGTTGGTAGGTAGGTGGTTAGTTACCGATGTTTCGGGACAATCTATCGGTCACTTCTTCAAGGGTCATTCAGTCCAAGAAGACTGCTTGACTTAGTTCAAATAATCGATGTTCTCTGCTTTAACCATATAAAACAGACACAAATATTGTGTTGACAAAACACAGAGTTTCTTGATGTTACAGCCGTCGGTACCTGCAGTTACTGTTAGGCTGTCAACGGATAATTATATCAAATTTAAAATCAAGTTAAAATTATTCTAACGTACTTTCTAATGAGTTATATATAGTCCATTGCTTTGGTACAGCGTAGTTGATATACTGACTATACTGCTGACTGGACAATCCAGGAAAAAACAACTTTTCTCTTCTGTAAAATGTCCAGGGAGGCTGTGGGGCCCACTCAGCCTCCTATTCAATTAACATTGGTGTTTCTTCACGGGGTAAAGCGGCCAGGGCGTGAAGTTCACCACCCACCTCTATCTATATTTGAGGTTAAAAATGAGTGGAGCTAGACCTCTACTTCCCATATCTGCTTTGATGGCGTGGAAAGGAAAATTTTACCTTTTCACTTTGTCACTGTTATTGATAACATGAGGTGCCGGATTTTGACTCTCAGGTCTTACACCCCAGTGTCGCCCTCAAGTTTGTGTTCACAGCATTTCAGCATTTTTATTACATGTGCAATTTTATCCCTATTATTTTATAATTTTCTAAATATATTTCTAGATAAATTGTGTGTTGTATTGCCATTCCCATTTGTATTGATATTTATTCGTATATAGTAATTTTTACCAATACTCTTTATAGTTACATTTTTCTAGCATTCTCATACTTATTTCTGTGTCGATATTCCTAAGTTTCTTACTCATAATCTCTTCCCAACAAATCCCTTCTTCTTCACACCTCGATTTCCAACTTCATTCTGGCTCTTCACCACACTTAAGACAAAGCAAGTGTTCAGTGTTTATCCTGACCTTCCTCTGTCACCATTTTCCTGTTCTCCATCATAATATTCGTCTCACTCCTTCCTCCTTCTGCTATACTTTCTCGTACTTGACCTTTAACTATCACACACTTGTAAACAATAGTAGGCATTTCTTCCACACTAAGAACAAGCTGATATGTATGTCACCATTATTCAGTATTCTTTAAAGAGGCAGCAGCAGTTCCTCTGCGACAGATGTAGGCCTAATCCCTATACACGTGTCCACTTTACTCGGTTTGCAGATCCTCTGTTATGCAAAACGTACAGATCAACTGAAGAAGTAATTAGTGCTATAAGACTCACACTGCCCTGAGTGGCAATATTTTTCCTGTGCCTCTAATTCTACCACAGAAAGGTCCGTTGTGGTCAAGGGGAAATTCAAATGCAGGAGTCATATTTGTTCCAGAGGAGATAACTACTACTAAAATAAACATGAAAGCAATTATCATCAAAATAATTACACTAAAGGGTAATGTCTAGTGGCTTGATATAATAAAGAATGATATTACGCGTGCATTATTATGCAGTAACATTTTAGCTATACCGTTATAACCAAGAGCACTGCCATACTGACTAAAGTGTAGTACAAGGAGTGTCTATCTATTGTTCGTTTTACACACTGTATTAAGAAAATAATTTTGCGCCCAAGACTTAATTATTTGACCGCATCAGTCAATAAGTTCAGAGCTATTTGATGGACAAGTTAAAACAGCAAGTGTGTGTCCTGCAGAGTGCATAGATGAAGACAGACGTTTTCTCAGTGGAGTCTGAGGACATATTTCTTTTTATTCTATAGTACTATCAAGATATATGATAACACAGTATAAATAATCTTTGTTTAGCTGAATACACTTGAGTGTAAGGATAGATTGGTTCAGACATGTCTCATGATCTTGTAGATGTGAACTACAGTAGTCGTATAAGCATATACAGCCAGTATCTTGCTTACTGGTGTAGGTCCATATCAAGTGTTAATTTTCACATAATTTTATAACTACTCCTAGAGTAAGAAACAAAGTTAGTCAAACTCAACACCTTATTGTAAGTACAATTATATTACTTACATAAAGTCGTTACATGCTTCAGCCCGTAATAGGACCATCCTCAGGCGAGGCTAATACAAAATATGTAAATGAAGGTAATATAAAAATGAAAGAGACCTCTTTCATTTTTATATTTCCTATTTGGCAGACTTTATTGTTTACTATATATTTACATGACACAAAGTGGTGTCTCCTCCAAAGTTTATGATTAGCCTTTTCCGCCATTTTGTTAGGGAAATAATTGCTATTTTTTTTGATAATGAAAACAACACTTACATAAACTCTGTGAGTAAAATGCAGTCTTTTAAAGCAGCCGTAGGTAGTACATATATATATATATATATATATATATAGTGACCATAGTGCTTTAAAATATATTCACCCCTAAATTAATGAATATCCAGAATTATCAACGGCTCTGTTTGAAATATATTGAGTGTAATTCTGAGCGAGAATAACGAAATTAAACTTAGTAAATATGGCCCATATCAAATTGCAAAAAAATCTGTGAAAGGTTTATGGGATATTTAGTAAAGTCTGTGTATGTTTTAACACAAATTAAATTTTAGAGTTTTTAGGTGTTCGCAGCGGTGTCTGAGGTCTCATTTCTCCAGAAATGTTCGAAGCGTAAGTGGGCACGTAGCTTTCGGCCTTATGAGATGGAGTTCGTAGTATCGAAACGTCGTCAATATGAGCCTTGAAGATGAGACCACTATATTTTATCGAATATTCGGGAGCCATTTCAACGTGGACGTGGTCCCATATCCCAGAAGAACGGGGATCTCAAATTACGATTTATTGTAGAATAATACTACTGAAAAACCTAAGTTTCCGTATCTATTTTTATCAAAATTTGTGAAATGTTTTAGCCTGTATGTGAAAGAGGCCCTTTTTGTTTATGTAAACTAGGCTTTGTTATAAATCAGTGAAATAATACTCAAACTTTCCTCATAGTATTTTATAAAGTTTGCCATTTTGAATTTTGACAAAATATAATCTCGGAAAGTATATGTGGTACACGAAGAAGTCCATTAAATGCCTCACGCAAACCAGTCTGTGTTGAGAACTAATAGACCTTAAATCGGAAATACCCGACACAGCTTATTGGAAGTTTACAAGGCCAGATTAAAAAAAAACTGTAATTTTATGCCATGATGCTGGGTTAGTCACAAACAGACGGACAGATAAAACATCCACATGATGCATTCCTTTCTGCTTAGTAAAGAACGCCTAATAATATGAAAAAAGGAGATGAGAATATGTACTAAGATGCACGGTGAACACAAAGTAAAATTAATTAGAATATGTAGTTTACTTCCACTTCTACACGCATCATATTCCATGTCGAGTCCCTCAACATTACCTCCACGCCTCCACCCCCATAATATTCAAACCGAAAGCGGCTATTCCCTTGCGATGATTTACGAATTTATACACATCATGCGTGCAAAAAGGGGTGAATAAACCATTGTGATGAAAGAGTAATCTGCTATACGTCATCATAACACTCCCGCCATGAGGGTAAGGACGGACTTAAAATCCTGTAGCTGAAAACAGGCTGGTTCCTAACAGGAACAAATTCTCGGCCTTAAGGAACAAATACTGTGCAACGCTTTCACGCAAGAATGGTCTTTATTGACCCGTTTTTCTTTCCTTCCAAGCAGAGCCATTTGTTCTAATGCTTTTACTTAAGGTAAGGCTGGGAGTATAATTTGACATCAATAGTTGTGAAGCTGTCATCATACACGGCAGTATTTGTGAATGTGGCTTCTTGCATGGCAGAGTGGAGAATGTTCGCCGAGTTTTTTAAAAAAATATGAAAACCTACAAGGACAAATAAATTGTCAACGCTTTAATGCTCCTCTAAAATTATGTTATAATTTTGGTACGAAATTTTGAGGAAACTGGTGCTGCATTAGGTAATATCAAGGTCTTTTTTGACGTAAGGGAAGAGTAAGAATTGATGGAAAAATGCACGATGCAAAGTCCAAAAAAGTCAACTTCTCTGCTTCTTATCTTTTTGACATTAATCCTAGAACAGCATACAGTTCTTAAATCTTCTTGTAACTAACTGAGGTTTACTCTTTACTGTGGTTACTTAAATCATATTTTTAAAGATATAACATATCTCTTTTGTGAAGACCCTGTAATTGATATAATATCAACACACAAGCATCATTTCGGTATAATTTTAAAATATTATATACTATAATTTTACGATTTGAGATATTAATGACGATTTCAAAACACTGTGAAAAAGGAAACCTGACAAAGGCACTATGCGTTATCAGCCTATCGTCCTTAAAAGTGTAACACAGCAAGGAATTAACCTCTGTTGATGCCCCTAAATTTCCTTCTTTTTAATTTCGTTATACCTCGCAGGTCGTATTATTCGATATTAAGGGTAAGCCTATGAGATAAGTGAATTCATTAAAGACGTTATATATTAAATCAAACTTAATACAAGACATCCAGAATAGAATTTAATAAAAACGCCTCATCTAATAGAAACGTTATGTATAAATACGACGTAGTAATAAATAGAATTAATACAAACAGGAGTTGCTTTCCTACTCATCTTCTGAATAATTAAAATTAATCTAATTTACTTTAAATTTCTATCCCAGTTTAAAGAGTAAAATCAAATAAGAAGCCATTCTGCGCTCCTTATAACATACACTTGCTGCTATTGCAGTAAAACGAACTGAATTTAAAATTGATGGTGATAGGACTGTCATTCTCTGTAGACATTCACTGAAACCGTCGTCGATGGCACTAAAACTGAGATGCCGGGTTTTAAAACGCAGTCAGAAACTAAATTTATTTTCCTTGTTGAAAATAAATGCATTAACGAGGTCTCTTCCAAGAAGTCCCAAAGCATGTGTGGATATCAGCAAAATTATGTCTTAGTTTCTAGGAAGACGAGCTGGTTGTCTTTTGCTACTTCCGATTTGCACAAGAAGGATCCGTATGTCAGTACGTGATTGGTCGCTCCTGTGCAGGCATACGTCTGTTCTTCAGAGTGTTTCATTTCGGACATTGAGGCATTAGGTGGGCGAGATTAAAAGCAAACTTTTCTGGTGGATTTTAAATTCGTATTTTTTTTCAATTCCGTAGAATTTTGGCGAGTAACCCAGAAGGAGACATTCTGAAGAACAATTTTGTAAATGATAAAAAGCATGGCCCTCAGTACTAGCTACAAATGTAATTTCTAATATTTTTCGATAAAACGAATATCTAACAAAATGTATTTGATGATTGTCATCTCGCTGTGTTTTCGATATCATACAAGCAACCGAATTTTTCAGTTTAACACACCTGTGTATTTATTACGGTTAAACTAGATGTTTCTGACCCTGTGTGGACCCTTACCAACTATGATATAAAATTGATCAGCGACAATAAGGGCTCTGTTCCACACAGTTTAGAGACAAAAAGGGCTCTGTTCAACAGACTTCAGAGACAAAAAGGGCTATGTTCAACAGATTTTAGAGACAAAAGACTTTGCTGAACACAGTTCAGAGACATAAATGGCTCTGCTACACACAGTTCAGAGACAAAAAGGGCTCTGCTCCACACAGTTCAGATACAAAAAGGGCTCTGCTACACACAGTTCAGAGACATAAATGGCTCTGCTACACACAGTTCAGAGGCAAAAAGGGCTCTGCTCCACACAGTTCAGAGACAGAAAGGGCTCCGCTTTACAAAGTTAAGAGACAAAAAGGGCTCTGCTCCACACAGTTCAGAGACAAAAAGGGCTCTGCTACACACAGTTCAGAGACATAAATGGCTCTGCTACACACAGTTCAGAGGCAAAAAGGGCTCTGCTCCACACAGTTCAGAGACAAAAAGGACTCCGCTTTACAAAGTTAAGAGACAAAAAGGGCTCTGCTTTACAAAGTTAAGAGACAAAAAGGGCTCTGCTACACACAGTTCAGAGACATAAATGGCTCTGCTACACACAGTTCAGAGGCAAAAAGGGCTCTGCTCCACACAGTTCAGAGACAGAAAGGGCTCCGCTTTACAAAGTTAAGAGACAAAAAGGGCTCTGCTCCACACAGTTCAGAGACAAAAAGGGCTCTGCTACACACAGTTCAGAGACATAAATGGCTCTGCTACACACAGTTCAGAGGCAAAAAGGGCTCTGCTCCACACAGTTCAGAGACAAAAAGGACTCCGCTTTACAAAGTTAAGAGACAAAAAGGGCTCTGCTCCACACAGTTCAGAGACAAAACGGGCTCTGCTGCACACAGTTCAGAGACAAAAATTGCTCTGTTCCACACAGTTTAGACACAAAAAGGGCTCTGCTCCACACAGTTCAGAGTCAAAAAGGACTCTGCTTTACACAGTTCAGAGACAAAAGGGTTCTGCTGCACACAGTTCAGAGACAAAAAGAGAACTGCTCCACACAATTCAGAGTCAAAAAGGACTCTGCTGCACACAGTTCAGAGACAAAAGGGTTCTGCTGCACACAGTTCAGAGACAAAAAGAGAACTGCTCCACACAATTCAGAGTCAAAAAGGACTCTGCTGCACACAGTTCAGAGACAAAAAAGGCTTTGCTGCACACAGTTCAGAGACAAGATATCAGATCATAAAGATGATGGCTGCGAATAGGGTAGAAAGAAGTAATCGTGGTGCGGTTTGAAATACTGAACCATCTGTTGGGTGGAAAGTTTATGGAGCAGCAACAAATCCATCGGTCATGATAGTCGGTCTGTTTGAATCCGTGACTTTCCGAACACCCAGAATTCATCGCGTGGGCCTAACAACTGGCTCAAGTTTCCAAGGAATCTATAAAGTATTGAGGTTTAAGAAAAGAACCTGAGCACATAACAGCGAGATGGCCTTGTCAATAATTTATTGGAAATTAGATGATATTATTGTATGGTGTATTACGAGCCATAAACGCATTCTTTTAAGAAAAACCTGAACGTTCGATCCGAATTTCATATAAATCCTTGTTTTGTAACATAAAGATATAAAAGCAAATTAAATCCGGCTGGCAATATTTAGTGTACACTTCCAGTACAATAGTCTAATATACTGAAATCCTAGCAGTAATTCCAGGGAAGGCGCTGCGAATGTTAGTATTACTGCTCCATATGCAGCGGGAAACATTATCCGCAAAAAATCGTTTCAGGACCATCTGAGCCTAAACCACACTGTAGCAATTTTTATACGTGTCTGCAACCGAAACTGACCGTATCATGCAAATGACGGATTAAAACTTAACGAAGGTGGATGCAGACGGCAATCAGCGTTGCATCTGTAATGCTGTTAACGTCTGCTCTATGTTTATACACTGGCTTTACCAGACCACCATAACCACACCTCACATTACCCTACGTGTCAGCGTTAATAATATGGTTAGGCATTACGCACTGAGGGGATGCAAGCGCGATAATTGTGATTTATCGGTGTATCGGGGTGGGGGCAGGGAAGCTACAGAGGGGGGATAGAAAGGCGTCACGGTGGGAATAAAATGGAGGGGTTGTCTGGACCAATTTATATTAGAGAAACATAGCAAAGGATGGAAACGTAGGGGTTGCATCCACCATCCAGAAAGGGGTGCGATCCACAGCGTGATCAATAAAATTATCTGCCTACAGGGGTGATATAAATTAAATTTTTTAACAATTATGATAATTTTCCTTTTACGTAGTTCTTATTTGTTCAATCGAAATCAGAATCTTAGTAGCTTCCTATTTGTATTTTAATTAATTAAGCGCTTAATTACTTAGCCTATAACACGAATTTTCATGCAATTTTAAGAACGGAGTCTGATTATTTGCCAGTTCTTAGGATTATGGAAACAAACGTTTTCACTTTACCCCAAAATATTTCTGTTCGTCTCCTTGCTTAATCGAAGAATTTATCAGGAATAAACTATGTCCAGTCCATATCAAAAAATGTATTTATTTTTCTTAAGATCTGATGTCACTACTGTCAACACATGACGCTCTAAACGAGATAGCATTCATCAGAATTAATTCCTTATAATTCTTCTTAAAATTTAAAATTGGTTCAAAGTTATATTCCTTTAGTGTGAGAGATTTTGTAGTGTTTATGGCTTGCTATATCTATATGCTTCTAGGCGCCATCAAATCCACAAAAAAGTAAGTCTTAGAAGTTACTTACACATCAATCACACTTGTAGTTATGACTAATATGACAAGAATGAATACTATTATTAATGTAACAAAAACTGTAATGCTTTCTGAAATCATTCGATCATTATTTTGATACAAATTCTGAAACTTTATACAAATAAACAGTTCGCTTAACAAATTAATTGTGTATTCAATAATAGAACGCTAAGATTCAACAGCGATAATAAAACTTTTCGCCGTTAGACATACTCCTGAGGCAATTCCTGCCACCTCATACTTTGAAGAGGTTACTCTACCAATATTTGCTTTGCATTTCTCTTTCCCTACACTCTAAACATATTCTCAGCCTCTCTTATCTTGCCTGACGTCACTGTGTTAACAAAAGTTTTACTATGTGATTGAAGGTTATTAACATTGATTTATTCATTACATACACTTTGTTTTAATATTATTCCCTCATTTATGACCAAGCTTTCAAATAGTTGTCTTTCCTTAAGATTTTTCCCCACCAACTCTTCGCTTTCACGCACGTCACACACCGCAACTTTCGTGATATAATCACGACATTTGTGTCATGTAAAAATGAGTAAAAATACAGCGAAAATTTTGCAGATAGACTTCCTAGAAAGCTTATAATTCAGCTTTGATGGAAAGCTTCTCTTTTATTAATTCCTTCTAAGAAAATAATTTATAACAAAATCTCGGGTATAAAAAAGGCAGCGCCGCCTCAAGCGGAAGCCAAGGGAACCTAACATATGTCATGTATAATGTCACAAATTTACCAACACATGAATTTTCACTATTAAAAATTAATAGTTTGTTAAAATGCCCTACATATGTTTCGGTCGGTTAACCGGCCATAGTGAAAGTGCATGTGTTGGTAAATTTGTGACATTATATTATTAAACATGCACGGTATAAGCAATACTAAGTATATTTCATGTACTTTCCTTGGCTTCCGCTTGAGGCAGGACTGTCGATTTCAACGTTTTGTTTCTTATTTAAACGTGGTGGGAAGCTATTATGTCTTAGTAAGTACAGTATTTAATATTTATAAAGTTTAAGATGAAGTAATGTTTGTAATTAAATATTTCACTGTTTCAACGAGTGAATTATTCGCACGATGAAACAGTGAAGTATAGTATTTATACAAGATAATCATACTTGATATCAACGACGGTAGAATCAAGCGTTTTTAACTTGCTCATTTGCAGTATTATTGCATGCGACTTCATGTAAATCCTCGTGGTTTCTGTATTAGTGACTGATGGTACTGATTAGGAAAACACGAAAATTAAACCCCACGCTCACATAAGAGTGGATTAGTAGGGTGCATATCATAACCGCTGTGGCTGACAATACCAGCAGAATTCCCAGAACCGTAATTACATTTAAAGGTAAAGGTTTTCCTCCGTAATGAATTTCAAAACGTCATACGCTTCTGAGTCCTGGGAACCGATGAACGGTGCATTCCAGACTATCCGTGATATCCTAGCATCTCTTTTATCCTCGCAGCAATTTCACACTAGTGATCTTTTAGCATTAATACGCGGTACCTGATATCTAAGGCGTGAGGGCGTGGGTTGGATACATCTGGATCCGATACTGTCCAGTTGCGACGTTCTGTGAACAGGGTAAAAACTATTAAAAATACTGTCTTTGAAGTTGCGATGCCTTGTACTGTGACAGAAATTTGTGTTATTTGGAAGGGACATGCTGCCTTCATACCATGAGGAAGGAGGCGTTATGTCCGTCCAAAACTTCGGTACATTTGTACCATACTACATAACACCACAAAAAGAAACCAGTATTTTTTACGATAACGAACCTACAGGGTTCTGAAAAAGGGTGGAATTTCTTCCCAGTCTTCTTATAACTAACAATTTTCCCTGAAAGACCCATCATCATAATATAATTAACCTGAAATTATCATCGGCCTCTTAATTTCGTCTGTAGAGAAGGTGAGGATATCAGTGATAAATCCCCATGCATCTCCCCAGATATTTCGATGTTAAGGTAGATGCTTCAGGCTTTATAGTTTATTTCTTGATTCGATTAATGAAAACCCGCTCTACTCTGTTTGTAATTCTATTACGTTCCGGTCGTAATTTCACGGTCAAGATGCGTCACAAGTACAAGCAATCATTGCATTTAGTTCTGTCATGTCTTGTCTTACACCAAGAGCACTATGTTTACTTACCGGACTGCCCATAAAACCTCCCGACAAGGAGAACTGAAGATTTTTTTCCTTCGATCGTGACTGCATGTATAAATTGCACTTAATTCTTAATTGGGTACAATATACAGTGATATTACTTTTCATTCTTCACTTTGAGTTATAGACCAGTTTATTTAAGAATATTGTTAGAAGCACTCAACATTGGCGTGCTGCTTTTGAGATCTCCGCCGAATTTGAAGTTGTTAATAATTTATTTGTGTATGTAAGTATTTATTTATTTATCCTCTTATTTTTGGGGGTTATTTAATGACATAGACAAAAACAAACAGACATGTACGCACAATACACTTGTCAGACTTTGCAGATGCTTATTTATTTTAATTAGTTACGTGAAGGGATCAGTCACCGTGTCACGGTTTACGGATTCAACGAAAGGAAATTACGTTCGATTCCCTGTAAGTTCAGATATTCTTTTTTTTATCCACAAGGTCCACAACGGCCCTAGCCTCTGATTCAGGGGGTACCGAGGGATCTTCCGCGAGAGTAAAGTAGCCTGTGATGAATTTGACCACTTTGCTCCATCTGGTGCGGAGATTAGGAAAGCATGGTGTTACACCCTTATTTTCTCGTATGCTTTTACATTGGCTTGCTTAATTAAGCATATGGACAATATTTGTATTTCAGTAGTTGACCAATTACACATTGGGCATGCCTCAGCAGGTGTGATGAAATAAATTCATAAACATCCGTATCATGGCTTAATTCCCTTCTCATATAGGCCTCCTGTCATGCAGTAGGTCATATATGTAATTTAATCGTCTCAATTCAATTGAAATTATCATCCTTAATTTCAAATACATTGAAATACAATTCATATTGATCACAGAAACTGCCTTAAAAACAGGTCTCATTCGCAAGGCATAAAAAGGTTTCCTAATATTGGTCATGAAACTAACTGATATGCCAAGCGAACTTTTCAAACGTCTGACTGCAGCTGCCACATTGAAACAGTCTATATTTTATAGTTTTAAAATTTAAAGCATAGTTGTTGCTATATGTACCGTTGGATTTAACATTCAGAATCTCTTTACCATACCCCGAAGCTGCATTTGTGTGTTAAGGTAAACTAAACTTGTCTCTTTGCTTACAGAAGTACCTTGCTAGGAAGGCTTAGGTCTGTTCGGGAATTGAAGTATAACGCCACGACATTCTTACGTTGAAACGAGATTGGGGTGAATGGTCAGCTTCACGCCCCATCTCATTTACCCCCACAGACAGAGACCCCTATTAACCATTGTATAAGGGACTGAGTGGGCCCAGATTCGGTCCAGATTCTTTTGACAGAGAAAATATCTTAACGCTGAGGGAAAAGAACCCAGATTCCGCGGTCGTCCATCCCACAGCCAATCGACTGAGACATTCCAACTCTGTTTATTTGTGTTTCAAATTATTCTCAGACCTGAGGGCTTATTTCCCTCTGCAACATTTGCTGGTTAGTATTTGTTACGGAAATGTGAATATTTACTGTAACGTTGGAACTCAACTTTGAAGTATTTACTTCATGAAAATTGTGCTTCAGTGACAAGGCTCAGACGGTCAGTCTCCGACCTCCAACCACGGAGGCTCCGGTTCAATCCAGGTCCAGTCCACGTGAAATTTGTGTGTGACAAACTAACACTGGGACAGGTTTATAACCTGGAATTTGTCTCTTCTCCTCTGAATACCATGCCACCAGTTTTGCACAATCATCTCAATTGCATGCTGTCCTTACAGAAGGACAAGCCGGCGAATCCTGGAAAAAAAATAAAGCCATGCCTTTCCAGAAATCGAGAGGACTGGAAATAAAAGTTGATTCCTTCGTTCGTACTTCAAGGTAAGAAAGGTAAAGTTCTCCCTAGAACAGGCCACGAAGGCCCAGAGAGGGAGTAGAGGTATAGCTCAACTCTTTCTTTAACCCCGGCACTAGATGGGGTGGGTGGTCAACTCCACGCCCCGGCCGCTTTACCCCCCGGAAAGACACCCGATAGCCATTGTATAGGAGGCTGGGTGGGCCCCAGGGCTTTCGTACTTCAAAGAGTTGAATATTTTGTAGTGATCATTCCACCTCATTGCGACTACTATTTGATTTAATCCTTTAAAGAACAGTGGTAACTGCATGTGTCACATTCTGCGAGATTATGAAACTCCTAATTTTGCCATATAATGTAGTTACGTGTTTTACGGGTTTCTCACAATAAATACCAATTTCCCCCCCCCCCCCCGAATAGAATTGAATAATTCGGTTTTTTAATGGACACGGACTGCGTTGTCTTTAAGGCAGAAACTAAATTTGTATGTACAGTTTAGATTAATTGCAGTCTTCGAAACATTAACGTAGTAAACAATATTGAGGCGAATGCGAGTAATGCATTTTAGTTACTTTAAATTTATGCGGTCCATATGCGAAGTTCATGATATGCTTGCGCAAGGGAACGCTGTGCATGTGTTATTAATGTGTCTGTCTGCATGCTATACCTCTAAGACTTCTGAACAGACTGGGATGAAATTTGGTATTGGTATTCTATATTAAAGCCGATCCCAGTGGCCGTGTGGTCTAAGGCGTGGGTCTGCGGCCGTTCGCTTGCTGGGATTGTGGGTTCGAATCCACCGGGGTAATGGATGTCTGTCTCTTGTGATTGTTGTGTGTTGTCAGGTAGAGGTCTCTGTGTCGGGCTGATCACTCGTCCAGAGGAGTCCTACCGATTGTGGTGTGTCTGAGTGTGATCGTGAAACTTCGACAGTGAGAAGGCCCTGGCCCATTAGGGGCTGTTGACACGTAGAAAAAAAAATTCTGTATTAAAACTTGTGAATAATCTTTTCGTTAGAACTCCAGTGTCTCGAATTTAACTCATAAAGTTTTATAAAGACCGTCTTTGTATAAAATATAATACTAAATATAATTTATAGCTCTAATGTTTATTTTAAAATACTTTCCCATGCGGTGACAATGTAATGGAATAATAAGAAGAATGATGTCCGAATTCATGCAACTACACGCTTTTATCTGTTATAAATGAACATTCCAGCCTGTAATTCAGCATGGAGTGCATCTTGCTACTCTTGTTTGTTACGGAGATGAGATGACTATTCTGCCGTCCCTATTGTTGTAAGAAGAGCAATCAGGTCTTTGAGAGCCCTCCATTACTACATATTTTGCCTGGGGCGTATAAATATTCTAGATCACCACTGAAGGTCAACTTGTTGTTTCAAAAACACGAAGGAGGTAACCATATTAACCAGACCATACTAACTTACTACCCAACTAATTCATCCAAGACGGAAACCGACGTTCCACGCCACGGAGAGTAACAGTCTGTCATTGGACAGGCTCCGAAGCTGTTTATAATCGCTTCAAGTCCTCACAAATTATTCTTCCAAAATCCGTCTTGATCACTGACTGCAAATTTCCACAATGACTCCTTGTTAATTCTAATCCTGTTTGAGTGTTTCTGCACTGCGTAGCAGCGGGCAGGTTTTGTAACTTTTCGAAGGAAGTTGCCGCCTATATTTTCAGAGTAGATGTGAGTAGCGGGAAAAGATTTTAGGCTGTATAGACCGGATGTGCCGATCGCAGTGGCCGCGCCTTTAAAGCGTGGGTCTGCGGCCGCTTGCTTTTTGGGATTGCGGGTTCGAATACCGCCGGATTTATGGATGTCTGTCTCTTGTGATGTTGTATGTTGTAAGGTAGAGGTCTCTGCGTCGGACTGATCACTCGCCCAGAGATGTCCTATCGAGTGTGGTGTGTCTGAGTGTGATCGTGACGCCTCGATAATGAGGAGGCCGGGGCCCACTAAGGGCTGTTGCGCCATTGGAAAAAAATAGACCGGATAAACCTCGGACCCTTGGCAGAGGAAGTTGAGAAACTGAATAATTTGGTGAGTCGAGATAGCGTAGTTGCTGTAGCGACTCGCTAAGGACTGGGCGATCCAGGGATCAAATCCCGGTAGGGGTGAGAATTTTCCGCACCTGTTCAGACCGGCCCTGGAGCCCAATAAGCCTCTTATACAATGGGTAACGAGTCATTCCCGGGGTAAAGCAGCCAGGGAGTGGCGTTAACCACCCACTCCGATCTAGAGCCGACTTTAAAGAAAGAGTAGATCCTTACCTCTAATCGCACTCTGTGCCTTCATGACAGGGCAAACTTTTCCTTTACTCAGTTTGACTATGGAGGTGGAATAGCAAGGTCCTTAGAAACGTTGGCAACACAGCACTCAGTAACACGGTGAAAAGATACAAGATAGGATAAAATAATTCTGACTCCCATTCACGTGCTTCTCATTTCTGTAGCTTATTATTTCAAGTAGACCTGTTCCCAGTAATTTCTCCACCAAAATTCTGTATTCATTCTGTAGTCTGTCTTACGACAGGTCCGTAGCCTCTTCCAAAGCGATTTCTCCATTGAGTGCGATCTAGTGCTACCTCTTTCAATGTTCCAGTATCTTTTTCTTTTCCTTAAGGTAGTCCAGTAGCTGCTTAAGTCTTCTCCCTCGTCTTCCCGTCATTTCTATCCTTCCTTCTAACTTTCCTTCAATCACGTGTTTCAGAAAGCAGTTTCTACGCAAGATGTGACCAATCTAGTTAGCCTTTCTTCTTTTTATTGTATGTACGATATTCCTCTCCTCTGTATGCACTTACTTTTTTTTTATGGTTCCCAACACATCATATCCTTCCATGTTTCACTATTATAACGCTAGATGACGCGTATGAAGTACATTGTTCTTTGTTATATAGTCACAAATTCTTTACTTCGTCCTTCTCAGACCCCAGTAATTTCCTGGTAGTGTTTTCAGACACTTAAAATATATGACAGTCCTTCACAGTATGACACTACGTTACGTAACTATACACAACAGTGAAAAATATTGTTTGTTCTGGCAAGTAGACACGATGGTAACACATCTTAAGCGCGCTCACATAAGGCGCGAAAAGCGCCTATTGGCTTCGTCATGTCTGTCCGTCCTTCCGTCTGCCGTTCTCTCCGCATGTATCAGCTCGCTTCCTACTGAACGGATTCCCGTGAAATTTTATATTGGGCACTTTAGGAAAAATTGTGCGGAAAAATCCGAATGGTTAAAATCAGATAAAAATATGGGGCAATTTACATGTAGACCTATGTAAAGCCTATTGCTGCCAGCGACATAAAATCGCCATAAGAACATTGTTGACAGCAACACGTAGCGTCACAATACAAATTGAAGATATTGTTACTTTTCCGCGGCAATGGTTATGTAACAAAACACAACGTATTACGTCTAAACATTTGTTATGTAATAACTGCGAACACCGTTCTCTGTGAGGTACGAAGTGAGTCTTTATATGTAATGTAGATTCAGTTTCAGTCTTCACAGTGTTAAATAAAAAATGACAACAATGGTTTCGCAAACGCGCCACTATGTAAAGTAATAAGTCCATTGGCTGTCTTGTTATAAGAAACAGGTGTAGTGAATCTGTTTAAGTTACTGACTTGTATTCGGGAAGTGGAATTTTCGAACCTCGGTCAGGATATAAGTTATTCTGAGGTCCCGTCTAGTTTCCTCACTCCCCCCAGATAACACCGAAATAGTGTCCAAGATATGCCAGTTCCGCTCACTTACATGTCATTTCCAAGTCACTATCCACAGACATCCTAGTATCCGATACTGTGCTGCACGAATTAGTGACTGCGTCGTGAAGTAAACCACAAATGAATGGAACAACAAAATAAGTTTGTAACGCTTAGGACTATTCTTTTCTCAGCATTAGTACGAACCATGTTTCACAGCTTATTACTCTGAAACACCTTGTTACGAAAATATTCTAAAACATGCTGTGGTATATAGAGATACATACAATTCCATTATATCATTTTGTTCTTTTTAGTCGTGTGTTTCTTGTTGATGTAGTTGCTCCTTACGCATGTCTTGTATTAAGCCTGTATCTAAGTCGACCTACATCACTAGAGTCCCTTTCTCCTCCGATACCACTGACAAAAAGGAAGACTACCGGATGAGAGGGGAGGCAAAAAACGAAAACAACGCCAATTGACTTAAGAGTCCCCTGGTGCCCGAACGCAAGAAGTGCTAACTTTTAGAGTGCTTGACTCCTAATGGTCGGTGGACTGTGAAGAAAAGCCACAGAAATGCCCGCAGGAGTTGAGGTAGAGTTTGGTTGTGCCAGATCTCGGGTTTGTGCTATCTGCACAGCCTGGGAGATTGAAATTGTTCCCATATGAATTGCAGTATACGTGCTTAGATTTTCAAACCTATGTCCCAATTTGGAATTTGATACTTTTCTATATCGGAAGTGAAATATATAATAACATCTAACTACCTATTATCAAGAGTAGGCCTATACATCAATTTCAACTTGATATCTTACACTTACCTCGGCTAAACTTTTGTTTACTTTTCCTGACTAAATCTTTATTTGCATAAATAAGTTACTTTTAGAACATAATTAAGCCTAGTAGCAAGCAAGAAGGTTCAAGACGTCATTTTATTCCAAAGCTCACCCTTCAAGTACTGGCCAGGATACCTGTCATATTGACCGAAGATTCTGTAATTACTTTCAGTCCATCCAGGCAAATTTCCGGGTTACATTTCAAATTAGGCTACTGCACCTTCTGTCAGTGTCCTTTCCAATGCATTATTCAGTAACATTGGAACATTCGATGTTGATGAATCTGCACCTAAATGAATAGCTACAGCGAACGATGTACTTCTGTGGTAAGGTGCTCACAAAACTGTTATTAAGGTATTTACATGTTTATAAAATGTCGGTTTTCGTTACGTGGTTTCTGCGTTTTCTAACATAATTAAAATTGCGTCATTTATAAGCCCACGTTGTCAAGGAAATGTCTATCGGATCGTATTGTCACATATGTGCATAAATTTTTATTTTGCATGAATTGTTTGGCTGCATTAATATAAATTGTCACTAACTAACTAACTAACTAACTCCATGTAGCAGAGTCCTTCCTGAGAAGCTAACAGGTCCTTAGCTAGTCAGGAAATTCCCCGCATTTTATGGAGCCCGAAGGTTCATTATCGCATTCAGAAGCTTTCGCCAAATGTCCGTATCCTGAGTCAAATAAATCCAGTCCATGTCTCGCCATCCCACTTCTTTAAGATCCATTTTAATATTATCGTTCCATCTACGTCTAAGTCTTCCAAGTGGTCCGTATCCCTCAGGTCTCCCCACCAAGTGTCTGCATCTCTACTCTGTCTCACACGTGGCACATGCCACATCCGTCTCATTCTTCTTCAATATAAATTGCAATATTTTTATAATAAGTTAAAATAAATTAGGTTGTTACAAACTGCAAAGCCAGAGAACCAGACTTACGGCACACTCTTTGAGAACAGCTGTATTACACGTAAAACCTGATGCATTAACTCGCAAAAACATAAGACAAGAGTATACTATAAACTATAGTGCAAGAGATTTGGGTAGACCTAATAAATGATGGACAGATCATACTGAGAAGGGAACACACTTTTTTACAATTATTTTACGTTATAAAAATTAAACCAGTAACTTACTGCGGCAAGAAAACTTAGTTGTCCCTATGCAGGCCTGGAAGATACGTTGGGTACTGTTGTACTCATTCTTTAACTCGGCACTAGCCGAGGTGAGTGGTTAGCTTCACGCTTCTGCCATTTTACCATCAGAAAAAGAGTTCTCGTTATTCGTTCAGTAGGAGGCTGGGTGGCCCGCAGATTCGGTCTGGATGTTATGTAACAATAAACACCAGCACGTAACTTAGTAACTTTACGGACTTCGTTGTTGTAAGCTTTCTGAGATTACAAAAGTCTTATTAAACTATCATACAAGTGGCTTGTAGAGTTCGCACGTAAATAGAAAATATATCTATCTTTGCTTTCATAATACCAATATGGTAAACTGAAATATCCCGCATGAGACTACATTAATATTTCTCCTTTACTACTGCACAAAGTAGATGTAGTGAAATGCGATCTAACATGTTCTGGAGGTAACATTTTCGTATTTCGACCAGGTCACTTGACTCAGACATTTCCTTGCCCTTTATAGTTCCCTCCCACATTCGTTACAAACAGGCGGCGACTTTTTCCTTCTTCCATTTCCTCACTTATTCATTAATCATAAACATCTTCCTACTGCATTTGAACATCTGTTGTTTTAAAGTGTTTTTAAAGAAGAAAGAACGCTCAGAATTCGTCACTTTATAACTGACACTCTGTGGTGTTCATTGATACACGTAATTTCCAATACAAAATTTGGTCACGCGTTGTTGAAGTTTTGTTTCTCGTCGCCGTCTTGCTTGGATGCATTCCTTTACATCTCAGTCATTTAGTCATTTGCACCTGTGTTCGACAGCCTTGTTGTTAGAAGTACATATTACATACCGATTTGGTCAACACTCACCGCATAGTATTGATATGTATTCCTATTATGGACACCAGCCGATCCCAGTGGCCTCGCGGTCTAGGGCGTGGGTCTGCGGCAGTTCGCTTGCTTGGATTGCGGGTTCGAATCACGGCGGGGCATGGATGTCTGTCTCTTGGGAGTTTTGTGTGTTGTCAGGTAGAGGTACAGAGGAGTCAAACCGAGTGTAGTATGTCTAACGGAGTGTGGTCGTAAGGCCTCGATAATGAGCAGGCTCTTGTCCACTAGGGGCTGTTGCGGGCATGAAAAAAATGGGCGATTTACATCGCTAGTAGGTACCTTTATTATATTACAGGAATATTAGTCATAATTTGGACTTCTACCCTGGCGAGTGTAACAGAAAACTGTAGAGAGTTTTGTTGTGTGGTACACTTTATAATCCGCAGAAGTATGTGGATGTGGTAGAAGAATAAATTATTTTGCAACATTCAAACAATTGCCCCTAAATTTGTGTCATATAGCCTTAATTGATGAATGTTCGAAGCTAATCTGCATAATATAAAAATTTGTGTATTTTAACTTACAGATAATGCAGTCCTCTCCCTTTATTAATTAATTCAGCTACCGATGCTATGGATAGATGATTGTTATAAAGGAAAACTTAACCTTTAAAGACGAAACTTCTCTGTTTTATATAAACACTCAGTGCGTACCGCGCAGTAAACTCTCTCCATTGCGTTTATCCAAAACAAGTCAGTTAATGTTGTGTAAGGTAAAAGTCGCTGTTTATTGGTAGATCCCTACAAAACATTAAAAGCAATGTGAGGACCGTGTAGAAGTTTTGAATGTTAAACATTGTGTTACGTAAAGTAACCGCTAGGCATTAAAAGTTTAAATTAACAAAAATGTCTTTTACAATTTATACTGGAGAACAGATACACATTTCACTCTTGTTCCTTCCATGTCCCAGTCTTTGCAAAGAGCATTTCTTCAGTCACATATACGTTAAAAGTTTTCACCCTACTTTTCTGCTTTAACGAAGAATCATAGGCTGTGTCTTGATACTTGTGTGTGTGTGTTTGTCAGATACACTATCAGTTATTCTTCTTCACATGTTACGTCACAAGCGCTACTATAAAAGTATATGACGTCGTGAAGTCTGGTATAAATTACGAACGCGTCAGAGGAAAATGCCACTATGATCATCAGCGTAAAAGTGTTTTGTTTTAAGTTCTAGAAAGCCCCTTCTAAGCGATTCGTTATTTTTCACTGTTTGAATTACGATAATTTATTAAGTTCATTTTCGATCTGCGCAGTATGCCCTCAGCTTCCCTGCAATAAACCTAGCCTGTGTCAGTACCCCAACTTCACCTTGCTCTGCCCCTCTCTCCTTACACTCGTTCAGGTTAGTTATAGGTTTGAGATCTACAACCTCTATTTGGAACATTGTTCTATTCGAGATAATGAATATATAAAAAAAACGACAAGAACTGTAGTGGCAGACCATATACAGTGCTTTGATCATTGTTAAAACAATTATTTTTGTATTTGGAACAATTGAACATCGAAAAAACGAGGTATGCAAAATTGAAAACGCGTTTTCACTGTTGCCGCCAAGCCTTCTTTTCTTTCTTTGGCTCGTGTCAAGAGAAGACATTTGGTAGAACAGGTGTTTTGTGGCAGGCAGGCAGGCAAAGGCTTGTGATATCCTGTCTACTTTGCGACCTTCCGCGCAGCTGTTGGGTAAGTTGAAACTTGTTACGAAGTGTAATTTACCGATCAGATCGCAACGCAGGTGTATGCATTCTATTTATTGTAACGTAACTAAATATTTTATACGTCTGTCTGACCATTGGAAGGTACTTCTTGTCATTTTAATGTATGTTTTGTGATATCCTGCCTGTATGTAGGAGATTGACATTATTTATGGAGTAGCTTAAGTTCATTTGTTCTTTATAATTAGAAATTATTCTAATAAAGAAATAGGTAATTATCAAATTACTTTTGTTTTGAGCTGTAGATGAAAAACGTTACACATCGCCATTTTATATTATACCCCACCATCCAATTAAGTCATTTAAACCTCAGAAATGAAAATAGATAATTAATAACAAAACATAACAAATAGTTTTTACCATTTTTAAAAGGGTAATTATATGAAATGTTTCTGAAAATGTTAATAATTTACGTCAGTTTGTAAAATAAAAAATTCTTACTTAATTTTATAAAAATATTGAGTTAAAAATAATGATCTAAGTGGCAGAGGCACAAAAAGTTTACCTGCAAATGCTGCCTGGAATGTGTTGATTAATTTACATAAAGACGGGTTTTATTTACATGCAAGTTAAACATAGACCACTATGTAGTAGGTCAAAGTACAAACCAAATTATGTTATAGCAAAGACTTTACAAGCGATCATACCCCAATTAGATCTAATTTATCTTTTTACCTAATGACCATCCATTTGGTCCAATGGTCCACAAATTGGCGAGATTTGAGGCTCGCACAGCGGTGTTGATGAAGGTTCAAGTCTTCTGGGATGTTACATTTTGTCGACTAATGAATTGTTACAGACGTTTCGAAGGAGCGTATTGGCTTTATTTTCAGGTCGAATAATATTTCGAGCACTTGACCTTGAAGACGGAGGCACTACGTTTCTCCGAAACTCCCGTGAATATTTACCAGTCAACAAGCCATGTGACTTAAGTTTTCTTCCACAAATTTATTTATTCCAACAAAAGAAGATATTTTCCGTTCAGCATTATGCAATCCCAAAGGATCTTGCAGCTGCGGTTATATATCGTGGCTGTTCCTTCGGTTGTCCTGGATAAGATAGCTGATCAATTTTCTTTGTAAGGTCAGTATAAGCGCAGAAAACACATCTTCCCGCCCTTGGTTAAAAAAGTTTCAATCTTTCTGCAGGTGCAACCTGTTCTGCGCTTTCTACTTCCATTTCAGCTCTAGGTTAAGCATTGCCTAACAAAAATCTTACTACAACTTCGCAACCGCATTAAGTAGCAAAAGATAAAGGAGTACGTCCATCGTTGACCCACATGTACATTTTTATAGGAATAAACTTTATTTAAGTAGATATTTTTTATCTAAAAATAAATTAAATTTAAACATTAATAAATTAATAATTAACATTTAATTTCAAAATCCAAACTGGTCATTCCAAAAATTTAAATAAAGTTCACAGTTTGACCATGGCCTTTTTTGAATTCAAGTGTTCCGATATACGAAATCGTGCATTAAACTAACTTGGAAAGAAATGCAACAAGCTCCTCCGAAACGATGGCCTCTATTTATCAATAGTCAAAGCGTCATATTCCAGCAGACATGGATTTTTATTATAATGGCTGCAAGAACTTCAAATCGTATAGGCTTTCATCCTTACTAAAATGGCAACAGAAACAAAAGTGAAACTGGAGTCCCTCATGGCAATGGGGATTATAAATTAGTGCTGCTGTTTTCTTGAATTTGATGATTATTACTTTCTTCTTTTTACTTATCTTCCATTCCCTTTACACTCTTTCTCCTTCACGTAATAGCCTTTTCCAGGACACAGAATCTCTTTATCTCTTTGGAATGCCGATATCAATAATCTCTGCCTGTATTACATAATATTTTTCCCGCTCAGTCGGTTTCTTTTCTCCTGAAGATGGACGCAGTTAATTTTTCCAATAATTTGATAAATTTCTACACGACTACATGGCGCCAAGTCCCAAAACAGTAAGACTGCTTCTCAGAAGTGGAGGTACGCTGTGGGGCAGTTAGTTGAGTCACTGCGCTAAAGCCTGAAGGTCGCGGGTTCAATTCCCGATGGGGACATTAGGATTTTTATTGAATTAATGCTTCCGGCCTCACTGTAGCATTGGGGTCGATTCAGCCTCTAACAGAAATGAGTACCAGGGATATCTCGTGGGGTGTAAAGGCGGCCGGTGTTTACAGCTGATGACCTTACCACCTTCATGTGCCGATTTTCTAGAAATTCTACGATCGTCTGCCTCCTAGAAACCTCACGGCCTGTGCAAGCCTGTAACGGGGATAGCTACGAGTATAGCTTATCAGATGTGTGATTGCTCTTTCGGTAAACACACATGGATACACAATTACACGTAGAACCGGACATGTTGGCTCAAAAGTGTAAAGTTTCTAACTTGAAATTTTGAGGTGCCAGATTTGAATCCCGGCCAGGGCTCCAGCTATGCTTCATGTGGCATATCTTAGTCTGCGTGTGACCATTCATGCGCATAACGAGATAGTACTTTAAGTCAGGCCATGACCATTTCTTTTCACGCTCTCTCAAATTCAACTTTCATTTACCATGCAGTCATTCAACACTGTATTTTTGAGTTCCTGACAGTGTCGTTAAATCCAGCACAAACAAATATTTGTCTTAGAAATATACAGGGTTTTCTGCTTGTGTTTAGCTCATTAAGAGCAGTAACCTGCGTACATATTCAGAAGTGATTATTGGCTTGCTGAAGTAGGCTCAGACGTAACATAAGTGAATTCCTAATCAAATCCTTCACCATAGTGTTTGTCATATGAATACAGATGTGAACAAGTTATTCGAAATAAGTTTTCAGCTTAAGCCCACTCCATATACCAGTAGATTAACTTCGCTTTAAAAACCAAAGAAGAATTGACTCTATTTCGCGATTTTGTATGCCTTTCGAAACACATTCGATATTTTTTCCTTTTTTTTTTTTTTTTTTTATTATGACATTGCACCTTGGCATAGAGTGTTTCAATTTTCTCTTACATTGACTCATCTATAATATTCATTGCAGTGCTTTGTGTTAGTAACTTTTTTACTGCAGTTTAATGATTGGGTTTATAATGGCCATATTCTTTCACGTCACAGTTAAACAATTCTTTAGAAATTTTAAGTTGTGTATTTCTTGTTTGCCCAGCCTGTCGATTTCCGTGCATACAATCTATCCAGGTTTCTTATAAGCAATATTCTTTGCGGCAAAAGTGAAGTATTTGCGACTGTGACCAAAATAACTGGTCATCTGTCTGCTGCTTCTGATATTGAATAGAAATGATAGGCCGATTGACATCAAGAGAATTCAATTTTATTTTTTCCACCATAGTCAGCAGTGGACTATTAGATCTGTCATTAGAATTACGAAGCTCATTCTTTAAACATGACGGGACACAACACTAGTTCAATGTTCTCCATTACTGCCTTCTGACTTGTTCTTTCTCGTGCAGTAAAAGTCTGGAAGAAAATCACTTCTTATTTTTCTAATTATAATAATTCATAGCACGTTTCCAGAGCCCTATTTAGTAATACTTTAACATTTCAAGCGCTAAAGAAAAAAAATGAAGATACAAAAGGTGAATCAGGTGGGTGGGGAAAATAGGAGAGGCAGCATTTATTAAAGGGAAACGGACAACTTTACCAATGTGAAGGTTTTCAGGAATTGCCCTTTCGCTCTGGTAAAGGTAAGTTGGAGGCAAATTGAACTATGGGAACTGAACAAGGTCAAGCAACCGTAAGTGGACTATTCCGAGTTTGCAACATAGAAGGGAAGCACGGCGGTTACGGCATTTGGGCTGAATTTGTAATATTAGCATTTGCGGGACTGCATGAACCACAATTTTTTAAACCTTAAATGGTGACTGTAATTTTGAGGACCATAACTGATGACGTCGGGTACCTCGGACCCAGGTGCCATAACTACTTGCTATTTTTATTTTGAGGGACGACAAATATTAAAAGGATATTGCTATAAGCGTCAGATGTAAACAAAAATTGAAATTTTATTACTTACTTTAATTGTTGAAAAAATTTACAAAATGAACAATTGAGAGAAAGTTTAGAACATTCATTTAAACAGTTTTCAAAAAGTAAGTGAAAACAAAGTATGCAGAAACATAAAAAAATGTAAAAATATATTAAGTGAAAACATTTATAAGAAATAGAGCCTAATTAATAACTCTGACAACAGTTTTTGCAAATAAGTTTTGAGCACTGGAAACATACTGACTTTTTACATTCTTTGCATTGATGGGCAGTTTTCCTGTCCAAATTTGGGGAACATAACTGACACCATTTATATTTTGACCTCTTCTTCAACATCGTTTTCGAAATCTTCAGAAATATCCTCATTTCCTAAAGGTATATTTCCAGTTTCTTCGGGCTCCCCTTCGTCGTCTCCTTGTGCACCGACTGAATCGTGATCACTCACGCTGAAACAATCACTCTCACAGCCATCTATCTCACTCCGTCATTATCTTCCCTGTCACAGTCCTCTAAAACACTTCTTACAAACTCACGAAATCTCTGGTCATCAGTACAGCAAACAAGAGCCATTTTATTTGAAGCCTTATCAAAATGGAAAAAGTTACACTACTGGTGACGTTGCGTCTCGCGGACTCCAGGACACTCAATACGAGAGGCACTGTCACCGAGCGAAGGCAGGAAACACTGACTGAAAGAGGAAGGTGTAATATGAAGCTACTGAATATCCCAGCGCTCTCTGTAGACAACATTTGTGGCAGGTGAAGTAAGATCTGTCGGGTCCCTAGGACCCACACGTCACCAGTTAAGGTTTACTAATGATGGAAGGTCTACATTAGGGCGGATTATTTTAAATAATAATAGTATAAATTTTTATTTCTCATCTCACTCGCTGATGTTAATTAATTTGGTTGGAAGATGAAAGAGGAACACGGAAGCTAGTAAGGAAATTTGGCTGAAAGTAAACGCTGATAAAACTGGCTATAGGCCTCTTATGTTTTTCGCCTGCACATCGCCAGTGACGAATATTCAGCGGATAATTGCTTACGCATTTAGATCAACTGTCCAGTACTGCATGCTGGTTCGTGTGCCGACTGTGACACAAATAATTAGAGTCCCCTTTTCGCTTCTTGATTTATACCAGTGCTTTCATTGTATTCTGCTACTTCCTTTATTCTATCACTTTCATACCTTTGTCTCGTTCCCTGCTCTAACCGAAATTCCACACCACATTTCTCACCTAAAGCGATGGTTGATTATAGGTGACCTCGCGTGGACATTGCAGCGATGTGGGTGCGGTTGGGTTGCTGCCAGGCTAGTTGTTAGAGGGAGAACACAGGGCTCAGAGCGGCTCAGCAAGGCAGTCGGCTTCGAACAAGCAAGGTTATACGATAACAAAGATGCGAACTGGTGATAAATTGCAATGAATGAAAGGCTGCAGGATACTTGCACTGTACTCTTCTTCTATAGTGGGACTGAAGTACTCCATATGCAGCAACATGCTACTACTTGTACGCTTTAAACTTTACAGTTACCGTGAATATCTGTATAAGGTTAAAACACACTCTAGATTAGTATCTTACAGCCCTAAACTGTAAGCACTCTAATGAAAAATACATACACATTTTTTTTCTGTGGCACAACAGTCCACTCGGGCGTAGGCCGCCTCATTGTTGAGGTTTCTAGATCACACACAGTTAGACACACACACCCGGTAGGACTCCTCTGAACGAGTAATCAGCTCGTCGCAGAGTCTGCTACCTACACAACACACAAAATATAAGAGATAAACATTCATGCCCTCAGCGGCATTCGAAACCGCGATCCCAGCAATCAAGCAGCTGCAGACATGCGCCTTAGACCACACGGCCACCGGGATCGGCACGTGCACCTTCAGCAATGCCTAGAAAATATTTTTGTCTGGACTTTAGAATTACAATTATTCAGATGTATCTGAAGTTCTAAATGGATTAATCGATCTATTCTCTGTCCAGTAGACGTTTTGATACGTAACTTCGTATATTACTCAGTGGACCTGAAGCCAGTAAATATTTCTAGCTCCCCTAACCTTATACTGCTGTTGCGCTGGGCAAAGGTGCGTTTTCTGCTCCATTTAAACAACATTTCTCCTAACCCACTAACAATCAAACCTCAAATAACACATTTTCTTGCTTTCACCTTAAAGCCCTATATTACACGACGCCCATAATGTCTGTGAGTATGTATGCCGTTTCTTGTCGCACTGGCTTACGTTCAGGGATGCCAAAAGGAGCTGTTAATTTGTCTCAGTTCTTCCCCATTGAGACAATGAATTAACTTACAGATCCATCCCTTTGATGGTATATTTTTAGGCGCGTTGGCAAATTGCGAAAGGCGAAAATTAGCTTTGTCATGTCTGTCTGTCCCTCTGTCTATCTGTCCTCCTTCCGCATAGGACAAGTCGGCTTCCACTGGAAGATTTCCACGAAATTTCATATTGGAGGATTTTTTGAAAACCTGTCGAGAAAATTCAAGTTTCATTAAAATCTGACAAAAATAATGGGTATTTACAATAAGACCTATGTACATTTATGACAATATCTCGCTGAATTCTTCGTAGAATGGGAAATGTTTCAGACAGATTTTTAGAGGAAATAAAAAAAAAATTGCATTCAATAACTTTTTCCCGAAAATCGTGCTTTTTTATTAAATGATGTTGAAAAATATGGTACAGCCGGACAGGCCACAGATGGCATTGCGTGCTAGACAACTAAGGCTACAGACACATACTCAGAATATGTAATATTTATTGCTTATCCACAGCAACAATGGTTACGCTAACGCGCCTCAGTGTTATGTCATACGTACATTGCCTGTCTTGTTGAAAACCAATTTGTCATGCGTGTTAAGCATGCGGAAACTGCGAAGGTATCAGAAAGCCATAACATACAATCATAGCCTTATATTACACACACGCGTGAGTCATTTATTATAAAAACATGTGTAAATATGTGTGTCCTGTAAGCAATTATGTCCACTGTGGCGGAAGGAATATGCATATTTTCTCAATTAAATCACGGATGTGTAGTTCCTCTTTACTAAGGGCCGAAGGAGTTTAATTTGAATTGATGGTGGACCTGAGATCCTCGCGAGAAAAATTATGTTTTTAAGAGGTATCTTTACAGTTGTCATTATTCACATTGAATAAGTAGTGTTCTACTCTGCAGATAAAACAACAAAATACAGATTTATTAGGGTAGAATGGACAAAGCTACCCCACTGACCAATAATGCCCCACTATAAATTTTTCGGAACCTTCGCACTACAAAAAGCACATTGCTACATAGCTGGAGAATAAAAAATAGAGAAGAGAGAATCGGGAGAATGTGCAAGCTGTACTCAGTGTTTATTTCTTAAAGATTTGATGTTGTTTTGTAAAGTAAGCAGCATGATTTGTAACGTTATCTACTTCAGTGAGCTACTTTTGAATAATTTTCTGCCAGCTTCCAGTAATTTTTACAACAGTCTATGTGAAAGAAAAATGAAATTTTGTACCTTTTCCTAACTTTACAAGTCTTCGCCAGCCGAGCCATTGCCACGTAATCAGCCAGGTCTTCTTTGCTTTTTATTTATGCAAAGTCGCCCCACTAAAAATGAGTAAATATGCTCCAGTGGTACTTTAACCCTTTTGGTTGACTTTCATTCAAAATTACATTATGATGTATTTTCATTACTATGTTAACGAACAACTACAGGATATTCTAACAACTCTGTAAACTTTTTAAATATCTTAAACAATAAGGCAGAATTTGTAGATGGAAAGCCAGCAAGATCTGGGATGATACGAATAAAGAGAATCAGCCCACATCAAGGCTGAACATATACTACTTGACTCAAAGAACACCTTGTTCCACAGAAAAGTGCAGCATATTTTTGCTAATATCAGAAGGAAGGAATCTCCTTATAATGAGTTTCAGATGCTGAATTTTGCAAGAAGCAATGACATTGCTCCCTTATGCTTACACGTTTGTAATACCACATAACTACGGCTCTTGAGAGAGTACTACAACTGAGAATTAATTTCTCGATCTATGGTTAAAAAACGACGGAAAATTACTTGACTGCAGTTTGAAGGTTTCTAAAGCACAGCATGCAGTATATTTGTAGCCAGTGCAAATGAAGCCTCGGGATTAAAAAGATTGCAATATATCCCACAGATCAGAACTTCATTTGTGGCTAAGCGTTTGCAGTGTCTAATGCTTGCACGCGCCTGCTTCTAAATTAGGAACAGATTTGGCGCTGGTTATTTCAACGGGAACAACTGATTAAGTTAGCCTACATCAGTCTGTACGTCTACTCCGGTCGTCCTGCTTCTGTCTTCTGCGACTGCTACAGTTTTTTGCTTCTGTCTCCTACGCCTTCATTTTTAAAATTGTTTTCGTGCTTTCAGGAAAAATGGACTAGGTTCCCCCATCCGTCCATCGATCAACATCCACCCAGTTTTCTGAAAAAAAAAAAAAAAAGCAAAAAAATACTTATAGATTTATCGACCCCATCACAGCATTAAATCTAGGGGCATCACGAATAAAGAGGAGTGTCCATGGTGAGGATTTTGATATGTAGGAGAATATCTGGAAGAAGAAAAGAAAAAAATAATGGGACCTGTAAAGAACCATTTTAAGGATAAATTTCACTTTATGAATTTAAGTATTTCTGACCAAATGATGGAGACAGCTGCTGTAAGTAATGTCAGAAATATTACTGTTTAGTAAAAATAATGCTGTACGATTAAATAATCAATTTGTGAAAAGTGACTTCTTGAAGACTGCAAAATGTTTTTCCAAAACCTACATTTCCTGCAGAAGTCACAAACGCTGGAAATCTTGACAAATATACGAAAATTACAAAGCAGTCGCAAGGAGACTCATAGCTGCAGAGAAAACTTATTTTATTTAAGTAACATTTTATTTACTAGAGCTACGTTACTTTGTAGGGGCCGGGATAGCGTAGTCGGTATAGCGACTCGCTACGGGCTGGACGGTCCGGGGATCGAATTTTGCCGATCCCAGTGGCCGCGCGGTCTAAGGCGTGGGCTTACGGCCGTTCGCTTGCAAGGATTGTGGGTTCGAATCCCACCGGGGGCATGGATGTTTGTGTTTGTGTTAGATGTATGGAATATAGCATGAAACATAAGGTGACATGCAGGACAAAAAGGACTTCAACAGTAAAATTGGATCAAAGGGGAAAACCCAGGAATTAATAATAATAATAAAAAAAAAAAAAAAAACCCGGTGGGGGCGAGATTTTTCGCATACGTCCAGACCGGCCCTGGGGCCTACCCAGCCTCCTATACAATGGGTACCGGGTCTTTCCCGGGGGTAAAGCGGCCGGGGCGTGGTGCTGACCACCCACCCCCAACTAGCGCCGGGGTCAAGAATGAGTAGAGCTATACCTCTACTCCCCCTCTGGGCCTTCATGGCTTGTTATAGGGAAAACTTTACTTTTACTTTACGTTACTTTGTACTTTATTACGTATGGGTCTCTTTTAGCACACTTTTGTCCTTTGTCATACCTCTGTAATTGGTATTATTGGGGGCAAACTAAGTTAAAGTTTCTAGAAAAAATGTTGCTGTGTAATATTATAAATTCTACCACACATATTATACTGTAAAGCTTAACTGCTGTTGCGATTTATACTCGTAGAAGTATATCAAAATAAAAAGTGGGGCTTTATAGTCCATTTTACCTTAATTGTTAATTTAGAACTCGAAGGCAGAGACTTCTGTTTAGGTGCAGGTGTAGGGTGGGCCTGAGTGCCTCACTCCTGTGACCTCAGATGTTCCTATTGTACCGAAGCCTGATTGTAGATGAGAATAGAGCACTGGCGGGAAAAATAACTGGCAAAGTCCGAAAGACAAGTGTTGACATGCATCTGCAATGGATTCCGCTCCGGCTGTTCATAACTTGTTGAAGACACAGTAAGTAAGTAAGTTGTCTGAAGCAAGGCGTAACTTGGCTAATAATACTGGGTGGGGGGGGGGGACAAAATCGACCGTGGGGATTATAAACTTTAATTTACGAGGAGTCAAGTTAGAAAGATTAGTTTCAACCAGTCCTTAATATACATACACCCCTTTCCCCTACTCTCGTCCCAATTTTTTATTTTCTCCTCTTCAACTCAGTAGCCTAAAAACTATTCTTAGGCAGAAAAATATATTTGGGGGGGTTTACCCCCCCCCCTCGCAATTTACGCCTATGGTCTGAAGTGTCTACAGGTAAGCAAATGAATTGCATTTCCGTCAGAATCTGAAATTTCAGTCTCTTCTTGGTCATGACGAAGGCCTCTTGTAAACAGATGACAGTAAACTGCGCTGAACATAATCGGTTTTGATACTTCAACTCAAAACTTCTTAATTACAAAGAATAAATAGCGAATATTCGATAGCGACTTTGTTACAAGTAGCTATTCTTTTTCCCCCTATGGCTCGACAGCTCTATATGGGCCTGGTCCTCCTCGTTTCGTCGAGGTTTCATGGTCACACATTTGAGACACACCACAGTCGGTAGGACTCCTCTGGACGAGGGACCAGCCCGTCACAGAGACCTCTACCTGACAACACTCACAAGAGACAGACATCCATGACCTCGGTGGGATTCGAACCCACGATCCTAGTAAACGAGCGGCCGAAGACCCACGCCTTAGACCGCACGGCCACTGGGATCGGCACTTGTAGCTAATGGCCCTTATTTAATGAGTGGATGGAGACTAGAGACTGTAATTTCTACATGCCTTATACTGGCGCTCTTCTCTTACAGATCAGTAACACGTTCTTTTTCTTTTTATCGTAGAGACTACTACCGAAGAAGCGCAATGAATATAACAATGAATGCCAACTCTCTCAATGCACCATAGTAATTTATAACTTACAATGGAGACAAAGGGCGACATTGTGTACCTGAATCGATGATAATAAACAGCTGCAAAACATACTGACGCATTGGTTCTATTTTGCAAGCCAAAATGTGTGGAACAAAACAGACATTATGCAGAAATGCGCAGAGACAAACCGGTTTTTATATTAATAAATATTATGAAGTTCAGGTTATAACTGATGATAGTTGTTGGTATTCAACTAACCTACTTCTTTGTTTCAATAATTGAAGTACACAATAATTGTAAAGCAATTTAATGTCTGTAGTTAACAGGAGTCAATAGCCATAAACAATCCCATAAATAGGTTTGCATAGTCCAATAAACGTCAGGGAGGTATATAGTTTTGGAATAGAGAATTTTTTAAATATATTCTTGACAACACCCCATACAACTAGAAAAAACGCCACGCAATATCGAAAATACCTTATTAATAAAAATGACATGGCTATCATATGGTTTGTTATGGGCAACCACACCATCACGTGTTCTTTATTTGTAGTTCCTTCTGCGACTCTGTAAATATCTTAGGTTATATAGCGTCGATTGCAGGATAATTGGTAAATGATGAAATGGAACGTATTTGGAAGGAAGCGGTCGTGGGTTAGTAGACTTATACTCACGCACTTAACTGGTGTGAATGAGAAGAACTGTGGAATTCATGATATGCAGCGCTCCGGCCTGATTAGAAGCAAAAATGTTCCGAATATAACACATTTCCATCTATACATTTTAATTCAATAAGGCCAAAAAATACCATTATGGCTGCCTTGAAAATTAGTGTCGGAAAAGTTTATACTATACAATATGTGTGTCCGTGTAATAATGCTATTAATTCTGACAGCTCAGTTTGGATTTAGGAGAGGAAAAGGAACCAGGGATGCAATTGGGATGCTGAGAATAATATCAGAACGAACCTTGGTCATAGATGAGGAATTGTGTGCTTGCTTCATAGACTGGCAGAAGGTATTTGACCGTGTCAACTGGACCAAATTAATGCAGATCCTAAAGGGAACTGGGATAGACTGGCGCGAAAGAAGATTGGTCAGCAAATTGTACATGGAACAGAGTGTCAAAATACGGCTGGACCAAGGGGAGACGAGGAGTGTGAAGATTGGAAGAGGAGTTTGACAGGGTTGCTGTTTGTCGCCGATTGTGTTGAACTTATACAGCGAGTACCTTACCAAGGAAGCTCTGGAAGGATTTGGAGACAAGTAATTCGCACTGTGAAATATGCAGATGACCTTGTGCTACTGGCTAGGGAAGAAAACGTGCTACAGGGCATGGTTGATAGACTAATTGAAATTGGAAGAAGCTATGAAATAGAAATTAATGTGGAAAAAACTAAGGTAATGAGAATCTCAAGGCAACCGTACCCAATGAAAATTATGATAAATCAAAAGCAATTGGAGAATGTGGAATATTTCAATTATTTGGGTACCATGATAACAAATGATGCAAGGTGTACACGTGAAATTAAATCCAGAATTGCCATGGCAAAAGCAGCATTTAACAAGAAGAAGACTCGTTTCACCAGCAAACTGGACTTAAATTGAAGGAAGAAACTATTAAATTGCTACATTTGGAGTATAACTTTGTATGATGCTGATAGGTGGACACTTCGGAAAGTAGATCACAAGTATCTGGAAAATTTTGAAATGTGGTGCTGGAGAAGAATGGAGAAGATCGGTTGGAACGATCGTGTGAGAAATGAAGAAGTATTACACAGAGTCAAGGAGGAGAGGAATATCGTACATACAATAAAAAGAAGAACGGCTAACTGGATTGGTCACATCTTGTGTAGAAACAGCCTTCTGAAACACGTGATTGAAGGAAAATTAGAAGAAAGGCTATAAATGACTGGAAGACGAGGGGAGAAGACGTAAGCAGCTACTGGATGACCTTAAGGAAAAGAGAATATACTGGAAATTCAAAGAGGAAGCACTAGATCGCACTGTGTGGAGAACTCGCTTTGGAAGAGGCTACGGACCTGTCGTAAGACAGACTACAGAATGAATGAATGAATTTACTTGTGAGAGCTGTGAAACTTTCTTTTTTACGTGCGTTTGTACAAGTGAGTTGAAATGATAAAGCCTCAGACTTTAATAAATGAGTTGAGAGCTGAAAACCGCGATAAATCTGAATAAATTTTAAGAGCACTTTCTTTTAAAATGCGACGCCGTGTAGTCTGCTAAACAGACTCTTTCAAAACGTTGATACTTTTCTGTCAGTGTACAAGACATCACATCAAAACAGTAGTTTTTACATACATGGCCATTCACAAATTTGCATGCAGCGTAGCTTGACTGTGTCCAGGACTTCTGTTCTTTCTGAGTACGGTATTTCCACCTACATTTTATTCCGTATAATATACAGGTGTTTCATGAATTGTGAACATCAATGTAGGAGATGATTGCCAGGCCTTTGCAATCAAAAGTTTGTTAAGCGTATGTCCGCTTCGAAAGGCTAAGGATTTTTAATAGCTTGAATCTTAGAATAAACGGTAAGAATTATTGGAAACATATTTAGCAAAATGATAAACGAATAAACACATTATCTGATAAATTTAAAGTTTAAGTGCAACTTAAGCATTTAATTTACTTTGACCTGTGCTTAAAGCATGTTCTCGAAAATCCCACTCTCGGCCCAAACACACCTAGCCGCCCGGTTGTGAACAGCGCCCATTGCTAGTTGCGATAAGCCTATAATTGTTTACATCACCCACCAGCTTGTTGAAGGTCGCCTAGTTTGTCAATCTCTGAGAGTTGTGACGCGCGGTTCACTGGGGAACCTTGCGAGAATTAAAAACCTTCATAGCGCCATAACCATTGAGAAAGAGACCCATGTTGATTGTAACTTTTCTGATCACATAGAGCTGGAAAATCATCTCCTACATTACTGTCTACAACTCATGAAACACCCTGTATATTCTCTAATAACTAGGCACATAGTGTTGTTCTCCATGTATATAAAGGTTACGTTGGACTTGTCCACGCCATGAAGGCATATGGAGAAAGAAAAATTATAGATCCACTCATATTAATGTCGGCCCTCTATGAAGCTTAGTGCTCCAATTCACGCTCTTTATCCCCGGAAGCAAACCTCGCACAAAATCCCAGGAACTAATGCAAATCCCTTTTTCCCACGCTTGGATACTCGCAAGGAAGGAAAACATCAATATGAAGAAGATGTTTCGGCTTGAAAATAGATATCCTGTAGTCTGTTGAAAAAAAGTCACCTGATACTTCTTATCGAAAGTTGTGGGGTTTCAAGGTGACGTTTAGTGACTTGGAAAGACCTTTGACTGTATTCCCGTACAACCGGAAGCTCTCATGTTACTACAGTAAGGACAAACATTTAACAAATTTAATACGTGCATGATCAATAATGGATTCATTGTATTGAATGTTAAACAGGAAAAGTTAGTTCACTGTTAGGTGTACAGGTGTTTGCTCCATAATGTGTATTGCTCTACGAGAGCAGGTGGGTACATATAACTCTGTGACAAACAGTAAATTAAATGCTGGGCTCAAGGGAGCCGGTTATTGAGGTGGTAATGTAGGTCACAAAGAGGGATATTCTGAAATGATGATCGTTTGAAGTAAATTTAGAGCAGCACAGTTTTGGAAATGAATATGCACTGGTCTCATGTTTGTGTGAAAGGTATATGAACTTATATGAATACAGAGAAATAGGAAGCTGACGAAGGGAAAACGTAAAACAAAGGACAAAAGGTAGAAGGAAAGGAAGAACAAAGGAAAGAAATAGGCAATGAAAAGAGCAAGGAAGGAGAGAAAAAAACGAAAACTCTACTCAAAATATAAGAAACTTACAATTTGTCAAACACGACAGCTCTTTCTCCGTTATGAAGTATATATTTTTTGTTTGACGATTTGCAAGTTGGTTTCAATTCGAAATTTGAAACACAACTGGGATGAATCGCCTGAAGACAAATACTGTGCTATTCAGGGCATTAATTTATTGGAAATTCTTTCCTTTCAGGATCGTTTGCACTTAAGCAGCGGTCATGAATTAAATCTTCATCTTATTAAACTTTGCTACGTAAAGCACTCTGAACCGAAATGCAATTTTTAACATTTCGTTCTAAACTAAGGTCGAAATAACCCGTTCACTCTGCTTAACCGTAAAAGGTCTTTTCTTTTATTTACTGGGTTAATATGCATAGAGTATTGCGCAATGAAATAGTCTGTAGAATTTCGAAATGGAATTATTTTTAACTTCAACATACACCTTCCATCTTTCTTATGTTTCTTTTATAATCTTATCTTGTTTCGTTCTTCCTTCTTTAAAGCTATTAATTCAAATATTTACCTTGCACGTGGCACATTTCAAACATACAGCTGCCACCTGCCTAACTACGTAATAATAACAATTCCATGGAACTGGCGTGAGAATGACACAAGACACACACGTATTCATAAGAGCGTAACACATAAGAACAGCTATAAACTGTCTCCTATTTGGCTTGAATTTTATGAATTAATTAATGTGTTCTTTGGTTGCGTATGTATAAATTTTATATTATTTTTACTGTGAGTCTCTTTCCTTTCTGTGTGGTGTTTTTGTTGGGTTTGTATAAAGTATGTAGCCAAATGTCTCTGGCGGATATGTAGCAAGGCGACTACTGAGATGGGCCCGACCGAGGTAATATAAATGGCTATAGAGTAATCAATGAAATCGTGAAAAAAATTTCTCCACCAAGGGCCAAAATACATAAATGAATCAATGGAAACGCTATCTGCGACAACCGTAGATATAAGTTCGTTTTGCAAATATTGTCTTTGAATTTTCAAAGGGAATTCAACTAGTTTTGTACAAACATGTCCAATTTAATATTCTCGTAACAGATTACATAAAAAATTCTCTGCTGGGATGTAGTAACTAAAGTTTTGTAAGAAAGGGGTCCTTCCGTTCCAGTGCTGTACCCTAAATAAGAAGGCAGCATATACTTCCGAAACTTTGGCCCTTATGTATCAAGATACGCAGTGGCACATCGCGGAATAATGCTGGCTTTAACCTCGTTTTTAGCAAAAATATTTTTAAAAATTAATGGACCTTGAAAGCTAAGTGGTTTACCGCCACGTTTAACATGAGAAAAACTGCATTTTCCCCGCAACGTGTTTATCTGTTTTGTATAATTCTCATCATAAACAACCATATTTTCCGAGCAGAAAACACATCGATTGGTGTTCCTAATGGAAGCACATTGTGTTCTTTGTAAGGTACAAACCGAATCTTCGTACATCAATTGGATTATTTCATGTTTGTCAGCTTAACCAGAAGGACGAGTGGGCAGTACCTGGGAGTCTTCAGAGCAGTAAAATTTTCTGATTACCCAATAACAATATTAAATGCAGTGCCTCTCACTGCATCCCCCTCCCGGGCAATTTTTCTCCTCTCCCCCCATCTCTCATGTACATCATCCATAACGAAATGTTGTCCTATCAAAGGGTAAGTTCAAATTATGGATGTTTCCTTAGAGGTCTCTACTTCCATCATTGTCCTTCTATCGACTAAATATGGACACGCACGATACATCGATACTCACGAATACAAAACCTGGACTGAGAAATTCTGAAGCACGCATATTGCAGTTGAATATTTTATCGTCACTAGACTGGCCGTGTGTTGTGTTGTGAGCACCACGAATATCGTACCATACGTTCTTATGGGAATATCCCATATAATGCGGCTAGTTACACAAGGAAATTTCCGGAGCAGAACATATAGTGCCTACTTTCCCATTAGTTCTATAGAACTACTAGTGGTGTTACTCTTTCTTTACTTGATTTCTGTGAAGAATTTAAGGCTATTTATTAATTCAGTTTGCTTATAAATTTTACATTAATTTGTTTGATATAAACGCAGATATTCTCCTTTTCACGGTACTTGGAACTGTTGACTAAACAAAACTGTATGACATGTATACAAGTACGCGTGTATGTACGGAATGTTTATGTGTATGTACGTTATGTTTATGTGTATGTACGTTATGTTTATGTGTATGTACGGAATGTTTATGTGTATGTACGGTATGTTTATGTGTGTGTACGTTATGTTTATGTGTATGTACGGTATGTTTATGTGTATGTACAGTATTTTTATGTGTATGTACGGTATGTTTATGTGTATGTACGGTATGTTTATGTGTGTACGGTATGTTTATGTGTATCTACGGAATGTTTATGTGTATGTACGGTATGTTTATGTGTATGTACGCTATGTTTATGTGTATGTACGGTATGTTTATGTGTATGTACGGTATGTTTATGTGTATGTACGCTATGTTTATGTGTATGTACGGTATGTTTATGTGTATCTACGGAATGTTTATGTGTATGTACGGTATGTTTATGTGTATGTACGCTATGTTTATGTGTATGTACGGTATGTTTATGTGTATGTACGGTATGTTTATGTGTATGTACGCTATGTTTATGTGTATGTACGGTATGTTTATGTGTATGTACAGTATTTTTATGTGTATGTACGGTATGTTTATGTGTATGTACGGTATGTTTATGTGTATGTACGGTATGTTTATGTGTATGTACGGTATGTCTATGTGTGTGTACGTTATGTTTATGTGTATGTACGGTATGTTTATGTGTATGTACGGTATGTTTATGTGTATGTACGGTATGTTTATGCTTCACCTTCGTATCAAATTTCCTACGTCAGTCACCTATCGCCATATAACCAATAGCTGAAAAAATAATTTATTTGCATGTCTCAAAAGCTGTGCGCTCTGCAGACAGTATTAAGACAAAAGTGATTTCGGACCAATTTTTTTTTGGATTCCAACCTGAAACCATTAACACCAACCCCCCTTCAATGGACTGTGCTAAACATGTGGTCTAAGAGTCATGCATTTATTGACTAATTCAGCAGGTGAGTCCGACTATTTTTACTCTGTCTTCGTGAACCATAACATTTGCAGTAAAATAATCATGAGCAACAAAATTGGGTCGCCAAACAGACTCGTTGTTAATAATTTAAATCTTCATAGTCTTCATTACGGATTCAAGGTTCGTGATTAGTTAATAATTGTTTCCCGCTCTTATCCAATTCTGGGTTTATTGTAGTTTATACATTTTTAATAACTTCGGCTCCTCTAATTTTCTTGTAAGTCCGATCATATTACGTTCTTCTGCAGCGTTGGATATTTGTCACAAATTTTTGCTCATGTGCTCTGTACGTTTATATGCTCATGTGCTCAGAGTGTTTATATGCTCATGTGCTCAGTATGTTTATATGCTCATGTGCTCAGTATGTTTATATGCTCATGTGCTCAGTATGTTTATATGCCCATGTGCTCAGTATGTTTATATGCTCATGTGCTCAGTATGTTTATATGCTCATGTGCTCAGTATGTTTATATGCCCATGTGCTCAGTATGTTTATATGCTCATGTGCTCAGTATGTTTATATGCCCATGTGCTCAGTATGTTTATATGCTCATGTGCTCAGTATGTTTATATGCCCATGTGCTCAGTATGGTTATATGCTCATGTGCTCAGTATGTTTATATGCTCATGTGCTCAGTATGTTTAAAATAGCCTGCCCGTACACCCTAATAGCAACCACTGAAATCAATTTTCCTTTCCCCGCTCTCAACAATGATCTCTTCCATTAGGTTTTCCGAATCAAGTAGTGTACCCATTTCCTAATCCGCTCCTATTGTTGGAGAAGAATTCGATACAGTCCCCAGCAACCTTCATAATTATAATTAATTGTGACTGATAAAACCATCAAGACCATTGCAATCCACTGTCAAGGTAAAATGCCTATTCCTTTCCAATAATTTAAAAATTTCAGTGATACAAGTGTAAAATATCATCAAAAAACGTTTAATATATTAAAGTTTTCTTATTGAAATACAAACGCTTTTTGGAGTCGTAAAGTACATAAACTGATTAGAAGAGAGTATTTTCATAACCCTTTAAAGAATAAACGTAAACTGTTTCGAATAAAGACCCAGTTTGTACCGCGCAGTAAACACTTTCTATTCCGGTTATACTAACCAAAGAGTTAATATTATACAGGGCAAACGTACAATTATTAGGCGCTTTTGCAAAGTTGCGAAATGCAACTATTAGCTTCGTCATATTTGCCCGTCTGTCTGTCTGCCTTTCTCTCCGCATAGAACAACTGGGCTCCCACTGGACGGATTTTCATAAAATTTTACATTTGAGGATTTTTCGAAAATCTGTCGAGCAAATTCAGGTCTGATTAATATCTGACAATAATAACGGGTACTTTACGTGAATACTATCCACATTTATGGTAATACTCGTATCTCGCTGAATTATTCTTAGAATGAGAAATGTTTCAGATAAGGTTTTAGAGAAAATCGAAACACATTTTATTTTCAATTAATGTTTTCCGAAATCGGGCCGTTTATGAGATATTGTGGAAGAATATGGTAGAGCCAGACAGGCCACGAATTACAATATATTACTAAGCAGAAAAGATATGATTTGCAGGCCGGATAAGTAAGACAAGTATACGGATACTCATTCAGAATATTTAATACTTATTGTTTAGCAAGGCAACAATGATTAAGCGAACGCGCTTCAGTGTTAATTTGTACTACGTTGCCTCTCTTGTTGAGTGTTACTCCTGTTGGTACATTAAATAACCAGTAGGTTTTAAAAGGTTAAAGCATATTATGAAAAAATCGGGCTTCTATAAGCTGCTAGTGATCTGTGCAGTGGTGGGAAACTGGAGTAAAGCAACTCATCAGCTACGTCGTCTCAGCACGATTCGTCGGAAACAGTTACGAATGTTCGAGAAATCTGTATTCAAATGGATAATCACTAAATTTCGAAATCCCGAGTATAAAGGTTCACGAACTTCTAGACTGTACTGTAGGGATGTAAAACTAGTAGTAGCCATTTTAAGGTTGTTCATTCTGTGCATTGATCTGATGAATGTAGTCAACTTATTAAACCAACTAAATGCACAATACTATTCACACATGAATGTTACATATATCGTTCCGACATTTTTCGATGCCAATGCACCATCTTCAGGGATTACGTGATGCCAAGTTTAAAACCGACTGTCAGCAAACAGGCCATTTTTATATGGTTCCACCTTTCGGTAGGCTGCTTTGGTGATATCGCTATCTTATAAAATATACAACTCATATTATGTTAAACTACATACAGTTAAAACAACAAAACATGATTAAAATGTGTCTTAAAAATGTTTTTAACTGATTATAATTATGTCGTAGTTTGTGGAAACCCCTAGTATTGTGGAATTATATGTTGATCTCTTTCCAAAGCGGATTGGGTCCTGTGAACAAACATGTTGGAGTGATACATGTAACATTCATATGTGAATAGCAGTGTGCATTTAGTTGGTGCAATATGACTACATTAATAGTAGCTGGTTTATTAATATTTGCCTGAGAGGATTCCCTACACAAGCTCTGAATGTTTAGAAACATTTAATGTTTCTCAAGTTGTTTCTATACATCGCCTCGACTCTAAGTAATACAAAAGGCGTACTCCAATCTGTAGTCAAATCTCCGAAGTGTTATCTTCGGTAAGTTCTCCCAAACAAAATTCTGTACACATGGCTTTTCTCAAACACGCGTGCTGCATTGCCCTTCAATCTCATCTCTTTTGGGTGCAATTATCTACGAAGATATATATATATATATATATAAGAACGCAATATTTATTGTCATTTTTCTGTCCCCATCCAACAAGTCATTTTCATAGTCAAGAATACGAAAGCCATGTTACAATATGTGCAGAAAATAGTATGTCGATATGAAGAAGTAGATAGGTACAAGCTGTTCGGTCACTAATGCAGCCTCAAATTTTCCAATAAAGATTTCTTCTAGGGCCTAAGTTTTATCACAGTTCATTCTACTCCCTTTCAAGAAAATTTTTAGTTCTTGGCTCGTATATTCGCTGAAATTGTAGTTAGGGAGTGTCCCTCAAAATTTATAATGTCTCACTGGAAATCATAACTAGATACTGGAATCTAAAACTAGTCCCATTAAACTTTAACTCATTTTAATAATATAACAATAACAATAATAATATTTGAAAGAATAAATTATTGTTTATTATTTTCGGAGAGTATTAAGCACGCGGCCGATCCCAGTGGCCGCGCGGTCTAAGGCGTGGGTCTTCGGCCGCTCGCTTCCTAGGATCGTGGGTTCGAATCCCACAGGAGGCATAGATGTCTGTCTCTTGTGAGTGTTGTGTGTTGTCAGGTAGAGGTCTCTGCGACGAGCTGGTCACTCGTCCAGAGGAGTCCTACCGACTGTGGTGTGTCTAAAGTGTGTGACCATGAAACCTCGAAGAAACGAGGAGGCCCAGGCCCATATAGGGCTGTCGAACCATAGAAAAAAAAATTAAGCACGCGACTCCAGGTACTGCAACTCTAGAAGTTCCTATTGCAAACGACCTTGATAATAAATAATTATTGATAACAGGTGTGGTATAAGTTACGATGCCCACAGCTGAGTAATTTCCTCCATCTTGATTCTTAGGAACAAGCATGTACCTATTCAATTACGGCTAAGTGTAATAAAAGGTACTTTTATGTTCTTGCACTTCCAAACGCCACATACATGAAATTCAACCTCATATGTACCAACGGCCACATTTCCATATGGTTATGCAGTGCAAGTTCCTAAGCAGTAAAACACTCTCATCCTTAGTTCTGAAGTAGCCTTCTGTCCACACACTTTATTAATGTTGCTGACCAAGTAATTTTGTTGTAGCTGCGTTTGTAAACATTGTTCATAACCGTCTTTTTTGTACATATCCCTTTTTTTAAATTCTAGGAACTTATATTCTATCGTGACGCAGCAGTTTTATCGCCTTTCGGAAAGGGTGATGAGTACGAAAACATTCCACATTCCAGTGGCGGGAAAGAGCAGCCACAACGGGCAGGCCGATATAGCGATAGCATTATAGACTTTAACTCTGGAGTACGCTGTTCGAAGTTCGGCCAAGGGACCGGAATATTTTAAAGGCGTTATTTTACAACGCTACAAATTGCAGGCCGATCTCAGTGGCCGCGCGGTCTAAGGTGTGGGTCTACGGCCGCTCGCTTGCTGGGATTGTGGGTTCGAATCCCGCCTACGGCATGGATGTCTGTCTGTTGTGAGTGTTGTGTGTTGTCAGGTAGAGGTCTCTGCGACGGGCTGGTCCCTCGTCCAGAGGAGTCCTACCGAGTGTGGTGTGTCTAAAGTGTGATCGTGAAGTCTCGAAAAATGATGGCGGCCTAGGCCCCCAAGGGGCTGTCGAGCCATTAAAAAAAATAAATTGAAGAGTTAATGTAATGTCTGTGGTGGATGAATGAGTATGGTGCATTGATTAGATTACACTCAGAAAGAAAAGCCGAAGTAAAAGAAGAAAAACCTGTTCCAATATAAAATGTGTTTTTAAATAAACTATGAAACAGTCAACAAAGTACAATTATTGCCATCTTCAAAAATTATTTATAAATATCTTCTGAATAATTTATTAATAAATGCCAATTTTTCGAAGTTACTTGTAGAAAGGAATGTTATTATATTATTATGTTTGAGGTTTCAGGTAAAACACATAAAATTACATAAAAGAATTTTAAGTAAGCAGCAGTTTCCTTCAGAAGTTGTAACCGTCTAAGAAGCAACACGGTCACATATTCCAGAACGCCGTAATCCGGTTTAGTTATTTCATGTACGTAATTCAGGTGTTGTTATTTCGTACCGCATCATCAAATAGGTCCATTTACATAAATGTTTAATACAGTATATGACTAATGCCAGTTGAACATCACTGATGCATATTCATGAAATTCTGAACAATATTACATGTCTCCATTGGCATGTCTTCCATAATTGAGCAAATACTGTTTAAGCCATAGTATCCATTTTGATGACATAGTAAAATTCTACATAACAGGAGCCACATAATATATATATATATATATATATAAGTCAAGTACCCTATGATGCACGGTAAGTGTTCAGCCTCTCTAGCAGAGTATTCCAGTACGTTGGCGGTCTTCTCTCCGCCTGTTTCCTGCTTATTTCCACCACTTCTCTTTACAACACATCTTCTTCCTTGCCCTCAGCTGTTTCTTCTTGTGCTTGCTCCAGTGTCTGCGCTATGAAGTCGCTCGTCCAGGTTTAAAAGCAAAGTCTTGTCGCCACGATCCTTAATGAAGCTACTGCTGATGCTACTAGTACTTAATTAATATCCAAGTGTTGTTATTTCCATACATAGGGAGTGGCATGGCGGGTGGCCCACCCTCACTCATTCTATAGTCATCACAGCTACCTCACTTCCTCTCCTTTCTCTTCTGACTCTATTGTTCCTATGACGGTCCGTTCCTTGTACAGGCTGTTCCTTCAGAGATGACCAGTGTAATGTGTTGACTCTTTCTTAGTACGATTTGTTTCCTGGTATATTTGAAGGTGATTTCTAAACTGCACGCGCGCGCAAACACGCACGCACACACACACACACATATATATATATACATATATATGTCTCTTGAATTCCTGTCATTCTGTCACCATTTACTAAGTCACCATTGTAGCGACGGAAACATATAGTGACAACCACCGAATATAATCTGTAGCTTTTTTAATCCGATCTGTATTTCGGCCTCAAACTTTGCTGCAACATTTTATTTCTAGATAGTAGTACTACTAACTACTACTACTACTCTACTACTACTACTACTAGTAGTAGTAGTAGCTGGAAAATTATTTGTGGAAATCATACCTAGATATGGGAGTAGCCAAACACTCCCTTTGAAATTTCAGTGGGCATTTTACTGTATGGTAAATAATACAAAAGTCTAAAAGCTTGCTGACTTGGTAGTAGTTACGAAAAGGAGCAGAATATGGCAACGCAATCTGCTATTTCTCATGCCGTTCAAGGCTATGTATACTCACTACTGAGAGCGCAGTTAAATCAGCCACAGGTAAATAAAGAGTTTAGTTAAATAATTGATTGAAAAGAGAAGAGATTCTTATTAAAAGTTTTAGAATTGTGCTAAAAGCGAACTCTAAAAGTGGTTGGGGTGTCCGTGGGAGAAAGGACGTGGGTTCACTTCGGTAAGCTTTTAGTCTTGCATTGAAGTCTAAACGTGTAAATGCAAATTCGTAACCTCATGGAATAATGTATTTAGCAAGGAACTAAGAGGATGTTTCAAGTTCTGTTTGCGTAGCCCAAAACACAAGTGAATCCATTAGCTAATGGTAAATGCTTAGAGTTCCACACGGAGCATACGTGCTGCGCACGTCTCATTTACGTGGACGGTGTTGAGCGCTGTCCACCAAACTGTGACCCTTCGTAATAGACTTCGCCTATCGCTTTTAAGTATTATTATTTTTTTTCAAACCTACGTAAAGGTAAAGCCAAGGTAAATTTGTCCCTGTGCTTACCTTAGCATGAAGCCATGCAGAGAGTGGATATACTATTCCACGTATTCTTAACCTGGACACTATATGGAATTAGGTGTCAGGTTCACGACCTTGCCGCTTTATCCCAGCAGAAAGAAATCCCGGTTCCTATTGATAGAAGGCTGGATGGAACACAAACCTAGTTTGTAAACGGAGGCAAAGCGAATAAATTTCCTCTTTGGCTGTAATCGAACCTAGGTCATTCAGCCCGTAGATAATCACACTGTTTACTAAGCTATCTTGACTCATTTATTTAATAAGAGCCAAAGAAATTTTAAAGTCTGTCACAATATGTTACTTTCTGGAAAGCAGAGCCATATTGGTCATGCTGATTTTGTGTAATCTACGCAATTTAATGACTGTAAATTGACACACACTTGCGCATGCAAACACATATATATGTCTTCTTTTGTATATTTATTTTCTTATTTATGTGTGTAGGTACAGAGAGTGTATTAAAATGCTTGGACAAACTTCAAGAGTGAGTTATTTACATCAGAACAAAGAAAGATATTTATAAAAACATGTCTGGAAATGAGTGGTTTTTCAATTTAACTGAAAGATTTCATTCAAAAATATGGACCTTAACTGTTTAATAGTTTACTTATAACTGGCACAATATATTTACAACACATGTTTCCAATTTGAGAACTGTTGACGTCTTACATTTTATCAAGTCACAATTTACAGCAAATGCTCAAAATGTCCTCCACCTGAATCAATGCACGCATGGATATGTCTGATCGTGGTCTGTCGCACACTTTAAAAGGTCCCGGGACGGTTGCGAATGGTTTGACAGGCATCAGAAGTACGTTGGTGAAGTGTCCTCATTTTCAATTCGAACTGAATACACTAGGGGTTTTAAGTATCAACACAGGTAGAAATCTAAAGGACTGAAGTCGGGCGAACGTGGTGGCTGTAGCTCGAAAATTGTTTACGAAGAGGTATAGATATGAATGTTTTCTTTGCTTTCTGTGGGACACTGACTCCTGAATTTTGTCCAGGCATTTTAGATACACGCTGTATATACTGTATACATACTAGGTAAATGGATGGATAGTTGGCCGAATGGATGAATTGGTCGATGGATGTATATTGTTCGTAAAATTGTGAAGAGCGACTATTAGATACGACATATCTGTCTATCCATCCGCTGGAACAAATCGGGTCCCACTCGACGGATATTCATGGCATTTTATATTTGATCATTTTTCCAAAATCTGTCGAGAAAATTCAAGTTTTATTAAAGTCTGACCAAAATAGGGGTACATTACATGAAGACCTGTGTACGTTTACGATAATATCTTGATTAATTCTTTTTGGAATGAGAAATGTTTGAGACAAAAGTTGTAGAGAAATCAAAGCACACATTTTATATTCAGAAACTTTATTTTTTTCAAAAATCTTGCCGTTTATGAAATAACGTGCAAATGTGTGATAGAGCCAGACAGCCCACAGATGAAATTTTAATACTGCGCATGCGCTTTGCATGCTGGATAACTAAGGCTACAGACCACACTCAGAATATGTATACCTATTGCTTTTCGACGGCAACTGTGGTTACACGAACGTGTCTCAATGTTTCGTTATACGTACATTGCCTGTCTTGATATACAGTCCATCCTCGCTATCAAACTGGTAAAAAACTTGGTTATTTGTAGCAAAAGCTAAAATTATGGAATTTATTATGTGCCTTACAATATCGACATATTGTGTTGAGTGTAACAGAAGATAGTGTGTGACTAGCTAAATGTGTATCCAGGCGAAAAATATTTCGGGCAAAATTATGTGCAGAAATAGAATAATTATATTACATTCCACAGTATTACGGTTTTTGGAACAAGCAGCATGAATGCATCAAACTGTCTTGACTTTAATGCAATTATACTTCAGGCGGTTAATCGCCTGCCTGCCTGCCTGCTGATCACTATGGAGACCAGTTTTCTATCCCCGGTCATTGAAGGTGGGATTTGTGGTGGACAAAGTGGCACTGGGGTATATTTTTTCCGATTACTTTAGTTCCATACTGTCAGCATCATTTCAACCATGCGCCATACTCATATTTCACTTATCTATTGTCAGTGCCACATACTCTTAACACATCACAGCGTAAATAAGTGAAACACTTGTCTCTCTCACTTTATCTGCTTTAAGACCCATTATAACATCTTTCTCAATACTTTGTTCTTACGGACTAGTTATATGACTTGTCCATTTTAATGTAAATGTCCTATAAGTGAGCACTGAATATAAGAGACACGTATTTGGGAACCGGTTTTAAAGTCCACAAGAGTGTCCCTGGTATTTCGGACACAAAGTTACTGTTATTAGAACCCCCAAATTATCAAAATGATGGAAAATTAAATTGTCTTTGAACTGACGTTAAGACAAGCAGGCGTGTGTGTAGTTCTGGATTCTTCCACAGAAACCGCTGTAGTCTCATCAACTGTGCTACTGTACAAGAAAACGAAAACAAAAACACAACTTATAATCTTGACGCTGGATAGGTTGGACAGGTTTGGGATAGAAATTACCGGCCATTATATTTTCACTGGGTGGATACCACAACATAACATCAACACCGACTGTTATAGTTTATATGCACGCGGTCGTGCAGCTTTGCTACATAAATTGATGTACGGGCTTGTAAGCTTCAAGAAACTTTTTTGCACAGCTACAAGTGCTTAGTGTGGACTATTTGTTGTGGAAATAGCAGCTTCTATTATCTCATTGTGAGTCATCCTCGTTGTATTTACAACGCACTAAAATCCAGGTTTTTCAATTAAAGCACAACTGTACTATTTAACAAATCAGCAACATATTTTGTCTACAGTTTTTTAGCCATCATCAGGCCCATACCAAGAATCTTAAAGGAACTGCAACTGTATATTTCCTTCTTTTTTATTCTTGGGATCGGCCTTATGATGGCTAAAAAACAGTATCAGAAATATGTAGCTGATTTGTTAAACAGTAAAATTGTGTTTTGACTGGAAATCCTGCATTTTTAGCTTATTTTACTTCGATGCAGTAACTTAAGCAAGCCTTTTGATAACATTTTACATTTACCATGTTATTCCCATCATTATTGTTATTATTATGTGTCGCTTGCCTGTAACATATTTCGCGTACAGCATGCTTAAATATTATCATAGTTTTAATAAGCATGGTTACCTATATTATAAGAAACTAAAGTATAAGCTTCGCTCTTAAAATTTCAAGTCCTGAATTCAACTAAGTATGTAAGTATCTAAACTTATGTCATACCTCAAAATCAATTAAATTCTTCCCAATTAAAAACACTAATTCATTAACCGTGACTGAGGAAGTAATCGTTGTTTTGCCTGGTAATCAAACGAATTCCATAAATTGTAGTGAATACTTAATTTTATGGAAATACTGAGAAGTAGTGTAAGAAGGAAAACTTACAGATTTATAGATGATCTTCCGGTTAGGCTTTCATTTTATTGTCCTGTGAAAATAGATCACAAAGCATGAACATAATAACTACATAAAGGAAAGAGTTAAGCCTATTCAAGAAAACAACTTTTTAGAAATAATTAGGAATTGCACATCAGAAGAGTAAGATAAAAGTAAATTTATATGTCCCTGTGTTTAATAAAACACAATGCCATGAAAACTTATGGGGAATGCAGGTATAGATCCATGCATTCTTAACCTCGGCACTGGACCACGTGAGTGGTTAAGTTCACCTTCCGGCCGCTATTTAGCCAGCGGTATCCACTGGGGAATCCTGGAAGAATGAGTGATTTCCCGAGTCGGTCTGGATTCTCTGAACAAAAGAAAAATATGTACCTTTGCTGCGAATCAAAACCTCAGTTCCTCGGTCGTCCTGTCGGCAGCGTAGTCATTATACCGACTGAGCTGTACGTTAATTAAATGTTAGCTAGGTAATCAGTGAAGCGATTGTGTAGACGGTAGGTTTGTTGGTACAATAATTAGTTGATCATTAAGGTATATATTTTTGCACATTTTCAGAAATTCATTGCTGTAAATGTGACAAAAACTTACAGCAACACTGTAAATCCTAGTGATTACTTTATCTACCACTAGGTTTAACATTCAAAATTTCTAATTTCTATGAATATGATGTATTTCTATTTTGTACGTTTCTCAGAACAAAGATTATTTTACTGTATACAGCATGAACTATTGGGTTTACACAACCAAGGCGGTGTGTCTTTACTGTGCGGTACGAGCTGAATCTTTAAATTCAAATTACACGTACATTCAGTCGTCAGAAGGCGAAATGGTTACTAATATGTAGAAATTCATATGATTGTTGTGTCGGTATATACATATATATAAGACATTCAAACTTGCAAACTTAAGATTGGCCTCTAATGTTAGGAAGTCCATATAAAATTCCATAAATTGGTGTAGAACTAATTGGGCAGAAGGGCAATGGCATGGGCATGATAGCATAAGTTTCTCTTTGTTCATGAAGCAATTGAACTGGGATAAAATTTCATCGAAATCATTCAGGTTGAGTGTTCTTAAGAGCAAGCAAAATATACAAACAACCCTGGCTTTCAGCTTGTTAAAACAACCCAATAAATATCTTTATTTTTTAATAAATTTTGATTTATATTAAGTATTACGCTACTCCTGGAGGACTGCATATGTCCTAAGACATCTCTCCTTCCAAGCTGGTGGCACTGAACTATTAAGTTCTTGTTAGCGGTACGTTTAATTCCTGCGCTTTTTTATTTATTTTAAATATATATTTCTACAATTAGGCGTTTTGTTTGGCCAGGTGCACAATGCCATACGTCTCTCCTATTGGCTGTTCTTTAAACAAAGAAGAAGTGTCTCGAAACCCATTTTAACAAAGAGAGTAGCACATTCAATATATGGCTATATTCTACCGCAAAACAAGTTATACTTGGTAATTATGACCACCAACTTACATATTTCTTTCAGATGCTAACTACACATAGTGATATAATGGAACTAAATATATTATATCTGTAGAAGCTACTAAGATATGGGCCGGGATAGCTTAGAAGACACACAGATTCGCTACTGGCTAGACTGTCTGGGGATCGAAACCCGGTTGGAGCGAGACTTTCCTCACCCCTCCACAGCGCCCCTGAGTCCACCCGGCCTCCTATAGAACGGGTACTAGTTCTCTTCCCCGGAGGTAAAGAGGCCTGGGCGTAGAGTTAAACACCTAGCCCCTCTAGCGCCGAGGTTAAAGAAAGAGTAGAATTATAACTCTACTCCCCTTCTAAGTCTTCATGGCCTATTCTGGAATGAACTTTACCTTTACCTTAGAAGCTAGTAAAATAAACCCAAACTGAGGAAATTAGAAGATCCCTTTCGAAACGACCTGTTAACATTACTAGTTGTCATGACAAAGAATGTCACATTAATAGAAATACCTTTTCTTTGCTTATTTACTTAACAACGCTTTGTCAACTGCAAATTTCATAAATTTGCTTGGTACCTAACTGCATTATAATTAAGTAATTGACTAAATAACTTAAGTTATAATACGTTAGATATCAATTTTCCTCTTAGCAGTTAGGAGTTAAGCAGGTCATATCAGCTGTTCGAGGCAGTGTAGTCCATCGGTGTGGTAACTGTGACGATCAGTGATAACCAGCACAAGTATTTATACTCGTACTTAACAGCCATTTGGAACCCAGTGTCCTATATTGACATTTTTACTCGAGCAAATAAAAGGAGACTATTGTGGTTAGTAATACTGCTTCATATGCGGGAATATTCAAAATCGAATATCGGCAAAAGAAACGGGTACCAGATATTTTACTTCCCCCTTAGAAATTTTGAAATGCATTCCAATAGGCCACAGCTTCATCCTTTCAAATTTTCCCACTTCATCTTTCACGAATATTCTCTCATTGTAAGTTACAAATCAACTAAAGTTTAATTATTGTTACCAAATAACTTATACTTGGCAAAAAACAGTATATCTCTCAACTGGTTCAAAGTTTTTCATCCCTGTTCTTTAATGTGTCTAGCCACCAAATGTGTCCTGCCGTCTCGTAGTGCTAATTTAACTAAGATTATATTTTGTTACGAAGGCAAAGAAACATAATTTATTGCGTGCACAAAACAAAACTCTGTCATAACCATGGAAACCCATTATTTACAGCAAAAATAATAGCCATGATAACAAAGGCAATAATGGAAATAATGTTAAATATGACATATCTGGTGTGACTCACTCACACACATTTTATGCAGCGAATATGTTTGTCTCTCCTTGTCCTGCCATCTTCCGTACCTCGTGATTTTTACGAAAAAAATATGTAGTAATATATAATACATAAAACAGTCCATTTCTATAATCGTTTTCTAGCTAAAAGATCACATTACTGTTCGTGAACAAAGCAGTATGTTTGGCAATTTCAAAACTTACCATATTGCAAAGCCACAGCGGAGAATGTACTGGACGTGATATGTCGCCACATGATTTCGATTTTAGAACCTAGGTTAATGATAAGTAATAAAAATTCATTTTAACCTGTGGTCATCTTTAGGTTACAACGTGTTGCCTTCTAGGCTTTTTAACAGAATATCAGAATAGCTTGTTGCTCCCATCTTGAGCTTAGTTCGGAGAAACCTCCTGCCTCTTTAGTTTGAAGATATTAGCAGCAATCCTTCCGGAATGGTGGTAACACCCTGTCTCACACAATGAACCGAGAAGATTACATTTACATTTTTACTAACTTAAAAATTTATCAAGAAGATATCAGTATTCATTTCTATCGCTGATTAAGTTTCGTGTGTCTTGTAAGAGGATAAAGTGTCTGTTATTGTTTGCTGTATTTATGATAATTATTAAAGGTGAGTGTAGGAGACTCTTCTGGTAATGCATGTTTGGAAGCAAGAATTTGGAATACGTTAAAAATACAAGATAAAAGTACAAGCAGTTGGATTACTGGGATTCCTTTACATGTTAAAAAAGCCGTATGCATATGTTATGTCAGTCTTTGTCTCCTTCCGCCTTTCTGTCTGTAATCTAGAATCAAGGCATAAAACAGTGCAGAACTCTCTTAAAACCTCGAGTAAAAAGTCTCTAAAACTTTTAGGGAGGCGTAGATTTTAAACGATGTTTCAGTTGGAGATATAAATTAACGTTTTCCATTTATATTGTAAAACCATTAATAACATTTTATAAACAGGGTACAAGGAAGGTAGAAACTTCAAAGAAGTCCACTGCAAATTTTGTGTGCTGCGTAATGGAATACTTAATTTCTGAGCTTCATTCAATACGTTTACTAAAATAAAACATTCTCAGAGACAAAAACAACAGCGTCAAGAGTGCATTTTGCGTAAGTTTACACTTTTAGATTTAGATTGCTCCCTCGATAATCCGGACCCGGTAATCTGGAAAATTTTGGGCCAACAATAGCTCAGTATTTTCAAATAAAATTATTATTACAGTACTTTATTATTATTATTATTATTATTATTATTATTATTATGTAAAATACTTCCCCTTTAAAGATTTATTCTTCATAACAGAGTGATGATTTTGCGTATGTTACGTATACCACAGTGTTTTCCTCTTGGTAGTCCGAGTTCCCGGGTAATCCGGAACACCCCTCCCCCATATAGTCCGGATGACGGGGGGACTACTATACTTCTTTTCGGATGAGTCCAGATCGCTCTGAAATCACTTCAGTCTTCCAGTGCCAAATTCAGCTCAGCGATTATTCATGCAGCATATCGCCTACCCACTGTGCACAAGGTTGCTCTTATCTCTGGATTCCATATTCACATTTTGGTTTGGCTTGACTACAGCACGCTACGTTTAAATTTCCTTGACGCAAATAATATGCATGTAAATATTTACTATATTTTCGTGTGTTGGCGTGAAAGCTCTGTCCACGAGAATTTTGTTTGGGTAGACGAGAGGAGTGCCAAACAACGAAATCCTATGACGAAGCTTTAGTAGAGCTGTGGATTTGTTCACTTAAAAATAATATATTTCTAACAAGGTGTGTCAAAATTTAATAAGCCTAAGTATAGGCGTCCTTGCAATAACAGTTTTATAAAATTCGAATGAAAGTGTCAGTTGTTTTATTTCAGCTCGTATTAGGAGACATTAAGAGGTGATTAAATTCAGGAAATGTTTGCTACAGTTCAGTTCTAAAAGTTTCATCTTTCCTTTTCATATCTAAAAACGTAGAGATTAAAAGTATGAAACTGAATTCTGCCTACTATGTTTATCGATTTGTAACTTGGTCATTCGTCGTAAAGGAAAGAGCACTGTTTTATGGTGATTTATAAGAAGGTGCTGATGTGAGTATTTTGCCCTAGAGAGAGTAAGTAATCGGAGGCTGGTAAAAAAAAGCATAAAGATGAGCTCTATGATTTGTATTGAAATAACTATCTCCAAGGAGCAGAGCATTCTTCAGAAGATAATAGTTCCCCCTTACATTATGGAACCCGAAGCTTTATTCCTGTTTTTACAACAGCCTTCCACTTGTCTTTTTCTTAAGCCAGATTAATCCATTACTTGCCCTCTCATCCAATGTTTTAAGATTTACTTTACTATTATCCTCCTGTGTACTCTTAGGCCTTTCAAATAGTGTCCTTCCTTACAGTTTCTTTTACCAAAACCCTCTATGTGTTTCTTTCCTCTACCATACGTGCCACACGCACCGCCCACCTTCTCTTGATTTGATCATCCAGTCAGTGTTTGGTGAGGAAGACGAATTATAATGTATTTCTTTCTGAAATTTTCTTCAATCTCTTCTTGCTTTCTACCTCTTGGGCCCATGTATCTTTTCAGCATCCCATTAGCCAAAAACCTCAGTCTGTGTTGTTCCATTAACTTGAGAGACAAAGTTTTACATCGATAGAAAGCTACGAGGAAAACTATAATTAACGGTATGTTAATCTTTGTATTCGTACACAAAAAACGTGAAGGCAAAACTTTCTGCACAAAATCATACTATAGTTATAATGTATTAAAACAAACATCGCAGTACAAAACGTAATTCATTGAGCTCTAATATTTACCTTATCTTCCCAACAGGTTTCGATCATTTCTCTCCACCATTTTTATGGCGTGTCTGACTTCTTATATTATCCAGTGACTATTAATCCATCAGCAGTGCAGTGAGAAATTTTGAAGCGTTCTTTAGAAGTTATGTAGCTATTCATTTTGTTGTTTTTTCAATTGCTTCATTTCCATTGTTTGAAACCTGCAATTGGGTTGATTTAGCTGCTGAGAGACGAAAGGAATGAATTCACTTGTCTAAGTTTGTCACACAAGAAAGCCACATAGAAAAGAAAAGTTTGTTACCAGGAAGATTTATGCCGCTAGTAACATCTACAGGATTGCGGAGGTGGATTGTATAGATGGGAGATGGATTGCTGTAGCTCAGGGTCGTGTTCAATAGAGGGGCTGAGAAAATTAACGGTACTGAAAGCTAGATTTCAATTACGAGAGAGTTTGTTAAATGTGTAGAAGCAAATGGTTTTGATAAGGCGTTTATCAGTTTATTCCAAGTTTCAGGAAAATGCCACAGGAAGTAACGGCCGTAAGCAGTGTTATTCAAATCCAAAGTTATTGTTAGTGTACACAGTAATGAATTACAAGCTACAGCAATAAAAACTTACAATAGTGGGTAAAAGAAAAATATTAGCACACACAGAGAGTAGAATTTTGTTGATTTTGGAAGGTTACGATGTAAACAGAGGAGATGGCATGGCCATGAAATAACAATGATGGCTATCAAATATAGGAACATCAAACACTATAGACGCTAACTATTGCCTAGCCATCATAACAAACGCCATATGTTAGCCCAACTATGTGCTTTGCTCTGTAAGTGAAATGTTTACTTTATCAGCCCTAGTATTGGAGTTGGTTTATGTAACTTCATCAAAGCTAAGTTCATTCACCAGTCCATCTCTTCCACATTACGAGCTTAGTGATTGTGAAGTGAAATAGATTGTTTCGATACATAACTGAATGAATGGAATATTCTGCGTCTGTGCGTTCTACCTTTAAGGTACAGGTTTATACAAAGCATTGAGGTAAAGCCCCAGGCATTTTTGAAATTGCGTATAATATCAAAATTAATTATAGGTGAATTTTCTAAGGATTTAGGCCCGTTACGTTTATTAATTATGTTTAATATACTAGTAGACATTTCAGGAACAAACAGGAGAAATATCTGGAAGCTAAAATTAATGAACTTGAAACAAACAGTAAGAATAAGAATATCAGAGACTTGTATAGGGGCATCAATGACTTTAAGAAGGGCTACCAGCCTAGAAATCATGTAGTAAAGGATGAGAAGGGTGATCTGGTTGCAGACTCCCACAGTATTTTGGCTAGATGGAGGATTCATTTCTTTCAGCTATTTAATGCGCATTGGGTTAATGATGTTATGCAGACTGAAATACACACAGCAGAGCCACTGGTGCCTGAGCCCAGTGACTCTGAGGTTGAGATGGCTATTGAAAATATAGAAAGGTACAAATCACCAGGTATTGATCAAATTCCAGCAGAACTGGTTAAACAGGAGGTAGGACAATTCTTTCTGAGATCCATAAACTTATTAATTCTATTTGGAATAAAGAGGAATTGCCTGAGCAGTGGAAGGAGTCAATCATTGTACCTATTTATAAGAAGGGTAATAAAACAGATTGCAGTAATTATCGACGCATATCACTTTTGTCAAACACATACAAAATTCTTCTTTCAAGGTTAACTCCATATGCAGAGGAAATTATTGGGGAGCATCAGTGTGGATTTAGACGTAACAGGTCAACTACTGATCATATATTCTGCATTCTTCAAATACTTGAGAAAAAATAGGAATACAATGAGGCAGTGCATCAGCTATTTATAGACTTCAAGAAAGCCGATGGTTCAGTTTGGAGGGAGGTCTTGTATAATATTTCTCATTGAGCTTGGTATACCCATGAAACTAGTAAGGCTAGTAAAAATGTGTCTAAATGAAACTTATAGCAGAGTCCGTGTAGGCAAACATTTGTCTGACACATTTCCTATTAAGAATGGTTTGAAACAAGGAGATGCTTTATCGCCATTGCTTTTCAACTTTGTTGGAATATGCTATTAGGAGGGTTCAGGCAAACCAGGAGGGCTTCAAATTAAATGGTACACATCAGCTTTTAGTTTATGCTGCTGATGTTAATATATTGGGCGGAAGTGTACATGCTATAAAGAAAAACACAGAAGCTTTAGTAGTCGCTAGTAAGGAGATTGGCCTAGAAGTAAATGCTGAGAAAACTAAGTACATGGTCATGTCGCGAGATCAGAATCCAGGACAAAATCACAACATAAATATAGACAATACATCCTTTGAAAGGGTGGAACAGTTCAAATATTTGGAAACAACCCTAACAAATCGAAATTCCATTCAGGAAGAAATTAAGAGCAGACTGAAGTCGGGGAATGCTTGTTATCATTCGGTGCAGGATCTTCTGTCTTCCAGTTTGCTATCCAAAAATACAAAGATTGAGATATACAGAACTATAATTTTGCCTGTTGTTTTGTATGGGTGTGAGACTTGGCTTCTCACACTGAGGGAGGAACATAGGCTGAGGTTGTTTGAGAATAGGATGCTGAGAAGGATATTTGGGTCTAAGAGGGACGAGGTAACGGGGGAGTGGAGAAGGCTACATAACGAGGAACTTAATGATCTGTACTCATCACCAAATATTATTCGGGTGATCAAATCAAGAAGGAGGTGGGTGGGGCATGTAGTACGTATGGGTGAGGAGAGAGGTGCATACAGGATTTTGGTGGGGAGACCCGAGGGAGGAAGACGACTTGGAAGACCCAGGCATAGATGGGAGGATAATATTAAAATGAATCTTTAAGAAGTGGGATGGGGGCATGGAATTGATTGATATGGCTCAGGATAAAGACAGATGGCGAGCTTTTGTGAATACGGTAATGCACCTTCGGGTTGCATAAAATGCGAGGAATTTCTTGACTTGATGAGGACCTGTTAGCTTCTCAAGAAGGACTCTGCTCCATGGAGTTAGTTAGTTAGTTATTGCAGCAAAACCTGCTTGGAACAAAATCCTAGTGGCTTGAAAATGTGTCCCATTTGAAGCAAGTGATATAGCAGTCAGTATAATGACATATTACGGACTGGACAAGAGAGGAAATGGGATTCAATTACTGGCAGCAGCGAGAGATTTCTCTTTATTCAGAAGCGTCCAAACCGGTTGCTAAACCCACACGGCAACTTATCCAATGGGTATCTGGAGATATTTCTCTGGGGGTAAAGGGGGCGTGGCGCGAGGCCTCCACACATCCATTTAGTGTCGATATTAACCTGCTTCCACTTGCATTGTAAACCTGCATGGCGCGGGGCTTAATAAGCAGAGGGACAATTTTACTTTTGTTATCTCCTTCACTGCAGCTATTTCAGATAACAAATGTAACGGATGCTTTTTCTTCAAGGAGGGGGAAGGGGGGTAGTTCTTTCGGAATTTGCATCTTACTGCTTACGTGCATCAGTGCTGAGGTTAAGAATAAGTGGAACAAAAGCTCTACTTCCCATATACGCCTTCGTGGCGTGCGCAGGGATAAATTTGCATATTTTATGGCACTTGCCTTAAAAAAAGGTTTCTTCATTGCACGCTCGTTTATTTGCGACCCAATCACAGTCCGAACCTCACGTCACACAAATATATTCTACACTATTGACATATTCTACACATTTCACATTGTATTTCTTTTTTATTTATTTGCCCATTTCCTTCCTTCCTTTCATCTTTCTTTTTTTCAGTTTTCAATTTTCTTTCAGTTTCATAATAATAGCGTGCCGTATAAGTGGAATGGCTCGTATTTCTCCCTACAGAAGCTCTTCATGTTAGCACTACAATCATATGCTGAGGTAGTGTCTGAGGACAATCGGACAGCGTTTTCTTTCACATAATTTGGCATTCATTATATACAATTACCTTAAAATCTACATCAGCTGTTCAATTTAACCATCGTTGTTAAATAAATAAATAATCAATTAACGGACCGTATGTATATTCCTAGACCCTAATTCCTGCAGTTGAGATATCGTTGTTAAATTTTCTAGTGATCAATCCGCCGACACTAGGTCCTAACGATTGGTATTTGATTTACCATCATTAAACATCAAAAAAAAATCACTAAATTGAGCAGTTGATACAGCACTGTTAAATATTCCACGAATCAATTATCGAGTCAATGAACAGATGTGTGCAACCCCGTACTTTGAATTAGACTACGTGTTCCGATATTGCTCAGTTGTCACACTGTCAGTGTTAGCTGCTAAACGGGGAACAAATGAACACAGGAAATACACGCCACTGCAGCCACTTACGTAAATCAATGGTTCGGTCCCAACTGCATAATGTGGTCACCGCCCAGGATAAGGTAGCCCAGGACCAACACTGTCATTAACAAAACCTTATCAGATGAACGTACCTCAGAATCTTCGCGGTCACTCGTGTTAATATGATAATATGATATCCTTATATCCACTATCAAAATAAATTTTACGTAACACAGAAAAGATTATAGAGGCTGTGAAAGTTATAAAATTTTTCCCCCTTATACAACACATTCGTGAGCAATGCCATTATGTGTGAGGTCATGCATTTGGTTTTAGAAAGAGAGAATAAATCTCGCGAGATCACGCGAACACCGATAAGACTAAAGAGGAAGTAATGAATGTCTCCATTAATTTTCACCTTCAGTGATTTAATTTACCATCCAGATTCATCGCCGTTCCGTATGGTCGAAAATGTATTTACTCGTACTAGAGGCACCGTCATCCACGTTGTTTGTATCTTGTCAGTTGCTGAGAAGACAGATGAAGCAAGTGTTGACACTTGAATTTCGGTTGTACAGTGAAGGTACAAATTTTTACAAGTGTCATTACGAAACCAAGCGTGTCATTGGAGCCCTCGCTTTTCGGGAGGGGGATTACGTTCAAAGGCCGCCCCCCCCCCCCGGAAAAGCCAAAATCCGATAAAATTTGCAGCCCCACCCTACAATATTTTAGCATTTCTTTAGTATTTTTTCTTTGCAGAAACATTATGATGTGGGCTGCTTATTTTTTCCTTCAAATTTTTAAGTTAATGCGTTATGACTCGAAGACCTTTTCGAGGTGTCGAACAATTTTGATGCTCATACCCATTGATGTGATTTATTTTTATTCTTGAGCGACCCCGCGAATTTGCGAAACCACCAAGTAAGAACCCGCGCAATGCGAGGTTTTCATACACTTAAACCTTATATACAAGCTAAATTACCTCACACTTAGTATATTTTATTATCAATACTAAATACGTTGCTACAGTAGCTGAATCTTTAAAGAACAGATAACAATCAAATTAAGAAACTGAAACACAAGAATCCTTCGAAAGAAGAACATTGTTTATGGGAATTCGAATCGTGTTCAAAAATTCGACGGCAAAAATTGCACCGCATATTGACTGTTGTGGCTACCGTTCATATAGCAAAAGTACGAAATATGTTGCATGTATTGTTTTTCCTTTGTAGGTCCGAGGAAATTATCGAAACACTTCACTCCACACTCTCACATGCCCCGTCAATGTCACAATACAAATAATTGAACATTTCTTCAGTTCTCCAAGCATTTACAAACCTATATTTTGGACGCATTGTTTCAAAAACATTACTGCAAATAGTTCTTTAACAGAAAGTGATTAACGTATATGCAACCGGGTTTAATACTATTTACCGCCTCTTTCCACACTTTTTATTCACTTGCTTCTTAGAAAAAGCAGCAATTATGACCTCCCAGAACTTAAACCGACTTTAACATTTTAACGAACTTGGGCTGTGTTCCTTGTGCTGTAGAAACGTAACGTTTATGTGCGATTTTGATTAATTTCAGTCGCTAAAGACTTAGGGGAAAAAATTTGTAGGAATAAAGTACTTTTCAGTAGCAAACTCCTTGAATGCGGTAGAAATTTTAATCACTTAGTTCCTATCATAGGCAACGAGAAAGACAGTGATGGCCATACAAACGTAAACAGGCTTGGGCAGTTTCGTGGTGCTATAAAATACACATTATTAGGGATTTCAAATAACAAGCATAACAAATACGTCTTTTATAACCTGACAAAACCGCTGGAATATCGACAGATCGTTGAATCGAAGCTGACATAAAACCCAGATGTTCCACTTCTGATTCAGTCGTAAAGCAGATATGTAACTATGAGACAGTATAATACTTCAGACGCGCTGTATGTAAATATACACATTACAGTCTTTTCATATAAAAATTACCTCCTTGCTTGAAGACCTTCCTTCTTGGTAAAATATATGTACAATTTAACACACTTTATAATAGGTTTAACTTTTTAGAATCCAGTCGTTTCTTTATGTGCCACTAGGCTTATCATTGAAGTGTATACGTTCTGCTTACAAAGTGTATGTATGTGATCTGTATGGTTCTTAGATAAAAAAACAGCGACTGAATATTTGGACTTTGTAATCGAGACTGAGTGTATTTGCTGCGTGGTTGGAACTGAATCATTAAATATCTTTCATATTAATCTTAGTCTTTAAACTTTTAAAGACAAGTGCTTAATGCTGCTGGCATATTTTTAGGCAGTACAAGAAATACCATCACCACCTATCACGGGTTTGTTAAGGGAGATCAAGGGTAAACGCTAAAGTATTTGTACGAAGAACAAACAGCAATTGTTTCACTATATATCATCAATTCTTTGGTTTTGTAGTAGAAACTAAATGTGTTTATTTTCTGGTACGAATCCCTCCATCCATGCGTGGCGCTACAGCCCCTTCTGGGTTCTGGCCTTCCTCAAAAGGCGCCTCCATTTTTCTGTATCCCCAGCTTGTCTCCGCCACCCTCGTACCCCTAGGACCTATAATGCATCCCTCTGGACAACGTCCTCCCATCTTGTTCTTGGTTTTCCTCCTGACCTTATGTTGTGGAATTTTCCATTAGGAACCTTTCTTGAGAGCCTTCCACCTTCCCTCCTTCTCATGTGAACTGCCTATCCTAGTCTTCTAATTTTAATGCGCGGTACGATTTGAATCTTTAAATACTCTTCAGTGTAATTTTTGTCTCTAAATTGCTATGTCCATAACTTTTAGCATGATGAACTACGTTATATGGGCCTGAGTGTTTGTTTACTTTCCCTTATTTATTTATTTTTTTATTTATTCTCATACCGGCTATCTAGGCTAAGGTTTTGCCTGTTTCTCCCAGACAAAACTAAAACACTGTCTCGGCCCTCAAATAACCGAGAGTGCTCAATTCCACTATATTTCCAGTTCACCATTCGCAAGTCACTTTAGCACTTGACGTTACGTAATCAGTGTATATGGAAAAGAGTCGGTATGTAAGTTATGAATCCTTCACCTTTCTTTCTTGTTTCTTATTATATATAATTCTCTTGTAGCATTTTAGTAAATGTACTGACACTCCAGATGTCTTTTAACTCTTTAAAGGAAGACAGAGCATTGTGACAAGACATTTCTGTCAACTGTTACCCAAGATGACAAGACTATTGATTTCAAATCAAACGTTTAATAACCAACATATGCACTATATGCACTTTTGATTTGTTATCATGATGCACGGTGAATATAACGTGAGACTATTGATTTGTTTGAATTTCCTCAAATTTGCCCGCTTCTCCTAATAAGAGCAGTATTAAAGTAAAAATGTATACGATGCAATGGTAAAGTTGATCTTAATGTATAAAAAATTAGATTGCACCTCACAGAGAACATGTATCACCTGTTGTTAATTTAATTCGGATAAAGACATTCAGGATGGTCATTGATGTTTATTCTGAGAACCAACAGAAAACCTTGGGGCCAAATGTCCGAAATCTTTAACTTCAAATGAGGTGCTATGCATGATTGCCCCTTGCCAACAAAGATTTAATCTGTTGGAGACGCAGTAATATTCTTCTGCGTGGGACTGTCCCTTTACAAGGTTTCTGTTTTTTTTTTGCAGCAAAACGTAGAAACAGCTTGTGCACGACTGAGGGCCTCTAAGACCACGTGACCCACTATGATCAGATACCAGACATACATTTAGGTCTCACTCCATAACTGATGATATTCGGAGCCTTCTAGCTGGCTCAGCACCCCCGGTGTCTTCCACCTAGTGTTTCCTCTCATGGTAGTTACGTGGTACATTCGTGAAAAACTGCAATAATTAAGTTGTTAATAATATTAGTACTTGAGACTGCAGTGTAAGAAATATGATAGTATTGGGCTGGTAAGGTTACAGCATTCCCTATGCTCATCACGTCACCAAGACGTATTGGGGAGTGATGGTATAGCTCCACGCATTCTCAACTTTCGCGCTAGACGGAAATGTCAGCTTCACAGCACGACCGCTTAAAACAAGGAGGAATAATTCTGTTTAGGACCTCGTTATCTAATATTTGACCTTCCTTTCCAAGGATAAGCAAAGGTTTACACCAAATAAACTGGAAAAATTATAGCATTGCGTAATTTAATTTGAAGTGGAATGGGGAAGGGTTCATGGACTGGATTGATCTGGCTCAGGATATGGACAGGTGACGGGCTCTTGTAAAAGCGGTAATGAACCTTCGGGTTCCATAAAATGTGGGGAATTTCTGAGCTGACTAGCTGAGGACCTATTAGCTTCTCAAGAAGGACTTAATGGGTTAGTTAGTTATAATTTAATTCTTATATTTTTAGTTAAGACATCGATTTGTAAACATTCTTCACTCAAAGGAACCTTGTATTCACAATGTTCAATTTGCCCTTAAATGTACCCATCATTATAATATTGATCATATTGCTATCTTACCGTCAGCTGCAAATATTTTAAAAGTGTGGCATTCTCAAGCAATTTATCAGCTATGCCGAATGTGTTAATGTATAGCTCTCTTGATTTTTAGGGGTACTTAATGGCACCGTTCCAAGTGTACCTAGTGTCAAACGTGACAGGAAGTCAATAATAATTTGAGAATAAAACATGCTTTGGTAGGAAGCAGTGGTAGTCTATTTGGAGCTAGAGTTAACTTGAAATTGACTTTGTGGTACAGAGTAAGTAGCCAGTTGCCTGACCGAGAATCAAGCCTTGTGCTTTTAGATAATAGATGCGACGCGTTAGCGTCGTGCTAACCAGTTCGGTCATTTCCGTCTTGCGTGTAGCAAAACTGAGTGCAAATAGCTCAGACATCAAAGAGACTGCCTGCGAAGTGGACTACTTAACTACTCGTGCAAGGAACTTACATTTTCCTTTCTCCATCTCTATGTCTAGACCCCACTAAGCCCACGACGGCGGGCTCATTTCCTGGATGTAAAGCAACTGAAGCATGGAGCTGACCACTCAGTTTGCTGATTGAGTTATTTCGATTTTAACACAGATTGTTTATACTTGTTTGCATAAAAGATACGTGAAATGGAGGTAAAATGGATGTGTGTAAGAATTTTCATATCCGAAATCAATGAACGGATTTTGATTAAATTTTACAGGCATATGTATTCTACACTAAAAGTTTGCGGAATAATTTCTTTTAGTTTAACTAGATAAAAGAGTAGAATACAGTTTGTCTTTAACACGAAATTAAAATTTGAATTTAGGCTCGGAGACCAACCAACCTTCTGTTCAATGGGTACAGGAGGCCCTTTTCCCGGGGATAAAGCGACCGGAGCGTGAAGCTGAATATTTAATTCCATCTCGTGTCAAGACTAAGAAATAATGAAGGCATAAATATACTCCATCATAAGATATCATGGCGTACACGGATAATTTTGTAATTCAAATTTCTTTTTTTGAAGTAACATAAAAGAGAGAAGCCATAGCCCTTAAGCTCACGAGGTCTGTGTGGTGATAAAGCTGCAGATCTGCTTTAAGGAGGTGCTTGGTTGAATCTGACTGAAGACATCGCGTATCCACATTAAGGTTTTTGGGATTTTCCCCAGTCACACTAATAAAACTCTCGGATGTTACTCGATCAGGATGCTACCGCTTCCTTTCAAACATTTTGTGATTCATCAGTTACCAATTAAGCCGATCCCAGTGGCCGTGGTGTCTAAGGCGCTCGCTTTCTGGGATTGCGGGCTCGAATCCCACCGGGGGCATGGATGTCTGTCTCTTTTGAGTGTTATGTGTTGTCAGATAGAGGTCTATGCGACGGACCGATCACTCGTCCAGAGGAGTCTTACTGAGTGTGAGTGTGTTTCATTGAGTGTGATCAATTACAATAACTTTTACACCTACAATGATTAGGTAGGCAGAGGTCAATACTAAGAAAGAAAGACAGTAACCATTTATAATACAATTCAACCTTGTTTAGTAGGAGACTGTGACATCAGCTTAAAAGGGAATGCTAATTAATTCTTCAAAAGAAGTTACTCAGTACACTTGCCACTAGCTTAGCATTAAAATCACTCTAAATGTCGCCCACAGAATATATCTATTTCACAGAATTCTGAGCATAAAGTGTAGCTACTTCCCTAAACTGCATCGACCGATTGGTCCTTGAAAAGATGAGACAAAATTCAGGCTTCAAAGAATAACTATAAAATTTATTTGAAGCCTTTATTAATATGATATTTTAAACAGCAAAGAAAATATCATACGTTTCGATTCTTTCTAACACGATATTTGCAGAAAGATCCTTTGAAGTCTGACGTTCTTTTAAATTTTACACATATAAATATATGCATATACACCTATATGTAAAACTTCAGAATCTTCCTCACAGAGAACACATTTCGTGTCCATTTAAAGACCAGTCAGTTAATACTGCGCAGGGTTGTGGTAAAATGCGTATTAATTGTGAGAATTTTGCGAAACGCATTAATAAAATATGAGAACAAAGTGCAGAGTTCTTTAATATTATAGCACTTGGTACATATGTTTACCTTCGGACTCTAAACGTTCAACATTTTGAAAAGTGGTAAGTGGGTTGCGAAATAATAAAGTACCCATATATATATATACTACAATAAAAGTACCTAATTTGGACACTGCCCATCGTCTTGTGTTCTTTCAAATAGAGCATTTAGAAAAAGTGAATGACTTCAGTCACAAAATACAAAAATATCGTCTCGGATAAATTCCTTAGACACAGTTAGGCTTAATCACTGGATCAGCTGGTAACAATATTTTTCTCTGATAACGGAAGTAAATGTAATTTCCGAACAGTTCTGTTTATAAAACCCAACACGAAGGACAACATTTAAAATAATATTCATATTTTTATGACACATCATCTGCAAAAGCATTAGGCGAGTGTATCCTGTTCAGTAAAATTTTATATTGTATCTTCTTGAGATGTTTGCAAAGCAGCTTTTATATGACAGACCAGAACTATAGAAATATCGGAACGGAAACGACTGTACCATTTACTTATTTACATTTTTGCAGCCATATAGATAATCTACATACGGGTTTATTTATAGTTGCGTGCTTTCTTCATGTCACTAGTGTATGTTTCGTTCGTTATGTTTGCGTGCTTGTATAATACCAGGGAAAGGGTTTACCTTTCGCTCCACCCACCTCTCTTCTACCAGCAAACGATTTTCCCAGCAAACACATTTACCATGCCACAGTTTTACAGGATACCTAACTGCTGGTTTATGATGTCACTGTTTGAAGCCAGGTGTCTGCTTGCAACTTGGTTACTGCCCCTTTTTGGAGTACAGTCATTGTGTCCGTTAATAGCATTTTAGTGTCTGCGCATGCATCTAAGGCAGCGGAGCTAGGTTTTGTCCGCGTGGACAGTGGTTATTCGTCCACATAGATGAAGAGTTGTACTTAAATTTAGTTGTATAAAGGATCAAGTAAATTTTACTTTAAACTTTATACGAAAGGTCAAATAAATTTTGCTTGTAGGCCTAAATTTAATTACAAGAAGTACCAAGCAGTGACATCTTCGCTCCTCTGTGATGTACCGTAGATAGGTACTTAGTTACCGACGTTTCGGGATAATCTGTCAGGCCCTTTTGATGTGACGGATAGTTTCTCCCGAAACTTCGGTTATAACTACCAATCAACGCTGCCTAACGTCGCAGAGGAGCGAAGATCTCATTTACACAGCGACGGAAGTCTGAAATCATGCAGGGACTAAGTAAATTTTACTTTATTTGAAGACAATTAAAATATTTTTTTATTACCAGTGTGTCTACTTTTTCGACTGTAACTTTTTTAACGGAGATTTCGTAACTGCAATTATAGGGTCGAAATATTCTACATTACCAACGATTAATTGGAAAGTATCTGAAAATGATCTTTGTAATGGCTGAGAATGCAGCCGCTTGTCTCTGAAACGAAACTTAGCATTGCTGCAGCTTAAGCCAACTTTGCGTTGCGTTGCGTTGCGTTGCGGACAACGTGTGAAGTTGTGGAGACGGCTCGACTGTCCCCTAAAGCGCCCAGTAGCCGGCTTTTGTGAAGAATGTTACAAACATTCATTTACCATAAAGGTATAAATGTACTTGGCTATGTGAGAAACCACTTTTCAAGGAAGATCATACAGGCTGGAGTAGTTCAGAGAATCTTTCAATCATTTACAACAAAATACATGAACTGTGCTTTCTGTAACATATCAATAACAGTTATCTACCAAAATGCTGCTATTGTCCACGTGGTCGTAAGTTCTGCTGTTGCTATGAATCATTTATATTGAACAGTCACATTAAATGTATACCGTATATATATATATATATATACTTAACAAAGTTTTTAACACCTCAGATTAGAAATAGCCTAGGCATGCTTTTCCATCGCCGATCCCAGTGGCCGTGATGTCTAAGGCGTGGGTCTACGGCCGCTCGCTTACTGGAATTGTGGGTTTGAATCCCGCCTAGGGCATGGATGTCTGTCTGTTGTGAGTGTTGTGTGTTGTCAGGTAGAGGTCTCTGCGACGAGCTGGTTCCTCGTCCAGAGGAGTCCTACCGAACGTGATGTGTCTAAAAAGTGTGTGATCGTGAAGCCTCGAAAAATGAGGCGGCCTTGGCCCCCAAGGGGCTGTCGAGCCATTGAAAAAAATGCTTTTTCATAATTTGTCTGAAAGAACTGCAGAAAGCCACAATGTATTGCAGTCAGCATATTTGGCTTCGGGCAGTAATGAGGAACTGAGAACTATACGATACGAAGCAGGAAGGCTAAACTCTCGGCCGCAATGTCCAGTAAGGAGTATCTGTTCTTAGGTTTTTTAACTATTCTGAATCAACTACATTGTTTAAGCCTATATAACATCAAATGTGATTGCAAGATCATAATGACGAGATGTACAATTAGATAAGAATATATCGCCAACATCTGGTTTGATTACTAATAGTACATCAGACATTGTGCAGTTTATAAAGTGTATTTGATAAAACACACAATCCTTCGGGAGCTGGCTCTTCTATCTTCTTCATATTATAGTTATAATAATGATACTGTAATAATTTCTTGCGGTTGGATTCAAAGAAACCTCTGAATGGCCTGCTAGTAGGTCATCCTCTCGGTTTCGATCCAAACCGTTGCCACTAACTATAAAGTGAAAACTAATAAAATTCCTCTATGTATAATGAAGATTATTTACCCGTAGGAAGCAGTAGAACCAATTTACGAAAAGTCGTGTATGTGACACATTCCTCAGACAATGGATAACATTGGTATACATAGATAATTAATGTTTATAACCCTATTGTGATCTTAAGTATAATGTCCCATAATTCTTTTGGAAAACAGAAACGTTCATGACAAATCTCAAGATTTCAGGTAAACTCTATTGAGATTTTAGGAAGAGTGGGCAGAGATCCTTTCCTTTTACTTGCTTGCATCTTGCATGCCCTTTGGAAAATCTGACGTTCTATGGAATCGGCCAATCACGGCAATGCAAATAAATCTCAGGTTTCCAAAAAGCGAGAATTTTTTTTGGTAGATATTGTAACTTTAATCTTCTCTGTTCCTTTAATAAATACATTGCGATATGAAGCTAATGTACTGCAGATACAATTGGCCGATTGCTGATATTGCGAACTAGCAGTAAGGGAGCACGGGGTGGCAAATGTAAGGAAAGTGCCTCTCTTTGATGTCGCGTAGGAAAACAAGGATAAAAAATTGAGGACGAAGAAAGCCTGAGCGCGAGCTTTTGTAACAGTAACACACAAACGCACTTCGCAGACCCAGCACGGCAACTGGACTCCCGTGGATTATGTTCAAATGTCTCGTTCGGTCAGAAGATGGAAATACTGCATCAGCCAACTGGTGTGACCGTAATGTCTGTCTAAAGTCATGACTTTTTATTTCATCGTAGGATACAATTTTGCAATTTTCGCTGTTGTTTTGGTTTTGTGTCAAAAGTAGCCTCTCATATTAATCCTTTAAAGACGAAACGTAATCTGCTTTATTTAAAGACCCAGTCTGTACCGCGCAGTAAACACACTCCGTCTCAGTTATACAAACCAGTCAGTTAATGTTGTACAGTGAAATAATCGCCGTTTGTTCTGAGATCCACACAAAACACATAAATACAGTCCGTACGCGCAGTAAACACACTCGTTCAGTTATACAAACAGTCAGTTAATGTTGTACAGTGAAATAATCGCTTGTTGTTCTGAAATCCACACAAAACACATAAATACAGTCCGTACCGCGCAGTAAACACACTCCGTCTCAGTTATACAAACCAGTCAGTTAATGCTGTACAGTGAAATAATCGCTGTTTGTTCTGAGATCCACACAAAACACATAAATACAGTCCGTACCGCGCAGTAAACACACTCCGTCTCAGTTATACAAACCAATCAGTTAATGCTGTACAGTGAAATAATCGCTGTTTGTTCTGAGATCCACACAAAACACATAAATACAGTCCGTACCGCGCAGTAAACACACTCCGTCTCAGTTATACAAACCAATCAGTTAATGCTGTACAGTGAAATAATCGCTGTTTGTTCTGAGATCCACACAAAACACATAAATACAGTCCGTACCGCGCAGTAAACACACTCCGTCTCAGTTATACAAACCAATCAGTTAATGCTGTACAGTGAAATAATCGCCGTTTGTTCTGAGATCCACACAAAACACATAAATACAGTCCGTACCGCGCAGTAAACACACTCCGTCTCAGTTTATACAAACCAATCAGTTAATGCTGTACAGTGAAATAATCGCTGTTTGTTCTGAGATCCACACAAAACACATAAATACAGTCCGTACCGCGCAGTAAACACACTCCGTCTCAGTTATACAAACCAATCAGTTAATGCTGTACAGTGAAATAATCGCTGTTTGTTCTGAGATCCACACAAAACACATAAATACAGTCCGTACCGCGCAGTAAACACACTCCGTCTCAGTTATACAAACCAATCAGTTAATGCTGTACAGTGAAATAATCGCTGTTTGTTCTGAGATCCACACAAAACACATAAATACAGTCCGTACCGCGCAGTAAACACACTCCGTCTCAGTTATACAAACCAGTCAGTTAATGCTGTACAGTGAAATAATCGCTGTTTGTTATGAGATCCACACAAAACACATAAATACAGTCCGTACCGCGCAGTAAACACACTCCGTCTCAGTTATACAAACCAATCAGTTAATGCTGTACAGTGAAATAATCGCTGTTTGTTCTGAGATCCACACAAACACATAAATACAGTCCGTACCGCGCAGTAAACACACTCCGTCTCAGTTATACAAACCAGTCAGTTAATGCTGTACAGTGAAATAATCGCTGTTTGTTCTGAGATCCACACAAAACACATAAATACACTGTGTGGGCAGAACGTGGAACTGTTGAATATTAAACATGGTGGTAGGTACAGTGAACGTTAGGCTTTAAAAGGTTAAGAGAAGATCGAAGATATTTGAGAGAGGGTGCTGGGAAAAGTATTTGGGGCTAACTTAGAGGAAGTAATATGAGGTTGATAAGCATTGCGTAACTAGAAGCTTGGCCTTCTCTGCTCCTCACTAAGTACTATTAGGGTGATCAAATAAAGGAGGATGGGAGAGGGCGGGGCATGTGGCACGTATGGGGAAGAAGAGAAGTGAAGTTTGTGTTTTGACGTGAACGCGTGAAGGAGCGAGTCCACTTGGAAGACTCACAATGTTATTATGACTTGCTTATAAATAATTTGTTGCAAGATTTGAACATGGTGTATGAGAAATACTTACAATATTATTGTATTGCACATTTTGCGTTTTTGTGTCTTATGCCACAATATATTGACACTAACTAAATTTGTGTTCGATGGAGTGCATAGCGTGTGTGTGTATGTATGTATATAAGTATGTTTGTACGTGTGTATGTATGCATGCAATGTATGTATGTTTGTATGTATGATATATTATTGTATTGGTTATGTATGTTTCTACGTATGCATGTATGTGTATGTATGTGTATATGTATGTATGAATATATATGTATGTATATCTGTACGTATGCATGTGTATGTATGTATAAATGTATTGTGTGTTATGTATGTATGTATGTATGCAAGTATGTATGTACGTATGCATGTATATGTATATTTGTATGTATTACGTATGTGTGCTTATTCCAACCACCTTAGAACCAAATGTGTTCTAGAGCCCTTGTTGTCAAACACGCGTATTTTACGTTCTGTGCCAATAACAGGACTTGTCTCGCATCAGCACAGAGCACTTGACAAACTATGGTTATCCTTATCTTGAATTTTTATTTTTCTTGGAAATAGTCCTATTAAAGTACGCAAGTAAGAACAAAGATATTCGTTATTTATTCTTCCCCTAATTTCAACATGGACCATGTTTCTATTTGTCATTGTTCTCAGATATCTGCACAGTACAATCAGTAGAAACTCGAAACTCACAACGCCAGCAGTAAATTCGTAACGCATTTCTTTTGTGCTATAGAAGGATCAGTACGTATATATATATATATACCGTTCGTTAAAGTGTAGCCTGTGTTTGATTGACGGCTGTAATGTATTCACAGGTAGCTTTCTTTCCGACCGACCACTGTGCCTGCAGTTCGACAGAGGCGCTGCCTTCGTTTATCGCCTTATCTCTCAGGCAGAGGTCACTTGAAAGGTGTTGTCATGACAACAATACTGTCTGACAGCTCTTTTGTTTCCTTGTCTTTGTTCGAACATAACCAACAGATTAAACGCACTTTGGACTCCTAAAAGCTTCATTGGCGTCTGAAATGAAGATTGTCAATAATTTTAGGTCCATATGGAAGGGAAGTTTGAAAATAGATTAAAAGGGTATGAACTCTGCAGATGTTTTAAGCAAACTAGAGCAGTGTAGTCCACATATAGTAAAATAACTAACAGTCCATTATCAACTCAAGGAATCCTCCATATTTTATGGAAACCAAAGTCATTATGGTCTTCACAGGAGTCCGTCATTCATCCCTATCCTGAGCCAGATAAATCCAGTCCCCACCCTCCAATCCTAATTCTTTATCCATTTTTGACAATACAATAATAGACCTTTTCAGCTGTGTACATAAAAACAAGAAGGGAGAAGCGTGCAACTTTTCAGTGTGCCTTTGTGGTATTTGTAAGGTTACGGGTGCAAACTGGATCAGTTACATTGTGCTACTTGAAACTTAGGCTCCGAGGTGGGGAAACGATGTTAATGTGTTACGACATTTCGGACCAGCGCCTGACTGGAATTTTATGTAAATGAGGTGCCGTATGGGAACATGGTGCTGATGACAGTTGTGATGATGACGAGGATGATGACGATGATAATGCCATTTATTTTCGTATAACCGCAGTGTATGGTAAAATCACAATCGTAGCTAATGATTCTTTAAGGGTTTGTGAAGATGGTTGACTTTCACAAGATTATTATTTTGCATACCCACCATTTTCTGCGGTATAAATAATAGACACAAAGTTTCGTGGTTTGACTCCCCTTCCGTCGTCGGGTAAAAGTAATACTGTAACAGGTGTTATGCTTGAGCTTTTAGAACAAGCAGCTTTCTATTCCCGGATATAAGACGGAATATCTTGTCTCAAATTGTCGTAAATTTTGTCAGCCCAATGCCCGGGATTGTACCATAAATTAGGGCACGACCGCTTCCTTTCGTATCCGTGCCAATTCATTATTTACTCATCTGTCATTAGAGGCTACACCCTCTGAGTTACTGACAGCATCTTTAAACTACAAATAAATAAATAAACACAAGGCTACACTTTTGTCTTGGTGTCACTGTAAAACATTGTACCTCAGTCGAAGTTACGAAAAAGCCCACTGAAGATTTTTGAGAAAAGGAAGCTCTGATTATTTTGATCTAGGGGAAAGAAATGGAGAGTGGAGGAAGGACAAAATTGCTTAATGAGGAGCGTCATATTTTATACAATTTACCCACTACAGGATCAATAGTTTTTGTGATTACAATCCCTTGGCACTTCCTGTCGGCTCCTTTGGCATATCATTCAACCTATCGCCTATTTGCGCGGAGTAACAGCGGGAAAATACAAACTAGATTTTTCAGATAAAATAATGTCCCGGGGTATTGTAATGATTATCGAATTATTGGGGAAGAGACGGGGAGGATGGTTACCCCGCACAGTACAATGTAAGTGCATACAAAATACTGTTTGGGAAACTTGAAAATAATGGGCCATTTGGAAGACGTAGGAGTAGGGAGAGAATAAATTTATTGTAGATAAAAAATTAGTAATATATGACGATATGTTGCAGATTCGTCCGTGTCAGGATGGGATCCAGTGGCGGCTTGTTATAAATGTGGCCATGAATTTTCAGTCTCCATAAAAGAACAGAATGTCTCCAGCAGGTGTTCAAATACTACCTTTTAAAGAGTAACCCTGATACATGGAGTTAGTTACTTTGTGGTTAGTTAGTTTCTTTGTTTGTTCTTCAGTCAGTCGGCCAATTTTAAGTACAGTACATTAATTTTGGGACATGCGACCGTGCATTCTTGTACATAAATAACAAAGACTCAAAGGAATCCGCTACCTGCATCATCCGATAAGCTAACCTCACCTAATCTAACATAACTTATTTTCTCGCGTTCCATCTCACTGTTTCAAATTAAGTTACCCTGATACTCGTAGTCTTAAACGTAAGTGAAAAGGACTCATTATTATGATTTTGTTACGTAATTTTCTCGATGAACATTTGTTCCCACGTTCTAGTTACGTTTTAAATTTTGCGGCCAGAAACTCCGTAAGCTCATAAACTCAATTTGTGTAAGTGGTCCAATCCTTTGTGACAGATTTAATTACATTTACTTACGAGTAATAATGTTTACGTTTAATATTTTAGAAGCTGATTTTATGTAGAATATTTATTATTTATATTCAGGAGCAAAAATTAATACAGCAAACTTTTGCAAAAACAGTGAAATCATTTTAAGTAGATTAGGTTGTTTCCATATATATTTCTTGTTTGCGCTTTTTTCCTCTTAGAATTATTGTACCAGTAGTTTACAAGTCCTCATTCCACGCGTGTACACTCATATGTCCTTCTGTCGAAATCCACTGACTCCAAATCCGTAACTCAGTCCGCAAAAAAAGTAGTGCCTTAATTGCAAACATCCAAAATTATGTTTATGCTGTGAAACTCATGATGTTGAAAGCTGTTCCGATAAAAAGGTAAAAAAATCCCATTATAGGACTGGACAGACCCTTAGGGTTCCAGGAGGTTGAGGCTCCCAGATTTCTAGACAATCGGCACATGAAGGTGGTAAGGTTGTCAGCCCTATGCACCGGCAACCTTTACCCCTGGTACTCATTTCTGTTAGAGGCTGAGTCGACCCCAGGGCCATAGTGCGGCCGAAAGGATTATGTCAATGAAAGATTCCAGTGACACCATCGGGAATCGAACCCGCGACCTTCCGGATTGTACCTCAAAACAATCTAAATTATTTTTGCTTTCCAGTGGAAACTGATTCAATTTCTGGATCAACACGTTATTTTTTTCCCCCTCAAGCTGGTTGAAATGGCGGTAGCCTTTTGCTCTTTGGATCTGCAGCTCCGCATATAAAATCTCGACTGATTAGCGCCTCCCTTAACTACGACTTCCCTTTTCCTCAATCTCATGTCAGTGTATCAGACATTTTTAAATCATTTTTCCTTACATAGAATATCAATAATTTCTCGAAACGTCATATTGATTGGAACATAGGGTACATAGCACATTCCAAATGTAGAAAATGTGTTTGGATTCTTTCCATTTTAGTTGTTAAAATTATACTTCCTGTACTCTTGGTATTCCAGCCTTACTTTACACAAAAGGTAAAGAAGTCAAATCATATAATTTATTCAGTTACTGACTACTTGATTTAAAGGAGATCTAGTACAGAGTTTGATCCTGTTTTTGGATTATTCCACCATTTGGAATTTGGCTATAACACCAACAAGGATATGATGCCACCATATTAAGAATTAGGATGGAAGTGGCACATTCCTCAGAAACGTTGGCAACACAGCACCATTTAAAGACGACGCCATTACGCAAAATTATAATCAACATCAAATGTGTTCAAGTTTAATGCGACGATTAATCTGTTTAAACATTTGCAAATCAAATTTTAAAACGGGACAAATTCGTCTCCTTTCTCATCTATAAAGGCGCATTTTTTTCAATGGCTCGACAGCCCCTTGGGGGCCTATGTTCGAGGCTTCACCATCACACTCAGACACCACACTCAGCAGGACTTCTCTGGACGAGGGACCAGCTCTTCGCCGAGACCTCTACCTGACAACACACAACACTCACAAGAGACAGACATCCATGCCCTCGGCGGGATTTGAACCCACAATCCCAGTAAGCGAGCGGCCGTAGACCCACGCCTTAGACCGCGCAGTCACTGGGATCGGCATAAAGGCGCATCTCGTACCTTATTATTTACCGTTTCATATCAATAACAGTTAAAACAGCGTGTTGAAGTAACAAAATGGGCGTCAAAAGCAGGAGGGACAAATGAGACATTCGCCTTTGCATTTATCAAATATGGTAAATAACTAGGCACCCAACTTACTAACTAAAGTACTTACTTACTGTAGAGAGCATAGTCCGCCTTGTGAATCTACGTGTTTGTTAAAATAAAAAAATCTACGCTTTTTATGGGATACCGAAAGTTTTACGCTGTTTTCAAAAGAGCCACTCGTTTCAATCCTGTGTCAGGTGAATCCAGTCCATATTCTCACACCATATTTTCTTTCACTCCGCTTTAATATTGTACCCCTTGGTTCTATAACACTTTTACATCTTCATGTTCACATACTGGTTTTGGTGTGTGTGTGTTTTTTGCCATTTTTCTGTCGTTTCGTTGCCTTGTGTTTTGCATATTGAGCAATGTAAATGTGCACCAACTCTGTCGTGTCTCATTAAGTACTCATTCTTCGCCAAAGTGGGGCATCCTGAGATTAGGCGGTCAATAGTTTCGTCATGTTGTTTACATAATCAGGGTTCCTATCAAGTTCCTTCTTTAAAATTTTATCTTTAAAAGCGTTTGTACTAACTATGCTGCCACTATTGTACTTCCTGTTTCTCCCTTGATGTCTCTAAATTTTAGCTGCCGATAAGATTGCTTCTTCTCCACCAGTTTTTCGTCTAAGTTATATTGGAATTATCCATGCATCCTTTTCTCTTGCCATCTTTCTTTTGTCTTCTCTGCTATAATGACCTTTGTTTGTCTTGTTCCTCTCTGTAATTCTGTTTTAAGTTTCTATCTGTCTGTAACATTGCTGAGTTTGTGTTGTGTTGCTGCGTTCTAATAATTTGTATTAGTGGATGTTCCTTACTGTCCACATATTCCATCAGTTTCGTAACTTCTGCTATGTAGACTGCTTCTAACTCCATCAGCCTATTTCTCCCCGTTTTCTGGGAATATACAAGCAATTTACGTCTGCCTTTAGGTGATGCTGTCCGTCCATATTTAGCAGTTTCCTCGTATTCCTATCCAATTTTCGCGATAATAATAATTATTATTTTCATTATTATTATTATTATTATTATTATTATTATCCATATTTCTTAGTTCACAGCAGTTTAGCTGGTTGTCAAAAAGGGACCGGTCTCACTGACCAGTCACGTCTTATTCACTGTTCTGCCAAAAATTTCTAACTGTATGGTATGTACTATATATTACTGCTTTCTGAATTAGAATAAGATATATGTAGAGCAGGGCGGAGATTAAGCAGTTGAAACTTTCGTGTAATTTTTTTTTGGAATAATACCCGTTGTGGATAGTACTAGTGGTATTATGTAGGCAGTTTTCAGTTGTCGTATTCTTATAAGCTGTTCTTTCAAGTGTTATTACTAACATTATTATAGCCAAAAGATCGCATAAAATGAACAACCACATCGTCGAACAGTATGAAGCAGCACTAACAGAAAATATATTTATGTCTTTGTACTTGTCACGCTTTCGAAGTAGAAGCCCACAAGATATGTACTACATTCTGAACGTCTGGTATGGCAAAGAAATATGCCCGTCGCCTGGGGTGTTCAGTACAGGAAATACGTATGATTTCTCTTTATTGCAACACAGAAGGGACACGTGCAATTGACAGAGTACAAAGAAACGATGAATTTTCAACCTGAACATATGTCTTACAGCTACGAGTGCAGATCAGCTCTGTGGATGACGAAGACCAGCAGAAGGACAAAGAACATGGATAACTAAAGAATGAACAAGAAGAATAAATCGTATGTGCACACGTATGTTCCTGGGATAACCAGGACAATTTCTACAGAATCTTTCAGACACAAGTAAAGGATGTAATCTTATCCAATAATCTGATCTATTATTTCTTGAAAACGGAGCTGCAAGCTGCCAAGACTTCGAGACTGTGGTTTTCTGATCGAGCCCCGATAGCACATACAAGTCTTCTCTTATCCTACTTTCACATCAGATTCTCGTTTGTCCTCAAATCTTCCCAATAGCAAAGAAAGTGTCTGCATTTTACACAGCGCTCGTTGTGTGCACTGTGAAGGCAATGACTAACGTAGGCCCCATGCATCTTCTGTAAAGCATCGGCCATAAGTAGCAGCTGCTGGGCACACAGACACTCTGCTGAGAGCCTCTTCCAGTCGGGAAATGTAAGATAACATCACGGACTATGGTACCTAACAAGAGCAGAAATCCTGGTTTTAATCTCTGCATCTCAGGAGCCTGTAGGGTTTTGTAGAGTTCGATAATTGAAGAAGATAGCATTGATTCTGCGGCCGGTTGGCTGGTTGGTTTAGTCCCGCTGTCGCCCATTCCGCCGCCCATTCCATTATGGATACGGTTTGCTTTCACAAAATAGGTAAGATTTTTTTTCTCCATATACATGAAGTCTAATGTTATGAACCTATACTGCTGCGCATACCATACATTGGTTTGTGGGTAAGAGGCGATTGGGAGAACACTTGAACTGGTAAACCACGAACGACAATGACATCAGGGGACAACACAGAGGGTTTGACGAAGGTAAATAACAAGGGTAAGGGGTACCCCTGCTGTCTTTGAAACGTAAACCGCAAGGTCGACCAATACAGAATCTCTCCCCTAGTTCCTGAACATTCAGTCTTTCTTCAGTACTTAGAGCTTTGTATTGGTGACACTGCTGTACTATGCATTGCGTAACTGCTAAACCCTTGAGCAGTTTACACAAGTAACGGTTGCACTTCGGTTTATTACGAAGCTGTTCTAACTGCTGAGATTAAACCAATATAGTTTCTAATGTAATTGGAAGTTGGCGACGAATGGCGAGTTCGCGGTAGTTAGTGATAGTGTCTATTACAAGACAGCCTCCCAGTATTGACCTGGAAGGAGTGATTAAAATCATGAAAAATCTCAAAGACCCAAAATCGTCCTTGCTCAGTAAATGCAAAGAAATATGTTCTATTTAGAGGCGTTAATTTTCCTATTCAAAATAGATTAAAATAAAAAATAAGTAAGGCGAAATAATAGACTTCATGAAGAAACACTCGAAACATTTTAATAGGCTAATTTTTTATCCAAATAAGTATTGAATCTCACTCAAAATTATGTGTGACTGAGATATTTGTCGGCAGGCCAAGGACACAAAGTTCACTACAAGTACCTTTACTTTCACGGCTCTAACAGTATCAAACCTCACACAGCAATATATCTGAATACGTGGTATTTTGTTGATTCTGCTACTTCTGAGGTAGGGGGCGTGGAGGTACAGCTTAAACTCCTCTTCTACTCTTCGTGATGAGAGAAGCAGGGACGAAGTCATAGGACGTGTTCTACTTACACTGAAACCAGCGCCACTGTATAATATACAAAAGGTAAAGGTAAAGGTAAAGCTGTCGCTGCGCGTAACTGAGCACATCGCCATTCAAACATGTCAGCACTAGAATGAGGTAAGTGGCCAGCTTCACGCCACTGTCGTTTTACCCTTGCATAAAAAGACTCCAGTACCAATCCCACTGAACACGAAGCTGAGCTGCTCTGGGCTATTTGCAGAAGAGAAAGGGTCCTTTACTGCTGCCAGGATTCGTGCATTTATTTATTAATCGTCCAGTCCATAGCCCACTGAGTTTATCCGGCTTTCCTTTACACCAAGGCATTGTTTTACGCGCTTTTGTTTCACGCCTTTTTGAATTAAGGCCCCGCAACAATTTACACCACTTTTTAATTTACGCTGTCTCATTTTCGGTTTAACGCCCTTTGGCCTGCTGCATTCTGTTACACTAACCCATTATTTCTGATGAGAATCTCTTTTACATTTACACACACTTTTTCAGGAAAGCGGCCTTGGTGTATAACATGTTCATTCTGTAGAATATAATGTGTGACAAGCACTTCCACACTGACAGTCCACCCACTTGAAGTATTTCACCTCATCACTGGCACCAGTTACACTTCGTTAAGGAATGTCTTATTTATATTTAATTTCATTGAGCTTAGTTTATGTATATGTACACATATACCTATATATACCTCCCTCTTATGAGGAAGAGACTGCTTGCATTTCATGATAGGAGGTTTTAAGGCAGTAAATTCATCCGAAATATGGCTGTCCTACTCACCTGCTAGACTACACAGTGCAATAAGGCAAACAATTTCACTATCGCGAAAAACTTGTAGATCATACAATTAAATTCTTAAATTCACTTTGTTTATGTTCCTCCAATAAATAAAAACCCCAAAGATTTATTAGTCACTACAAAGCAGATTGATTTAGATGTGTATACTAAGAACACTTAGTACATATTTATATCTTGTCAACAGAATGCAGGACAAAATCACAATATTAAGATATGTAATAAATTATTTAAAAGTGTGAAAAAATTCAAGTATCTGAAAAAAACCCCTAATGAATCAATGTTACATCTATGAAGAAACTGAGGACAGATTGAAATCAGGAAGTCAGTGCAGTATCTTTTGCTTTTCAAAAATATAATGGCTAAATAAAATATGCAGAAGTTTAATATTGCCTGTTGTGTTAGGTGAGCGTGAAACTTGGTCTATTATACTGAGGAGCGAAGAGAGGCTGAGGTTTTTGTGAGTAGGGTTGTGAGGAAAATATTTGGGTCAAAGAAGGGATAGTAAGAGAAGAATAAAAGGGATTGCATAACGAGGAGCTTCATGATTTGTAATGCTCACCAAATATCATTTGGGTGGTCAAAACAAGACGAAAGACATGGGCGGGACATGGGGGAAGTGTGGGGGGAGGGGAACTGCATACAGGGATTTGGTGAGAAAACCTGGGGGAAAGAGTCCACTGGTAAGAACTAAACATGGGTGGGAGAATAATATGAAGCTGGATATTCAAGAACGAAGATGGAAGTGCGTAGACTGAATTGATCTGGGTCAGGAGAGATTAAGCGGCAGGCTTTTGTGAAGGCGGTGATGAACATACGGTTTCCGTAAAATGCGGTAAGATTCTTGACTAGCTGAGGAAAGATTAGATTTCCTCGACGGACTCTGATCCATTGAGTTCGTTCTTTAGTTGGTTGGTTGGATAGTTATTAATTAATTGATTAGTGAATTAGTTGGTTGGTTAGTTAGTTAGTTACTTAGCTTAGTTAGTTAGTTATGTTTGTCCATAACGTTCTGTATTAGTGATTTGTTTGGGAATGTTTGCGCATTTACTTCAGTTAATCATAAGCATAAGAGAAGCTTCCTGCTAAATGAGAGAAATGAAATGACTGTTTGTGTCAAGCTGAGGGAAATTGTTTTCAAGGATTAAAGGGTGTGCAATGAAGCCGGTAGGTCACGGTCAGTATAGCAACTAGACTGTCTAACAGGGGCAGTGGTTTCAGATTCCCTGCAGGGGCAAGAAATTCTTCTCTTTTCACCCTTCAGACCGGTTCTGGGGCCCATTGTCTCCCTCTTGCATACAATGCCGAGAAAACTTCCCACATAAATGAATGGCCAGGGCTGTAGCTGCCCACTCACCCGGATGTAGTGTCGAGGTTAAATCTGCATGGAGCCATACCTGCCTGCCCCGTAAGTCTTCAAAATTTGGTGCTTAATTCGGCAGATAATTTTACCTTCGAATGTAGGATGGAGAAATTTGCATATTAAGAAAGTCTAAAATGTGTATCTTCTTCACAAGTATTCCAACAGTTTGGATGAGCAAATATGGAAACTCAGCCAGACTGAATATACTTGTAATATACAAAATTGGATGTGGGAAATCGTAACACATTTTAGTTATATGCCTGAAAACTTTGAGCAAATTGAAGAATAAGGTTAGACGGGAGAAATGTAAAACAGGACCTTTCAGAAAGAAGATGTGAAGGGCTGGACTGGAGTCAACTGACTCGCGATTTAAAACAAGAGGTTATAAAGGAATACAGCTCTTGACCACATAGCGGAAGCCGCGCTGGTCAGTAACATAAAGTGTTCGTGTTGTTAAAATATCAGAACACTTACAATTTGATAACATTTCGTCACTGTTATCTCTAAGTCCATGTGTTCTACTTTATAACACTCTAGGGCTCTTTCAGCAACAACTTCAAAGAGAAATAGACCAGTAAATGCGACAATGAAGTTTTTAATTTACCTTTAAAATCTTACCTTATTTTTTTTCTATGGCTCGACAGTCTTATATGGGCCAGGGCCTCCTCGTTTCGTCGAGGTTTCATGATCACACACATTTGAGACACACCACAGTCGGTAGGACTTGTCTGGATGAGGGACCAGCTCGTCGCAGAGACCTCTACCTGACAACACACAACACTCACAAGAGACAGACATCCATGCCCCCGGTGGGATTTTTTTTTTCCTGTCCGGGGGTTTTTCCCCTTTGATCCATTTTTGTACTGTTTAAATCCTTTCGTCCTTCATGTCACTTTACGTTCCATGCTACCGTCCTTACAACAAACACAACACAAACATCCATGCCCCCGGTGGGATTTTTTTTTTGTATTAATTCCTGGGTTTTCCCCTTTGATCCATTTGTACTCTTGAAGTCCTTTTTGTCCTGCATGTCACCTTATGTTTCATGCTATCGTCCATACATCTAACACAACACAAACATCCATGCCCCCGGTGGGATTCGAACCCACGATCCTAGTAAGTGAGCGGCCGAAGACCCACGCCTTAGACCGCACGGCCACTGGGATCGGCTTAAAATCTTACCTGGGCACCATAATTTAAATTGCGATTCAATCCAATGGTCACATCCTGTTGCCTGTTTTGATATTGCATTCAACTTTATTTCGTGTCCGTGCGCTTCAAACAGTTCCTTTGGTTTAGGTAATGGTAAAATTACCCCTGTGCTTAATGGGACACCACTATATGGAGGGACATAGACGAGCGAATTTGTAGCTGTACAGAGTATAGATGTGATTATTCAGATTCAGTTCCCGGTACCTTTACCATTGGGGGTATAAATCCAAGTACAGGCATGATAGACCCCAAAGCTGGTATAGGAACAGTAGAGAAGAGAAACCCCCTTTGACTTTGATAGGAATGTAATTTCAATTCTTCTGTCTCCAGCTCGTAGCCTCGTCACTAAATCGACTGAACTATTCTTGCTCCTATTTCTTGTGGGGGTTTTAAGTTTCGTAGAAACTTTTTCAAAGGTTTTAGTTTTCTGTGCCCTTTCTGTTTTATTGACGATTTAGTCTTGCAATAAGCAGTAGCTTTTACATGTCTTGTTATTGATTTTTTCGTAATTCGATGTTTATTTTCTTTAATATTCAGTCATCGTTATACAATAAGTTACTTTTGCTTTAATAAAGTGTAAGTTATTCTTGTCATCAACACGTTTTCAGTCTTTTATGGTGTGTAATCTTATTGTTTTCGCCTTGAAGATGGAGGCAGTATCTTCCTCCGAATAGGTGGTGTCTACCTTAAAATACACTTTGCCAAACCCAAGAGAAGAAACTATTCTGTTTGTTGTCTGCAATAAATTAACTTCGTGTCCTCCAAATTTCTAAAAAACCAAATAATTTTAAATGTGTAGTACAGAAACTCTGCCACCCAAACTGAAAGGACAGATCACTGAAAATGTCACTGGACGACTTAGCCCAGCCTTAGCATTGGTCTTTAAGCTCACAATGAGGCCATGATGGACGTGGGCTCACCCGCTGCGACCGGGATCATTGGAAGAATGGCCGCTCAAATTGCCCCTGCCTGCAGCCAACTGACGTCAGGTCGATGTCTGAGCGGTTAAGGCCACCAAATGTCTCAAGCATTTACAGATCTTTGTAATATATGTCCATGTCACAACCGAGATATGTGAACAGCTGTTTGCGCTGCTTACTTGTTAATATTCGAATCTTGAGTTTATGTTTATATACTGCCGGCGACTTTAATTGTGAAAGAATTTTCTTCAACTCTTTTGAATCTTCTGGGCAGGAGATATGTGCGAGTGCATACAAGACGTTTCAAGTATGATTCTGTCGCTGTCATGTATAAAGACCAAGTGCTAACAATGGATTTTTTTATATTCATTTTAATTCATGGCTTTAAATCATGCTTGGAAAACATTATTTTGTCGGTTTTAAGTGTTTTCTAGTAGCGTCAGTCATGAAAACGCAATAGCAAAGCTATGTCCAATGTTTGACTTGGTCAGTATTGTATAAATTTCGGTGAAACTGCTATTCGACATTTTCAAGAAAACTCAGCAATTGTTTCAATACGGTCTCACGTAACTTACACTCTAATAGAGTTATTCCCCAATAAATGCTGCAGGGAGTCGGGACGAATAAGGTTTGTACTCTTGCGCCTAATACTTGTGGATCCTCAGGATGGAACTTTCTCTTTGTCAACCCCCAAGAGCTTAGAATTTTGAGGTAAGTTTTACATTCTCAGAAAATTTATTGACATCCTGCTCTAATAAATCTCAAAACGGAAGCCAGAAATTTTAGTTAGTTTGGTGACTAAGTTATGAATTGTTTGTGCTGGCAATTATACTCAGTATGGTGACTAAGTTACGGAATGCAAGTGTGCTGGGAATCATACTCAATCAGAATGGTGACTAAGTTATGCATTAGGAATGTACGGAATTGCGGTTAGATTCCAGTAACAAGACACTTTATTCTCCACAGCGGTATTTGGGCTCACTCCACCTCTTATCCAGTGGACACCTAGCCCACATTTCCTTGGGAATAACTCGGCCGGGGCGTGAAACTGAGAGTTAATTTCATCTGGTGCCTAGGTTATGCGTGGATTTATAACTCCGTCCACGTAGTTTTTCATCGCATGTTACTAAATTAAAATATTAATCTCGAAAAAAAAACACGGATTTTGTAAAATAATTTTTAACAGTTTGTTAAAATAGCATAAAATGTAACTTTCATTAAGGTATACAAATGTAACTTTCTTCTAAAGCGGTTTCCGATGTGATGAATTCCAGAATAATTATTGGCATATCGTGCTTATAAGCCATCTATCTGTAGACAAATGTAATTAAGTTTTAAAACTTTCGCGGCGACATGATTCAATATAGTCTTCTCGGCGCACAGCCGCGTCAATTCGTTTGAATACAACGTTTCGGGGACTAGCTCCGTCCCCATCCTCAGTCAAAACTGATTTTGCCTGAGGATGGGGACGGAGGTAGTCCCCGAAACGTTGTATTCAAACGAATTGACGCGGCTCTGCGCCCGAGAAGACTATATTGAAATGTAATTAAATTTGCAACACTATAATTGTATCTAATTAATTAACAAAAGATTATTTTTGTCGACAAAACCGTAAGGAAGCTGACTCTAAAAACGTGTGTACTCTTTGCTGAATCGCATCTGTCCGATCGTAATTTAACTTCTGAAATACAATTCTACTGTGACCACAGAAGAACGATTTTTTTTCGAAATACCAGTGCCTTTGTACGAAGCTGCATGTCGCTATATAGAAGAATAGGGCGGTTTTCATATTCCCCACCATAAAAACTGATAGGCTGCGTCACTGTCCAAAGGTTTTCACGTCTTCCGGCGTCTTTTCTGAATGAAAGAAATTGAACTGTAAAATGCCAGTCATAAGACACAGCTCCGTACTTAAGGATTTGTAGGAAGCTACACATGAGCAATATTCTGTTGGAACATAGAACCTAAATCCTGAAGTTTAGGCATCAGTCGGCAATCCGACGACAAGTCCGTGTTATGAATATAAAGCTATTTAAACTGCTGAAACAATAGAGGCAGCCCACTTTTCCAGCCCTTTCTTGCGTCCTGTCTGTAGCCATATACAATTAGCATGTCATATTTCTCAAACACAACGCATTTTTTCGCAAGATGCATTATCAGCGGGATCTCACGAATACTTAGCAGGCTTTCGAAGCAGAGGAGAGAAACGAGTTAGCACGTGACTCGAATTCTGGAGAAACGATGTTCGAAACCCAGCTAGAGACCGGCTGCTGCGTACTGGAATTTTTTGAGAAGTGTTCGGCTTTCCTGCAAGTTGAATATTGGTAACATATTTTATAAATAGAGCACGACCATTTTCTTTCACATCCTTTCCGGTTCACAAGTTCATAAATATCCTGCGATACTTATTGAGCATTTTGTCTTGTAATTATCTTTGCATTTGTCAGTAGGCCTTTTGACGTAAAATTTGAAAGTCATCAAATAAGGGATGATGAAACAGCCGTGACATGCAACACACGTGGCGAAAAAAAAGTATGATACTTTGTTTAGACATTTGAAATAATAATATTAATAATTTCATGGAAATTATTATTTTTTAGGGACCGAAATTCTTTTTTTCTCTAATGTGTTTAGAAATCTGTATAGCTTATGTCATGCGGTATTGGAAGCACGTTCGTCTAAGCAAAGTAGAAACTACTTTTGTCTGCAGGAAGTGCAAAGAATGCGGCAGAGCTGTGGACATGTACTGTTGCTTTCTCATGGAAAGTTCAGTGTTATTTACCCAAAACATGAAGTGAGAAATCACTTGTCCTATTTTCAAACGAAAGGAATTAAGAGTGATATATGGAAACTACAAGCAAGCAACATGTCTGTTATAAATTTTAAGCATAATTTATTGCTGAGTGTAAGGATTTCATTACCCTCAATAACTATGAAATGCCTGTCACATGTTGTAAACACTATAGGCTTAAATTTAAAAAAGAAAAAAAAAAATAAAGTTACACACATATTTTGGTGATGGATACGTAACAGTTTCTGTGCCTCTGGCCACATAAGATTGCTCTCCCTCTACAAATATTTACTACTGAATGAAGGTCAAATACACATTTTATTTTTTGAGGTATTTTTAGTTCTGGATAACTTTCATTATCTTCTGTTTGTAAGGTCAGGTTAAAAATATTATATTATGTATTTGGCCAGAAAGCCATTTTAATTGAATACTTAAGGATACTAACCACACTGTTTCATTGCCTTATTACAATTAGGACATTCTGAGATATGCTAATCTGAGTTTCTTTTCCTCCTCTTTCTTCCCAATCTGTTTTTCTCCTTTTTGAATTGCTGCTTGTTCTTCTCTACCTGCAGCCTCTACTCCTTCAACACCTCTTCCTGTTACACATCCTTCTTATTTATCTTTATTTTCTTCTCCTTCATCATCTTCTTCTTGTCTTCTGCTACTTTTTCTGTAATATACTAATTCGACTCCAGCCTTTTAAAACTTTGCAAACAAATTCCTGCAACGAACAGCACTCAAGATGTGACCTTCTTAGGGACTGAAGAAGCGATGTCTTTGTGACTCCCCTGTTAGTATATAGCTTTCAATTAGACATGTGAACTATTATGAATGTTGAGAGGTAAGGGTTTGGAAAGCGGATTACAATTCCAAACTACAATGCCAGCATTCACCTACAGATACTACTATGAATCATTGTGACGTTTCATCTGCATTGAGCGGGTTCTTCCTAAACAAAAGTCCACGGATTTACCGCGACACCCAATTAATCTTCAATCAAATGCAATATGTTTCTTCACGATTTTTAATTTATGTGATTTTTAAATAAGGATTTATTACTTTTAATTTTTTTTCTGACATACTGCTGAAGAATTTGTTCAAAACACTAATATATCTGACATAGTCGCACCGGTGGAATTTCAGCCTGGACACCGTGCCTGGTTTTCATCCGTACATTTGCATCACTGAAGACAGCATACTAAATCATTCTGTGTGTCTGTCCTTCCGTCAGTCTTTATATAGCAACTCGCAAACTGCTGTACGGATTTACACAAAATGTTATAATGAAGAAGTTGGTAACGAGCTACAAAGCCATTTCAAATTTAATTAAAAAAAAGGATAATTTTTGCCCAAAGATCTACATGCTTTTCTTGGAGCAAGAGCTTTGGTATTCCCGCTGTACACACGCCAATTCTTATCACAATTTGGACCTAATTTAGGAACCTAAAACCAAAAATTTCAAGCGCGCTCGCAAAGTGGTTTGGGAAAATCGGCTGGTAGATTTATCATGTCCGTCCCTTCTTTCTTTCGTCCATCTGTGGTTCCAAATGGAGCAAATCATCTACCACTGAAAGATTTCTTTTAAAATATTTTATTTAAAATCTTTACAAATTTATCAGAATAAACAACATTGGTTAAAATCGGAGAAAAAGAACGGGCACTTTACTTATGTGACGTCCTCTGCACGTCTAGGGTAATATGCGGATGTTTACGAGAAACGTGAAATAAACTACTCACCATTTACGAGGTACAAGAGATACGGCAGGGTCAAGGTTGACGGAGAAACAGCTGACGACCTAATATAACATCACATCTCATGCAAAAGTGTAGTAAATTATTGTGTTATGATCGTTTGTAACTCTGTTGCTGAGATACGGAGAAAATTTTCAATATGTTTTGTCAAAAACGTGAAAGGGCACAAATAAAATGCTCGTATTTTCAGCGTATATTCACAAACGTTTTACTAATTCAAAATCTTGTGATAATGACGGAGCCAATGCGCCATAAATTCTTCGCTCTGCTGGCACTACTTGTCATTTAAATTCTCTGTGCCAAAAATGCAATTCGGTACTCAGTACACCTTTCCGTTCTCTATACCAAAAACAGTAACACAGTTAATCGTAAAAATGACTGTGCATCGATTACAGCGCTGCTCCTAGGATACGGTGACTATACCAGCCCTTTGTATCACCAGATTTTTAGGGCATCTAACCCATTACAAATATTACGTTATTCGTAAGCTCTGTTTACTAGCTTGTGATTTGTATCGGTGTCTCCAACTACATTCCGGAGTAGTATTCTTGGAATAGATCACGACTGCTTGCACCGATCCCTTAAGTCTCACAAAATGCGACGGTACTCTCATAATTTGGGCTCTAAATATTTGTTGCGGTTGAGGCATAATCGCTAAGTTACATACAATCCGTCAAGCTGACATGACCAATCACGTGGTATTTATAGGTAATTTTTTTTCGTCTTGCTTGAATGTTAAAGCCATATGATTTAATCTATTGGGAACCTAACTGCCTTTATTTTAGAAAATTTGTACTTTGTTTCTGTTCTTATTCTCTTTGTTTCCTCGCTTCTTTTAAAAGTAAAATTACAGCTCCAACCTCCATTACGCATTGTAGTTTTCGCTCACAAATTCTGTAATCGGGTTTCAAAGCTTGCTCTGTATCGCACTTAATGGAGCACTCCTGTGCGTTTCAAACGCAGCTCGGGATTCAGCTAAGCTCCCAAATTACCTTAACCACAAAACCAAAGCAGAAACATCGTAAAGCAACGGCTGTTTTTCACGTCATCTTTCTACACTTTTTATAGAGGGGTTCATGCAAAGTTGATAAAAATTTACGTGAAGAACTTCAATAAATCACAGCCGCAAGTCTATATTCTCGGATCTTTTAAACAGATGTATTCAGATACAAATAACGCATAGCACATATTATCAAAAATAGATTCAATTAGCAAATTAAAAACCTACTTTACTTCAAAATCTGGATTTAAGTGGCTCAGAATCTTGTCCAATCGCTGACATACTATATTTTTTCAACCAATTTTGTACCTCTAAATTCTGTTTCCAATTCTATTCTAGGATCCAAATTTGACGGTGGACGAATAACTGCTTTGTCGAGAGAGATAGAACTACAAGATTGCGCTATTGCAAGATCTTCCGCTTGAGATACACTCTTATTAATTCTGTTACCAAAACTCAGCATTTCGTTTTAGTGCCTTCAAAACACTTTGTATAGGCACATACAAGGAAATTTTCGATCCTCACATGAAGTAATTCAGCACACTAACAAGACAAGTGTCTAACGTATTTTTGCAAAGTATGAGGTCCATGTAACTTTGGAAACACAGTGAAACACAAGCTACAAAAAAAAATCACTCCTAAATCTTTATTTTCACAAAAAGTCTTATTAAGCCACCTTCTTTATTATTGGATAATTCTGTAGATCGCTCTCGGAGTGCGTTTATGTGTTTCATGTGTTTCTCCAAATATATAGCGATTATTTCACAAAGAGCGTAAAAGGTTATTTTATAATGCACGAGCGGTGTATTTTCTGTTATTTAAAAACTAAAGTTTTAATAACACTTATATAAGCACAGGACTTCGAATTATTAAACTGTAAAATTTGCGAGATAATTTGAATAGTACGAGTGTACGTAAATGACTGAATGCTGTCGGTTTTACACTCATCACATGACAATATCTTATACCGCCCAATTGGCATAAAAACTCTTCTTGTTAGAATAATTGATCACTATATCTATCTATCTAAATATCTATCTATCTATCTATCTATCTATCTGTCTGTCTGTCTGTCTGTCTATCTTTTTTATCTATATCTATCTATCCATCTGCCTGTCTCTCTGTCTCTATATCTGTCTGTCTGTCTGCTTAATTTTATTGCATCCCAGTGCAACAAGTCGTTCTTATAGTTTTCGCAACTATAAGAAAGCACGTTTGTCCTTATGAACCAGTCGGTAAGTGCCTATGCTAATAACGATATTGCGTCCCCTACTTTGCAGTATCACATCTTAATCCTGTGAAGATATTTTTCAAGAAATATCCAAGTTCGTGACTTTTACATTGTGATTTCATGACTGTAATGAAAAGCAGTGCGTCAATGGTGGGGTTCTTTCTGGAAGTTACAGCTACGAATTGAAATTCAAATTTTCCCCTTTAAACTTTAACGACCCATGTATTGGTCTTCAGATAGTAGGTTTACAAGTTGACAATGCTGCAACTGTAGATGAAGAACCCTCCAGAACCCTTAGTCAGAACACTGATAACCCGTCTTTGCTACCTCTAGTCTCACCTCAGCATTGGTGCGCCCACAAATTACAATACACGTGTCCGATAGCATCTTAGAGGCGCCCAAGAGAAATCACAGTTGGAATATTCAATAAGGACTTAGTATGTCCAACTGCGATAGTTGAGCGAGATAGTCCAGCCGCATGATTTATTATTACTGTCAGCAAAGGCAACGTCCGTGGCATTGAATATCGATGAGTGACTCAATAAACTTACAATACTTAAATTCAAACGTTCATAGAATCGTGTGTGGCCATACCTAACGCCGCTAATGACATTACCACGATCAGTGAAATGAATTCAAATAATTTTGTATACAAATGTGAACTACTTTAAATGTTCTCGTAATTTCAGCCGAGAAATGGACACTAATATAGCAATTGTGGTTCCATTACCGGAGCTAACTTCACTGACACATCTAATTGCTTGTGATGATTAGCTTCTAAGAACGATGATGTATGTGTAATCATCATGATCTTGAGTATAGATTTGCATTCCACGGAGTCATTGATCCATGAATCGTGGCTACGGATCTTAATATTTCAAAGTGCAGTGGTAAGAATACGTAACAGTCACAAAAGTCTATGTTTTGCCACATAGTGTACATGCGATTCGTAAGAATTTTAAAATGAAGAGCGATTATTTATTTGAAAAACTTTAGCACACTGGTCTTTATAATGGACACGAAATGTGTTCTGTGTAATGCGGAAAATGAAGTTTTCTTTATATAAGCGACATGTATGGACATCAGTCTTCAGAGGGTTAAAAAACGGTTAAACGAATCTTGTTCAGTTTTTATATTGTGAATTTTTTCTACTTGATAGACACCGTGTAGATTAGTAGTTTGCTATTTAACTTACTTATTTATACCTCATTGAAAAAAATATAACGTCACTTTCAGGTTCTCTTATTATACAAATTTAAACAAAATTCGTGCACAAGCTCTCTATAATATGGTCGAAAATTTTATGCAGCGTACAGCCTATGACGTTTAGTCTTCGAGTCTCAAATCACCTTTTAGGGAGTAACAAACTTTTCAGCATTGTTACTTGTCATGTTTATAAAGGCGTTGTTAGGTGCAGGTAGGCCTATCCAGGAAACGCAGTGCACGGCAGAGCTCAGGTGTGATCGAATGCTTATGGAATGCACACAAGACGAATATGACTGCATGCTCTTAAGCCTCGGTACTTCTAACAACCGAGATGGTATTGATGCACTGAAATACCCTCTACATTTCCGTCGTCGATGTTATCTAGAAGCTAACGTGTTCCAAGGATTGGAGCAGCGAGCAGCGTCTCCTTGAGATAGAAACTGTAACATTTTACACACATGTGAATGCATGTCGCCCACGGACTGTAAGGAGACCAGTCAAAGAGGATGCCATAATTGCAGCTGTGGGACGATAGCCAGTGGACAAATAAAGCAATATCGCGCGAGAATTACAATTGACCAAACGAACGTTCTCGACGTACTTCGTGACAGTCAACGGTGTCCATGCCGCTACTTACGGAACGCACACCTGTTTCCAGGTGATCGTCCTATAGGGATGCGATGTTATTAATGACCACGACATGAACATGCTGCCCTGTGGCTGCTCATACACAAATTCTGTGAAGATACGAATCGTGTTTTACACGTGACGGTGTGCTTAATGTCCGCAAGTCACCTCTCGGTACGGGATATTCCTCATCCTATCCATGAACGTCCAGGTCCGAGGCTTTGTGTAGTGTTTCGTAACGTGGTAACTTTTTACGGTGAGGAGTTGTTAGCACCTCGCCCAACCCCCAAGCTGGAGGGCCACCCCTTGTCGGCTCTCCGCGGCTGCTTATTCAATGTATTCGCAGCTATCCTCTATATCCGGAGGCCGTTAGTCCATCCGCAACCCGAGGACGCGTCATGCCGCGGTGACAGGGATCCACTTAACATAGGACAGGTGGAGGGTCCTTGTGAGTGCGGTAATGAACCTTCGGGTTCCATAAAACGCGGGGAATTTCTTGACTAGCTGACGACCTGCTAGCTTCTCAAGAAGAACTGTGCTCCATGGAGTTATGGAGTTATCCATGAACGTGGATATTAAACAAGCTTCAGAGTGAAGCTCGAGCTCTTATTTTCGGGGACAATGTCATGGCTCCACATATGCCGCCAGAGAGGCTGCTTGCTCAACCGTATCGGAATTGCGGGGAAACTGTTTTACCGGGGATGCTGGAAGTTATGCTTCTAGCTGCGAGGCTAGATTGTGGTTTGAGCACGACGGAACTGCAGCACGCTATGGGTAAGATTTCTAGAAGTGGTTGAAGGTGACAAATGCAGAGTGGCGGATTGCTTGGCGTCCTTGGTCGCCAGACTAAACTCTGGTGGATTTCTTCACTTGGAGAGCACGTTCACGCCATATATCCCAGAACCATCGAATATCTCGTGGCAAGAATTCAGGCAACTGTGACAACGATCGATGTCAACGTACTAAGGCGTGTTTAAGAGAATGCTTTGCAGTGCACTGCGGTTCGCTTTCAAATGTAAGAAGACCGCTTTCAGTACGTACTGCAACTACGAGGCGTCTATGATTTTATAATCTGATACCTTGCGCCGGTGGATTGTGAACATTACGGAATCAGTTCGCTTATCTGTTTCCTACAACCAAAATTAATTCGTTACATTTTACCAGCCCAATAACAGGCCTTTGTTATCCGAAAGTCTCTTGGCATTATGGCAGATGATGCTTTGAGCATGTGTGTGGGCATTAGCGATGGCGTTTCGTGGAATCGGTTTGCACGTGCTGTGATATTTGAATAGAAGTATGAAAGTTTTTATAAGTTGATTTAGTGGTTTTCACAGCTTTCTTGATAAACATTAAAGTCTCCTGCAGTATGACGTCTTGTCGGTTGGTGATTAGTTATGGACTTCTCGGAGGAGCTTGCTGCTTCCTTTATCAGGTTAGCTCAAGAGGAGCGTCATCGTGACCTGGTGTCCTGCATCTCGTACCTTCAAAAAATATGTCTCTAGTATCTGTTTCAAAGTATCCACCAATATGTACGTACAGTCAAACTCGGTTATAACGTCACGAAAGGGACTAAATATTTTATGTCGTTATAAACGAGCGTCGTTCTAACCGATGAGTATAATGTTATGGTTAATAGTCAAGAATTAATTGGTGCCACAGAATATCTGACGCTATAGACGAGGTGTCGCATAAACCGATGTCGTTATAACCGGGTTTGACTGTGTATGTACATATGATTGTTCAAATACGCTGCCCATAAGATATAGGCCTAAATTTAAAAAAAATATCAAGTACATGTTTTGTATAACTTATTTCTAAAAGGAGCAGTTTGTATCTCAGCTGGTGGGTAGACCTGTGGGCAATATGGCCTAATTTTATCTGCAAGGAACGAAAATAAAAGAGGTACACAAAGACGCAACGGGCACATGTTGAAATTCAGGTGTACTCCGACATGATTAGCCTACACGTTTATACCCTAGTAGCCTACTCAATAGGAGAAAGCAAAAGTAAAATTGCCCCTCTGTTCTATAAATGCCACATCGCGAAAGACATAAGATGGATTGTAGATGTAGCTCCAAGTATTCTTAAGATTGTGACTAGATGGAATTAAATGGTCAGGTTCAAATCCCGGCCGCTTTTCTTTTGGAGAAACCCCCCTCTCCACGGGTTAATTTGAATATCAGGCTGGATGAGCTCCATACCGGATCTGGACGATTTAGATAAAAGACGACTCTCTTGCCCGTGCCGGGAATCAAACCATCATTCTCAAACATCATTGTTTCCATATTGTCGAAAGATTTAATGATTTTGAATGACCAGAAATGTAGAATTCATTGACAGTGGCTTATTTTAACGTAATATTTCTTAGGAAATGTACCAAACTATTCATTTTGACATCCGCCCTCTTGACCGAAGACTGGAATATCTCACCTTCCGTAATCATATTTTAGATGCTAAGTTTGTAATGTGACTTTCCGCATTGATAATATTTTCAATGTCAAAGGCACCCCTTCATTTACACTCACGTCAGGTGATAAACGGCCGGAAACGTTCTCCTGAAATAGCAATATGCTATGTTCTGCTCGTTCGCCAGATAGCTGTGTTTCAGTTTAGTTCATTCGACACTTGCTTCTGACAGGTGTGACCGTTTTTCTCTCTCGTCCCAAACTGTTAACTTTTAATTAGAAATGTTATCAGTAACTAGTCTTCAACTCGTCTTGGGTCCCTTGGTGTATTTTCTTTATATTTGCCACGCAATTTCAGTCTTCTGGTTCACACTTGTCACAAGCACAGTTTCAAAATAAAGTTTTGGGCGAGTTTTGTTCGTTCTTGAGTCGGCCAATCGATTCCTGGATGTTGCACCTCCTTAACTGCTCCTCTTACTTCGAACGTAGCGTTTAAATTACTTTTTGTCCTACTTGATATGCTTGAAGAAGAACAAGAACAATAAGTGAAAAAAGGAGAAGGGAGGAAAAGAGAAAATTTAGTAAACATAGAAAGAGGAAAAGGAGAAAGAAAGGAGATGATGCTGAGGATGGAGGAGGAGAAGAAGAAGAGGAAGAAGAAGAATAGAGAACATGTAAAAATTGAAAGAGATCTGAGGAATGAACACGATATTTTCATATTTATAAAGCGTAGTTGAATACTGCACTAAAAGATTCCCTTTATTCTTAAGCCTTCACCTTTCTTGTCGTGAAATTGACCTGGTTGCTTGTGCTCTAAGCAGTGCCATGAAAATTTACTGTGGGTCTTATGTTTTGTATATATACATTCACAATATCTTTCACATCATCCATATTATCCAGACACCTTCTTCTTATTTCTATGCTCTGTGCTTATAAGCGGTTAGATAAATCTTTTCTAAGTAAATAAGTAGAAAAAAAAGCCTTATTTCTTGAAGGAGGAATGTAAACCTCCTAACATCTAACAGCGTAAAGGGAAATGTCAGTCCAATTATCGGTACACAGAAATGACTTAAAATAACACTTCAAAGGTTAGGAAATCACCATTAATGCAGAAGCTGAGGCAGAACGAGCTCAACCACTTCAAACGTTCGTCTCCTCTCTCTTGCAAACACACAAGCTCACGCTTAAAATAAACGTTATAAGCCTTATATTGTAAATGCAAAAAGTGCGTAGAGAGACGTGAGTTTATAAAGACGGAACCAAGGCAAAGCTTTGCTTTAATAGAATGTCTGTTAATTTAAACAGAGTTGTGAATACGAAAAGCAAAATCCTTTGTCTCAGCCTACATCTAGCACCGCTATAGTTTAGGACTACATGCGGTATTACTGCTCTTAATGAATGGTTGTAAATAGAATCAAGTGCCTACATTTATAGTACACATGCAGTCTGTTTCGGAGTCACAGCTATTTATGTGAACTTATTACAAACAGGTATTTCCAGAATTAAATAACGACTCAACAGACGTCTATATATAGCAAAATATGTTTACGACGGGAAAATAATATTATTCTGCTTCAGATAATTTCGCTTAACACAGGTACTTTATTTCAGATAAAAGGATACTGCACGACAAAAATCTATGTAGGGTGTCTTATCCAAGTAACCTGTTACGTGTGTGAGCTGCCCTATGGTTTACACTACAGACACTCCCCGCCTTACGCAAATTCAGATGTGTGCAATTTTTTAAAAGTAACAAAATGCGATTATCATCACATACGTGTCTAACGTTTAGGTTCTCGAACCTTTTCTTTAAAGGTCGACGTGTTCTTGGTCCTTCCATCTTCGTCTAGGTCGTCTTATGTCCCGTCCTACCTTGTGCTGCTGTTAGGGTGCCAAACTTTAAATTCTATTCGTGTCTATTCTTTTCCGGTTTTCTAACGAGTTCTGACGTGCTTTCAAATCTTCCAGTACCTTGTCTGTTTTCAGTCTATTTCGGATGTTAGAGTTCTTTGGCTGTCCAGTACTGTAAATCCCAATACCTGTCTTAAAAATCTCATTTGTGACCCTTTCATTTTTGGGTGGAATCTATCTTGTTTATGATACAGGTTTCGCCACCATAAAACAAAACTGCTTTCGAAGTGATTATAAGGCAATGGGATGAATGTGGTGGAAGAATACTGCTGGGTGATGACACAAGCAGCCGAGTCGTCATGCTGCGGCCGATCAAGGTCCGGGGTGTCTGATTTTGGATTTCGGTCTGACTTCCATTCGTGTAGATGCACAGTTGACCAAACGTATACTCAGTTCCAACTTGAGAAAAATATGACTTGCGCCAAATCTTCCGGAACGTGACTACTGCGTAAGTTGGGGAGTGTCTTTATATTTTTCTGTATACTACATTGTCACTGTACATCATACATTCTTACTGTACACCATATTGTTACTGATCACTACGTATTTTCAAATTGATTCATTCTTTCATCCCTTTAACCAGCAAGTGAGTCAAAGGGGTAACGCATTTGTGAAGTGACCGGTTCTAACCTTGGCAGAGAAAATGACTTTATGATTATTTTGTGGGTTTCTCAGTCCCTCTAGGTAAATGCCTGGATAGTTCCTGAAATAGGCCACGTCAAATTTCTTTCAATTCATCTCACACGGATCATCCAACCATTCGACGCTATGTAACCTGAACGCTGAGAGTGTTGTTGAATAAACAATAAACTATTACCTGATGACGAGGACAGAGGCGGTCCTTGAAGCTTTGGCTTTCTCGCCATTCAAACACCTGACGCTGCTGCTGGCCCGAGAATATTTATTGAATAAACTAATTGTAAACATTTTCTTCTCTTCAACTTGTCTCATACGTTATCACAAACCGTTTGTTTATTTCTTTATTTTGCAGTAAAGATAAAAGTATTTTGCGCGTCTTTTGCATGGGCTCGGCCTGAATTCTCGCCCTTTTTTGAATTGAATATTCATGGGAGAACATTACGGAACGTAAGAAGAGAAACCAAAATTCAGGCAAATTGTTTTCTATAAATTATCCCTTGTCGTTTCCTATTTCCGCCTTAAAAAAGTTTGTGCTAGTTTTGCTAGGGTATTTTTCCGATTGAATTATTTTTTGTTGATTCCAGGCTTTGCTTTAGAGAAATCTTTCTCTAGACCTACTTGCGCTGTTGGCGTCAATGTAAGCTAATGCTTTTACTCAAAGCATCAAACAAACACAGAAATCTGAGCTCCCATACCCTGCCAATTTCCTTCGTTTTATTTGGGAGGAAGGAGAAATGCACACAGAGTACCCGTGGACCTGAGGGAGAAAACCACTGGAAGACTTAGGAGTAGATGGGAGTGTAAGGTTAAATGGGCTTTAAAGAAATATTATGAGGACATGTGGATTGTATTCATCTGTCTCAGAACACAGACCACCGACCCGCTCTTGTGAACCCAAAGACTAACCTCCGGGTTCAATAAAAAAAATTGGGTATTTCCTTAGCACTTTTTAGGTCTGCTCTCAATGGAGTTAGTTATTAATTAATCATTTCCAATCCTATTTGCTTGTGTTTATAAACCCGTCGCACCAGTTGGCAATGTTTCTGTCACATGGCTGTTTCTGTTTTAGGCATTACAGTTAGTAGTATTCACACTTGTTCCTCTCATAGAAGCTGCAGGAGCACAAATTGATAGATGGACTTAACAGACGTGAGTCAGTAATGTTAAGAAAGTGTCTACTTACGACATTCACAAACCAAATGACGTTTCAACCACTATGACATACGTACATATTTTGTTGCCATGCCCACTGGCGTTTGATGTATCGATTCCAGCTGGTAACCCATAAAAGCTACCTGTCTCCCCACCCTTCCTCCTTGGCTTGGCTAATTGATGGCTATACAGGGCTCACAGCAGGAGATAAGTTTACGTCACTATAATCCAATTATTGAATTAGATTGTGATGTGTGTGTGTGTTTGGTGCATGTTTGTCGGTCCGGTTCCACGTAAGGGCGGGGCCCTCAGATGACATTTTATAAATCCCAAACGATGGTCAAATCCTTTTTGCATCGTTATATACGAACAATGTAAGATTATAACTTAGTAAGTTCAGATGACGGTTTACGATTTGTGGAGTGACGGCTTGTTTGTTCGGTTTGCCCAAGTGGGACAAGAATGAAGGTGGATCTGAAGATGATCGTTATCTGGCTGGGGTCTGAAACGTTTATAAATCTGAAGGTGTCAATTTAGGATAATGGAATTGCATATAGGCTTACTATCAACAGAATTTATATAAACGGGTGTACTTCCAGTTCATAAATATGAGACAAGCAGGAAATAATTTTATGTTTTCGAATTTCTCAGTATGTACCGTCCCTTACTCAAGAGAATGTATTTGACCTGCACAGCGTGGGTAGAATCCCTTAACATTCGCGACGACATTCGGGGGAAAAACCTATACTTTCAAAAACATGAGTCTTTATCACTGTATGACGTATTTTGTGACAAATACTTGTCGCCATTTTTTAGGTGTTACCTTTATAACAAGCCTAAAGTCAAATTCATGCTCAGGTCTAACCACACAAGACACTAAAGAATATGACTCTATTATCTCACACGCACAAAAGCTACTGGGCTTCAGCCCCATATATTTTTAACTGGACTACATCGGTTACTGGTCACAATCAAAGGACTGTCGGCTTTCCCCGGCGCAAACCACTGCCAAGGTCAACTGCAAACTCCACAGTCACTATCTATAAATGTCTGGTATTCCGAGCTTTATACGTTCACTGTATGTAGCACTCTGCCTCCACCAAACACGTAGCATCATCCAGTGGTTACAATAACAAATTCGTGCTCTTGAGGAAATATGCTGTCAGTGACCTCGTGTTGAACTCTTGTAATTACATACAACCAGAAGGCGACCATAGCACGTGGTGTCTTTATTTCTGATTGGACCGGAAAGGAAATAAAAACACATACATATCACGTGGTACTGTAACTAATGTCCTGTATTATAGACCTAATTTGTCGTCAAGGGTCATGAATCAACTGATAGTCCTATGCAGTCAACAAATTTGAAAGTCAAGTACAGTCAAGGATAAGAAAAATATAACCGCGCGTATACTTAAGAGCTACAGTAATTTAAAGACCACAAGTTGTTGGTAACACAACGAACATCAAAATTACATCTTAGCGTCTGAGTCATTCATTCATTCATTCATTCCGTAATCTCTCTTACGACAGGGCCATAGCCTCTCTAAAAGCGAGTTCTCCACAGAGTACGATCTAATATTTCCTCCTTCAATTTCCAGTATCCTCTCTTTTCCTTAAGGTCATCCAGTAACTGCGCACGTCTTCTTCCTCATCTTCTCGCCACTTATATTCTTCCCTCTTATCTTTCTTTCAATAACATGTTTTAGTAGACAGTTCCTACGCAAGATGTGACCAATCCAGTTAGCCTTTCTTCTTTTTATTGTATGTACGATATTCCTTCTCCTCCTTGACTCAATGTAATACTTGTTCATTTCTCACACGATCGGTCCAACTGATCTCCTCCATCTTTCTCCAGCGCCACATTTCAAAACTTTCCAGGTATTTCTGATCTACTTTCCGAAGTGTCCATCTTTCAGCACCATATGAAGTTGTGGTCCAAATGTAGCATTTCACTAGTTTCAAGTCCAATTTACTGGTGAAAAGAATTTTCTTCTTGTTGAAAGCTACTTTGCTGTAGCAATCCTGGATTTAATTTCATCACTCATTCTAAGAGTGATGAAAAGAAACAAATGATTAAAGTAGGCTCAGCGTGTTTAAATCTGTGCTCCTCCATACATTTCTGAACATCGCTCTTCAACATTATTGTAGCCCTTATACTTGGACGTGTTTGCCTACTAATATTTGCATAAATTCAAACAGTTTATCGGGAAGTTTGAAAGCATATTATGTACCTCGTGTTACCATTTTGCGCTAAACGAATCCCACGTGCATCATTAGGCTAACATGAGGATATAATATTGTAGAAAATTATGTTTCCGATTCCGGTGGTCGCGCAGTCTAAGGCCGTTCGCTTGCTTGGATTGCGGTTTCGAATCCCGTCGGGAGCATGGATGTGAGTGTTGTGTGATGTCAGGTAGAGGACTCTGCGTCGAAATAATCACTCGTCCAGAGGAGTCCTACCGAGTGTGGCGTGTCTGTGTGTGATCGTGAAGCCTCGATAATGAGGAGGCCACTAGGGGATGTTGCGCCATGGAAAAAAAGAAAAGTTTCTGATTTCGTCAAGTAATTACTTGTCATTGTGCAGCCGAAAATTCATTATGTTTTGTGAAAAAGCCCAACACTGAACTCGCTTCTAAACTAGTTTCATCCACTGTAAACTCTCACAACAAATATATTTCTTTGAGTTTTATAATTCTATATCGTCCCACCACTGCACCACATTTCGTTATTTCTCTTGAGGGATTCAGAATGAAATTGTGATATTTTTATGTACATCCCACTCACCTTTCTCATGCTTACTTGATGTACCGACACAAAGCATTAAAAATAACTGGAGCTTAAAAGAAGTGAGTCAAAATAATTAATTGGAAAATAAAAGTAAATCTTTAATTATTTACTGACGTACTGTACACAGTAATATGTTAGAAAAATAAAGTTTAAACTTTAATTACTGACTAAAGATCGATATGGAAGGATAAATTAGAAAATTAAAGTACTGACAAACCTGATGAGAGAATAAAATAGAAAAATTAATTTCAAACTTTAAATACTGACGAGCATATTACATATAATAACGAAAAATTAGAAAATAAGATTGATTCCTCTTCCCGCTTTTATTTGCTCTGAACGATATTTAGTAGAAGCCATACACTGCAGTTGTGTAGCTCTTGCACTCAATCACACGAACATGGGCAACACTTTGTTGGCAGCAGCCGCAATTTTTTTTTGTTTATTGGACAAATAAGAACTTTCAACACATAACTACGCTTTTAACATTCCTTCACAAGTTACCTTACGCCTTAATTAACAGCACTGTAACGTGGAATTTGGTAGGGCCGAGTGATGTAAAGCACGCAGGTCTAAGTCACAGGCACTTTGAGGTGGTGACTTCCAGTCCCATCTACTGCACTGATATTTAGCGTTGAAGTAAAATGTACAGAAAGTGTAAACTAATTAGATTTATATCGCAGGTTTGCACCACCGGGTTGATAAGACAAGCGTGAGAATATCTGTAGCCATTTTATAGCCAGAGTAATTCTGAAGATCAAAGAGAAATGTTGAAAGACACATAAAACGAAAGACGTACAAGAATGAATGAAAGGAGAAGAAAATTTAAAAATTTGAAGGATAGATGAAAGGGGGCAAAAGTGAGGTAGGAAATAAAATAAAGGGACAGAAACAGGGGTAATTATACAAAAAATGGAAAAGAAGCGAAGGAAAAGAGGGGAAAAAATAAATACACAGAGAAAGAAAGTGAGAAAAAGGAAAGAAATATAAAGAAACCAGAACAAATTTAAAGCTCTTTTCAAAAATTATCTTCTAAATGTGGTAAGAATGACGTCATATCCATCCAGGTTCAGAAACTTGTCGCCCTACTGGATGTTCAAATGTTAAAGCAAAGTGTTCACTAAATGTCTGACTAGCTAACGTAACACTAAAAGTCCTTGCATCTTGTGCATAATGCAATTATTTATTTTGTGTGATTATCAGAATAAACAGCGGCTTAAGTATCTTAATTAGTTTGTCTTTGTAACGGAAAAACAATTTTTTTCTGAGAGGTAAAAACTGAATGTTTTATGTTGTTTACATGAATTTTGGATTTAGTTGTTTAAGTACTAGATAATAATAGTCCTGTGAAGAGGAAAGGTGAAATAATTACATCAATGTTTTGCTAACACCAGCATCCCTTGCAGCATCTTCTCCCCTAACGTAGGCTGGTGTCCAAGAAGCAGGCATGCAGGCGACAGGAGAAGCCACACATCACAAGACCCTTCAATTAATGTTATTATTAACACCGGGGGTGAAACAATGAGGCTAATGGATTGGTCAGGGAATTGGAAAGCAAGAGGGTTGGCTGACAAATAAACCAGCGTATGCATCACTCCACGTGTCACGAGTGTAATGCCGTACAGCTGGTCGTAATTCCGCAGCTTCTTCATGAACGAAATTCAAAGGCTTCTTATCTTTGGGACAAGAACATATTTCATACTGTGTGAGCCGGGATAGCATGGTCAGTTTAGTGACTATAATGTTGACTGGACATATTTCATACTGTGTGAGCCGGGATAGCATGGTCAGTTTAGTGACTATGATGTTGACGACATATTTCATACTGTGTGAGCCGGGATAGCATGGTCAGTTTAGTGACTATGATGTTGACTGGACATATTTCATACTGTGTGAGCCGAGATAGCATGGTCAGTTTAGTGACTATGATGTTGACTAGACAATACAGAATCTTGGTTCGATTCCCGAAAGCATTTTTTTAAGATTCCCAAAATTTACCTGCTTCCTTCGTTTGTTTTTGAAAAGAATAGTATTAGGATGAAATTGAGGATAGAGCATTTGTAGAATCAAGTTCGTCGGAATAATATTTACATCCTGTTTGGTACGTAAAATAAGCAAATGAATTCTATTTGCTAACGTTTACTTCCAAATACACAACATTTTTTTTTGCTTTATTTACAAGCCATCATTAGGCACAGACATAAATATGTGAGGAAAAAACACTTACATAAAACAATTTATTATTAAATCAACTTAGAACTCAGCCTTACAACGTTTCAAGTGTTTTTGTTGATTAAAAGCTACAAATGTATAAGTTTAAAAATTTATTTCCTACATTTAATAAAACACAGTTAAGAAGATCAGTCTGTATAGAACGTTTAGGGAAATAGTCGCTGTTTGAGGATGCAGTAGATTGGTATATTTTTAAGTCAAATTATCGCTACTTCTTCGAAAGGGCTAAAGGATACACAGACAGGTTAACCAATCTTTTGGTCGAGAATCAAACCATGGATTTCCCGGTTGAACAATAGTAAAGCTAAGCCACTACAATGAAACATTCTTTCCTGCATTTGTGGTTTACAATTTTTCATTATTATTATTATTATTACTGTTATTATTACATTATTATCTTCATTACGATAAGTATAATCACTAACGCTCATCTTGTAGATCCACACCTCGGCGTTGACCTGTTCATTTTAAACGAAACTGATGAAGCGCGTGCATTACGAACAGGCACTAATGAATAGTCACATATAAGATAAGACATCTCCGGCCGCCATCATGCATCGTTGTCTTTATTAAGGCTCATATCTGCACCGTCATTGTTCCTATGATCAGTAAAACGTCATCTTGATTAGTTAACAGAGAGTAAAAATAATTGAATGGCTGTGAAGTGACTGTCTCGTGTAGAACGGAGCAGCTACGTCCTCGAGGTTAATACGGCCCGTCAAACCTCGAATTAAATTAAGCGACAGAAGATGAGTCATCTTACATTTCTTTATGTAATCGTACTTTAATTAACTGACATTAAGGCTACTTCTAAAAGAAATAGACTAAGATAAAAGAGAGAGTAAGACGACAGACAAGGCCTGGAGATTGTTGATTTCTGTTTACAAGAACATTTAATGTGAGTAATGAAAGATGCAGTGCACATACACGCTACGCTATGACTTAAAGAATGCCCACTGCTAAGAGACTTATATGCTCAGTTTTAATTCCTATACTGTCAAGATCTATTATATCGATTGTAAATGGGAAGCCTAAGAACTGGCGTCGATCAGATCCATGCTCCTTACAAAAAAATTTTGCCTTTTATATAGCTAAGCTACTCGCAAATCTCCCTCGTGAAGTTAGAAAGAATACACTGTGTAAATGGCGACTGGAGGTCTAAATTTATTTATGAACAATTACAATTCAAGAATCCAATTAAAATCAAAACAATATAATCTCAGGAAAAATTCAGTTACGCTGTGTGTCGGATATTGTAAGATAAGAAATAAAAGCCTCCATGATTTGAAACGATCATTATGTTGCTGAGGTCAGAAATATATTCGAATTAAAATCTCGGGGGAGGGCGGGTTGTCGTAGAATGTTCTTAGGTAAAGTCATCATCATCTTCACATAGTCTGCCTGGCGACAGGTCCACAGCCACTTCCAGACCGAGTTCTCCACATAGTGCGGTCTAGTGCTTCCTCTTTCAATTGCCAGTATCTTCTAATTTCCTTAAGGTCAGAAAGTAGCTGCTTATTTTTTCTTCCACGTCTTCCCGTCACTTAAATCCTTCCCTCGTTCTTTCCTTCCGTAACGTGTTTTTGAGGACAATTCCTACACAATCCAGTTAAGCTTCATTTTTTATTGTATGTGGATATTCCTTTCCTCCTTGTCTCTTTGTAATACTTCTCCATTTTTCACACGATCAGTACAGCTGACTAAGAGTAATACTTTCCAAGAAGCTGCAAGTGATTCTACCCAACCAAATCCCTCCAAAATCATCATCAGTATTATTTCAAGTTTTTTCATCACAATTATGTTATCGCAATTTATGTAGATGTTATGTAATGATTAACACTGGAAGAGAAGAGCGTTGGATGGAATTACAAGAAACCGTTAGAAAAGAAATTAGTTTTCAGATTCTTAGATTCCTTCGTTTGCCATTGGAAGTTTAAGTTCTCACATATGTGACTATGAAAATGCCTGTCTTCTGGAATGTGACGCCGTGTAGTCTGTTAGAAATTCATACAGTTCTCTCAGCAGAAATTGCTGCCTCGTTCATTCCGTGGTAATGGAGACAGCTGTTTTCTTTGACGTGCCGGTACACTTCTAGCCTGCTAGGTCTCCTAGAATACAGCAATTCTTTTATTTGTGTTACGTTTTCTTCTGTGGGAGGATATGAATTGCGTTGTATGACATTCGATTCCTTTCTTGATCTCATTACTTCTTTCCTTTGACTCTTTCCTTCCTTCTTGCGTGTTCTGTATTATTTGCACCATTTTCTTTCATCTCCATTTAACTGTTCTCAAGAATAAAACTGCAGTAACCGTAATTGTGAGGATGGCCTTATTTATAAGCAGAAGAAATGTTCACTATTTCATTTAAAGTTTATAAAACATATGCGCAACTACGTATAATATACAGTCGTGCAGACACAGGCCCGTGGACCAGTGGTTACCAACAGTTTTTCTGTGGTCATCTGTTCCCTGCTTTGCCTACTACGTTCATTGTGCTAACTTGAAAATAAGAAGGAAGTGAAACTAAGCTGATGTTTTATAGACGACTAGTAGGGCCTATTCACATCACAGTATTCTGGGATGTGATGTCATGTATTTTGATAAAGGGGTAAGAAGGGTTTCGGAGGAACCTGGTCTCTGCATGTATTCTGGAAATCGAGATAGGTTATGTCTATGAACCACACAAAGTCACATCCAAGAAGGCAGTGATCTGAATGAATCTAGAAAGTCTTTTCCTAATCTCAAGAAATTTTAATCTTTTTTAACATTTTGTTTGCAGTAAAAAATCACATAATTTAGAAGATTTAGTCTGGGGCTTTAGCTTTTGTAAGGGTCTTGTAGGCTGAAAGTGACAGGAGATAAACTTATCCATGGTCAATATTTTTATCGGAAATGACTGTGGCAAACCACAAAAGAGAATTTGACTCAGGGAACCCTTTCTAAATTCCAGATAATTGTGCCTCTTGTCTTGTGATAAATCAAGGCTGCATAGTTGTTTATGGCCACTATTAAATAGCTTCTTATTAAAGGAATATAAGTATGAATATATACCCTATTTGCCTCCAGAGTATTATGTGCTGCTTGAACACTCCAGTAAAGTCTTCTTATGTAGAATAACTTAGCAGTCTGCATCGCTCTGCTGGAATCCTCACACTGTCCTATTTCAAGAGGTCGCGACTTCTGCATTCCATTTCATTCCTTAGACATTGCCGCTTCAGAGAGGCGGAGCTCGCGCCAGTTAAAATCTCTCATACAGCCTTGTCCTATACCCAGTGTTCTTTATGCATTCATTCCCCATCTCCCACTTTCTGAGCTGAATTGGCCTACTGCTACTAGGTTCTAAATGAATTCCAGTAACCTAGAGGATCTTCGAACACTGCACCTTTCATATGTAACCTTAATCTAGCTAAGGTAAATAGGACTGGAAGTGAAGTAGAGCAAGAAATTGTAGATTAGTGAGTGTGAGCGAGAGGCAAGGACTAGGGAAATATACATAGGAATTTTAATGGAGGGCCCCGTCTTCTTAAGGTGCAGGCAATTTAAGGATCTTAAAGATCGGCAGAAAACAAGAAATGTGGTCAGGAGTGTGGGGTAAGAATTTGCATGCTGTGCCAAGGAATAGCACAGACTATTGTGCCTGGACCAGACACACGTACGGTGATATTTCAAGGCAATGCGACAACCCATTCCGAAGAATCTGTACTCTATATTCAGTTGTCCTGTTGCAGCTTCCTACGTTATAGGACCACCAGGAGGTCTGTCTAACTAACTTAATGGAGTGAAGTCCTTCTTGAGCAGCTAACAGTTCCTGCGCTTTGCAAGAAATTCGCTCCATTTTGTGGAACAGACGTTTCATTAATCATGTTCGCAAGATCCCGTCTCTTTTCCCTATCCTGAGTCACATGAATCTAGTGCGTATCCTCGTATTATATGCTTTTAAAATCCATTTTAATATTATTTCCTCGTCTAGGCCCATGTCTACAGAGTGGTAACTTTCCTTCATAATTCCCCACCAAAATTCTCTACGTATTTATCCTTTCCGCCATATGTGTCATCCTTGTTGATTTGCAGTTGGGGTTGAGCGAAAGTTAGAATGATGTTACGACGTATTACACAGGTGTCGGGCATAGACGGACTTTTCGAACGGCCTAGATATTCGACTGATGTAGGTGCTGTTGTGAACAAGGTAAGGAGTTTTTTCTTTCATAAAATGTGGAGAAATCTCAGCTGAGGAACTAGTAACATCTCAAGAAAGAGATTAGCTAGGTTCTGGATTAAGAATAAATCTGCGATATTTGAGTTTATCACTGTAGTCTTGCTGAAGGAACATATGGGCTTGAAGTGGTACGTAAGCTCGGTGGACTAAAGAAGTGCATAAATAAGTTTGGTAGGAAACCCTGAATTTAAAAGGCCATTTTCAGTGTAGAAAGGACGATAATATTAAAATGCATTTTGTATCAATAAGACCTAAGATTGTGGGCTGGAGTAAATTGGCTCAGGATGGTTTCAGTTGTATGTTTTGTAAAAATTATAATTAATATTCTGAATCCACATACACTGGGAACATCTTGACTACCTAAATGACTCTCTGCTTTTAATAGGAAGCCAAAATATCGAAGTTAAATTCTTGGCTTTTTGCTTTCAAAACGCGTTTGTAGAAATTAAATTGCAACTTAAGCTTCCTTATTTTGTTAATTAACGCACGTGCATTTCACCATGCTATTGAATAGCAGTTTGCAGTCTGATAATTCCGTAACTTCAATTCCTCCTTTTCAGTCCCCAGTCTCCAACATCTTCTTCTGAATGAGTTATAACGTCTCTTCCAATATACCTTTATCGTATTTCTGAGCAAACGGAACTTTGAAGTGTGAGTACAATATGTCTTACAGCATGTGTTTACACAATGGGAAAAGCAGTTTCTTTATCTTCAGAGTGCCGTATTTACGGTAACATATATATCATGCCTTTCCTGTTAGGGAAGTATGTAGGTGAGACTTGTAACGCAGAACACCAAACGACAGTATTTCATACGCAGGAAAACCATTAAATACAGAATTAGCATTGCATTTTAGTGTTTCTTGGAATTAAAACTTATTCATTTTTTCTTTGTCTGTGTATCTCATAACTTGCTTTAATCTTTCATCTGAAGTAACATATGTTTCAACAATATGAAGTATGAAATTTATCTGAATTATTTAAAGAGTCATCATTAAATATTTTAAAATTAGTAATTATAAGTTCCTTCAGAAACTTGCGTGCCATATTCATTTTTAATGTTAATACCACAAGAAACTGGTCAGTAGTCTATATTTGTACTACAGGCAGTTTTCGAGTTACGCAAGACTTTCCTTTCTGAAAGTTTTACGTAACAAAATATTTACGTAATTCGGAATTATTTATCACACTTCATCGGTTATGTTTAAGTCTTTGCAATGTCAGTGTACATATTTAAAATGTTATTGCTATCAGTTTTCACACAAAAAACACAAAGTAAAATAATTTAATAATTACGATATTAACAATATTGTATTATAGATATTATAAGTACAGTACTAAGTAAACAAATTTTCCGTAGCTCAGAAATTTTTACGTTAAGTCTGAGTTTGGGTACGTGGTGCGTTACGTAACCCGGAAACTGCCTCTATACGTTTTCCTAATATGTACAACAAAGGTTTAGAAGTAATTTCTCTTGAAATGTTACTTTGAATATAACATGGTAATTGGAGTCAGTGTTTTAAATAAAGACTAAGCTAGTGAATTACACATTTTGAAGGGTTTCAAAAAATCATATATTGAAGTAGGACTTCTTTAAAAAAAACTCTAAATAAATAAATGGCCGATCTCAGTGGTTGCGCGGTCTAAAGTGTGTGTTTGCAGCCGCTCGCTTGCTGGGACTGCGGGTTCGAATCCCGCCGGGAGCATGGATGTCTGTCTCTTGTGAGTGTGGTGTGTTGTCAGTAGAGGTTTCTGCGTCGGGCTGATCACTCGCCCATAGGAGTCCTACCGAATGGCGTGTGTGTGTGTGTGATCTCGGAACCTCAACAATGAGGAGGCCTAGGCCCACTAGGGCTGTCGAGCCATGAGAAAATAAAGATGTGACTATCAATCTCAACACAACCGTAAATTTTTGGTCTGATATTCATATCTCTATTTACGTCGTTGACACATTACGAGATGTCACACGTAAAACCAGCTCTGTTTTTAGGATTTTCTCTATACTCTCTATATTAAAAACTGTGAGATTTTAACGTCTATAAAAATGTATAATCAGTCATTTAATACTTCACAGAAAACAATAATACTTAATTTTAAAGACCAGCCGGCTAATGAATGGTCTATAGGGAAAGAATCGATGTTTTTGTGAGACCTATAAGAAACACATAAATACATTATGCAGGTGAAATGCAGAGCCTCGTAATATCATGACAGAGCTACACACAATTTTGCACTATGCTTTAAGGAGTTAACTGTAAAATTCATAGGACATGAAGATAACACATACTTTACATTTTAATTGAGTAATCATTTTCTGTCGCCCCAAGTGCTTTCGAAGATGACCAACCCGACTTCTCTTATTCTGCACACCACCTAAGTGAAAATTCTACTATTTTGGAATTATGCGTCTAGCATAATTGAATGTTAATTAAAACAATTATTCTGTAATTGTACAGCATTTGAAACCACAAATTTAAAGTCATAAAACTTTAGCACCACGTTGTCTGGTTTACTTGTTACACACATGGATTTCAGAACATGCTGACAATATTCTGCTCCACTTATAGAGGAGCTAAGGGTTACATAAACCCACTCAGTGACCTTAAACTCCATCTACATTTCTTTTACAACTTCTCCCAGAGCCGACCATATTCTCTCTTGCACACCGTTACTGATAAGACCTCCAATTTTGAAAGTCAATGGTTCCGAAACGTATGGATTTCTGCGCAAGGGAAAGCTAGCATATTCTGCGCCATATAATAGTGTGACTGGGGTCTTGTCGTCTTTCAAAGTCCCTACACCGAGAGAGCATGGGGGTGTCAGAGAAGAGAGATTAAATCGCGTGAGGGGTGTTGATGAAAGGGAAGAGAGATGTGGACAATGAAAACGTGGGCCTGCAACGCGACTGTCGCGGCAAATTTGAATTACCTCTTCACTACCACATGCTCTGGTCCTAAAAATTGATAATTTATTAAGCCTTTAAGTCACAGATGTTACTGTGTAGACAAAACTCCTGCTATGAATTTATCGTGTGCAATTTAATTGAGTTTCGTATGTCTTTCAGAATAAACCACCTGTCATTTACATAAAAGGCATTTACCAATAAATCTTAAATACTACTAATAATAAATAATACAGTGTATTTCGTGTGAAGTAGGAAATTAAAATGTACGCATTATAACTTGAGGCTTCGGAGGGTTAAATGTGCAATCATATATGGAATTTGAAGAGAAATAAAGTGCCTTGAAACCTGCCGGTGGTTTCCGAAGTGTGGGCCGTAAAGACCCGGAGGGCATCCACTTTATTTCAAGGGGGCCGCGACGTTGTTCCAAGGCTCCCGATAATTCACATAATTTCGCAGTAAATCTCGCTGCTCCAGCCAACGCTTGGTTTCTTCCGTTAGTTCCTGTTACAGTGAGAACTGTCTTAAATGGAACCTGAATAGAACGGAATCCTGTCTTTAGCCCAAAACTTTCACTCTTGAGGATCTTTAATTTAACTTCAAATACTTGTAGTAATGAGAACTTACCTGCAACGGAAAAAATCCGGCTTCTTGGGGTTCCATTATAGGCAGGTTTCACTGCACAATGTTATGTAGTTTGGTAGGTAGGTTTCTCTGAAACGTCGGTGAATATCTACCCACTCACTAGTCCTCGTTACAGCTCAGGAAGCAGTAGGCCTAAACTTCAAAGGGCTAGTAAGTCATTACCTGTAACCTCTGATGACGTCACTGTGTTAATATTCACATTCTGGTCTTTTTCAGTATGACATCGTGCACATTTGTAGATTGGTATCAACGTTTCGATAGAAACATACTGCCTCCCTCTACAGAAACTTCCACCGCAACTTTGGGGCCTAGGGCTTTAAAACTGAGAAGAAAATGTATGAATTTTTCTAGGAAAATGAAGGCCCTTTAAGAGAGTAGCTAATTGCTAACAGTTAGATGAAGTACTTTACTTGTAAATGCTAAGGTAAAATTGCCTCTTTGCTTGCCAAGAAAACACATAGAGCAGTGGAGCTGTAGCTCCATGTATTCTTAACCTCGGCATTGTATGGAAGTACGTGGTTAGTTTTACGTCGGGGCCACTTTACCCCGGAGAAAGCACCCGGCATCCATTTAATGGGAACCTGGGGGACTCGAGAAGCGGTCTTGACGTTTCGGAGAAGAGAAAACCTCTTGTCCCTGCAGGACGTCAAACAAGAGTTGCTCAACTTTCCAGTCAGTAACCTAGTCACTTCATCAACTGCGCTATCAAGGATCTCAATTACTTAACCTTTTTTCGTTAAATACAAAACTTTTTCCTTGCCTGACGACTGAAACCTAGCACTTCATTAAGAATTAGACTATGGACAAAGTACAAAGAAACAAGATTATATCAATGAGCGCCACGGCTTCCTTTTCTTCCACTTTATCATTCAAAATTTCAAGAAGGCCGATCCCGGTGACCGTGCGGGCTAAGCGTAAGTCTGCAGCCGTTCGCTTGCTGGGATTGCGTGTTCGAGTCCCGCCAACGGCACGGATGTCTGTCTCCTATGCAAGTTGAGTGTTGTCAGAGGCCTCTGCGACGGGCCGATCCCTCGTCCAGAGGAGTCCTACCGAGGAAATGTGTGTCACTGAGTGTGATCAAGTACAACAATCACCCTGTACACCTACAATGAGTGGGCAGAAAAACCGGCTAAAAAAACTTCTCGAAGTGGGAAAGACTAACCAAGTAAACTGAAAAATCAGTGTAACATGTGACATGAAGTTTCCACAGTGGTTAATATGAAGATTACTGTTGCTTAGAATGTGCTGCCATGTAGTCTGATACACACGTGCTGAACTTTTGGAGTAACTTGCTGCTTGCTTAAGAACATAAGGATTCTACATTCTCAGTATGGAGGCAGCGGGTTAGTCCGAGGTCTTGACATATCTGCCTGGCTACGCGCTTTTCAGGGTGACTGACTAGGTTACTGTTTTCAGAAGCTCAAGTGCATTGTTGACAACGGTGACATTTCGTCTTTTTATACTCCTTGCCTGCAGAATACAAAGCAATATGGCAGTCGTGATTCACAGTCAGTTATAAAAGGGGTTTCGTGACTACGTCACTGCGACAGGACGTACGTGCGTGCGTGCATTGCCACGTGCGTGTTTAATTGCGTCTTTCGTCTATGTTGCATGCTGGCTGAACCAACCCAACAAGCCAGGTAGCTTGAGGGATATTTCTAAACATGACCAGCGAATTGGACTGGACATAAAACCTGAAGAAGTCAGCCGAGTGAAGAAGAAGAAAAAAAGACAGAAGAATACGCGTCTAAAGTGAAGAGAGACGGTAATGGCCGCTTGCACGAAATGTCCGTCAACATCCCATCATCGCTCATGATTCATCCTAGCACGAGAATTTCTCGTGAAGACTATTTCAGTTCAACTTTGAAACTATTTTACTGCGTCAGCAAGAACATTCACGTCTGAAGAAAATTTGCGTAACTTACAGTGTAGAAAGACGCGGTGTTGCAGTTGGTTGAGACACTGCGCTACAGGCCGGAAGGTCGCGGGTTCGATTAGCAATGGGATTATTAGGATTTTTCACTGACTTAATCCTCCTGGCCGCACTATGGCCCTAGGGCCGACTCACCCTCTAACAGAAATGAGTACCAGGAATATTTCCTGGGGGGGGCAAAGGCGGCCGGTGCTTAGGGTTGGCCACCTTACCACATTCATGTGCCGATTATCTTGAAATCTGGGAGCCTCGCCCTTCTGGAACCCTCAGGACTTGTACAGGAGTTCTCAGAGCTCTATCGCCTTAAAGCATTTAAAAATTTGGTGTTAGCCTGAAAGAAAACCCATCATATTTCTATTACAAAGCTCAATCCACTAATTACACGAAGGAAAATAGTACTGATATCTACGCTCGTCTGGGATATTACGCGGCGTTGTCAGACTCTTGACCCGTGAAGATGGGACCGATACGTTGTCCCGAAACGTCGGTAAACAATTACCACACGACGCCGCGTAATATCCCAGATGAGCGCAGATCTCATCAACATTGCAACGAAAGCCTGAAATCAGGAAAAATAATAATGTTTTACGTACGTTTTTACGTCTTTTCGGTGGGGGAATTATTCACATTATGGTATTCTTGGGGCTTTTACACTGTGTAGTAAAGGTATGTTCTGACGTTTCACAGGAATGTACTGCCTCCTTCTTCAGGGCGACCGTTTTTCTTATGGATGCTGAAGTAAAAGGAAGAAGTAAGGTTTAAGAAACTTTTGGCCCATCAGAACTACGGGAGGGGGTAAAATGCTTTAGGATGCAATGGAAATGAAATGTATGAAATAATTTTGGAAAATTGTCAAATTATTAAACATATATCCATACAAGAAACAGTACTTGCAACTCAGACATCTAAACCACTTAATAAAGAGTAAATAAGTTCATGGCCATAAATAGGTAACACAATTTTAATAATTATTCCAAACTTATCAATATAACCTTGGGGAAACTTAAGACATTACAATTAGTACGTAGGATTACAACTGGCAAAAGATCACTGAAGAATTGGGTTAAGGTTTTTAAGTTTACTCTACGGAGCATGATGGTTCAAGCGGCATGCTTTGTGCTTCGTATTTTGAGGGCGTCAGTTTCGAAATTGAGCCTTATCGCCTACTATTCCAGCTGGGATTTTGGTGATTATCCTCCAAATAAGCCGCAACCGATTTATTTCATATAATTTTCAGTATACTCTTTAGTACAGCTTATGATTCAAAGCTATATACTCTATGCAAGATTTGGGGCTGGAAGTGGCCATGAAGATTGCCGTCTGTTTGGACGTGACGATACCTGCTTTGATAAAAGTAGGGGGCGAAAGCAGCAAGCCATCGGAAACGTCCGTAATTTCCTACCAGACTACACAACTTCACATTCCAGAAGAAAATTGTCGTATTGTCTAAGTATTTTGATGACGCAAAATGTAGCAGAACCTGGAGCTTCAGTGTGCTGACCGGATGTTGTCTCGTATTCTCAGTTCCTGTGCACTTTGCGCAGAAATACCGGAATGACGTATAGTTAGCTGAGATTTATCGAGAGAACAGGGCTCTCTCGGATTGATCGAGAGAGAGGCTTTACTTCAACCCTTTAGGAAATTAAATTGTATCCTATAGCCGGTGAACGTTCACCAGCTATCAAATACCGCTTTGGTCGGTTGGAATTTTTATTGAAATCTGAATTAATTATACTTTGCATTCCGGTACTAATCCGCAAACCACTATTACCAGGTATAAATCAACATTTGAAATACTGATACAGACCTGTAACTATGGGAGAATTCAATTATCATTGTTTTGTTTACATTCCTTAAAATATATGTAAATTTCTTTATCATGTGTCTGGTAACGTCGACCTCTTCCAGTATTAGGTAGAAATATGAGTTATTCTATACCAAATTTCTGAATATTCATTCCTATTTTTATTATCATGCGTTTTGGTGCATACTTTAAAATATTTTAAGGAGTACATTTATGCTGTGGCTTCTTACGTGTTAATATAAAAAAACATCACTTCAGCATCCACTTGACACTCTTCATTAACCCTGATGATGGAGGCAAATTTTTCCTTTGAATCGTCGGAACATTCAATTACTATACGGTGCAGAAACTCAAAAAAAGGCCATCATTTTATAAAAAAAGAGAATGAAAACCTAAAAACATAATATTTTGTTCAGTACGATTTAATGTAGTCCAAATTTCTTCCCTTTCAAAAGAGAAAAGTACAGTCATTTTTTCCACAAATATTAGCTTATCTCTTGCAATATATAAATTTTTACAGTCTATTGGTTTTGTGTCCAAAGCTCCGGTCTGCTAAATGACAGAGTTGAAAATAACAGGGAAATTAATTTGTGAATACTTGATGTGAGGGGAAGCCATATGGAAGGAAGAAATTCTCATATGACTAAGAATAAGGGTAGAAATTACTGGAAAACATTTCGCATTAAAGTAGCTGGGGACAACATTAATAAATGTAAAAGAGGTTCGTAGTGATATCAGGGGAAGTCTGTTTTCCGAAAATATTTTTCTTTATTTAGTCAAGCCGTCTGTTTTCGATCTATTGACTTTGCAAAATATAAAGTATGTCTATATAAAAATGCAGTGCTTTTTCCAGTTTTATTCCATAATTATGAACCGTGGACTGTTTCTTTGCAGGAAGAACGTAAAGAATAACCAAACAGCAACGTCTTTCAGGGTATGCCGCCATCTCCTCTGTTAAATATCGCCACTGTTTCAGGGAAACTTGTTGCCTCCTTCTTAACTAAATACAGCAGTAAATATATGTATATCACTGCATGGCTTCACATCGCTGAAGAGTGTGTTCGCTACAGGCACCGCTGTGGTAACCTCAAATTTAATAAATCACAAATATTTGGAAACAAAGTGCTTTGGAAAGTAACAAGCATAACAATGCTCAAGTATAGGTGGACAACTTAGGATATAGGATAGACCCCTCACCATCAACATTTCTGTCACGTATGCATGTCAACTGGGGAGTTATTGTGGACTGGACATGTATCTCAAATAACAAAACAGAAAGGCCCGCAGAATTTTTGCACTAAAATCTCTACGCAAGTGGACACTTAAAAGATAGAGAAAATACGTAGGGCCAGGATACCTCAGTCCGTATAGTGACGAGGCTACAGGCTGATTTACTGAGATACCTCAGTCCGTATAGTGACGAGGCTACAGGCTGATTTACTGAGATACCTCAGTCCGTATAGTGACGAGGCTACAGGCTGATTGACTGAGATACCTCAGTCCGTATAGTGACGAGGCTACAGTTGATTTACTGAGATACCCAGTCCGTATAGTGACGAGGCTACAGGCTGATTGACTGAGATACCTCAGTCCGTTTAGTGACGAGGCTACAGGTTGATTTACTGAGATACCTCAGTCCGTATAGTGACGAGGCTACAGGCTGATTTACTGAGATACCTCAGTCCGTATAGTGACGAGGCTACAGGCTGATTGACTGAGATACCTCAGTCCGTATAGTGACGAGGCTACAGGTTGATTTACTGAGATACCTCAGTCCGTATAGTGACGAGGCTACAGGCTGATTGACTGAGATACCTCAGTCCGTATAGTGACGAGGCTACAGGCTGATTTACTGAGATACCTCAGTCCGTATAGTGACGAGGCTACAGGCTGATTTACTGAGATACCTCAGTCCGTATAGTGACGAGGCTACAGGCTGATATACTGAGATACCTCAGTCCGTATAGTGACGAGGCTACAGGCTGATTGACTGAGATACCTCAGTCCGTATAGTGACGAGGCTACAGGCTGATTTACTGAGATACCTCAGTCCGTTTAGTGACGAGGCTACAGGTTGATTTACTGAGATACCTCAGTCCGTATAGTGACGAGGCTACAGGCTGATTTACTGAGATACCTCAGTCCGTATAGTGACGAGGCTACAGGCTGATTGACTGAGATACCTCAGTCCGTATAGTGACGAGGCTACAGGTGATTTACTGAGATACCTCAGTCCGTATAGTGACGAGGCTACAGGCTGATTGACTGAGATACCTCAGTCCGTTTAGTGACGAGGCTACAGGTTGATTTACTGAGATACCTCAGTCCGTATAGTGACAAGGCTACAGGCTGATTTACTGAGATACCTCAGTCCGTATAGTGACGAGGCTACAGGCTGATTGACTGAGATACCTCAGTCCGTATAGTGACGAGGCTACAGGTTGATTTACTGAGATACCTCAGTCCGTATAGTGACGAGGCTACAGGCTGATTGACTGAGATACCTCAGTCCGTATAGTGACGAGGCTACAGGCTGATTTACTGAGATACCTCAGTCCGTATAGTGACGAGGCTACAGGCTGATTTACTGAGATACCTCAGTCCGTATAGTGACGAGGCTACAGGCTGATTTACTGAGATACCTCAGTCCGTATAGTGACGAGGCTACAGGCTGATTGACTGAGATACCTCAGTCCGTATAGTGACGAGGCTACAGGCTGATTGACTGAGAAAGCGTAATACGATTGCCGGCAGTTGCAAGACGATTTTCTGTTCTCCAAAGTGTCAAGACCGGCTCTGAGACCCACCAAGTCTCCTATTCATTGGACACTGGGGCTCTGTCCCAGGGCATCAAGCGGTCGGAGCGTGAAACTGACCACTCAGCCCTATCACGTGCCGAAGTAAAAAATAAATGGAACTAAACATCCACTCACTCTTATGACTTTGTGGCATTCACAGGACAACTGTACTTATTTTACATTACGCACAAAGTTTTTGAAGATCATAAGGAAGAAAGAACAAAGTAAAAAGGCGGGAAGACAAGAGAAAATACAGGAGAAAAAAGCGAAACCACAAAAAGGAAAGAGACTATTATGAAAGTGGGAAAGAGAAGGACAGCGCGAAATTGAGAATGAGAAAACGAATGTAATAAGATAATTTTATTCTAAGATCACCGTGCATTTTTTCGCAATTATTGTTAGATCACAAACTAAATGCACTTTTATTTAAAAAACACTATAAGGTTCTTTAAAACGTTTAATAAAAATCCCTACATATGTTTCGACTTTTCTATGAAACCATCTTCAGGGGGTGTCACAAAACTGCATTATTTGTTTAAAAAACACGTCTATGTGCTTATACAGTGGACCAACGTATAGACGTGTTTTTTAATTAAATAATGCAGTTTTGTGACACCCCCTGAAGATGGCTTCATAGAAAAGCCGAAACATATGTAGGGGTTTTTATTAAACGTTTTAAAGAACCTTATAGTGTTTTTTAAATAAAAGTGCATTTAGTTGGTGATCTAACAATAATTGTAATAAGATAATTTTTAAAGAGACAGATTACGCATTTCCACTGTTGTGTTACACAGCTGTGGAGAGCAGCACAGCCCCGTCTGCAGTACACATACTGTGTATTGCATCACCACAATGAAAGTCAGCAAGATGTCCCCTCACAGACAAATGGAGCAACTCAACTGTGAGTTACGTGTCTTGCAGTTGACCTTAGCGTGACGGACATCAATCATGCTGTTGCAGGTACTGTAAGTTTCTGACCTGTAGACGTGGCATATTCCTCATGTGTAGCAACCCTACATGACGACATCAAGATTCTTGAGGAGTCGAGGTTGCACTAATTCACCAGGACTAGACGTTTCATTGCCCCAGAGAATTATTTTGTTTTCACTCATGTTTCTGAGAGTGCTTGAGTGTCATCTGACTGACTGAGTTGTAAGCGTAACTAAAAGCAATTGCATGGAGAGGGATATCTCAGTGAGAATAGTGACCAGGCGATGTGCTTGACAACCGAAGAACCAAATTTTAATTCCCGACAAAGGCAAGAAATTTGTCTGTTTTCCGAAGTGTTCGGATATGCTCCGGATCTCACCCAGTCTCCTAAACAATGGCGAATATGTTTCTTTCCTCTGGTGGTAAAGCGATCGGGGAATGAAGCTGACAATTCGTATCCATCTGGTGCGGAGTTTGAGAATGTGTGGATCTACACGTCCACTCTCCCATGTACGTTCATGGCACAGTGCTTAACTAAGTGTAAGGAAAAAGTATGTTTTACATATACGTATAAATCAATGGGTGAAAGTCCCTGAGAAGCTATCAGGTACTTAAGAAATTTCCTGTGTTTTATGGAATACGATGTTTCAGCACTCTGTTTAAAAGACCCCGCCAAGTCTGACATCAGAAGCTACATTTAAGGCCATCAGATTTAGAATCCCCAATATTATTACTATTGCCACAGTAACGTACGTACGAGATCATGCAGCTCTCGTTTTTAAAGGAATTAACAAATTCATTCTTTTGTTAAAGTTTTAAACAGCTTGCTCTATTGACAAAAACGTCATTACCAAATACTTATCTTGTTATCTTATTTGTTACAATAAGGAGTTTTACGTAGTGTTCACCGTGCATTTTGATAACACTCAACAAATAAACCAACAAATGCACTTTATTTCTTAAGCATGTCCTTTAACCCTACATATGTTTCGGCAGCAATAGAGCCATTATCAGGGGTTCAAGGTCACGTTCACTTCAACATTCACTAATCCATTTGGTATCACTATATTTACACCACAATGTATGTCAAGTTTCTATTAGCGGTTAGTAACACTCACTGTTTTCGTTTATACAACCATACAATTTCTTTTACATTTAAAAGAAATTGTATGGTTGTATAAACGAAAAGAGTGAGTGTTAAGAAATAAAGTGCACTTGTTGGTTTAATTGTTGAGTAATAAGGAGTATTTTGTAGACCCATTATATATATATATGATGGCAGAGAGGAAGACTTTACCATAATCAGCCCTCTGATTACGAACATGCCGATACGTGAAGCATGAAGTTCACGTAGTAGTGAATAATTATTTAATTATTATAATCATTAGGCCTACATAATTAGATTAAGCAGATTATTACATGGTGATTGGGGCCGCCGACTGTGATGATCGCCGTCTTCTGGGTTGTTACACCGTATGATGCGGTAGAAATGTACCGAAGGTTTGTAGGATCCTACTGTTTCCATAACCGGTGTATAGAACCGTCGTTTTCTGTCATCAATATGGAGGCAATTTGTTAGTCCGAAACGTCGGTAGATTAAATTTCTACCAGAAAACAACTTGTCACATCTCAGAAGATATTTTTAGGGCGTGAACAGTGCATACTGATGTGGGTGTTAATTATACATTTCAAGCCGTCAGTTGTGTGAAACCTACTAAGAGAGACAGAGAGATAAGCAATTGTAGAAGAGTAGATGAAATTGGAAAGTCATGTCCTGCTAAGCCAGCACCGTGCGCAGGTATCATCCAGGCCCTGAGCTATACTCGTTGGCCTGAGTGTTCAGAGAAACCCTGTCTTAATTCACGCTGGGTAGTAAGTTTTGGGAAAGACAGAAAGAGATACTGAGCAGAGAGAAGGGGTATTTAGTCGTTCTATGAAAATTCAGTTCCTAACTCTCTTTCACATTCTGCTGCTCCAGTAAAAAGACCAATAACTAACTAACTCAATGGAGCAGAGTCCTTCTTGAGAAGCTAACAGGTCATCAGCTAGTCAAGAAATTCCCCGCGTTTTATGGAACCCGAAGGTTCATTACCGCACTCACAAGAGCCCGCCACCTGTCCCTATCCTAAGCCATATCAATCCAGTCCATGCCCCCCCCCCCATCCCACTTTTTGAAATATTATCCTCCCATCATGTTCCTTGTCCGTTGCTTAAGTTGTACCAAATAATCAGTCCAGGTCCGAGGCTTTGTGATATGTTTCATAACATGGTAATTTTTTTACGGTGAGGAGTTGTTAGCACCTCGCCCAACCCCCAAGCTGGAGGGCCACCCCTTGTCGGCTGTCCGCGACTGCTTATTCAATGTATTCGCAGCTACCCTCCATATCCGGAGGCCGTTCCTCCATCCGCATCCCGAGGACGCACCATGCCGTGGTGACAGGGACCCATTTATCATGGAAAAGACCAAAAAGACCAGAAATTCGTAACAATCTAACGCAAGGGAAAATGTGAAGTTGTCCGTGTGCACGCCATGAAGACGTGTTTCTTAGTGGGAATAAAGCTCCACTCATTCTTAATCTCAAGTAGATGTAGGTAAGTGGCTATCTTCACGTCCCGGCCACTTTACCTCTGGGGAAAACACCTCAGTGCCCTTTGAATAGGATGCTGTTTGGGTCTCAGGCTCAGTCTGGAAGCTTTGAAGAAGATATTTATTTCTTGCACCTACTAGGAATTCAACCACAATTCCTCAGTTGTCCATCCCGTAGCCTAGTATGGCCATGTACGTAATATGGAGTTGATTTTATAATCTTACGGTCTGGACTACTTGGACAGTGAGATCTTAGGCTCGAACCCGGCCTGGGACAGGGATAGGTACGGGCTCGTCTGTATTGTGTTATACCCAGCGTAGTAGAGGCGTTGCTATGTCCCAGTTGCCCCTTAAAGGCCTTCCACAAAATGTGTACAAGTAATTGCTTCAGAATTAATCGTGAAGCCAGAGACGTCTGATATCCTGTCCAGCAATATGTGCAGAGAAATTATAATTATGTTTGCGCATTAATGGCCTTCTTTTCTGTTTCCTCTCAAACAGTAAACGGACAGACAACAGGTGTCAGTTACAATTACAATAGTATGTTCGACTGTAGAAAGAAAATGAACAGAAAGTTCCTAACAAAGAACTCCGCAGCATGTCATATAAATAGCATCAGGTTTCAAGGCAAAGACTGGGCAAAATTAAGCCTTTTGTGAGGGTCTGTATTCCTCTAGGTTAAGGCGGTTTGAAATTGCTTTCGTCTTGTAACTGAAACGGGTCCTTAAGTCAGAAAAAAAAATACCATTTTAACGTAACCCATGTGATTACTTTCAAGACCAATTTCATTTCTAAGCCCTTACAAACGTCACCACATACCTTGTTAGCAGCTCATGGCTTTCCATATGTGGCTGTGGTCAACCGTGTTTGGAATTTCAAAACCATCCTGCTGTCAGACATTTGCTGAAGAACGTATATTTTTTAGTAGAGAATCCAGAAAACGGCATAATAAAGACAATCTTAATTTGTATCCTTTCTAAATATTAGAGCAAAACCTGCCTATAACGGAACCGCAAGGAATCGATATTCTTTTCTTTGCATACTGATTCCATTTCATACAGGTACTTGAAATTTGGAATATCGGGACTGGAAAAGTTTCCGATAAAGAGAGGCTTCCGTTATGCCCAGGCTCCGATTCTGACAGGATTCATAGTATAATATTTAAATCAAGTGGAATGACGGGGACGGGTCTTGCAGCACACGTGACAGCCACAAAAATTTATAAAAATTTCGACCGGAAATCGGAAGGATAGAGATTAATTTGAAGATCTAGGCATTTGTTTGAGGATAATATCAATATGTATTTTCAAGAAATAGGGTAAAAGGGCGTGGAATGAGTTTATTTGGCTCAGAATATGGATTACTGGGAGACTGTTTTACCCAAGACAAAGAACTCCGTGTTCCATAGAATGTTGTAAATTTGACTAGCTATGCCAATATTCATTTCTTACGAAGGACTATATTACCTGTAGCTAATCATCCTGAGTAAAGTTTCTCCGCAGCAGTGTGGGAGACAATAACTGTTCTAAGGAAATACACAGTTTAAGCTGAAGAAAACTTAAAACTTGCAAGATGCGTTTGTACTCGTACCCATTGGTTTAGCCACTCCCAAACATGATCTTAATTATCAGGGTCTGCATAATCTACTATGTTACAATTGCGTGGACACTGTTTATGATTGCTCAACTTCAGAGAGCTCGGTCCCCATACATTGGCCTGTAAAATTGACATTATATGTTCCTTGCAATAGATTGACTGTACGGTATTTAATCCAAAATAACTGCAAATGTGATAGTAATTATTTGTTATTCTGTGATGTTCCTGCTACATGCTACATATATATAGAGGAATATATTTTAAATAAATAATGTCAAGGATGTCTGTGTGCAACTAAACTTAAAGTTATAAAAAAAATGTAAAATACATGTAATTGATTTATATTTTGTACATTTTTAACAATATTTTAATTGATAACATTGTATTTTAACTCCACATAAACACGTGTAGGCTGTTAAATGCCTCAAGATGACACCGATCTTATCGATTGATTAATTTAAGGACTAACAATTTAGTTGCTTGTAAGTATAATTAACAATATCGCTTTCGATTATGTAGCTATCTTTCATCATATACTAGTGGCTCCAGCGTTGAAATCTCTGGAAGACAACTTCAAGATCCACCCTCTTTTCCCATAGAGGAGATTTCATGGTGTCCATAAATAGGAACGGCGGTGGATCACAGATGGTAATGAAAAAAGACCGCTGCCTGTGCCAATCCAAGCTTCATTGCTTTTGATTGGTGTAGCTGTAACCACGTGACAATAGGCGCTACGTTGCAACTGACACCCACTAATTCCGCTTATGTCAATATACAAGCCTATATATATAGTCGCAATTTATAATTTATTACCTAAATATATATTTTATTCACTCACAGAAAACATTGATTCCCTCAGTGCCAGATTTAGGTTAATATAATTTCCTCATATGCGTAACTATACATATTCTCAGTACTTGACATACGGTTGTATTCGTCAAGCGGCCTCGAAACATACAGATTTCCCGTTGATTCTTCAATGAACCTTTTCCAAGAGTCAGGATGTTTGTCAGTATGTCTGCAGATAGTCGTGTCAAACAAGATTAACCGCTATACATTATACTGTGAGAAATGTTTAATGAGTTGAAAACACACAATGCACGAAGTGTATTTCCTTTGCTGACATGAATATTAAAGCACTGGATTATAAGGACAATGGATGTTGGAAAACATGCATGGAAGAGGACAAAGAAGTCTTTCTATACCAGACAAAGGACACGGAATAGTCTGGTAAAAAGATTACACTGTCCTTGTGTGACCTCCCGCGCTGGTGGGGTGGCGACGCTTTCTTTGAATTCAAGCCCAAACATCAGATCGTACTGGGTGAAAAAGAACTCTTTATTGATGGGATGATGATGCAGTGATAAGGTCTTGAGTGATAACCAAATTATACTTAGGTGCAGGTTCGGCTTTTAAATTTGTAGTTATACAGAACGTGAAAATATTTCCGCATCTGAAACTCCAAGATTCATTACCGTGTTTACTAAAGCAGGACATGACGTGATTAATACAAACCATGAAAGTGATCATTGTGTGTTTTTTCTATCCTCCTGTTCTTTTCTATTCTTAATTCCAAATTTGTTCTCAGGTAAAGGTAAAAGGTAAAGTTCTCCCTAGAACAGGCCACGAAGGCCCAGAGGGGGAGTAGAATTTAGCTCTATCCTTTCTTTAACCCTGACACTAGATGAGGGTGGATGGTCAAATCTAGGCCCCGGCCGCTTTACCCCCGGGAAAGACCCGGTACCCATTGTATACGAAGCTTGGTGGTCCCCAGGGCCGGTCTGGACGGGTGCGGAAAATCTCGCCCCCACCGGGATTCGATCCCCGGACCGTCCAGCCCGTAGCGAGTCGCTATACCGACTACGCTATCCCAGCCCACATATGTGTTCTCAGATACTCCCAAATTAATTTTCATTCAAGAAAGAAAAATTATGTAGCCCGGTATAATAGGAGATGTCATGATTTTTAAAGTGTGTTATTTGCTCACACAGTAGCAATTACTGTGAGTTTCTGGCAGAATTAATCCCCTGACGGCCTCGAAAGGCACATCCTTCCACCTAACAGGACTCTCAATATCTGAGAGAAGACTTTAATTTTAGAAGGCCACGACACATAAACAATTTTACCTAAAACATTCTGTCAGCGTCTTGACAGATGGTTTCGACACGTATATACTTTCGCCTATAAGATTCCTCCCTGTAACTTTTCAGCAAGTCGTTTTCATCAGTGAATTGTGATGCTAGCCGATTCTGTGATTGGGCGTAAATTAAAACCCGGGCCACGGGTTAAGAAAACATTCTCAGAGTGAGACACCAAATTATAACAGAGTATATTCTTATTAAAAAAAAAAGTTGTTTCCTTTAGTCTAAATAACAATTCTCTGCATCATTGACCAGAACTCAAACTCATTTTCTGAAATGGCTCTGAAATCAAAGGGCTAGTTTAGTATCGAACCGTGAGTGGCAGACTCAAAAGACTTCACGGTGAAGTCACGGTGCATTGTTAAGAAACGAGTAGCATGCTGGTTTTGTAAGGAGAATATCCCGCGGGGAAATAAATAAAGGAATGTTCTCTTTTCTGGGAATCAGTTTACAAGCTGCAAGCAAGATCTGTCTCTTATACAGAGAAACGTATTATTAATATAACCAGAAAAATAGCAGGCGAGAAGTCTGTGAGATGTGGCTTCAGTACATTGTCTATAAATACGACTGGTACCTGTTAAGTAGATATTCTAAAAGAGGCAGAGGAAATACGACGGGGAGTCCTCGGGCAAGTCTTTCTTCTGAAGACCACCAAGTGACGTGCCGCAGAGTTATTGTAGCTTGCAAAGCCTTCACTTCTTCATGTCCTTTGTATTTTCCGGACAATTATTCTCCATATTTGTTAAAAATATAATTACGTATACAAGTTCCTTCTGAACAAAGCTGTACACATGTCGGGTTATAAGATATATATATATATATATATATATATATATATATATTCTTGTTGCACGGATATCAGTTGCCTTTAAAAGACATGTTATCATCAAAAATTTTAAGGTATTACAAAGACATTCCGAGAAATGTTTACATTCAGAGTGACTAACATTTTAAATACTTGCGAAACACAATCATTATTATGAATTGAAAATGAGTTCATTTATAATTAGGCCCTTCAAGCCTACTGATTGAAATTCACCTTCAGTAAAATCAAAGGATTATTTCAGTGGTTTCAACCGAGGGAAAAAGTTTCGTGGCTGGCACATATGTTCCTCAGTTAAAAATATTTTCTCGGGAATAAGAATCCTGACTGAGGTTTCTATCGCCCATAAGACCCCATCAAGTTAGGATATTACCATTTCCTTTCGCATTATTTCCAATTCAATATTTATTCTGTCATTAGGAAACATCCCGGCGGTACGCGCTTCATTGACGGCCAGGACGTTGTGGTCGGACTATGCTTAGCGCAATTGTAAGAACAGAGATTGTAAATAAAGGAAAGGAGACGCTGGAAATTATGACTGTCATTTTGATTTGATTGTAAATAATTATGACTGCCATTTTCATTTGATTGTCAGGTTTCGCAATGAATTTTTTGTACCTTATACAAAAAAATACTATGTATATAATTTTTATTCTGCAGGAAGACAGTACTTAGGACTGTGTGACAACAGGGCACATAATGTACAGCGAAAACGTAAAGGCAGACTTGTCCATGTGCATCCCATGAAGGCATATAGAGGCAGTTTGTGAGCAGTTTGGTGAGAGGAACTAGTTAGAGTAACGAGCTGTGTATCTTGCGTATTTGGTGTCTAGTGAAATCTGCATAACCATATTTTCTGAACTGCTTTTAGAATATGTGTTATTTACTAATTTGACGTTAATCCTGTTTAATAACAGAAAGTTGTTTTGGAAGAAGTAAGACTGAAGACGGGGGCAGAAACTGTCCCCGAAATTTCAAAACATAAGCTGGAAAATATCCGAAAAGTCTTATGAGTTCAAGTAGAAGCATAGCTTCAATCACTGTTAACTCAGACACTAATACCAATGAGCATTCAACTTTATGCCAAGGCTGTTTTATTCCTGTACCATTTGATAGGAGGCTAGGTTGTCCCCATAGGAGCTCTGGACGTTTTGAAGAGGAGCTTACCTCTTTCAGGAATCGAAAAATGGATTGTCCAGCTTATAGCATAAGGCAAAAGGAAATTGGAAAACATCATATTAGGGACTTAAGTTTCCCATGGTAGCTTAAAAATGGTCACAATTTTGGGGCCTATGGCCTTCACGAAGGAAAAAAGAAATAAATTAAGCTTTGCTTTAACAAACTCATTGAAATCATCACCTGGAAGACCGACGCAGGTATAACGAACCAAGGTATGTGTAGCCGTAAGCTGGCTGGGGTAGCATGAGAGAGGTAGCCATGTGAAATCTGTAGGGCTCTTGAAATTCCTGTTTTGAATTCGGAAAGTCACAAGATCGACTCGCAGTTCGAAGAAGACTCTCCTGTGTTTATGTGCCCGATCCAAGTTCCTCCCTGAATATATAATATTTAATTAAAATATATTGCACCCTCTCAGTTGAATAAGCTTGATTCACACCATTCGCATTCTTTCATTCAATGTTCATTTGTTAGTATGTCTGTTACAAAAGCGTCGTTACATATAACAAAAACAAGAACACCCTCATGGCTAATGTTTTCAAAATTGATGAGATATTAGGTTTTTACGACAGTGACTATAATTGTAACGTCTTCTAGGGATGTGACGCCTTACATTCTGGTAGATATTCATCGGTGTTTCAAAGTAACCTGCAGCCTCTCTCGTTTGCGGCATTGATGGCGTCAGCAAAACTACATGGTATCACATCGCAGAAGACGATTATTTTTGTACGATCCTTTTTAATATTATCTCGTCTATGAGTAAGTGTAAAAAGAGTTTTTTTTTTCTACTGAGGCTTTTCAGAGCAAATTTTGGTAAGGCTTTCTCATTTCATTCATGCGTGCTATATGTGCTACCCGCTACGTCATCATTGATTGTCACAGTAACGCTATTACGGGGATGGCCAAATTTATATAGCCGAAGTTCATAGAAAGTGTCAAATTTAAGTACAGATCTCACTACGGTCATTTTCAAGGTACGTTGTACCTATCACTGTTTATCTGTGGTTAACGTCCGGATCTCGGAATTGGTGTTTGGAACAATTCAGTCATTACCCTGTATGCTGTTGTATGTAACTGATAAGATAATAAGTTGTGAATTAAAAAAAAAGTACAAATTTGGCATTATTAGGACACAAGGTGGACCTAGAAATCTGCGTGTGTGGTCTACCGTACGCCGTGCACCTGAAGTCTATTAACGTCTTTGACAAAGTGATTAAATACAAAGAAGAATTACAATTTTATCAGTGGTCAATGTTGACTGGTTATGGTGCGCCGCACGTAATATGGAACAGCGCTGCGTTTCCTGCTTCACGATTATTGAAAATAACAGACTTGGTAGTTCTGATAATTGAAATGTGCTGTAATTGGTAAGGAAATGTCTAGAATCATTAAGAGAAACGTTAGCCATCAGTGGTCAAAGTACCTTCAGTTTCGACAGCGCTGAACCTTCGTCGCCTGAAGGGTAAGTCAACATTCCGATGTGTATCGGTGCATAACTGAGGGTTCCACCATCAACCGCTGAATGACCGGATAACTGTCCTCCAAGAAAACTTTACTCTGGGACAGCGATTATTTTAAACTACCTCAAACGATGACGTGAGATATAACGGTGCTATCTGGAAAAGCACAAGACAAACTACGTAACATTGAGGCGCTTTCCCATAACTGTTGTTGCCGTGGAAAAGCAATAAGTATTAAATATTGTGAGCGTGTGTCTGTAGTCTTGTCTTAGTTGGAGTTCTTCGCTCTTCTGGGATATTACGCAACATAGATTGCTAGTTAGTTACTGACGTTTCTGGACAACCTATCGGTCCCGTCTTCAAGAGACTACTTGACTCTTGAAAATAGGACCGATAATTTGTGCCGAAACGTCGTTACTAGCTACCAGTTCTGCGCTGTGTAACATCCCAGAAGAGCGAAGGTCTCATTTACACTGCGGCTTTAGTTAACCGGCATGCAAAGAGCACCTTTTCTGAGCAGCATTACATTGTTACCTGCAGCCTGTTTGCCTCTTCCGTACTTTTCAATATTATCTCATAAACGGCAAACTTTTCGGGGAAAAAATTAGTGAACATAAAATGTGTTTTGAACTTCTTTCAAACTTTTGTCACAAACATTTCTCGTTCTAAGTATAAGCCTAATTCAGCGAGATATTGTCATAAATGTACATAGGTCTTCATGTAAAGAACCCCTTAGATTTTAATGAAACATGACATTTCTCGACAGATTTTTCGAATAATACTCACATTTCATGAAAATCCATCCAGTAGGAGCCGATTTGTTCCATGCGGACAGACAGACAGACGGACGGACAGACATGACAAAGATAACAGTTGCATTTCGCAAATTTGCGAACGCGCCTAAAATGTGAAGATAGCACTAAAATATGTACTTACTTTGGGGCATAGCGGATCATGAGAAGTACAAAGCAAATGGGCGTCTTGAAGGAGACTGTTGACGGTCTGGACTACTATAAAGTGTTTAACACACGTGGACACCGCCTGCATTATCATATAGCTGATTGAGTCGAAATAATGAATAGGTTCCACGGAAATAGATGGGAAAGATGGCTTTCAGATATATTGTACACACGGATTTGCAGTGACCTCAGAAAACCATTGTGACCATGAGAGAACAATTGGTTCTGGGGTGAAGCTTTAAATCCTGTGCATATCGTCCCGAATACAAGCCTATCTGGAATATCTAAGGCGGTGAAATAGGAGGTAACAGTTCTTCCTCTCCCGCACATGGTCCTGACACGCCCTGGAATCCCCCTCCTCCAAAACCTACTGACGCTGATATTAATTACACTGCGGTCTTCTTGACGCCAGGTAGTTTTGATAAATATGTACGAACGTTTCGAAGTAACATCCTAATTCACAAGTCTCCTGTCCTGAAGACAGAGGCAACATATTTGTCCGAAAGATTGGTACCGATCTACCTAACTACACAGCGTCACATTACAGAAGACAGGCCGAATCTGCGTACCACTGCTGCTAATGCTTCTACCCAGTAGCACTACTTCTACTGCCGCATCACCACTACCAACACTACAAACAGCAACAACACATCTTGCAGGTTGTGTAGTGGTAACGCTCTGCAGTTGTATTCGGGACGCGGTCCTTTCGAATCTCGACCGATGGACCGACTTTCTTAAATGAGATTTACTATGGCTTTTCTCATTTCCTCCAAGCAAGTTCCTGGACATCACCCTTTCCAGTTCATCCAACATTTCCCTTCTGCTCTGTACTATCCTCAGGTGACAGCGTCAAGGAACCATAAATAAACCAATAATAAATAAATAAAATAATAAGTTGGAGTGGAGACAAAGCAGTACACTTATATTATTAGAAGTGCCCTGTTCGTTTCCCGACCTGGACACTGGCTATCCGGGCTAATGATCTTTATGGTTTCCTTATTTCCTCCACTGATATAACGCGGTAGTACCTCGAGTGGACCATCACATCTTCCATAAAAATCCATTACAGTCATTTATTAATTATTAGTAATAATTAATTAATCAGACATGTTAATACAGTGTCAAATTTTTTTTTATTTTCTTTCTATTCAATTATTTTTTTTTTGCATATATCTACCTGTCTACTTTCTTCCTTTACTGTCCGTGTGTACCTGTAACAGGTTTGCAATTACAATGTGTTACTGTTGAGTCACCGCGTGCTATTCGCAAGTCAAATTCGTATTCTTAGTTTTTATTCCCTCCCCAACCCAAGGCCTGTAAAATTTATTTTATTTGCCCCACCTTTTATCGTTATACAAACGTCGGAACAACCATTGTTGCAGTCTCCAATTGCGTCCACGATTCAGAGTCACTGTCTATTAAAAGAAATACTTCGTCACTCATAGTTATTTCTTTAAATTGTTCGCTCACTTTACCAATGAAGAGAAACGATTGCGAAGAGAGTTTGAATTTTTCGGGGAGGAGAAGGCGGAGAGGGTCTAATGGTGGCGGTGCTTGAGGATGTCTTTGATGAAGCTCCGTCAGCTTTCCATTAAAGACTCAGAGTGATCGCCCCTAATTATCCTAACTATCCTCTTTTTCTTTTTATCACTTTAGATGGAAGAGGCTACGGGGAGTTTGAATAGCCAGGCGCTGGCTGTTTGATGGATTAGGAGCCTTTGTAAACGGGGGTAGATTAGTACAGTGGGAGACGGAGTACCCTTTCATGGTTCTATGGTTCTGACATAATTTTGTGCTCGAAATTCACGTAATGTATAAGAACAGAAACTGTAAAGACCATTCCATGATAAATTTAGAAGGTATTTCTTTATAATAAACCCTTCAGACTTTGAATGTGCAATTATGTGGTACAGACTATTGAAAGAAGGAAAATAGGGATGATGAAGAAGAAGATAAAGGAATAGTTGAGCAAAACAAAGTTATTTTTTATGTTACGTCGAAAACTGGAATATTTGGGATTTACTACTGCACAAAACTGGATTTTTCATGATGACTTGGAATTATAGATTTATAGCTTATGATTGTACAGTCCCAATATAGCAGGTAGAATACTCGAATAAGTCATGTGGGATTTTTGGGGGAGAGACAGGGACTTGGAGCAGGTTTTCTCTCAACACTACTCTTTTCCCCTGCCAAATGTTTTGCACAATTGCTCCATGATTACTTATAACTAGCAGCTAGCAAAATGCGCCCATGTAATTTCCCAGCGCAAATGACTCGGTCTCACTTCAATTGTAAAAGATATTAAATGAGCCTAGTTTTTTAAAAAAATAACTAATTTTGATAAATTTTCAAGCGAGAAGAATTAGTTCATAATTCCCATCAAGAATTACAAAATTATTTTCATTCTAATTGCAATAATTGCTTCTAATTTTGTATTCAATAACTCATGATATTACGCAACCTCTTTACAGAGCAAACATCTTCTTTTCTCCCAGAGCAGTCCATTTGTGATTCATGGTAACTAAAGCGGCACTAAGACAGGTTTCTGCAGATAATCACGCTCTTCTGTCACCTCGTCACTCAGTTGTGGACCAGCCAGTGCGACATCACATCCTTGGCCACCTGTGGGGACTTAAAATCAGACTCCGTACTTGGATAGGTTCACAGTTAACAATTGAATATTTCCGATTTTCACATTTAATTGAGCAACCAATAATTTGTATGAATTTCTCGTATCTTCCATGCTTGTTACATACCCTGCCCATCTCATATTCCTTGTTTTAATTGTGCAAACTATGTAATGTGAATGGTTCCAATTGTCTCTTCCCTGCGCATTTTCTCTATTCTCCTGTTACTATTTCTTTCTTAGATTAAGTTTCTGTAGTCAGCATTTTTTTTCCCAACACCCTCAATCTGTGTTCAGTTTTTGAGTGCATATATCCCATTGATTCTTCACCATTCATTCATCCCTCTAAATCTTACTGTTGCCCCTGCTATAACGAACTTCGCTCACCTACCCATTCTGTTCACACAAGTGTTGATAGTGATAAACACGTGATAACCATTGATAGCGACAAGCACTTCTGGTTGCTTCATGTAGGTCTCGGGGCTCTGAAGGTGGGTCCATCAGTAGGCAGAAGAGAGAAGCCTCACGAGTCGCCATCCCCAAAATACATAGAGTTCTTTCCGTGGTCTCAGTATAGCCAAAGTGCTGACTGCGCTCATTATGGTTGCATTTCGTCCTAAGACTGTCGGATAGCCTGCAAACGTTGGTACTCTGATCGTTTCAATGCCTCTTAATCATCCTGGCTGTCACCCTGCTCTTGCCACAGCCAGTCAGTTGCGGCAGACGCTCAAGGTGTAATTCATTACCCTGACTCAACTGTACTCCCGTGGTGGGTCCCCCATCCGATCTCTAGAGACAGAAAGTTTGAGTTTGTTTTAGTTTTCTTTGCACAAAATCTTTTACCTGTGCTTCTTGCCCCTTTTAAGGATAGAACAGGTATAAACAGACGATACAATTATGTAAAAGTTGCGTGAAGACTTTAAGATGCCTACAGTTACGTAAATACTTCATTATTAAAGCGAATAATTACTAAATATTTAACAGAAATATATATACAATCACTAGCCACAGTTTCTACACATAATCCTTCAACAAGGCCGATCCAAGTGCTCGCGCGGTCTAAGGCGTGGGGCTGCGGCCGCTCGCCTGCTTGGATTGTGGGTTCGAATCCCGCCGGGGGCATGGATGTCTGTCTCTTGTGAGTGTTGTTTGTTGTCAGGTGGAGGTCTCTGCTTCAGAATGACCACTCGCCCATAGGAGTCCTACCGAGTGTGGTGTTTTTGAGTGTGATCGTGAAGCTTCGACAATGAGGAGGCCCTGGCCCACTGGGGGCTTTTGCCCCATGAAAAAAATATCCTTCAACTAGAACACTCTTACATAGTATAATCTTTGGGGGATATTTTTATATCAGTAATAACCTGAGTAAAATTTCTGGAAAGGCACCTCGATAGAATAAGAATAATTCAGTTCTTTATCACTAAAGTTCTGACACAACAGCGACAACACATAAATATTAAAAAATACATTACATGACACCCCACAAAAGAAAACACACAGAAAAAAAGGAAAAGCAAATTACGTCAGGTAACAAAGATCCTGGTATATATATATATTTTTCCAGTGGCTCGACAGCCTTAGTGGGCCAGGACCTCCTCATTGTCGAGGCTTCACGATCATACTCAGACACACCACACTCGGTAGAACTTCTCTGGACGAGTGATCGGCCCGTCGCAGAGGCCTCTACCTAACAACACACAACACTCCCAAGAGAGAGACATCCATGCCCCGGCGCGATTCGAACCCACATTCCCATCAAGAGAGCGGCCCCAGACCCACGCCTTAGACCGCACGGCCACCGAGATCGGTGGCTGATATTAATATAGTTAAATTCATGGTAAAACCAAAAGGAAAGAAAAGGAAGTAAGCCCTACAAATAGTGATTTGGTAGATGGTTCGGTAGGCCATGGCCCAATATGGAAGATGCGGAGAAGAGAGTGTTCTCTTGTTTCTGTAATCTGAATTCTATTAGTTGAAACCATACTTAATTAATTTTATGTTTTCTGTACCGTGCATTTTATGGTAAGTCTAAATCAAACCAAAAAATGCACAAGATTATTGGTAAGCACAAGATATATTTTCAACCCCTACTAGGGGTTGAAAATATATCTTGTGCTTACCAATAATCTTGTGCATTTTTTGGTTTGATTTAGTCGTACTTCATTAATTCATAATACCTTTATATTTGTCTGTGTAATTTTGATGAATACTTAAACATCTCTGAGTAATATATATCTACTTCTTCACTGTTGTTTTTGTTCGCCTGCCAGTAATATACTTCGGATATTGAAAAAAGGGTTATTTGTACAATTTTAGGTATTTATTTCACTTTACACTGTTTGAAGTTTAAATCTTTCATTATGTGTTGTGTTGAAGTTCTGTTATATGTTCCACATATTTTCTTAATATAGATATATTTTTGTTTACAAGCCCAGGTATTGGTTTCGTTAAGGCTACATTCCACGCAGTGAAACTCGTTCCATAATTGACTCTGAAATACCGTCTGCACCCGCTTTCTTATTTATTTAGACGAGCAGCTAGAAGCAAGCAACACGGGATCAAAGAACTCGGTAAATAGTAGTGGGTCATGTCCCCTACGCTTAAGCCCCTTACCATGAACGCTTGTACATGGGGCAGAGCCCAAGCGTCATGTTGTACTGAGCAGACTAATATCGTGTAACGGTAGACCTGTCACACTACACATGCACGAGCAAGCTTTTTTGATTGGGGTCATGGCAGGGTTACAGGCAGCCTTGAGTCATTTCTTTTATGGTTTACTAATTTCTGCAGGTAAATTCCGGGACCGAAAAAGGATGTAGGAAATGACTGCCTCTTACCAAATCCTATCTATTCATACGGGCTGGACGGCACGTGGTTCGAATCCCCGTAGGGATAAGAAATTCTTCTCGTCTCCAAAATGTCCAGACCGGCTCTGAGTCTCAAACAGCTTCCAATTGAGTGGGTATGGGTGTTCTTTCCCGGGGGTAGGGCGACCGGGTCGTGAAGTTAACGATTCACCACCACTCATTGCCAAGGTGAAGAATAAGTGGAACTATAGCTCTCCTCCCTCTACATACCTTCATGGTGTGGACAGGGAATACTTTAACTTTTACTTTACTTCTCACGTCACATGAGGCCAAATACGCTCTTAAACAGCGTCGTTTTCCATTTTTACTTTATTTAATGACGCTTAAAGCAAATACATTTTTGTGCACGAAAACGGTCTTGGCCCATTTGAGGTATTATCCCATCATCCGTATGAATGGACTGAGAAAACTGGCCCAGCATAATACCTCTGAGAAGATTCAAACCGAGTCCATCCTAAAGACCAGCCAGGAAAGTCTTTGCTTAAGAATGACCTACGTATGAAAAAACTAAGGAAATATCTGCCACGAAACATTCAGCGTGTAGCAACAGTTGGACAGAATCAGATTCCACTTGTTTCGGGACGAAATTTAATTAGCGTAGGCTGTGTCTGGAAAGTTATTGTGTTTCTCTCGCAAAATACGACAGTTAGGTAAAAGCAACTCTGAAATATGTTTACCAGTGCATTTCAAAACGAGGAAGAAACTTGGAAATTTTACGGAATGAAAACTGAAACTTTGTATTAGTGTGAGTTACAGCGGGCGTGAAAAAGAATCAACTCTTTTTTTAAGGTTTATATTAATTTTAAATTTTAACACATAACGCTGTCAGCTAGTTTATACACTTTTTGGAAGAAACGTGAATCGAATTCAGGAGCAGATTACTTAATATGGTGATTGCCATGAGCATCTCCATCACGCAGTATTAGTACATTGTCCATCATATACCTGTCTAGCAAGCCTAAGTCCATCTAAATTAATACGATATCTTCATACAGCCTACTTTGTTGTGAAGTAAATGTCTAGTGCAACCGACTATTATCATCATCATCATTATCATTATCATGGGAATTTTTGGTGTCTAAACCTTCTCCAAAATTTCATGGACATTATTAGTCTTCGAGTTCCCACTACAAAAGTCAGAGATTTTCCATTGTCCATTTTTTAAAAATTGTCTCCCCGCCAGTTGTGCCACTCAGGCAAATTTAGTCAGTAGTGATTTTGTTGTCTTCAGAAGGCAAATATCACACTCAGATTTATTGTTACTTTTAATTTTATATCATAAGATGTTTTAATAAATTATTAAGTATTATTTTGTTTGTTTCTTGTTTTTGTTTCGTGTGTCCTATTTATTGTTCTTTGTTATTTGTGTTGGTATTTTGTGTTTTTTTCTGTTATTGATTACTTGGCTGTTAACTCAGCATGTTAATAAACAAGAATTTAATTGAATGGATTATTTAATATATGTGCATTTTCTAGCAATAAGACTTAGAAATCAATCTGATCCTAAATGAAGTTGCAATTGTGATTCTGATTTACATTTTCCGAATGGCCTGAAGATGACCATATAATTGGTCGAAAGTTGTAGCCATACATTTATATATAATATAATATAATATAATGTAATATAATATAATACAATATAATTAGTTATTTTGATGGTGAATGGTAATTGTGAATAGGATTCTTATTATTTTAAGCTTTGAATTTAACTTCTGTGATAAACATGTTATTTAGGTACAGATCTTTGCTAAAAGGTGTTCCGTATAGCCACGTCATTTGTAATTTAGACATGTAAAGCGTCTTCTAGACGATGTTTTGATGTCTTTGCATTCTGTCTTCCTATAGTACAAAATTTTACAATACAAGAATAAACAGATGCACCGTCATTCACAACTATATTTTCAGGCAATATCTTTTATTGTCCAAAACGCGCTGCATTTTAAGACTTTTCCATAAAGCCACCATTAGAGAGGCATGCAAATATAAGAAATTATGGCTTTTTGGAAATGCCGAAACACCTAGCAGGCTTTGCAATAAAAGGTGTTATATGAAAATGTATTTGTGACTGATAACCCATCCGTTTTTTGTCTACTGAAGCATCAAACCGGGTTGTCTCACTAAGAAAATTTCACAAGTTTAACTCCAAGAATTCTTTAGTTACGGACATCAATTGCAAAGCTCAAAAACTCTTAAGGCTGCCGTGTTGTAACGTATATTGTTCAAAAGTATTGCCTTAACTGAAGTTGCGTGTTTTTACATTGTACAAGAATATTGCCTTACAACTAAAGACACATTTTTTTTTCAAGATCTATTACAGGAATGTTTTAAGCTTTTGCAACTCTGTACTTGAGGTATACGTTCTTCTGGGATGTGACACTGTCGCTGTGTGATCGGTGCCCGACGTTTCGAGACTACGTACTGGTCCCATATTCAAGGGCCGAAAAGACCAAAAAGAATGGTCTCAAAACTTTGGGCATCAAAAACAGAGTGACTGCGTCACATCTAAGAACGAAGGAGATCTAAAAGTGTGTTGTCATACAGCAATTTGGGACTCTAAATTTGCTGAAGCTAATGTCGCTCCTGCCTCTGAGATTCGAGCGTCTAGTGTTTCTATTGTTCTTTGCAGGAAATTATTAAGTTGGGTTACTTTCGCATAACGTAAACTCCAGCAGCTTTTGCTCGCTTACTGTCTCCAGATTTTCCGTTGATGAAAGCTACCTTTTGATGTCTTTTAAGAAAATCATTGATAGGTGTGTCCAGTTCTTTACAAAACACGTCGTATAAGTTTCCTCCGTGTTGTATCAGCATATTTACCGTCGATCACACTCTGTTGTAGCGCTGTTGCTAGGATACGGAGAAAAATGTAATGTCTGTAATAACAGTGATGTGTTATTTTAGTAGAGCATTTCTCACCAAGAAAGTACTTTGAACATTCACGCATCTGAGTTGTTACCTGGTAGAAATTTACCAGCTTACCAGACGAAATTGCTGTCCGTATATTAAACCCTAAAAATGGAGGGAGTAAGTGCTGTCTAAACATAAGAGTGTTTCTTCCGTACTAGACAGTGTCATATTTAGAAGGATGGCAAACTGAATTGTTACAAATATACTACGATCGCCTTCTTCCAAAACCTTCTTCTTTTCACGCTTTTTGTTAACATTCCCATCTGTTTCGACAGAATATTGCTTGTGCAGTTGGAACAGTGGCATTAGATATCATACTAATCGATTTTCTATAACGAATGCCTCCCATCATATCGGCTATTGTATAAACAAAGGCTAAAGGAAGGTACTGTACGCGTATTTTGCCGATCAGAGTCTCTCATTAGCGATAACGAACTAATTACTCTACACGTTTACGTATTGACACAGATAATTCCAACCGGAAACGAGTTGAGTATCTCCTTGTTGACGTACCGAGAGGAAAAATGAATGATGTAATATGTAGTACGACTTGCCACTGTAATTGCTAATTAGGCCTTGCCAACGAGCAACTTGTGAGGCGGTATTGGTTATGACATATTCGTATATTCGGCAGGTACTCGATTGGAATTTAGCACGGACACCAACTGCCCGGCCGATCCCAGTGGCCTCGCGGTCTAAGGCGTAGGACTGTGGCCGCTCGCTTGCTGAGATTGTGAGTTCGAATCCCGCCGAGGGCATGGATGTCTGTCTCTTGTAAGTGTTGTGTGTTGTCAGGTAGAGGTCTCTGCGACCAGCTGGTCCCTCGTCCAGAGGAGTCCTTGTCTCCTGATAAATGCTGGTGTAGTGCCTTGCAGTACGCCACCTTGTCTCCGGATAAATGCTGGTGTAGTGCCTTGCAGTATGCCACCTTGTCTTTCTTCCGCGTCCTTACCTACTCGTACTTATCACTGATATCACCTCCCAACGCTGCGTAGTCTGAGCTATCGGTAGCGTCGTTAAATAAAACATGATCAAAATAAATACTGATAAGCTCTTGCCAAAAAGACTTCTGTGTTTCATTGATAAAGCGTAGAGTAAATGACAACACAACAGTTTATCTCGTGTAACGGAATATTATAAATAGACTTCTGATAAAGAAGTGACAGTGCATTCCGTGTTAGAAAGATGTGCGTCGCTTGTGATAGGAGAATTGGCGGGGAAAGAAGCTTGCATGGGGTATAATTTCGTAAGTAAAGACCTAATAGCCGATCCCTGTGGCCGTGCGGTCTAAAGCGTAAGTCTGTAGCCGCTCCATTGCTGGGATCGCGGTTTCGAATCCCGCTGAGAGCACGGAAGTTCTTCTGCTGCGTCTGTTGTGTCTGGGGTAGGTAGCGGCCTCTGCGTCGACCTGATCACTCGTTCAAAGACGTCCTATCGGGCGTGTATCTAGCAGTGTGTGATCTAGAAACCTCAACAATCAGGCGACCTAGACCCCAATTGGGTTGTTGCGCCGGAAAAAGGAAAGAGAGGGAGAGAGACAGAGAGAGAAACTGAAAATCGGATTTACAATCTTAAAGAGTAAATATTTTCGTACTTCTCATCTGACATTTTTTGAGGACTAGTTTTAGGGGGATGAAATGCATAAAACACCACAGTACCCTTAGTGGAAAATAGAACTGAATATACGTATGTTGTTGCAGAAAGTAAAGGGACGAGCAACTCGCAACACCTAGCAGTAAGTGTGAATATAATATTAATACAGATCTTAAAGGAAGGGTGTAAGCTGTGGACTAGTTTGAATTGCCTCACAATATGGCTTACTGACGACTAACTAACTACCTAACTAACTCCACGGAGCAGAGTCCTTCTTGAGAACCTCACAGGTCCTCAGCTAGTCAAGAAATTGCCCGCATTTTATGGAAACCGAAGATTCATTACCGCATTCACAAAAGCCCGCCACCTGTCCCTATCCTGAGGCAGATAAATTCAGTCCATGCCTCATTCCACTTCTTGAAGATCCATTTTAATATTATCCTTCCATCTACGCCTAGGTCTTGAAAGTGGTTCCTTCCCTCAGGTCTCCCCACAAAACTCCTGTATGTACCTCTCCTCTCCCCCATACGTGCTACATGCCCCGCTCATCTCATTCTTCTTGATTTGATCACCCGACGACAAAACTTCCGAATGTCTACCAAGTTATTTTGACTGGCCCTACACCTCGAAATTTGTTACGAAATATTTTTAAAAACATATAAGCCGCTGTATTTCTGTCAGTATAATGACTAGGCTGCAAGCTGGATGACCGAGGAACGTTGGTTCGGGATCTGCTCTCGTCTGGGATATTTGCAGCGTTGTGTGGTAGTTCTGTACCGACGTTTCGGGACAAATTATCCGTCGCATCTTCAAGGGTCAAGAATTCCAAGAAGAAAGTCGGTTGGCCGTGACATGGCTCAGACGGTTAGTCGCCGGCCTTTAACAGCGGAGGCCCGGGTTCGATCCCGGGTCAGTCCATGTGGGATTTGTGGTGGACAGAGTGGAACTGGGACAGGTTTCTCCCTGAGTATTTCGGTTTTCCCCTGTCAGTTTCACGGAAAAACGGAAAAAAATAATAATCTTCATCTTCATCACAGGGTTGCACAATAAGCCTCTAAAAAAGTCGGTTAACACTTGTACGCAGTTACTAAAGGGAAAAGTGTGGGCGGTGACTGGTTCTCAGTAACCGTGATGCTAGCCAATAGGGTTGATTCAGCGTGATAGGAATTCCCGAAACGTCGGTACACAACTATCACTCAGCGCTGCGTAATATCCCAGAAGAGCGCAGGTCTCATAAACATCGCTGCGGAAGCCTCAGATCACGTTGCTTCGGTTACCGGTACAGGTAAGGGATTTATCTCTTCTCAGAAACCTCCAGACTCGCTCTGAGGTCCACACAGCCTCCTACACAACGACTGGATCGTTGGCTATTCGATCAGGAGTAAAGCGGCCGGGGTGTGCACCTCACGTCGAATCTCCATCTAGTGACGAGTTAGGAAGGCATGGAACATCTCCACTCCATCAAATGCCCTTATAGCTTGTACAGCAAATGTTTTGTATCGCCGTCATCTCCGGATACCTCCCGTAACAGAACACAATTGATGAAAGTCTCGTAACATGCATAGTTTTACTTAATAATGATTGCTTTTTTCTGGACATCATGGCTTGTTTAAACCTCGCGACCGTCGGTGACCACCTGGTTTGGTGTCAACAAATTTGCATTCTGCCGCACAGTTTATTTACGAGTTGCTTATAATTCTCAGTGTAAACAGTGATGGTTTATCTGCAAGATATAATATGAGATGTAGGAACCTATTTAGTTGAATTTCATACTTGAGAATATTAAGGAAAGTTATCTTGCGCCTGTAGGCTTTTGTTTCTAGAGTAATGTATGATTTTCTTTGTTGAAATTCCACAGACAGTTGACTTTAACTGCTTAGACGTAGCGTGAGGCATATCTTCGGCCTCTTATCTTCTCAGGCAGCAAATAAAGGGTCGTTGTCGTTTAAAGTGAGACATATCTTGCCTAGTTTGTAAAGGGTTATGTGACAACCCTATATGGTAATATTTGACGTTCACACGGCTTTGAATATAATGATAACTCTAATTTTGAATACGACGCCGTATAGTTTGCGAGATATAAATGTTTCCGATAAACATGTTGCTTCCTTCTTCAAGATAGAATAATAAGTCGCATGAAGAGGGACCTAAAATATATGGAATGGCGGTTGCTTGCTGCCTCGGTTCATCTCCAATTCTCTTCATATCCACGACGTACCCTTATACCCTGGAGACAGAGACTGTATTTTCCTCCGAAAGCCTTTGTGCCTACCAACCAAACTAAATGTGATAAGCCATGTGGGTAGCTACAGCACTTAGTAATTAGTGACCAGCTGCACTACAATGTGTGATATGTCTATCACTCTCCTGGCATAATTACGAGTAAATTATCCTCACCGTGGCAGTGTGACTGTATGCATAGTCATTAGAGAGGTGTTACTGAGGTCAGCATAACAATAATCCACTAAGGAACATTATTTATTGTGAAGTTTTTAAAATATGATTTTATAGTTTTAAACTCAACTCAACTCAACTTAAGGCAACCATCCCCAATGAAAATTATGATAGATCAAAAACAATTGGAGAATGTGGAATATTTCGATTATTTGGGTACCATGATAACAAATGATGCAAGTTGTACACGTGAAATTAAATCCAGAATTGCCATGGCAAAAGCAGCATTCAACAAGAAGAAGACTCTTTTCACCAGCAAACTGGACTTAAATTTAAGGAATAAACTAGTAAAATGCTACATTTGGAGCATAGCTTTGTATGGTGCTGGAACGTGGACACTTCGGAAAGTAGATCAGAAGTATCTGGAAAAATTTGAAATGTGGCGCTGGAGAAAAATGGAGATCAGTTGGACCGATCGCGTGAGAAATGAAGAAGTATTACACAGAGTCAAGGAGGAGAGGAATATCTTACATACAATAAAAAGAAGAAAGGCTAACTGAATTTGTCACATCGTGCGTAGAAACTGCCTTCTGAAACACGTGATTGAAGGAAAGTTAGAAGGAAGGATAGAAATGACGGGACGACGAGGGAGAAGACGTAAGCAGCTACTGGATGACCTTAAGGAAAAGATAAGATACTGGAAATTGAAAGAGGAAGCACTAGATCGCACCCTGTGGAGATCTCGCTTTGGAAGAGGCTACGGACCTGTCGTAAGACAGACTGCAGAATGAATGAATGAATGAATGAATGAAATGGATCTTAGATGTCAGTTACGTTATGAGTAAAAATGGCGCCTTACGTTATAAATCATTCGTCCGTACGCCTGAAGATAACACGCTCATGTGAAACGCGTAATGTGGATGTAATATAATTGTTACATGTAATAAAATGTTATCTTAGACTGAAACATTTTGCAAAAATATCTAACAATAATATGTAATATCTTAAAGACTCAAATTTTGGTTCCTACCTCAGTAGTTGAAATGTTTAGGAAAATAATCAATGTTAAATATTAGCATGGAACGAAGTATTTGTGTGGGCATACTGAAGAGTTACTAAATGTTAATAATGTGGTATATGCAAGTACCGCTCGGGTTTGAGGGTTTACTTTCTCTGAAGGACATTCACAGCGGAATCGAAGGGGCGTGTGAAGATAAATTGACTTTGTGATAACCAAACCTAGACTGGAAAGCTGTCCTCCAGTACAGTACAGATGTCTGCTCTGACTTTTTCTTATCGCGTCGTCCTTCATTGAAGGTTGTTACAACTACAGCTACAAATCTACACGGCGTGACTTCCTACATGGCAATTTTCACTTGTCATTCAATTCGTTACATATGAAAGACTGCACCTTACCCTAGTACATCGCCCTTGCAGCCTAGGAAAATCTATTACACTAGGTATCTCTATATCGTATTGAACCCTTTCTGCTGAAAACCTAGTTTGAACCCAGATTCACCAACTGGAATTCTGAGGAAATAAAGCACTCGTTTATATTTTCATTCTCTTTTTTGTCCTTTTCTCTTCCCTTTTTTCAGTTCTTTCTCATCCCTTCTTCTTTTTCCATCTGGCATCGCCGAAACACCATCTGCCGAGAAGGAAACAAGCAAATGCAATTTGCGACTCGCCGGCCATTACAGTAAGAAGTTCACCCACACAACTGAAGCGAGAAAGAAAGCTCTACTGCACGAAAGAAAGAACCCAGGGATGCCTTAGCAGCTTCAAAGAATAGATGAATGCTGGGAAGCTACTGGGGAGAAAGAGATGAAAGATGTGTGCCGAAAACAACAAAAAAACAAAATCGAAGAGTAAAAGTTCTTTGCTACAAGGGACATTGCGATCTGGAGTTGGGGCGGGCATGTGACGACTTTCGATAGTATGGGACAATGAACACGCTAATATTACAGCTCGAATTTAATAATTGTTTTCTTGCCTAGTTCTATCACAGTCTCTTTTTCTTTCGTCAAAACATATTTGCAAGCTTTCGTGATGTTTGTATTAAGCAGACGTGAATATACAAAAGTGATTTGCTGTCATCTGTGAGTTCTGTCGTAAGTTATTAATACTTGCCTAGGAAAATGCCACAGACTTCATTCACTTAAACTTTGTTAACACAGCTACAACTAATCCTACTACAACAACAATCATAATATCAATAATAATGATAATAATAATAAGCTTCTAAAGACAGGCGAAAAGAAACTAGACAACATAGAAACGAATTTTGCCACCACAAAGATTAAAAATTTAATATAATTATTAAATTATATTATCTTCGCCACCATCGTCACGACTAAAAATTATACTGTTGTTGTTGTTGTACTCATCACCAAATATTATTCGGGTGATCAAATCGAGAAGAATGAGGTGGGTGGGGCATGTAGCACGTATGTGTGAGGGGAGAGGTGCATTCAGGGTTTTGGTGGGGAGACCTGAGGGAAGGAGACCACTTGGAAGACCCAGGCTTAGATTGGAGGATAATATTAAAATGGATCTTCAAGAAGGGGGATGGGAGGGGGGGCATGTACTGGATTGATATGGCTCAGGATAGCGACAGGTGGCGGGCTCTTGTGAATGCGGTAATGAACCTTCGGTTTCCATAAAACGCGGGGAATTTCTTGACTAGCTGACGACCTGTTAGCTTCTGAGGAAGGACTCTGCTCCATGGAGTTTGTTGTTGTTGTTGTTGTTGTTGGCGTTGTTTTTGGGCTTAGGTTTGCGTCATCTTCGAAGACTATTCACATTATCTTAGAAAATGGCACTCCCGTGATGTTAATACTCGTATATATCTAATTCAAGTCTTCATTATTTAAGTCCTAAATTAATAGCCTATTAGCCTATTATTATTATTATTATTATTATTATTAAAGTGCTTGTTAGAAGTAAGAATTCAGATTACAGGTGAAGGCTGAAGTAAGTAGTAGGATATAAGTTCAGCTGTAAAACAAGCAAAAACAATTAATAGCAACCAAACTAAGAATAATTCAAGACAGAATTCCATGCAGGAATCTAACACAGGGCAAAGTACATATACCACACTTTACTCCTACCGAAAAAGTGAAAAGTATAAAAGTAATACATACCAGCTTTTACTAAAGATGTCACTGCAGCTAAACATTGATTAATATGTATCTGCATGAAGTGAGTAATGCAAAAAAGAAAACAAATTTAGACGACCGGTAGAAGAAAAGAAGCTATTAAAAATCACAAGTAATGCAGTAAAGTACCTAAAGAACTACAAGTAACAGAGTAAATGAAGGTGATAAATACATAAATGAAATTTCCTGCTTGAAGCAATTTTAATCCATAGAATAACGGCATACGTCTCATATATGTCATTAGTTCGTACCTCATAGGGAACAGAGGCCATATCCATTTTAAGGCCCGGCCAGTTAATTATACTTTGGGATAAAATGTGTGTTTACTGCGACGGTATTATGACACATATTAACAAACGTTATGTGCAGAATGCACAGCTGCTTCATGTAAAAACAGATGGCATATATTTTTATCGCTGGACTGTAAACGTTGAAGAATGTCAGTTGCCAAAATCAAGGCAGTGTTAATTTTCTTTTGGTGAAGGGCCCCGCAGCAGATGCTACGGACGCACCGCAGCCTTGAGGCTTATTGTGCAACCGTGTGATAAAGATGATTAGTTCCTTTTTTCGTTTTTCCTTGTAATGGAGCACCGGTGGAATGAAATTGACAGGGGAAAACTGAAGTACTCGGAGAAAACCCTGTTCCAGTGCCACTTTGTCCACCACAAATCCCACATGGACTGACCCGGGATCGAACCCGGACCTCTGCGGTGAGAGGTCGGCGACTAACCTCCTGAGCCATGGCACGGCCTTGTGTTAAAATATTAGTCTTTCTGCAGAATACATCAGTGCAGATACGCAGATCGCTAAGGGACTGACCTTTACTGGAAGATAAATATTAGTGACAAAACGGTCTCTGATTAACCCAGTACAGGTAGGACAATTTATTTGTGCACTAGGAGGCAGTTCAGAGCTTTACAAACCAGATAATATTTCGCCATCAAGTTACGTAGGTACGCCGAGTCGATTGATCTGCACTCTCTAACTAGCGAACAAGCGAGAGCTAAATGATACAGCGATGGTTCAACCTCAGCCATTGCAGTGGATATTACGTATGGGCAAGAGTGATTTGAGCGCTGACCGTGATTGCTGGCACCACTAGATTACCAGATAGTGACCATCTGAATGCTGAAGGCGGATGGCAAATTCCCCACCTTATCCATTACCTACGGTGTGGCATTGAATGTTAAAATTTATTGCAATGGACAACAGCCTTTCTGCACCTTATAATCATTCAGCTGTCATACGTGTTTCGATGCTTCATTTGCGGTATGGTCAGTAGCAGTGTGTTACGGTGGTTAACACATGTTTGGCAATTATATACAACGGGTAAAGGGGGATTTTTTTTTATATTTTCCATACCGTGCATTATAATTAGATTTTTAATATTATCCAACAAATGCACTAATTGTCACAGTTTCGTAATAATATATTCATATATTCTGATGTTCTCCCTGATTATGGGCCGACACGGTCCGAAACATGTTGCAGTGGAATGTTTTTAAATATATTATTATGAACCTGTGACAATTATTGCATGTTTTGGATACTATTAAAAAACAAAGGCGGATCTTCCCTGGGAGTAAAGCGGCCGGCAAGTGAAGCTGACCGTTCACCCCCAACTAGTGCCGAGGTTAAGAATGATTGGAGTTATACTTCCACTCCCCACGTATGCTTTCATGGCGTGTACATGGACAAATGTACGTTTATATTGACCGTAGCAATATTATATTTACAAACTTAATATTGTACATATTCCATATAATTGACGCACATAAAAAGTTCATAGTTAACACATTGCACTAATTCCTGCATAAAAAAGCATTCCTACATGTTTCGACTACTGTACATAGCCATCATCAGGGAGTATCAATACTTAAGTGTGTATGTCATTATACAACTGTCAATTTTAAATGGTAAAATATAAAATGTCAATATGCTATTAAAACATCAATGTATATTGTTATATTAAAAGTACATTAAAATTATTATAATACAAGACAGTTAACGAAATCTGCTGTATCCAAACATCTTGAAGTAGTGAAATCTCTTCGAGTTGAATCGAGTGGTAAATCCTATACGTTGACATTCTCTGTATACACCATCAAATATCATTCCTGAGGAATGCTTTTGTATTCAGGAATTAGTGCAATTTTTTGGCGATGAACTTGTTTGTAATGTATTTATATTGTCAGGTTACCTTTCCATACTTCATTTACAATTCAGATTTACAATTAGGTACTTTACTTTTGACGAGCTTTCATATTACTTAGCCCATAATGCTTATAACGCGTGTAAGACTAACCCAAAATTTACCTATCTCTTTCCGAATTTCCATGCAGTTGCCTTCTCCCATTCTTCCTCAACATTCGTGCCTGAAGACGCAGTAGACCAGAAGCAGATCCACTTCGATTTAACTCTCTCCTAAACAGCACAAGAGCCCAACTCCATGCCACCTAACAGCACTGCAAATGAAAAGTCCACCGAATACTTGCTGTAACACATTTGATCGCAAATAGCCACTGCAGAAATTTTGGTGTTTATACAGGTGTTTCTCCTGAAGTATGACAGAGTCCTTCTGAAACACCCTGTATAGATTAATGCCCAACATGACAAATTGTATGGTGCTGTCGTTGCTGCAAGGCAGGCATAAACTTAAAATAATTGTTCTGGAAAAAGCTCCTAGGTCAATAACAAAATTTCTAGGCGCTATGACAATTTGACATATGGATTTATCGAACCTTGCTAAAAGATGTGGAATTTGAAGGACATTATACGTCATAAGATCTTTTTACGTATTGTTTTATAAGTAATGAGCCAGGAAGTGCCATGACTGAGGTCGTTCTTCGCCAGGTTCTCACCGGGGAGGCCCGGAATCAATTTCAGGCAAGACTCTGTGGGATTCGTGTTGGATAAAGTGTCCTGGAACTGGCTTTTCTCCGAGTACTTTCGGATTTCCCCTCCCAGTGTTATTTTGCTAATGCCGTATTTTCGTTCATTCATCACCGACGTTATGCAATGTTAGCAATTAACAACTTTTTGTACAACGCACTGATATGTAAATGGCAAATGTGACTTTTGTTCAGTTACCAAATTGCAATAGCGAACACTAGACTTTTTGTGAAACACAGGGTGAATTACAAAGATAAATATCAATACGTGTAAATTCGTGAGTTTTTACGTCACTGCCGGTAAGACAGAACATATAGGGTCAAATTTTGTGATGATTAATGAATTGGAAAGAATTTGAAAGGGCACAGTCGTAAACTAACTGAAAACCAATTTTAAATAAGAAGGTGGTGTTTTGTGTTAATAAAACAGGGTCAAATTCATAACACATATCCAAAATAGCTACAGTTAGGTCTGCAAACTTCCCAGCATAACCTTGTAAATTGAACTGCAGAAACAAATAACAGAAGACAAAGCCGTCTCCAGCCCTCCTACTTCTCATCTAACATCTCCGTAGCTTGTGTTCCACCCCGCTCGACTTCTACTGTAAATCACATACATGGCAACACGGTTCCTAAGTTGACTCTTAAAAGCGCAGCAGACGTATTTGTTCCGCCGTTGTTCGTATGCATGGTTGGTTGTTCCGTCGGGGTTTTAACGACTTCGTATCAGTTTCAGTGAATGTGTAGAATGACATGAAGGGAAAAGATAGCTGTCAGACATGCACCGAAAAATCGGAGACTCCCAGCAGCAAAATAATGTGAGAACCTCCTGTGAACATCCTCCAACTTAATAAAAAATCCGTCGTGGCCCATTTGAAAATGTTTTAATATCAGGTTATGTAACGGAAACCTTGAAACTACGGAGATTATTTTGCGTCCAGTGGTATATGAAGAGTAGTTTTACATTTTAGGCGCGTATGCATAGTCGCAAATAGCGCCTGTTAGCTTCGTTATGTCCACTCGTCTGACCGACTGTCAGTCTGTACGTCTTTCCGCATTCTTCTGCGCGGTTCCCACTGGACGGATTTCCATGATATTGGATACTGGGGACGTTTACGAAAATCTGTTGATAAAGTCCGAATTTGGTTAAAACCGGACAAAAATATGGTACATTTTATATGAAAACCTAAGTACGTTTTATTGTTGCCAGCGACATTAAATCACTTTATCAGGCTGTTATGATAGCCTAGGAGGTATAAACATTATGCGAACGCGCCACATTGTTACGTTATAAGAGTGCCTATCTCGTTTGTTCCTTTAACGGCTCTGTCAGTAGCTCAGAATACGTGGCGTCGAATGGTAGGATGATTAATGAATGCTGAATGTACAAGAGCGTGGAATGACGCGTTCGTGCTCTGTTTCCTGATACCATCTTGGCAGTCACCGGAATTGAGTCAGGAAAATCACGAGAAACTTCAGGATACCCGGTTCCAGGCCCCGACTGGAACCAGACATCTCCCAAGTAGAAAACAGACGCGTTACTGCCTAGAGAACTTGCCTCATCGGACATTAAGTGCATCATGAATTGTGAGAAGGTAATTCTCTGTAAGGCTGCAGCCAGTCTCTGCCTACCTCTCAGTCCCGCGTGCTGCATATCAGGAACAAAGCCCTGTCTGTTTAAAACAAAGCAATGTCCTCGTTTGTATTACGCTATGTTGCGTTTTCAAGAGTGACAATACAAACACATAAAGGATATCTGTCCGGCTATCCATTCAAACGTTTATCTTCCAAACTAGGAGAGGACGTTCCAATGAAATTGTATATTGGTGATGGGGAGAGGCTACATTTCAAGCAGACGCGAGAATTTAAATTCGCGAGGTTTGAATTTCTGACGTCAGAGACTATGAGGATTACCTGCACTGTCTTCTGTAATGTGATCCGTGCTGTATGCCATAAATTTACCGACGTTTCTGAGCGACCTCCTGTCTCAACTTTATGCTACACTGAAGATGGAGGCAGCAGTTTCCCTCAAGACGTTTGTACATTTCTATATTCCAGTAGACTGTATTATACGTATACTGAATTTTGGTCCATATTGATATAATTGAACTGCTACTTTTTCCGGATATAAATTGGCCGGGGCAAAGGCTGACCACTCACCTGTTTACAGCGCCACAACCGCTCTCCTTTATTCTTATCTTCTTTCACTTCTTACAAAGAATGACCTGCCGGCACTCGTTTGAATCCTCACTAAGTGCAGATAAACAAATATCAATTGTAACATATAGATATTTTTTAGAACGGTCGTACGTAAGAAATATCAGCAGAATTTACAAGAACTTTTCCATCGTCACAAAAGTACTCAAAACAACACACTATGTTTCGGAAGCAAAATCCTTACTTCTTCAGGTGAAACCACTGGTTTAACATGAATAAGGAAGCCGTTCTAGCAAATTCTGCTGATATTTCTCAAACTTACAGCAATTCAGCTTGCAAAGTTGACATATTTTACGTTACTTGCTACAAAGACAACACGCTTTACTGAGAAGTAAAACTACTGCCAACAGCAAAACATTCTAGCGCACTGGAGTCAAAAATGTTGGCAGTACCGTCTACAAAATGTCTTCCACTACACACCTAAAGTTAAAAATGTTGGCAGTACCGTCTACAAAATGTCTTCCACTACACACCTCATCATCGAGCTCTTTCACTCCGATGGCTTAATGGCTGCGTTCCCGACATTCCTGGGGAAGACAGATATTATTGGTTATATTTAAATTTTTGTTGTTAAGCGATAATTTAACTTACTATAGCCTTGCCCTTGTACTGCGCCGGCATTAAGTACGAGGAAAAGATAGGGGGAAAACTGCATTTGCGACGTAACCTTTTATTTTGTGAAGGATCCCTTTTAACCTTTAACTGCCCACATGTCTTCGCGGCCTTCACAGGGACAACTTTACTTTTACTTAAAAGACTTTAAATCAGAATTTGTCGCTTTCTTCAAAAACAGCATTTTTTTTTCAAGGAATACAAGAGGAGGTACAAGTAAGATTTACAGCGTTCATATATTCAGAGCCAGGAGAATGCAGTCAGTATAGTGATTAGCCTACTGGGTGGACGATTGGGGAATCGAGGTTCTAGATTCAGTAGGAGCATTGTAGTATGACGTCTTGAATGAAGAATTAAAGCTAAATATTTAATCTATAATTTTGTGGAAAATTTATGGTGTCCTAACATGACATCAAATACAGTAAAAAAACTGGATGGATTTATCTTATACATTAACAAAACAAGGATTCAAATTCGCATATTTACAAACTATTTATCTGTCATATACGTTAATAGGATTCTCCTATACCACGCGTCTTAAATACGATTATGGTATCAATAAACACAAAGTGGCTGTTCATAAGACCACACCGCACTAAGCAGTGGCTTGTGTTCTTCGCACTTATCATGAAAGGCAATTGCTGAAGCAAGAAGCTTGTTTACTTAGCTTTGCTTATACAGAATAGTGCAGGCTCGCTCAGCCCATACAAGGCAGGCAACACACACATCGTTGCTTTGCTCGAAAGGCATTTGGAATGAGAAGAAGGCTTTCAAATCTCTCTGTGGCAAAGTCGAGATAGAATGCCAAAGCAATTCTGAAAACTTATGAACTGTTTATTCAAGGAGATATCCCTTACATTGCTAATTCATTTGCAAAAGTATGCTAAAAATCTCGACACCTTGGTCATTGTTGTGAACTGCATATTTATAGTACTTGCATTTTATTATCAGCATATTTTTATTGCATATGTGTGTAGAAAGTACACAGGTAAAATTATATAATATATTTACATGTTTACTTGTCCACTCTTCATTCTTTTATGGAATTTCATGTGGCACGCTTGCAGACCAAGTGCGGCCGAATTGGCCCGCAACACCTAAATCGTTGAGCAAGCCTGTGGCAGTGGGACTTGCTGCGTGGAAACACAGTGCCAGCCAGATATTTTGTGTTAAGAGAGGACAGTATAAAATCTACTTCATAAACCGATATAATAATTGTATAATATACTTTGGAGGAGTACTGTCTTCTGGGAGGTGAGACCATGTTGTCTGCTAGGTGAGGGCTGACGTGTAAGATTACAGTCTTGACTCTGATATGGCAGCGTTTACCTACTAGTAATTGCATCACTTTGGAAAAAAGATGCAGTACGTTTCTCCGAAACGTCGGTGGGTCCTACACGGTGTCAAAACCTAAGACTATCACCTAAATGTTATTCAGAGTAAAAGCGTGAAAAGATATATGAAATAAAAATAAATTTCTTTGACTTTTTAAATCGCCTCCTAAAATATTTTTGAAATATTATTACGTGACGAATTTTTTTCTGATTCTAAAAAGTGTAATAACTACCGTGTAAGTAGTTACTCCTATCGCCAATGTATAGACGTAAAGAATCATAGAGTAAGCAGAATATCAAAGAAGGCATTCGGAGAACACATCCGTGACTAAACACACGAAGAGTGTCGGCGCACTTCAGGTTCGTTTTGAGTTACTGTGTGTTCTTAATTATTAAACACCCGACTTTGTCCCGTGCAAGTATTGATAAGAATGGGGATTGGCTTGATGATGGTAGGAAGGATGAAGAATTAATATACCGTACGTCCTACCAGAACACTGTTTTGACTCATCTTTAATTTCGGCTTCCTGAGAACCGTGTACTTAGACAAAATATTTATTTTAGCCCACGGACATGTACTCCTATTTCGAGATTATATTTCCAATTTTATTAACTCAGTATAGGAAAGTAGAGTAAATAAGTGGACAAGAATTATAGTACCTGCTACAGAATACACAGGTAAACGAAAAGGAACAATCTTACTTTTTAAATTAACACTACACCATAAGTATATAAACGTAGATTCATGCATTCTTAACACGAAATTAAATGGAAATTAGCTGCTATAAATTGCAGTGCGTTTTAAAGTTTTCAAACACCCTCCTACCCCCACCTCCACCCCATATGAAATCACACATACCGTATATTTCTGATGCAGCATTAAAAGCTTTTTGAGAACAATATTACTTCCTGTTTCGAGATATGACAAAACTTTCCTTTAAATATAAAAGCAGGTACATGTTGCTTTACATTTCTTCTAATTTTGTCATGATGGTGATTTTAATTTCTTGCTACAGAATCCTTTCCAGAGATGAGAATCAGAAAACAGCTCGAGCGAAAGGGTAGGGAAACCAGAGACAAATATTATAAGGAAAATTGAATACCGAGATGTTAGGGATTGCGAAGAGATAATATAGGGAGAATGAAAGACTAAATCCTTCATTTTGATTAAAATGTGTTGTTCCCATGGCAATAAATTCAACGGAAAAGTTACTGGTAAATTGCCAGTTTCTAGAAAATCCAATAAAGTGCCTTGAAACGTAAGAATGAACTTTAAAATGAGGATACACAAATGCAATAAAGAATTCTCTCTTTTACCTTACAAACATATGGTTTATGTGAATTTGGATGTGAATAATATCGCAGCATTTTTCTTCGATTCGATGTTAGCAGAAGACTCGATATAACATTTATTTAAACGGAACTGGAAACGTTATTGTTAAATTATGCATCTCATTTAACTCAACTGAACCAAGCTGGAAAGTTGAGCGTATTTGTTAATCATTTGTATGAGGAATATATAACTCTAATATTGTTTTATTTTTATGTGTCTAATAAACTGCCAACCCACAACAGCCATCTTTATTGTTGCATCAACCATTCATTCAGGAATCCATCTACATCTAACACTAAAAAATCAATAACTTTACTAATAACTAATTATCGTATGTGAAAATATTTACTGGTACGAAAGTAAATAATATTAATGGAATAGATAAAGATTTACTTACGTTTAGGTGGGTAAATCGAGTGTGAAAAAAATTATATTTAGTCTTATGAAGAATAAAATTAATGTATGTCATACACAAAGTCTGATCTCATATGTCACGGAGAACATGGTGTCGTCCATTAGAAACATAAATCGGAAAAGGTTGTGTAGGGAAATAAATTTTGTTTGTTATAATAACATGTGTCATTAATGTGTGGGTAAAATGCAGAGATTTTAGTGTTAAACTTGGCGGGATATGTAGTTAAGCCACTCGGTTTTAAAGGATTAAAATATAATAGTATGAAAATGCAAAGTAGGTGACGGGATTCAGAATAGCACAAGTGACAACTGCAAGGTGTAAGATCACACGTATCTGCAAAAATATTTAAAGACCAAACTTCGCAACAATTTGATGTTTTGTGGGTTCGGGCTCCCTAATTTAATAAAATTTAACTTACTACGACAACAAATACTACTACTGTTACTACTATTACTAATACTCTCTCTCCCAATGGTTCGACAGCCCCTTGAGGGCCAAGGCCGCCTCATTATTCGAGGCTTCACGATCACACGTTTTAGACATACACACTCGTAGGACTCCTCTGGACGAGTGACCAGCTCGTCGCAGAGACCTCTACCTGACAACACACAACACTCACAAGAGACAGACATCCATGCTCCCGGTGGAATTCGAACCCACAATCCCAGTAAGCGAGCGGCCGCAGACCCACGCCTTAGACTGCACGGCCACTGGATCGGCACTACTACTATACTACTACTATCTACTACTACTACTACTACTATACTAATACTAATATACTAATATAATTAACAAATCTTACTGGACTCCAAACTTAAAGCCAAAAACCATGGTAACAACCACGCCACACTGGTAACAAAGTGCACATAGAAGAAAGTGACAAGTATGTATACAGATGCGGAACTGCACTCGCACAAAACCGTAAGGAAGACGATAGCGGAAGATGTAGGCTAAATTAGGAGGTATAGATTTGTGGCCCTTAAAATACAATAACAAGTAGAAGCTGACGAAACATTAAGTAAAAATAAGTGCTGATAAAATGCGAAAATTGTGGTTCTCAGAGAGGCGCTGATATATACTCAAGTCTTCTGTGATGTTACACCATACTGGCTGGTAAATATAAGGTTCATTCAAATGAAAACGGAAAAAATTATATAAAATGATTTGTTGCAAAATTAGATACAGTACAGTTATATTAATCTTAAGTGTACTACCCACGACATTCTACACACCTCCTACAACGTTCCACTAAGGCAGGAATTCCTCAGGAGAAGAAGTCTTATGGTCGCTGTGCCAGCCAGTCATGCACCGCTTTCTTTACCTCTTTATCTGAAGTCACCTCCACGTAGAGCGTCTTTTAGGGGACAACAGAAGTGACAGTTTTTTAGTGTCAAATCTGGTGAAAATGGTGGATGGGCTAACACCTCCAATTTTAAAGCCTGAATTTCTTTCACGGTATGACGGGCTGTATGAGGTCGGGCGTTGTCATGCTGCGGACCCACGCAAGAAAACTACGAAATTTTCATCGAATTGCTGGCTTAAGCTGATTCCGAAATATATCGCTGTACATTTCACTGTTTGGTTTTCATTTGCATAAAGTTTGTATTTACATACTTTCGTAGAATCGTAATTCCTCCCTCTTTTTCTAATATTTGACCCTGAATTTGCGGCACTTGTTCCCCCCCCCCCCTCCGAAACGCGCTGTTTATTAGTCGACAGAGCCTAGCGTTCTAAAACATTCGAATCTTCAAGATATGAGATTCCCACAAAGGTGTTGCTAAAAAATCCAATCTTCTATTTGAATCCACAGTACCGATAGGTTCCAATACATTAAGAAACCCAAAGCCCGCTTCAAAATAGTGTGATTTAAGAAGGTCGTCTAAAGTATTAGACCTATTACAAATATTATAATAGTAATTTGTACGTAATAAATATGACACAAAACTTCCCTGTGTGTTTTACAGTGAGTAGAACAATATAAGCTAATCCACTATATGACAAATACCTTTAAAACACTGTACGTTTACATGATGGCAACGACTATGATGATGATGATGATGATGATGATGATGATGATGATGATAAATTATAATAGCGAATACTAATTGTAAGATTATTAGTATTATTAATATTATTGCCGATCCCAGTGGCTGCGCGGTCTAACGCGTGGGTTTGTGGCCGTTTGTTTGCTGGGATTGCGGGTTCGAATCCCTCCGGGGGCATGGAGGTCTGTCGCTTTTGAGTATTGTGTGTTGTCATGTAGATGTCTCTGCGACGGGCTGATAACTCGTCCAGAGGAGTCCTACCGAGTGTGAAATGTCTGAGTCTAATCTCGATACCTCAAGAATGAGGAGGCTTAGGCCCACTGGGGCTGTCGAGCCATACAAAATATTATTTTTATGACTATTAATACTGTGTATCTGTTTAAGTCCATGTTGCTGTTTGTGAACTCTGCAAGGAGTATGAAATTCGGAAAAGAATATGTTAAGCCCAATTTCCTAAAAAATGTTTTCCTTTATTTAATTAGGCAAGTAAGAACTTAAGAAGTGACCTTGTGCATTTCACTGCTCCACGTCAGTGCACAACCTGCCCTTCTAATACACAGATTCCAACTACGTTAATATTTCCAGGTAGGCCTGTTTCTTAAAGTGTCTTAAAAAATTACCTTAAAGATAATCATATTTGGATGTTACGAGAGATAGAACAAATTGTCAAGGAGTATTTTTGTAACTTTTATGGCATTTTTGATTTCGGACTTCGTATGTTCAAATTTACTGGTTCAGTATGTACAGTCCATTACTTCATAGGACTAATTACCATCAAATTAGTGACGTTAGTGAGACACGTATTCGATTTGGGGGTCAGGGGATCTTTCCCCTGAGGGTAAAGCGGCCCAGACGTGAAGCTCACTACTCACTTCCGTCTAGTGTCTAGGTTAAGAATAAATGGAGCTACACGTCCCCTCCCCATACATCTTCTTGGAATGCAAGAGGACAAATTTACGAGCATTTTTTAAAGTAATACCTGTACAAGCCTAGACAGGCCCTTGGGGTTCCAGGAGGTTGAGGTTCCCAGATTTCTAGACAATCGGCGCATGAAGGTGGTAAGGTTGTCATCCCTACGCACCGACCGACTTTACCCCCCAGGAAATATTCCTGGTACTCAATTTTGTTAGAGGCTGAGTCGACCCCAGAGCCTTAGTGCGACCGAAAGGATTATGTCGATGAAAAATTCCAATGACACCATCGGAAATCGAAACCGCGACCTTCGCAGCGCCTCCACTAACCACGCCACCGGGTGCCCCCTTACGAGCATTTCAGAGTATTTTATACCTCAGTACTTCCCACTGCCATCTTGTTAGAAGAACTGAGGTTAGGAAATTAAAAAATTTTGAAAATGATGACTCTCTATAGTGGGCTGTGTTTAGTTCGTAGCAAGTTTCTTGACAAAAGGAAAGTTGGTTCACAAATCAGTAGGAAAGAAGAAACATAGGAAGACACACATATATGGTGAGAAAACGAGCACATCTCTTATTCAACAATAAGCAAATGTGTGAAAACAACGTTTTGGTATATGTCTTAATGTACTGTATTCTAAAAGTTTATACTTAGCCTATGTGGTGAGAAATGTTAATGGGGATAATGAAGATATCATGGTGTTGCCTGCAGTGACTAAGGGTAATTTCAAAGAAAGATCCCGATGCATTTAATCACTACTTCAAAAGCCGGCGTCATGAAAGAGCCACAGTTGTCCTCCTTTGTTCGGAAAGGAAACACGGATTAATTCTTCGTCGATGGTCGGAATCTGTTTGAGGCAAGTGAAGGAATTAATGCTCATTGGAAATTCGATCCGATCTAGAAAATTCAGAGTTGTTTAATTGGAAGTCCGTGACTACAAAAAAAGTATTTCAAAGTGTGGTAATGGTATTTCATTTCCGATTCTATATACTGCTGATATCTGAATTGAAGTAACAGAAAGGAATTTACTGCCACAGTCATGCCACGTCTCTCACTGTGATTGGTCACGCAGACCAAAACACGTTTTCATTTGGTACCTTATTTATAGGTTCTTTGCTTCGAATTGATAAGTGACATCATAGTGATGAGATTATATCTGTCCATCCATATGTTTTATCTGTGAGATTCACGTTTAATTGATATCTGCGCAATTTAGCACATGCGAGCATCTTCGCATATCTTCGTCACGTTTTCCGACTGGAATTTTTACACACTCTGATCTCCCCTGTACCAGCTACACACCCACAGCTACATTACGTGAAGAGTACAAGTTATGAAACTCCTCACGCTGCAGTTTTCTCCAGTCTCTAAACGTTTCATCTATTGCGTCCTAAATGAGCTTTCAATTTGGACATTTCTCGTCTTTTAAATTTTGACTTCGCTATTCTGCTATCCCGATTAATATTCTTCTGCATTTTACGTCTATCAAAAACGTCTGTCTTAGGGCGCCTGACGCTGTGCAGCCTGGCATATATTTAACAATATTTCAGAGGAGCCTGTTACCTGCATCAGGATGGATTTGATGATGCAGGTAGGAGGTTGCTCTTCTACCACACTATACGGCCTGAACCCCAGAAGGCAGAAATCTTCATAGCCACGGCCGTGATAAGCTCAAATTTATTGTTTTTAGTAGAGTGTTATAATTTTGTGCCGATCCCGGTGGCCGTGCGGTCTAAGGCGTGGGTCTGCGGCCGCACGCTTGCTGGGAATGTGGGTTCGAATTCCGCCGGGGCATGGATGTCTGTCTCTTGTGAGTGTTGTTTGTTTTCACATAGAGGTCTCTGCGTCGGGCTGATCACTCGTCCAGAGGAGTACTACAGAGTGTGTTGTGTCTGAGTGTGATAGTGAAGCCTCGATAATGAGGAGGTCCTGGCCCACTAGGGGCTGTTGCGCCGTTGGAAAAAAAAAGGTATAATTTTATTTTAATAAAATTTAACAAAGTGGGCCGGGTTAGCTCAGTCGGTATAGCGACTCGCTACGGGCTGCACGGTCCGGGAATCGAATCCCGGTGGGGGAGAGATTTTCCGCACCCGTCCAGACGTCCCTGACGCCCACCCAGCCTCCTGCACAATGGGTACCGGGTCATTCCTGGACGTAAAGTGGCCGGGGCGTGGCACTGACCACCCACTCCCAACTACCGCCGAGGTGAAAAAAAGAGTAGAGCTATACCATTACTCCCCTTCTAGCCTGTATGGCAGGTTATCGGACGAACTTTACTTTTAACTACCAGGTACTTACAAAAAAGGAGGGCCGGGTTGGCGTAGTCGGTATAGCGACTTGCTACGGGCTGACGGTTCGGGGATCTAATTCCAGGGGGGGGGGGGGGGGTGAGATATTCCCCACCCATCCAGAGCGACCCTGGGGCCTGCCCACCCTTCAGTACAATACGTGGCGGGTCATTATCGGGAGTAAAGCGGCCGGTGCTTGGCGTTAACCACCCACCCCATCTTGCGCCAAGGTTAAGGAAAGAGTAGAACTATACCGCTACTCCACGTCTGTGCCTTCATGGAATGTTACAGGATAATCTTTATCTTTACCTTTAAACTTCAACAAAATTTGGAGTTTGCCAGTTATACGCCATATACTATCTCTCAGTTTCAATAAGAAAAAATCTACCTAATTATTTATTCTAATTTTCTCTTGAGTGCATGTTATAAATTTGTTTACCTCCATGTAAAAACAAATAAAGTTTCTTTTGTCGTTTTATTGTTTTTGACCTACATCCCTTCTGCTATGGGAGAGTGCGGAGAGCTTTGTTTAGGCTAAGATCTAACTAGTGTCCGAGGAAAAGTCGTACGATTCCCGGCAGAGGCAAGAGAAACTTCTCTTCTCCAAAACATCGAAACCAACTCTGGGGCCCATCGAGCCTCACATTCAGTGGGTTCGAGTGGCTCTTATCAAGGGGTAGAAGGGCCGGGGTTGAAGCTGACCTGTCAACTGGGTCTAGTGCTTAGGTTAAGAATGAATGGAACTAAAAATCTACCCCACGTATGTGTTTCATGGCCTGTAAAAGGACGAATTTACTGTTGCCTTAAGTGACAACGGACGGTCAGGATAGCTCAGTTGGTACAGTGACTTGCTAGGGTTGGACGGTCCGAGGATCGAATCCCTGTAGGAGTGAGATTTTCCGCACCAGTCCAGACCGGCTCCGAGGTCCAACCACCCTCCTGTAAAATATATACCCGGTCTTTCCCTGGGGTAAAGCGGCCCGGGAATGTTACTGACCACCCACTTCCCTTCTAGCGTCGAGGTTGCTAAAAAATTGTAGCTGTACCTCCGCCTCCCTTCTGTGCCTGCCCAGGCATGTCATGGAGAGATCTCTAGGTGACAACGCCATGGTTGGCAGGTACCTACGTGCCACACTGAAATAGTAACGCTACCCCTGTACAGGACTGGACAGGCCCTGACCCCTTCACGTAATTGAGGCTCCCAGGATTTCTAAGCAATCGGCACATAAAGGTGGCAGGGTTGTCAGCCCTACCTACTGGCCGCCTTTACCCACCAGGAGATACCTTTGGTACTCATTTCTTTTAGAGGCTGAGTCGATCCCAGGGCCACGGCGCTGCCGGAAGAATTTTTAATGAAAACTCTCAATGACCACATCGAGAATTGAAACCGCGACATTTCGACTCCCCCTACGTACCACACTACGAGGCGTTACTTCCCATAGAATCCTAAAGTTAAGATTTATAATTGTTATTTACTTCCGTTAATTTCTAGTTCTCGTTATCGAAGTTTGGGGCACAATATAATTTTTATTTTGTTCGGAAGGCTCTTGGTTAAAGGTACAACACTGAGAAACAGTAGTCTATCACACACATGGAGGCAGGATACCCTTTCGAAATGTCGGTAAAATTTTATCATATATACAGCGTCACATCAGAGACGATGACAGTCCTCACAAAGTATCATACAGAAGCAGATATCTGACCACCACCTGTGTCTTATTTCGTAACGCCCACAAGTAATAATTGGGATAGATCACTTGGTATAGCGAGTAAGCTACTGGCTGGACGACAGTAGAATCTGGGTTCCGTTGTCGGCAGTGGATGCTTATCTCTTCTCCAAAGCGTCGAGGCCGAAACTGGAGGTCGCCCAACCGCAATTCCGAAAACTGCCGGCGGTAAGTGGAGCTGTACCTGTAACCTGCATAGGACTCCGTGAGGTCGTGCTTAAATAAAAACCTTGATAACTTTGCCATTACCGTTACTAACATTATATTTATTTCCAGGACTACTTTTTGCTAGAGTAAACTTAAGACGGACTCGTCATGTTATATTCTTCTAATGTTCTGTGTAAGCTTATTCACCACACAGCACATACTTGTCACCACGTTGTGTTTAAAGTGTCAATAACTAATCAAATACTCCGTCCAATACCACTATCTGTTTATTATAACATAGCTACATTTTCGGGCCCTCAGTCGTAACTTCATCAGACTACCGCATAAGAACCTTGAAAAAAGCAGACATGTACACAAAAATCTATAGTTATTTTTTAACATCTCACAATTACACCTACTTGCCTTCCTATGATTTTACAAAACAATACACAGTAGTTACCAAAGGGCATGAATAAGAAAATAAACAGTTGTAATTGTGAGATCTCACAGAAGAAGTACTGATTTTTTTCTAGAAGTTTACCCTTTTTTTAAGTTTTTATGCGATAGCCTGATGATGGTCTGAATGAGGGACCGAAACATGTAGCTGTGTTATAATAAAGAGATAGTCAAGTTGAACGGAATATTTTATTATTTATTGAGAATTTGGCAACTTAACAATAAGTCTTTCCGTTAGATAAGGTAGCTCACATCGCATTCCCAAAATGGTAATGGCATATTTTTCTATCAGTCTACCACGAATATAATTTTGTAGGGTCTCAGAAGTACGGGGATATAAGATTCGCAAAGAAAGTATTGGCACGTTAAATTCGCAATAAATTTGCTACCCCAGAGTTCAAAGTATTATGGGAACGAGATTTTCCGCACCCGTCCAGATCGGTCTCGGTGCCCACCCAGCCTCCTGTACAATGGGTACCAGGTATCTTTCCCGATGGTAAAGCGGCCGGGGTTTAGCGTTGACCGCCCATCCCCATCTAGCGCCGAGGTTAAAGAAAGAGTAGAGCTATACCTCTACTCCTCTTCTGGGCCTCCATGGCGTGTAATAAGGTGAAATTTAACTTTTATACTTTTTATCAAAACACTTGTTCTATGTAATTCTTAGTGAAAAACTTACAGGTAACTATAAATATGTGACGTCCTCATTTTTTATATAATACTTTGAAGTTTACTTAATGGGAACAAATGCACAAAAACCAATACACACATATATATGTAAGATGTCCCTGAATTTAACCGGCTGTAATATCATATACGTCACGAGGAGTGGTGTCCAATTTTATTCTAACGCCGCAGCTGATATTGTGATAGATCGGCAGTACTTAGTAAGGCAAATGAACATGTCGCAGTCAGATCTGTCAGCCGGTCAATGAATGAGCCACGTGGGCGGGCCAATGAACGACTGTAGGAAATCCTTGTCCAAGGGCGGAAGAACAGAAGAGGGAAAGGGGATTGATGAATTACTTTGTGTGCTGCATTATTTTGCAGTCAACTTTGTCCTTCTTCACACAACGGCATATAACGAGACAGCAAATTAATTGCAATAACATTTCCATATTCGCCAATATTTTACCTTTAGCAAGTACATCTCACGGGGGTTTGACCAGACAGTTATCTTGTCACTGTTTAAACACAATTATCTTTGTGACAAATGAAGACATAAAGCTAATGTACGGCTTGTTGTTGTTCTTCAGTAGTTTTCTCTATCATCATCAGCATCATTATCATCATCATCATCTCAAGCCTTCACGTTGGTTCTTATACTGAATATACCTGGAAAAATCTGCCTTATTGCGGGAGAACGTTCCTAAGGTTAATTTACATCGATATAAACAAACATACCCATATCGGAAGTTGAATGGTTACGGAGATAATGGTGAGATAAGTTTAAAAGGTTGAGAACTATTATTTGTTTATTTATCACCAAATACATAATAGAAAGGGAAGGAATTTGTATTTTCTGTAAATTTAACACTATACGTAATATCTGATTAATATCTTAGTGATGTAAAGACATTAATTAAGGTACAAAATCTCGTAATGTTTTCATACATATTTCCTTGGTGTTCCGAGTACTTTACATAGCGTGAACTGGCCTTCGTATGCCTTGGCTTGGCTGTCGACTCAAGGAAGACCGTGCGCAGTGTACGAATAGCAGAGCATGTTGAAATAGACGGAGTACATGGAAGCGCAAGAAGATCACATTTATTTGACGTTATTACCTCCGTAAATGTTCAACTTCCTATATAGGTGTTTTTTTATTTTATTGATGTCATTTTTACGTAAGAAACGTTCTCTCGAAATATGACAGATTCCTTCCGGTACATACTGTATATATATATATATATATATATATATATATATATATATATACACCTTACAGGAGGCGAGTTTTGAGATTCTCATAGCAGTGTTACGTAAGATTCAAGTCTTTTGGCATATGACATCGTGTTGTTACGCAACCAGTTCCCGACGTTTAGAAGGATCGTTGCTCTTTTATCTTCAGATTCAAGTAGTCCATTTTTCCTCAGGCTGCTTGACACCACAATCCTTCGAAATGTCGCGAACTGCTCGCCCAACGACACGCCGCCTACGTTCTTCTTCTGCTTTTCAAGCACTACAGTCCCTTGTGGACCTTGGCTTCCATTCCTTCCGGTGTCTGGCCACTCTACGCCAATAAGCCTGTGCGTTGTAAAACACTTCTGTATTCACAGCGATCACCATGGTGATTGCTATTCCCCACGGTTTGGCCCCGTGTTGTCTGCTACATGCGTAACACACAGTTATATACGAGGCTGCTAAGTATTTATTACAAATTACTTGAAAGAATGGGATAGAACGAAGTAAACTTTATTCTCTCAACAGATTTTAGTGGTAACTTCCAAACACCAAACTTCATTGAAATCCTTCTAATAGTCTGGAAGATGGAAAAAGCAGACAGGTTGACCTAAGCTGCTTTATTATGTTCTAATTTCACGCAAAGGCTCTATTATATAGTTTATTCTCTTGCTTGCTTGCTTAGTCGTCCTCTTTAACCTTCCGGTGTCGAGGTTCACACGAGGGATCTCCATGCAGATCTGTCCATAGCCTTTTTCCTGGCCTGCCTCCAGTCCACTCCTCTCTCCTGGAGTCCTCTCCTTACATTTTCTTCCCACTTCACTCTTGGTCTTCCTCTCTTCTTTCTTTCTTCTGGTCTTGCTTCAAAGATAGTTTATTCTCAAATGGCGATATTTGCTCAGCAAAATTCGAATTGAATTTATTTTCCTTCTTATATGAACCTTATTTAACTTAGAAGCTCCGAAGTTTGAGACAGAGGCCTAAGGAATTGTAGAAGAGTAGACAGACTAAAGTGAAAGTCGTGGGAGATATGATTGACAATTTATTTCCGGACTTGGGGAAAGGAAGAACATAATTTGTGAGAAGGTGAAAAAAAAAAACTAAAGAACCATTCTTTACAATGCTTCCGATTTCCAGGAGACAATTTATTTATTTATTTGAAGCTGTAGATTTCGCCCGGTCGTCCTGCTTATAAAAAAATAAAAAATGGAGATGAATATGCAGCATTGGCGGAATGACACTAACCGACGAAAACCAAGGCAGCCACTCGGAGAGAAACCGCAGTGCAACTTTGTCCGTAACAAATTTCACGAGGATTGACCTGGAATTGAACCCGAGGCTCCGCGGTGAGAGGCGGACCTAGAAGTTCTAGAAGTTTACATTTCTTGTAACACACGTTTAAGAACTTTGTTCCTACCGCACAGTGAACACACTGAACCTCATTAAAGTGACCAATCTGTTAACGCCGTGTAGGGAGGTTACAGTTTGTTCTAAGAATCAAAAGGAGCACATTTATAGAGTCTGTGGGCTAAGTAAACTGCTTTTTAATATCAATGCAGATGGTATATATAGTCTTAGTAACCGCAGTACTTAAATGATTAATTGAAAGTAAACAGCTCTGTATATAGCAACACTTAACCGTGAAGAATAGCATCTCGCTTGGCAAGTCTCTCCAGCTCGCATGTAAAAAGAAGAAAGGGATCTGAGTCTGTTGAGCGAGGAAGGATACTCTAAAGATGAGTTTGACACTGGAGATGCGCAAACGTCAGGATGGCTTCCATCAGCAGTCCAGACACCTCCAAACCACAGGGGGCCAATACCCTTCCCAACACAGTTTTTTTCTTTTACTTCTTATGGGAGCATTTGCTGCTCCACTCTCGTGTCTCAAATTTCCGACCCTCCCCCCCCCCCCTCCTACTGCCTTCGGCTACACGAGTTCTCTTTCCACTGAGGCATCACCTGCTGGCTCTGTACTTATATCACTGACTCCACAAAATTAAATATTTTTGCCTCATTTTTTATTTTACAAACTCATGCCAAAGTTCATTCTCGCCTTCTCAGAGTACATACAAATAAAGTTGTATTAAAACTGAAAGGATAAAAAATGGCATAAGCCTAACAGAATACATTAGAGTCCCATCTGATGAGAGTTGCCCAAGTAGTGAAGAAAATCGAATGTTACGTCATTCACAAGAGCTCGCCACTGATCCCTATTCTGAACCGCATGAATCCAAGTCGATATTCTCCCATCCTATTTCTCTAAGATCCTTTAATATCAAGCTCCTATCTACGCCTGTGTCTTCGAGGTGATTGATTAACTTCAGGATTTCTTAACGAAAATTTCTATTCTTTCTCTGTTTGTTCCATGCGTGCTACATTTACCGCTGATCTAATATTTCCTGATATTATAGTCGTAATAATGGTTTGCGACAAGTATAATTTATGAATCCCCTCCATATGTAATTTTCTCCGGTTTTCTATTAGTTCATCCCGCATAGGGTCAAATAATTTCGTCAGTACTCTGTTCTTATGGATTCGTACAATTTTCCATTGCCTAAGTACAGCCAAAAATTCCTTTAAAGCCTGCGGAACTCTACGCTATTTGGTAAAATAAGATTTCTTTACGTGAGGATCCTTCAACCTCTTGCCCAACCCACAAAGTGGAAGACCACTCCCTTTTTCCTGTCGGCGAAAATTTATTCAGCACACTCACAGCTATACGCATACCTGCAGACAGCTTCCTGCAAACCAACCTAAGGACAGGGACTCTCTTAATACGTTTAAATGTAATAGGCGCTCTGCTTTCGGAACATTCTATATGTCTCTTCCAAAATGTTTCCTTGGACAAGTTGCTTTCCCCAGTGGACCTCCACGATGCTTCTGGTGCTTTTGGAAAGGAACCGTCCCCTTTCAAGAAAATTGCACTGGGAATCACATTACAGCTTGCCCTCTGCGCTCCTGTCTACCCGTTTTAGGTAGCCTGAACGCAGGTTTGAACCATGAAGACTCGAAGTGAAATACTGAGAAAAATAGCATTCCAGACACCTTAAGACACGGTTTTTAACCCCAAGAATTGAAAGATAAATAGCCTGTTTTCTAGACACTCCATATACGAAGGTTATTGTAAGAGACTGCAGGTCTGGGAAATAACACTGAAGTGTTATGGGATAGCGCAGTTGCGGTTCTTGGCGTCTCTTTATTGGCCGCTTTAGTGTACAGTACGACAGGAAATGTACACTCAGAGGAAAAAATTACGGTGCCTTCTCTCTGTTATGTGTCTTTCGATATTAAATATCCTTTTATGTAATTATGTCGAAACATATACACTACGTAAGACTTTGTAACAAACGTGGCTGATATATAGGGCAATGCCTATTCTTTCTCGCTAAGGAAACATACAATGTTTCGGAGAATGGATCTGTCTCCATTTTCAGTTACAAACGGTTTATTAGATTAGGTGCTCCCTCTGACCTTTTCACATGAAGACGCACTCAGATCCATTCTTCGAAATTTCCAGGGTTTAATAGCCTGAGACGAGGGACAATGTCCAAAATATCAGTCACGTGTATTAAATTACACCATGGTCAGAATCCTTTGTATTGAAGTATGTAAACCGTGTATTCAGAATACTGCGTGTTTCGTTCTTATTTACAAGTTTTGTTCGAAACACTTTCGGCATCCATAAACATACAGTGTTATTCAAAATTATCTTAACACTTTTATGCAACTTTTGGGTTTTTACACCGTGTAGCTTCATCAGAAGGCTCTTACTACTAGTATGGAACGTCGGAGTTTCGCAACGTGTAGTATAATGCGTTTGTTCCCACATTTCGGAGGTATTTACTCTGAAGATGGATGCAGCAATATCTTTCAAAACGCCCGAAAAAGTCCATTTTACTAAACGCTGTAAAAGCTCATAAATTCCACGTAAATGTTCCCAACTTAGAGAATCACGCTCTATTTAGCAGTCATGTTCAATTGCTCGAGGTGTGAGCATTCTCCAATACTCGTATAGGCACTCATGTAAACTCTTTGTCAGTCTTCTCCAATTTTGTCCAAAGTTGGATATTTTCTGCCAATTTTAGTAAAATTCTCTAAAACAAAATTTCGTGGAAATTTATTCAGCTGTTCTCGAGGCGTTACATACGTACAGACAGACGCTTCAAATAGCTCAGATTAGAAAGACAAAACGGTTCATTAATAATAAGTTGGAAGGGATTTGGAAGGAATCGGTATTGGCCTAATTCAATGAATTTGCATGGAAGCACTACAGGGAATATTAAAATCAATCTCTCGACGTCATATGCAAGGATGTAGCTTGACTTCTTCAGAATCCAATTAGATTCAGTGACTCATTTTGTCAACACGATAATGAACTTTTTCCTATTTTTTCATGACTTGACAGCCCTAGTGGGCCTAGGCCTCTTAATCGTTGAAGTTTCGAGATCACACTCAGACACACCACATTCGGTAGGACTCCTCTGGACGAGTGATCGACCCGTTGCAGAGACCTCTGACTGACAACACACGCAACACTCACAAAAGAAAAACACCTATGCTGCCGGAAAGATTCGAACCCGCAATCCCAGCAAGCGAGCAGCCACAGACCCACGCCTGCAATGAGCTTAAGCATAAATAGCGATTTGCTTGACCAATTGAAAAAATATGTAAAGCTCAACCAGTTTGGACTGGAGCGATTTAAGCCTAATCAGAAAGATGCTTATATGTGGTCAGGTAATAATTTGGGTAAATCTACTAGTACCATATTTCTTCGTATAATATTAGAAATTCTTCAAGAATAGTAGATGTTTAACTCAGTCTGTACAGTGGCTACATTACGAACTGAACTACTGGGAAACCGGGGAACCGGGTTTCGATTTCGTAGAGTTGTAAGTGATATTTCTGTACACAACATTGTCCACACCAGCTCTGGAGGACACCCAGCCTGGCATCAGATGCGTATCCAAGCGACGTGGGCGCGAAGCTAAACACTCACCTCCATCTGACGCTGTGTATGAATGCGTGGAGCTGACCTCCACACCCATGTAAGTCCTTATGGCAGGGTGCTTAATTAATCACACGGACAACTTGACCTTCTAACGTATATTGTTTGTCTTCCATACATAGGTCTATCGAATCTCCATAACCAAAGCCAGTAACTTCATAGCGAGTTTATAGTCTAGCACGAAATAAACTGTGTTACGGAACTGATGACTTTGAATTTGTATAAAATTATGTGTGCAGAAGAGCCGCGCCAAGTTCAGCACTGTGCTGTGTTTTAACCAGCAGAGAGTAATACATTTGCAAGTCCAGCGAGGTTCGCCAAAGGAATCATTTTTCCTCTAGGCAGCTACAATTCGCTACTTGCTATTCTGTCTAGGTGTTCCCCCGCTCCGCACGGGTAAACGGCTATGCAGAACGAGATCTAAGTCCCAAATGGCTCTCAGATTTTTATTTGTTATTCTTAACAACGAAGAGGATCACACGAGGCCACGTTCTGTGTTTGAAGTCAAGTTTTGCAATTTAACACAACAGAAAATACACAATTGGCTCTTAGTATTAAAAGCTTGCCTAGTAATTTATGTCAAAGCTATTGTCTTAGCCTTTCGAAGCAAGAATGTTATGTAACAATAGTTGAAAAACAGAGTTACTACCTCACAGTAAACACTTACACTCTCCATTAGAAAGGCCTGCTCTGTACTCTGAGTATCGTAGGAAAACAATATAAAGAAAGCTTGCATAAATTCAGAACTCCTTTAATGAAAACACTTCTGACATACATAATGACCACTGACTTTTAAAGGTTAAATTAGGAACTGCTATCTAGGGCATCTAAATGGCTTTAAAAATTGTGTTTCTACTTTATATTATTCCTATTCCAATGAGAAGCATCTTACTGAATTAATTTCGACGATAGTCTTGAAATTTATGAGTGTTGTTCTGTTACTTGTAAATGACGTAATATTCTGAAGGCACAGTAAGTCATTTCCTCGATATGGCCAAATGCAATAGAGAAGAAATTAGAAAATATCTCACAGAAAATTTAATGCATAAAAATATATTAGGAATTTTTTAAATATTTGATCCAAAACAATATTTTTTTGGTGACGGAAGACCAGATCTTGGGATACAGAAAAATGCGGTTCAGTTTTCTGTTTTCTCTTTAAAAAACATTTAAGGGTTGATAAGATAAGCAAGGGAACATTTTTGACTTAGGTAGAATGTTTAATGATTGGCATTGCTAGACCCTCACACAGCCACTACAAAGAGTTCATCGCGGGAAAAATATATTTGCATCACATTATGCTGTGGTCAATATGTATGGAGAAACACAGCAGTGTCTGAAGTAAAGACCCCACAACACCTTTGGCGATATTCTTAGCGTTGTTTTCAGTAAAGGAACCCGTAGACCGACTCCTGAAATTGCAAGTATCTATAAAAACCCGTTAATTGTACAAAATAACTTGAATTAATGATATTTGAGGTTTCAGAAGCGGAAAATATTAATTTTGCGATATTGTGGAATAATACTATGAATTATAATAGACAAGCACCAATATTTCGGGGGAAACTGCAATCTTATTTTCGGACAGAAAGGTAAGGGATGAAGGAAAAATATGAGAGCTGAGGTTGCGAAAGTGGGAACAGGAACCGGTTATATTATTGACCTTGGTACCAACAGTTTTGTTGTAGACGGAAAAATGAAAGCTCCTTATTATGACTTCATTTATATACTTCCAAATAACGCCTGAATACGAACTGGTGCACCTTAGCATGAAACAAGGTATGCAATGCGAGATACACTTCTTTCTCTCGCCCTTAAACTATATTTCCTTTTTTGTTTTGCCCATGTAATTAGTCACACTACGCAGTCCCCCACCCTCCGAAAACAGAGTTTTCTCTGTCTGTAGGTCGGGTCAGACCATAGCGTGCAGCGTACCGCAAGTAATTTATCGATTTCGGGAGCCACGAGAGGGAAACCAAAGCCTCCAGGCTAGCAAGCTGGTGCAGGTAGTCAAGAAGCAAGTGTTCTTGGTTCCCATTGGCAAGGCTAACCACATACATGTGAGCTCACACCATCTTCTTATTCAGCGTCACATATTAGGTCCCTGGTGGACTTGGTTTCAAACTTCTGTAACACATTTTTTTTCAAATCCCTTCTTCCGTTCGGTTTACATTTTAGTCTTTTGAAATAGGTGGATCTCAGTCTGTATTTTGGCTAGACTATGGGATGGACTGCCGATCCGGGTGGCCGCGCGGTCTAAGACATGTCTGTGGCCGCTCGCTTGCTGGGACTGCTGTTTCGAATCCCACCGGGGGCATGGATGTCTGTCTCTTGTGAGTGTTGTGTGTGTTATCAGGTAGAGGTATCTGCGACATGCCGATCACTCGTCCAGAGGAGTCTTTCAGAGTGTGGTGGGTCTGAGTGTGATCTCGAAACCTCGACAAGGAGGTCTAGGCCCACTAGGGCTGTTGAGCCATGAAAAAAATGGATAAACGACAGAGGCATCTTGGTTCGAATCTCAGCAGGAAGAAGGGTAATTCCTCTCCCCCAGAAACGTCCAGCCCAACTCTATGACGTAACTAGGCACTCATTCAATTGGTGCTGCTTGTGTGGACATTTCAGAAAGGATAAAATATCTTGTACCTGCCGGAAACTGAACCAAGATTACTCGCTGGAACAGCCCATACGCTCCTCTGCCTATCCCGTTTCACATTTTCGAATCTCACTGGACAGAAAGTATCAGAGTAACAAACTCTTTCATTGAGGATTCAGATCTTGTGGAATGCGACGCTGTGGCGCTGAGTTATTTGCTCCCGAAGCAGAGGTGCACCCAAGGGAGGGGGAGCTGCCGGGCTGCAGCCCCCCAAACCCTCCAAAACCGAAATTAAAAAAAACAGATTTTGTAAATATTATGATATCAGAATTTTACGTGATTTACCATTCAGCCGAAATCAGCCACTGAAATCAGCTGATGACTAGTACATTAGAATTTTTAAAAATATATTAATAAAATTAAGAAAACAAGAAGTTAGAACAGTATAACTGAGTCATGGAACACGTAGTTATATTTGTATGTATATAAATGCAGTTGCAAACGGTGTTATGTTGTACTTACAACATGATTTTTATAACATAATTTTCAAAATCAGACAAAAATCATATACAGCCTCAGGGTCAGCCGCCCCCCTCCCTATAAAAAATTCTGGGTGCGCACATGTCCCGAAGTTTCAAAGGAAGGTGGTGCTTTCATCCTCAAGATGACGGCCTGAATCCTCTACTAATTTATTTGGCCTGACTTCACGGAACAAGTAGGTATGTTGCGTGATTTGAAGTTTGCACGGTGTTGTTTGTGAACATTAAAGTCTTATGGGATATGACACCGTGTTGAGTGGCAATTATCATAGTCCAAAAAGTACCACTCTTCTTAGACCACACTAAAGATAGAGGCAACAAGTTCCTCCGAAACGTCAGTAATTATCAATTGACAGGCATCATATCCCAGAAGATTTTAATCGAGGATACATACCTTTCTTTAACACTTCAGAGCCCAGTTGTTGTATCATGTACCATCAGATTCAGCACTCAAAAATTCTGCGTTCTGCCTACAGAGAACAAGTGTGTGGTTTGTATAGACCTCAGAAAAAAACAGAGCTTAATTCCCTATACAGACTCAACTCAATGGCACTGATAACCGAGGAGTGTGTTTACTGCGCGGTACGAGCTGAATCTTTGTATGTAATTCAGGTTAACTTTAGCCTTCAATGGACGTGCCATGGCTCAGGTAATTTGTAGCCGGTCTCTCATCGCGGAGGCCGGGTTCGTTCCTAGGACAGTCCGTGTGAGATTTGTGGTGGGCAAAGTGGCCCTGGGAGTCGTTTCCCCCTGTCTATGTCATTTCACCAAAGCTCCATACTCATATTTATCCACATTTTGCTGCTACCAGAACGAAAACAGACGAAGCTCTTTCGGAAATCGGAGAGCAATGGGTAGAAAAGTACTTCCAATTTTTTTAACTCGTGGACCGTCTTCTAAATACAGTCAAATCCGTAACTTTGCACCCTTTTTCTCCTTTCCTGCAAGCGTTATCACAATCTTTCCCTTTTATCACCTTCATCTAATCACCGTAGCAAATTAGACGAAGAGCCTACTTTTGTAACTTTCCCCATACTTTTCTTACTTGATATTCGTTAGGTTCAAGTATTTTCCTCAACACTCCGTCTTCAAGCACTGCCAATCTACGTCCTGCCCGCAGACAGAGAGAGAGAGAATGAAAGGAGTACCAATTTTAACGGTCGCATAAAACAGCAGGCAAGATTAAATTTTCTAATGTGGTGGAGTTAAATGACACTCTATTTCAAATTATGATCAGTTTATAGTGTATGGTTATGGGAAAGCAATTTTGTCTGTGGTAAATCTGATAAAAAATATAAATAAAAGTGTGAGTTATAATGACTGTAGGAAATTATATGTCCATACTGAAGCGAACTGAATATACAGTGGTAATAAGATAGCGACCATTGCTACATGAATATAAGTGCTAAACAAAGCTGAAGTTTTACTGTACATGCCCGATTATAGTTGAAGGCTGTCAGTGCTGTGCGCGTTGCGTAATTCAGTGGCATAAAGTCAGCTCCATCTATAGCCAAAGTCATTAACAATATTGCTATGAAAGAGCTCCACTGAAATACAATTCAGAACTATATTTCAGAGCAACGTGTACGTTTAACCGGAATGACTAATATTTTTTTTGTTCGTGCTCTATCGTAAACCACACGGTACACGGAACAAGTTTATGTACCCAGTTTGGGGGATTTATCTACATTATTGCATGGTCTTACGCTAACCCGGTAAAATCTCCTGGGGCACAAGTCCGTATTTTATTTGTTGTTTATTTAACGACTCCGTCAGTACCTAAGAGAAAGCGTCAAACGGCAAGATGTTCCGTGAATAATGAATGGAAAGAAATGTGTAAGCAACATATCGTGATTTAATTAAAGTTTTCTCCTGGTTTTTATTGGAAAAACTTAAGAAAATCACTAAAATCTCAGGCCCAGTTTCCAAATGCAATTATGAACAGTCACTGCTAGAGACCACGCTCAAAAGATAAATTTAAAAAACTGGCAAGAAATGATAAATAAAGAGAAACAGAAGGAATGTAATGAGAGAAGGTGGCGGTGGTTTGGGGGGGGGGGGGGGGAAGAGTAGGAAACGAAAGAAAAGTTAATTGATTTTGCACGCGTTGCTTTCGGTACCTATCAGCTGTGCAAATCTAGGCCACGGGTTCAGCTAGTCTAAGGAATTTTTTGAATTCTCAATATATCTCCATAAGCACTTCCGTGCAGTTTACATTTAATATGGTCTTGGCCACCTCATTCAAGATCCGTATCTCTTAAAAATTCATAATAATCATACAATCTCTCTACATTTTTAAATTTTTGCTTTCACAAGGTTATCAAGTAGAGGGAAACTGTACCTTATACGGAGTGGAGCATTTAGAGGTAGCAAGTAACAGGCCCATAGCTGCGACACTTTCGGGAACAGAGAACGTCATTTTTATCAAGACAGCGCCCCTAACATGGACGCAGACACTAGAACTCATGAGTGAATAATTGATATGACAACGGTATGCGCATGCGCCAACTTTGTATAATACGCTGACAGTACGAACAGACTGCTCGGGTATGGGTTACTTTTAAGTGCGCCATTCTGTGTATTATAAAATATGGTGGGGTGACGGAAGTTGGCTTGTAGGCACAGAATAGCGTTGCTTATTAAGTTTTGCGATGAGTTCTTAGTTTTACAACTGAAAACCAATTAGTCGACTTTTTGTTTTTTTAATATGTATTTATGGTTTATATAAAAAAGCTGTTTAGTTTAGGTTAAGAATTATATACATATAGCGTCGATTGGCAGGATTATTAGTAATCAATAAATCAGAAAATATGCAAAAGGACGCAGTTGTGTCCAAATTTAAGGCGCTTTGTCAACATATTCCTTGAGTGGTTGAAGACAATCGTGGAGATCTCGGAATAGCTGGTATCTGGCCCATGGTTTGAACCCAAAAACATAAAAAGCAGGACTGCTACTAACTCTGTAACAATATTTGACCTCAAATACTGTGAATTTCTGAGAAGACAGTGTCTACCCTCTTGGTAATAATAGGTGGAAAATAGGCGTAATCGTATAGGCCTAGTAGAGACTCATTTGGAGAAGATTATGTCTAATGTCCTTTCTAGCTGCGCCGTATGAAAGTCTGTGCCCTAGCCAAATATGATCTTTAACGTCAATGTCTCACGGAATATTCAAGGGGAAGTACTTTTCAAATATGCTGTATGCGTATATTTTAACCATTTCTCTTTGTTGCGAAATTTGTGGCGTTCGTTGCGATGTAGTAGAGATCTTCGTCCTTCTGGGGTGTTTGCTTAACGCCAGATATTTTTCGACACCTCAACCTTGGAAGATGGGACAGACACGCTGTCCCGAAACGTCGGTTAGAATCTGTCAATTGATGCTGAGCAATAGCCGAAAGGAATAAAGGCCTCGACTTTCCTTCTTGCATGAGGAATGGTAATCATACAGATATATTTGTGTGTGTGCACTTAACTACAGCGCATGCGGTGGCGCAGTTTGTTGAGGCACTGCGCTACAAGCCGGAAGGTCGCGAGTTTGATTCCCGATGGTGTCATTGGGATTTTTCACTGACTTAATCATTGCGGTCGCACTATGGTCCTGGGGTCTACTCAGCCTCTAAGAGACATGAGTACCACAGGTATCTCCTGGGGGTAAAGGTGGCCGATGCCTAGGGTTGACAACCTTACCACCTTCACGTGCCGATTGTCTTGAAATTCTGGGAGCCTCAATCTCCTGGACCCCTTAATTATCCCCTGATATAACTTTGAATTATTTGATGCATCCTCATGACATTTTGTATGAGTATCGTAACATTCAGTGTCACTCGACTGTCCCGTCTCTTAATTTCTTGCCAGCTATGACACCAGAACAACTTTCGTTTAATTTCATAACCTGAGAACAACACTGGTGTCTGTCAGAGGGTATCAGCGTAGGTTTCACATATTTTCGTAATGTTTGGGTATTCTGGGATGTGATGACGTGTAGTGTGCTACGTATCTATCAAGTCACATGATATTAAACCCCCATAAAGACGAAACTGTAATATTCATTGCAAAGAAAAATTTAAACCTCAAAGTTTCTAAATTGTAAATGATATTCGAAAAGTATATGTCGTATTTTTGTTTAAGAAATGTTTTGGATTTATTTACTTATTGCATGTACTTTCATTAAACGACGCTTTCAATATTTCATATTATTAAGACAATAAAACCAATTATTATATTAACTATTATCTATTAATGTCTCACATTATGTAGCGTATAACTATTTTTGTAAAGTGTGACAGAATATTGAAACAAAGTATCGTCTAGTTTGAATTGATAATTGATGAAAAATAAAATCCGTGAATTGGAAATAAAATGTGACCATAGCTATTAAATGGGAACATGTCTGCGAGATTTAAGGTTCTCGCAGCGGTGTTGGTAAGGATTCAGGTGCTTCAAGATATGACGTTCTGTCGTTGGGTTAGTGGTTTACCTGGTTAGAGAAGTTTAAGGAAGGTGATGCCTGCATTTGAAGGGTAACGTAGCCCACGAACTTGGATTCTCCAGCGTTGAGAATGAAGACACCATGTTCCTTTGAAAGGTAAGGTGCACTAACACGATGACAAGTGCCACATACCGGTAGACATGGAAGCAAGCATATGTCTAATAAGAAATGTGTCATGACATTCTATAGGGTCAGCTAAAGAGGGGAGGAGACAGTTCTAATAGAATTCAATATAGTCTTCTCGGGCGATCAGCCTAGTTAACTCGTTTAAATACAAAAAGTTAACGCGGCTGTGAGCCCGAGAAGACTATATTGAATCACGTCGCCGCGAAAGTTTTAAAACTTATAGTTCTAATAGAATGAGCGCAAAGACTTGGATATTTATAGAGTACAACTTTTAACGTATAAATATTTCTGAGTTCATTACAGAGACTAAAACATTTGAATGAAAGGAAATATGAAAATTCCTTCCCATAAAGTTCTGTTTTATAAATTATTTGGTTCCTTCTAAATTAAATATATTATCTTTTCCCTAAGCAGATATGCACACTCATCTTTTATTTTTGAACTGATTATATATTCCTAGAAACTTTCGTGACTCCAACAGACAGAGTTTTGCAGTCAAGGTTCTGAAATATGTGAGTCGCGTGCGTGTTCAGAAATCAAGTAGAGAAGCTACTAAACTGTCAAAAAAAAAAGACTAACGTTTAGTTTGCTTCAATAAATCAGCTTCTTGAAAAGAAATAGTTTCAATAATAGTAGGAAACATATTGCCAAGCCAGTACAAATATAACGGTAGACACTATAAACCTTTCACTTGAACAAAGCACATTGCAATGTACTTGTAGAAGGTACAAGAGAAAATGGGGATATCCTATATATAAAGAAGTAGAAAGGACGAGGGGAGATGCTTGAGAAAGATAAAAGGGGTAGGATGATTGAAAATAAGCAGAGGACGGAGAAGAAGATGTGAAAATAGGAGAAGATAATGAACATAAATATACTGACTTCCTTGTTAACTCCAACATGTAAGCTGCTGTTAAGAAAACCATCATTCCATTAAAAAGGCTACTTTTGACTTGCGTCGTAAAAGTCCAAGAAGATATACCCATAAATCTTAAAATCAAAGAGTAGAACTGAGTTTGGTTATTCTGATTCTGCCTTTATTTCACACTTACGAACATTTGTAGACATGACGATAGCGAATTAAATTAAGAGCAATATTTGATAAACCGTTGCTTTGTGAGAAAGATAAACTAGCGACGTCACAGCTTCCGGTTTCCATGGTTATGATAGACTCTGTCGATATAAGGCATTGACACACATCGTCCACAGGTAATTAAAAAACGTTTCATTCCACTGTCACCAAAACTCTTTTTAACAGTCTTGTTAGAGTAATTAAGGTTCAGGTAAATACTAAATAGTTATGGTAACAATCTGGAATCATTTAATGCGATCGGCAATGGGAGTTATATATTCTTTTAAATAATAGCCAAGTCCTGTGTCTGCTTGTGTTTTTTTAGTTGATGACTGACATTTTTATTTAATCACAAAAAATATTTTATTATCCTTTACACTTATAAACCTACGCTGCTTTAGGCCTGGAAGACTAACATTCACACCCCTACACAAAGTTTTCGAAAAGAATGTCGTGTTATATTTGAAAGGTCTGTTTCTTGTTACGGGAAATAAAGTAATAAAAAAATGGAGAAAATTACACAGCAAAAAAAAAGACCAAGGCCCTTGTTTCTTTTCTTTTAAAGTGTAGGTAAAAGTAAAGTTCACACTGTAACCTGCCATGAAGGCCCAGACGGGCAGTAGACAGCGCTAAATGGGGGTGGGTTGTCGGCACCACGAGCCGGCCGCTTTACCCCCGGGAAAGAGACCCGGTACCCATTGACGGGAGGGTGGGTGGGTCTCGGGGTTGCTCTGAACGGGTGCGGAAAATCTCGCCCCCACCGGGATTCAATCCCCATACCGTCCAGCCCGTAGCAAGGCGCTATACCGACTACGCTATCCCGGCCCATCTTCATTGTAAGTAGCTATACTAATGCCACAAAAAGCTGTCTAATAGATCGTTCCCCCTCACATCTCTCTCGGACACTTGTGCTACCTCTTTAGCATACTTTCTTATATCCCCATGCAGCCATTTATGAATTCTTTTCGCAGGAATGTTGAAAGTGATAACCACGTGATATCTTGGCTAATGACAAGCACTTATGGCTGGTTGATTTAAAATGTGTTGTAGTCTCTACCACCTATGGGCCTTCTTTCATTCGCGTCAGTTTATTGGCCTTGTAATGATTAAAAAAAGCCCGTGAGTTTTGCAAGATATGTAGCAAGCATAGGAAAATGGGAGCAAAATACTGCTTGTAATACTGAGAGGCTCGACACCTGCTGTAATACTCTTATATGATTTCCACGTGGCTCTTTATCCAAAGGTTAAGCTGGCGATTATCCTCAATTTTGTCGTAAGATTAAGATCTGGAATATTTGGAGCTTCTTCTTCTTCCAATGACGCTACATCCCCCGGTGGGACTTGACCTCCTCAATGATCTTCCGCCACTCCTCTCTTGACTGCGCATTAAGTCTCCAATTTCTACATCCAACTCGTACGACGTCCTCCTCTAACTCGTCGCAACACCTCAACTTGGTCTGCCTCTGTTTCTACTTCCAATTCTTCATGGTTTAGTACGAAGGACTTCCCTTGCAGGGTCACTTTCTTCCATCCTCATCACGTGTCCAGCCGATGTAAGTCCACCAAGCTTAATAAATTTCACGTCATGTTCATCATAGAGCCTATATATTTCAGAGTTTTTCAAATATTTGGAACAGGCTTACTTTTAATCCCTTAACCCACACGTATAGGCTTAGGCTGAGACATAACAAAAACGCTAAGTAACCTGACCTTTATGACTGACGTTGATGGCCTAATAAGATGAAACACAAGTTTTTTTTTCAGTGTAGTTCTCGCTCACTAGGCTGCTTTTACATAGTCGTTAGTCTCAAACCCCTCGTAATTTAGATTGTACATGATGTACACCATATTTATTTGATGTGTGGTTTACTTAAAGACCCTTTCAATAATTCGGATTATATTAGAGTCGAATGATAAAAAGTTAAGTGAATCGCGAATTGGAAATGATGGGAAGGAGGTGGTTCTGGCATTACTTGAAAAAATATTTGTTTGGAAAGACTACAATCAAGCACCAGAAACACTCAATCGTGACAGCTGGTCTCCGATGTTAGCTCGCACAAATAAGAGCAAATGCTGAAGAAAATATTTAGTAAGAGGTGGGGAAGTACTGTTTTAAGTTTTTCGTAACAAAAGAAAAACATATATATATATAGCAAAGGTGAAATATGTCGCAAAATATTTTACTAAATAATTACGTACTACTTAAAAAGACGTTCTCCCAGAGATAAGCATAAGACCCTGTTAAAGGAGTCGAACCTACATCAGGCCATGAAGGCCCAGAGAAGGAGTAGAATAGACGTATAGCTCTACTCTTTCCTTAACCTTGGCGCTAGATAGAGGTGGATGGTCAGCGCCATGCCCGGCCGCTTTACCCCCGAGAAAGAGACCCGGTATCCATTGTACAGGAGGCTGGGTGGGCCCCAGGTCCGGTCTAGACGGGTGCGGAAAATCTCGCCTCCACCGAGATTCGATCCCCGGACCGTGGTATACCGACTACGCTATCCCGGCCCACAATACAATAAACAGCAAACGAAATTCTTCCACAAAGATTTGTTGTTAATGGTGTATAGCGGGTCACTGCATCATGCACAATATAGTTTATCTTTGGTTTTTAGGCACGTTAACAAAATTGCGAAAAGCGACTATTAGTTTCGTCACATCTCTTCGTCTGTCTGTGTGTCCGCATGGGACAACTCGGTTCTCACTGGACAGATTTGTATGAAATTTGAGGATTTTTTTCTAAAATCTGTAGAAAAAATTCAAGTTTCATTAAAATCTGACAGAAATAACGGGTACTTTACGTGAAGGCATATGTACATTTATGATAATATCTCGCTCAATTATTCTTAGAATGAGAAATATTTCAGATAAAAGTTGTAGAGATAATTAAAACACACTTTTACTCGTAGGTTCAATAATTTTTTCCGAAAATCGTGCCGTTTATAAAATCATGTGGAAAAATATGGTAGAAGAGGACAGGCCACACGTGACAATATAATATAATGCAGAAAAGACGAAAGAATCTATACACACAATATTTAATATGTGTTGCTCTTCCATGGCAACGCGAACGCGCCTCAATGTTACGTTATACTTACATTGCCTGTCATGTTAATCAATTAAAGACCTAGCGACGCTGGCATAATGGCCTGCTGTCTACTTGAGTTGGTAACGAGAGGGTATTTATTGTTTCCTCGGTTAATCTGTTATCCCTTTCCCTGTACAAATGAATCACCCCAAGCCTTAAGCTTGAAAATTGCACCGGTCAAAGACTAGAAGATGAAATATACAGTCTGTTGTAAAGTGTGATGTTATGTATCCACGTACATATTCTTCTCTCTTTATTCACACAAACTACGCAACCTTAGGCTATTATGAAATATTATTCTTTGTTTCCCTACCTGTTGTTACGTTATAAATTGTCAGGTTATGACTGTATGTATGTAGTCAGTTGACCGATCGGTAACGCAGTCGGACAGTAAACATATAACAATGTTTTACGTGAATGTGTATATTTTGACATGCATTTGCAGATTATGTAGTTATCAATATTATGCCCTCAGTATTCACATCCCTCATAAACCTACCTTAAATAAATGGATCTATTTCATAGCTTGCATTAACAATTGCTCTTCAGCCGTTATACAAAAAATCAATTGTGAAGTTATTTGTCTTGTTTATACACGGTGTGAAATAAAATGAACTGAGAATTGTGAAGCCCCAGAGGAATTCTCTTTCCTGGGGTAACAGCAGTCGTAGCCTGAAGCTATCTACTCACTACATCTAGTGCCTTTATTGCGTGCACAGTGAATTTATACTTTTGGAGTTTCAGTCCAATGTCGCAGCATGTGCGGTGAGTCCAAAAAACATACTGCATGTACCGCAAGGTTACAAGAGCACTAGCAGTTTACCCTTTCCTTAAATTTACCCTTATATGTGGCGTCACACTCTGGCACAGGTAGGTAACGGCAACTTCTCTGAAACAGGGGAAAAAATACTGGTTCCTTACAGCAACAATTTTTTTGTTAACTGACCTTCAGAACATTCCTAAGCATGAAAGCCAAAGTACATTCTGGCCAGAGTATTGTGTTAAATGACACAGTGAGTTCGCATTCATTTGAGTGCCTTACAAATATTTCTTCACGTTTGTTTTCAAGCCAGATTTCATATGATTAACTTAGTATTCCTACAGGTATATATTTCTCTTTCCAGTGGCGCAAAAGTCCCTAGTGGGCCAGGGTCTCCACATTATCGAGGCTTCACAATCACACTCAAATAGACACACCGCACTCGGTAGGACTCCTCTGGACGAGTGATCAGCCCGACGCAACGCCTGAAAACACATAACACTCACAAGAGACACATATCCATGCCCCCGGCGCGATTCGAAACCACAATCCCACCAAGCGAACGGCCGTAGACCGCGCGGCCACTGAGATGGGCAGGTAGCTACTTACTCACTTCGTGAAGTCGCCAGGGCACTGGAGGGTTATAATTTACCTAATTAACGAGTATGAGGTTAACCTCCCGCTTTCAACCTCTTTAAAGCTCGTCCCCTTTGTTGCTCATGTCCTTCCCCTTACATTTACACCCTATCTCTTATTCATATTGATGTCGCACATCCCCCTACCTCAAAGGCTTGGTTTGACCGCAGAATAAAAAGAACATCCACATTTGTGCCTATGGAACTGCGGGGAGCGAAAGAATCTCTTTGTAATATTAAAGACGGCTAAGATATCCAAATCTAATGTTGTAAGGCAGAATGAGAAATGAATCCTGACCCATATTTCTCCTCCGTTTTAGGCGCGTAAGCATCTCTGCAAATCGCCTATTAAAAAACGTCTGTACGCGTACTGGAACTCCAGAACTTCTAAACGGATTTTCATAACATTTTATATTAGTGACTTTTATAAAAAATGGCTGTTCCTTTTGAATTTTCATTAAAACCGGACGAATATAAGACACAATTTGCATGAACATGTATATGAACTTTATGAGCATCTCCACTGTATATAGACCTAAACGTCATCCCATGCGAAAAATAAAACAAAACCTTAATTGGAGGAGACCCGGGTTTAATCACGGGTCAATCCATGTGGGATTTGTGGTGGACAAAGTGGCACTGGGATAGGTTTTTCCCCGAGTACTTCGGTTTTCCCCTGTCAGTTTCATTCCACTGGTGCTCCATTATTTGGAAAAATAAAAAAAAACATCATCTTTCATCTTCATCACAGGGTTGCACAATAAGCCTTACGGCTGCGGTGCGTCCGTAGCTTCTGCTGCGGGGTCCTTCTAAAAAAAACCTTAATTGTGTTTGACCACTTTGAAAAAATCTGTTTACTTAGTTTTTATGTGGCGCTTTATTAAAATTCGATTTTGAAATTTTCTGTCCACTCTTGTACACATACATAAATTCTTCCCCGTATCCTAGCGACTGCGCTACAATTGATCGTAATCGATTATGGATCTGTTCCTAGGTTAACGAGAAATGTTACAGCGTGTTTCGTAAAAGAGAGTCGAAGGACACATTTAAATACACTTATCAATCATTTGTTTGGGATTATCACTTTTCACGCTATTTATAGCAGAGAACCAGAAGCTGGTATTTACCAGTTGAAATTCTCACAGCAATAACAGAGCGAACGCACCTGAAATATTATGTTATGGTTGTATTTCTCAACCTTTACTGGAAATACTTCAGTCTTTTGTAGTCACTCTTTTTTCTTAGAGCAGACAGACAGGCCTCCTAAGAAAAAAGAAGACATTTTATACGCACGACATATTCCTGAATGAAAGTTGTGTCACCGGTCAGTGCTTGACAAAACCTTAAAACTTAAATATTAGGCAAATTGCGCTCTTATAACTTGTATTAGCACAATGGACTTTAGATGCCGCAGTCAGTGTCTACAGTAACATTGATTGTTTATGATTTACTTTTCATTAAGGACGGCCAAATGTTAATTGATAGGCTGGTTAGCCATGGGATAGCACGGCATGGCTAACCAGCTTCTATACGCAGATATGTAACCATTTCCGAAACACTGCCTTGAAATAAGACATTTTCCTTCTTAGCTTTAACATACATAACCCTCCTCTCATCTCCCCGATGATAAATAACACACGCCCTTCTTACATGCCGATCTCAGTGGCCGTGCGGTCTAAGGCGTGGGTTTGTGGCCGCTCGCTTACTGGGATTGTGGGTTCGAATCCCGCCGGGGGCATGGATGTTTGTGTTGTGTTTGTTGTACAAGGACTAGTATGGATCATAAGTGACATAAAGAAGGACGGAAGGATTTAAAAGTACAAAATGGATCAAAGGGAAATAACGGGACAGGAAAAAAAAAAATATCCCGCCGGGGGCATGGATGTCTGTCTCCTGTGAGTGTTCTATGTTGTCAAGTAGAGGTCCCTGCGATGTGCTGATCACTCGTCCAGAGGAGTCCTACCTAGTGTGGTGTGTCTGAGTGTGATCGTAAAGCCACGATAGTGAGGAGGCCCTGGCCCACTAGGGGCTGTCGAGCCATTAAAACAAAACTTCATAAACTGTCAACATTTGAGGCTTTGCTTCGTAGAAGGGAAGCATATTGAAATTACACCGATACAGACTTCATAATATTAAGCTACCATCTACTTTTCGCTCTTAAAATGTATCTTTATCAGACATTTCTCTACGGATTTTGTGATCTTAATATTTATTTACATTTATTGTAATGCGGGAGGGTGGAGTGACACCCCGGAGGAAAGAGTCAAGAGTCAGAGGAAGGGAAGAGAGAAGAGAAGGTAAAATTTTCCATGCGCACGCCGTGAAGGCATATAGGGGGAGCCGACGTATAGCTCTACTCATTCTTCAACTTGGCGCTAGATGGGTACGAGTGGTTAAGTTTACGTCCCGGCCGCTTTACCCCCAAGAAAGAACCCCTGTACGCATTGAAGAAGAAGCAGGGTGGACCCCAGAGTCAGTCTATACTTTTGGAGATGAGAAAACTTTCTTTCTCCTACCGGGATTCGAACCCTGGAACATCCGACCCGGAGCAAATTCGACTACGCTAACTTGGCTTATTAATTTGTGCTTTATTTGGCGACTATGTTACAGTTGGGACATACTAAGTAGAGCGATTTTATGATAGGGAACAAAGAATTAGAAAGCATTTGACAGGAAGCGGCCGTGGCCTAATTTAAGTTGCACGAAGATACTGAGACAAACCACAACGTCATTCGAGATACTCGATATCCTGGCTGAAATTCGAATCAGGCACCTTTCGGCAGAAGCCATAAGCATTAAGCCTTGAGTCAAATTCTTCTGATCAGTCATGTTCACGAAAGTTGTCTTCAGGGATGTGATGCCAGCTCACCACAATGACAGACTCAAATATCAAATTGTCTACACGCTTCTTGTGTCTCCATTCTTACTAGCTATATATCCAATTAACATAGTAATCTCCCTCATTTAACTCTTCTAATAATAAGCTTCTAACTGGTTGTCTGCAAAACATTTTCACTTAATAGTCTATAACATAACCGCTGCTCTATGAACCTTCCAGTCCGTTTCCACATCAGTATGGCGCATTTAGACAATGTAAAGTCAGGGAAAGGCTTGACAGGAGCTACTGCAGTATCCCAGCTCTGAAACATCAACTAGCATCTCATTTTTGTCAATCAGAGGAACGGAGTTCCTCGTTTAACGAATCATTAAAATAACGAGTGATGGTCGGTCAGTCTGGCCCCAGAATACTAATGGGGGCCACCAATCAACATCCCAATTGGTAAACCGTGCGTGCTTGTGGTATAGGACAGATACTGCGTGGGTAGGGTCCTTAAAGTATGATACTAGAGCACTGTCGGCATTTGGTGATCTCTCGTATCAGCGCTCAAACAGGACTGGCCGACCGTTACGTATTGACTTACTAGAGCAAGTTCTTTGCCACTAGTACGGCGATCCCGGCTGTGCTGTACGGCTTGAACACTTATAGCTGTTTGACGCTTGAATGGAGATTTTAGAGAAGTGCATATTCTTCCCGATTACCCGATCGTCCAGCCCCTACCTAACCTATTCACTACATATGTAACATGGAAGGCTTCAACATACACGTAAAATAAATGTTGCAGCTGTCAACAAGCTATAGCGTAGACCCATATATTATGTTGTGTATCATGTTCTATGTAACACGAGCCACTCTTGATAAAGATAATAAAAGAGAAGGTTCAAAACCTCGAATTAGCTGCTGCCTGCTTGTCATGCGCTACGTTTGATGTTCACCAAAATCAAAATTTTCTGTGTGGAGAAGGTCCCCGCAGCAGACGCTACGGACGCACCGCAGCCTTAAGGCTTTTTGTGCAACCCTGTGATGAAGATGATTATTTTTTTTTCGTTTTTACGTGTAATGGAACCAGTGGAACGAAATTGACAGGGGAAAACCGAAATACTAGGGGAAAAACCTGTCCCAGTGCCACTTTGTCCACTAAAAATCCCACATGGACTGACACCGGGATCGAATCCGGGCCTCCGCGGTGGGAGGCCGGCGACTAACCGCCTGAGCCATGGCCAGAAAATTTCACCGTTAAACAAATAATTCAAATTCTGCCAATATTTCTCACCATTCTAACATTTTCACTTTCATGAGAGTGCAGGAAGGCTGAGGCCTTCTAACAAAGTGCTATGTCTCTCTCCCAAAATTACAGTCATGAATTTACCAAAGTGTCTTTCATACCTTCCATGACTTTCCGTCTACGCCGAGTAGTCTACTATAGTTTATTATCTACCCTCTTCGTGCATCTAAAGGTTAAGACCGATGTGAGGCTATGTATTGTACAAGATGGCAGCTATGTATATATTTATAAGTTAAGCATTTAGTGTCCGAAACACGCAAGGCGATTTTACTGCAGTAGTAAGAGCTAATAATAAGATAGTAGAAATGTATAATACTGCATCTTTTTGTCACGAGATTTTGTAGCTTACTTTCCTTCTTAATCTGACCTCTGCTACCTACGCATTGTAGGTGTAGAGGGTTATTGATGCACCTGATCACACCATTGACACATACACACACACTCGGCAGGACTCGTCTGGACGAGGGATCGGCCTGTCGCAGACACCTGTACCTGAACAGCACACAACAATCACAAGAGACAGACAACCATGCCCCCGGCGGGATTCGAACCCGCAATCCCAGCAGGCTTGCGGCCGCAGACCCATGCCTTAGACCGCGCGGCCAACGGGATCGGCGATATTGTAGCTGCGCAGAGGAAAAGCTAGATTTAAAAATATACTTGACACCGATAATAAACATTTTGTGTTTATGAATATAAACCTGGCCGCTCACCTCCATCTGGTGAGAAAATTAAGAACGTCTAAAGCCTTATTTCCACGTAACCTTACTTGTTCATAATACTAAGAGACGTAGACCATTTCTACCTTTAACATTTTGTTGAATGTTGAAGTGTGTGTTTTGCATTTGCAATTTGAAATTTATTGGCGGATCTGGTACGTGTATAATGAAATGCTCGGGAATAAATTGTTGTTTCCGAGAGAGCGGATCGTTTTGTAGGCAAATTTGATACGCATACTTAGTTGACAATTATTGGAAAATTGATCGCCTACTGGAGTATATAGTCTGTGTTTAAAGAATCAACAACGAAAACGGGGGGAAGTTTATAAATTCTTTTACATTAGTTAATTTATTATAGAGTCATTAACGATTTGACCGGAAAGAATGTGATTACAGCTTCATGCTTTCAGATGTTTTTTTTACAGAACGCTTTGCCACTTCGTTGAACACAGAACAGAGTCTATAGGTCTTAGAAAGGCGAGCGATTCCAACAGGAGTGACAATGAATGCATTTGGAAAATACTAATTAAACTTCCGTTGAAAATGCATCGGATCTGTATCAGAGATCTCACAATTATCCACGGTTTCCATGAATAATAGAGTCGAACCCGGTTATAACGACATCGGTGTAAGCGACACCTCGTATATAGCGTCAGATATTTTGTGGTACCAATTAATTCCTCATTTCTAACGATGGCATTATATTCCTCGGTTAGAACAACACTCGTTGATAACGACACAAAATATTCAGTCCCTTTCATGACGTTATAACCGAGTTTAACTCTATTTCTATTAGGATGGAGGAATGTGGACTGGATTAATTTGGCTCAGGAAAGAAACAAGTGGCGGGCTGTTGTGAAAACGGTAATGAACTTTTGGGTTAAACAAAATGCGGGGAGATTGACTAGCTGCTCAAAAAGTTCTCTGCTCCATGGAGTTAGCTTAGCATTAATATGAACACATTCTGTTAAACATGCAACCTAACACTGAAATCGATATCACATTTTCTTTGCTGGTCTAGACACTGAGACACGAATTTCCACGCACGGAATGTGATTTCTCGAACCCGATGGTTTCCAGTTCTTGTATTATAACTTACTACGGAGGCATTGTCGCGCAACGCCAGGTCGTCGAAGTGACCCTGTACGTACGTACCGTTGTCTGTGATCAACCGAACACTTTCTGCAGACGTCCCGTTACCCATCTTCGTGGTTTAAGCGTATCCATCAGAGTAATTTCACGGTTTTTACGTTATCCAACGTAGCAGAAAATGCACGTCCTAACCAAACGTCGCTCGGTAGAGGTTAGCATTCCGGCTTCGTGTTCAGGAGGTCCCGGATTCGAATATCCTTTCTGAGACCGGCTAACGTTCCCGAGGTTTTACACAATTCTTTCCTAAGCCTTCTAGGAAAATTCTGAGATAGTCTTCTAAAGTGTTCAGGATCATTTCCTGGCTGTTGCATCATTGACACTCATCCTACCATCACACGGTGCAGTTTAAGTGCTATCTGCACAGGCCCTTAGGGCTCCAGGAGGTTGAGGCACATGAAGGTGTTAAGGTTGTCAGCCCTACGCACCGGCCGCTTTTACCCCAAGGAGATATATTTGGTACTCATTTCTGTTAGAAATAGTGCGGCCGGAGGGATTAAGTCAATGAAAAATCCCAATGACCCTATCCGCGAGGTTCTGGCTTGTCGCGCAGTGCCTCAACCACCTTCGCCACCGCGTGGCCCCTGCAGTTGAAGGAGAGTCTTTTAATAAACGAAGAATAACAACAAATCAAATGCAATTTTAATTGATTAAGCCGCTCATTACATGATCAATCAGCTGTGCAGCCTAACTGAGACTTCAGTGTCTGGTGCACTGTCTTTCTTGAGTAGTGAAGAACTGTTTAATTGGAGAAGAAATGTCCTGCGAGATCACAGGTTCTCATAGCGCTGTTGTTGAAGAGTCAAGCCTTCCGGCACGTGTACTTTGTCGTTTGGCAAGTAGCTTCCAGCGTTTCTAAGGATCGTAGTGCCTTCCTGTTCAGGGCCAAGCTTGATATAGCGTTATATCCCAGAATAATTGAATCTGCCAGAAATGTCCTGTTTGCATTTGGGTCAGCAAGTTGTACGGCATTCATAAACCCCGCCACTGGACATTAAACCAAGCCTGACAATGCAGTAAACCCTTCACTCCCTAATACGTTACTCTTCAACAGACGTATTCACATTCCTACGGACGTCTTTTACAGTCGCTGTGTACTCTCGTCTGTCTGTTCGCGTGTAAGCCAATAATAACACGCAAACAGCCGAATTAAACTACTTACATGAATTTTTACAGCTGAGAGTTTTATTAAAAAAATCGTCTAAGTATTTAAATTTTCCTTTCTATCGGACAGTTTTAAAGAGCATTTCGCATGAAAACGTGCCTGCTATTTTGCGCGCATTGGCGTTCGCATCTATCTTCAGCGAAAATGTGAATCTGGTGCTCAACATAGTTTGAGCTTTTCTCGAATCATAACATCACATCAAGGTTAACATGGACTGCAAATCGATTGTAGCGCGGTTATTGGGATTGCAAAAAGGGCGACAAGGCTCTATAATAACCTAGTTACGATGTGTGTATATTTTAACCGCTTTTAATATTACCCGTGCGCGGTGACGCCCAATTTTTTTAAGCAGGCTTCTTTTGTCCAACTAAAATTTTCAATCCAGCTCTCATCTCAAAATCTCTGCTACATTTCCCGCCCAGCCCATCATCGAATTTAATTAGGCTAAACGCCCGCTGTTATGCAGGATAGGATTTTTTTTCTGTGGTCAAGAGCCCAACTCGGGTCTGGCCCGCCACATTATTGAGCTTTCTAGATCACACACAATTACACACACACACACACCCGATAGGGCTCGTCTGAACGACTGATCAGCTTATCGCAGAGGCCGCTACCTACACAACACACAACAAACACAAGCGATGAACATCCATGCCCTCAGATGAATTCGAACCCGCGATCCCAGCAATCAAGCGGCAACAGTCCTACGCCTTGGACGGCAGGGCCATCGGGATCGGCAACGGTAGGATTACCGAGAGACAATAGTTAGGTAGTTCTGGCCTGGAATTTGAGGAAGGACGGAGGAAAGGCCCGAAAAACCGACGATAACTAGGAATCGCATATCTGACAGCAGTGAGTCTTGTGTTAACCCTTTAAAGACGAGGCGTAAACTGTTTCATTTGAAGACCCAGCTCGTACCGCGCAGTAAACACTTTTCAGCTCTGTTAAAAAACAAATCAATTTACGTTATATAAGGCAAAAGTCGATGTTTGTTGTAATATAAATAAAATATACATAAATACAGTGTGGGCAGAATGTAGAATTTTTTAATGTTAAAACTGTTGATGCATCAAGTAACCATTAGGCTTTAAAATGTTATTGCAGAACAAATTTATTCTGTGCGTAAGGTGTTAGTCGCAAGCCCCTGACCAGTAATATTACCACAGTCGTCTACTTCGTCATAACCAGCAGCGTCAACAATTTAATGGACCTCCACGTCTACCACCATCTTTCTTGTTTGACATACATGATACATTTGTTTGATATAATAGGACACAGGCCCAAAATATACTTAACAGTTTTAAGGCATGGATGCTTGAGCGTGGACGTTAGCATGTTATTTTATACAACGGGACTGCTGAGAGTGCAGGGATACATTTTTTAAAATTTCGTATATACCTCGTATATTTAAAAATTACAGTAGGCAAAATATTTAGAATATTAATAAGCTAGACTACTTTCATTATAGCGAGATGTATCGGGTCTCCTATTAACCATTTTCAGGCTAACATTAATGCATTTAGAAATAGTATATTATATTATGTGCTCTAACGAATTGCTACTGGCTGGACTGTCCTCGGATCCAATCCCCGTGAGGAGAGGTTTTCCGCACACGTCCAGACCGGCCCTGGGGCCCACTTAGCCTCTTGTACAATGGGTAATGGGTCTCTTTACCGGGGGAAAAGCGGCCCGGGTGTGGCGTTGACCACCCACCTCCATCTAGCACTGAGGTTAAAGAAAGAGTAGAGCCATGCCTCTACCCCCCTCTTGACCTTCATGGCCTGTTTTAGAGTGAACTTTACCTTCTACCTTTACCGTTAACGTTTTGTAATATTTGTAGGTTCACAAATTTTATTTATAAATGAATATATAAATAAACATTATTTTATTTCACACAATAAATATTTTCATGAACATGGTATTCTAAGTATAGCAAATAATGGTCGTGTTTTAGATCCTTACACCGTGTAAGGTATCATTCGACGTTTCGGAGGAATGTACTGCACCCGTCTTCAGGGTGATATAATATACTATTCCTAAATAGATAGCTTCTAGCTTAAATATGGTTCACAAATGGGTCGAAATATTTTTCTAACTTATTTCAATTCATAAATAATGTTTTTCCAACTGTGATCACTAAATATTAAATATTTACTGAACATGTAAGCGGTGTAACTTTACAGTCTTGTTTAAAAATTGGTAAAGTTCCTTATTCTTGGTTTACTTTACAACGCCTTCATTGTCTCAGAGGTTATAATTGCGGTTCATGTAAAATAAAAATTGGAACCAAAATAAACTCACATTACAACCAGTTTTATTTAGTACGAAAGCCAGTACCAAATTTTTTCGAAGTCTGTCATATAGTTTTGGAACTGACATATGGGTCTCAATCCTATGAACTCTACATTATTTGCTGCTCTTTTATATTTTCTTCGAGAGAGAATAAAGGAATCAGAAATGACAAAGATAATCAGCTGATAGTGCCTTACAGCTGCATGAATGTAAAGTTGTTGATTCTCATTTAAGAACTCCTCGTCTGAATGTGGCCATGAAACCCCCACTGACGTCATGAAGCAGTAGCTGCATAAGGCTCGCCGCTTCTAATCTCTTCACTTCTCCCGCGGTCATTGAACCCCAAAATTTCTTACGAGTGCGGATTGTAGACGTTATTCAGGCATGCGAGTTGCATTAGCGCTAAGATTATTTCTTCTGGGATGTGGCATCGTGTATTTTGTATTTCGTACGCAAGGTTTCGGACGCAAACAACGTGATCGAAATGTCCTAGAAGCGTGAACATAAAGGAAAGTTAGCGCCATGATGTCAGTAGTTTCAAGGGCGCACCCAAGGGGGGGGGGGGGCTGTCGGGCTGCAGGCCCCCTCGAACCCCCCAAAACAAATTCAAAAACAGATTTTGTAGATACGATGATATCAAAAGTTTTACGTGATTTACCCTTCAGCCGAAATCAGCCACTGAAATCAGCTGATGACTAGTATGTTAGAATTTTGAGAAATAAAGTCATAAAATTAAAAAAAAAGCAAGAAGATTAGATTCTGTGATTGAGTCATGGAACATTTAGTTATATTTGTGTGTATATAAATGCACTTGCAAACAGTGTTTTGTTTCAGTTATAGCCTACTTACGACATGATTTTTATAACATTTTTAAAATCAAACATAAATTATATATAGCCTCAGAGTCAGCCCCCCCCCCCCCCCCCCCCAATGAAAACATCTGGGTGCGGACCTGAGTAGTTGTGATGTAGGAATCAGTTTGAATACCTTCGTACTTACCGGTACGTTAAAAAAATTAAGACAAAATTAGAAAAACTTTGCAACGTTCAGCTCATCGTGATAACTCGGTATAGTGAGTAGCCTAAGTGCTGTACGACCGAGGAAACGGGGTTTGATTCCCGGCAGGAGTACTAAGAGGTATTTGTGTTTTTTAAAACGTCTACATCGATTGTGGGGCCCAACGAATGTCTTGTTCACTGGGTGCCAACGGCTCTTTGCCCTAGGACAAAACGACCGGGGCGTCAGTTAATCACGTGTGGAGCTATATGTCTACTACTCCATACGCCTTCACAGCGTGGTGTTTAATTGCAGGAACAAATTCACCTTCACCTATTAGAAGTCAAATGGACTAATGCAGGAAACGGTTTATTTTACCACGCTGCCTGCCTCCCAGTTTTGTAGACAACTCATGATGATGATGATAGCTTTCCGTAGAACTTAGAATCTAAGCTGATCTGCGTACATGCATTTTTACAATATAATAATAATATTAATAATAATAATAATAATAACCATGGCTCGACAGCCCTATATGGGCTTGGGCCTCCTCTTTCCGAGGTTAGGAGGTCTTTTTGTGCATTTGCAGCAGTGAGGGACCGGCTTTTCAACTCGATCCTGATGTGACTGCCAGAGCCATCTGGCCTCTTAATTTTGCTTATAAGCACTACTAATTCTATTCATGCCGTAAGGTTCTTTTACATGCCGTAAATGTACGACATGGGACTGGCGGCTTTACTTCCCCTCCGAAGGAAGTGGTGCTCCGTATTTTTATCACCCTTAAAAATCCATCGACCTCGGTCGGGATCGAACCCGCGAAACTTGGGTCCAGTGGCGAGCACACCGAGGTCGACGCATTTTTACAATACCTCACCAATAAAGACACACTCCAAATATTTTCTTTTCAAAATTGGTTTATTAATAATAATTTATGTACAACATTGGCAGCACCGATCATAAATGTTATGAATGCATGTTCTCATTATACAAAAGCGAGGGAGAAAACAATAATTTGCTGACTAGTTATCGTACAAGAATTTATAACATACCTTTCATCGATACGGTTCTACCCACCAAAAATTGATTTCAAAAATGTTCAGGCGGGCACGTTAATTATCATACAATAGTTTACATGCAATACTGTTGTAATATCTCCATTGAAAATGTGTCCATCTATGTTTTATCGATTAATTTCACATGGACGGGATGATAAGACATGCAAAAAAAGTATAAATCAAAGCAAAAATGAATTACATATTAATCCAGGAAATTCGCTTCAGGTTCAAGAGCTACAACGGCATACAGAAGTCACGACCTGCGCACTATACTGCTCACATAGTCATCAAATGAAACTAAAATATATAGGCTATATTTACAGGAAAACAAGAAGAACAAGCTGCATTATTCACAAACGTGGCCACATTTCCATTTTTTTTCTTGTAGTTTCTTACTGTGCGGAAGACCAGATTTTTACCAATGAAAATTTCTCATGAAACATGTTCTGTTTCGTTCACACTATAAAACACACACACACAATTTAAGTTTGGAATCACTAAAATATTTGCATTTTGAAACACCAAGTAAAACATCAAACGTCAATAGGCCTTTGATATATTACATAAAGTTCTGCACTTAAAACATTGTCTTACACATTGTGAAAGGTAAAGAAGTGTCACGACCATAATTACAGTTGATTAAGAAAACGATAAAAATAAGCCAAGCCACAAGACACAACTGTCGGCGTCTTAGTTCCTGAAGCCAACGATATTCCGCCGCTTCGCTCATACACCAACGGCTTAAAATGTCTTTCCAGACGTAATCACTCCGTTTTAACAAGCACAATGAACATATTAGCAGTGACTTGCAGGCGTATAACTCGGGTGTGCACCATTGTATCCGGCTGAAGCAGTATTCGTGATGCCTCTAGACCATGCATGCTTCTTACTGACCCGCAGCAAAGGACAAAATGTTCCTCTCTGCGTGCGCGTTCCAGCAAGTCCTTCCTGAAAACAAGAAAAACATCAGATATCACTAACTGAAACACATGCCACAAAGGATATTAAAATCTATGGAATGCAGTTCTCCCTGAGAAGCTGATATTCGCTTATATACACAAGAAATGTGAGTGTTTTTTTTTTGTATTGTGTATGGGTGTTTTTGTAAGGTGTGGATGTTTTTGTAATGTGTGTACGGTGTTCTAACGTGTGTACTTGTATTTAATGTATGTATTTGGTTTTGTAATTGTGTATAGTTTGTTTTGTATTGTTACTTTTATGTAAATTATATGTCCATTTGTATTGTGTGTACTAGTGTAAGGACTACTGCCACCGGGTGAAAACCCAATTGCAGTAAATAATAATAACAATAATAATAATAATAATAATAATAATAATAATCCCCCGAAATGCCCCCACATGACCATCGTCTGGGCATTATACATCGTCGGAACAAACACGTTACACTACGCGGTATATAAACCCGGAACAGCGGCTGAGTAACACCAGCTGTAAATACCTAACAAGAAGGTAATGTACGTATAAACGTAATAATGAGGCGCGTTCGCGTAACCATTGTTGTCGTAGAAAAGCAATAAGTATTACACATTCTGAGTGTGAGTCTGTAGCCTTAGTTACGCAGCATGCGCCGTATTATAATGTCATCTGTGGCCTGTCTGGATCTACCATATTTTTTCACATTATCTCATAAACGGGACCATTTTCATAAAAAAGTAATTTAATATACGATAAAATGTGTGTTTTGATTTTCTCTACAACTTTCGTGTGAAACATTTTTCATTCTAAGAAGAATTTAGCGAGATATTATCATAAATATACATAGGTCGTCATGTAAATTACCCGTTATTCTTGTCGGATTTTAAACAAACTTTAATTCTCTCGAGAGATATTCGAAAAATGTTCAAATATCAAATTTCATAACAATCCGTCCAGTGACAGCCGAGTTGTTCCATGCGGACAGACGGACAGAAATGACAAAGCTAACAGTCGCTTTTCGCAATTTTGCAAAAGCGCCTAAAAATTCCCTGCTTTTATGAAACTGGAAGGTTCATTACGGCGCCCAGAAAACATTTACTGGTCTACTATCGGCGCTGTGGGACTATTATCCATACGGACAACAGATGGCCTATGACCTGAGCTAGATTAATCCAGTCCAAGAACAGAAGACGACCACTGGGCCACATCCTGAGCTACGTGAATCCACCCCGAAATAAGCTTTAATATTATCCTTGAATCTGCATCAGCATCTTCAATAATATATCTTTCCCTGTAGGTTTACAGACTAAAATGTTATAAGCATTCATCATTTCCCCCATCAGTGCTGCATGCCCCCCCCCCCCCCCGCCAGCTTATCACGTGGTGAAGAGCATAAATTATGAATTTCCTCATTACGTCATTTTGTCTAGCTTCCTCTTAGATAATGCCTCTGTTTGGATCACCTGCTCTCAAATACACTCAGCTTTCTTCTAACAAAGAATTAGCCGTTTAAAATTACAGTGGTTATTGCAGGTACAGCCTGTCTTAACACGAATGGGATAGGAAATGTATGTATAATATAACAGTGCGGCGACTTCAGATCTTTTGTGTCCTGGACTCTTCTGAGACGAACATTCATTAATTCTGTAGTCTGTCTTACGACAGGTCCGTAGCCTCTTCCAAAGCGAGATATCCATTGACTGCGATCTAGTGCTTCCTCTTTCAATTTCCAGTATCTTCTCTTACATAAACATTAAACATACCGTTTAATAAACGGAGATCATACTTTTTGTTGTTGTTCAGAGTTTGCACATATATAATACAATGTTATTACCATTATTAGGATATGTTGTTACATTTCTTTGAAAAACGTATTACATGTCTACCTTGATTTTGTTTTTGTTAAATTCATCAGTCATCCATAACCTCAAAATTTAAACCCGACAAAATATTCTATCATTTCCGACTTTCAAACAATATTTCAAACACAACTTTTAGGCGTATTCATTATCTATCTATTTACAGAATTTCATATTCCCATATATAAACAACAAATATCAAATATTATGATTGCGCATGTATATTTTCTTTCATCATGTAAATTGTAAGAAGAAAAATTAAAAATGCACAGGAAGTTGACGTCATCGCTAGAAGTCTGTATCATTTATTATCACGTCACACCACAAAAGACTTAAGTCTATGGTAAGTAGCGCCATATTTTTATGTAATGATAATCAAAGTCCACAATAAGAAATCAAAATGCATCTTAACCTCAATGTTTCTACGGTGTAAAGAAATAAGTATAAAACGTTATTACTCCACGCATTTTAGTCTCAGTTACGCTAAATCCAAACCGAATCTTCTTAACGCCATATTATGTTCGATCTTCTATGGCCTTTCTGGCTGTGCCGTTCTTTCCGTAATTATGTCGTAAACGGCGCTGTTGTTGAAAAAAATGTATTTGAAATTAAAGTTGTTTTAATTTCTAAGCAACACTTATATTTTTTCCTTTCAGGACAAATTCAGCGAGATATTACCATAAACGTACTTAGGTCTTCATGTAAAGTGCATGATATCTTTGTACTATTTAACTAAACTTGAATTTTCTCAACAGATTTTAATAAAAGTCGACAATACGAAAATTCACGGGAATCCATCCACTGGGAGCGGAGTTGTTCTATGCGATAGACGAACGCAGTCATGACCAAGATAGGCATAATATGCACTGTAAGATTTAAGAAACTTTGCAAAAGCACCTAGAAACCTCTACATTATTTCCACAGATATGTGTTTCGTATAGTTCTCAGAAAGAAAAACGATTATTTCCATTTACGTGTCTCTGTAATGGGGACTATGAGTGTTTACTGTGCGGTAGGAACTCGGTATTTGAATATTCCTCACCTGAAATTCACGGTTAACTTCACACGCGTCCTCAAGGTTCTCATTGCATTTCAATAGCAGCTATTATCATTACATCAAGATGTAATTCCGTCCTCAAATTACTGTGGAATGTTCCACCCCGCCTCTCTGTTAATAAGATTATAGGACAATGGTGAATGGAGTTTGTTACACAATAGCGTTGCTTTCGACATAACGGAGTGGTACCAAGTGCAATAAAAACAGAAACTCTATGTTCGTGGTGTGTCAAATACAGCTTAAGGATGATAAATGACGGTATATATCTTGACAATTTGCTTAGTAGAGCTAATTGAACGTGGCATGCACGCGACAACAAACCTTCAAAACCATAAGTTATGTCTTAGTTTCTGATCAGTTCTACGAAAGACGTTTCATACATCTGCTTTAGAAGACTTCATATCCTTGGTTCGGCCAACATATAAGTCCATCACACAGAGCTCTTCAAATTGAAGTTCCATTCTACAGCTACTTATACATGGTCTTTATTTTATGACTGTCACCAATTCAGCTTGTTAATATCCCAGAACTTGCCTGTATGGTCTGAGTAAAACCAAACCACGAAGATCTTCAGTAAGTATAGCCGATGACACGGCCGACATTTGAACCGTTCGGAAAATCTAGAATGTTTTTTCCCCATGGTGCAACAGCCTCTAGTGGGCCAGGGCCTCCTCATTATCGAGGCTTCACGATCACACTTTTTAGACACACCACACTCGGTAGGACTCCTCTGGACGAGTGATCAGCCCGACGCACAGACCTCTACCTGACAACACACAACACTCACAACAGACATCCATGTCTCCGGTGGGATTCGAACCCAAAATCCCAGCAAGCGAGCGGCCGCAGGCCTACGCCTTAGAACGAGCGGCCACTGGGATCGGCAATCTAGAATGTTACCGCTACCATAACCTGTTCAGTTTAAATATGATAGTACGACAAACAGGCGGACATTCCTACATGAACAATTTGAGTTTTGAATGGAGACATATCAAGTCATCTCCTACATTTAACTGTAATCCAAAGCAGGAAACAATTCAGCTAATAAAATTCGCAATGTGCACAGAACTTGAACTGTTTATAGGCTATATTCCAATAATTTCAAGATAAAATTACTGTCTGTATTGTCTAAATATTACAAGGTCTGCTCACCTGAATTAACATTCTTATGTATTAACCGGTATTACAAGAATTTTAACTTCAAATAGCCATTATAATAAGAGGTACAAGAATTTTAATTTCCGGTAACTAGCATCCATGAATAATCTTAAGACAATATATGCAAACTAGACTTAATTTGCAATTATTATAATTAAAATATGGTAAAGGTAACGTTCTCCCTATAACAGGCCATGATGGCCCAGAGGAAGAGTAGAGGTATAGCTCTACTCTTTCTTTAACCTTGGCGCTATATGGGGGTGGGTGGTCAACGCCACGCTCCGGCCGCTTTACCTCAGGGCCGGTCTGGACGGGTGCGGAAAATCTCGCCCCACTGGAATTCGATCCACCGACCGTCCAACCCGTAGCGAGTCGCTATACCGACTACGCTATCCCGGCCCACAATTAAAATATGAGCTATTTCAGTTCAATAACGCACACTGAAAATTGTATTAACTGAACATGGATTTCATATTTCTGGGTTTCACATACACGCAGCAGTATGCTGTGTTTCTATAGCCATCCAAATAGGTAAACTTCTGACGGTAGGTAATATATGTATCAAAGAACCACCTGAAAATGACATTAAGGTCGAAACATGGAGCAGTAAATTATTAAATACATTTAGATTTATATTTCACGTCTAATATGATTGTTTTTGTAAATATATATAGTGAGTAAAACAGCAGAATGGTGTATTATCTAACTTAAGAATAATGAATATATCTATCACCGTGAGCGTAGCCCGTAGAGCGACTATGCTACGGGCTGGACGGTCGAAGGTTCGAATCCTGGCAGATTTTCTCTTCTCCAAAACCGTCCAAACCGGCTCTGGGGCCCACCCAGCTCCCTACTCAATCAGTTCCGAAGGATATTTCCCGGGGTAAAGCGGTCAGAGCATAAAGGTAATCACTAACCGCCACGTACGGCTTAGGTTAAGAATGAGTGGAGCTTTACCTTTAATCCCCCCATATGCCTTCATGGCGTAGACAGGGACAACTCTGCCTTTTACCGTGTGCTGACGGCAATAACTGAATGTTACTTTTTTTAAACTGACATACCGACAGAAATTAATCTGGATGGGTGATGAACTTGATACGTGGAATTAAAAACGCCCAGCACGTAGCATCATGAAGTCACGGGGCTGAACTGCCAGTCACAAAAAGCTGTTTCATATGTCTGTGTTTATGGAGTGATTATCTTCATTATTCCGGTAAACAAGTAGTAAAACGCCTCAGAAGAGCAAAGCCTCTCTCTAAGTATATATTACGCATCACGATCAGATGAAACCCACACTAATTGTCCACGAGGTCCGTTCTGTCCCCAAGAACTAAGTATTTATAATGACTACGGTTCGTGAGCACAGGGTGTTATTACGTGCAAAGAAAGCACGACTCTGGCAAAGGTGCTTTAATATCGAACACTTTACTTAATTAAAATCCATAAAGCATTTTTTTTAATTTAGAGAAGCGACAGTCAAGTGGAAGTAACTAAGCAATGCAAAAACGTCATATGCAATACTTCGATATCACCGTCGTACTAATCAGTAATAATAATATTAATAATAATAATAATAAAATAATAATAAACTGTAACAACACGGGTTATGCAATTCGACCTGCTCTCTCTCTCTCTCTCTCTAGAATTTCATTCCAAAACAGTAATCGTTTCAGAAGACTCCCTCATCACATGTCCAAAATTTCGATGTCCACAATGCAATATAAAAGGTAAAGGTAAGGTAAAGTTGTCACGATGTACGCCATGAAAGCATAAAGGGGAGTGGAGGTACAGCTCTACTTACTCACGGCACTAGATTGATGTGAGTGGCCAGCTTCACGTCCCGACCAGTTTATCCCCGCGCAAAGGGCCTTTAGTACCCACTGAAGACGAGGCTGGTTGGGCTGCACAACCGATCTCAACGCTTCCGAAGCGAAAGATGTCTCTTGCCTTTTCCCGGGAATCCAAACACAATTCCTCGTTTGCCCAGCCCGAAACCTAATCACCTATTTGTTTCAGATGTACGTGACGTATTGCGGTATTCCAGGATGTGATACCGTGTACTCTGGTAGATATTTATTACCAGACTACACGGCCTCACGTATCAGAAGAAAGCATTCATTAATATCCATCGTCGTGAAAAGCCTCGGATCTCAAATTCTTTGTCACTCAGACTGATACGTATACTATTTTAGTGTATTGTGTGAAAAAGACAATATCAGTACGTTATGTTACAATTTATTACTGAATGTTATTCATACGAATAAATCTACTTTTAGAGAAGGTTCGGATTTTATTTTCTGTTCTATCCCACGCTCACGTTTGTTTAATGCTGTCCGTTGACAACACTTCCGTGTGGCACATTTTTCATTGACTGCCATCTTTCAAAACCAGCTTATTTCGCACATATTATAGAAAAAAAAGTGACTTTTTTTTTCATTTTATATGTAAATTGGTTCAAGAGGCTGATTTGTATTGCAGATGTACCCTTTTCGAACATCTGCTAGGTCACAGACCATTTTGGCTACGTTTCCTCGTGATTTTCCTCAGTCCCTTCACGTAAATGCTGAGACAGTACTGTAAATTAGGAAACCGCAGCTTCCTTCCATGTTTTTCCAATTCATCCTACCGGTCAACGCTCGACACCTGTAGTGTAAACTACTGTACAGCGGCGAAACCGTTACAAAACCTAAACAATTTAATGAATAACTACAAACGTTAACAATTACTTAAGGAAATACTGGACGTCAGTAATCCACCATTCACGAACTGCCGAGTTACAAGTTGCACAGAGCGTCGGAATAAATGCAAGCTTCGTGCTGTCAGCATTCCCTCGGTGTTTGCCCAGGTTGTGTAACTTCACTGTGACTTCAGCCAACCGTTGTTTGGTTACCAGCAACAACACCGTTCGTGCATGTACTGTCACACTCACCTGAGTGAGGCTGTGAAAGTACGATGTAACATGTAACTTTAACAAAACAATCCCTGTTCAGGCCTGGACAGGCCCTGAAGGTTCCAGGAAGTTGAGGCTCCCAGATTTCAAGAGAGTTGGTTGTCAGACCTACGCACTGGCCGCCTTTATCCCCCAGGAAATATTCCTCGTACTCATTTCTGTTAGAGGATGAGTCGACCACAGGGCCATAGCCCGGCCGGAAGGATTATGTCAATGGAAAATTCCAGTGACACCATCGGGAATCGAACCCGCGACCTTTCGGCTTGTAGCGCAGTGCCTCAACCAACTGCGCCACCGCGTGACCCAACATATAACCTACCTCTGTACAAAATAATAAATTTGTAAAACAGCTGAAATATGAACATTTCCTAACTCAACACACTTAAAGACAGCCTACAGTATATTTCAATCCTGTACAGCATACTGGTAAGTATACGTACCAACAGCTGTAACAATACAAATCCTTACACTGTGCCCACATATGTTGTATTTATGTATTTGTATTTATAATTTCAGATCAAACAGCAACATTTTCCTAAGCAGCATTCACACATTAATCTCTCAAATGGAGTTGCGGTGTTCCTTGTTGCATAGAAACATATTTAAGAATTATAAGATTTTGACTTTCAGGGACGTGACGTCGCATTAACAGTATATTACCAAGTTACGAGTTTATCGACTAACCTTGTGAAAATTAACATCACAACAATTACTCTCCTCCATGGTGTTATTCAATTTAGTATGTCAAGAAGGGGTTGGCTTGTACCTGTAATTTAAATGCATACACAAACGTAGTGGAGGAAACATCTTTTGCAAAAGCGAGAAGGGTAGATAATATTAAAATGTATCTCAGGAAAATTAGAATTATGGAAATGGCGGCTTGATGTAACTGGCTCAGAATCGTGTCAGATGGAGAGGTTTAGTTCTGGCGGTGTTCATTGATCAGATGATTCTAACAAAATTCGAGGGTCAGTTAATTGTTATTCTGAAAATCATTTGGGTCTGAAAATCAGTAAAAAATTTATTTATCAATACATGCTACTAACGCATATTCCATCATGCAATTTTACATAACCAGGTAAGGCAGTCTATATTCGTCAACGCAATAACTCATTAATTAATGGCGTAGAAACAAATGTTACTAAATTACAGAAGGCGAAAGGTTATGATATAGCGGAAAGTGAGGGTATGGAGGTTGAAGTCGACATGGGGGAATCTCAAAGGAGAAATTTGTCCCATTCCCAGGAAGGAAGAAGAAATCTGCCATATTTTGAAGTATGAAAGAACAAGATGCTGGTGTGAAGGGATTCTGGGCGAGAAATTTTGGAGCACTGAAGAGGAGATAAGATTATGGAGGACATCTCGATGTTAGAACAGGGAAAAGTGTGGCAAAACGGGTCAAGATGTTGGTAAATATAAGGACGGTGGGGAAGAACATTTATAAGCCAAAAAAAAGTTAAATAAATGCATAAAACTAAAATAAAAACGTAATACATGAAGCATGTGGCTAATGAAGTCAGTTCATAAATGTACAGTAATAGAAATAAATGTTCAATGAAGTGTGTAAAGTAGACTAGGACGCAGAATGTGGGAAAAACTATAAACTATAAGGTAACGTAATTTAATTTAAAATTATGAGCTCAGAATATTAATGTTAACCGAAAATGTTAAGTAGGATGAAAGTACAGACAACAGACACTGAAAAAATATAGTTAGTTCGTGATGTGGGTAGCACAGAATGGCGAGGTATAAGGCCAGTGAGTCAGTCACGCCCCGCCGTCGGTAATGTATATATAACACACTGAATAAAACGTATTTAACTACCAGACTTTCTGTCTACCAGTCAATCTCAGTGAATTAATACATCATTAATTGGGTACATAATTATTTAACGATATACAGTTCTGTATTCATATGTAACGAGAAATATACAAGCAGCCTGATGATGCTGCCGTACTTTAAAACATGGGGCTAAATGAACTTGTAACGTTCCTCACACGTTGGGGAGCGCAAATGAAGATACTTCAATTTTAAGACGATTCATCCTCGTTGTGTTATTAACCCAGTATATATATTCAGTATACAGTCACACACAACCTTATTAGTACCAGTTTTTAGGCGTCTAGTTTCGGCTTTATATAAGCCATTATCAGGCCTTGTTTTCTTAAGAACCTTCAGTTGACATTTATTACTGCGAAAAGGTATGAGATAGCATCCTTACAAGATTCACAATACACTACTAAAAAGAATTACAAGAGGACATGAAAATGATACAAGAATTATGTAGTAAAAAGTATATGAACATTTTTGTGTAGTAGATAGAAGGTGTAAGGAGTAAGATATATAAAAAATTGTAAAAACTGTTTAAGAATTCGTTGATAGGCAGTAAAATTGCTCAATAATTGATTTTTACATACATTGGGTTATGTTCCTTTTTGAGGTACGAGAAAATTGTCGTAAAAATGCGGAGTATTCTTACTACGAATATTGACAGAGTGACGTTTCCAAAATGAATAAGTTCTGGAAATTCTTCGTAGAATTTTTGTATGTCTTCTTCACGTATATAGTTATATTATAATCTTGTGTACCTTCATGAGCAATTTATAGAGCAGGTGCTTAATTTAGCCCTTTAAGACCGAAAAATAATGTTTTATTTATAGACCCAGTTCGTACCGCGCAGTACACACTCTACATCACGGTTACAAGAACCAAACATTTGACGTTCTATGGAGCTAAAGGCGCTGTTTGTTCTAAGATCCATGCAAAACACATAAATATACTGTGCAGGTAGCACGTAGAATTTTTGAATCATGAAAGTTGACGTTACATGAAGTAACCATTGGGCTTGAATAGGCTAGAGGTAGGCCTACTGGGTTTCTGGACATCTCATCGTATAGAGTAGCGAACACAATACTAGCAGCAGACCAGGTACATAAACCGAGTCAAATAACGCAGTCGGTATACCAACTCGCTACCGGTAGGATGGTCCGGGGATCGAATCCCGGTGGGGGTGAGATTTTCCGCATCCGTCCAGAACGGCCCTGGGGCCCACCCAGCTTCCTATACAATGGGTACCGGGTCTCTTTCCCACCCACCCCAATCTAGCGCCGAGGTTAAAGACATAGAAGAGCTGTATTCTACTCCTCCTGTGCGCCTTCATGGCAGGTTATAGGGTGAATTTTTTTACAGAAACCGAGTCATCGTACGAGCCATAAACCATCGTCAGAAACAGTGCTCGAATTGGAAAATTTAAAAAAAAAATTAAAGGGCAATGAACAGTCTTTCATAAAGTTTAAATTTAGTGCGTTTGTACCAACCGGAACGCCGTTTCTAACCAATTCGAGCACTGGTCAGGACCCTTACGAATTGACAACATTTGTGCGCTGTTGTATGCTTCAAGATGAAGCGTGTTTAGGCAAGTCAGTAGCACAAAAACTGCATTAAGTTTTGATGGTAGCCTGGGCTAAAGATCAGGAGTTAGTTGCTCGATTCTCACCGCGAATACCCGGCTTCATTCCCAGGACAGTGTGCGTGAGATTTTTGGTAGATAAAGTGGCCCTGGGACAGGTTTCTCTCCAAGTACTTCGGTTTCCCCTCTCAATTCTTACTGAAACAAAGCTCCATATTTATTTGTAATCCAGGGGATGGACAGTGGAACAATAAAGGCCGCAGGCACACAGGGCCATACTCTCCCACACCGCAATTTACGGTTCTGAAAATGATACATTTTAAACTAGTTTCGGCACTTAATTGGATTAGAAATTATATTGGTTCGTTAAAGTACCACAAGCGACACATATATCTGAAAACGAAAAGTCGAGGCTTTTGTAATAGCAGGAAAATACGTGGCAGTAATCAGATCTTAGAATTTATTGCACCAAGTTTAAAAACTACATTCCATGATCGCTACTCCCATTACGGACGGCTCAAGGCAAACTACAAACCCATCACACTTATCTTCATCTCAGAATTCATACCGTTGTTGTTATTCACATTAATTACATACAAAAAACATCAAAACAACATGTAGGCCTACACGTGTCTATTAAATAATCAGGATTCCTTATGGGTAGTGGTCTTAGTCCTGAAGGCGGATGGAGGCGGCGAATGGGGGGGAAAATAACTTTAGACAGCCCACACCGCTGGCAGGTAAAGTGGGGGACGCAAACATCCGACTTCAATAGCCAGACAATGGTGCCTGCGTGTCCGGGAGACGGAACACGTGATGGCGACGACATTGCTGCTTCCGTCCTGTGCTTCATTAAGGGCCAAAACGTATGCGGGAGCTACACACCCCGGCCGGTTTACCTCCGGGGAGGACGCCCTGGGAACCGATGTGATAGGAAACTGGATGGTCTCCGAAGGCGATCTGTGCGCTGTTCACAATTAATAATTGTCTGTCCCTCTCAATTCCCCGAAATTTCATCCCATAATCTAATCACTACAGTAACTGCGCTATCTTGCTTCGTGAGTGTGTACTACTTCAGGCGTGCTCAACCTTGTATGTGGTGACGGCAACTTCAGCAAAATTTGGTCTGCAGAAGGCAACGTGAATACAGAATGAATAAGCGCACACACTACTATACGCATAATTTTACCTGCACGTTTTTATATACATAAAAATACACTGACAATGATAGGAACAATTAATAAAAATGCAATTCACAATATAGTCTAGGATGTCGCTCGCTATTTTAGTGCACTTTTACAAAATTAATTAATAATGCAACGCATGTTTTCATAAATGAACATCTGTGTAAGATTTTAGACTTCTTTCAGCGTTCTTCGACTTTGCGAGGGAAAGGGATGAAAGCCGTTTTTAGGCATGTTCGCAAAATTACGAAAAGCGACTATTAGCTTGGCCAAGTCTGTCTATCCGTCCGTCCATCCGCATGGAACAACTCGGCTCCCACTGGACGGATTTTCATGAAATTTTAAATTTGAGTATTTTTCGAAAATCTGCCGAGAAAATACAAGTTTCATTGAAATCTGACAAGAATAACGGGCACTTTACATGAATACGCATAGACATTTATGACAGTATCTCGCTGCTTTCTTCAAAGAATGAGAAATGTTTCAGACGAATGTTGTAGAGAAAATCAAAACTTACATTTTTAAGTTCAATAACTGTTTTCCGAAAATCGTGCCGTTTATGATATAATGTGGAAAAATGTGATACAGGCAGACAGAGCACAGGTGAGAATACAATACGGCGCCTGCGCACTGCATGCTGGATAACTAAGGCTACAGACACACATTCATAATATGTAATACTTATTGCGTTTCCAAGACAACAATGGTTACGCGAACGCGCCTCAATGTCACGTTATACGTACACTGCCTGTCTTGTCTAATTTCAAGTATCTCCGCGGGCAACATGTTTTTCGCTAGCTACGGGTTGAGTGGGCCTGTGCTAAATACTGTTTAGACATATAACTGACAGATTGAACACCGCTAACACAAAATTTCACCCTTGACAGATCCCAAATCAGCTGCACTCATAACCCATCCTCATAGCATGGTTTCTGACGACGCACATGAAATTATTCTCGTATACTCCACCAGACATTTTCCAACAGATTTCCTTATGAAAATTCAATTATTTGGGCCCCATTATAATTCGATGCCCAGTCAAATGCCGAGCCGAACGTGTACCAAGTTTACGATCTTCTTGCGGTTTGATAGATAAGGCACCAACGGATCCTGAAGATGCTGTTGGCAGACCAAACTACACGGTATCCATCTTAGACGATCGTAATATTGGCTTACATACAATTCATGATCGACTTTTATGTGCACACGCATGCGTGATCTCATAAATAAGATCACATGAGATCAGACGAGTACCAAGCAACTGATTAAGTTATTGTATTTGTGGCGAAAGCTTACGTTATACGTAATTGTTTTGCACGGTGTATGCCTGTGTTATATACCATCAGTGTTTTGGAAACCAGATGGGATTTTATAACAATTTTCTAAATGAAGAATAAAAACCATTTAAAAATTCATACTTTTAATTTCATCATGAACCCTACTTCTATTATTACTACAACTGGGTTTTGTCACTGCATAATTAAAATAAAACATTCAAGCAACAGGACGTTTCTGAGATTTGCTCTCAAACCGTCCTCAGATAAAAAAAAGACGAAATTTGTCATTAATAATAATAATAATAATAATCCAAAATATTTGGAAGATGCCGCATTGTTCACAAATATCTCAGTCTTCAAAAGTCACTATTGATAAAATTTCTAATGACTGGAAAATCCGAAATAATACTGACAAAATAAGATAAAAATAAAAACAGTAATAATAAACAAACATCTGTAAGTGGAATTAACACGAAACAATTTGTAGGTCACGGTGACTGAAATTACCAGTAAAGTAACCCTTCAAAACGCATAACATCCAATTAGCAGTTACGTCACACAGTTCTGGGGGTGAAGAAAATACTTTGAGAATGTGCGTGTCGATGTGTGTGGAATAATAATGGATGAGGAGATGTATGCCCATAATGCGACATCACGTGATCACTTGTATATGTCGTGACATTAGCACCTCGGATAATCATTTGATTATATGGCGCTGAGCTTGGGGGCCTCGTTGCGCCCACGGAGACAAGACACTTGATCTGCAACCGCGTATAGCGGAGTATAATACAGGCAGATATATATTTAAAAGGAAATAATTTGTGTAAATATTTTGTAAAGGTACATGAAAATTGTTGCTCTATCACGAGCTTTTAAGATTAAAAGATGTCAATAAAATTACAATTAAATAATTTGAACTCTCCGAAACGTCGTGCACGTTAAATATAGGTTTACATCAGACGATGGATTATGCCTATAAATTTAGTATACGAGAAAAGACAGATAGATAGGCAAATATGGAAACTTGTTTATTATTCTTGTTGACACTTATTATCATTATTATTTTTTATGGCCTTTATGCAGGGTATTTAAAATTATATACTTAAAACAGACAATGGTTCTAGGGTACACAATGCTACAGTTATTATGTGGTTAGACTTTATGATACGTGTAACACTGTTTCCCATGATAAATGTTCTGTGCATTTACATTGGTACTTTCTGAAGTACGTGTGCAGTACACAATATGCCTGTTTTCTGTACTTCCACGATATCGTGCTTTCCAGGTATGTTACTCAGGTATGTTCTGAATGATTTTCAGATGGTTACAATTGCCCCAGTTAGTACTGGTACCACTTTGTTTACATTACACACTGCAGTTTTCATAGAAATGCCATCTGAAAATGTATGGAATTATACCGAGAGGCTTCGAGTTGCACCTGAGGCTGCTCGTGTCATAGGTCAGGACGGTACTCGACGCCCACTTACCACGGAAGACGGGGTTCGATCCCAGACCAGTCCATGTAGGATTTGTGATGGACAAAGTGGTACTGGAAAGTTTATCTCCCAAACGGTTTTCCCCTGTCAGGATCATTCCCACCAATGCTCCCTAGTCATAGCTACGTATTATGGCTGTTATTTCGTATCAGATTTCACTTAAGCTACTGCATCTTTAGTGCAACATGCAGAATAACGCAAAATTTTCCCCTTTCGACTCATAATTATTAGTATATTAATTATTGGTGTGTCTGTAGAGATTATGTCTTTTGATGTCTTGTGTTTTGTCCTTTACGCTCTTTGTTTTGTATCTATGTACATATGTGTGTATGTATGTATGTATGGACGTAATTATATATGTATATATGTGTATGTATATATACGTATGCATGTACATAATACTTTCGGTCGCACTATGGCCCTGGGGTCGACTCAGCCTCTAACAGAAATGAGTACCACGAATATTTCCTGGGGGGTAAAGGCGGCTGGTGCGTAGGGCTGACAACCTTACCACCTTCATGTGCCGATTGTCTAGAAATTCTGGAAGACTCAACCTCCTGGAACCCTAAGAGCTTGTCCAGGCCTGTAATGGGATTGCTTTACCTTTACGTATGCATGTACATATATATACATATATACATGCACATATACAAGCTTCTTGTGGAACATTTGCCGTTACATGTTAGTAAAACATTGTCGTGTGCTTGGATTTATTAATCTTTAAGAAAATTATGGGCGAATAATAAATTCACAAATTACCTGAACCGACTGAGGAACTAGCTGAGAAACCCCAGACAAGGCTTACTACGCAGTCGACGTGAAGCTTTTACATCTCCGGCCCTCAAGCTAACCATAACCAGATGTTCAGGATTTTATTCTTTTCCGCGCAGAATATGTAACCACTTGAATGTGGTTAACCTGTACTATTAACAGTCATAAGACGATATCGCTCCTGCAACTGTACCATGTTGTGGCACCTTTCCTGGGACACACAGCGATGCTCTCCGCCGGGAGCAGCAGAAGTAAGACAAAATACAGGTGTAGGGCACATACTGTACATCTCTTTGCACATGCGCTAGTGATTACTTTGAAGTTTATATCGACACAGCACTCAACGTACAAATAACGTAGCATGGTGGTGCATTCTCGTAACCACTGTTGTCATGCAATTATTAATCTTAGAAGGGCCCCGCAGCAGAAGCTACGGACGCACCGCAGCCTTAAGGCTTACTGTGCAACTCTGTGATGAAGATGAAGAGAAAGATGATCAGTTTTTTTTATTTTTCCAAGTAATGGAGCACCGGTGATTGACAGGGGAAAACCTAAGTACTCGGGGAAAAACCAGTCCCAGTACCACTTTGTCCACCACGTGAAAGAAAGCGGTTGTGGTCTATTTTAAAGTACTATCCCGGTATTTACCTGGAGGGACTGAGGAAAAAGATGTAAAATTCTGTCAGGACAGCAGATTTAGAACAATAAAGGGGCAAAAAACTAAGATAGGAAGAAGGAGGCGAGGCAGAACATACTGCAGTGAAAGTAGGAGGATAATTAACGAGTTTTTTCAGTTCATATTCTTGTGAGGTTCTGATCACTCAAGAAGCTGGATCTAGTCTTATTATGTACTGGCATGCCGACACACCCTCATAACAGGTCAAACTTAATTATCACGACTTTCGGAATGCCAGGGGCTTAGCCGACAGCAGTGAGCCCTAAATTACCTGCGACTCGATATCTTATTAGCGCGGAATGTCTCTACAGCTGTTTTCCCGTCTCGTACACAGCTAAATTGAGAGACACCGCAAGCAGAACATTTTCTTAACTTGGAATGCTAATTCAGAATCCAAATGTCAAGTACAATATTTTTAACTTGCAGCCATTGGTACACGACTTCCGAATAAGAACGCTAGAAATTATTTTTATGAGCCTGAACCGGCTCTTGGAAGCATCCAATTCTGTTGCTCATTATACTGTATTATTGGCCCCGTGGTCAGTAATGTGTTTATGAGCAGGACCGTGATTCGTCCGATTCATTTAATGACGCACAAGCTTTATATGGATGATAACGCCATCACGCGCACATTAGCTAGTAATAATGCTGTTCACGGAACTCATGCAGATCAAGGACGTTACACGCAGCGCATAAAAGGAAGGCTTAGTGACGAAGCCACGGAATGGACGAAGAAGGAATCGGGGACTGATGCCGGCAGGGTAAAGAAAATCTTCTCGAAAATATCCAGACTGACTCTGGGAAGCACCCAGCATCATTGGGTGTGGGGAGCTTTTTCTCCGGAGGGTAAAGCGGTTTGGGGTGTGAATCTGACCACTCACCCCATTTAGTTCCTTTAGTGCCCATGTATAGCAGGAGTAATTCCACAAAGCCTCCAGATTCAGGCGCAAGTAACCTTAAAGAGCCTAGGCTGATGTCACAAGTCGGGCGAGTGTGCGAAGTCGTGTGCGCGCAGATCAGTGTGTTTCTGCAATCAGAGCAGTGGAGGTGCCAGTATTGGTCTGCTTACGTAGCAGCTGTAGTCATGTGACTGAGGTAGGAGGGCCGTAAGGTTTGTGAGACTCGCGCTGAAGGTTGTCATGCAAAATGACGGGGACTTTGTGAATGTAATCCTGCTATACTTCTCTACACATCTGTAATATGTAGTCCTTAATTAAGCAAAACGACAACTTTCTTGTTATATTAACGACACTGAGGACTTAGAATCCGTTATATCCAAATGTCCTCCCATATGCAGAATTACTGCTCGAATGTATACTGCGCATCCATTCTTGTCAGTTTCGTAACACACACCTTTGGTTGCAAACCGTATTTGAAGGACGCGAAGAACTGACAGCCACTACCGCCATGACCATTGCTTCTCATCCAGTTGATAGCAACATGAGACTGCATATACCACGACAGTTACAGTTAAGTTTCCATGCATTTAACAATATTTTGTAGAACTCAGTGTTAGCAGTTACACCTTGTTCGCTTGTTTCATCATCCTATCAATCTATTGTATTGTTTCTTTGTTGAATTTCTGCTGCAGCAGCGTTCTTCATACATACGTATGCCTATTGTTTATTGGCTTATAAGGTATAACACATTATGTCTAACATTCACACCTTATCTCCTTTTTTATTTTCAGAATAACCTGCTCAGTCCTAATACTTCTATTTGCCTGTCATCATTGTAATTTATTACTTCCAAGTGAAGTGTCGTTAGTGGGTCAAGGTTTTGCCATTCCAATATATATGTTTAGAAAGACGAACCAGGTTCGTGCATAAACACACACACACAATAATAAAGTAATATTCGATTCGTATGCCGTGAGATACTGATCTACTTTCAATGCTAGTAGAAACAGTGGCATAGCTACGTTTTCTGGCGCCCGGGGAGAGTAATCACAATGGTTACCCCTAACAGAATTCATGAACTCTAAAATAATCACAATTATTTATGGAATTTCCTTATATTCGGCTCAGAAATTCAAAATTTGTAGAGTGCTGAAAATCAATTTTTTCATTTAAAATATTCATTTTGCTGCTCCTTAGACTCTGCTGCGCGGGGAGGCCGCACAACTCGCCCCTAAGTAGAAAATACCCGTTGAAATACAACGAAGGATTTTCTCGTCTCTTCATCTTTCATTCCAACCCTCTCCTTTATCCGTTTCCTATATTTATCTTCTTCCTTTTCTCCGTTAAAATAGTGAATTTAGTTACATCTATATCTTCCAGATGGCACAGTTTCGAACATGGAACGGCCACCTGTGTAACGACGTAAAAACTACACGTTTCCATGGAAACGGCGTCAGAATGTCACAACATACACACATAATCAATCAAAAGCCCAACTCCTATTATATGTATAAACGTGGCTACACGGGTAACTTTCAGAGATGCTAGCCTGTAATTTTTATGCCCTATACCGACCAATAAGCCGATTCCAGTGGCCGCGTGGTCTAGGGCGTGGGTCTGCGGCAGCTCGCTTGCTGGGATTGTGGGTTCGAATCCCACCGGGGCATGGATGTCTGTTTCTTGCGAGTTTTGTGTGTTGTGCAGGTAGAGGTCTCTGCGTCGGGCTGATCACTCGTCCAGAGGAGTCCTACCGAGTGTGGTGTGTCTGAGTGTGATCGTGAAGCCTCGATAATGAGGAGGTCCTGGCCCACTAGGGGCTGTTGCGCCACTGGAAAAAAGACAGCGACCAATAAGACGTCACAGTGGTACGTGCGGTCTATAAAGCGTGCTGGAACACTGGGATCGCAGGTTCGAATTCCGCTCAGGACATGAAGATACGACTGTGTTTTTCTTGTTTTTGTGTTGTCCTGTGCAGGTACAGGCCTTGGGACTAACTGATCCTTTTCCAAGGAATCCTACCAAATGTCTACATAAAAGATTCAGAAAACCCCGAAAACAGGAGGCCTCAGTTGTGTTATCCTATGGCCAATACAATCCTGATTTATGGCGCATTCCTGTCTTTCTCCATCACAACAGTGACGTATGTCAACGTATGTCTTGTAATGCGTATGTAATGTTACTACGTGTAAGGCGACGAGTAACTTAAAACACGTGGCAACCTTGTATTTCATACGGATGCCAGGGAAGCCATGATGAAATTATACGTTTGGCTGTCCGGGTTGTAACTCTTCTCATACGTTGGGCAGTCATCATTCTTTCTCTTTCAGTCCACGTAATTGCAGGCGGTAGGTGCCCCTAGCCACCAGAAGCGAGTGAGCTAGAGAAGTTAAGTATAGGTGCAGCATGGGAGCAAGACGAGTGGGCTGGCTTCAGACTAGCACAACGAGAATAGAAAAAAAGAACAACTTCCCCCCTCCAGCAATACAAGAAGACGAAGAAGATACAGGGACGAGACTGCCCTAAGCGGATTACCTCTCTGCTTCGTGAATGTGACTTCATTGCTAAACTCACAATGCCATCTCTGTTGTTGTTGTTTATATTTCTCTCTCTTTTTTTAGTTTCGTAATCTCATCTGCAGAAAGAAGAAACTGCAACATATACTTTGGTGCTTTCTTATATCTGTTTTATTTTGCACTTCTCCACAATGTGTCATTTTAAGAACACTTCTGAACGTTAGGTGTGTGTATTTATTTTCCTTCTTTCCGGTCATTTTGCGACGTTGTCAATACCTCGGCCTATACAGCCACGATGTTAAAATGACTGGTGAATGACCAAATCAGAAAGTACTTGGAAGGAAGGGGCAGTGGGATAATCGAGATATTACCTTTCAGGAACTTGCTTGCAGGGACTGAGGAGAACCACTAAAACCTGTCACGACAGTCGGTGTCTCAGCCTACATTCGAACCAGACACATCCCAAATACAATTCTAGAGTCCTAAAGTTTATGTTTTATAAGCGCGTTCGCAAAATTGCGAAACGCGATTACTAGGTTCATCATGTCTGTCTGTCCGTCCGCATGTAAAAACTCGGCTCCTACTAAACGGATTTTCACGAAATTATATATTTGAGTATTTTTCGAAAATCTGTCGAGAAAATTCAGTTATTAAAATCAGACAAGCATAACGGGCACTATATAGAAAGACCTATGTACATTTATGATATCTCGCTGAATTCTTCTTAGAATGAGAATTTTTTCAATAAAGATTGTAAAGAACATCAAAACACACATTTCATGTTCAACAAAGTTTTTTTTTTTTTTTCGAAATCGTGCTGTTTATAACATAATGTGGAAAAATATGGTACAACCAGACAGGCGACAGATGGCATTATAATACGGCACAGAAAAGATGCAAGAATACAGATGCACACTCTTAATATTTAATACGTGTTACTCGCGCATGCGCCGCACTCTACATTGCCTATCTTGTTCTGTAGCTGTATTGGGCACATTATTGCTTGACAAGTTAATAACTGCTCAAATACCAAATAAATAGTAAAAAAATTTGTGATGGAACTCAACAAGTTCTTACCGTGTGTCACCTCAGCACATTTCCGCCCCTACCCAGATAAATACAGTTCACAATATCACAACCTGTTTCTCCAAAATGCAGTTAAATATTTTTCCCTATATAAGTTCTTCTCACAAGTTGCATTTTCCTTTAATTTTTCCGACGAAGTATTTGTATGCACTTCTCATTTACCCAATTCCTACCACAGGTTCCATTCATCTGATCATCGTTGATATTTCCTCTCAGTGTCGCAACAGCCCCTAGTGGCCCAGGGCCTCATTATCGAGGCCTCACGATCACACTCACTTAAGACACACGACACTCGGGAGGACTCCTCTGGACGAGTGATCAGCCCGTCGCAGAGACCTCTACCTGACAACACACAACACTCATAAGAGACAGACATCCATGCCACCGGCGGGATTCGAACCCACAATCCCAGCAAGCGAACGGCCGCAGACCCACGCCTTAGACCGCGTGGTCACTGGGATCGGCGATCATCGTTGATTAGATCAACAATATCTCCCGCATGGACTACAATCATGAAGTTCCTCATCACGTAATTTTTTCTGCATCCTGTAACTTCCTCTTCCCTGTCAGGTTCAAATATTCTCCTCCGCCCGCACTTACTTGTCAAGTACCCTCAGCACCCTCAGTCTAGGATACTTTTCTCTTAGAATGCAAGAGGAAATTTCACACTGCCTCTGCCCCAAAGATGGAGGCAGTAAGTTCCTCCTACCCATTGGTACATGTCTATTAAAATACACGGCGTGATGTCACACAAGACAGTAGTAATCTTTAAAACATTCACCGTTTCATGCATCTCGAAAGTTCATTACAGCAGTAACAAAACCGTGCAAGTTCAGTCTAACCTCACATTCTGTTCTTGTCTGGTGAACTTTCAAGATTATCCTCTAATCCATGTCTAGCCATTTTCCATTGAGGTTTTCAGACCAAAATTTTTTAACCATAACTTATCTCACCACTCGTTTCACATAAAACAAACCTCAACACAATGCCAGCAAATATCATTCGTTGGTCCACACTGAACATCTCAACCGGCAGGTTCTAAATAATGACATGTTTCCGTCGACTGGCTAACAGAACCAAAATACTACGTCATCACATTAATTGAAACAAGCAAAAAAAATGTTGTCTATACAGAAAAGTGGCAATGCACAGCAATCTGCTTGTAATGGTCTGGGATTCTAATCTCTGTTACACGCTTACATATAATTTGCTAAAATGATTTTAAAATGGCTTCTGCATTGCAGCTGGTAGGTGCAGACATATTGTGTCGGTAGATGAGTCCCGGGTCGGCACAAAGAGGCGGCAGTACCAATCGCGCTAGAGTAGGGGTAAAAACTATAATGAACAATCCAGTGTATTGTTGCAAGCTTCCACGCTAATGTAACCCAAAATTAATACAACGAAACTAAACTTGACCAGTAATGGTTTCATTGGTATTTTATCGGCTCCGTTTGAACTGCATGTCGTCGAATTGTATTGACTATTCCAAACGATTCAGCTGAAAGTTTATGGATGAACGTAACCAGTCCTGTACCCTGAAGCAGTGGTGATCAACCGGTGAACAGCGGACCCCGAGGGGCCGCAGGTTTATTCCAAGGGAACCACAAGGTTATTGCAAAGGCCCCAGAAATTCACGTAACTCCACAGCAAACCATGCTTTTTCAGGCAACACTTGTTACCTTCTGTTATTGTCTGTATTATTATTATTATTATTATGTTCCTATGTTTCTGTGCTGTCTCTGTAATTGGCCTTATGTCTGTTGTGTCAGCACATTAATAGTGAATAACTGAATTATAATAATAATAATAATTATTATTATTATTTTATAACACCTATTGAACTCTATAACTTCGACTGACGCCAGAAAGCTGGAACGCATTCAGCGGACGTTCGTAGCGCTATGTGAGTGTCGTTTCTGTACTCATGACCAAGTTACTTACGAGGATTTTCTTAAATTTCTAATGATTCGTACCCTGCAGGACAGAAGACTTCTGCTTGATGCTTTATTTTTTATTTCTGTTTATTCAGGTTTAAAATGTTGAATTCTGTTTTGGATACTACTGGTATTCGAGTTCTTCCTCGTAATTTTAGAAACTCCCTGTTTACTGATATTTGTAAAAACTCTCCGTCTGCTGGATGTGTTTCGGCTGCTAGCTGCGTGTGTAAATACATCGATATCTTTAGGAAACCCCACCATTTCTTTAAAACAGATTCTGCGCTACTCTGTGACATTTTGAAATCAACTTATCTACGTTTTTTCAGAGTGTAGGGTTCCGTTATGGTGTTTTCTTCTGCAATATTGTTTTTGTTTTGTCTGTTTAGTGTCTTGTTTTTGTGTATTTGCATTGTTGTTGTGTTTTATTTATATATTTGTGCTGGCATTATAATAGGCAATTGTGCTCTTAAGCCTGCATATTAATAAGTACCCACTGAATTGAATGTGAACCCGTTTACACTGGTTCTACGAATATATCAGTTCCTTGCCGTTACGTATTTTCTCAATTTATGGTAACATGTCGGTGTCCGCGACATTTTTTTCGTTCAGGAAGTCGTCGTAGTAGAGAAGATAAGGAAACGCTAACTTAAGGGACTACATTTTTAAAGCGACGATCTTCACTGACGTAACACCGTGCAGTCGGCCGTGCCATGTCTCAGGCGTTGATTGGCCGGCCTCTCACCGCGGAGGCCCGGGTTCGATCCCGGGGTCAGTCCATGTGGGATTTGTGGTAAACAAAGTGGCACTGGGACAGGTTTTTCCCCGAGTACTTCGGTTTTCCCATGTCAATTTCATTCCACCGGTACTCAATTGCATGGAAAAATGAAAAAAAAAAAACATCATCTTTCTCTTCATCTTCATCACAGTGTTGCACAATAAGCCTTAAAGCTGCGGTGCGTCCGTAGCTTCTGCTGCGGGGCCCTTATTTACACAAAAAAACACCGTGCAGTCTATCAGAAAGGCACCAACATTTCGGAGTAACCTGATGCCGTCACGTTATTCCGCACTGAAGACGGGTGCAGTACATTCCCCCCGTAGCCATTCCACAGGAGGCTTCAAGGGTTCAACTGTTAGTCTGTACATATTGTCCAAGCGTAATACCAGTACCTACACATGCCAGCAAATTGACCCCGGTCACTGAATTCGTAGCCAGTTGCCTTGTTCAATATTTCTGCTTGTTTCAGTTTGGAATTACACACCTCACTAACAAACAAACAACGCCCCGGCACCATGGTCAGCAATCCTTCGTATTCGAAAGAGTCCAAATTAGAATTAGAGCAGGATCGATGAATGTGGACCTGCTAACATTTCCACTCTAGAGTGGCACTTTTTCTGAAACGCAGTCGAACTCGGTTATAACGTCATGAAAGGGACTGAATATTTTGTTTGTTATAAACGAGTAGTGTAATGTTATGGTTAAAAGTGAGGAATTAATTTGTACCACAGAATATCTGACGCTAAAGACGAGGTGTCGCATAAACCGATGTCGTTATAACCGGGTTAGACTGGATTTTTACACTATTACACGTGTTCGCCTTGACGCGCAGAACAACGGTTTATTGAGATGTGGCAAGGAAACCCGTTTGTGCTTGTTCGAATTCGCCGAATCCGAAACTTCTCGAACGAAAGTGAGCACTGGACATTCTACTCTGAAATCAACAGCAGTAGTAGTTACTACACTACAGAAGTATGACAGGTATTGGTTTTGTAGTATAAACATGGCAGCCAATGCAAACAAAATATTAAAAACCGACGTTTTCCGATGTGGACCCTACAAATTCGCTCGGGCCACTTTGCCCACCTAATATTTCTCACCCTACACTCACACACTTTTCTTTGCGTTTTCACAATCGCAGCTGTTAACAAACAACGTTGATAGATTTTTAGCACCGACAAGTAAGGATAAATCATACTCAGCGTCCATTTTACCAAATCAGTGCGGCTAAATGGACTTTGCAGGTATCTGACAAATTCCAGGTTAGCTTCCAAACAACTGTATTTTGATTTCAGGCGTCCGCCGCGATGTTGATAAGATCTGCGCTCTTCTGGGATATTGCGCAGCGTCGAGTGCTAATCCTCTACCGACATTTCGGGACAAACTAAAGGTCAAAGTAGTACAAGCTTCTTACACTTCTTGACCCTTGAAGATGGGACCGATAGGTTGTCCCGAAACATAAATAGGTCTGTCTGCTAATAACATTGAATATTCAGCATCTTTGTACCTGCATCTGGCTCCATGGGGCGGAATCTGCGAGAAGCTAACAGTGACTCAGATAGTCAAGGTACTTCCCATCGTTTATGGAGTCCGAAATTTCAATGCCATGTTTATAAATGTGGATCAAAAGATCAGCCACTTAATTTCAGTTTTACACACACACACACACACACACACACACATATATATATATATATATATATATATATATAAACATAATTTTAATAAGTCAAACGTGTCTTAAATGGAACCTGGGCATAACGGAAACCTGTCTCTACGGGAAACCATTTCGAGTCCCGAGGATCCAAATTTCACGTGCCTGTATTAAAATGAACCTGCCTGCGGCGGAAAAAAATTCGGTAGCTTGCGTCTCCGTTATAGGCAGGTTTCACTGTGTTATTAATATTAGGTCCAAAATTCTTCTCACTGACACTTTCTCGGGCATTTTAAGACTTACTGTTATAAATGTAGGAGAAGGGAAAACATTCTCAACTCAATAATCACAACTAAATAACTAACTACTTGACCGACTGACTACACGGAGAGGAGACCACAATTAGAAGGCAAGAAATTTCCCGCTTATGAAGACGACGAATCATTACAGTGTGCAAATGTCCCTCCAGTGGGCCCTATCCTTAACCAAATTACATTCAGTCAAAGCGGCCGGGGCGTGGCGTTGACCACCCACCCCCATCTAGCGCCGAGGTTAAAGAAAGAGTAGAGCTATACCTCTACTCCCCCTGTGGGCCTTCGTGGCCTGTTCTAGGGAGAACTTTACCTTTACCACGCACGCACACACATACAAACATATTATTTATTTAAGATCCAGTTCATAGTACCCATAAATCTATGCACAGTTAAGCAAACTTGTCTTTCGCCTTAAGATTTTGTGACACAATCCCAGTATACGTTTCTCGCCTCCTGTATGCATGCTACATGTCCTATTCACACAATATCCCTTGTTTTATTACCATAGGGACTTTGATACTCCACCCCATCCCCTCTGTTAATTCGTTTCTCGCAGGTACAAATATTCTCCACAGCATTTGCCTCCCTTAGGCGACACCCCAACTTTCACGCCCGTATAAAACGATCGAAATCCAAAATTACTATTTGCTAGAACTATATACTGACTGAAGAGTCGGTAGTTCTTACGTTCTAGAGCAAGAAACTGTTCTAATACATGATGATACGAGATAAAATTTCAGTTCGTACACTACAGAAAATGCGTTCATACTTAATTAATTATTTCATTTCAACAAATGCACTACACTGTTTTAGTGTTTTCTGTCCTACATATGTTTCGGCGCTAACTGTGCCATCATCAGGGGTGTCGTCAAGAGTTCACAATCTTCAATGCATCCAGTGAACTCTTGACGACACCCCTGATGATGGCACAGGTAATGCCGAAACATATGTAGGACAGAACACACGAAAATAGTGTAGTGCATTTGTTGGAATGAAATAATTAATTAATTACTGAAATGCACGGTATATATATATATAATATAAAGTACGTTCATACTGTTCATGGAAATAGCCGATGTTTATGAGAATTATACGAAACGCATAAACGCAATATGCGAATAAAATTTGGAGATGGTAATGTTAAAGAAGGTAACCCTCTCCTCTAAAGAGTAAAACTTTCTGAAAACTACGGTATGTTATACAGAAAGCCTTCACGAAAAACTTGAAAATACATAAAACTGATTTGTTAAATAAAGCAAGAAAACAGAAGTACCCTAGCAACAAAAGTCAGACTCAGAAATTTATAATGATCTGACCAGTGGGGTGGGGGAATGCAGGCAGGTGTAGCACAGTGTACCCCAGTCGGAGTCACGAAGAGTGCGTCACGAAATCGACGGTACCACTCCTCAAACTGGAGCAGTGCCTCACGTGAAAAACTAAACCGTGACGAATAGATCACGACGTGAAATACACACAAGGCTAGGCCCACAGTTTGCTCATTTAATATAGCAACTCAAATAGGTTTCTTATGTGCTTACTTTGGACGCTATTAACCCTTTACAGCCCAGTGGCAGCCCCACGTACCACCTGCTTTAACAATAAGAGAAACTCTGCACTTTGCCACACAGTGTATTAACGCGTTTCATACAATTCTGAAAGCAAATATCGATTTTTTCCATATAGACCTACAGCATTAACCGACTGGTCTATATAGTGAAGACTGTAAGATTTTCTTTGAGGTAGGAACTAAATTTTTACATATTTGAGATATTCGCTCTTCTACTATGTTACGAGGCGTAGATTGGTTAGTTATTTACCGACGTTTCGGGACAACTTATAGGTCCCATCTTCAAGAGTCAAGCAGTCTTCTTGGACTGCTTGAATCTTGAAGATGTGACGGATAGGTTGTCCCGAAACGTCCGTAATTTCTTGACTCCTAAAGATGGGACCGATAGGTTGTCAAGAAACGTTGGTACATAATTACCAATCTACGCCGCGTAATATCCCGGAAGAGCAAAGATCTCATTTACACCGCGGCGGAAGCCTGAAATCACGTATTTTACATATTTGTTACACGAACTTCGCGCTTAAGAGGGTTAATATGTTAGCCGTTACTAAGGTAAAGAAACCAAGAAGGCAGAGACTGATGGAATATGTAACACATGTGGGGAAATTATTAAAACACAGAATATTTCAGTTAGTAAAATTATTATGGCAACTAGACGAACGTAGGTGTAAATAGGGCAGTCTATTAGAGCTTGAAATAGTATAAAATGGCTCAATGGCTGGACTCTTGTGAACATGGCGACGAAACTGCGGTTATGTTACAAGAGTAACTGTAAATTTTTCAATGAGTGCTTTTCGTTGGTTGGTTGGTTGGTTGGTTAGGTAGTTAGATGGTAGGTAGTTAATCGCCGATACCAGTCGCCGCGCGGTCTGAGGCGTGGGTTAGCGGCCGCTCGCTTGCTGGGGTTGCGGGTTCGAATCCCGCCGGGGGTAAGGATGTCTGTCTCTTGTGAGTGTTGTGTGTTGTCAGGTAGAGGTCTCTGCGAGGGGCCGATCACTCGTCCAGAGGAGTCCTACCAAATGCGGTGTGACTGAGTGTGATCTCGAAATCTCAAAAATGAGGAGGCCTAGGCCCACTAGGGCTGTCGAGCCATTGGGGGGGGGGGGGGAAGGTAGTTAATTAGTAGGTGGTTACATACTTCTTTGGGCCTCAACTGACATGTTTTAAACCTCTGGTTACTTCGTTAACCAATAATACTAACGAACAGAACTGCTAGATTCTTTTTAAACCCCAGAGGTTCATTATCTTATCGCAAGAGCCCGCCACTGATGCTTATCCTCAGCCAATCGAATCTGATCCTGATCGTCCCACTCAATTTCCTTATATTTCCAAGAAACGTAACATGAGATGTTATTGGATAAATCGACAAACTGAGTACGTGTATGTGAACTCGATTGAACTGGCCTAGGAATATGACCAAGTTTCCGCAGTGCTGAAAATTAAGGCTATATTACAGTATAGAGCAGGGCTGGCCAACACATAATTCGTTACGGGCTCGCCTGATGGCCGCACTTGTGTATACACATACCGAAATGCGGGGACGATTGAATTAACTAGAAGGCCGTTATTTATAAACGATAAGTTGCGCTAAAGGTACGGTTGAATGACAAGGCAGTAGGCTATACTTAACTCGATAAAACGCAAAGAATGATTGGTTTACTGTGTGCTGTCTTAAAAGTGATAACTACAATAGCCAATAACAACGTAGCATCTTACAACGAATACGGAATATAACCAACAGTCGCAACAGCAACACCGCAGCATCATACTACGTCACACAACAGAACACGGACTACAGTATAACAAAACCAACGTTTTAACTGTTTTAACAACGTAAAATACTTTTAAAAAATACGACGATCTCATAGACAACAAATTTAACACCCTACAAAAAGTGCAGTGTATACATACCTTCAGCGTAAAATAATAACATCGACAAACAATAATGAATTAACAGTGCCAAATTGGACAACGTAAAGTGAAGTGTATATATATATGTTATCCCTGATGATGGCCACAATGGGGCCGAAACATATGTAGGGTACTAGTGAGAGATCAACTAATTATAATAGTGCAATCGTTGGTTACGTGAGTAAATAGTGATAAGTTATAGTTTGTGAACATTTTCTCTGCCAATAAAGTTAGATTATGTTCTGTAGACCTATTATATTACATTTGTTAAATTGTATTAGTGAAACTATTCAGGTGATGCACGGCTGCAAATACTTTCCACGAGGGCCGCATGTTGGCCAGCCCTGGTACAGAGCATGGGTTTCCAACCCGCAGCCCGCCAGGTTGTATGATGCGTACCCCATATTTGTAAATTATGCATATACTATAAAAATTACACGATATTTTAGGCGGTTATATAGGCCTATACCACTTACTGTTTTTCCATGTGCGGCCCGCGAAACAGCCCACAATGACGGTGCGGTCGTTTGCCATAAAAAGGTTAGACGCTTATGGTAGCGCGGCGGTGATGAAAATTCAAATCTTTAGGAATATGACGTGTAATTTTTTAAAAATGTACCTACATTTCGGAGCAGTTTACCTTGTTGTCTCCATCTGCAGGGTGGCCCTGAGGTAGGCTTCTTGAACTACGTTCAAAATGGAGGTGTCTAACTCGTCCGAAACGTCGGTAACTATTTACCAGTTTACATGGCGTCGTATCCCAGAAGACTTGAGTTTTCAGAAAAATGTCTACACTCGAGATCGAACCCCGATTACCACGTTAGTTCAGCCCATAGCCCAGTCACTATAATGACTAAGCTATCTCAGTTCCCATAAAAATGTAAAAAACAACACTGTATTATGCAGAATGTAATTTGTAACAAATTATTTCGGATGGATTGCATTGTATATTGACAGTCCATCACTCATATTCCTTTGGTCTGCAATTGGGATTCCCAGACATCAATTGCTTATCAGTTGCATCATAAATCCGCTATTTATACCGGGTCAAATTCATGGATTCTTACTGACAGGAGTCAAAACTTTCAGTACCACTAACAGGACATGGATTATTTAAATTCGGTCTGTATCCACTGCCTGTCTGATCGCCATTATGTTACAAACGCCAGCAAATGTTTAAAACACACATTACGTCCTCCCTGACTGCAGAGATCTCTTGTACGCAGTGGATATCTAGAACATTACTGGACGTACAGCTTAATGTACCATAGCATACAATGACATCACATCCCTAAATATTTCCGGTGTTTTATCATTACTGTACACAGACTACGTGATCTGTTGACGACATAAACCTTACAATTTTAACCGGGTAACAGTGGAGCTAGATCCACCAGTAAGGGTTCTTTAAGCACAGAGTTTTGCCATATTCATCACTTCACCATATAAAAAGTGTATCAGTGCACACATAGACACATACACACTTAATCCGCCGAAGTGTTTTAACCTTTGGAGAAAATGATATTACATCTACGTATTACATCTCGTAATTTCTGCAACAGTCAGAAAATCTGCATTTTGCACAAACAGTGTGTTTGTGTGCTTCCTCTGATTCTCAGAATAAACAACGACTAAATTGGCAATTTTAAATTATCTTACTGCATCAGCTTGAGCAGCTGAAATTAAATAACTTGCCTCGTGCGTAAAACACATCCCGTCCATCTGACATTAATTTAATTAAAGTCTCGAAAACATCATTTTCCTCGAAGAACAAGTGGCCTCGCTTAAAAACTGGTAAATGTTACGGACAGTAAAATGTATTTATTATATTTAATTTAGACAGGTATCCGCGCGGTCTCAGGCGTGTCTGCTGCCGCTCGCTTGCTGGGATTTCGGGTTCGCATCGCGCCGCGGGCACGGATGTCTGTCTCTTGTGGGTGTTGTGTGTTGTCTCTGCGACGGGCCGATCCCTCGTCCAGAGGAGTCCTACCGAGTGTGTGTGTGCATGTGTCATTGAATGTGACCAGATGCAACAATAACCCTCTACACCTACAATGAGTATGTAGACAGAAGTCAGAATAAGAAAGACATTTTTAATATATTAATAATAATTTTAATTCGTTAATAAACTCTTTTAAAACATATTTAAAGTGGGGTGGGTCTTAATTTACAGGGCGTCTTAAATTCGAAGTAATACGATATAACACTACTGAGTAAAGGGAAAAAGTAAAGAGGAAAGGGCGTACAATCATGCAGCTACACAAGCGCGTGCGCGCATACACACATACAAAGGAAATTTGCCGTTAAGTATTCCTACGTGTTTCGACGTATAAACCTCAAGAGAAGTTGACGTGCCCAGCAATCTTAGGAACTAACCCCTGACAAGTACTCCATTATGGACAGTGTTGGACTGCCAGGTCACTAACTTCTTCTTCTTCTTCTTCTTCTTCCATGGCGTTACAGCCCGGGGTGGGCCAAAGCCTCCTTCTTTAGGGATTTCATCCCGAAGGTTTCCTGGTCGGTAAGTGTGCATTCTGTAGTGAGTGACCGGCTCACTGACCGCACAAGTTTTTGCTCAATCCTGATGAGACTGCCAGAGCCATCTGGCAGGCAGTCAGGAGACTTGGGTGAGAAATGGCCGCTTGAATTTTGCTTACGGACAATACTGGTGCCAGGTCACTAACACCGGAGGAAAATGAAAGCAAGTCGTTTCTTCCTCATTCAGTAACATCACTAATGATTTGGAATCTTCTCTATGCATTTTGCAGTTAAAACGTCATACAGGCAGGCAGGCAGGGGATCAGGAAGTCTCACCATTCGACTAGGTAGTTACTGCACGCCTGTTAGCATTGTCATTTGTTTTGTTGCAGTTTAATATGATGTCACTTCTAGACCACAATTCGATAGCGGTAATGATCGCATAAGTTTCTTTTCAAATCGAGGGCCAATCTTTGTGTCAGCTGCGAGCAGGTGTTTTTCCAGTGCGTCTGCTCTGATATGAAAAGTTGCTTCAACATGGGTTAGTGAACCACAGATAGGCATAAATGTTCATAACCCAAGCTTCAATTCGGGTCTTGTTTTACATGATAAACATTATGAATTTTTAACTAAAAATAAAAACAAAACATATCAGTATGAAACATGAAAACCCATTTGAAAGTTTTAGAAACTAAAAGCCGAAAGGGACTACAGAAGGGCGCAGAACAATAATTACACAAAAAACGAGCCCCCTTATGTTAAAATGGCACAGAACTGAAAATTTTATCGTGAAATTAAAAATATATGATAGCAGAATTTGAAATTTATGGCACGTAATTTGACCCAGCTAGCGTACTTTGTCATAATCCAGGCTTGATCTCAGGCTATGCTGTAGGACAAACATTTTTTTTAAGTGCAAGAAAAGCGCAAAATGTGTAAAGCAATAAATAAGAAAGTTACTTTAAAAAGGAAATTGAAGTTTTAGTAACTAAAAGCCGAATAGGCCTACGGGATGGCATACAACCATAATTACAGGAAAAGATAAGCCTGCTTGTGTTAGAATGGCATGGAACGTGCACTGTGTGTGCGTGGAATTAAAAATATATGAAGGCAGAATTTGAAACTCTTCATGACATGTAATTTGACTTACACAACATACCCGTTAAACCAATTATTAAATCACATATACCATAGGTCTGTAATCAGCGGCGTGTGACATAAAGGTATGAATCTTTTAAATGACAGCACCAATCAAATCTACATTTCGTCCTACTCCTGCTGTAATTCGATTCTGATTATTTTCACAGGATTTGAAATCATATTTGAATCAATGGCGAAAAGCAAGCCCATTCGGTACAGAAGCAGGTGTGTGCGTTTCTTACTACTACTACTATTACTACTAGTAGTAGTAGTTTTTGTGTTGCACGACTAAAACAGCAAAAACAACACTGATAATAACACGTAAATTTTTACTTCTCAAGAACGACTCCGATTTACGTAGTTAGTTAACAAGGCAAAGTTAGATGATAAATTCACAACCGCGTGGACTCCGACTCATGGAAAACTGGAACAGCGGCGAGCGCTGCACTTGCCTGCCGCCATGCAAAACGGTCTGTAAAGTTGCCAAATAAACTACGGACTTCAACTTAATAGTGTTAAGTTACTGTAAAGTGTAATCGGCGGGTTATGTAGCATGCATAGTTGAGTTTAAAATAGACTATATTCAATATTATGATGACAAATTTCCAGGGAAGATGCTAGTACGGAGAATTAGGCTTGCATGGGAAGATAATATTAAAACGCATCTTACAGAAATAAGCCTAGGCATAAATTTGTTGTGCATATGCGTACTTGACTCAGGCATCGTGAAAGCTTTCCGTGCGACGGAAATAACAGATGGCCACTTATAATTTGACATGATATATTTCGTGCGGAATATGTTATAGAAACAGCCTAACACAAACTACAGGCAAAGCTTTTTCATATATTAACAATTACAATCATGACGCTGATATGAAATTGTGACGTTATATTAGAAATGTAACATAGCCTGAAGTTGTGAAATACCACGTACTAGTGGGAAGTGTGCATAGAGTATGTCAATACTGTGTGTACTTTCTCGTGACATCAATCCATAATCATACCAGCCAGCGGCGACTCGCCCATAAAGACTGCACTGCTGTAAATCGCTCAGAAATTGAGAAAAATTAAAATAAATATCTGAATAAAATTTTTCTTACGAGATGCGTACGATCTTTATAAGAATATGAAAAAAAAAATTAATTCAAATTCTCGCGACGGACTCTAAGCGCTGCGGACAGCGAACGGGCTGTGCCCTGCCCAGACATTGCGCGATGGGTCATCGCAGTTTGGCCGAGTGGTTGGGAAGACAGCAACGGCTTATGTCGCGGTCCGGGCTTGCTGCCTCCATCTTCTTGGACTACCACGAAGATGGAGGCAGCAAGCTCCTCCAAAACGTCGATAAATAATTACCAATCTACACGATATCATATCTCAGAAGATTTCAATATTTAAGTTTTGATGTATCGATGACACAAGTTCGCGGTAGTCGTGCGAAGGAACACCAGAATGCACTCCATTGTTTTGATCGGCGAGAGTTGCTTCTTTTTTTGAATATGCTTTATGTAATACACGTTCAGACATTTCCTTCCCCACGGTGATAGGAGCTGAAGTACAGTTCAGTCACGCGGACCTGGTTACGGTACGTTGCACCTACGTGTAGATGTGACTTACTTAGAACAAAACTTTAGAGCGCGGTTTAAGCAAACGGCAAGACAAAAGTAACAGTTGTCTCGAAACTAATATACTCTACCTGACTGCGCACTAAGCTTCAACATGTATACGAGTTTTGAAATTTTAATTTTAAATTACATAGCACAATTTGAATGACCACTTTACACGTGTCGGTGGCGCAATTGGTTAAGGCACTTCGCTACAAGCCGCAAGGTCGCGGGTTCAATTCCCGATGTTGTCACTAAACTTTTTCATTGACATAATCCTTGCGGCAGCACTATGACCCTGGGGTCGACTCAGCTTCTAACAAAAATGAGCAGTAGGAATATTTCCTGGGGGCAAAGGCGGCCGGTGCATAGGGCTGACAACCTTACCACCTTCATGTGTCGATTGTCTAGAAATTCTGGGAGCCTCACACTCCTGGAACCCTCAGGCCTGTAATGGCATTGGCATTCTACCGTTAAAATGAGGTCTAAATAATGAGTCTCATCATTACAAATGACGCAGTTAACCGCGGATGCTAAACCCAACAAATGTACTTTACACATATGCCGTTAAGTCCATCAGAGGACAAAGATATCTAATTACGTACAGAATCGGTAGCATGCTTTATCAAACACAATTCATATCCAGGGGGCTGTAAGGAACATCAAGGCGCCTAAATCTGCCTTAAGATCTGTAGTTACATTTACGTACTAAGTGTACCCGTGCGAATAATTCGCATGTAGAAACAATACAATATTTAATCAACAATATTTATCTATATATTTTAAACTTTAAAGCACTTCTCGATATACAGTGCTGTTATCAATCTATCGTGTTTATATGTTATCGATCTTAAATAATTGCAACAGCAACGTTGTCAAAAGGAGAGGATAGAGAAAATTCCACATAGAGCTGGCCATAGGAAAAACCAGAATATGGTGCACATATTAGTTAGTTTAGTTTAGTTACTTCCTGTCGCTCCTTGCGGAGCATAGGGCCTCCTTTCAGAGGTTTCTTGGTCTGGAAGTGTGCATTCCGTAGTGGGTGACCAGTCCACTGACTGCACAATTTCTACTCATCCTGATATGACTGCCAGAGCCATCTAGCAGTCAATCAGGAGACTTGGGTGAGAAATGGCCGCTGAATTTTGCTTACGAAACATCTCATTTCATGCTCGTAAGGTTCTTTTACATGCCGTAAATCTAAGACATGGGACCGACGGCTTTACTTCCCCTCCCCTCCGCTACGGATTTTTATGACCCTTAAAAATCCATCGACCTCGGCCGGGATTGAAACCGCGAACCTTGGGTCCAGTGGCGAGCACGCTAACCACTAGTCCACCGAGGGCGTTTAAACGTCTGCCTTTGAGCATTATTAATTGTCACAGCAAACGCTTTTTTGATCGGAAATCGTTTTCTGCACAGTTTGAAGGGAATGTTTAGGGTCTTACTGTAGTAATATATACGCGTAAAATGATGATCAATTGATCAGAAGAAACGTGTAATTAAGAAACAACAGCTTCCTATCACGTTTAAATAAGAAACAAACTTTGATATCGACAATCCAGGAGGCTACGAGAAATACATGAAATACGTAGCTTCCCTTCGCCTCCGATTGAGGCAGCACTGTCAATTTTTAACATTAGCCTCTGTCATTAAATAGACAATTTTTTGAGAAGGAATTAATGAAAACAAACGAAACTGCCATCAATTCCGAATCATAAGCATTCTAAAATTGTCTATTTGAAAAGATCCCTTCGGTATTTCAGTAGATCGTGATGTTGCAAACAAGAATTACCGTACTGATATACAATCATAAAGACCAACAGATCATTACGAAGGCTGTCATAACGGTCGTATGGGTTGTGACAGCAGGCGGATTTATAAGTGGATACTAAGGCCTTGGAAGAAAGTATTTCGTGCAGCTTCAGTGGCGAAGTGGCCTGCACCATGAAGATGGCGGCAACATGTTCCCCTGAAACACACGGCGTTATAACTCAGAAGACAATAGACTGAAGATTGTTACGAGTTCTTTTCAGAAACTGCGCAAAGTGCGTGTTTAATAGACGATTACTGTAAAGGAAAACTACGAAACTCTGAAACCGCTGATCTGATATCGATTAAATTACTTTCAGGAGTATGATATTCGCAATACAAGTAATAGAACGAATTAATGGTAATTCGTATCTATCAAATACTGTGGTCCACTGGGACATGATACAGTGTATTGTGGTATGTGGGTACCACATCAATCACACTATAAGGTATGATAATACATAAGACCAAAATTTGAATATGTCTAGGTCCACTTTTTTTTTTGCGGTGAAGGGCCCCGCAGCAGAAGCTACGGACGCACTGCATCCTTGAGGCTTATTGTGCAACCCTATGAGGAAGATGATTAGTATTTTTTTTCGTTTTTCCTTGTCATGGAGCACTGGTGGAATGAAATTGACAGGGGAAAACCGAAGTACTCGGGGAAAAATCTGTCCCAGTGCCACTTTGTCCACCACAAATCCCATGGAATGACCCGGGCCTCCGCGGTGAGAGGCCGGCGACTAACCGCCTGAGCCATGACACAGCCTAGGTCCACCCTTACTAACATCGAGATTTTTTAACCCCATTAAAATTAGGGGTTCTAAACTTTCATCACTCTCTTAGTCTTTTATATTTGATAAGACAATGAACTCGGTTTGGCACACGTAACGTTGCTGTATTACGCCCACCGACTGCAAGTTTCATTCAACATCTAATGAAATGTCAAGTGACCATAAATCGAGGGTAGATTTGTCACAAACGGGTTATAATCCTGGACGCATACAAATTTGAAGTCCAACACATACAGCAGAATGCTTGACGAGAAACTGTCTGTCGGTCAGCTAGCCTGCAAATTCCTATACACAGAACCACAAATAACAATCCTCTTTCAATGAAGACTCTTCAACACAGAGTCAAGTTTAGAATGGTTCGTAGAATCCTCTCATAATGTTTCTGTACTCCTTTCCTTTCAGCGAGTTTGCCTAGTCACAACTTCAGTGGAACGCTCGGATAACCTAAATGCCGATATCATTTTCAGTGCTACTGACTGACGATAAAAGCAACAGATTAACAACTCTAAATACAGCCATTTCACCACATATGGCCTATACATCCTATAAGAGGGTATATATATTATGTATATATATATATATATACATATGTGCATACACGAAAAGCCAAACAAACAATGAAAGCTATATCATAATACGTCCAGCAGTTGATTCTAGGAGTAAGCCTACCATAAACAAATGGCCTACACAGCTGATCCCTTTACGGATACATAGGCCTATGCAACAACTCGCGAACAAAACACGCACATACCATAACATTAAAAGCCAGACGAAGAGACCAGCTGAAATTCAGCGGAAAATAATCCCTTTTGTACCTTTATCCCTCATTCACTTTCTTCCTTTCATGTGTCTCTCCCCTTCCTTCCCAACTTAATCTGTGTTATGTTCAAACAGTCAATTTATACCTTCATCCTGACAAATCACAGGGTTGAACAGGGACCTGTCACAACTGTAAGTACATAAAAATTACATGTCTGACATAAAACAACATACACATAAAGCCAATCACTGACCGTAACGTGTTTGGTCCTGAGGTTTGTAAGGACGTGTGGGAGATGAGAAAAATCCAGAAAACCAAAGAAAATCGAACCTCTGTCTTTCAGTCTGTGGCCAGTCAATATGCTGCCTGAGGGGTATATCAGTCTGTGGCCAGTCAATATGCTGCCTGAGGGGTATATCAGTCTGTGGCCAGTCAATATGCTGCCTGAGGGGTATATCAGTCTGTGGCCAGTCAATATGCTGCCTGAGGGGTATATCAGTCTGTGGCCAGTCAATATGCTGCCTGAGGGGTATATCAGTCTGTGGCCAGTCAATATGCTGCCTGAGGGGTATATCAGTCTGTGGCCAGTCAATATGCTGCCTGAGGGGGTATATATTTTAGTCTGTGGCCAGTCAATATGCTGCCTGAGGGGTATATCAGTCTGTGGCCAGTCAATATGCTGCCTGAGGGGTATATCAGTCTGTGGCCAGTCGATATGCTGCCTGAGGGGTATATCAGTCTGTGGCCAGTCGATATGCTGCCTGAGGGGTATATCAGTCTGTGGCCAGTCAATATGCTGCCTGAGGGGTATATCAGTCTGTGGCCAGTCAATATGATGCCTGAGGGGTATATCAGTCTGTGGCCAGTCAATATGATGCCTGAGGGGTATATCAGTCTGTGGCCAGTCAATATGATGCCTGAGGGGTATATCAGTTCATAATGTTACTAAAAAGAAAACTTCCCAGCGTCTCCGTAACTACTAATGCATAATTTTTTCTAAACTTTTCTCTTATCAATAAATATCTGAAGTTATCACTAAAATATATAAATGAAATTAAGCATCTGTGTCAAGACTAAACTAAGGCGTGAAAAGGGTGAAGAGATTAGGGAATGTGTGTAGGGATCAACGCGGGAGTGTAAAATGCGTAATCAATGTCGAGAGAGATACAGTCTGCGTTGTTTGGGAGTGCGTACTGAGAATTTGGAATTAGCTACTTCAATAGGCGTCTTTCTACCGTCTTCTCTTAGCAGCTTTTTGTTCCTGGAATTGTTATAAAATTTACTGCCCTCAAACAGTCTGGTGATTACACCCTGCTTTCATTTCGTCAGACACCTGTGGGAAAGAGACATGCACTCGTTTGGCTGTTAATACACTCACAAAAGAAATCATCCATTTTTGTATAGGCACTAGCCTACTAGGATTTTTCTCTTTCTGTCTATTGACTAACAAGAGCCTTATATATCTTTTTTTACTTTGTTACTTTATTGACCTTGAAACCATTATGTTAATCAGTTAAAGCGTAGTAACCATTCATCAAACCATGTTTAATACGTCAGATACATTTATAAACAGCTTTTCACACCGTGACAAAGCAACTGCCATTATATCCGACTCCGAAGATTTGGATTTCAAAGTCACTATAAATCCAATTACACGACAAAAAAACATGTATTAAGAACTGAAATTTCTCTAAAATTATTGAGCCCGACATCAAGGACTTTCTTATCTGATACAGAATCCAAATTTCACTTAGGATGTTTACAGTTTACAGATGTTCTTTACAGAAGATTAAATTGTATAGCTTATAACTCCACATGGTTCAAAATAGGGACCTGTGGCGGATTCTTGTGAACAAGGCAATGGACAATTATTTCCCCTAAAGTGTAGGGGGATTTCTTGATTATATGAGAAAATACAAGCTTCTCAAGCAGGACTCTGCACCAAGAAGTTAAGTTGCTAACAACTCGCAGATTGAATGCAGCAGATAGGTCAAAAGACGGCCAGTTCTGCTTAAAGCGTGATTTTTAGATTAATTTCGTATCAAAATTCAGATCTAAGAAGATGAATCAAAAAGTAAAGTGAATTTGCCTATAGGGGCGCTGTAATCGATGCACTGCTAAAATTAGCGGTTTGTCTCAACAACTAAAAACTAGGCATTGTCGCGACGAGACAGTGTCAGGTTCAGTTAGTGTTGTGTTTGTTTACAAATCTTCTTTAAACATGGCGAAACAGCTTTCGAATTGCACTGTTGTAGAACAGCGAGTTGTGATCCGTTTTTTGTGGTCAAAGGGCGTAAAAACAACTGAAATTTACAGAAGTACGTTAGAGCAATAGGGCGAACACTGTAAGACACAGAATGGTGGGGGGGGGGGGTTCTTTTGCTCCACGACAACGCGCTTCCGCATTCCGCGGCAGCTGCGTTTGAAGCAATCAGGCAGCTGAAATTTGAACTTCTCCCACACCCCCCATATATTCTGAACCTAGCTCCATCGAATTATCACATGTTAGGACCATTAAAAGAAGCCTTGCGTGGACGAAGATTTACCAGTAATGATGAAGTTAAGGACACGGTGCATATGTGGCTTCCATCACAACCGAAATCTCTCTTCGCAGATGGGATCAGAGGCTTGTGAACCGCTACACAGTATGCGTTGAAAGAGAGGTGATTATTTTGAGAAATGATACAGTTCGCATTTGTCAGAGATTCTTGTACACAAAGAAATAAATATATTTATTTATTTTACTTTTTTACTGTTCCTCGTGTACAATTCTTAAAATGATAAATAGGCTGCAGACAAATATTTTTCTCTCCAGACACTTCTGCAGAACAGAAACCGCGCCTACTAACTGCGATGTAGGACGGATTATATGCACAATTCTTTGATATGGTTGTATTCAGTCACAATTACAAAGTGTGCGCTTGAAGATTTCGGAACCGTATGTGAATAAGTCGGCGTGTGTGCTTCCAACACGTGTTCAGGCAATGCTGTAACCGTTCTCGGACAGCACTTAAACGTTGAACGATCCTCCTGCACTGTAGACACAGAGCGTCAGATGCTCCTAGGCGGTAAGCAGCACGCAAGCCAATTATTGACTTATTTGCCACCACGACTACTTGCTGCCGCCACCACCATCATCAAACCCATGACGAGAAAAGGGGTCGACTGAAGCAAGAACCGCACAGGGCGTATTTCTCAGCTGCACGTTCTAATATTACAGCCAGGGGAGCAGCATGAAATGGAAAAGAGTTTCTCGTTTACTGGCAGCACGAACGCCAAACCTGACGTCGTCTTCGTTGCTGCTGTTATTATTGCTGTCATCGTCGACATAATAATAATAATAATAATAATAATAATAATAATAAATAACCACTACCATCGTTGTCGCCGATCCCAGTAGCCGCGCGGTCTAAGGCGTGGGTCTGCGGTCCTCGCTTGCTAGGATTGTGGGTTCGAATCCCACAGAGGGCATGGATGTATGTCTCTTGTGAGTGTTGTGTGTTGTCAGGTAGAGGTCTCTGCGTCGGGCTGATCACTCGTCCAGAGGAGTCCTACCGAGTGTGGTGTGTCTAAAAAGTGTGATCATGAAGCCTCGAAAAACGAGGCGGCCTAGGCCCCCAAGGGGCTGTCCAGCCACTGGAAAAATTCATTGTCGTTACGCACAACCACACAATACTTTACACGTTTCTTCAGTACTGTTGCTACAAGTTGGGAGGTCGCGGGTTCGATTCCCGATTATGTCACTGAAATTCTTCATTGACATAATCCTTCCTCTAACAGAAATGAGTATCAGGAAGGCATCCGGAGCATAGGGCTGACAACCCTTACCAGCTACCGATTCTTTTGAAATTTGGCAGCCTCAACCTCCTGCAACCCTCAGGGCTAAATATTTTCAGAGATGCAAGAGACATGTAATATATATTGGGGAAATACGAAAGTACTGAAAATATTTAGTGGGGAAGCCTTACGAGTGAGAGTTGAGGTTTTTTACAACGGTGACCAGAATCAGCGACTTCTGGGACGTCACACCTTGTAATATAATAGATAGTCGACAAATTTCCGGAGGAACCTGCTGCGAATAGCTTTAGGACAGACAATTAAAATGGAAGCAGCAATTTGCTCCAAAGTTTGGTATGAATTTATTAAACTACATGGTGTCACATCTCGAAATACAGTAATCATACATCATCTGGGATTCCTACGCGTAAATGGAAGGATAATATTAACATGGATGTTTATGAGACGTGAAGTTGATTCAACTAGCTCAAGATCGGGTTCAGTGCAAGAGTACTGTGACATAGTAATGACAATTCTGGTTCCATAAAGCATGGTGGTTTTATTGAGCAGCTGAGCTACATGGTTCCTGGATAAATATACAAAAGCTGCCTTCAGATTTGCAATTTTAGTAAAAGCGACTGTAAGCTGCAGTTAGTACAGTTTGTTAATCACTGATCTACACTACTGAAGTCAGATGTTTAAATTACGAAACGTGTCATTAACTTCTCTAATACCTGCACAAACGCTGTTATTTTGAGTTATACCCGCCTTTCGTGCGCTTCAAATATTTTCCCTATTATGTGTCGACACATTAAATGTCAATTCATTAAGCTAGGGTCACACGACATCCCCTCCACTCTGCATTCGTGACTCGTAACAGTGTTCATTTTATGACAATGGGCGTATTAATCTGCTTTTGAATCCGACAGCTGCATAGATAAAACCTAGTAATATTTTAAATTAATCCATAAAATACATATTTATTTATTTATTTATTTATCCATTCATTCTTTTGTTACCGTGAGTTAACCTTTAAATAAGAGGTTTTCTATTCCTTTCCATCAGAATCAGAACCCAGTAAATGACTATCCTACAAACACTACATAAACTAAGCAGTTGGTAAAAGAATTATTATTATTATTATTATTATTATTATTATTACTGATAAGCTTATGTCTCCGGAGCCCTGCTGCTTCTAATGTCCCGGATTGTGGGGTCAGTAAGTGACTAAGGGCTTGACTACCGAAGAACATTGGTTCATATTTTCGATCTCGGTTCTTAGGAAACGCCGGGATATTTCTCCCAGACCACACAGCACATTATAGACAGCAATTTTTCGTAGCCACTCCCTTCAGAACCCCCAAGCTAGCATGTACGTAGTTTATTCCAGTGACGTCATTCTACACCCACGCTTTACGCTCAAGTCCACGTGTTGTTATTAGTTTACTCAACATATTAACACAGGGGGTGCACAAATTTTCCAAATGTCTGGGAGTTACCTCAAAATTCTAGGTGCCACAGAAGAGTGACATGCAGCAAGTTCACTAACAGAGGATCCACAAATATTAGGCGCCTCGGTACAAATTTTATTCGTCCGAGCGACCGGCGCACTGGATTTGCGCACCCTATTATCATCATCAGAACACAAAACTGACTTCCGCGTTTGGAGCAAACGTTCAGTTATGCTCTCTGTATGTTTCAACCATTCATGGTCATCTTCAGGAACAGTATTAAGTCCGTATCAACGCTAAACATTTAAGTTTTAGCTGTGTTCGTGTTTACTGAGTGAAAGAAAGAACTCAAAGAAAAATTTCAATATTTAGAGTGGTTTTAAAATGTATGATTATCATGCAATAAAATACACTTGTTAGGCAATATATATATATACATTATTTTACATTATACTTTCATTACTCCATCATCAGGAAGATACACTTCAATTACATCTTCCTGATAATGGCTGAATCATGGCCGAAACTTGTCGCAGAAAGTATAATGTAAAATAATGTGTACATATATTGCCTAACAAGTGTATTTGTTGGATTATAATAAAAAGTGAAGTAATATAATACATGGAAGATGCAAAATATTAAATCTAAAATCTTACGATTATCTATAACATGTGCCAGAAAAGCACAGCCCGCGGCGCAATCTAAACGGGCCTGTGGCAGTGTTCAGAGCATATTAATTACAATTTGCCTTCTTTCTTTATTCAAAACCAAAGCGTACTAACATAGCAAAAATACTAATTTATTACGGCAATCTTAAGATTATTTAATATCGTTAACCCCAAATATCTACCCAACCTTTTGAAGTGCTCTGTACTTAAATCCTTAAATGTCACGTGAGAATTAGTGCAATGAAAGTGAAAGTGGCTGAATTATTTGTATATTATAATCAAATTCAGAACATTACACTGCGTTTACTCTTTACAGCTGTCGTTGTGACGTCTGACGTTTTATTTTTCCAGCGCTGATAGACGTAAGATCGTTTTATGTATTACAAGAAGGTCATACGACATTCTGATAACTACAGGACTAGAGACTAAGAAGAAATTTGGAAAGAGAGAAAGATGATATATAATAGATGTTGGGTACTTTGTTAAGTGAAATAGGCGGACAGAAGAATAACCATGACCTTCAAAATGAGTGTTTATTTGATGATCTCTGGAAAAATAAACCCACACAAACATATACAACCAATTATATGTTACACATCCTCACGGCAGCTATTCCTAACTAATACATAAATTTCTCATCTCATTTCATCATAAAACTAGCTTCCCATAATCGGCAAGCCAAAAGCATAATTTATTTAACGAGAGTGGTTTCCACGGTCTCTGTTTGACTTGTGTTGTTATTGGCTAATTCCGTTTGTGGAATTGGTTTTCTTTCATTAAATCGACCGCCGGATGTGTCTCTTCTTTTTTTGATATTTCCATTATATTGACTCAGCGGTAGCATGCATGGCTGCTGCTACACCAGATGGCCCAACTCACGCTAACTCTGTTAAATTATTCAACAAAATTAGATCGACTAAGGACGATTGATTGCGTAACGAAAACTCCCTAACTTCTGTGTGTACCCAATATAAAACTAATTGGTAGAAGGATAAACTGGATCTGTTCAAACGTACAAATTCCGATAACCATTTGTTGCTATTATTTCCACAGATCTGCAATAGATTTACCGCATTTCCGTTCACGTTTCGCTAACACATTCTCTTTGTTGTATTTTGTATCTCTATAATTGAAAGGTACTAGTGTACAACGTCTGTGACAGTTTCGTATTTTATAACTGAATCTGTCACTTAAGGGATGTCATCAAATGCACGGCAAGAATAAGTGAGACAAATGATGATACTGAATGCGAAATCTGCGTGTTTACTAAAATTCCAACCCAGATTAGGCGGGCAGTATCTGTACCACACTGCTGGCAAATACAGCGATGCAACAATAGCAACAACAACAACACAAAGGCTATGCATAGTGCAGTCTTAGAGTGTTGCCACCTTGCAGTCTGGTAGGTGTTACCAGCCTCTGCAACAATGTAGCCAGCAAATTCGGGGACAAAAACAGTTTTTTCCTCCGAAATGCAAGATTTGAGGCTCTCACAAAGATGTTACAGAATTTTTTTACTATTACCAACCACTGCACAACAATTCCTTTTACTCCTACGTGTTTCGGCTAAACGCCTTAGCCATCATCAGGGAGTAATTTTTCACAGACTTGCGCAGCGTACAGTATGTCAGTGAATGGTAATATGTATATTAATTACTTACAGCAGGAATCGCTATATAGCACTAATAAATTATTGTGAAGTGGTCGGTAATAAAAAACATATGTGAAACAACTACATGGAATATGTATAATATTAAATATATACGTTAATGAAGCTTCAAGTTTTATGAGGTATGACGCCACATAAAAGTAACAGTCCACGCCATGAAGACATATAGGTGGAGCTGAAGTATAGCTCCACTCATTCTTAACCTCGACACTAGATGGAGGTGTGAGCGGTTAATTTACGTCCCGGCCTCTTTACCCCAGGGAAAAGAACCACAAGTACCCACTGAATTGGAGGCTGGGTGAGACCCAGAACCCGGTCCGGACGTTTCGGATAGTAGAAAAATCTCTTGTCCAAACCGCGATTCAAACTCCGGACCGTAGCCTACTCGCTATACCGACTGTGTTACTCCGGCTCCTACCACACGATGTAGATTGGAAAATGGTTGCCGACGTGTCGAAACAGCTTGTTGCTCCCTTCTTCAAGGTAGCCCACCCAGCCACCTGCAAGATTACACGTTGACCCTACCCAAACGACAATACGACTCTTCATGTACCGTGAAAGACCGACACATAATATATAATAATAATAATAATAATTGGAACATCACACATAATACGGAGGTACTGCAGTCTGAAACTTTAAGCCTGAGCGGTGGGGATTACCGTTGGTTCAAGAGACGTACCGAGGAGAAAAGGCCTGTGACAAGAGACAATATGATGATGATAATAATAGTAATAATCAACAAGAATGAGGTGGGCGGGGCAAGTAGCACGTATGGAGGAGGGGAGGTGCATACAGGATTTTGGTGGGGAGACCTGAGGGAAGGAGACCACTTGGAAGTCCCAGGCGCAGATGGGAGGATAATATTAAAATGGATCTTCAAGAAGTGGGATGGGGGGCATGGACTGGATTGATGTGGCTCAGGATAGGGACAGGTGGCGGGCTCTTGTGAGTGCGGTAATGATCCTTCGGGTTCCATAAACTGCGGGGAGTTTCTTGACTAGCTGAGGACCTGTTAGCTTCTCACGAAGGACTCTGCTCCATGGAGTTAGTTAATAATAATAATAATAATAATTGTATGAAGACATCGAAAACTATATAGAAATTCTGTGAACATACAGAGGTTTACAGATTCATAAAAAAGTCGGGCGTGAATGCAATGCCGATTGCTCTTTCAAGAGAAAGACACACTGACATATCTCAGTGAATCTCTGGAAGCCCTTGATATATCACAATTGACCAAATGGCAGCTATATTAACATTCTTCAGGCAACACGTCACACTGTCTAACTAGAATAGTTCTAAGTAGTCATCTGTAGCTTATATAGCCTACGTTTTTAGTTCTGCAGGAATCGTGTAGTAAGACTCGGATATGTGGTCAACACGAATACAAACAGTACGGTGACAGCAGACTGCTGCTGCTGACAGTAACAAGAAATGTGATGGCATTACGGTGTCATGGGAGCTGATGCCGTGTGGTTTGGCAGATGGTTACCAACGTTTCGGAAAAATTTGCTGCATAAATCTTCAAGATTCTGTCCTAAGCTACAGCCTGCAGGGTCGTCCGAAAACGTTGTTGTGCACCAATCAAAAGCACAGCCTTATATTCCAGAAGACCATAAGCCATAAAGTGAACAGTAATATTAAATATTACAGTAACAACAACAACAGAATTTTTGTTACGACTTACAAATTTTGTTTGAGTTTTCTTTCGATAAGTTGAATGTTTTACACAACGCAAGGACTAACAATTTATGACTTAACGCAGGCAAAATTCTCTTTGCGTTTGCTATCCAAAAACATAGAAACCAGAATATACAGAAATATAACTTTACCTGATCTTTTATACGGGTGTGAAACTTGGTCTCTCACACTGAGGGTTCAACATAGGCTGATGGTGTCAAGAACAGGATGTTGAGGAAGGTATTTGGGCCTTAGAGAAAGGACTTAACAGGGGACTGGAGAAGAGTGCGTAATGAGGACAACCCTGATCTCTACTCTTCATCAAATAGGCCTACTATTCGGGTGAAAAAATCAACAAGAATGACAGGGGCGGGGCATGTGGCACATATGAGAAGGGGAAGGGTTATGACAGGGCTTTGGTTGGGAAACGTGAAAAAAGTGACCACTTGGAAGACTTAGACGAAAATAAAAGGATAATATTAAAAAGGATCTTCTTCAAGAAACAGGATGGGGGTGTGGGTCTGAAATGACCTGACTCAGAATAGGAAAAAGTGACAGGTTGTTGTAAAGACGGTAATGAACTTTCAGGTTCCTTAGACTGAAGGGAATTCCTTGAACAGCTGACGAACTATTAGCTTCTCAGGACCGACTCAGATCCATGAAGTTACAGGTGCAGGTAAAATTCTAACAGACCACAAAGAGACACGTACCTATAGCCAGTAATCTTCAGTGTAAACAGCGTTCGAGAATTGATCATACATATTTTGCCAGTGGCGGTATGAGAACTTCGAGGAACTTGCCTTCATCGTCTGTGCACAGCTAGCTAACTGAATTTATTTTCGTTCAAAAATTTCGAAGATTTACCGCCTGAATGGGAAGGGGGGGGGGGGGAGAAGATCTGTAATACACCTTCTTACACGTTTAAATTTTAAATTCAAAGTTCAAATTTCTTTGTCCACTGGGAAAACTAAACCGCTCCAAGTAGTGACTATTCCGCAGCAATGTTCACCATCCAGGTGCTGTAATTACCGACTAAAATGTGATAAACATCGCATGAAGGATCCCTAATTACTGTTCCAGTTACTCTGGCCTGCACAGCGAATGTACTGCGTGAGTAATCCAGATGATATCAAATTTCTTTTCGCTCACATTACGTCATCCCAGTATTGCATTCCATTATTGGCTATTCGAATTTCCATGTATGTTTATGGAAAAATAATTCCCTTTGTGTCCCTTTTTAGTGACAGCCAAGCTGCTAATGAAGTCTCCCATTGATATTACGGAGCGAATGACAACGAAAATGAAACTTTCTCTATGAACAATGAGTTAATTAAGTTGGACTAGCTTCGCTACACGGATGGGCTAACTCTATTAATACGTGGTCTATCCATCGTAACTGCACGCCTTTCGAACTGAAAAACATCGCATCTCTAATTAATTCGTGGAAGTGGGCCTCTCACGCACTGCCATTTTTTAATAAGTAACCCCACACCTGTATTATGCATATGCCGTGACTAGTCGTTCACATTTGTAACCGTTTTTCTTCCTCACGTTTTTTTCTTCTTCTAGAGACACTCGCATGATTTCATAATTTAATGTCCGGGATTTTCTTTGTGAGACGCAGTTGCTGTTTGAACATGAATTATTACAGGAAAGAAAATAATATAATGACGTGGTCTAGTCAAGAGTCCAGGATTCATATGGAAACAAAGGCCTTGCCAAGTCCTGACATAAGAAATAAACTGGGTACCTTTTAACACGTTAGGCCCACAGCTGACTGAATATACGAGTGTAGGACTAAAGGGTGTGAAAGCCGGTGCTGGGAGCAGAGAACTGCCTTCGTTTTCTCAATTTCCAGTAAGAAACTGGTAGTAAACTCAGTTGGACAGAATGTACTCATACTGGATGGTTTTACTGTGCACTGCAAAATTATTAGCCTATGTCCACCACGTCATTTGCCAAGAGCATAAAGTACGAGGCAACGGCCTGAGAACGAGTGGCGGGAGAGGATTGGGAGACAGAGATAGAGAAGGTTTGTCAGAAGGGAAAGAAACCTTTCCCGAAGGCTGGATTGAAAGTTGAATTTCCATTCATAGTTGACATTTTTCCCCGAGACTTCAATTCAGTTGACTGTACAGTAGCAGCCAAGTTGTTAGCACCCGTGTTTCGTTTGCTGGAAGGTCATGCGTTCGAGTCTGAATCTGAGGCAGGCGATTCTGGCCACGGTTTTCATTCTCTCCTGACAAGATCTAGTAAGTGTATGTTATTGCCCCTAGTTGGTCGCCGACTGTCTTGGTATGCAACACTCACTACGAAGAAGGGGAACGCAATGTATGCCGAAATGTTTGAACAGCTGCAACATACCATGCGCTCGAAACCCCGAATTTATATGCGAATGCTATAACAGCTACATAAAGCGGGAGGGGACAGCTCATTTGCATACCCTTACCGGTTTAAACGTCTAATTACTACTATCTTATTCTACACTAAACAAAGTTACAATCTATTCCATCAGTCGATAAAACTTCTTACACGCGGAGACAAAATGATTAATACTCCACATAACACTAACTGTTCTGTAACCCCCCCCCCCCACATTAGTCCTACTTATTATCTGAAATTATATCAAACACAAAATACTTTCTGCAAAACACAAGATAACCAATATACGTATAACGTAACATTATGGCGTCTTCGCGAAACCATTGTTGCCATGAAAAAAGGAACAATGTCTTCTGAATGTCATGGAAAAGCAACAATGTCGTCCCTTTGTATTGTAGACCTACATGTAGTTGTCAACAATATAAATCCGTTGAATGTAGCCATGGAAAAGCAAGAATGGATTACCTTTGCACTGCTGTCGAGCTACAAAATATTTCGTACATATAAACGCAGTTACGTAAAGGTAAAGGTAGAGTTCACCCTAAAACCTGCCATGAAGGCCCAGAGGGGGAGTAGAGGAAGAGCTCTACTCTTTCTTTAACCTCGGCGATAGATGGTGGTGGGTGGTTAACGACACGCCATGGCCGCTTTACGCCCCGGGAAAGAGACCCAGTACCCATTGTACAGGAGGCTGGGTGGGCCCCAGGGCTGGTTTGGACGTGTGTGGAAAGTTTCGGCCCCACTGGGATTCGATCCCCGGATCGTTCAGCCGTAGCGACTCACTATACCGAATACGCTATCCCGGGCCATATAAACGTACTTAGGTCGTCATGTAAAATTCCCTATACTTTTGTCCGATTTTAACCAAATTTGGAGTTTCTCAACAGATTTTCGTAAAAGTCCCAGTATCAAATTTCACAAAAATCCATCTAGTGGGAGCCGCGCTGATACCTGCGGACAGACGGACGGGCAGACATGACGAAGATAATGGGCGCTTTTCGATATTTATGCGAACGCGCCTGAAAAGTAGAGTTCTTAAATATTACAGTAGATGGCACCTATGACAGTATCTACTGTGCTTTAATGCGTTAACAAATTAAAATACATCCATGCTTCTATCACACGTTGTGCAGATACATTGTTCACAGTGTCTATTATAGTAACTGATGAAATGGCCGCTGTCAGTATGTCAATATCCCACACAATGTCCGCACTACCGTGGAGCCTGGACACAACTCAACAAGTGCACAAACAGCTGGACTCATTCGTGAATGCAAATACGATCGGCAGCCATGTTAACCGTCACAGCACACTACGCGACGGGCTTCAAAATTTATATCCCTTTTATTTTATTGGTTTATTCACTTAAGACTTCGCTATTGTGACTACAATAAAACCATTTACTACTTCTTAATTCTTGGTACTCTCCTACTGTCATTAAGAAACAATGTTACGAAATAAAAAAGAGTTTCCTTATGTAAACACTCAACTTCGCGTACCTCAGAAGACACTACCAACGTCACTTCCACTAGCAGGCTGCTTCACAAATACAAACAGACGGTTACTGCGTCCCTTGTACAGTTACATAGCATCTTATACAGGAACACAGATAGCCTCAACTTTACCTTTTGTATTAACAAGCGTTGTTCTTTCCACTTACTTCTAACAACGATTTCCTATTATCATCTCTGCGCGCCATTAAGAAGATATGTTTAAACAGCAAGAATAAAAAGGGCGCTATCCGCTGGAATTCCAAAAAAAGAATATTAGAACCTAAGAGGTTGGAAGAGACAGGAGACTAGAGAATATTGCATAATGAGGAGCTTCGTAGTTTGTATTCCTCGCCGAATACTATAAGGGCGATCAAATTAAGGAGCATGCGATGGGCGAGGCATGTGGCATGCATGAGAGTGAAAAGAAATGTACAGGCGAACCCGGTTATAACGACATCGGTTTATGTGACACTTCGCATATAAGGTCACATATTCTGTGGTACTAATTAATTCCTCACTGTTAACCGTAACATTATACTCCTCGGTTATAATAACACTGGTTTATAACGACATAAAATATTCAGCCCCTTTCATGACGTTAAGACCGAGTTACACTGCATATAAAGGTTTGGGTACGAAAATATGAAGGAAAGAGACCGCGACCGCTAGAAAAAACTCAGCATAGACGGGAGGAAAATGTAAAATTGGATCTTGATGAAACAGAATGGGAGAATGTGGACGGAATTCATCTAGCTTACGATAGTGGCTACTAAGGAGGGAGGGGGGTGCTGTGAATACAGTAATAAATATTTGGGTTCCATGAAATGTGAGGAACTTGGTTAGCTCAGGATCTATTAGTTTCTCAAAAGTGACTCTGCTCAATGACGTTAGTTAGTTATGTGCGAGTTAGCATTTCTCTGTGACGATGATTGTAATCTATTGCAAATACAAATTTTTGAGACCACATAAGCGACAACAATATAAGACGAAGTAATTTACACATTCGTTTCGCATTATGATTCATGCGCAAAGCTCCGTTGGCAGAGATTTATGCTAGCAACTTCCTAAAACAGCATTAGGCATTATACATATCAGTCAGTTTTGGAAGGGATTCATGGTTTTCCTCCTGCATTTTGTGTTAACCGTGACATCAGTGTTTTGCACAAAAGTGACACATTCCTCACGAGGTTTATAATTTTTGGCTACACAAGTGTATGTTAATTTGTAGGATAAACTGTTTAATTGTAGCCCATAAGAAATGTTAGTGTAATGATAAGTTGTGATTATAACTGGGAGTATATTACAGCGATAGGTACCAAAATCGAGTCAGCGGGTCAATATTTTGATATAAAAAACCCGTCTCCAGTAAAGGGTCTCACTGAAATTGGTATAGTGCAGTCGGTATAGTGAACAGTTACGGGCTGGATGACCAAGAAATCCTGGTTCCATTCCCGCCACAGACAAGAGATTGAAACTCTATCTCTTTTCGAACGCATCCAGACGCGATCTGCGGCCGTCACAACCTCCTGGTCAGTGGGTGTGGGAGTTGTTTCAACGGGGAGTAAAGCGGTGGGGCCCAGAAACTGAACACTCACCTCCTTCTAGTCCCGAAATTAAAGAGTCGCTGAAGCCGTACCTCCACTTCCCAATTTGCCTCCATGGCATACACAAGGATAGGTTTTCTTTACCTTACCATATCAGGTTCTACACTGAGAGAGGCTGAGTCTGTGTTACAAATGCAAAAGTTCAAGCACGTTTGCCAACAGTAAAAATGTGACACAATTTTTAACTATTAAAATCCCTGTGGTATGTGTAGTTTAACCTGCTGTAACATTGAGAAGTTTCGTATTTATCACACAATATATTTGTTTCATATGATTCTCACACTAATTACTGATTATCTCCCTACAATGCATTTGGAGCATAGCCTTGTGTGGGGCTGAAATTTGGACACTTCCGAAAAGTAGATCAGAAATACCTGGAAAGTTTTGAAATGTGGTGCTGGAGAAGGATGGAGAAGATCAGTTGGACCGATCGTGTGAGAAATGAAGAAGTGTTACACAGAGTCAAGGAGGAGAGGAATATCCTACATAAAATAAAAAGAAGAAAGGCTAATTGGACTGGTCACATCTTGCGTAGAAACTGCCTTCTGAAACACGTTATTGAAGGAAATATAGAGGGAAGGTTAGAAGTGACGTGAAGACGAGGAAGAAGACGTAAGGAGCTACTGGATGACCTTAAGAAAACGAGAAGGTACTGTAAATTGAAAGAGGAGGGACTAGATCGCACTCTGTGGAGAACTCGCTTTGGAAGAGACTACGGACATGTAGTAAGACAGACTACGGACATGTAGTAAGACAGAGTACGGAATGAATGAACATATTAACCGGATATTCTCTCTAATGGATACCGAATGTGTTTTCTATGAGGCAGGAACTAAAGTTTTATATAGACTATAATGCAGACGAACGTCAGTCCTCAAAGGGTTAATTCTACTGTCGTGATTTTATACCGAAAATTAGTAACATTCTACAGCTCTTTTACTGTCAGCGTGTTTATGACCTCTGTGTTATAGTGACGATAGTAGCGTTTGGTTATTTTAGGTGATAAAGAGTTTCAGAAGAGGTACTAATGTACTGCAGTGATGGACACTAAAGTTTTCAGCAGCTTTTAATGTCAGTCCAAACTGTTATTACCATGTAGCTGCTGTGTGATGATCCTGACAAGAACAAAACACGTTCCATGTAAGAAATATCTGTCAGTGCTGTAACATCTGTTCCATCGAACAAGCAAGTTACGATAATAACAGGCCTATGACTGCGAGTTGAAAAGGTTTTGTCTCTGTACAGCCGACTGAATAGCTGGTCTTATATCTGTATGAAAAGAAAGGGCATGTCATTCGGGTAGGCTGTTCTTAAAATAAACTGCACTGAAATATTTTACGCTATCCATCTTCCGTGCAATGGGTTGGCTATACAGCATTTAATCTAATTGCACACGTAAACATAAACAACTATCTGTAATCTTTTGATGTTCCTCCTACATGTTTCGGCCCCTTTAGGCCATCTTCAGGGAAGAAATTTACACAGGAATACATTCGTAATAAATCCTGTCAAATATGTTTTTTCTGCAACTAAGCATAAAGCTATCAAGAAATGTAAAATACATGTAACTGATGTACATTTAATACATTTTAGCAATATTTTAGTTGATAACATTGTATTTAAACTCCACATATGCACATCTCTGACAGCGTTTACCCTAAATGTATTCCTTTGTAAATGACCTCACTGAAGATGGCCTATGAGGGCCAAAACATGTAGAAGAAACATCACAATGTAACAAATAGTTATTTGTTATATTGTATTCGATTATTTGCACTAAATACAGCATATGCAATGATATAATTACATTTCTTGGGGCACATATTTGTGCACTGGGACTAAATTAAAGTTATTCCCCTAACTTAAAGGAATAATCATTGTAATGTAATGTGATAAAAATAAATTAAAATACAATAATATACGCCTAATTACAAATGGCAATGAAGGAACTCAAGACGCGTTCAGAAACTAATGCAATACTCACACAGTCTTAAACTCTTAAAGCACAGTGATTGCCACACGAACCATCCGTGTTAGGACTAAATGTCTCGCGATTTATTCCACAGAGTGTATTAATAGGCTATATATGTTTCTTAAAAGAAACAGTATTAACCGACTGGTCTTTATAATGAAGAAAATTTATTGTCTGTGTGGTACGAACTGATAATACAGAGTCAATATTATAATATCGGCAGGTAGCCTGTATTAGGTGCGCGTCATGTAGCGGGACAAAGACGAAAGTAGGAAACAGAAAGTTACGGCGCCTTATGTCGTTAGTCTAACACAGTAGCTGAATAAACGTCGTCGAAGTACTTAAGTTTTAGTCAACCGTCTAATCTCATTCGATACTACTGAACCTCATCAGTCTAAAGAACGTCGACAAACAATAACATACTCTATCTTATGGTATGTGACGCAGTGTAATTTCAAAGCTTAGTACCGGTAATACATTAAACAATTTATGTACTTAATAAATTACATTCAAAAGTAATATAAATTCCTACATCTTTCGACATGGAGGTGCCATCATCAGGGTTATGTGAACAAAAGAATACAAGCCCAGTACGTTTACGTAGGTATTCATTAAATTTAAAGGCCTTCATTACAATGATTAAAATAATTAAAATATTAAAATTCCAAAATTTACAATCACAATATTGTGTATTTAAAATTTTTTAAGTGATAAGTTCTTCACTTGTATATATTTAGGAGTGAGTCGTTCAGTTTTACATATTTTGTTAAACCACATAGCTGCGTTGGTCATAAAAGTCTTTCCTGTGTATTTTTACAGTTATAGATGGCTTTTGCTTGTTGAGCATTTACAATTTTTTGTTATTCATACTGTGCATATTCTTATAATTAATACATTAACCAACCTGTGCACTTAATAAACATGTAGGAGTTGATACTTAGTTTTGAATGTAATTTATTAAGTGCGTAAGTTTGTTAATGTATTAATTATAGGAATATGCACGGTATGAATAACATAAAAAAGTACCGGTGCTTCGGAGGAACCTGCTCCATCACAGTGCTTAAAATCTGGAACCATATCAGCTGTCTCATCTCATTCCACGCTAATGTAACTCTTTGGATTACAAACTTCGTGAGTTTCCTGGTTTTGCTAAAAGCGCTGTATTATCTGTCGGAAGGGAAGTTGGTCTTTCTTTCCTCACGACAATGTGGACGGCATTATGCCCCTGGAAACGCTGCAGCCTCGGTGTCTGGCTGTTTGCTCACTACTTTGAACGTTCCGTGTGGTGGCCTTTAGTCCTTTACGGAAACAAACAAAATGCCTTCGTCTTACTGACGGTAAAAATTGTGTTTATAAACACAGACTCCACCAAGCAAACACTCGCTACTAGAAACATGTTTATTTTCATTCGAAGCGTGTTCTGAGCTAGCAAATGCAAGTTCAAGTTAAATGGTTTTCATTACATAGTTTACTGAAAACAGTGTAGCTTTCTGAACAGTGAAATGAAGCTCAGATGCCGCGATATCACTTGCAGACGCTGAATGTAAAAGGAGCTCATATAAGAGAAAGATGTAGGAGAAAGAAGAACAGGAGGTGGAGGAAGTGAATGGAGATTAAAGAACAAAAAGGGCAGAAGTGGAAATCACGAAAGGGAATGGCAAGGGAAAAAAAAGGAAAAAAGAAATTTATTGTCATATATTTCCAGACCTGCACTGTTTAGACAATGGTCTATCCACAGAAACTGAAATATTCGTGATGATTTAAGCTAACCTTAACTTATCCCTGTGCTTCACTAAGTAATATGCCATACAACCGTATCAGGGAGTGAAGGTATAGCGCCATGCATTCTTAATGTCATCACTAGGTAGGGGTGAGGCTGGTCATAAAAGTCTTAGGTTAAGTTTCATTAACTTAGGTTAGGTTAACGTGCATCGACTTATGTTTGTTTAGGTTAGGTTAAGGTGCATTAACTTAGGTTGGGTTAGGCTGCGGTTAACTGCGGTTATTTGGCAGTAAGTTCTGAGGTTCTCATGGCGGTATAATTGAAGATAGCCGTCTTCTCGAATATGATGACGTGTAGTCGGTAGATGCGTAGAATTTACTGTCGCCGTAATCAATGTAAGAAAACAGCAGCTTCCTCTGAAACGTCGGTACATATCAGCAGAATATACGGCATTGCATTCCAGAAGGTGGCTGTCGTCAATTATACTGTGCGTTTCAACAAATAGAATGCATCCCCTGTGTGCCTATTTTAACATACATTACGACCATCTCCTTCCAAATACCTACCTACTTATGCAATATTATATTACTTCAGCTACTGAAATACTGTCGTTAAGTAATATTAGATTTAAGCAACAAATAATTTTCAGAATTATTTTTCGCATACTGTCCCTTACTGAAGAGAATGCAGTTGACCTGCACAGCGTGGGTAGAGTCCCGTTACACTCGTGACAACGGTCAGGGGAAAACATATAGATCCTGTCAAAAACATGAGTCTCTATCACTGCATGACTTCTTCCCAGTAGTCGCCATTTGTTAGGTGTTTCTTTTATAACAAGCCTAAATTCAAAGTTATGCACAGCTGTAACCATATAGAACACTACAGGAAATAACAGTATTATCTCACACGCACAAAACACGACTGTATTTCAGCTTAATGTACGTTTAAATGGAATAAATCGGTTACTGATCACAAAGGACGGTCGGCTTTCCCCAGCGCAAGCTGTCAAGGTCAAATCGAAACTCCTCAGTCAGTGTCAGTACGTCCTTCGTCCTTAATATAGGCCATGGAAGGAAACCCATATTAGGTGTGGTGTTTGAGGATTATGACAACAAGCGTGAAATGAGTAAAGTCGCATACATAAACTTTAAGGACACTCTCAGTAGAGACTTGAAAAAACGACCCCAGCGTAATCAAATGCCACACTTTACAATTACAGAACCTTTGTCTGTCCGTCCGTCGCCCTGCATGAGATTCTAAAAAATTAAATTTTTCATGTTCGAAATGACGGTAGTGAGGATAATGCTGTCACAACAAGACGGCTACACAAACTTGCGTAATGAGAAGCTTCATAATTTGCAGCCTTCACCAAATATTATTAATGCACATCAAATATTGTGTTTAATTGATACCTACATTACACTAGGCTGTGCACAGAATAATTTAAAGTACTTAACAATGTGGCAAACACAAATTTTGCGTTTCAAGAAGTCTTATTCTAAATAAAAATTACCTAACTGGCATTCATGTACTATTCTTTCTAAATTTTAATCTGTAACCTTTCTCACTCTGTTCTTCTATTTACGCTTAATAATAAATCAGTATCTCCCTATATCCGTGGAAATACTTCTACTTCTGTAATTTAAAATTCTCGTATCTTCTCCAGGCGTGCTGTGGTGCCCATGCAGTCTCGCACTCACTGGGTCTCGCGAGTCCTTCCCAGGAAGTAAAACGCCCGAAGCGTGAACTGAACCACCCATCTCCTTCTATCGCCGTGGTTAAGAATACATGGAGCTATACCTCCATTCCGCCATATTCCTTTATGGCGTGGTGCTTAACTAAGCACAAGGCCTTCTCAGTCATATGTTAGTGCTCGTTCTCATCCCCTGCTAGCCACTTTTTGCTGCTAAATCATCCAATTTCTTGTTTCCACTCTCCTTTTGAGACATAAGGTGCACCTCTCCTGCTTCCTCATATTTTCCATACTCCAGTTTCCACCTAGCTATAATGTATCTATCTTTCCTTCTGCAACATCTAGTATATTCCTCCATGTTCCGTGTGCGTGCGCTTCATACTCTGAAGGAAAAAAAAAAAGGCACCAAGTCTCTCTTTTCGCATATCACAAACAACACGTTTTGTCTTTCAATATCGTTGCATCCCTTCTTCGAAGTATAACTTATATTCCGTTATTTTCCTGCACCTGTCACTGCCAAATGAATGTCAAACGCAATTTCTCCATTTCCTCTCTTACCTTCTTCGTACCAAATATTATTAAGATAAATTCAAGAAAGATGAGATCGACGACTCATGGAATAATAACTGGAAAGATAAGAAGTACACGCATTTTGGTCGGCAATCCTGAACTGAAGGGACCAACTGGTAGACCTGGGTGCAGATGGGAAGCCAATATGAAGACATCTGGAAGATATGGGGCAGGAGGGTGTAGAGTGGATCCGTCTATCTCAGGATAGGGACAAATTATGGTAAAGTTAAATTTTCACATTTTATAAAATGGGGTGGGGGGGGGGGGATTTCTTGAGTACCCGAGTCAGTTTTCCTCAGTTGTAAGGTAATGCAAGGATATAATTAAAAGTCTGGGCACGCCCCCACCCATTCGTGGTAGTCCTCAGCCAAAGTCACCTCCCTCCTAACTAACTAACTAATAACGAACTAACTAGCTAACTAACTCCATGCAGCAGAGTCCTTCCTCAGAAGCTAACAGGTCCTCACCTAGTTAAGAAATTCCCCACACTCTACGAAACCCGAAGGCTCATTACCGCATTCACATAAGCCCATCACCTGTCCCTATCCTGAGGCAGATCAATTCAGTCCATGCCCCATCCCACTTCTTGAAGCTCAATTTTAATATTATCCTCCCATATATGCCTAGGTCTTCAAAGTGGTCTCTTTCCCTCAGGCCTCCCCACCAACATCCTGTATGCGCCTTTCCTGTCTCCCATACATGCCACATGCCCTGCTCATCTCCACTTTCCCCCTCCAGGTCATAAAGGCCTTCAGCCTAAAAGTCCGAGCTACCCTGGGGTCGAACCCCATACATCCCACCGGAGTTTTTCCCCCACCTCAAAGTACATATTGCCTTTTGTAGCAGAAGTCATTACGATGACGTCAAGGCTCTCAGCTAAGACAGACATGTTACTAGCCTAAGCAAAATCCCTGCTACAGTTATAAGGTTTCCGTGTCACGGCCCAGCAGTGCGTCTCACGCGCAGGAATGAATGAATGGACCAAGGGACGTCGACTTGCGCCAATCTCTGTCTTTAGCTTTTCGGTTGGTTTGGTTTGTGGGTGTTTCACTAGCTAAGTTATGCTTAATGGAGTTACAGTAACAACACAGATATGCTGAGATCATTTTGAGGCGTGTATGTCCATAGATATAGGCTTATTATGAATTATTGTCATTAGGCTATTTCGAATAGCGGTAATTAAATAAGCTTGCTTACTGTATTAGCTGATTACGTCTCCTGACTCCTGCGATCTCTACCAAGACGTTTTGATCATTATTATCAACATCACTGTTCATTATGTGTTTTACAGCGTGGGGCTTCCTTTATTTCTTAATCCTCTAAACGTAGCTTGTATTCTACTATTCTATTCCAGGGGTGCACAGATTTTCCAAACACTAATTAGCAGCCACCAAAAAATAAGAGTAATATGAATCAAGTTCCACACTGTGAGCCCACAAATATTAGGTGTCATTGTAAAAAATTTAGTCGCACGGGCGACCTGGGGCACGGGATTCGTACACCCCTGTTTTATACAAGTTTCAAATCGAAAGGTTACAAATTTCAGTCACTTTTACATATAATACTTCAAATATTTAATATTCTTTAGAGTCGGTGTATCGAAGGTTACCTAGTTTTGTAACACCCAGTAAGTATGGCAGACATTTTATTTGTCCTGTTTCTAGTATTCTGGTGGCGTTTCGTTTAATATCAGGCTTCACACCAAATTTTAGAGCTGATTGTGTAGTCTGGTAAAAACTATACCTTCAGGTATAATTCTACCAGACTACACGGCGTCGCATTCCAGATGAAAAAAGCCTCACAATAATCGCCATAAGAACATCAAATCTAACACATGCATCCTTATATCCATTTCCAGTTACAGACATTATATTTTCTTCGAAGGCGTTTAGAAACGCATTTAGTTTTGTTGCATTATTTCTGTATATCTTCTTCATAAAAACGTTTTAAAAGAACAAAATAAAGCATCTACACTGCCAAGAAAACCCTAGAATCTGGCCTCACAGTTTCCTACACAATATCGGAAAACTGAAGTGGAAGTAAAAATTCGTTTCGCAGTCCCGGAAATTGAAAAGACCCACCCTTTTTCTCGGGAATTATTTTTCTTTCTTTAGTAGCACAGGGGGGCTGTTTCGGCTTCTAGTTTCGACAGTGATGTCCTGGAGAGGAGACGGTACAACGCTACGTGGGAAACTGCCCACCGACAGGCATGTCAGCCTGGAGCGTGACAAAATGGCAAATCGAATTGAGGTGGGAAGGGGGGAGGGGGGAATTTCTCCAAGACGAGAAAGGTCAGATGGAAAAAAGATAAAAGCACAGCCAGAATGTGTTATTGTTAGTGAGTTCGGATACTAGATATCGTCTCGAATACACGAGCTGTTAAAATGACAGAAAAATTTAAAGCACAAGTCCCTTGGGTTTACTGCACTAATTTCAAGTCCTCTGCCTTGCTTTCACTTCTGAAGGTTGTGTGTAACAAAATGGTGTCATATAGCCAAAGCCTGTATTTCTCAACACTATTCTTGTGGTGTTTCAGTAATATATATTTTAGTATTATCGTAAAGTTGTGTACATTTGTGTATTATGTGTGTATACTTATGTATATACACGTATGTATGAAGACCTAAACCCTAATGGTTCGAACCCCTTTCTTTAGCAGACAAACAAAATGTTTTCTATTCAGCAAGATATACAATTGTCTCTTGAGACCACAAGCCTGAGATTTCTCCAGTTACAGGCACTTGACATGTTTACAGGCCCCACAGACTGTAGCTGCTATTGACCAGTTTTAACCCAGCATTTGGTTGCGCAAGCCGCAAAGTTGAACAATAAACGCGGGGGTGGTCTAACACCAAGAACGCCCGAATGTATTCCTTGTTCCTGTGGCATCTCCATTCCTTTCAAAAGACTGGCCTAACATAGAATTCAGCCCAACTTTACACAACAAAACTTGTCTGACTTGTCCTTCCAATTTTTTTTTCTCTTACATCTTTCTGTCCTTTCTTACCCAAGGGGACATTTTCTTCTTTTGTACAGCATATTTTTGCTCAATACAAGTTTTCTATTCTTATGCGGCATGCGTATCTATGAGTATGGGGTAGGGTTGGCGGGGTTCCTATACCTTACCCTTACAATTCCGATAAAAACTCGTGTACTTTGGATTGTGCAGGAGACTCACTATGCTTATTCCCTGTGTTGTAAATTGTCCATTGTTCAGTACAGTGATGTCAAACCATCTCGACTTGAATGTTCGGATGAAACACTAAAAACTGACAACAGAACCCCCCCCCCCCAGACGTCTGTTAGCTCAGACTGCAATATATGTGTGCCACAAAGGTCTGTACGTCTTTGTGGAATGAGAGTGGGCTGCAGTTTAAGCTAAAGATAAATGGAAGGGAAATGAAGAAAAAAAAGTTGGAGGAAAGAAAGAGAAAGACGAACAAAAATAAAAAAAAAGGAAGTCAACAGTAATATTATTTGGACCACCACTAACCCCACATAAGGTCATAATATAACCCATTTATCCCACCCCTTTTTCCCTCTCGCTTATTTTCTCTTCGCACTAAAAGTTTTCCAAGCCACAAAACCACTTGCTGCTAGGTCCCCGTGCTTCATATTATTATTGTGGTCGCCTCCACTTATTTTGATATCTTTCCTTCTCTCAAGAAATTGAGGTAACAGCTTATACCAAAGGGGGCAGAAGTTAAAGGAAAACGGAACGAGCTAAGTTGTTAAAAGAGGGCATATGGGTCACGACCTTCCACGGAGAAGATGGAAATTTACGAGTCCTGGATTAAACGAAAACACACTACAAGAAATGCGAATGTAAAATCTGTGTCGCAAGAACAATGTAAATACCGTTCAGCACAACAAGTTACTGAAACCACTGCTTTGAAGTGCTTGCCTCTAGAGAATTTAGCTTTTGATGTACACTTTTGATGACGTGCCACATGCTGTAACACTAAGAAACCCTGCATTTTGCTTGCAAGTTTATTTATAGACAACCATCCTTTGGGATGTGACGACGTGTGGTCTCGTAGCAATTTACTGACGTTTCGGCGGAAGGTACTCCCATTAATTCATAACAGTTTAAAAGAGATTCTGCACTTGCTCCACCAACTTGTCACGCGTAAACTGAAAATTTGAAGACTCAGGCAGGCCTTTTGCGATGTTACTCCATGTCGACCGGTAAATAAGTTACTGGCATTTCGAAAGACGGCCATGCCTTCAATTTCAGTCCACGTACAGAGTCTTCTTGAATTGGTTGACCTTAAAGACGAAGGTACATTATAACTCGAGACGGAGTAACATCCCAGGAAACTTTATTCTTCAGTAACACCGCTGTGAGAACCTCAAATCTAAAGCTACAAACTGATCTGTTGAATTTAAAGATATTTCAGTTTCATATCGTGTCCCAGGTATTTAAACGCACTGAGCTGTTCAACTGGTTTGTATTTAAGCTCAATATGGCTGTTAATGTGTATTCTTTTGGAACACCAGAACTCTTTTTGCAGTTGATTTTACGTGTCATTTTCACCTGTGATCTTTGATAGCTCTGACATTTCAAATAAGCCTTTCTGTAAATGATCTTCCGACCTTATCCGCTAACAAGAAGATTGTTACTAAAATTTTTATGTTAGTTGTTTCTAAGGAATTCTGCCACTTTTCTGCTATGTCATCAATATAGACATTGAAAAGTGTGTATAATATAGTATATCCACCTTATACCATAGGTTATTTGTTATAAGGGTTTTGTTTCTAATTAGAGCACTATTTACATTGCAGTACCTACAAGTAATACTTTTATAATGTTTAAAAAGGTTATTTGGACAGTCTTTCTCTTCTATCATCACCTATGGAAAGAATAAATAAAATTACAGTTTAGCCAGCACCGAATTAAACAAAAATCAAAACCCATCATCATCATCATTTAATGTGGACCTGCTACAACAAGAATAGTGCATGCGTGACTTCAGGCTTCCGTAGCGGTGTAAATGAGATCTACGCTCTAGCAGACCAAGAAGAATTCACTGGACTGCTTGACCCTTGAAGATCGACACGATAGGTTGTCCCGCAACGTCGGTAACTACCAATCAACGCTGCGTAATATCCTAGAAGAGAGATATCTGAAAATGCTGTATTTTTGAGGCACCGTACTCTGGACATGACAAAACTAACAGACGGTAGAAACAGTGGTTCCTGAGGCGGTGACTTCTTCTGGAATGTGACGAAAGGTTCCTCTGAAACGTCTCAATTATCCGCCAGACTACATTGTGACACAGTAATCTTCATGGCATATGGTTATATATTTACGGAAACGCACTTAAAACGTCTCAGATTTTCGTCACTGGTATGTGTATGGCAGATCTGTTAAACATTCCAACAGGCGTGGGTTATACAGTAATCAGGGTGTAGAAGAATTTGTAGGAACCGCTCTAACTATTGAAGGACAAACATGAAGCTTTCAGACGAGAGATAACACACAGGAAGCAAGGAATTGGCGAAACCTTACTTATCTAAATAGGAGACCATCGACCCTGGTTTGGGTGTTCCTATCGTGTAAGCCAAAATTATTTCTAAGAAAAGAAACACACGTGTCATAATACAGGGCGTCCTTTTTATCATGATTTGTAATTCAGCTGGTAGTCCCTCATAAATATTCTGGGTATTTCCTTAACCCTTTAAAAACTGAGACGATTTAGGTTTACAGAATCAGCTCGTACCGCGCAGTAGAAACACTACGTCTCGGTTATAAAAACAAATAAGTGAATGATTTCAGGCTTCCGCCGCTATGTAGATGAGACCTGCGCTCTTCTGGGATATTACGCAGCGTTGAGTGATGGTTCTGTACCGACGTTTCGGGACGTTTCCGGACAACCTTTCGGTCCCATCTTCAAGGGTCAAGAAATACTTCTTGACCCTTGAATATGGACGGATAGGCTGTTCCGAAACGTCTGTACAACCTTCTTGACCGTTGAAGATGGGACCGATAGGTTGTCCCGAAACGTCGGTACACAACTATCATTCAACGCTGCGTAATATCCCAGAAGAACGCAGATCTCAAATATGCGAATGTGGTATAGGGAAATAATGGCTGTTTGTTCTTAGATATATACAAACATAAATGCGCTCTGTCGGCAGAAAGTAGGACATTTTCAAATACAAAACCTGGTGGTACATACTCGTGTATTAACCAATGGGCATTAAAAGGGTAAAAGCTGTTGGCCCGCATGTCGTGCAGCGCGTTACAGCTTTGGTGTAGCCCTGGCCTTTCGGAACTAAGAAGTGAAGGTACCTAGATATAATGCTCAGTTGCTAGTCCAGTCCAGTGACACACTTAAGTGAACACACCAGTAATAACTATAAAGCTTGACAGTCCCCCTTTCGATACCTGGAGTTGAACTAAAATCCCTTTCCTACGTCAAAAGAAACAGCTGCATCATCGATACAAAATGCAGCCGATTATACTATTTAGGGATATAACATCTGTCTATTCTGACAGCCAAACGAGACATAAATACACTCATTTATAACATTCAGTATTTCTTTTTAATTTGAAGCAGGTAGGATATAATCTGTCCAATGTGCTTACAGGATTTGAGGTAGGCATTTTGTTGACCGTCTTGAGTGAATATTGACGTTTGAAAGGACATTCTACTGATTGCAGTGAATGAGTGAGTTAGTCAGTTACTTAGGTACTTCGTAGGTAGTTAGTGAATTTGTTATGTTAATTTATTTTATCATTAAATAAAGGCGTATATGTCAGTTATTTTCTCTTCAGTCTACCGAACCTAATGCGAACACCTCGCCTGTGACACAAATATGCAGTTTACATGATCCATAATTCGTGCATTAATTGAATATATTTTCTCCAATGGCTCGACAGCCCCTTGGGGGACTAGGCCGCCTCATTTTTCGAGGCTTCACGATCACACGTTTTAGACAGACCACATTTGGTAGGACTCCTCTGGACGAGGGACCAGCTCGTCGCAGAGACCTCTACCTGACAACACACAACACTCACAAAAGACAGTCATCCATGCCCTAGGCGGTATTCGAACCCACAATCCCAGTAAGCGAGCGTCCGTAGACCCCCGCCTTAGACCGCGCGGCCACTGGGATCGGCAATTGAATATATAGTATACTCGTATTATATTATATTATAACATTATGGAGTATTTGGTGCACCTTGTGTGGCAGAATTTGTTTATTACAAGTATGTTTAACGTTATGCAATATTAAAACTCAAATTTTGGAGAAACGATCCCTAAGGTAGCGGCTTGTCATGTGTAACTCCTGGCGGAGCCATAACGCACAAGCTGTAATAAGCCACATTTACATAGGCGACGAGTTATAAGAGGTAGGGTATAATCCAGACCCCAGGGAAATCTGAACCACTTGTGTTCTACAATAGACGCCAGCTTAAATGCGCTGTAGTTTGGATGTGACGGTGTTCGGACTAAGACCGAAAAGGATCCTCTACAGAAAACCATGCCCCCCTCTTTGGGCTTTGACAATTAAAACATGATTAACGTGACCCAATTAGCAGGCAGTTTGTTCTACTCTACACACTGCAGAACGCCTTCCGTCACTGCATTCACGTCTGGACACGCTCCTCGAAATTGTGTTGGACAAACTGAGTACAAACAGACGAACGGCCGCAGATGGACTGTCGGCGATATTCTTATCAGATCACTGTCGTATTTAACTTCGCTTTATTTATTTAACTGGAAGCCTGCGCAGCTCAGTTGCTACAGTGACTAAGCTACGAGCCAGGCGTTCTACGAATTGGGGTCTGAAAGTAATATTTCGTATATTCAGAGTATCCCGACCGTCTGTGGGGCCCACCCAGCCGCCTAACCGCCAATTAATTTTAGGGAGAAAAAGCAGCGAACGAGTAAAGCTATGTCTTCACTCCCATGTCAAGGTATGGTGCTTAATTAAGCACAGGAGAAACACTGTATTTTGCATTTAGTTTATTCAACGATGATTTCAATTTAAAGATGGTATAGGGCCAAATGGCCAATCCCAGTGGACGCGCGGTCTAAGGCGTGGGTCTGCGGCAGTTCGCTTGCTGGGATTGTGGGTTCGAATCCCGCCGGGGGGCATGGATGTCTGTCCCTTGTGAGTGTTGTGTGCTGTCAGGTAGAGGTCTCTGCGTCAGGCTGATCACTCGTCCTACCGAGTATGGTGTGTCTGAGTGTGATCGTGAAGCCTCACTAATGAGGAGGCCCTGTCCCACTAGGAGCTGTTGCGCCACTGAAAAAAATAGGGCCAAATGATACGAAAACAGTAAATAATGAACTGGGAAGAATAGGGAAGGAAGCGATAATGGCCGGCTTTAAAGTGCTATCCGGCATTTGCCAATCTCCGGGACGGGATTTCAACAGCGGACACCTATCAAATGATGTGGGCATGTAGCACTCTTGTTATGGACTCAGGAGGTCGGCCAGTACGGGGGAGGGGGGGGGGATGGGATATACAGGGTGATTCAGGAGGAAAGATCGCTACTTTGGGAGGTGACAGTATCAGTCGTTGTGAGAAAAGAAGTTCATATAAACATGTGTCTAATTCTGAATGGTTACCGAGATGGAGCTGTTTGAACCTGGCGCGCACTGTTCTTCCCTACCTCTTCTAACTCCGTTAGATTTTTGTTTGTGGGTTAGTTGAAGAGCGAAGTTTACAAAAGAAAGGTGGCTGCACGAGAAGAATTGCTCGCATATTGGATGCTGCTGCCCGCAGAAAGAAACGTGAAGATCAACTGAGACGAACAACACGCGATCTTCGCACACGAGTTGAAAAGTAAATTTACGTTTACGGTAGGATCTTCGAACATTTATTGTGAACTGTAACAAATTTTTCATTTCTATGTACCAACTTTGTCCTTGAAATATTAGATTAAAATAAAAATAAAATTAACAGTAAGTAATTTATCTTTCTTTATCATTCACAATGCTTTTGTATTTGTAGATTAAAACAGCTCTATCTCGGTAACCATTAAGTATTATACACATTCTGTTACAAATTTATTTCTCAGAATGACTGATACGATCACCTCGCAAAATATTGACCTTTCCTCCTAAATCACCTGTATAGGCATAAAATGAACTTCGTGTCTGTCTGTCCGTCATCATATTTTATTTCCAATATTGGCGACTTGGTATTAAGTCTAAACGCAACTGTTGTCGGGTCGGTTCAGGTGTTGATCTCTGCTAGTCAAGTGTCACAGACATACTATGGTAACGGTAAAGGTAAAGTTCTCCCTAGAACAGGCCATGAAGGCCCAGAGGGGGAGTGGAGGTATAGCTCTACTCTTTCTTTAACCCTGGTACTAGATGAGGGTGGGTGTTCAACTCCACGCCCCAGCCGCTTTACCCCCGGGAAAGAGACCCGGTACCCATTGTATAGGAGGCTGGTTGGGCCCCAGGGCCGGTCTGGACGGCTGCGAAACATACTATGGTAAACTCAGGTAAAGTCAGATATCTAGTAACCGGCTAATGGAATGTACAAGAAAATTCATATGACCCACGTGCAATGTATAAATAACTAACTCCATGGAGCAGAGTCCTTACTGTCAAGCTAAGAGTTCGTCACTAAGCCACAAATTTCCCCGCATTTTATTGTACCCGGAAGTTCCTTACATGTTCACAAGAGCCCGCCGCTTGTCCCTATTTTGGGCCAGATAAATTTAGTCCGCCAATCCCAGTGGCCGCGCGGTCTAAGGCGTGGGTCTACGGCCGCTCGCTTTCTGGGATTGTGGGTTTAAATCCCGCCGGGGGCATGGATGTCTGTCTCTTGTGAGTGTTGTGTGTTGTCAGGTAGAGGTCTCTGCGACGAGCTTGTCCCTCGTCCAGAGGAGTCCTACCGAGTGTGGTGTGTCTAAAGTGTGTGATCGCGAAACCTCGAAGAATGAAGAGGCCTAGGCCCCTAGGGGCTGTCGAGCCATAGGAAAAAGAAAAAAAATTTAGTCCACGCCCTCCATCCTATTATCTCATTTAAGATTACATTAAATACATAGCTCACATAGTATAAGGCAAGTCATTTTCACAGTCTGTCGTGAATGTGTGTCAAAGGTCAGTCGGTACAGTGATTAACCTATGGGAAGGATGACTGAGAAATCGGGGATACCCTGAAGATGGAAACAGCAGGTTCCTCCAAAAAGTTCGTTTCTGCCTACCAGACTACATTGGCTCACATCCCAGACACCATACACTGATACTGACGGTCGTGAGGGCTTCATATTTTCATATGTGGTCTGTCTGGCTCTACCATATTTTTCCACATTATCTCATAAAATGCACGATTTTCGGAAAAGTTATTGAACATAAAAAGGGCGTGTTCATTTTCTCTACATCTTTTATCTGAAACATTTCTCAGTCTAAGAAGAATTCAGCGAGATTTTATCACAGAGGTACATATGTCTTCGCATGTAAAGTATCCATTATTTTTGTCAGATTTTAATAAAACTTGAATTTTCTTGACAGATTTTGGAAAAATACTCAAACATCAAATTTCACGAAAATCCGTCCATTGGGAGCTGAGTTGTACCATGCGGACGGACAGACAGACATGACGAAGCTAATAGTCGCTGTTCGAAATTTTGCGACTGAGCCTAAAAATTATTAAGAAATCTAAACACATGAACAGTTTTCAGTTTGCGATAAGGTGTACATATCTGTGACATTATATTTATTTGCAGCTACAAAGCAAGACAGCATAAAATTATTTTTCCGCAGTACAACATCCTTCAGTGGAATTGAGCGAGCGGTTTTAATTTCCAGAAGGCTGCTGTCTGTGATAGTTTTATTACTTTGTGTATCGTACACAGTTGAGCACAGAATGCTCGACGTACACAAGAGATGTAGAAACAGCGATTACACAAAGTGTTTTTAATCATAATAAAAGAAATCTGCGACTTCAGTGAGAAGGGCCAGTGTTCCCGTGTTCACAGTGTTGTGTCTGTTATAATTGTTGCGGCCCTGGTTACGTAACGAATGTAAATGTGGTTCTTTGTATACGTGAGAAAATCCAGTCCACAAAAACATTACAGACGCAGATACGAATGTCATGAAATCTAAAGAGTGAAACGAACACAGCAGTGCCACACACACCCCATGAATTAGACCATGGGTATTGTGCCTTTACGGAATGTATGACCGAAGAATCTGGGTTACATTCTCGGCAGAGGCAAATTCTTCTCTCTTCTCCAAAGAGTTCGAAACGAATGCGCGTACTGGGAGCCTAAAGTTGACCACTCATATGTATCTAGAGCTAAGGTTAAGCATGCGTCGAGTTATACACCGACTCCCCATATGCCTTCTTGTCGTGTTGTTTAGTTAAGCTCAGGAACAATTTTTTTAGATACGGAGTTTTAAGGAATTCTGTCAAGTATAAAAGACGAATTCCCAGCAACAGAAGGAATAAGCACAATGTACTTGTGAGATTTGGGGCTCTCACGGAGGGTGAGAAACAACGTTATTATCTTCTGGGATGTGACGCCGTGTATTTAAGTAGATGAGTAGTAGAGCTTCCGAGGAATGCCGAAGATATGTTACTCTGAAGACTACGCAATATCAGAAGTCCGAAAACCAGAGTCTAGTAACTTGTAGAACACTACATAGTCATAACTCCGAAAACCAGAATCTAGTAACTTGTAGAACACTATACAAAGTCAGAACTCCGAAAACCAGAGTCTAGTAACTTGCAGAACACTACACAAAGTCAGAACTCCGAAAACCAGAGTCTAGTAACTTGCAGAACACTACACAAAGACAGAACTCCGAAATCCAGAGTCTAGTAAAGTGTAGAGCACAACAGAAAGTCAGCACTCGGAAAACCAGAGTCTAGTAACTTGCAGAACACCACAGAATGTCAGAACCCCGAAATCCAATCTAGTAACTTGTAGAACACCACAGAACGTCAGCACTCGGAAAACCAGTCTAGTAATTTGTAGAACACTACACAAAGTCAGAACTCCGAAAACCAGAGTCTAGTAACTTGTAGAACACCACAGAAAGTCAGCACTCCGAAAACCAGAGTCTAGTAACTTGTAGAACACCACAGAAAGTCAGCACTCCGAAAACCAGAGTCTAGTAACTTGTAAAGAGCTGTATGGAGTCTGCTGTAAACGTAACAGTAGTCTATCACATTAGCCACATCAAAACTAAAAAGCAGGCAGCGGGCGAGAGGATGCATACCGAGGTTATCTTAATATTCATTGGGTACAGACAGCCAGGCTATTTCTGTGTAGGCCTGTTGCGTGCGGCTGACAGCGCACTGAAACACCGTTGTAATGGCCTGAAGATAAAAGCTTTTAAAGGAATCTTGAGGGTAATATTTTTTACAGCAACACTATTAGGAGTCTACTTTGCTGTTAGGAAGACGAACGTTACAGTCATGCGTCCTTAGACATGGACGAAATAATCTTAGGAAAATTCATCAGCTGTATCTATTGACGTCAAGTCTCTGAAAGGGTAAAAGAATTGGGAACGACTTAATTATCACCATCGTCATCGTACCATTTCCAACACAACATTATTCTCCTATTTATTTAACTTCGTAAAGTGTTTCGTTTTCTTGTGCTTTTGTATCTAGAGAGAGAAAAAAAGAACAATTAAGAATTTTAAGTGCATTCCAAATAGAGTACTGATGAGTTTCATAAACACTTCATTTGCTGTGCAAAGTCGACACACACCTGTTCATTAAGATTACGGCCGTCTGGGACGTGACGCCGTGTACGTCGGTAAACAAGTACCAGTTTTTCGGCGTCGGATTCTCAAGGACAGTAATCTAAATATTGCGACTGTGAAAGTATCATATTTCAACAGAACCTATGTTTTACAAAGCCGGAAAACGTAGTCGGGTATAGTGACTAGGCTACAGCTGGACGGTCTGGGGTTTGAATCCCGGCAGAGGCAAGAGGTTTTACGCTTCTCTAAAAACGTCCAGACGGGCTCTGAGGCCCAATCAGCGTCCTATTTAATGGACACCGGGGTTATTTTCCGGGGGTAAAGCGGCCGGAGCGTTATACTGACCACTTACCTCCGTCTAGCGCCGAGGTTAAGAATGGGTGAAGCTACACTTCTATCCCCCCTCATGGCTTCCTGGCGTGGACAGTGAAAACTTTACTTCCTTTAATTTACCTATTTTTACAACTTCCATTTTATGTTGTTCTCCGTCTCTTCGTGCATGAAGTTTTCATATCAAAATTTTGTATGTATGTCTTCACCTCCTGCATCCAAAATAGACCCTACATATACAGTCTCTTGCAACCAACTCTATGGAATACGATCCTTCTTGAGAAGATAAAGTCGCTCATATACTCAAGACAATCCTCAACTCTTAGGTTGGGTTAGGTTAGGTTGGGTTGGGTTAGGTTGGGTTGGGTTAGGTTGGGTTGGGTTAGGTTAGGTTAGGTTGGGTTAGGTTGGGTTTACAGCAGCTACTACTGTCACTGTCCTCAGCCTGATAAATCCAGTCTAGACCTCCACTGTTCAACATAAATTTCGAACGGATGTCACGCTGTGTAGACTGGCCAATACCAATATTTCGAAGGATTTTAGTGCGTTCATCTTCAGGGTTCAGCAATCCGCTCACCTTGGATTACCTGACCTTTAAATTGGAGGCACCAAAATTCCCCGGAACATCGGTAACTATCTGCCAGTCGACACGGCATATCATCCTCAAAAGACTTGAATCTGCAGTAACATCGCAGTAAAAACCCTAAATTTCGAATCAAAATTCGTACTAAGTTATCTTCCCATCCACGACTATATCTTGCAAGTGGTTCCTACCGCACTAAAGAAGCTAATTTCGTAATGACCCAGCTAACTAAGCTTAAGTGAATTACAAATCCCACGGAGCAGGGTTCTTCTTGAAAAGCTGATATTATATCAGCTCGTCAGTAGATTAACTGCTTGTTACGGACAGTGTTCATAATAGCCCGCTTCTCCACTCGTATCTTGATACAGTTGAACAAAATCCACACCCGCACACTTTTAATTAAGATCCATTTTAGTATTATCATGCCATCTACCCTTGTCTTGCAAGTGGCCTATTTCCTTCATGTTTTCGGCCGTAAGTTCTGTAAGCCAATCTTTATTACTGCCATGCGATGTCATCTATCTTAAATTCAAAATTGACTCTTCCTGCCAGCTCCATATGCAGACATGTTAAATTAATCTTATGACACTGGATGTTCTGGAAGAGGGGTGCACAAATGCCGGGCGCCAGGTCGCCGTGGCGAGTAAATTTTGTACGGTGGCGTCTAATACTTGTGGGTCCTCAGTATGGAACTTGTTTCATGTTACCCTTCCGGTGCCTAGAATTTTGAAGCGGCTCCCAAATTTCTTGAGAATTTGTGCACCCCTGGTATAAGAGGTGAGTTCGTCAGAACGCGCTGCCTCCGTCTTACACTTACTGATCCTTCTATATAGGTCTGTGACGATATTTAAAGTATATCCTGTAGTTTAATATAAAAATCCGTCATTCTCATGCGTTTTTCCCTTATAAACGAAACCAACGTAAAAGTATCACTTTTCTTACGTTTATAACAACTTCCAATTAAAGAGCATATCATTCATTTCTGCGCAGTTTCAACACGTATTGCACTAAAAAGGCCAAGAAAAGCATCGAGATGAATTATGCAAGTACCTTTGAAAGGAGACAGCATTACTGTTCATGCAGCACTGAGGGCTTAACGTTTAGTAAACATGACTTAGTACACGCACAGTGCTTCCAGAATGTCATAACAGGGCGTTTAAAAACGTTAGCTTTTATTGCTTGTACCACCACCCACAGCCAACAGACTTCACAGCACGTTCAACGAGTAAGACCCACTCTCACACCATCGTAACCAAGAAAAACCACCCTTTCCACTCCCCAGAGCCCTTCATTTTACTGCGCAGAGCTTTTTGCTTAATCCCTCGACAGAAGCTTAAAACACGCGAAGCGCTAACTCGTACAGTTCGCTGCCAGCCCGCATGTAATCTGCCAGCACTTCCTGCACCTTCTTGTCACTGCGTATACTGAGGCCACGGAAGGAAGTCCCACAGAGGGTGGGGATGACAGTGCTAGAGGCTTCCCTCTCCCTACTTATTACTACATTTCTCTCCGGTCCCGTCAACCCTTCGCCAACCAATCCAAAGCTGTCGCCAGCTGTTTGTCACGTGGTTATCACTACCAACATTCCAGCGAACAGAACAGCTAGAAGGTTGGAGGGGAATATAAGAAAGTACGGTGGAGGGGGAAGCGTAACAACTTGAGGGTGATGTGGAGGGTGTTAATCCAAGGGACCTCTCACTCCGCACTAGGTATAGCATAATTCTCTTTCTGAGCCACATTAAAAATTCAGCGATCCATGACACCCTTCCCACAAATAACTACAGTGGAACCCGGTTATAACGACATCGGTTTATGCGACACCTCTCTTATAGCGTCAGATATTCTGTGGTAACAATTAATTCCTCACTGTTAACCAAAATATTCTACTACTCGGTTATAACAACACTCATTTATAGCGACACAAAATATTCAGTCCCTTTCATGATATAACCGAGTGCGACTGTAACTTCAAGAATAACAAACCCACAAACTGACAAATATTTTCTAACGCTTGAGGTTGTAATGAAGGTGAGAATTCAAACACTGGTGCAACAGTACCAACATTTTGGACTAACAAATTGCCTCCAACTTGAAGATGGAGGCAGTATCTTCCTCCGCAATGCTGATGCCCAACTATTGGACAACACGCTGTCAAACCAGACGACTAAAATGTAAAATTTACACGCCATGTAGGTGCTAATAAACTCAATAACGACGCACTACGGCCTGAGATATCGAGAGCTTCATAAAACAAACCATCAACAAATAAAAAATAAACAGGCAAAGTAACTGAGTAACAACCAGGTCTCCGATTATGCAAGGTGGAAAATGTACAGACCATTGTTGTAAACATTTCTCATGTTCGAGATGCTACATATTCTACCCATCGCATCCTCTTTCGTTTAATGTTCCTAAAAACAGTTAAGTGACACGTACAAATTGAGATCCACCTTGCTAAGTAATTTGCTTGATATTCCTATCACATGCTGCACCTTGACTAATTTTGAAGCAGTATAGGAGAATAAGAAGTGGTTTGCATTTTGACCAACCGTGTCAGGATGCCCATGTCCTACCGAAGTATTTACTATATGAGGTAAATTCACTAACGCCGATCCCGGTAGCCGCGGTGTCTATTGCATAGGCCTGTGGCCGCTCGCCTGCTGGGATTGCGAGTTCGAATCCCGCGAGGGGGCATGGATGTTTGTCTCTTGTCAATGTTGTGTGTTGTACAGATAGAGGCCTCTGTGACGGGCCGATCCCTCGTCCAGGGGCGTCTAACCGAGTGTGTATGTGTCCACGTGTGTGATCAATTGAAGTAATAACCCTCTACACCTACAATGAGTAGGTGGACGAGGTAGAAATAAAAATATTCATTAAGGACTCAAGCGTCTAATTTATTCGCATAATCACTAATGCATTTTAGTGCACTAATTAACTGCAGATGCAGGATGAACTGTGCTTTTATAATAATGAAATAAGACAATTTTAGAAGGCTGCCGGCAAACTAATAAAGTACAATCCAGTCACATGGAAATGAGGCTGCATCACAGAAACTGCAAATCGGACCCATTTGTTTGGCATATACTTCCTCTATAGCTCTGTGACACTGCGTATAGCGCCCCGAGTCGAATGAAGCTGAGAGTCAGCCATCGTAGCATCTTGATGAGATGGACTCGATTTCACCTTATTCGATTAGTGTCCCCGAAGCCTCAGTCTACGACTGTACTAACACATGTAAAGGTAAAGTAATCCCTGTACAGGCCTGGACAGGAGGTTGAGGCTCCCAGGTTTCCAGACAATTGGCACATGAAGGTGGTACGGTTGTCAGCCCTACGCACCAGTCGCATTTACCTCCCAGGAAATATTCCTGGTACTCATTTCTGTTGGAGGCTGAGTCGACCCCAGGGCTATAGTGCGGCCGGAAGGATTATGTCAATGAAAAATTCCAATGACACCATCGGGAATCAAACCCGCGACCGTACAGCTTGTAGCACAGTGGCTCAACCAACTGCGCCGCCGCGACTAACACGTTTGGGGAAATATAAAACACACTTGCTCAGTATGTCTACATAGAGCTGTAATGCATTATATGGCATACAGCCCATATCTACGCGATGATAAAATGATAACGAATCTACTCCAAACATTTGCATAATATTAAACTGAATTAACGTACACATTAATCAATAGCTAGTCTAGCAGTGTGGCAATCACGTCGAATGGATGACGGCTACATGGGAAACTAATTAAGTTTAACTCTGTAAGCACATAATGCAGAGTTAGTGTACATCAACACCATGTACGTGCACACAGATTCTGGTAGGTTACAGTAAACGTTTTGAAAAGGACAGGAGTTATAGAATTGGACATAAATTTCAAATTTACATACATTCATAGACATATGTAAAGGTTAGGTATATTTCTTTCTACTAAAAACACAGCTATTGACACGACACACGTAGAAGTTGTGTGTTTAATAAGGATCAGAATGTAAGCATGTGAATGAGAATAAATCGAATTGATACTGAAGAAATTAAGGAACAGATGAAATTCAGGGAATGTCTGCTGGCATCAGGTTCACAATATTTTATTTTCCCACCTCCTATCTAAAAGTACGACGTTTGAAATAAGACAATTACACCTGGTGCTTTTATTTGGTTATGATTTTGGTACTTTACGGTGGGGTAAAAATATATTTTGAGAAGTCATACACCTGCGAATGTCTTGTGGGAAGTCTTCTGGGATGGGATATTGGGCAGTCCGGCAGGTGGTTGACAAAGTGTCACAGAAATATCAATTGGCTTCAACAGACCATTATTTGCTTTTAGCCACGTGATGATTTACTAAATCTTAAGACCCACTGGATGAAGTTATTGACTGATGCTCTCTCAATAACAATATTTATAAATCTATGACTCACTACTACACATATACCTAAAAACCAGGACGATTAAATCAATCCATATTTTTAATCAATTTTAATGGCCTATTCTGCAGACTTTTTCAGAAATATGTGAAATAAATCACAGATTTACCCCTCTCCAATCTTCAGAACAGAAGTAAATATTCTGGGGAGAACGTTAAAACAGAGGACTAGCAAGAGCCTTCAGAAAGTAGTATATTGAGAAGCTTCATGAGTTATACATTTCAGCAAGTATTATCGGGATAATCAAATCAAAGAAGATTAGGTGAGCAGGACAGAGCATGATTGACGGACATGAGGAATGCACTGGAATTGTAGCTGAAAAGCTTTAAAGAAAAAGAGCATTTGGAGACCTAGACGTGAGCAGAACGATAACAGCAAAATGGGCGTTAAACAAGTAGGGTAATGATGTGTGTGGGTTTACAATGGATTCAACTTTTTCAGGACTGGGTGAAGTCTCGGCCTATTCTGAAAACGACAGGTTAATAAACTTAATGTTCATAAATTAATAACGTCTTAACCATATGAGCAACTAACAGATTTTCAAGCAGGACAGTCCTCCATAAATTTAGTTGCGTAGGCAGAGGCACTTCACACAGGCCAAGACACACAGGGCCTACGTCACAGCAGCAGAGCGGTACAGTCACACAGCAGAGCGGTAAAATCACACAGCGAGCTGTATAGTCACAGCAAGCGGTAAAATCACACAGCAGAGCGGTACAGTCACAAGGCAGAGCGGTACAATCACACAGCAGAGCTGTACAGTCACACAGCAGAGCGGTAAAATCACACAGCAGAGCTGTACAGTCACAAGGCAGAGCGGTACAATCACACAGCAGAGCTGTACATCACACAGCAGAGCGGTAAATCACACAGCAGAGCTGTACAGTCACAAGGCAGAGCGGTACAATCACACAGCAGAGCTGTACAGTCACACAGCAGAGCGGTACAATCACACAGCAGAGCTGTACAGTCACAAGCAAGCGGTACAATCACACGCGAGCTGTACAGTCACACAGCAGAGCGGTAAAATCACACAGCAGAGCTGTACAGTCACAAGGCAGAGCGGTACAATCACACAGCAGAGCTGTACAGTCACACAGCAGAGCGGTAAATCACACAGCAGAGCTGTACAGTCACAAGGCAGAGCGGTACAATCACACAGCAGAGCTGTACAGTCACACAGCAGAGCGGTACAATCACACAGCAGAGCTGTACAGTCACAAGCAAAGCGGTACAATCACACAGCAGAGCTGTACAATCACACAGCAGAGCGGTACAATCACACAGCAGAGCTGTACAGTCACACAGCAGAGCGGTACAGTCACAAGCAGAGCGGTACAATCACATAGCAGAGCTGTACATCACAAAGCAGAGCGGTACAATCACACAGCAGAGCTGTACAGTCACACAGCAGAGCGGTAAAATCACACAGCAGAGCGGTACAGTCACAAAGCAGAGTGATACAATCACACAGCAGAGCTGTACAGTCACAAGCAGAGCGGTACAGTCACACAGCAGAGCGGTACAATCACACAGCAGAACTGTACAGTCACAAGGCAGTAGCGGTACAGTCACACAGCAGAGCGGTACGTCACAAAGCAAGCGGTACAATCACACAGCAGAGCTGTACAGTCACAAGCAGAGCGGTACAGTCACACAGCAGAGCGGTAAAAATCACACAACAGAGAGGTACAGTCACACAGCAGAGCGGTAAAATCACACAGCAGAGCTGTACAGTCACAAGGCAGAGCGGTACAATCACAAAGCAGAGCGATACAATCACACAGCAGAGCGATACAATCACACAGCAGAGCGGTACAGTCACAAGGCAGAGCGGTACAATCACACAGCAGAGCGATACAATCACACAGCAGAGCGGTACAGTCACAAGGCAGAGCGGTACAATCACACAGCAGAGCGATACAATCACACAGCAGAGCGGTACAGTCACAAGGCAGAGCGGTACAATCACACAGCAGAGCGATACAATCACACAGCAGAGCGATACAATCACACAGCAGAGCGGTACAGTCACAAGGCAGAGCGGTACAGTCACAAGGCAGAGCGGTACAATCACACAGCAGAGCGATACAATCACACAGCAGAGCGGTACAGTCACAAGGCAGAGCGGTACAATCACACAGCAGAGCGATACAATCACACAGCAGAGCGGTACAGTCACAAGGCAGAGCGGTACAGTCACAAGGCAGAGCGGTACAATCACACAGCAGAGCGATACAATCACACAGCAGAGCGGTACAGTCACAAGGCAGAGCGATACAATCACACAGCAGAGCGATACAATCACACAACAGAGCGGTACAGTCACGCAGCTGTATTAAGCACAACTTGTGGCAAAAGAGGCGCATGATAACTGCTGTACAAATGTTCACTAAAATCGTCATAACATGGGCACTGTAATATCATCAGAGCAGAATTAACAACCTAAACATGTGACGAGGCCAATCCCGGTGGCCGTGCGGTCTGAGGCCTAAGTCTGAAGTCGCCCAACTGCTGGGTTCGCGAGTTCAAATCCCACTGAGGGCATGGTTGTTCGTCTCTTGTGTTTGATGAGTGTTGTGTATTCCAAGAGGCTGCTGATTCAGCACTTTAAATAATAACACTTGGAAAAATTGAATTGAATTATTAGTATTTCGTTGCCTATGCATAACAGAGTTGGACATTCAGCACCGGGATTTTGCGCGATATGCCCCTACTATCGGTTCTACGTCACGTTAATGCAATACATTTATCAATATTCCTCTTACGCATCCATTCACACAGTTCTCTATATTTTATCTTTATATCTCTGCAACCATCTCTTCTCTAAATACAATTTTCCCTATACTTCAATAAGAAACATTACTGAACCTGGTATCGCCTAATAATTTTCCTCTCGGTAAAGAAACACTTTCTTAAGTGACTTATTACATAAGTCCTCGAGTATTCAGTAGAAGCCTGCTGGCTCAGGACAGAGCCAATTGTTGAGCTTCTTGAACAGGGTAATGAACACTTAACATCCATAAGACCCAACTGTTTCTAGGTCAAGTCCGTAATTAACATCCAAGGAAATGTTAAGATCTACTTGTACACCTTAAAGGGCACAAAATGATGAGTGGTCGTCTTCTGACTAACAACATTAGATATGTAAATATGAAACCACTACTTTGCGTACACTTACACAACACTTGTCTTCATTTTATATTTTTCATTCCGTGGATTGTTGATAACCAATTCACAAAACTCAACCAAAAAAAATGCACAATATTTTTCCGTAACTAACTAACTCACTCCATGTAGCACAGTCCTTCCTGAGAAGCTAACAGGTCGTCAGCTAGTCAAGAAATTCCCCGCGTTTTATGGAACCCGAAGGTTCATTACCGCACTCACAAGAGCCCGCCACCTGTCCCTATCCTGAGCCATATCAATCCAGTCCATGCCCCCCAATCCCACTTCTTGAAGATCCATTTTAATATTATCCTCCCATCTACGCCTGGGTCTTCCAAAAGGTCTCCTTCCCTCAGGTCTCCCCACCAAAACCCTGTATGCACCTCTCCCCTCAACCATACGTGCTACATGCCCCGCCCACCTCATTCTTCTCGATTTGATCACCCGAATAATATTTGGTGATGAGTACAGATCATTAAGTTCTAATGTTTTTCCCTAGATACTTATAATATCACACTGAGTGTTCCTACATGTTTCGATCCACAAGGGATCATCATCAGGGAACGAAACCAAAGCAATACCGCAAAGAAATCAAACCAAAGCAGTACCGCATGAAGCCAAATTAGCTAATTTGGTTTTATGCGGTATTGCTTTGGTTTGGTTTCCTGATGATGATCCGTTGTGGATCGAGACATGTAGGAACATTCAGTGTGATATTATAAATATCTAATGAACAATATTGTGCATTTTGTTGGTTCAGTTTTGCGCCGTCTTTATATTATAAAATTGTGGTCCAGCTAAAATTCCTTATCCACTGTTATCTTGATGATTGTGTGGCCAATTATATCACAAATCACATACTAACACATTCAGTTATCATGTAAGAGGCCTACAGTGTCCAGCTGAGCGCGTAACCCGCACATAACGACTGATGAAGCCACACTTCCTGATGCACTCGGCCCCGTGTTAACGGCACAGAGCGGACAACATCCATTGCTACATAGTTCCATTTCAAATAACTGTACAAAACTATGTTTATACACTGAGCGGATCCGGTTGACTTTGTCATTACCCTCCTTTGGTAAAAAGGGTAAAGTTTTACCTGTCCACGCCGTCAAGGCATATAGGGAGAGTAGAAGTATAACTCCATTCATTCTGAACCTCGGAACTAGATAAAGGTCAGTGGTTAACTTCAGGCCCCGAACACTTTACCCCCAGGAAAGAAAGCCGGTACTCATCGAACAGGAGACTGGATTGGCTCCAGAGCCGGTCTGAAAGTTCTAGAGAAGATAAAAAGCTCTTGCTCCTACCGGGATTCGAATCGCGGACTGTCTAGCCCATAGCCCAGTCGCTATACCGACTCCTCCTCTTTCTGGTAAGCCTTGCTTAATTGCCACAAACTTTTTTTATCTGCAGTTATAATGATCAGCTTTCCAGTGACGATCCTATTCCATGGACCTGTTATTTCGTTAATGATTAAGTGTACGTCATACACAGTTACTCAGAAGCACAGTATGAAACACGCTGTGATGTTTCTTACGTAGTCTGTGAAATAACTCGAGCTCCCTTCCGACTGTTACAGGTCACTGCCTAACTCCCTCATATGTTTCTGTCTGAGGTCGCTTTAAAGGGCATTACTCAGTGTCAAGTGAAAACCGCACCAACGATGATAGCCTTGTTATATCTGCTACCAGATATCACATAATTTGACTTCACGTAGACGTCTGTGCGTCGGCGTAACGAGAAAAGGCAAAAAGGACATGGAGGTCAAACGTAAACTACCAATCTGCACGCCTATAAACAGAGGGGATAAATTTTGGGTCCCCATCCAGCCTGTCAGATGGGCAACCGAGATTAAAGCGGCCGGGGCGTGAAGCTGACCGCTCATCTCCATCTCGTGCGAAGTTTAAGAATGTAAAGATACAGGTAAAGCAATCCCTGTACAGGCCTGGACAGGTCCCTAAGGTTCCAGAAGGCTGAGGCTTCCAGACAGTCGGCACATGTAGGTAGCAAGGTTGTCATCTCTATACACCGGCCGCCTTTACCCCCCAGCAGATAACCCTGGTACTGATTTCTGTTAGAGGCTGAGCCGACCCCAGGGCCATAGCGCGGCCGGAAGAATTAAATCAATAAACAATTCCAATGACTCCATCGGGAAGCGAACCCGCGACCTTCCGGCTTGTAGCGCAATGCATCAACCAACTGCGCCACCGCGCGCCCCAGTTTAAGAATGTGTGGCACAATTATCTACAATCCGCCATACGACTCCGTAGCACGGTACTTAAGGGAGAACGGGGAACACTGTACGTTTACCTTGACAAGTAGAAACACACACAAATGTATTATATACTCATTTATTTGTGGCATGTTTTCACGACGATAGTATTATTTTTGGAAGGAAGCTGTCCCGGCCTATTACATGTACTATTCGACAAAGCGTTTAGGGCCTGAGAAAAACTACAAAAAACCACAGTCAGGATGGTAGGTCCCAGCACAGATTCAATCCGAGTACCTCCCGAATACAATTCTAGAATGTCACTGCTACATCATCCTGCTAGGTGTAAAGGCGTGATATAATTCGGACGCCGCATGAACAGGTCTACCAAATAGGCCTGCGTTATTTGTGGTTTCATTATTTTATTGCTGCTGTGATTGCTTACTGCGGACACAAGCTACACTGTCTATCCTGAATGTGGCTCAGCTCTGAGGCTATCGCTTCTTTGCACTGTAAATTTCACAGCTACTAGTCAAATGTCCTTTAAAAATAGAAGGGGAAATTTTGACAGTTGGCATCCCCAGCTGCGATTTACAGTAATAACCCTTCCGTTGCTTCACAATCACATATTATATCTAGTCTTTCAGGAAACCCTTTGGTTATGACTTCTATGAAGATGTTATTTTTTTTCCATTGGCGCAAGAGCCCCTATTGGGCTAGGGCCTCCTCATTATCGAGGGTTCACGAACACACTCATTTTAGACACACCACACTCGGTACGACTCCTCTGGACGGGTGATCAGCCCGACCCAGAGACCTCCACCTGACAACACACAACACTCACAAGAGACAGACATCCATGCCCCCGGCGGGATACGAACCCGCAATCCCAGCAGGCGAGCGGCCGTATACCCACGCCTTAAACCGCGCGACCACTGGGATCGGCGCCGTTCCAAATATAGTGTACTAATCAGCCACTACTTGCCTCAACACTTAAGAACACTGAATCATGCCCACCGAAGGTTTTTATGGGTTTCATATGATGTTTAGTATAAACAGGATTTACTTCCTCAAACAACATTAACCATAGGCGTAACATGGGGGTGGCAAGGAGGGTGTGGCAAATGTCCTCTCAATATTTTTTCTACCTGAGAATAGTTTTTTTTTTGGGGGGGGGGGGGGGTACTGAGTTGAAGAGGGGCAACATATAGAGTGCTTTTAATACTAAGCAAGTGGCAGGTGTAGTGATAACTCTCCTTTGAAAGATTTATTACATCTCCTTTTAAGCAGATGTCACAGTCTCCTACTAAATAACATAGCAAGGTAGTACTGTCTTTCTTTCCTAGTCTTGACCTCTGTCTACCTACTAATTTTAGGTCTAGAGGTTATTGTTGCACTTTATCACGCTCAATGATACGCTCGGTAGAACTCCTATGGATGAATGATCAGCCCGTCGCAGAGACCTCTACCTGACAAAACACAACACTCATAAGAGACAGTCATCCATGGCCACGGTGGGATTCGAACCCACAATCCCAGGAAGCGAGTGGCTGCAGACCCACGCCTTAGACCACTGGGATCGGCTGTAAGATATGGATTCTGCTATTTCTGACTCTAGTATATATATAATCAGCATTCTCCAGTTCAGGCCTGCTCAACCTTTTGTCCGGAGCGGGAAACTTCGACAAAATTTGATCTGCCTGCGGGCAGCATCAAATTCTTTACACAGAATGAAGAATTCATACGTATACGTGTAATTATGTGTACAGATTTACCTGCGTATTTGTCTATGCATCATACGCAATAAAAATATACTGATAATAATAGAAAACATTTATTAAAAATTCAATTCAAAACATAGGTCAGGGTGGTGCTATTTTTAGCACATTTTTACAAAATAAATTAGTAATGTCTACCTCCATAAATAAACAAATCATAAGTTTTCACAATTGCTTTGGCGTTCTGTTTCAGCTTTGGCAGGGAAGGGTAAATAGTCGTTTTCTCATTTCAAATGTCTCCGGGAGCAACAACACTTTGTCATAGGTAACACGTTGTCCGCGAGCTACGGGTTGAGCGTGCCTGCTCTAGATCGACTTGGCGGTTGTGAACTGAATGCGCAGTGCAGTTGGTGCAGGCCACTTAACAGGAATCAAGGAATGAATAGTCCTTTGAATCAGACAAGCAGAAGCTCTGACAAGTCAAATTGCTGTGCGTCGTTGGCGGTTCCTTCAGACAGACGCAATACCTTCAGTCCTCTCACTGCGCATTATGCGCAACCAGTCGGCAAGATTAAACGGCGTCCGTGTAAAAGAGTTGTTATTTATTGTTACGTAGCACAAGCCTTAGCTTTTCAAACACAGGCAATGTACGTATGAATGTAAAACTGAGGCGCGTTCGCGTAACCACTGTTGCCGTGGAAGTATTACATATTAAGAGTGTGTGTCTATAGCGTTAGTTATCCAGCATGCAAATCGCATGCGCCGTGTTATATTGCCATCTGTGGATTGTCTGGCTGTACCATATTTTTCCAAATTATCTCATAAACGGCACGGTTTTCGGAAGAAAGTTATTGAACATAAAATGTATGTTTTGATTTTCTCTACATTTGTCTGAAACACGTCACATTCTAAAAATAACTCAGCGAGATATGATAAATGTATGTAGGTCTTCTTATAAAGTACCCGTTATTTTTCTCATACTTTAATGAAACTTGAATTTTCTCAACAGATTTTCGAAAAATACTCAAATATAGAATTTTAGAAAAAATCCGTCCAGTTGGAACCGAATTGTACGATGCGGACGGACGGACTGACAGACATGACGAAGCTAATAGTCGATTTTCGCAATTTTTCGAAAGCGCCTAAAAAGCTCTTCACTTTACCATAGAGTGTATTTATGCGTTTGGTATGGTTCATAAAATAAGATGCGGTGTTGTCTGTGAGGTACGAACTGAAATTATTATTGGGAAGAATTTCAGACTCGGTCCGTTTCACCATACGCAGTCATCCTGACATCTCATCTGCTACATAACGACCGATGTTGGTGCACTGGCCTTTGCTGACCGAGGAACTAACCAACTATCGACATTTCGTCGATAAACCGGAATGTGTGAATGACAGAAACATAGTAATATTGCTCTAAGCTGCCAAAATGTATTTATTTAACTGCGTTCGGAAGGACAGGCACTATTTGTAACAAATCTGAAACATAAGCTGCTTATTGCTGCATACTTTGTCATCGTTGGAAATGACAGCCGTAAACTTGTGTGGACGGGAAGACTCTGAGGTAAGAGTGTCATTTATTTCAATTGAAGCGCACTAAAGGTGATTGATTAGCGGCACAGTGTACAATCAATACAGCACAATTCTGCCCGTGGAAGCCTCTCGCCTTTCCAGTGAAGGCATACTCGTACGCGAATTTTATTACAGTGTTAAAACATTGCGCTGGTGTGACCAAAATTAAAGCGGACATTTCAGAGTACTAGTTGTACCCGTGCGAATAATTCGCAGGTAGAAAAATAACGTGTTTAATCAACAAATATTTATATATATATTTGAGTATTTGAAAATTTAAAAGGTTTCTCGATATAAAGTAGTTTATATTGTCAATCTCTCATGCTCTTACGTTGTCGATGCCCTCCAATAATTGTAACAGCAACGTTGTCAAATGAAGAGGATACAGAAAATTCCACATAGAGCTGGCCATAGGAAAACAACAGGATATGGTGCATATATTACAGCACGTTTAAACGTCTGCCTTGAGCCTTATTAATTGTCACAGCAAATCGATTTTAGTCGAAATCGTTTTCTGCACAGTTTGAAGGAAATTGTAGGGTCTTACCGTATAGATATAGTTGATTATCATTATCAACAGATCAGAAGGAACATGTCAAATATGAAAGAACAGCTTCCTACCAAGTTTAAATAGAAACAAAACGTTGAAATCGACAGTCCTGCCTCAAGCGGAGGCCACAGGAAATATAAGAAACATGTTAGCTTCCCTTGGCCTCGATTGATGCAGCACTGTCAATTTTTAACGTTAGTCTTTGTTGTTAAAACAATTTTTTGAGAAGGAAATGATACAAACAAAAGAGACTGCCATCATTGCCGAATCGTATGCTTTCTAAATATATCTATCTTGAAAATAATCCTTTCGGTAGTTCAGTAGATCATGATTTCGCAAACAAAGCTTAGCGTATTGGTATATAACGATTACATAAGAGTTATAAAATGTATGCAAAGCGTAATAAGTCTGGCTAATTCATTCCACTTACTTATTTAGAAAACCACAAGACTTACAGAAGGATCGTAGTCGACATCAATATGTGTGTTATTACTCTATAACTTCTGTTCGAAACATTGTTTCGATATGTTTGTGTGTGTGTGTATGTATGTATGTTGTATGTAATTGTATATATGTATGTATGTGCCGATCCCAGTGGCCGTGCGGTCTAAGGCGTGGGTCTTCGGCCGCTTGCTTACTAGGATCGTGGGTTCGAATCCCACAGGAGGCATGGATGTCTGTCTCTTGTGAGTGTTGTGTGTTGTCAGGTAGAGGTCTCTGCGACGAGCTGGTCCCTCGTCCAGAGGAGTCCTACCGACTGTGGTGTGTCTCAAATGCGTGTGACCATGAAACCTCGACGAAACGAGAGGCCCAGGCCCATATAGGGCTGTCGAGCCATAGGGGGAAAAAAAATGTATGTATGTTTTGTATATACGTAGCAAATTACACTCAGGACACGAGCACGAACATGTGTAGGACTTCAGGTTGTTTCCATTACTGTTGTCCGATACTAATAAAAGTTGAATGTGTTGAGTCAAGACTCCCAAAACTCAAAGTGTGTGAAAATCCAATTAGTGATTCGCGAGTTGTTATATGCGAATAGACTGGGGGGGGGGGGGGAGTTTATAGGCGCATTTTTGCAACTGTGTTTTTGCAATCATGCCATCGAGACACATAGCAGTTGATATGTATAAATCATTTATATTCAGTCAGCAGAAACGATGACCACGCGTGGCGAGGGTTCAAGTCGGCCATCTGCTAGCACATCGTATCCATACAGCGTACCTCCTCTTCGTCAACACCAACAGCAAACATAGCAAGCCAAGAGGCACGACGGTCAACATACAGGTGGGAAGGAGCACGCACAGGGAGGGCAGCTGACAGGCAGCCGGGCGGCGTGCGTGAGGGGATCGAAGTTCGTTACTTGTCTGACCCAATTTTCTTACTGTTATTATTGTCATCACAATGCTAATTTTGCAGTTGGACACCACGCTCTCGCCTCAGCAAGTGAAGGCACACACAAAGAATTGAGCTGAAATTTTGTTTTGCGCGAATGAGACGCTTCGAGTGTAGCTAAGTTGCAGAAACATCAATGCATACAGAATTTTGGTGGGGAAACGTCTTGAATAATATCCAATTGGAAGACGGATAGATAGGATAAAGATAATAGGTTAATCTTACGGAAATAGATTATAATGATTGTGAGATCTGTGTTCTTCTGGGATATTACGCAGCGTTGAGTGGTAGTTCTGTACCGACGTTTCGGGACAACCTATCGGTCCCATCTTCACGGGTCAAGAAGTCGGACTTCTTAGACCTTTGAAGATGGGACCGATACGTTGTCCCGAACCGTCGGTACAGAACTACCACTCAACGCTGCGTAATATCCTAGAAGAGCGTAGATCTCATCTTAATCGTGGCGGAAGCCTCAAATCATCATATATAAAGGATCATGTTTAGTAACATGCACAATAACAGCGAAACTTTCTTTCATTTTTTTCTTTCATTCGCTCCTTGACGGCAACTGCACTGCTGTAACAGCTGTGAGACATAGGGCAGCGAAGTTCTGAACATCATGCCAATACTCACAACAAATAACCGCATACGTGTTTCCACTGATAACCACGTGTCCCACATGTAACCACTGACTTACACTCATTTTGCTCTGCCTCAAAAACAGACCGAGACTGAAGCTCGAGGATGCCAGTCGCATGTATCCCACAGAGCGGCGATCGAAGGTGGCTTTTAGCCATCGGATCCGCCCATTAAGTGGTCGTCGGCCTACAGTGCATGAAAGCACGCACAAGCTGACGAAGAATTTGGATTTGATGACTTGAAATTTGACGATACAAGGCACGTCGTGAACCGAAATAGATAAACATAAAGAAAAGAAAAAAAGACTACTTATGATTAGAAGCGTCTCATACAGGAAAGGACGCTTTTTTCTAATCCCAAATCGGATTTACGAGAGGAAAGGACAGTGGCAGAAGGCCCATTCGTGACCATCACTTTCAAGTGTGCGTTGTTATAAGCAGTTCATCATAATTTCACGTATAGCTAACCCCGTATTTCATTTCCTTTTAATGAGTCTGTTATTGGTGGAAGTAAGTACATGTAAAGGCCGACTGACGATTGACGCCATGTCAGCCTAAAGTCAAATTTAGGCACAGCTGTAACCACTAACCACACACACAACACTACAGAAAATAACTGTATTACTTCACACGCTCAAAACACGACTGCCCTTCAGTCTAATGCATTTTTAACTCGAACATATTGGTCAGTGGTCACAAAAACAAGATACGGTAAGCTTTCCCCGGCGCAAACAACTGCCAAGGTCAACTGCAAACTCTTTAGTCAGTATCAGTATACAATTTCCTCCGGCATTATTTAGAATGTTCAATGTGGGTATTCATGACACGATTCTCAATGCAACATGAAAGCTCTAACTTCTATTTTTAAACTGTAAATCAACATATTTATACGTGTTTAGAGAAGACTGTCAGGCGTAATGTACACCTACAGTATGAGACGGAAACCGCGTAGGTAGTTGGGAAACCCAACGCTCTTTTTACCGGTCGGTACTGCAGAAACACTCGCCTGTAAGCTAGACTAAAAACAGTACCGAAGGCCCGGTGTAAGGCCTCATGTGGTAGTCTCGTAATTGAATACACCCACAAGGTCCATTAGGCCACTAATGCGTTATGGGAAGAACCACTAATGTGTCAGTAGGTACATCCGAGAAGTGCACAGGAAGATGTAAATTACAGTTGACCAAACACGTCATTCCACGTTATACAGGTTTATATATTGTAACTTTACGTTAATGTGAAACTCAGTTTTTCGTCGTAGCTATGTCCCCATGGAATAAAAGAAGACCCTAATGGCTACATGAAACCAAATTTTAGCACTTTCAAGTCGCTGCGGAGCGTCTATTAACAAATTAAAATTATAGTCCATACCTCCGTCTATCCATATTTACCTACTCTGAAAAATCTGTTGATTAGATTTACTAGTCGAGCCAAGAATACATAATGTTGAAGTATAATATATACGGTGGTGCGAATGCTAACACCAGATTTTTTTTTGCAGTGCGTAGCCCATTGGACCTTAATAACAATAAGGAAATATTACTAGTCTACTTGCAATAAGCTACTAGTAGTTCCAACCATCACATCACCTCCTCTTCTCCTCCTGACTGTTTTGTGTAGTGCTCCCACTTACATCTGACATTATACAAAAATATATTTACTTACGAACAAGAAAGGAAATATACGTATAAACGTAACACTGAGGCGCGTTCGCATAACCACTTTTGCCGTGGAAAAGCAAGAGTACCTATGACATATTCTGAATGTATGTCTCTAGCTTAGTTATCCAGCATGCAAAGCGCATGCGCCGTATTACATTCTCATCTGTGGCCTGTTTGGCTCTACCATATTTTTCCACATTATTTCATTAACGGCACGATTTTCGGAAAAAAAGTTACTGAACATAAAATGTGTGTTTTGATTTCCTCTACAATTTTTGTCGAAAACATTTCTCATTCTAAGAATAATTAAGCGAGATATTATCATAAATGTACACAGGTCTTCATATAAAGTACACGCTATTCTTGTCAGAACTTAATGAAACTTAAATTTTCTCGATAGATTTTCGCAAAATAATCAAGAATTAAATTCTATAAAAATCCGTCCAATAGGAGCCGAGTTTTTACATGCGGCAAGACAGATGGACAGACAGACGGGAGGGCAAACATGACGAAGCTAATAGTAACTTTTCGCAATTTTGCTAACGCGCCTAAAAGCCGGAGAACGCTAAATGGATTTTTTGTGACGTGACGCTAAGCAGTTTAAGTAAAGTCTGTTGATACGTTCCAATTTGTTTAAAATAGGACAAAAATAAAGGACAATTTACATGAGTACTACACACTTTCTTCTGTAGGCATGTCGGGCTCAATGCAGTAACTATTACTGGACGGAGAAATAGTTTTGGAACCAAAATCGTATAGAAACCGTCGCACGCACTTCGTGTTATACTAATGCTTGCAGTTCTCGGCTTATGCAATTAAAATTAGTGAAGAGCCACAATTGTTAAGATATGCATACTTTTCCTAACTTGTTATCGAGCAATCGGAGATAAAACACAACTTACTGGATCCGCGTGCTAATGTCTTGCAGTTGATACTGTGCCAATTTTATGGATCACCGACATTGAACATTGGCATCTGACCCCTTAATGTTTTAGGCCTAATCGTGGAGGGTCTTAAAGTCACTTATTTCCATTTTCTTATCAGTGCACTGTGTTGTTGCATACTACATAAATCTTCCAAAACGTCAAATTGTTTTCTGAATGTCCGACTGTTCTTAAGTTGAAATTTGAGGTTCTGACGTCAGTTAACGTTTAGGTTATGTTGTTTTGGACTGTGGCTCCGTGAATTTTCTTTTTAAATACGTTTCGAAAGAACCTGCTGCCTCTGCCTTCAGAGGACTAAACCACGGCAACCATCCCAGAAGACTGTAAATTTAAATATACTGAAGGAATTAATTACCGTCAAATAAAACTAGTCATTCTGGCAACATGTTTCGACCCAATATGGTCATCTTCAGGCCAATGAAGCCAATTATATAAAATTAATAAACAGTAACGTATACAATTGTATTAAAAGATCTTAATAATTGAAATCTCAGTTTTATCTTCAGACCAATATATATTGCTGTGTCAAATTTTTTATGATAATGATTAAAATTATTAGAATATGGTTGCAAGAGGATTCGTAAGTTATGTTTCTGTATTTCGGTGTGGTATAAGAATATGCAGTATAAAGTCCATGGAAGGTGGCCTTGCTGGTCTTGTTTACACTTGTAGCTGTTTATGCGTGTTCGCTACAATCCCTTGTTTTGGCCAGAGTGCTAAATATGCCGAATTCCCATGTCACTTACGAAGTGTTGAATCCGGTGCACAAATGTACTATCCGTCGTCATTGTTCGGGAGACCAAGTGACAACGGATACAAAAAATACACGAAGAAATTTAATGAGAACAGAATGATAACCTGGCAAAGATTTAAAATCGATTCATACTACACGCCTAGTCTAAGTAGTTTTAAAAATAATCACCACGTTTTTATTGACATCCCAGAATGTGAGGGTCACGCTGTACGCAGTTGAAGCACTGCGCTACAAGCCGGAAGGTCACGGGTTCGATTCCCGATGGGGTCATTGGGATTTTTCATTGACCTAATCCTTCCGGCCTTACTATGGCCCTGGGGTCGACTCAGCTTCTAACAGAGATGAGTACCAGAGTATCTCCTGGGGGTAAAGACGGCCGGTGCGCAGGTTTGAACTTACCACCTTTCATGTGCCGATTTTAGTGAAATGTGGGAGCCTCAACGTGTAATGGGATTGCTTTACCTTTACCTGTACCAGAATGTAACTATCCATTAACACGATATTATAGCCTACTAAATTCTCTTTACATTTTTCGACGACCTGAATTGTACGTGATAAGTATCACATAACTCTGCTTGCTACGGGCTACAGCATACTGGTATCGATCTAAGTTCGGGCCAGAAGCCTCATCCAATGAAACACAGCCTATAATTAGAGGTACTGTGGTGCGTTGAAAGTTGATTCGTGACTGTGCATTTACCGATGCAGGTAGCACGCATCGCAATGGGGAAAACACTGCGCTAGTAGCAGCAGACCTAGTCACCGATATAAAGTTTCGTACGAACTGGGAAGAAATTATGACCTGTTATCTATATGGCAATGTTAGCAATTCTTTCTAGTGACAATTGTAAAATTTAGTGATTCAGCTCTCTATTAGAGTTTGCTGTCGTTAAATATAATGTAACGTAAAGCAACTTTCGAAATCGGGAAAATGGAAATAGTTCATGAAGAAAATGTAAACCTATTTATGACCTATCTCCACACACAACTTCACATACCAAGTCCCGCTTGTTAATTAGCTCATTAGTTACCGTCATAAATCGGCAAACCAAACGGGCTTATAGACTACACAAAACGTAATTTAAAATTACGTTTTTTTCGCAGATCTATTACCATGCACTGCACTAGGGCTTAATAGTATAGAGCGCACTAATGTCGCTCCCATCTGTCATTATGTTGGTATGGATCGTAGAAAATTAAAATACAGTCGACCTCGGTTATAACGTCACGAAAGGGACAGAATATTTTGTGTCGTTATAAACGAGTATCGTTATAACCGAGGAGTATAATGTTATGGTTAACAGTGACGAATTGGTACCACAGAATATCTGACTCTATACGCGAGGCGTAGTATAAACCGATGTCGTTATAACTGGGTTCTACTGTATATGAAATTAAGATGACCTCCAGTGTCACAAAATTCATTTCAGATTTCGCGAAAATCAGTCAAATGGCTGCAAGTTGATATTGGAGACAAGCACACCAACGTAGCAACATAGCACTATCATCTCATAACCATACTTTTTATTTTTAAGTGTTTTAATTAGCGACGCTGTGAACTGCTAAGTTTATACATAGCGTCGGTGATATATGAATGAATGAATGAATGAATGAATGAATGTGGAGTACTGGTGGGATGACAATGACAAGGAAAAACCGACGTACTCGTAGAAAACCCTGCCAATTTCTGTACCGCCAGTCCCACACTGACTGGTCTTTTTAACTGATTTCGAGCCCCCGCGGTGACAGGGAGACGACAACCCACTCAGCCATGGCACAATTTGCTACTTTCTTCATTAATATAGAACACAGGGTAGAGTGTGTGGAAGTGACCTTAACTGCGTTATGTCCATACCGAATTGCGTGCATAGTTATCGGTTAATTCAGAAGTCACTTGTTTAATTACATATAGAAATGCGTTGGTAGTGGTTTGGGTTTGAATCTCGGTATTGACACGACACGTGCTAGAAAAGTATTTTAATATCTTTTTATTTCAAATGCTGAAAAATAGGAGAAAGAATTTAAACTAATCACGAGTGGAAATGATAACTTCGTGACAATGTGTTCGTTTCAAAATAAACATCACGAGACACGGTGAAAACAATATGCGGCAACAATGTACACTTTGCTCATGTGACGCAGGGTTTTAACAAACATCCAGTTTGTATATACGGTACATTGAGCACGTATCTTTCCAATTATCTGCTAAACTGGTTCATTGATTCGGATATTAGCTAGGAAGGTACGGGGTTCTACTGCTTGCGTGTGTTTATGCTCCATAACACTTATTCAATAAACATATTGCTCTTTGTGTGCGAATTTATGTAATTATGCATAAAAACTGCTCGGCAAAACTGTAAAAAATGGCGGGAGGAAGGGCACAGATAAGGTTTGTAGGAACAGGGAAGGTAGAAGGAGTTCCGTGCAGATATAAAGCCTATTTTTAATTACACAGATTACGATTCCAGATATATTATTATTATTATTATTGTTATTATTATTATTGCTGTTCATTTTATTTTTATGGCAAATTTTCAGTACCGATTCTTCCTTCCTTAAATTTGTTGGATATAAACACAAATATTCGCACCGTCGCCATGTTTGTAAGTGTACACTTACAGCAATATGCCTATTACATTGTGTGTGTGGTGCAGGTACGTTTATGATCTATCTACATACCATATTGCACACACCTAGCTCTGACAGTTTATTAGTTATGGCCACCAAACCGAGATAGAAAAGAATTTTTTACGGCGGCCATTTTATTATTGTGTACTTTAAAAAACGAAAAGACAACACGACCTACATATAACTTTCAAAGTTCTGTTATCTAATTTCACATCATAAATACAGATTTATGTCGCCATTTCTTGTTTCTTTCGGTGCCGCAACAACCCAAGTCAGGCCTCAATGTTGAGGTTTCTAGATCACACAATTAGACGCATATAAACCCGGTAGAACTCCTCTGAACGAGTGATCAGCTCGTCGCAGAGGCCGCTACCTACAAAACACACAACAAACACAAGAGACTTCAGCGGAATTCGATTCCGCAATCCCAGCAATCACGCAGCAGACCTACGCCTTAGACCGCATGGCCACCGGGATCAGCCGTGTTGCCATTTAGCGGACAAATATTCTCATTTAGAAAGGGGAAGCTCAAGAAGCGCAGAACAGCAATTGCCACGACAACAGGTTTCTGCTCTATAGCTGGGTTCCATAAATTTCAAGGCGGTTGGACGGTTTACCCACTAGCTGACAAAACCTTAATGGAATACCAATGTTATACTGTCATGTTCCTGTCTGAAGTATAGTAAAAAAATTTAAACAAGAGTTGCAACAACCCCAAGGGTCTGACTGTCCCCGACGCATCCCTTCTTGACGTAGCTATGCTCTGAAAATCAAGCACGTGACTGCAGAGGTAGTTCAGGGCAGTAGTGGTCTTGGTGGCAGACAAGGGATAGCAACCACAGGCATTGTGCACGTCAGAGGATATAGGATATAGCAAGCCTGTCGGTCATTAACTACCGCTGTATCAAATAAAAACGTGATTTATTGTCAGGTGAAATAAGAATATCACGTCCATTGAACGTAAAGAAATGGAGAGGAACATATCGTGCCATTACGCCTGGACGAATTAATTGAACGTCTTCTTATAGTGGTTCATATTCCGGATGTCCCAGATTGTAATTATATTATGGTTGTTCCTTTTACAGCTATATTCCGGATGTTCCAGTTACAGTTATATTCCGGATCTTCCAGGTTATAATTATATCCGGAAGTCCCAGTTACAATTATATTTTGGATGCTCCAGTTACAATTATATTCCGGATGTCCCAGTTACAATTATATTCCGGAAGTCCCAGTTACAATTACATTTTGGATGTTCAAGTTACAACTATATTCCTTATATCCCAGGTTAAAATTATATTCCGGATGTCCCAGGTTGTAATTATATTCTGGTTGTTCCTTTTACAACTATATTCCGGATGTCCCAGTTACAATTATATTCCGAATGTCCGGTTACATTTATATTCCGGATGTCCCAGTTACAATTGTATTCCGAATGTCCGGTTACAATTATATTCCGGATGTCCGGTTACAATTATATCTCGGATGTCCCAGTTACAATTATATTCCGGACGTTCCAAGGTATAATTATATTCCGGACGTCCCAGGTTACAATTGTATTCCGGATGTCCCAGTTATAATTACATTCCAGTCTCCCAGGTTCAAGGGTGTAACTGAGTCGGGAGGGGGGGGGGGGGGAGTTGTGTGGCCGACCGGATGGCAGCAAAATTGGGTAGCAAAATGAAATACTTGAATGAAAAAATTTGGTTCTCTGCGCTCAATAAATATTGAGATCAATAACAGAAAATTCAACACGTAACTGTAATTTTTTATCCAAATTTCGTAATTTCTGTTAGGGGCGGCCATTGTGATTAATGGCTCCTTGTACCAAAAATCGAGCCACGCCACTGCCCAGCTTGAATTATATTCCGGATGTTCAGGTTACAAATAAACTCCGGAGAACGACTACTCTAATTCAGGCTGTCCGTGTTCTGCTCGGTGTCACAAGAAATGGTCCGACCTCTTAAAATCAGTCATGTTTCGTATTCACGACGTGCCGGGTACAAAGCTCGACCGCGACACCGGGTATCCGGATTGAGATTTTGTGGTATCACATAACATCGTCCACGTAGATAGCAGCTACTTCAAATTACGCCTTGATCGCTTCTTTCCACATCATTTCCAATTGATCGCTAATCATTCGACGTTATACAGGCCAGTATTAAGAAACGACAGCTTCGTTGAATAAGCCACGATTAAATACACATCTTCATCAAATCAAATTTCACTATTACTCTCTCGTTTATTCGTTTATCACTATATAACCTATGGAGCTGACAAGGTGTGATTAAATCACCAGCAGAACTATAAGATTAGAGGTTCCGACAGTCACAAGTATGGTGACCACTCTCTTCTGGGATTCGACATCCAGCTTTTTGTTACACTCTGTAGCTTCGTTCGCACTACGGATACGTTCACGGTCAGCTCATGGCGAGGGAAAATATTCTTTACGTGTGTTAAATGCAACTGTTCTTATCAGAGTTCAGGCTTACGTTAGGGGACGTGAGGGAGGACATTTTTTGAACACATAACTTTCTTAGTCTGACCTCTGTCTACCTACTCACTGTAGGTGTAGATGGTTATTGTTGCACTTGATCACACTCAATAAAACACACACACTCGGTAGGGCTCCCCTGGATGAGTGACCAGCCCGTCGCAGAGACCTCTACCTGACAACACACAACATTCACAAGAGACAGACGTCCATGTCCCCGGTGGGATTCGAATCCGCAATCCCGGCAAGCGAGCGGCCGCAGACCTACGCCTTAGACTGTGCGGCTAACTTTGAACGAATATGAAACCTAAAAATTAAGTGATTACTGCCAATCTTTGTAGTTCAAGGTTTTGACCGTGCTTAAAGTAAAATGAACTGCGCTCGAGTGCCGTAAGGGCGTTCAGAGTCAATAGTCTAGTCTAACCAGATCCCTGACAGTCAAGTTGAGTGTGAGCGTAACCACTGTGTGAATCAAACTTCTCAGGTCCAAATGTTGTAGTCTGCACCGTGTTATCATACATCCAGAATGTGTGTTCATGCCTGATCAGAGATCTTTGTAAGATAGATTAATGAGACGAGGTTGTTACTGTACAGCCTCTTATGAAAGAACTGACAGGGGAAGTGGGTGGTCCGATAATGCCGATTGTCCGGTACTTCCGAATTATGTACATATACATATAGCCTAAAAGTCGCTAAAACAGTAATGCAGTACTGTATAAATAACACTAACGCACAACATTTTTTTCCAATGGCGCAACAGCCCCTAGTAGGTCAGGGCTTCACGATCACACTCAGAGACACAACACTCGGTAGGACTCATCTGGACGAGGGACCAGCTCGTCGCAGAGACCTCTACCTGACAACACACAACACTCACAAGAGACAGACATCCATGCCCTCAGAGGGATTCGAACCCACAATCGCAGCAAGCGAGCGGCCGTAGACCCACGCCTTAGACCGCGCGGCCACTAGGATCGGCAATTCATACACATAATACACAAATATAATTAACATTGTAGTGAATGTAAATATATGATTATTAAGGAGACAAGTCTGTGTCGGTATTCTTACATATTATTTTAAAAAGTAGAAAGAAATGTAATAGTAACTTGTTCTGTCAGAAGAGCTGTGAGTGCGCGTCTGTGTCCGCCACCTAGCGGCCGATTCGCTAATTAACAGTCAAGACCGCTAATTTCACATATTCAATCCTACGGAAAAATTTCGGAACCAATAGATTTCGACCGTTATTTCCGAAATTCGTACATAAGAGATCCATTCGTAAGAGGGTCTACAGTAATTGTATTTGTGTCGCTTGAGAGTAATGGAACAGAAATGTACGACCCCTTCCATTTCTTCGAATTTGGACAAACGGGAGAGCAAAGAGCCGCCTGGCAATCGTGTTCAGTGTGTTGTTTTCATGTTGTTTGCCGACACCACCGTCACCCAGCACTATTGTAGCCATCCAAGTGCTCTGGTCGGTACATAGTCTGTTTGTTTATAACTCTGTAAGCGATTACCCCTCCTATTTACAACATCGATATCATCGGTCAAACTATGCCGCATACGTTGACAGTCGCTGCGTGAATTGTCCCTATGTGGAACATTTCTACACACCAGTGCTGGGACCTTACAGTAGACTGCATCGTTTTAGCAGCTCGAACGAACACTAAATAATACATTTCCCGTCGGTAAATATGGGATTTAGAGCCCTGGTTAATTGGTTTCCAGCAACCCTTGTTGAACAGACGACAGACTGCTTCAGAGACAGAAACGTTTGAAAACTGTGTCAGATCCGAAACGGAAACGAAATTAAATCCCACGTGGTAACTCAACAACTTTCGATACCAAGTTAAATTCATGGAAGAAAATCTTTCTAATGTAATTAAGTTTTCAAATTCGCATGAAGCTATTTCAAGCGGCTCTCACACAGCCCACTTTACTATGTACGTCGATATCCTATACTGCTAGACCCACAGGCTATTATTATTATTATTATTATTATTGTTAATATTAGTTATAAAAATATTACAGACATTTAGTTTGTGTATATTAAATTTGTCGGATAAAACCTCCAAATTCATACAGACGCCATATTCGTAATTGCATATTTGCAGGACAATATTTCTTGCATCCTCGCCAAATATTACAGAAATCAAGAGGGATGAGATGGGCTGAGCACGTGGCACGGACGTGGAGAAGTTAAATGCGTGCTGGGTTTTGGTTGGACAACATGAAGGAATGTGACCGGTTGTAAGATCCCAATGCATATGGGACGACGATATTAAAATGGATCTATAAGAGGTATGAAGAGTATGGCGGTGGCTGGATTCGTGTGGCTCAGGACAGGGACCAGTGGCGGATTCTTGTGAACATGGTATTGAAACTTCCAGTTTCAGAAGATGCATGACACTTCTTTGACAAGCTGAGTCAGTTGAGCTTTTACGTGTGTTTCGTTAACGCGAATTGGCTATAACGCGACTAACGAATAGGTGAACGCTATTTGTCTAACGCGAACTTTCGCATACGCGTGTTGGTTATTACGCGATTTAGTGACCACTGTGAAGACATCGCGCCCTATTTCTTCCATAACCTTATTTTTATTACGCGATCTTCTACAACACGAAGTCTCACAGGAACGCAACTATCGCCTTATAGCAGAAGTGACTGTACGAGTAAATTCTAAGGAAGGATGTGCTTCATGGCGTCAGTGGGATAGCTAATGGATAGTTGCATTTATGACCTATCTCTCTGAAGGTAAAGGTTTCCCCGTAACATGTAAATTGAAGCATAGAGGGGGGAATAAAAGTACAGCTCTACTAATTCTTAACCTTGGAGCTAGATGAGGGTAAGTGGTCAACGCCACGCCCCGACCACTTTACCCCCAGGTAACAGGCCCCCTACCTACTGTACAGGACATTGGGTGAAACCCTGGGCCGGTCTAGACGGGTGTGGAGAAGAGAAAATCTGTTTCCCCCACCAGAGATCGAACACCGAACCGCCCAGCCCGTAGCAACTCGCTATACCGACTATGCTCCTCCAGCCTCCAGTCTCTGTACTAAATTTAACACGCCTGTCACCATTAAACAGAAGGCTACAGAAAACTTTCGCACGGCCGCCATGTTGTTATTTTACATCCTAAAAAGTACTACTTTAAGGAAGGTTGCATATTTTTCGAAATCCTGAACTATGCATCACTTCAGGACACTAAAATGTTTGTTTCCTCCACCTCCTGCGTTAGTGCATCCGTGAATTTACTACTAAGTGTAGGAGATGAGAACTTAGGGCATTGGGATGCCCTCGGTGGCATAAGGGTCGCACCGACTTGGGTGAAGATTGCTCAGCTTGTTTAGAAGTTTCATGTCGCACATCCCGTTGTATTATATAACATTTTTAGCTAGTATTTAATCACCATTAACACAATTGTTAGAAATCGAAATGAGAGGAAACCCAGACGCACCAAATACAGCATTGAGTCCACAAACCCATTTTCTTCCTTTTAAGAGATGAATGTACGTAAAAAATATATAGATTTCTATGCAAGAGATACAGCGAAAAGTTGCCGAAATCGATTACTTGATATTACCGTTATGACAACGCAGACCTAATACTTTAGCATTGTAAGACTGTTGTTTCATTCATTACGAAATAAGTAAGTTCAGAAAGAGGTGTTCGAAGACTTACAAGGGAGGAACGAAACTGTAACAAAACAAAGACAGAAAAAAAAGAAAAAAGGAAAGAAAGGAAGAAAGAAAGAAAGGAAGGAAGAACTTCTTGCTCTTAGAGGCCACTGAGCTTATAGGCTGTTACTTCCTATGGAGGTACGGTATCCATATTTTGTCGAAATTTCCATTCGTTTTCCCACGGCGGGTCACCCGCAAATACGTGTATTTTATACGACACGATACCGAGAGTAATCCGTAGGTTACTGTATGGGGCAAATATCTGAATTTCCTTCCACAGTAACTGATACTCTTTTAGAGATTTGAAGGCTACAGAGAGCTGACCCATCACATTCCCAAACTTTGCCACTGAAATTAACGGCGAATTCAATACAAACATTATTTAGTTTCACGTTACGAAAAGGAAATACCATTCGGCATATCGCACAAGGTTACTAAGTTGAACAAGTTCAGTTACTATCCAAAACGCTGTGATATAATTCATCTAAAATATTTCACGCACAATTAATTACAGTGCATCTAATTCTAGTTTATAATCTGTTATGGTACGTACTTCATACATTTCTTCTCTCAACAAGTCACATGATGATTCATTGCGAACAGAATTCCATCGCCTTGCACGTCAATTGTAACATAACCTGCAACAAAAAGAATGATTTGTTATCATATGACGGTCGCTAGGCACATCCTGATGCATTTTTGGCACAACTCCATAAACTCAGCACTTGATGATTTCAAATACTGAACACATAATTATGCAGTGAAGAGAAAAACAAAACACACGACTGTAAGTAAGCACAGGAATAAGATGTAGGAAAAGAAGAGGCAGATGAAAGTAAAAAGATAAATGAGGGAAGAAAAAGGAAATTTATTACTCAGAAGGTTCCCAGGCTGTACCCGCTCGTCCTACTCGTAAAGTTTGTTTGGAGGCTAGGCAGAGAGTTAGGAAGTGAAGATGGTAAGATGATGGGAAATGGACTGTTTGATTATGCGGCAGAGAAAAGACGTTGAGCACCTGTGATAAATTTTGTACCTGCTGGCCTGCATTATGACAAGAACAATTTACTGCAGGACAAAACAGGATAATGGATCCATAGCTACTGAAATTGACAGATCACAAAATGTACCGATTTACATATAATTGATTGACTTCATGAAAAAGGCCGTACATTTGCCGAAACATGTAGCAGAGAACATCAAGCATTAATTAAGCATATATTTTTGCCTTATTAGTTTTTGTGTATATTTAATTCGGCACAACTTGTGTTTCATTTATATACATATACACGCATTTTTACATTAAAGTACCCTGCACGTTTCCCAGAGAATGTATGTGGACTGAATGTGTTGTATGACTCCCAGAATAAACAGCAAATAATTCCTTAAACTGAAAAAAAGAGTAATCTTTGTGATGGAGACAGGTTGCCTTTCTTGTGAGACAAAAACTTAATTATTGAATTCACTGAAATGAATTACGTGCTACAACTACTCTGAAACTGGAACTGAAAAAAAATGGGGCAAAAATTAGATATCTTGTGATTAAAATTATGGATCTAACCAGGTTTTAATACATTAAAATCGCTCTTTCCGGAAACTAGATTGATAGAAATAATCACATTACGTTCAGTTTATGTAATAACCCTTTAAAGCACACTGGTCACTAGAAGTTTCGCTACTTATCCTGTGAGGTCTCAGCGTTTTGCCAACAGGACAAATCTGTGGCTGTTTTGTACTACTATCAGAATATACAGCGATTATTATCAACCGTGTTTATCTGAGGTAGGATCTCAATTTTGAAATACACTATTATTCAAATGAATCTCCGGCTTCGGAAAAGTTAATGCATCTTTGTTCTTCAGCGACGTGTAAACTGGCTCTCATGGCGTCAGGCCAAGCCACACTGGCAGAATGTACATACCAACAGCCTTCGCCCAGTCGTTACCTCCTGTTACTACGACTCATACTCTAACAGCAATGAGTGCCACGGGTATCTTCTGGAGGGTAAAGGAGGCCGGTGTGTAGGGCTAACAATCTTGCCACCTTCATGTGCGGATTGTCTAGAAATTCTGGGCGCCTCAACCTCCTGGAGCCCTAAGGGCCTTTCCAGCCCTGTAATGGGATAGCTATACCTTTTTTACTACTTAACACGGAGTCAGCATTTTTCTGGTGGTTATAAATCCTGATTCATTTCAAGATATATCGTAATCATGTATCTCAAGGTTGCTAATGTGTATAAAATTACCACTTTGTACAGACACCATACTGAAATTAGACCTGACTATATGTGCAAGAATGCAATGTACATATAGCACTTATGCCTCAGGTGGGTATTTTTGAAGTTTTTAAACTACTCACTCATTGAAGGCAATTTTATAACAACAGGCTGTTTCCAGTGCTTGGGTTTCACAACTCTTATCCTGCAAGTAGTAGTGAGTAGTCTTAATATTGTGACCATGACAAAATAATGCATCTAGGGACCTTTGTTTCGGGCAAGGAACTAAATACTTTTGGCTCTAAAGGGAGGCTGTGATAACAGGGTACTACGCCCCGTATGTATAAAGCAGTGGTTACAAAACACTGCTCCGCGAAGTATTCCGTAATGAGAAATTTTAATTTTACAGACGTCTTGGATAATTTATGTTGTGTCGAAGTTCCTTTAATTGTACTTTTCACTGATTCGCACTTCCGCTAGACAAGTGTACTTAAGAAATCTCCTGCAGATAGAAGCAGATGAAATAGATCACTCTGTATAGTGATCAGACTATGGGCTGCACGACCGAGAGAACTTGGCTAGATTCTCAGCATGGGTACAAGAAGTTTCTCTTCCCCAAAGCGTTTAAACCGGCTCTGGGGCGCACCCAACCTCCTATTCAATGGGTACCGGGAGAATTCTTTTGTTCGGTGCAAAGCGGACGGGACGTGACGTTTACCATTCCTTCATCTTGTTCCGAATTAAGAAACAGTGGCGCTACATCTCCACTTCCTCCATAAGCCTTCGTGGTGTGCCTAAAGTAACTTTAAATTTATCCGTAGCGTAATGTTTAAAAAATGAGAAAGCAAAGAAAATGTTGAAGTTAAGTTTCGCAGAACATAACAGGGACAAAACAAACGACACTTCAAACGAACGCAGTTCCAATACTCGACACTCCAATGTATTCGAGTAGAATTTCCTTTGATTTTACAGTCACATAATCGTGTTTAACCACATTTCTTTTTTTATATAGGCGTATGCGCTTTATTGGTCTGGGAATCCGTACTGTACTTTTTTTTAAAAAAAAAAGGACTCCATAGCAAAATAACTTCGGAATAAAATGACATACTGAATACAGTTTTGTGCAAGAAGGGCGTAGTTTCAGAGTAATGTGAAAAGTGTTTTATTGTAATTATCTGTTAACCGAAACATAGAACACATTACACAGATTTTAAAAATTTGTTAAGATTTTATCTGAAGATTACGATCTCCTGGAATGTGACATCGTGTAGTTTGGTAGATACGAAGTGTATTGTTTCGGAGGTACCTGCTGATTCCAATGCATAACAAAGGAACTAAGTACATTATTAGAAGGGGAAAACGGGTTAATTGCAAACGTCATACCAAACGACACTGAGCCTCGCTTTAATGGCCTGTATATGTCAACTTTGGGTGTGGCATTATTTAATTATTCCTCTGTGATAAAACTGCAAGTTCCTTGCTAAATAAGAAGTTTGATTTGAACATAAATATAATGTTACGTCTGCTCCCCCTATAAGCTTCCACGGCGTGTACGGAGACAACTTTACCTTCTTAATGTAATGACCTATAAAATAAACAACATAGTAAAAATACCTAACAAGGATTTGTCATTGAAAGCCTTGTCTAATTTCCTTCCTTTAGACTAACTTGCTACCTTATGGGTACCTACACTATTTACAGCGCGCAACCCTTTATTCTTGCATATAGGTTGACACAAGAGAAATGTATTGGTTTAAACGACACGCGCCATTTTAATATTATCAAAAAGTATGCATTTACGCGTTCTGGTTCTTGTTTATATGAGAAATATTTACGTGGGCAATATTTAAGTAATACATTTTATTTTAAATATAGAAGTATCACGCCGAATTTTGCACGAAAAGTGTTAAAATAATCTACGTGGGGTGGGGAGGAGGTGGTTAGAGGCGAATCAGCATCAAATGCTATGTGCGAAATAAGCTAAGTTATGGTCAGCGATTTATTATTGAAAATTCTAAAAAAAAAAAAAAAAACGACGAGATGTGGCAACCAAGCGTATGTGGTAAGAAAACAGCTGATAAAATTATGGATTCCAGCGTGGTCTAAATTTGATCCGGTGGCTGACCGCAGTAGTAAACTGCAGCAGCTGATTCTTTCCCACGTTTGAACCCCCCTTTCTTTTTCAAGCCATTAACTTTAGGGAACAAAAGAAAACTGTGCTTGCCATTTCAGCGTCTACACAATCCGATGACACACATGATAATTATTAAAAAATCGTGTCTACGAGTATATGATTGGGCTTGGGACGTTTTCTGATTATTACGGAAGACATTTCAGTCTTTTAGGGCCCATGTAACTAAATAACATGTGTAAAAAAAGGTAAAAAGCAGTCCCATACAGGCCCTTAGAGTTCCAGGAGGTTGAGGCTCCCAGATTTGTAGACAATCAACACATGAAGGTGGTAAGGTTGTCAGCTCTACGCACCGGCCGCCTTTACCCCCCAGGAAAGATTCCTGGTACTCATTTCTGTTAGAGGCTGAGTCGACCCCAGGGCCATAGTGCGACCGAAACGATTATGTCAATGAAAAATTGCAGTGACACCATCGGGAATCGAACCCGCGACGTTCCGGCTTGTAGCGCAGTGCCTCAACCAACTGCGCCACCGCGTGCCCTATGCAGTTACTTACGCAAACGTTACTTCCAAAGAAGTTTAATTTTGTCGATTATCTCTTACCACACAATGCAGTCGAACTCGGTTACGTGCATAAGTTACGTGTGTTTCCCAACACACGTAACTTATGCACCTCCGTAAGAACAAAGGCGAATTTATTGAGTGATTTGGCGAAACTCGTACAGCTACATGTACTAAATAATATCTAATTTCTAACAGCCTTCTTGCATAATGCATCCCCCCCCCTTATTACTTCAATTTAAATACGTTATAAAGTTTATTTCAGTCACCATTTTATAGAATGAACCCCCCTGTTTTTCTCAACAAAATTTTCAATGACAAAGAAACAACGTCAAAATTCCCATTGTTGTTCTTCCGCCCTTCAAAAATAATGTGTCATAAAAATTAAATTGCATTGAATTATTGCACTAAATTTTATTGCAATAATATTAATAATTAACAGCAACCTTAGCTCTTTAATCGCTTAATAATGCAAAATAAATTTTGGTGCAAAATAATACTTTTACTGTTAGCGATTAGTTTGCTGCTCAAGCAAGTTTCAGAGATTTTCAAATGGCCATTTGCAGTAAAACCTGCTCTACACTGGCCTAAGTTTAGCAGCCATGGACCGCTCTAACACTGTAATACCGGACTAAAAGTCCCTTCGAGGCATGCGTGTATGTCCGCGTTATTCTGTTTTGCGTTGTAACAGCGGGCCTGATGAAGCACAGATCCCTCGTCCACACAACCTGACTCAGTGTATACGATATTCATCTCTATTAATTCAGTCCGTATCGGAATAATCCAGACGACGTAATCTATAAAATAACAGAAGCGTTTTATAATAATGATACTAATATCAAAAACAACAACGCACACGAACTTTAAATTCTAAACTTGAAGAAGCCATCTTCGACAACGTCCAAAAGTTAAGAGTGTCTGGAATATGCTATGCGGGCCGCATATGTCATTATTCAAAAATAACTGTCAATAAAATGTGTAATTACTCCGGTAATCTGGCTAAAGTACTTTATGAACTAAATCTTTGTTCGTGAAGAACTTCCAGGCTATTTACATCTCGCTCACACATGTCCAAATCTCCCTAAACGCAGGGTAAAGTCTACATTTTGCCTCCATTTTGTTTCTGATGAATAATTCCGTTTCCCGTAAAGTTACATGTTTGATATTTCAGTACAAATGAAACATACCTCTAGGAACATTATTTGAGAGTCTGTGTTTTGAAATATGGGAAATTCATTCATTGTTGTCTGTCTTACGCCAGGTCCATAGCCTCTTCCAAAGCGAGTTCTCCACAGAGTGCGATGTAGTGCTTCCTCTTTCAATTAACATTATCTAGGATATGGGAAATATGTGCCGAAAAAACACCTTATTTCCAGACGTCAATATGTCCCTAAATGACATATTAAGCAGTGTAATTCTCGAGACAGAAAATAATAATATAATAATAATAATAATAATAAAGGTGTCTCGGCTTGTTTAACAAGACTTTCTCTGTTATTTTGTGAATGACGAGTACAAAAGGATGTCGAAGTAAGCAGTCGTGGCCTGTTTTAATGTTAGGATTAACTAGCTGACAAAAGCAAACGGCAGTGTCACTGAAAATGGCCCACCTCCGGGGAGGCGATGGAAACGGAGACCTCCCGAATGCGAAGTGGAATGAGTAGTCACAGGTATACATGTCACTATGAATTAGGGTTACGTGTATTTATCTCAATTAACACTGACAAAATTAAACGTGGCTTTTTACAATCACACACAGCCTATCAAAGCCTCCAAAAACCACGCCGACCACGCCACCCTATGCCATCGCATTTCCTTTCCTTCTGCTACGACTACCCCGTCACTTCCACCTCTCGCACTGCCTCACTCCAATTTATGTTATCGATTTCCCATCCCTAGCAAACGACCACCCTGTCGACCGCGCGCACGAAAACTGGGCATCCCTCTCCACGGTCCTTCAACCCCTTCAGGGCTTACACCAGAGAAGTGAACAAAATCAGGCCCACGAGCCCGGTCCGGCCCGAAACAATTTTCAGTTTACTTATGTTTTTTTTGTAGCTACGCTGTCGAGTAGCAAACAAAATACTTTCGAAGGATATAGTTACTGAACAATGAAATGGAATGTGTGAGAAAGCGGTTGTGGCCGTGCCATGGTTCAGGCGGTTAGTCGCCAGCCTCTCAAAGCGGAGGCCCGGGTTTGATCCCGGATCAGTCCATGTGGGATTTGTGTTGGACAAAATGGCACTGGGACAGGTTTTTTTCCCGAGTACTTCGGTTTTCCCCTGTCAATTTCGTTCCATCGGTGCTCCATTACACGGAAAAACAGAAAAAAACTAATCACCTTCATCACAGGGTTGCACAATAAGCCTCAAGGCTGCGGTGCCTCCGTAGCGTCTGCTGCGGGGCCCTTGACCACTAAAAAAAAAAAGGTAGCGGTCGTGGCTCACTTTGAGGCAATATCCTAGCATTTGTCTCATGATTACTTACTTTAATTATAATGTGATTAAACTGGTCTTCAATACCCCTCTCTTACCACCTTAAATAACGCAGTGGAATATTTAAATAGTATGAAGTATCCAACAGAGTTCTGTAATGACTGTGACGAACCTCCAAGTAGCTACCATCTTTTAAAGAAACACAGCAAACCATCAAGTAGTTAGTCAAAATTTCACTTCTGATATATCGCAGGGCTTAACAAAATTAATTCCCACGTCACCAGTCTGCTGTCATTCAACGTCACAACACTTCATACATAACCGTTCACTGCTCGTGAAGCGTGATAACTACATGCTGCAGCCCTCTACACTTCGCCACAAAGTGTATTTATATGTTCCGTATTGTTCCAACCATAAACAGTTCTCATTTATCTACACAGCATAACTGGTCTTTGTATTTGAGATGAAGTGTGTTTTCTGTGACGTAGAAACCGGCTTTGAAAAATGTGCATCATTTTCAGGCTCCCACCAATGAAGTATATCTTCTAAAATATGGTATTTACATTATAATGTCACACTCAAGTCCTAAAATAAATGATTTTCTTGTCGAAGTTAGTCAAGATACTTTGCAACAAAATGCCTTATATCCCATTGAATAGAATTTATCATTTGTGGCATCAAAGTCAGGGACAATATTTTCTTGTCTGTGGCGCTCAAGTCCAAACCGGGCCTAGGTCGCCTCATTGTTGAGGTTTCTAGATCACACACAGACAAATACACACACACACCCGGAAGGACTCCTCTGAACGAGTAATCAGCTCGTCCCAGAGAACTGCTACCTACACAACAAACAAAAGACACGAACATCCATGCCGTCGGCGGGATTCGAACCCGAGATCCCAGCATTGAAGCGGCCGCAGATCTACGCCTTAGACCGCATGGCCATCGGTATCGGCCAGGAACAATATTAACCACGTAATGACAGACTTCACTATTTTTTCCCCTATGGCTCGACAGCCCTTAGGGGGCCTAGGCCTCGTCATTTTACGACGCTTCACGATCACACTGATAGACACACCACGTTCGGTAGGACTCCTCTAGACGAGGGACCAGCTCGTCGCAGAGACCTCTACCTGACAACACACAGCACTCACAAGAGACAGACATCCATGCCCTAGGCGGGATTCGAACCCACGATCCTAGTAAGCGAGCGGCCGCAGACCCACGCCTTAGACCGCACGGCCACTGGGATCGGCAGACTTCACTATTACGTTACCAAATATTATTAGGGTGATCAATTCGAGGAGGTAGAGATGGGCAGGACATGCAGGAAACAAACAGGAGGTAAACAAATGCACAGGCCCTTAACATTTTAACAGGAAAACCTCGCAGGAAGACTTATGTAAGTTTTAAGGTTTTTATAGCGTGATTGTTCGTATGGTAGGTACATAACGACGTCTTCAGGCTAAATTGCAGAATGTTCGTGTGAGACTTTAGTAGCTGTATCCACCAACAAGAGAAAAAGGTGTTACAGAACAGCAGACCACAACTGGGAGACCAAGTAGAAGAAGGATAACATTAAGGCACTTATTAAATAACATTTCAGTCTGTGGAGTGGATTAAAATGGTTTAGGATAGACAGGCTCCAGTAGCGGTCTCTTTGAACACGTACTGCATTTCGCTTTCCACATGAAGCAAGGAATTTCTTAAATAGTTTTACCTGAACTGAGGCAAAGTTCCATGATTCAGTTGCTTGGGTAGAAATACGACGACAACCCTGTAAATTGTAGCAGACAGAGAGAAAGAGAGACAGGATTGCAAAATAACGTATTCGTGTCTGTCCTTGTGTCACTTTAGAACGCAACATGCAGGCCGCCATCCGCGGTCAGTGCAAGGCCTGTTATGCAGCAAGCACTTGACAGGACAAAATGTCCAGCATTCCAGATGTTTCCAACTTCACATCAAACGTCTCGAGGTCGCAGTAACAACCAGAACACCAGAGTGTATATTGAACTCTGAAACAACTACAAAAACTTGCTTTCGACCACAGTTTAGTTACCGTAAACGGAGAAAATATTATTTCCTTCTCGAATCCTGACAGGCTATTTTAATCCACATAATTTAAACTGCTTTCCTTATTTCACAAGAAAAGAGACGTGCATAATACACACAAATTTCACCACCAACTAGTTGCGCAATGTTTTTATATATTACTATACAAAACGCCTACATGTTTCGGCCATATATCCTGGCCATCTTCAGAGAGTTACAATTTTGGTCGACGTGTACAGCGTTGCCATATAAGCATAACATTGTGCAACTAGTTGCTGGTGAAATTTGTGTGTTAGACTATTGCACGGAAGATGTACATCAAATAGATGCGTATAATGTTGCGCGCGTTTATTGTAATTAGCATTGAAAAAAAAGGAAAAGTTTCAATAAACCACTGTAAAATATACTATACTAGAAATCATCCGGCCTCTATGCTTTCTAACTTCCCGCCGTAATTTAAGACAAATATGGCGACCGTGTGAAATCCTAAGGATGGAGCGACACTAGCGACACTTTATATATGTTAACAGGAGTATTTTAATAAAACTTGGTACGAATGTCATGCTACTGGCAATACGCCCAACATTCCCACTTTTTAATTTCCCACAACGACACATCATGGCGGCTGTACGAACTACTGACAACTCACCCTAGCGGCACTTAATGTAAAATCATTAAATACAGTGAAACCCGGTTATAACCTCAGTTTATGCACCACCTCGTCTGTAACGTCAGATATTGTGTTGTACCAATTAATTCCTCACTGTTAACCATAACATTTATACTCTTCGGTTATAACAACACTCGTTTATAACGACACAAAATATTCAGTTCCCTTAACGACGTTATAACCGAGTTCGACTGCATTGTGTGGTAAGAGATCATCGACAAAATTGAACTTCTTTGGAAGTAACGTTTGCGTAAGTAACTGCATAGGGCACGCGGTGGCGCAGTTGGTTGAGGCACTGCGCTACAGCCGGAAGGTCGCGGGTTCGATTCCCGATGGTGTCATTGAAATTTTTCATTGACATAATCCTTTCGGTCGCACTATGGCCCTGGGGTTGACTCAGCCTCTAACAGAAATGAGTACCAGGAATATTTCCTGGGGGTAAAGGCGGCCGGTGCATAGGGTTGACAACCTTACCACCTTCATGTGCCAGATTGTCTATAAATCTGGGAGCCTCATCCTCCTGGACCCCTAAGGGCCTGTCCAGGCCTGTAAAGGGATTGCTTTACCTGTACCTTTAAGTAACTGCATAATTATAGACAATCCTGCCTGTTTTCATGTCACTACGTGGCCCATGGTACAACACTCTGAATTCGACAAATAATGTGTGTTCCACAGGTGGTCTGAACGGTTCTCATTCATAGTTCCATTTTGGAGAAACTGTAGCAACTAACCTAAAACATATAACTTATCTTATGGCGAATTCAATGTCGCACTCCTGAAACGCATTCCATGAGAATTGGTTTAACCTATAATCAATTGCAAACACACTGTACAACTAATTAAATAACTAATAACTCAGGTAACCCACGAAGCAGTTGTCGTTAGTTGAAAATTGTTCATTTGACAACGAAATCCCTATTTTACTTAAGGCTACGCATCCAAGGGAGTTTTATTACTGGGAAGCTACTGGACTCCTTTCGAAGGTTTGGATGAACTTTACGTAATTTGTTATTAGCGTATAAAGCCGGAATACAGTGCCGGCGGAAAGGTCAACTCAAGAACCCTGGGGGTAGATGGGGCAAAGGACAGTATAACAAGGTAAGCAGAAACTTTCGAAACTCCATGAAAACCGCCACCTGTCTTGCAATAGAAACAACAAATTACCAGGCTGGCAAATCTGCCTTCCCGCTAAATGCTTAGAGCCGCCCTTTTATCCGTGTTTGTATTCTACATAATGACTTAAATTTTACTGATTTTCATTCCTAATAAATTATACAATCCTAGTTTCGTTAAAGGCTTTTCATACTATACCAAACAGTTTCCTATTCTATGTTTTCTACAAAAACATTTTATATTTGCGCATAATTTAAAATGTTTATACAGGCGAAGGTCATGTCGCGTGTCAAATATTGTAGGAAGAGGGGGCCCATGTCCCCATGCACACAAGCTCCGGGCCCATGTCCCCATGCACACAAGCTCCGTCACCGTGCCTGCCACAAGAACTTGAACGAACATCTACCCACCTCTCCACACTAAACCTGACAATAAAAATGTGTTTGAAGCAAAGGACAGGAAGGGTAACATGAAGGACACTCCTGGTCTTGCAACAAATAAACTTCTAATATATTTATTCCTTTAAAGTCTCAAATCTGACTTGTTTTTCGCGGTGACGGCAGCCGGTATCGAGCACTGGCCGCAAGAATTCAAGCTATGTTTGCGTCTCTCACGCCGTGAAACCGCCTCTCCCTACGGAAGGGCTGAGAGAAAGCAAACATCTGGAGCATACGTTGAACCCCCTAAAGTTACTACAGTGTGCACAGTGTTAAAATAATGCGCTACAGGGCGTCACAGGTTGTGGATTCTGACGCACTGTTCTTCTGTACAGACATTTCGACAACGCATAACGTCAGGTACATACAGACAGCGTCATTTCATAAACCATAAAATAAATATACAAATTTCATTAAGAAATAACTGAATTAACCACGAATAATTTGAATTGGGATAGCTCAGTCAAGATGGGGACTCGTCTATGAGATCGACAACTGAGGAATTGCTCAAAAGTACAATACATTCAGTCTAAACACAACAATTTATTTATCATACACAATCATACATCTTTCGGCTAAAATATAGCCATCGTCAAGCTGATTACAAAAACAAAAAGGAAATATTCACAGTTGCATGGATTTGAGATTTCGTACCTGACAGGTATATTAAAATAACATGGAAATGCAGCCTTAGGAATAAAATTTTAATAAATTTATACAGTTATGTTATTTGAAGTTTTAAAAAGACTGAAAACATGAATATGTAACAATAACAACAGGAGTTTAGCATATTAAAACAAGGGAATGTAGAAGGTTTTTGGAGAGGTGACTTGAGTGTGTATGTTCCTCGTTTTCAGTGTCTCACGTTGGAACGTAGATGTTTAGTCGAACAGACTGGTGTTTAATTAGGTTGTTTTTGTAACAACATGTATTACCGCCCACTCGTACAAAATATTTAAATACTATATAACAAACTCTATAAAACTCCCGACATGTTTCTGTGTAACATCACGCCATCCTCAGGGGTGACACACAGAACACTTAAAAATAAATTTAAAAATACACAAGCCTAGTTGGTATGGAGGTCGTTTAAAATAAGTTGTTAAAATACAACATGACGCCGGGTGTTAAAATATTATACATGTCGAGAGTCTTATAAAGTTTATTACATTGTGCTTCAATATTGTGTAAGAGTTGGTGATAATACACGTGGTATATGTGCGTACACGGTATGGACAATTTTAAATAGGTTGTTCTTATTTATAATCATGTCTAAAAACGCGAAATTGGAGTTTACACATGTGTTTATAAATCGAAAGCTGATTTTTTCTTAATGTTGTTTAAGCGCATTTTTATGTATATCTCCTTTTTATAAATTTACTACACACCACATGATATTTTATAGATGGTTTTGGGCACGTCTCTTCTTCATGGTGTCTGAAGGCCTGAAGATTTAGGAATTTGAGTTGGATTCTTGGCAGGGGGAAGAGATTATTTTCTACCGCACACCATATAGACTGGCTTTCTGGCCTGCTCAGTATCCTATGCAATAAGTGCCATAGGATATGCCTCGGGATTAAGGCGGCTGGGGAGGAAAACTGAATGCTAACGTCCATCTAGTGCCAACATTAATGTGTGGGTAACTCTGCCTTCACTCCACATGCGTCTTCATGGAGTGATGTTTAATTAAGTACAGGTAACATAAGTCGTAAATAACGGTACTTTTCAGCCTATCCCAGTGGCCGCGCGGTCTAAGCCGAAGGTCTGCGGCCGCTCGCTTGCTGGGATTGTTGGTTCGAATCCCGCCGGGGGCATGGATGTCTGTCTCTTGTGGGTGTTGTGTGTTGTCAGGTAGAGGTCTCTGCGTCGGGCTGATCACTTGTCCAGAGGAGTCCTACCGATTGTGGTGTCTGAGTGTGATCTTGAAGCCTCGACAATGATGAGGCCCTGGCCCACTAGGGGCTGTTGCACCATGGGGGAAAAAACGGTACTTTTCAACCGAATAGTTTATACGTGTACCAGGTTGTATGACAGGATAGGCTGAGGTGTGAATGACAAATTGGATAGGACGTGAAGGGAAGCGAAAGTGGGCTATCTCAGAATTTACATGGCCGAATATAACGTAACCACGAAACCCTCATCTCCACGCCGAAATTCAAGTCCGGCCCACAGTACAGCACAGCAGACCACTGCAACCGCAACGTCCGATGAACCAACTACTGAGGTATTCTAGTAGTTTCTATCTTTTGTACTGTACAGTGTTCGTGCATTCACCCAATAAATTAACATTATTATCAGCCTACATTACTACGGTTAACATATTCCGTTGGCATACGCTACAGAAAAATTCAATGTCAGTGGAAACCAAGAAATTTAGCAAGAAAAAGTCACCAAGAAATTCAAGAAAAAAATAAAAGATCAAAGGAGACCCTGAGAATAAGAGCACTGGCCATAGGAGTCGGGGGGGGGGGGGCAAAATAAATGCGTACAGAATTATTGTGGTATTTTCTTCCAGAATGTTGTCATTTTGCACTAATGGACAAAGGAAGCAGACATTACAAAACAAACAGCTTGTGAGGATGCGAACTACTGTCGGGTTACTTCAGGCGGAGTGTAGCTTCCCCTTGCTTTATGAACCAGCATATCCGATTGACCACAAAGTTCTTAACCCTCTGCCCTTCGCCATCATCTGCTTTCAGTATTAAGTCCAGCAGTGAAATGTAAAGTATAGGCAATGTTTCAATATAGTCTTCTCGGGCGCACAGCCGCGTCAACTCGTTTGAATACAACGTTTCGGGGACTAGCTCCGTACCCATCCTCAGGCGGGGACGGAGCTAGTCCCTGAAACGTTGTATTCAAACGAGTTGACGCGGCTGTGGGCCCGAGAAGACTATATTGAATCATGTCGCCGCGAAAGTTTTAAAACTTATATATAGGCAATGTGTTCCATAGAAACGTCGTAAAGGCGTATGGGAAAGTGGAGGTACAGCTCCACACACATTAATCTCGGCTCTAAATGGGAGTTGTCAGCTTCACTCTCCGACCGTTTTATCCCAGTTTGATGTTTTGGTGGAAAGAAAACTCGCTCCCCCCTGTCTGGGAATAAACCATCATTGTCAGACCGTAATTTACACTAATACAAGCGTGTATGCAGGAGGAGACTTTGGTGATACTAATGTAATACACTCCTACCAAGTCTGCCAGAAATTTATATGACACTGATTGTGCAAATCGACAGTTACTTTCGGTACTCAAATATCATGCACGCCAAATACGTTACTGAAGTCGGGTCAGGGAAAGAATAAACATTGATTCTTCCCCGCCACCCCCTTCCTCCGCCTAGTAGCTGCCACCCGTCTGCGTTTCCATTAATTGTCAATTATATTCTGAATTTCGTTCCTTCTCCGGGCTGTCTGTTTCTTCTCTGTGTTACTGGCGTTGCCAGAAGGGACACGAACAACAGCGGCGGACTTGAACCCACACCACACGTGATCATTTTTTACACTGATCTAAGTGTAGGCTTTATTATGTTTTCGGCAAATTTTGTAGCAGTCAATTGTTTTGTCACCTAAAAATGATATAAACATGTTTACCAAAATAGTTGGTTCAATGCCCCTTAAGACAACAGCAGCAACAAGGCTTGGAGCTCTGCAGGTTATGGCAAATATAATTTTCACTATGCCAAATAAAAACCGACATTTTATGGTTGCAAAGACAGTTAATTCTGATTAGTTAAGGGCAACAAATTACATTTGAAACCTTCTTCTACAAATTGCCTCTTTTATAGCACAAAAGGAGAGGCACATATGTGTGAATTACTACATAACTTAACCAAAACATTCCACAGAATTCCTGGTGTTATAGACCACAACGATTGCACCAAACAACGGGAGGGGGGGGGGGGGGGGGTAGAGCATATAGAAAATAAAAAGCACGATCCAGGATTCCGTGCCTCAAGTTTTACAGCTCGTTGCAGCCAGGAAGATATAAATTTGATGGCGAGGATTAAAGGGGTTAGATCATTTGTAGCTATGGTCTTGCATTGTAGCAAAGTCTGTTCGTATGCAAAGAGAGAAGCGAATTTGAAACCATGAGATTTTAGAGCGTGTATTTTAAAAGGCGCGTTGCAATTGGAAAGCAAATGAGCAGAATTTACAGAAGGAGAGGCGTTACAGTCGAATGGGCATAAACAGAATACGCAGGAGAAAGCGATACATTGCCTTCAGAACAGAAAAGAACAAAAAATGCAGAAAACTAACAGGTGTTACCATCACGATGGGCGAAGGTCTCAAAGAGCAAGATATACATAACTACAATTTTGCCTGTTGTTTTGTATGGGTGTGAGACTTGGTCTCACACTGAGGGAGGAACAGAGGCTGAGGGCGTTCGAGAATAGGGTGCTGAGGAGGATATTTGGGCCTAAGAGGGACGGGGTAGCAGGGGAATGGAGAATACTACATAACGAGGAACTTAATCATCTGTACTCATCACCAAATATTATTCGGGTGATCAAACCTAGAATAATGAGGTGGGCGGGGCATGTAGCACGTATGGCTGAGGGGAGAGGTGCATACAGGGTTTTGGTAGGGAGACCTGAGGGAAGGAGATCACTTGGAAGACCCATGCGTAGATGGGAGGATAATATTAAAATGGATCTTCAAGAAGTGGGATGGGGGGCATGGACTGGATTGATATGGCTCAGGATAGGGACAGGTGGCGGGCTCTTGTGAATGCGGTAATGAACCTTCGGTTTTCATAAAACACGGGGAATTTCTTGACTAGCTGACGACCTGTTAGCTTCTCAAGAAGGACTCTGCTCCATGGAGTTTGTTAAATATCACCAGAGAAACAAAGTAAATGGAAGTCGGCATATAACTGGAACCATCAAATTACACAAAATTTATTTCCTTAAAAAAAAAGGCAGTTAGGGGAACAGATTATTACCGAAGGTCAAGACGATAAACACATGGAGACACCTGAAGATAGGAAGATAAAGAATAAAAATTATAAGAGAAAAATTATGGTTTTGTGGGACGCAGCGCAGAGCGTTTTGTTAGGTAGGTACCGTTGCGGACAGACACGCTTAATCAGGGTAGCAAATTCAAGCAGTAGGTTCCTCCAAAAGGTTGGTACTCTACCGAATTATGAGGCGACACATCCCAGAAGACGTAACGGTGACGCTCATCCCGTAGCAATCTCGAATCTCTCAAGACAGACAAGAGTAAGCATTACGTTCGTGTAACATTGTACAGGAAGAGAACAAAGGTCCTTAACCGTTTCAAGCATGAAATTAATCATTTAAAGCTCAGTGGTGAATATATGAACGACCTGTTGTAATGTTAAGAAGTGGTGCGTTTTTAATACGATGTATTTATATGTTTTGTAGCATTCTAACAATACATACCGACTGCTTCCCTGACCAAGACAGTCTTCAATCCTTTAAAGCAGGCCCGCTCAACCCGTAGCTCGCAAGCAACGTAACAGTGTTGTGTTGCCCAAGGAGACATTTTAAATGAGAAACGTCCTTCATACCTTTCCCTGACAAAGCCGAAATACAACGCCGAAGCAATTTTGAAAACTTATGAGCCACTTATTAAAGGAGACATCATTATATTACTAATTCCTTTTGTAAAAATGTGCTAAAAATGGCGACAACCTAGCCTACGTTGTGAACTGTACCTTTTAAAAATTCGTACTTTTATTATCAGCATATTTTTATTGCACGTGATGTATAGACAAATACACAGGTAAAATTACACATACGTATAACTATACGTAAACTTTTTCATTCTTCATTTTTTGTATTGAATTTCATGTTGCACGCATGCAGACCAAATTTTGCCTAAGTAAAACTAAATCAAAAATAACCGTCAATTCACACCTAAAACTTATTGTCAGTACTTATTATTCATTACAACATGTTTCGGCCTACTTGCTCATCTTCAGGTAAAACAAAAAATATACAGAACACTTGGAGGGTTCATTGCAACATTATGGTATTATAAAAGAAAGTATCTCTCATTTTTACGTAAAGGGTAAAAATGTAAGAATGACATCTCATATCTTTTTATTACAAATTAATGTTGCAATTAACCCTCCAAGTGTTCTGTATATTGTTTGTATTACCTGAAGATGGCCAAGTAGGCCGGAACAAGTTGTAATAAAAAATAAGAAAAGGTAAAGTAGTCCCTGTACAGGCCCTGAGGGTCCAGGAGGTTGAGGCCCCCAGAATTTCTAGAAAATCGGCACATGTAGGTAGTAAGATTGTCAGCCCTACGCACCGGCCGCCTTTACCCCCCAGGAAATATTACTGGTACTCGTTTCTAGTAGAGGCTGAGTCGACCTCAGGGCCATAGTGCGGCCGGAAGGATTATATCAATGAAAAATTCCAATGACACCATCGGGAATCCAACCCGCGACCTTCCGGCTTGAAGCGCAGTGCCTTAACTGCGCCACCGCGTACTAATAAATGAAAAGTACGGACAATAAATTTTAGTCATGAACGACGGTTATTTTTAAGTTGATATATTATCACAACAGAATGCTTAGAATAAAAGTTTGCCTAAGTTGCCAGCACCACATAAAAGGTCGAGCAGGCCTGTTTTAAAAACTGAAAAAAAAGAGAGGAAATACTTTTCTACCCAATGCTCCCCGATTTCCGAAAGAGCAGTGCTTTTTGGAAGGTTCCCCAGGCTTCGCCCATTTGTCCTTCTGGTAAGAGCAATTTGTAGATGAAGATGATTATGCGTATGGAGCGTTGGTTTGAATAATACTGAACGGAGAAAGCCGAGGTACTCGGAGAAAAGCCTGTCTCAGTGCCACTTTGTCCACCACAAATCTCACATAGACTGGTCTATGATCGAACACTGGCATCCGCGGTGAGAAAACGGCGACTAACCGCCTGAGCCACAGCACGGTTTTGAAAACTGAATGTAACCTGACTTATATTGAAAGATGCAGCCCGCACGTGCAGTAAACACAATGCGTCTGGCTTATACCATATAAAAAAACCAATCCGGTAATGGTGTACAGGGAAATAATCCCTCTTTTATCTGAGATCCACACAAAAACACACACATTCCCTGTGTGGGAAGTTCGGAGAAATTTTAATGTTACGTGCACACCTGGTGGTAGATAAAGTAACCACTAGGCTTTAAAGGGTTAAAGGTTGGTCTTCTCAGTGGAGACAGACTATATTCCCTGTGAGGGAGGAACTGAATTTTAATATACAGTTTACATGCCTAACAGTCTTGAAGGCCCTGCCATGAATAAGGCGGTTAGTCGCCAACCTTTCATCTGGGAGGCCCGGGTTCGATCCCAGGTCAGTCTATGTGAGATTTGAAAATTTTTTCCCAAAAACAAGTGACGAGGATTTAGTTTTGATGACACAATACTCATGGATAAAAATATGTCTGACCTACATGCCGGGACTAACCGAAATGTGACCCCAATAATTGTACCCTACACTGGCAGAACATATCGTGAATGTTTTCTTATAGACAACTGAGTTCCTACCAAAGTAGACACACGTCTTTGTAAAATTAAGCTCCTCATTTGTGGTAGACGAATTGGCACTGGGACAGGTTTTCTTCCGAGTACTTCCGCTGTGTTCTGTCAGTATAATTCTTCACCATCTTAATACTACTTATACGAAGGACAACTGGGCAAAGTCTGGAGAACCTTCAAACAAAGCAATGCTCTTTCAGATATCGGGGTACACTGGACAGAAAATTGCTTTCATAGTGTTGTTATCGGTCTACAAACGGTTATTTAATTGACGTATCTCACAGCTAACGCATCTCGTCAACATCGAAAAACAAATTGCTCGATGACATTATACATCCCGTGCATAATTCCTAAAATCAGGCACATTCACCAACAAATGCACACAACATTACAAACTGTAACTTATATGTTTTAAATAACTCTTACATGTTTCGGCGTACAGGCGCCATCCTCAGGAAACCTCACATACAAAGTACAAGCACCATTTCATCAATCTGGTATGATGACTTGGTGCTTGTACTCCTTTGTGTTTAAGACTCTGTAAGGATGGCGCCTCAGCGCCGAAACATGTAGCTGTTTAAAACTTGTAGTTTGTAATCCTATTCTGTGCATTTGCTAGTGAATGTGATTGATAAATTGCTTAATGTTAACTCAGGAAGTTATTACCGGTTATAAGAGTCATACAAAATACATAAATACACTGTGGAAAAAATATGCAGTTTTCCCCTGTTAATGGCTGTGGTAATACCGAAACCACTATGCCTGAAAGTGTCAAACTTTTAAAAGTATTAGAATGCATTGGTAACACATGAAACACAGATTCATCATTTTAACATTACGATTTATTACAAATGTATATTTATACACGCAATAAGTTTACAGCAATACACATACGAATTATAAAACGTAGGTGCTACCTGATGCTGCATACAAAGTAGGAAATTTGTTATGTCATGTATCGTACACTTTGAAAGCAATTCTGAATTAATGAAGCCGAGATGCTGTAAGAAGGCTCTCACGAATGCAAATCTTCCCCCTTCGTCACTAGTAAAACCCCTTTGAAGCTTCCTATCCTAGGGGATTTTAGGGTTTGACTGCCGCTGTGTTGAGGATAGATAAGCATACCGCTGGTTTTACGGAAGTGAAATGTTCAGACCATGATACTATGCTTATGACTAACCAGACACGAAGTCCCACAGTATGAAATTGTCGAAAATATATCTTAAAATTGTAGGGTATTTCTGCATTACAGCCATTCTGCTTAGTGACAATTTTTATGGAGTCCCGCTTTGAAAGAAGCACCACGGAATGTGGAAGGGGAGATACAGCTCCGCACATTTTATTTCTCGTCGCCAGATGCAGGAAAGTGGTCGGCTTCACTTCTCGGCATTTTCAAAATCAGGAAATGAGGTACCGGAACACATAGCTCAGGAGGCTGGGTGGGCGCCAGATCCGGTTTGGATGCTGTAGAGAACATTCTCTGCCCCTACCGGGAACCGAATCCCGCCCTCCAGCCTGTAGTTTAGTCACTGTGCTGACTCAAATGTCTTGGTGCTCCAATTTTTATTAATAGATTTCAAGTTGAAAATAAGTTCTCGTTTCCAAGTAAAGCAAGGCGCCATATTACGTGTTTTCAGTGCAAACATTCAATTCTTAGAAAATCAACTATTCAAGCTAACGAACTAATTAACTCTCTGGAGCATAGGCCTCCCTGAGAAGTGAACATTCCCTCAGCTAGTCATGAAATTCTCCTCATTTTATGAAACCCGAAGGTTCAGTACCAAGTTCTTCACGCATGAAGAGAATATATCTTTGCTAACCTTCGCCCTCATCGGCCTTGATATTCTTGTACTGTCGACAGAACTGATCAGCGGCCTGCTTGAAGCCCGGTGTAGATAATCGGGCCTCATGCTAGAAAACGCCTGGAATCCTTGTGTAGTTTTCTCAGTCCTGCCACAAGGCTGAGATTTTTTATTTCTTTATTCTGGGTTGTAAGGTGAGACTATGTCTGCGAAACTGCCCTAATGAGCCCAATGATCAACCCCCGATGACAGAGACATGGACGTACAGCACTGGTGGAATACTAGTTAACAGAAAATAATCGAAGTATTTGAATAAAAACCTGTCCTAGTAATACTTCTTTCATCACAAATCCTAGTCGACTGTTATGGGATTGAATCCGGACTTTCGAAGTGTGAAAACGGTGAAAAATGTCCTGGGCCTGACCAAAATGCTGAGACAGCCTGCTGTCTTCAGCATCCATCCAATTTCATCATTCATAATAATCCTTCTATTTTAACTCTCCATCTCTCAAATATGAGAAGCCCTTGAAGCATATGAAGAAGAAACTATAGGCTTAAAACACAACTCTCAATGATTAACTCTGCATTCGACAAAATTTTTCAACCCAGCAAGTTTACTGAAGCTGTAACGCTTCTGATATATATATTTTGGAGATACCCTGTTCGAATTCTGGCCGGCATACAGAGCAGCCTACAGGCTGTCGTGGTATTTTTCAGCTCTGCCCAGAAAATACTGTCATATTAGCTCAAAATAAGCAAATAATAGTTTCCTTTCATATCCTCTCCAATTCAGTATTCTTGATCATCCTGTTCTTCGGCGTCATACCTTGCAGTCTTACTGACAGCATTCTTAATGTCAACTACAGACAAACATAAAAAGCTAGTCAATGTGTTAAAGTCAACATAGACTAATTAACGATCCAGCTTTACATCCCGAAAGTTCCAACTTCCACTCTTGAACAGCAGCCAGCCTATCCGGATGGACGGTCTTTCAGAAGACGAGGCACCTATTTAAAATACGTCACGACCACTTCCACTTCCACGTCACTTTCAGTTCTCGCTAAGAATCTCTTTATTATCTGATGCAGTATAATCGATGCAGCTGTGTAAAAGTCTTAAGACGATTCATCCCGCTGTGTTTTGGACAAGAGTCGCAGTAAATCCGAACACAACAACTGTTTATTCTAGTACCAATACAACAACAAGTTTCGGCCTGAGAGGCCATCATCAGTTTGACCAAGAATATATGAGTATGTGCACAGATATGTGGAGACTGAGATCTCACCAACTTGATGATGGCCTATCAGGCCGAAACAAGTTGTTGAATAAACACTGGACTAAACAATGTTGTATTTGGATTTACTGTGATTCTTATTGTATAAGCATCCTCCAATCCTACATCTACACTAACAGACTTCCAACGCCGGCACGCCACTGATCCAACCGGTTACGTTTCCAGGGACTGCGAAGTTCTATAAACCGATATCGACTTTCGGCATGTCGAAATAACTTGGCAAATGAAAGTATTCTGGCAATCAGAGCCATACACTGGAAGAGGAACCACGGCTAACTGAAAACCGATTGCGTTTCCCTAAGTCGGGCTTACTAAGATTGCAATTTGGAATTCAATTGAACATCACAATATCTTTGAATTAGAATCTAAAACAACTGAAAATTCTCTAGCCATACATAAATATTAATTCGTGTTGCCATATCGTAAGAAGAATTTACATGTATGCTAAATGTAAGTGCCAAGGAAAGTGCATGGGAAATTATAAGGAGCAAAAATGAAGGTTACTGTCTTATGTGATCTGAGATCCGGTAGTCCGGTTAGATAACTTCCGACGTTTCAGAAGAGCACGCTGCCCATCTCCACGGATAATTCATCCATCCCAAAAAGTAAGGTAACATGTTCCTCTGAAACGTCGATACTTCTCTACCAGAATGTACGGCGTCACATCTGATAACAGTAAGTTTCATAATCATCGCAGTGAGAAGCTAAAATCTTACAAGGCAGAAATGTGGTTGCATGGAAAAGTAGATCAATTTAGACAAATTTACGAAATGGCAAAATAACAACTCAAGCAAACGTTACAAATTTAAAAGGAAATATGGGAGAACATAAAGAGAGAAAAATATTTGTACACATAGGACACATGGCGGATAATAAAATTACGTGATTAGTGACGATATATCCCTCAAACCACACGTAAGAAGACAGCTGGGACAACCAAGAAAAAGGCGGGGAGATCAATTGAAAATACAGTCGAACTCTTATAACGTCACGAAAGGGACTGAAGACTTTGTGTCGTTATAACCGAGGAGTACAATGGTATGGGTAAGAGTAAGGAATTAATTGGTACCACAAAATATCTGACGCTATATACGAGGTGTCACATAAACCGATGTCCTTATAACCGGGTTCGACTGTACAATGGATTATGTAGCGCAATAAGTAAAGAAGAAAAGTAGGGGACGCTATCTGAAAGGAATTCGATGAAAACCTCAGTTTAAGCTGCGTTATTTGACAGTTGTGACGTAACACAATGTTTATAAAATTGAAGATTCGGTTCTTCTGGGATATTACGCCGTGTCAAATAGTAATTAGTTACCGATGTTTCGAAATATCGCAGTGCCTTCAGGCTGACGGTCAAGCAATCCAAGTACACTTCTTGTACTGTCACCTGAAGAAAACTGCACTACGCTCCGTTAAAGCGTCGGTGGAAACTGTCTGCCGGTCGAGACGGCGAGCATTCCAGAAGACTTGAATGTTCATTAACACTGCTGTAAGTGCCTCAAATGTTCATTGACACTGCTGTAAGTGCCTCAAATGTTCATTAACACTGATGTAAGTGCCTCAAATGTTCATTAACACTGCTGTAAGTGCCTCAAATGTTCATTAACACTGCTGTAAGTGCCTCAAATGTTCATTAACACTGCTGTAAGTGCCTCAAATTTTCATTAACACTGCTGTGAGTGCCTCAAATGTTCATTAACACTGCTGTAAGTGCCTCAAATATTCATTAAAACTGCTGTAAGTGCCTCAAATGTTCATTAACACTGCTGTAAGTGCCTCAAATGTTCATTAACACTGCTGTAAGTGCCTCAAATGTTCATTAACACTGCTGTAAGTGCCTCAAATGCTCATTAACACTGCTGTAAGTGCCTCAAATCTCGCATTTCTAAAATTCGTTTCACCCTATCTTAATCGTCAATAGCTCATTCAGTAGACGTGACTGAATGGTAAGAATTGGACTGTCAGAATTCCAATCACGCTAGTGAATGGACTTTCCTTTCACTTCCATGTGGTCCTATATACGGGCACTGATCTACACCGCCTGTCACGAAACTATATACAATGCGATATGATGTTGGACAGTGACCACTGTCTGCATTACATACGGGCTCGATTCGACTGCCGAAAAAATTAACACAGAGAATAGCCTATTTCAACCAGTAATCTGAAAACACTAGTAGAGCAAACTCCTGAAAAACCGCTTATATTAAACATACAGGACAATGTACAATGCACACTAATTTCGTTTAAACCATTAATTCTACGGACCCAAATTCGTCTTGAGACGACGATATCCTATCAGCTGCTGAAGAAATCCCCCCCCCCCCGAAGTTTTGTTACAGTGTCTATAAAAGTCCGTCACTGCTCATGCTGAGCCAGCTGCATCCAGTCCACATAGTCAAAACCTATTTTAAGGCCGATTTTAATATTATCCTCAAATAAACCTTAAAGGTAAAAAGGTAAAGTTGTCCTTGTTCAAGCCACGAAGGCGTATAGGAGTAGTGGAATAGCTCCATTCATTCTTCACCTCGGTGGTCAGCGTTACGTCCCGGTCACTTTGTCCCCAGGACAGAACTCCGGTACTCGCCGAACAGGTGGTTGGGTGGGCCCTAGAGCCCGTCTGGACGTTTTATAGAAGAGAAAAATCTCTTGCTCCTGTCGGGATTCGGACCCCGGATCGCCCAGCCGTAGCACAGTCACTAAACCGGCTACTCTATCCTAGTTTCCTTGACCCTTCAAAGTGGTCAATCTCCTACAAGCATTGTGACTGAAATGGTGTATAACTTGGAACCAAATAATCAAGATGTAAATAAAATGCTGCTTTCTTCTGCGATGTGATGGTGTTTAGTCCGGTAAATATGCACCGATGTTTCAAAGGAAACTGTTCCTTCCATCACAGATATAGAGTCGTAGCCGGTTATAAAGCCATCGGTTTATGCAACATCTCTATAGCGTCAGATATTCTGTGGTACCAATTAATTCCCCATTGTTAAACATAACGTTATATTCCTCGGTTACAACAACACCCGTTTGTAACGACACAAAATATTCAGTCCCGTTCATGACGTTATAACCGAGTTCAACTGTATATATGAAACATTTCACTGTGTCACATGCCGGAAGACAGTAACCGTCATAGATACCCCGTTCGAAACCACAAACCTCACCAAAAAAAAAAAAACAAATTCATGCAACCAAGATTTGAGCCTTAAACTCCTCTACTTATAAAAATTTTCAAATTATATTCAAAGAAACTGTAGGAATGCTTATGTGGGGGGCTATTTCCGGTGATAAGTCGAGGAAGTTACTGAAGACCTTAAGGGCTGAGTTGTGTCCTTGCGGTGAAACAAAGTCATTACATTTGTGAACTAAAAGTTGTTAAACATGAACACAGCAACTTTATGCTTCGACGTTCCTCACAGTTGTCATGATAATGTTACGATAACTTACAAACTAAATAATTCCTCCCACAAACACGAATTCCAGTTGTTTGTAACAATAAATGATAGTATGTAAGTTGAGACAGCTAAGCCGAATACAATGCTATAACAACTGGGAAGAACAATTATTACAATCTGGGTAGTCAGGAAATGGCATTTCAGAATTTTAAATGAGAATCTTGTTTTAAAGTTCTCTTTAATTTCACATTTACGAAACGCGGTGTGGTGTTGCTTATATTTCACGGAAGAATGATTAAGCTAAATTAGTTATCCGTATTTATGCTGTAATTGCGACTGCTCTCACAGCACGAGAAGTAATTGGGTTGGATGACCCTTAATTAAGATAATTGAAGTTGGCTCTAATTTTCGTACAGAATGGCCTATGTGTTCACAGTCAGGTCCTGTGTTATTTACGTAGCAACATTTTTATTTTATTACAAAACGGGTTACAGCAGTGGTAACATAACTGACATTTAGGAGACTACTTTGTGGTTTTCTTGAGGCCCTCCAGTCAAACGCCGATAGAGTACCCTAAAATATGCCGCAACCATATCCCCAGTATTGTAATTTACATCGATAAGGACAGCCGGGTGTCCCAGTCGGGATTCGATCCAAGCACCTCCCGAATACATGCCTGGAGCGTTACCGCTTTACCAACATGCTCGTTTAACAGTTATTGATCACCGCAGTACTACCAACCTTGAAGGAATCCTCTGCTGATAGAATGTAGAACCCGCCACAATATTTCTTGTCTCCGTAACGTCCATATAAAAATTTAAATACAGTATTCCCGTATATCAGGAATGGTTCCTTCGCCTCATTTTTTCTATAAATTCTGTACACATTCTTTGTTTCATCCATGCCAAATGATGGTACCGTTATTTGTATGTAACAGTAGCCACTAACTGTTCCCAATTTATACAGTACGTCCTGCACTTATATAAACTCTCAGGGTATGTAAACAGTAATCAATAATATAAGACGAGTGTGGAGTTTATGCAGGGTAAAGGCCTGTTGTGTTGGGGCTGCGATGTAAACCCTGGCGCTGGAAGCACACCCCCACACCTACCCTTCCACGACCCGCCTCATCTCATTTTAAACAGCCAAAGCGTTTGGGGAAGGCAAAATGAAACATCTAAATAATTTCAGTCAGCAAGTTCAGGTTGCCACGTACATGAAAATATCGTTGCAACATGGAGACATTGCGTTCTTACAGTTTATATGTTCGTTCTTGCATAATTGCACGCGATCACTAAAGATATAGTAGTTACCGGCGTTGCAAATCAACAGTTAACATTTGCTAGTAGAGAAGTCACTGTATCAGTTGCAGAAGTTAGTCTACAAGGCTCGGGCAAGGGTCTCTTTTCCTGGGGCAAATTGCTCGAGTAAGGAATACGACTACTTACCACCACCTAGTGTCCTGGCTAAGAATGCGTGGAGTTATACCTTCGCTCTCATATATGCCTTTAAGGCGCGGTGCTTAATGAAGCACAGGAACAACTTTATATTTAATTCAATTATGTTTATATGTTTACAGCATTACTTAAAACAAAAACCTTAGAAACATGTATGATATGTGTTACAAATCTTGATTTATTTTGGTTTTTAAACTGGTGTTTTGTGTGTGGCCATAGGGCTGAAATACCACATTCAAATGTTTTAATATCACACTATTTGCTGAGTGCACAGGTTTCACTTTTTGCAGTTATTACCATAACCAGCAGCAGTAAAGTGGCTATTGTCCTTATAAGAGACGGATATCTGCCTATAAAAATAAACCTGATAACCCGACACTTCGTGTCATTCTGGCGGTCTCGATCCTCAGATTCAACCTGAATGGTATCATCGATGATAATGATGAAGGTAAAAGTAAAGATCTCCCTGTGAACGACATCAAGGCATAAGGGGAAATGGAGATATAGCTCCACTAATTCTTAACCTTGATATTAGATGGAGTCGGGTCATTAGATTCATGTCCCGACCGCTTTATCACCGGGATAGGAGCCCGCGGTGCGCATTACATAAAAGATTTTGTAGGCTCCAGAACCGGTCTTCATGTTTTGGAGAAGAGATAAATCTCTCGCCCCTGAAGGGAATCGAAACACGATTCCTCCGTTGCTCAACCCACAGCCTCTTCACTATACCGACTGCACCACCCAGGCTCCGATAATTCAATTCAATTCAATTCAATGTGTATTTATTAACGTGCAGACATAACAGCACAAGTGCCAATTACAAAGCCAGCACAAAAGCACAAATAAAATACAAAACAGTACAAATACACAAGACAACAATAATGATAATAATAATAATACATCAATATAAATTCGTCCCTGTGGTTAATTACGCATCACGTCATATAGACGTATGTGGGAGTGGAGGTATAGCTCCATGCACTATTAATCTTGAAACTATATGCAAATGAGTGATCAGATTTAGGCCGCGGCCGTTTTATCGTTGGCTAAGGAATCCCGGTATGCCTTGAATAACAGGCTGATTGGGCCCTAGATTCGACCAGGACGCTATGATGAATAAAGAAATCACCTGCTTCTGCCGGGTATCGAAACACGATTCCTTGGTTTGCAAGCCCGCAACTCGGACACTAAACTAAATACTAACATAATAATAATGACTTCTCAGACGCTCACCATAAACAACATAAAACCATATAAAAAATCTTCCAAATGTTATGCAGTATTTCGACGGCCCCAATATAGTCTTTCTTGCTCGGATGAGGATAATCAAAGCATACTCGTATATTACAGCTTTGTTAGTGTGGGCCACAGGAAGCTTCTCAAAACTTATATATATATATATATATATATATTATATATATATATATATTAGCATTGATTTTCAAAATCATTTTAAACTGGAAATACAAGAAAATGTACTTCAAGCCGGCAAAATCTTGGAGGGTTAAAGTGAAACACTACGTTATATTTTGGTGCATTCGCAATAGATTTGCGAGAATGAGCCGTATTTGTCTCTCCGCCTAGCAGCATGTACCAAAATCGGGCAATATTACGGAAACGTTACATGAAGACCTACATGTGCTCCTGGGATCGTCAAGAGCGTAACTGGCTAAATATTTATCGGAGCGAAAAGTGTTTCCAACACGCGTTGTAGAGAACAAGCCATGCAATGTACGCATAAGGTAACGCTGAGGCGCTTTCGCATAACAATTGTTGCCGTGCAAAAGCAGTAAGTATTAAATATTATGAGTATGTATTTGTATTCCTGCCCTAGTTATCCGACATGCAAATGGCATCTTTTCTGCGCCCTGTTATACTGTCATCTGTGGCCTGTCTGGATCTACCAAACTTTTCCACACGATCTCATAAAAATCACGATTTTTTTTTAAAAAAATTAGTGAACATAAAACGTGTTTTGATTTCCTCTACAAATTTTGTCTGAAACATTTCTCATTGTGACAAACATTCAGCGAGATATTACCATAAATGTATATATGTCTTCACGTAAAGTACCCTTTATTCTTGTCAGATTTTAATGAAACTTGAATTTTCTTGACAGGTTTTAGAAAAATGCTGAAATATCAAATTTAATGAAAATCCGTCTAGTGTGAGAGCCGAGTTGTTCCATGCGGACATACAAAGGTAGTAGTCGCTTTTTGCAATTGTGTGATCGCGCCTAAAAATGGAACACAGTTCAGATATATATACCAAAACATCTTCCGCAAGGGAGACAGGGCAACAGAATTGTTATTCTGCGTGTATCCTACAGTTCCTAACTTGTTATTTCAGACTTGTTCTTGATCTAGACATGCCCCCAATTAAGTTCAACCAGTCTGGTTTGTGTTGTAATATTCCAATAAAACAAGATACCTCTTGTTTCAGTCTGTAAGTTAGAAACTGGACTCAGTGGCAAGTTTTATGCCTTTCAAAGGCAGCTGTCGATGTTACGCGGGTTGCGTGACGCCCAGTGTAATAGTTCAGGATGTTTCCTTCACACACACACACACACACACACACAATGTGTAAATACGAGTATAAGACAGCATCTCTGCGACACAACCCCACACGTCGATTGCCACTTTTATTGTAGTATTCTTGGGGGGAGGGGACATTTTAGCAAGCTAGCATGAAAAGGTATTCTGTGGGGGGTTGTCCTTCTACTTGAGGATCGTCTCCCATTACTGCTACACTTAATTACGCTACCATTCAGTTCAGAAGTACTTGTCTTCCTTACATAAATAAAAACAAACTTTGATTTTTTTTTCTGTATGGGTGCGAAACTTGGCCTCAAATTAAAAGAAGAAAGCAGACAGAAGGAATTCGAGAACAGGATACTGAGGAAAATATTTGGATGTAAGGAGCAGGAAATAACACCGCTACAGAAAAGTGCATAATAAAGAGCTTCATGATTTGTAGGTGTTGCCACTATCTTTTTTTTTTTCCATGGCGCAACAGCCCCTAGTGGGCCAGGGCTCCTCATTATTGAGGCTTCATAATCAAACTCAGACACATGTGGGCTGGGATAGCGTAGTCGGTATAGCGACTCGCTACGGGCTGGACGGTCCAAGGATCGAATCCCGGTGGGGGCAAGATTTTTCGCAGCTGTCCAGACCGGCCCTGGGGTCCACGCAGCCTCCTATACAATGGGTACCGAGTCACTTTCCCGGGGGTAAAACGGCCGGGGCGTGGAGTTGACCACCCACCCCCATCTAGTGCCAGGGTTAAAGAAAGAGTAGAGCTAAACCTCGCCTTTATGGCCTGGTCTAGGGAGAACTTTACCTTTACCTTTACTCAAATACACCACACTCTGTAAGACTCCTCTGGACGAGTGATCAGCCTGACGCAGAAACCCCTACCTGACAACATATCACACAAGAGACAGACATCCATGCCCTCGAGGGGATTCGAACCCTCAATCCCAGCAAGCGAGCGGCCGCAGACCCACGCCTTAGACCGCGTGGCCACTGGCCAAATATTATTAGGGTAATCAAATCACGGAAAGGGACGTGGATGCGGCAGGTAGCACGCACGAAAGAAAAGAGAAACACATTCGAAGTTTGATCGAAAATTTAAAGGATAGAAACTGTTGGGTAGATGTAATGTTCAAGGGACGATTATATTAAAATGGATCTTTACGGAGGGGAATTGAACGACGTAACCTTAATCAACTTGGCTGAGAACATCATCAGTGGCGGGCTTCTGTGAACAAGGGTCCATGAGGTGTGGGGAATTTCTTTTGAGCAGCTAGCTATGTGTGATTTCAGGCTTCCGCCGCAGTGTAAATGATACCTTCGCTCTTCTGGAATGCTACAAAGCGTAGATTGGTAGTTAGTTACCGACGTTTTGAGACAACCTATTTTTGGTTGACTGCTTGACCCTTGAAAATGGGACTGATAGGTTGTCCTGAAATGTCGGCAACTAACTACCAATCTGCGCTGCGTAACATTTCAGAAGAGCGAAGATCTAAGCTAGCAGCTAGTACCTTCTCAAGCAGGCCTTTGCTTCATGTGGCTAGTTATGTAGTTAGGTTCCAAAGGCGCACTGGTGGAAGGATGGCGTTGCGCCTTTCAGGTGCGTAACTTATGAATCAAATGTACTTTCATAGAGCGAGGAACTGCTAGACAACCGCTCGCCCCCCCCCCCTTCCCCTGTGACTCTCCAATCAGTGACCCAAAAAGGTAAAGCAATCCCATTACATGCCTGGACAGGCCTTTAGGTTTCTAGGAGGTTGAGACTCCCAGATTTCTAGACAATCGGCACATGAAGGTGGCAAGGTTGTCAGCCCTACGCACCGGCCGCCTTTACCCCCCCCAGGAAATATTCCTGGTACTCATTTCTGTTAGAGGCTGAGTCGTCCACAGGGCCATAGTGCGACCGAAAGGATTATGTCAATGAAAAATTCCGATGACACCATCGGGAATCGAACCAGCGACCTTCCGGCTTGTAGCGCAGTGCCTCAACCACCTGCACAATCAGTGGCCCAACGAGTCTTAAAAGTTCCAAACTGAATTTGTAGCACAGAAGATTCTCGCCACGAAGATCCCGGCTCAGTCCCACGGTAGTCCACGTGCGAGTTGTGATGGACAAAGCGGCACTGGGACAGTTTCTCTCCGAGCACTTCATTTTCACCATTCAAATTATCACTCCATCGACTCTGCACACTCTTCTATCATTGAGAGTGGTACAATAGGACAATTTGAGTGGTACAATAGGACAATTTGAGTGGTACAATAGGACAATTTGAGTGGTACAATAGGGCAATTTGAGTGGTACAATAGGATAATTTGAGTGGTACAATAGGACAATTTGAGTAGTACAATAGGACAATTTGAGTGGTACAATAGGACAATTTGAGTGGTACAATAGGACAATTTGAGTGGTACAATAGGATAATTTGAGTGGTACAACAGGACAATTTGAGCCATCACTAATAATATAATAAATACAACGTTAAAAATCATAACGTAGGCCGAATTTAACAAAACTAAATCATATTAGTGTAACCATTCTGACAGCACATTTTATGGAGAAAATGGTACTGCTGCAGTCAGCAGACAGGTTCAGCTCTCGCCAAAGAAATTCCAGACAGAGACGTTTAATATCAGAACGCTCTGCGCGTGCGCTAATTTTCTACTGTACTGAGAAGGACACATGCTACCTACAGTTATTCATTTAACATTCAGGAGCTGTGGATCAGCGGTTTCTGTTATGCCATACAGTACTGCCATGTTTTCCACAGCAACAGGCGAGAGAACAGAGTTATAGAAAACTGACATGGATAGTGCTGGCACTGAAATAGTACACACACTATTGTCATATTTCCGGGATATCTCACGGTTACACATGAAACAAAGTAGAACTTTACGTGATTTTAATATAGGCCCTACTTATCAAAGCAGCGCGAGTTTAGTCATAAGTAAATTCATGAAATTGTTTCGTGACCTACTTAGAATAGCTTCGCGACCCATAATTTGAAAAACAATTTTCTGTGTGGAAAACACCTTTAACTTATCCAATGGTGTAGAAACATCCTGAAAGAAAGTTGATATTTTACTCGGATGGTAAACACATTTACCGCGTTTCTGTAACTCAAGGCTCATTACCATGTCTACGAAATACTGTCATTGAACTATAATGGAGCAAGTTAGATCCAATTCCGTCTTAATACTTTATTTTCTCAAGATCAAATCTTATATTGTTCTCTGACCTAGGCATGGATATCTCAAATATGCTCAAAATTGTTTAACAACTTTAAAGCACAGTGGTAAATGTACCATAGTACTTTTTACTTTACAAGACTGTGGATTTCGCCAGCAGAATGAATTTATGGGTTTTGTAAGATCTTCATAATAAGCACACACATTATTTCCATCAAAAGTATTAATCAGTTGTCTTGGTCATGGACCCAGCCTCCTGTAAAATGGGTACCGGGTCATTCCCGGGGTAAAGCAGCCGGGGCGTGGCGTTGACCACCCACCCCCCATCTAGCGCCGAGGTTAAAGAAAGAGTAGAGCTATACCTCTACTCCCCCTCTGGGCCTTCTAGGGTGAACTTTACTTTACTTTACTTGGTGAAGGATACACAGTTAATTCTGTGAGGTATGCGAGGAATTTTTAAATAAAATTTCGTGTTTCAAAAGGTTGAACTCCGAATTGCCTTTGTCTTTTACAGTCTCAATATATCGTACAGCGATAATTTGTAAGGAACAAAGAGGAACGAAGAATAGCAACACGCCTCTTAGCGTCATTTCGTCCAGAGTGTTCTCCAGTGACCGGTGCAAATTGTATTCCAATTTGGGTTATTCCGTCCAGGAGGACAGTATGGAGATTGCATTGCTGTCAATGCAGAACACGTGGTCTCTGTTTCTTGCCGTCAAGTTGATAGGAAATGCTGATGCAGCTCATGAATGTGTTTGAACTTTCAGAACAGCCTTCAACTAAGTAGGCTAAGGCCCGCAATACGTTTGAAATCCGCGACTTTAACCCTTTAAAACCTTGTGGTTACTTTAAACACCACCAGGTTTGACATGCGAAAATTCTACGTTCTGGCCACAAGAGTGCATTTATGTGCTTCGTATGGTTCTCAGAACAAGCAGAAATTATTTCCCTATACAGCATTAACTGACTGGTTTTTATAACCGAGACGGACAGTGTTTGCTGCTCGGTGTGAGCTGGATATTTAAATACAATTCGTTTTATTCCGTCTTTAAATTTGGCTGTGCTATGGCTCAGTCACTTATTCGCTGGCCTCTCACCGTACAGGCCCGGGTTTGATCTCGAGCCAGTTCATATGACATTTGTGGTGAACAAAGTGGCAATGAAACAGGTTTTTCTCCAAGTAATTCCGTTTTCCCTTGTTAGTGTCACTCCACCAATGTTCGAAACTAATCTTCATTTACATGCTGCTTGTACCAGAAGGACAAATGGGTGAAGCCTGGGAACCTTCAAAAAGCAATGCACTTTCTGAAATCGGGGAGCTTTGGGAAGAAGAGTACTGCCACGTTGAGCCTTTCGTGCAGTAGTACCTACAGACACTGTACTGTTCAGCCTAAAATTAATGTACGTGTGTCCTAATAGATAAATTTCAGTTGTTTAAAAGAAGGGAACACGTGCAACTCCATTACAAGGACGAATCGGTTAGTGCTAATTAGGGAAATTGATGTTCATTGTGAGAATCATATGCAGTACGTAATACGTGTGGGGGCAAAGTATAGTTTTTATTTTTGAAGCGGGTGATATTGTTTTAGGCGCGTTGGAAAAATTTCGAAAAGTGACTATTAGCTTCCTCATGTCTGTCCGTCCATCTGTCCATTCGTCCATCCGCATGGAATAAATCGGCTCCCACTAGATAGATTTTCATGAAATTTGGAACTAGAGTATTTTTCGAAAATATGTCGAGAAAATTCAAGTTTCATTAAAATCTGACCAGAATAACGGGTACTTTACATGAAGACGTGTATATTTATGACACTGTCTCGCTGAATTCTTCATACAATGATAAATGTTTCAGACAAAAGTAGTAGAAAAAAATCAAAACGCACATTTTATATTCAATAACTTTTTTTCGAAAATCGTGCAGTTTATGAGACACAGTGGAAAAATATGGTAGAGCCACACAGTCCACAGATGACAATATAGTACGACACATGCGCATTGCATGCTGGATAACTAAGATTACCGACACACACTCAGAATGTCATACTTATTCCTTTTCCACGGCAACAATGGTTTCGCGAAAGCGGCTCAATGTTACGTTTATAGCATATTCCCTGTCTTGTTAAGGGTTGAATAAGACCGTACATCGCATATGTTAATCAGCGAATTACACTTGGATATGACAACAAAAAATAATTTTTCCCCTCTAGATTTTTAAGCAAAAAGTTCTTAGTAACTGAGACGTTGCTTACTTTTACTGCAGTATGAACTCACTCTTAAAATGTGATTCAAATGAGCTAGCTTTATGCTCAGTTTCTGATCGCTGCTTATGTTGCTTCTCAGTTTTCTCTGTTTTTGTTTGTGAATTATTTCAAGTTATAAGCGGGCTTCATATGGCCCAGTGAAATGCAATTATTCTGTCATACAGGCGTATGTTATAACATACCAATATACTAAATAACTAAGGCATTATTAATAATCCCTTAAGACCGAGCATACTAAATGCTGGTTATTGTACTCAGACACAGAGACATCCTCTAAACCCAACATGGATTGTAATCTACGCAACGATCTCCAATACAGTTGACGGTGAAGTTTCTTTGTAAGTACGTATATTGGGAGCATAAGGGATACATTTTTATCTCCGTTCTGTATTTCCTGCAATTCAAATACGCCTTCCTTACTACGTACGAAACATTAAAAATAGCAACCTGATATACTTCAATGTCGCCACGAATCGAACTTAACGTTTCGATTCCTGTAGTTTATATACAAGAAATTAAGAGAATGAAACCTCAAATAAAACTTCAAGCTAACAGCACAAAATATATATTGGTGCTGAATTAGAATTACACCAAAGTCTTGTCCGATCTACTAGCAAAAGATCCTGAAACACCAAGTTGTATGTTCCTACCTGATACAACAGATCCTGAAACACCAAGGTGTATGTTCCTACCTGATACAACAGATCCTGAAACAACAAGACGTATGTTGTTACCTGATACAACAGATCCTGAAACAACAAGACGTATGTTGTTGCCTGATACAACTGATCCTGAAACATAAGACGTAATGTTGTTACTTGATACAACAGATCCTGAAACACCAAGACGTATGTTGTTACCTGATACAACAGATCCTGAAACAACAAGACGTATGTTCCCACCTGATACAACAGATCCTAAAATACCAAGTTTATAGATTCTTTACCTGATACAACAGATCCTGAAACAACAAGACGTATGTTCCAATACAACAGATCCTGAAATAACAAGATATGTGTTCCAACCTGATACAACAGATCCTGAAACAACAAGACGTATGTTCCCACCTGATACAATAGATCCTGAAAACCAAGATGTATGTTCCACCTGATACAACAGATCCTGAAAAATCAAGATGTATGTTCCTACCTGATAAAAAATCCTGAAACACCAAGATGTATGTACCTATCTGACGCAACAGATCCTGAAACAACAATCAGGATTTGTTCTACCTGGTAGCTAGGCAAATAAATCCCTCCTCATATACCGCAGCCTGAAATACTCCTTACAGTGTGATGTAATCTTCGAAAACGTGAACATAGTTAACCAACCGAGAATAACTGGAGAAGAAGGATGGATCGTAGATCGAGACATGGCTAATTACATACTTGATGAAGACAATAAAAGTTATAAATTTACTACAATGACAAACTGAGTGACAGTGAAGTATACCTATAAATGTCTGCTACGAGATGCTCATATCTTTCGCAAATCTAATAAACTCTTCTTCAGTGCTTAATTAACCACCACGCCATGAATCCGTACGTACGGTTTTCATATATTCTTAACCAAGGTACTAGAGTAAATTAATGGTTAGTTTCATTTTTCGGTCGCTTTAAAACAGCGAAATCTGTCTACCTGAAATTAGAAACAAAGCTCAAAGAAGGATTTAAGATTCCCACGATGGTGAAAATTAACACAGCCGTGATCTACTAAGTTATGGCACCGTATATGGGTTCGAATGTGTCGGAGGAATACATTGCCTCCATCTTGCTTCCTGCAGACCACAATATGAATGCTAAAATACAAGTAACATACAGGTTAGAGCTATAATACCATGCCCGAACCTGGAAAACTCAGCAGACACGTACAGTACCTTACAGCAGCAAACTGGTGCAGAAATCAGTAATGTAAGTTTAATCTGCATAGCAGAGTTCCTTTTGTAAAGCTAATGGTTGCTCAGCTAGATCTTCATCCTTATAGGACGTGCGGCAGCGTTGATTGGTAGTTAGTTACCGACGTTTCGGGACAACCCACCAGTCTCGTCTTCAAAGGTCTGCTTGACCACTGAAGATGGGACAGATAGGTTGTCCCAAAACGTCAGCAGATAACTATAAAAACGCTGCGTAACATCCCAGAAGAGCGAAGATCTCATTTACACCGCGGCAGAAGCTTGAAATCACGCATGGTTGCTAAGCTACCCAAGTCATTCCATACATTATACGTAACCCGAAATTTTATTGCCGTGTTTACAAGAGCCTATGGTTGGGCCTTATCGCGAGCCAGACAAACCCAGTCCACAACCTCCTATCCTATTTCTTTAGGATTTATTTTAATATTATCTTCCCATCTATGAATAAATATTCGTAGTTGTCTCTTTCTACAGGCTTTTGCTCCAAATGCGTGACGACTTCCCTGCTTTCCCATGCGTGCCACATGTTCCGCCCATCTCGTCCTCCGTTACTTGATCATCCTAATGATATACGGCGAGGAACACAAATCACGCAGCTCCCCTGTAGACAATTTTCTCAAACCTCTTTTAATTCCTCCCGCTTAGGTCCAAATATTCCCCTCAGCATCCCGTTCTCGAACAACCTCAGCCTATGTTCTTCCCTTAATGCCACAGACCAAGTTTCACATATTAAACTTTAAGCTTTTAGATAGCAGAAGGCAAGACATAGTTTTCTGAAGAGACTGATAGCAGCCATTGCCGGAAAGTAACCTTATCTTAATTTCTTCGTGAATGTAAAATTGATTTCTTACTGTCGTTTCCAAACATTTGAACGTTGTCTCGGAATCAGCAATATAAAAAAAGCCGAAAGCCTCCCTACTCTTTCTCAACAGTAGAGCCGACACATCGGACCGTAAAAGTGATTAACAAAATTGCAAAAGGAAGTCGACATCGATTTAATTTGTGTAAAATTATTCACAAAACCTGCTACGGTTTATAACAGACGTAGGAAGTTGCAAGAAACTAACCAATTGGCCTATTAAACTCTTCGGCTCAAAGAAAAGAGAAAACTATCTTATACAATAAAGGAATTGTTCCATCTTGGAAAGGCTCCAAAATGTTGTCCTTTCAGATCAAGGGTTAAGAGTTTAATTTGCTCAAAAAAATACAATTTATGGAATACAGGAGTAACTATGGAAGACCATTTCAATTATAAAATTTACAGAATATAATCACATGACTTCAGTAAACCCGTAAATAAAATCATACATCCAGATCACTTAGTATTATGTGCAGAACAGTACCAGAAACTCGGCAATAAGCCAACTGTTGAGAACTGAGTGGCCGTTAAAACATAATGGAATTCCCTACCTACGGCTATTGAAATTGGAGGATTCAGGTTTACTTCATCCTTCATTTCAAAACAACATAAGCTTATGTATTTACAGAAGATGTATACAGACTTTACAATTGTACAAGGCATTTCATATTCGTAATTCGTTAACCCTCTGAGGTCCAGTGGTTACCATACACATCACGACATGTAACATCAAGGAAGGATGTAATCTGCAAGCATATGTATTTATGTCTCAAACAATTCCCACAACAAACAGCGATTAATTCTCTAACGGTCATTAACAGACTGGTCTTTGTGACGGAGAAGCAGGGGATGTCCTATGCCGTACGATCTGAATATTTAAGCATAAACCTACTAATGCGGGACCTTCAAGCAAAGCAACGCTCTTTCGGTATCGTGGAGAATTGGAAAGTATAGCAGGTAGTCGTACAGAATTCATAAAAAGTACTTCTCTTTTTACGAATTTGTACGACTACCTTATGATAGCCGTATAAGTCGGCCGAAACATGTTGTAGTAAATATAATGAATAGGTGATTATATTCATAGTGTTGTGTTACTCGGAACATGTAATCGATTTTTTTTTCATGGTTCGACAACCCCTAGTGGGCCAGGGCCTCCTCACTGTCGAGGCATCACGATCACACACTTTTTAGACACACCACACTCGGTAGGACTCCTCTGGACGAGGGACCAGCTCGTCGCAGAGACCTCTACCTGACAACACACAACACTCACAAGAAACAGACATCCATGCCCCCGGCGGGATTCGAACCCACAATCCCAGCAAGCGAGCGGCCGAAGACCCACGCCTTAGATCGCACGGCCTCTGGGATCGGCATGTAATCGATATAGTTTTATGAATATAATCACAGAAAGAGGGTAAATAACAAACCTATCAGGATAGTTGTTACCTGCACTGAAAGATTCCCTCTTACTCATAGAACTGAAGCCTACCTGTTTCCACTTGATATAACCTGATGAGGATAAAATCAATGTCACTGTCACATGATCACTGTGTTGTCCACTCAGACAATGTAGTATCTCCAGATATGCGAATGAGAAGTCGGCCTTCGTCTACAAGTTAGACACATACGATATAGCCACTATTAGAGAACATGTCACTATTAGACAACACGTGACCCATTCGTGAGACTCCGCTTACGATTCAGTTGTCTTTACGAAAAGAATGCGTTAATTAGGACGCTCTTGGCATAGCACAGCGCCGCATAACAACAGAGCGAACAGTGTCATCCTAGCAGACAGCTCAGTAGTCTGACCTGAGAAGGTGACAGTCACTCAGCTAGCAAAAACATACTCCGCCTTTATGGAACCCGAAAGTTTATTATCGTATTCACAAGAACCTGCCACTGCACAGGACTTAAGCCAGCTAAATCCAGTCTACACACAATTTAATTTTTTCAGGCTCATTTTAACATTATTCTCTAACTTATGCCCATTTTCCCACATTACATTTTCCTTTCACGCTTGAAAATTATTTCGAGCATTACCGATCTTCTTGGGACGTTTCAAAAACTGGGACCGTTTGGTTCCTCAGGTATAAATGTTTGAATTATTCCTCTGGAAAAGCCTATCAGGCTGAAACACGTTCTTTAATTAACACTGGAATAAACAATTTTTGTGTTTGACTGGATTTACTGTGATTCCTATTAATCCTGCTTTGTATTAGGGAACTCCCAGTTTCGAACCTTGACCAGGACATCAGCTGTTCTAATTAAGGTACTTTGCTTTCCTTTATTCACTCCACAGCAATGCTAGCGTTTTTTTTTTCAAATGGCTCGACAGCCCCTTGGGGGCCTAGACCGCCTCATTTTTCGAGGCTTCACGATCACACACTTTTTAGACACACCACACTCGGTAGGACTCATCTGGACGAGGGACCAGCTCGTCGCAGAGACCTCTACCTGACAACACACAACACTCACAAGAGACAGACATCCATGCCCTAGGCGAGATTCGAACCCACAAACCCAGTAAGCGAGAGGCCGTAGACCCACGCCTTAGACCGCGCGGCCACTGGGATCGGCAATGCTAGGTTAGTACCACAAAATAAGTGAAGGTACTTTATTCTGTAATCACCGTGCATCTTTTCACAGTCACTTTTACATACATCAACTGGATGCAACGCTATTTAAAAAACTGTATAGTTTTTTAAAACATATTTAAAAACTTTATAAAACCCGACATATGTTTCGGCTCTTATACAGCCATCTTCAGGGGTTTATTGTCGTCAAAACTGCATATATTAAAACGTCTTTTTCATTGGTTCAACATATGTTGAAATGAAAAAGACGTTTTAATATATGCATTTTGACGACAAAAACCCCTGAAGATGGCTCTATAAGATCCGAAACATATGTCGGGTTTTATAAAGTTTTTAAATGTGTTTTAAAAAACTATACAGTTTTTTTTAAATAGAGTTGCATCCAGTTGGTGTATGTAAATAGTGAAAGTGAAGGTACTTTAGTCATAATGCCAACTTTTCTTTTCCGTATGCACGTTTGAATGACACTACATAACCTGCTCATATGATACGGGTTGTAAAACAGAGAAAATGCAAGAAGCGATAAACAGCGGCTCAATATAAATGCTTAACGCTTACAATTCTATGTTTATATACGTTACAGTCAGCACTGGTAGTAGTTACGTACTGGAACAGAAGGCAGCGGCAGTAAAATATAAGCTTAATTCGGTATTGCAGTTCCCACACTTGTCGAAGTATGTTCCTCCAGACAGCAGCACCACTTACTTCATAATGTTTATCAAATTTATTGGCTTCATATAAATGTAGCTGTCTTTCCAGAATATTTCCGTTATTGATGTGAAGCATTTTCCGTCCTTTTTTTAAAAAAACAATTTCCCCTTTTAAATTTCAACTGTCTTTATGCCAGTATGTAAATAAAATACAAAGAAATAAATGAAGAAAGAATTAAAGGAAACCCCAAAACGGGCATGGCCTAATTTTCTACCTAAAATTTTAATGTAAAGCATAACAAGTATGTCTCCTAATTTATGATTCTGATCATAATTACACGAATTCATAAACTATATATGTCATGCAACATTATTTTATGTCTAGTGTAATCTGAGACGAAAGAATGTTCAGGTATTTCGTTATATGCAGGTGTTAAATAAACATAACAAGTAATTGATGTTGCTACTAATAAGCCTTAAAGAAAATCTATAAAATTAACTAATATGAGATAGGAATATACAATAATTCAAAACATCTGTAGAGTTAACAGGGAAAATGAGAGTGCACCAGTACAATAAAAACAATAATATTATGCATGACGTAATATTGTACGTCATTCCAATGCCGTCCATAAAGCTCACGTAATTTTCAAATGTAAAGTTATAACCGAAAGGGTGTTGAGTTTCCATAATATAATTATTCGCTACGTCCATAAACATGACACAGTTCACGTCTTGTAAATCAAGTTTCGCAGACACGTGACTAACTATACATTCAGGTCTGCATGCTTGAATCACGTTAACAGAAAACTACCACAGGAGACGACGATATGTGATTTCATGCCAGATGAGAAACACAGAGAAAATTTACTGTTGGTAAAGTTGGTAGGGAAATGACAGAGGTAGAATGGCAGAATATCTGATATAAGGTAGTGCAGGCAGCCTGAATTTCCTCTGAAACATTGGTACAGTTCACTATTTACACATAATGCGATATCCAGAAGGTTCGCAGTGAATAATACACAGCCTGTCAAGAAAACTTACACGTCTAATTGATATACAGGATGATTCAGAAGGAAAGGTCAATATTTTGAAACGTGATAGCATTGGTCACTGTGAAAAAAAAAATTCATCTGATTATTTTTCTAATTCCGAATGTTTACCGAGATAGAGCTGTTTGAATCTACGAATATAAAAGCATTTTGAATGGTAAAAAAAGAGAAGTTACTGTTAATTTTATTTTAATTTCAATTTAATGTTTCAATGACAAAATTTGTTACAATTCACAATATATTTTCGAAAATCCCACCGTCAACCTCAATGCACTTTGCAACTCGTGTGCGAAGATCGCGTGTTTTTCGTCTCAGTTGATCTTCACGTTTCTTTCTGCGGGCAGCAGCATCCAATATGCGAGCGAGCAATCCGTCTCGTGCATCCACCTTTCTTTTGTAAACTTCGCTCTTAATCCAACTCCACAAACAAAAATCTAACGGAGTTAGGTCTGGAAACGAAAAACACGCGATCTTCGTGCACGAGATGCGAAGTACATTGAGGCTGACGGTGGGATTTTCGAACATTTATTGTGAATTGTAACAAATCTGTCGTTTCTGTGTAACGAATGTCATTTAAACATTGAAATCATAATTGAATTAACAGTAAGGAATTTCTCTCTCTTTATTACCATTCACAATGTTTTTGTATTTGTAGATTCAAACAGCTCTATCTCAGTAACCATTCAGAATTAAACACATGATCATATATTTTTTTCTCACAATGACCGATACTATCACCTACCAAAATATTGACCTTTCCTCCTGAATCACCCTGTATAGATATCATTTAATTTGTTCAATTACTGTCATTATATAGTGTCGATATATATGGATAAAATCAGTATGGAGCACTGGTGGAAAAATATTGACAGAGGAACGAGGTAGTTGGGGAAACAATTCTTCCCAGTGCCACTTTGCCCATCACAAATTCCACAACGACTACTCTGGGATCGAACCGGCGCCAACATGTACGTAAGAAAATTCTACTGAAAACATTTTTCAATAAGATGAATATTTACCGACATAAAACCCAAAATCGTCTCTGACTCTGTTTTGTGGTAACTGTACTATGAATATCCATGTGCCAGTGGGCTAATTACCTGCTATAAATAGTAGGCTATCTGTATACAGTATACGTTCATACATCTTATAAATAAATACCAATATAAACTGAGTACATAATACAGATTCATCGTTTTATTCTTCGCCTAATGATGTTAAGACGCTTACATGATGAGACCCGGTATCCATGTAGCACGCAACGAAGGGACTAGAAATAGGTACAAGATTTTGAGAGGAATGTATCAAGGTAAGAGACCACTTGTGAGATCTAGATGAATCGGGAGGGCAGCCTATAAAATGGAACTCAAAAATAATATATGCAAATGTGGACTGACTTCAAATAACTCAGGATATGAGTCCAATGAAGGGTCGATTTTAACAATGTCATGTATTTACACGACAGTAAGAGAGAAAGGATTCTTCAGCAGTAAGCAAGTATAACTTCAATGAAAGACTACGAACCATGGACTTACACAGAGATCGAACGTGTAGGTGTAGCAACATAACTTGTATTTGCAAGATGTCTGGTTCGAATATTGTCCGGGTCAGAGACTATCCTCACTAGACGCTTCGTTGTTTGTTTGAGCACCTTACTAGACGTTTCGTTGCTTGTTTGAGCACCTTACTAGACGTTTCGTTGTTTTGAGCACCTCCGGGCAAATTCCGGGCTAGTTCCTCGTTTACACAGTGACCGTGTCCTTCCAAATCCTTTCCAATTCATCACTCATGAATTGTCCATTCGACGCTGTATAGTCACAGGTATTCGTAAACTAACCGACAAAAAAGAAGCGAAGTGACTAAACCTTAGAAAAAAGAGCGATTATCTAAATTGTATAGTAAAAAACGTCAGGCAGTGTATGTGCAAGAGTGCGGAGAGCTCGTCTGTAAGGACACAAGGCCTCAAAATGTCATCCTGTCCTAAATATATACATTATAAATAATTTTAGAGTAGCATAAATATAAAAAAGAGCATGTGACATGAAAGTTTTCATGAGAAATGAAAACCTGTCATAAGATGTTTACATGTAGAGAATATGGTTGACGACAGGACAACGAGTCGGCATGGATGTCGAAAAACAAAGGAAACGCTAAACTCTAGCTAGACCACAAATGAGAATGGACTATCTGTAATTTGGAAGAGGCAAACGTTTTTTAAACCGCATGCTGACAACTCCTAACCCTGTCCTTAACCCCATCCACAAGCACAGGCTTTTAACTTACTACTAAGTCTTTCTTGGAAAACTGGTGAAGCAATATGCTACTTTTGTAGTTCCGTAAGTTTCATTGTCGTGGCCTCTTCCATTCTTCCCAACCGAAATTCTGTATGTGATATTTTATCTCCTACCTCTTTCTCACCGCACGTACAGCCTATCTCATGTCCCTTGATTTAAAAGACCTAATAATATCATCCTTTTGAAACCTGAAGAATATGTAAATAATACTTAATGTCAGTTCTTACCTCACATAAAATACATACAGTCTCCATTACAAAGACAAATCGGTTAACGTCGCTTAAGGCTATAGGCAAAAACGCTTTTAATACTCAGAACCATACGAAACAAATAACTGAAATATAGTCTGTGGACAAAATGCAGACACATTTTATGGTAAAGCAGGCTGTACCACTAGACTTCATAAGGTTGTCTTTACAGAAACTCAATTTTTTAAATTATATTCAAAAGTTGGTACCCCACAGTTTAACTATTACCAATGCTGATTTTTTCGAAGATGTTAACGAAAATAATGCATACTGTAGCGGCCGAAGGAGTGTCTAAATTCACATTAAATGAAAATATCAGGATATTAATCATTAGTTCAATTTTATCTTTTCATACCAACATTAAATTACATGAACTTGGGAATAACAATTACGTTCAAGGCTAAAAATTAAATTTTCGTACTACAGTGGTACAGTGTACCACCTGCCCTAACATTCCAAAAATCTCCATTCTGCCCACATAATATACTCACGTGTTACGTGTGATTCTCACAAGGAACAGGAACTATCTCCGTAACCATTTACAAATTGTCTTCTACATGTGCGCTCGGTGTGTTTTTTCTGCTACATGAACTGAATTTTCACATATTATTCAAAAGAACTGGCGGCCAGTATAGCGCAATCGACTCGCTACGGGCTGGACGATCCGGGGTTCGAACCGCGGTTGGGGGGCGAAATATTCCGAAATAATTCAGACCGGCCCCGAGGCCCACCCAGCCTCCTGTACAATGCCTACCGGGTGTCTTTCCCGGGAGTAAAGGGCCGGGGCGTGGCACTGATCCACCACAACCTTCTAGCGCCCGGAACGAGTATGGGTATATCTATACTTATGCCTCCCCTCTGTGCCTGCTCGGCATCTTACGGAACAGCTTTTACTTTTGCTTACATGAACTACAGACTTAGAAGAGAAATACAGTTCGCTTACAGCAGTAGCAAAAGACAGCTCTACAGGACATGCCACCGTTATTACAGTAACATCACCAGTTGCTTCCCGGATCATGGCAGACCCGCGGGGCCACACACACACTGACTTGTGCCACATGACATGTGGTCAGTGCAGCAGTCATTACACACATTTCCACAAAACATGTTACAATTGACAGAACCGCCAGAACAGTCTGGTGGGAGAAATTGTCACATCAGTTTTACGGTTTAATGCCATTCTCTGTACACGACATTTCGGAGCAACAAATATAACACGTCATGTACATATTCTGGTATCTACAACTACAGGAAAGCACCTTAGTCCGAAATCCCCAAGAGCCTGAATATTTTATATTTCAAACAAGTTTGCATTTAAAACAGGTACTTGCTTAAAGACAGAAAACACCGTCACAATAGTCCACATTCAACACGTAATTATTCCTGTGCATCCAAGACTGGAATGAGGGTAGCACACTTACTGCACACTCTTACTGCACCGTGAAAGTATATCTACTGTGCAGTTGCTGCACAGTAGATCCATACAGCACGTTGTTACTGCACAGTGGATCCTATACACTACAATGTTACTGCACAGTGGATCCTATACACTACACTGTCACTGCACAGTGGATCCTATACACTACACTGTTACTGCACAGTGGATCCTATACACTACACTGTCACTGCACAGTGGATCCTATCTATACATTACACTGTTACTGCACAGTGGATCCTATACACTACACTGTTACTACACAGAGGATCCTATACACTACACTGTTACTGCACAGTGGATCCTATACACTACACTGTCACTGCACAGTGGATCCTATACACTACACTGTTACTGCACAGTGGATCCTATACACTACACTGTCACTGCACAGTGGATCCTATCTATACATTACACTGTTACTGCACAGTGGATCCTATACACTACACTGTCACTGCACAGTGGATCCTATCTATACATTACACTGTTACTGCACAGTGGATCCTATACACTACACTGTTACTACACAGAGGATCCTATACACTACACTGTTACTGCACAGTGGATCCTATACATTACACCGTTACTGCACAGTGGATCCTATACACTACACTGTTACTGCACATTGGATCCTATACACTACACTCTTACTGCACAGTGGATCCTATACACTGCACTCTTACTGCACAGTGGATCCTATACACTACACTGTTACTGCACAGTGGATCCTACACACTACACTGTTACTGCACAGCGGATCCTATACACTACACTGTTACTGCACAGTGGATCCTATACACTACACTGTTACTGCACAGCGGATCCTATACACTACACTGTTACTGCACAGTGGATCCTATACACTACACTGTTACTGCACAGTGGATCCTATACACTACACTGTTACTGCACAGTGGATCCTATACACTACACTGTTACTGCACAGTGGATCCTATACACTCCACTGTTACTGCACAGTGGATCCTATACACTACACTGTTACTGCACAGTGGATCCTAATACACTACACTCTTACTTCACAGTGGATCCTATACACTACTGTTACTGCACAGTGGATCCTATACATTACACTGTTACTGCACAGTGGATCCTATACACTACACTGTTACTGCACAGTGGATCCTATACACTACACTGTTACTGCACAGCGGATCCTATACACGGTTCCATGACAAAAGCCCACACGACAATTGCGCACAGATAAAACCCCACTGTCATGAATGCTCACAGGAAAAATACCCACACCGATAAATGCTCACACGGATATATGCTCACACGGATTAATGCTCACAAGGATAATTGCTCACAAGGATAAATGCTCACACGGGCTAATTGTCACACAGGAAAGTAATGGTAGTGTAATGAGGGGGACGAGGTTGAAATATCGCGCTGACTGTAACAGAGACATAGCCTACACGCTAACCTAAGTTTGTGTCCAGTGCCCATTTCCTTCATATACAAAACAGAGACATAGCCTGAACGCTAACCTAAGTTTGTGTCCAGTGGCCATTCACTTAATATACAAAACAGAGACATAGCCTGAACGCTAACCTAAGTTTGTGTCAAGTGGCCATTCACTTAATATACAAAACAGAGACATAGCCTGAACGCTAACCTAAGTTTGTGTCCATTGGCCATTCACTTAATATACAAAACAGAGACATAGCCTACACGCTAACCTAAATTTGTGTCCAGTGGTCATTCCCTTCATATACAGAACAGAGACATAGCCTGAACGCTAACCTAACTTTGTGTCCAGTGGCCATTCACTTAATATACAAAACAGAGACATAGCCTGAACGCTAACCTACGTTTGTGTCCAGTGGCCATTCACTTAATATACAAAACAGAGACATAGCCTACACGCTAACTTAAGTTTGTGTCCAGTGGCCATTCCCTTCATATACAGAACAGAGACATAGCCTGAACGCTAACGTAACCTAATTCTTGTATGTGCGTACTTTCGTGTATGACAATTCGCCCGTGTGAGCATTTGTCCGTGTGAGCATTTATCAATGTGAGCAATTATCCTTGTGAGCATATATCCGTGTGAGCATTTATCGGTGTGGGTATTTTTCCTGTGAGCATTCATGACTGTGGGGTTTTATCTGTGCGCAATTGTCGTGTGGGCTTTCGTCGTGTGCGCATTTATCCGGTCACCCCTATACACTACACTGTTACTGTTACACAATATAGTTTTAGCCTTCTTTCTTCCCGGGTATAAAACTTCGAACCGGAGACCGGATAACATGACTAGTTTTTTAGCTTTCTTCAGCCTCAACAAGACACGACCGCATCCTTCTACATCCCTTCCAATTCATAATTCACTAATCGTCCCACCATTCGAAGCCACAGAGTAACAGCGTCGTTAAATAAATCATAAATATTAATACAACTATACAGACGGTTTTATGAAGCAAGCTGTCTCACGCGGGAATGGTTCTGCATTGGATTTAAGACTGCACGGTTCGAATCTCGGCCTAAATGAATACTGTCATGGCTAAGGTTTTTGTTTTCCTCAGTTCCCCCAATACAAAGTTTGTAAAGTATCTTAAACTACGCCATGACCGCTTCCTGCCGTATTTTTCATTATTATCAGCAGATCACTGGGCCGTATAGCCTGCGTTACTGACAGTGTCATTAAATATTCTGTCAGAAAAAATAATAACAACAGTAATAACAATAATCCAGTTTTGAGTAACATGCTCTATATGCTATGCTACTGAATAACAGGCCAGTAACCGCATGCAGCCACGTGATATACGTAACTAGATATGGTGGCAGGATGTGGGCACAGTGTCTTCGTGCTGTAAGCTAAACGCCTATTTGTATCCATTTCCAACTTTTTTCTTCCCACAACACAGCTTTTCAATAAGCTGGGTGACCCGTCGACGGGCCAGGGGCGTAGTTAATACCTGCGGGGTGTGCCTGTTAAAGCAGGTAGTGCTTGAGGGTGGCACATGGCGGTCCGGTTGATTAGAGACTTCGCCGTTTCTGGTCAACAATGAATTCCTCCCCTTTCCTTATATTTCTATTCTCACCACAGAGAAGGAATGTATAAAGATATGGGCCTTACACATTAGTTGCACTGAAAAATCTTTTTAAACTGTAAACCCGCCTACTTTCATCATTTATTGCTTTTTATTTTGGTGGGTGGGGTAGTGAAGGGAGGGGTTATAATGCAACACAACTCAATACACTGTTGCGTCTCGCACTGTAAGCATTATGATTATACTGTTCATAAAGTCTGGGACCCTCTCCAACAAGTATTATTGCATGTATGATTCCTGTACACACACAAGCTTCATAAAGTAATGAGTTCCAAATAACTGGACCACTAACCACATGGAATGAGAATGAAACAGTCCTCAGCTTGTCAAACAATCCCTATATTTGATAAAACCGGAAGGTTTAGCTTCGTGTTCACAAGAGCCACATACGAGTAAATCCCGTCCACACCCTCCCATCTTATTACCTAATGATCCACCTTAATAATATCCTTACATCTATGCTTAGGTTTTCCGAGTGGTCATCTTCTTTCAGGTTTTCCGACAAACATTTAATTGCTGATATCTCGTTCCCATTTCCATAGGAAACTGCATTATCGTCTTCTGGTTCTTTGTCACTCTTGTGATTTAAAATTTGTTGTGAAATAGTCCATAACTTTATATTTGCTTCCTCTAATCTAAATTTTATTTATAAATTTCGGCTCACAAGTTCGTAAGTCCATCACGTTACGAATGTTTATTTTAGGAGATTAAAAAAGTACAGCGTTCTGGGGTGGGTCTTCAAAAGACATAGTATTCACACCAAGTGTCGTGAAAATCGGTCACCTATTCCAAACCTTAAATGAGGACACACAGACATAAACATACGCAGAAATGGCGATCTTAAAAAAAACTAACTTTTTCCAAAAAGGAAAATGGTGCTTTTGAGATCACTGGTTGGCCGTTGGACAAAAGCGTAAGTGGGCTCTGGTGTTGATCTGGAAGCGGTGGCAAAGAGAAGAATCTTCACCCACGCCAAGAATCGAACTGAGATTTTCCGGACTTCCACCCCATAACCTGATCAGTGTTCTGAATCAAATGCTTCACATGTGTAGTGGAATAAGAACATAAAACAAAAAACCTCTCTATTATGCCTTCACTTTAATTTATTTCACCCAGGAACATGTAAGTAAACAAATCTGCTTTTTAAACTCATTATTCTCTTGCTATGGTACAGGGTACTGTATTTACTCCTGAAATTTACTTTCTCACGACTTAGTTCCAAAAGGAAAACGCTTTTAAAGCGGCGACAGTGTAATTTGTTATTACCTGTGTTGTATAGTGGAGGAAAACATGTTTCGACCCAACTTGTTGGCCATCATCAGGTCCTTCACGTTTCAAGGAACAAATAGAGGAAGTTTACATTAAACATCAAGCACAAAAATTATTTTGAATTACAAGTAACATTCACAAAATTGCTCACCTTTTGTTCAAATAATTTCTGAATATTTGCTGTATTAGGACCAGTAAAATAATTTATCATTACTTGTCTGTTTTTATTGCAGTCAAGGTTAAATAAGTTTATTCAATCACAGTCAATGACAGGCCATTTTTATGTCGGAATTTGTTTTCCTTTCTACAATATGCTGTCTCATATTTGGGTCACCGTTACAAAGAAAAGTGTAGGAGCGTTCCTTTGTAGCTGCGCGCACTGCATCCAGTATATGAATGATTCATTAGGGGGTTGGGGTCGTGGGGGTGGATGGTGGAATACAAATTCAATACTTCCTGCTCTATAACAAAGACCTCGCTTACTTTATGCTCAGACTAATATGTTGTATGTATACCTTTACCGCCGTCACAGGTGCAGGAATACGGAACTGTTCCGAGGTGTGCCCATTCAAACATGCTTTTGTTCAATTAAAGGGCCTGGGGGAGGTTACGGGTCCGAAATTCCCCTTGAAATGCTTGTGACATGACACACAGATATATTTAAACAAAATTAAAGTGAAATTTTAAATGCTATAAACGAAACACGTAATTAAGAAATACCACCCATTCTTCCTGTGAATGATGTCTGAATTTGACTGTGCAAGTAACGATGAACATTCCTGCCGTCTCGTAAAAATTCGACAACAGAAATTGTGAGTTACTGTGAAAACATATAAACAAGATATTGAATTTTAATTTAACAGGTTGTGGTCTAAATACAATGCATTCCAGTAATGTGGTGATTCAGAAAGACCATTTTGGGGGGAATTACATTCAGAGAAGTAAAAAAAAATAAAATAATACTGAATTACCAATTAAGAACACATTAATATTCATTACTGCTAATTACTATGAATATACCACTCCTTAAAACAGGGGTGCACAAATCCCGGTCGCCAGGTAGCCCGGGCGACTAAATTGTGTACTGTGGCGCCTAATATTTGTTGTTTCTCAGTATGATACTTGCTCCATGTCAGCATCGTGTAGCCTAGAATCTTGAGGAAACGCCTAGTCTACTGGAAATTTTGTAGACCCCTGCTTTAAAAAATTTTACAAAAAATTGTAGTTATCATGTTTACTGAATTTTTTGTAATCCCACCTACGCACAGCTCATACTGATGAGTTAGCAGCCTCTACATACTTTTACATTCTTATGCAAACTTATTGTTAACAATTCTCAAAAGCCTCTGTAGGTAGATGTTTTGTGCAGTCACTGAAAATTCCCCAGATGCAGGTCATTAAATGACAGAAATTTGTTGCGCAAAATAAAGTAACAAAATCTCTATCAATTAACTTCATGTACTATGACGGTTATATGAAATAAATTACTGAGTGTTCTAACCCCATCTCCCGGCCCTAATTACGCCCCTGAACTGACATAATCCAGGTGAACAATAGACACTTGTTCTTTGGTCAAAAGAATAGTGTTCAATAAGCATATCTGGCACTAATTCCCGACTCATGTATCGTAATTAGAGAAAAATTTTACGTTTATCTTCGCCAAAGAGGAACTAGCAACACCGTTAGCATTCCGCTGTCTTTCTGAAATGTTTTGAAACTCGTATCAAGGTTGCAAACGAGAAATCCAAGACCCATGAAACGTGACGTAAATGTTACGTCATAGCAACATGGATACAGCGGACAAAGTAATTTCAGAAAAGAAAGGAAATACGACTTTTCACGTTTCCGCTGGAGGGAATGTTCAGACTGTAGTTTTCTTAGTTTTGAAACCGTGTATTTAAGGATCAATATTTGCATACGTATTACCTTTAACCACAACAAATGTTATTAGTTTCGTCAATAGATTCTACAAGTTTCGGTCGTGTGGCCCATTCTCAGGCATTAAAATACACACGACCGAAACATGTAGCCTCTATTGAGGAAACTAACAGAATTTCTTGTGGTTGACGGTATTACGTATGTACATATTGATATGATACACTACAATGGCATGAATCCCACAACAAAAGTGTAGTTAAGTAGGCTGACACAGCCATTTCAGCGCAACATGCTACCTCCAATTTCAAGTTTGAAGAAATTGTACCCAAGTTCAGGCTAAAGTGGCTCACGTACGGATATACAGTCGAACCCGGTTATAACGACATCGGTTTATGCGACCACTCGTATATAGCGTCAGATATTCTGTGGCACCAATTAATTCCTCACTGTTAACCATAACATTATACTCCTCGGTTATAACGACACTCGTTTATAACGACACAAAATATTAAGTCCCTTTCATGACATTATAACCGAGTTTGGCTGCAATTCGATTATATTAGCGGGTTGCAAGGAATGTGGCCACCATAACCACTGGAAGGGGGGAAGAAGTGTGCATGAGACACGTGTCGGTCAGATGCCTTAACTTTAATTAATAGCGTATTAGAATTGAGACAATTAATTGAGCATGATTTAAACATTTCGCCGCAAATGAGATCTTCCCTCTTCTGGACTGTTACGCAGCGTAGATTGGTAGGTAGTTACTGACGTTTCGGGACAACCTGTCTCCTTGAACCTTCGAGATGGGACAGATAGGTTGTCCCGAAACGTCGGTGACTAACTACCAATCTACGCTGCGTGACATCCCAGAAAAGCGAAGATCTCAATTAACTAAGCATCTGTCGTATTATAAGACGCAAAGTTTCTCTGGTGTACTCATAGATACAACATTAGTAGAACTTGTGTTCTTGGGTAAACCATTATGGAAATACTTTCAAAAACTGTTTTAAAATAAAGTCAATGCAAAAGCTGGAAACTACCAACAATAACAGTTACAAAAGGTAAATCGAGTAGATCATGCACATATAAAAAGAGGAAGAAATATTCTCCATTTAACGAATAACAGACAAATTATCTACATTACTGCAGCTTATTTAAAGGATTTTTTTTTGCGATTTTGTACAGCAGTATATGAGACGCAGTACATTAACATGCCTTAGCTTTAATTAATGACATCGGAGGCAACTGAGCACCTACACGGAGGAAACTTGACACCTAATAACATCCTGCGCTGTATTCAAAGGAAGTCGTTCACGTGATCAGACATTCACCCACCTGAATAATGGAGGAATGAGTAACAGGACACGCTAATTTGAATCTCATATTCGCATGACGCGCCATATTTTTAAAAACAAGTTCGTCATTGGAGTCACAGTTGTAAGTCTAAAGTCACGAAGCTCCAACTTATGCATTTTCTCCATCGTCCTGTTATTTACTCCCTCTTTGATCCAAATAATCTCCTCATCACTTTCGAACATTCCCTTAATGCGAGAAACCAAGTTTCACGCCTATATAAAGGAAACGACAAAATTACAGTTTCATTTTTAATCTTAACGTTCTTAGATAGGAGGCAAATGCTACATCAGCTAAAGTGAATAACAAATACAGACACAAGGTTATCACAAATTATGTAACTTAAAAGTCTAACGGACTGATTCAGTCCAACTCAGATAAAGTACACACTTTTTGTGGACTTACTCATAGCAATCAACATGAATTCTTTTTGTGCGGCCACTGGAAAATACCGCCTCTACTCAATAAAAAGCATTTGGTGAAATCCCTTTGTAGTTAATATTAATATTTTCAAAGCGGAATGTCATGTTAAAAATTTTCACGTACCAAGTAGTAGTGTAAATGTTGATTGCAGTAAGAGCTGCCTGATTTTCACTTTCCACGGAACAAAAGTAAATTGGTTCCTGAATTTATAAACAGCAGCCCACAAATCGATATGCAATAGGATTATAAAGAGAAACCAGCAACGATATTTATTAATTAATAACTCGTTATAAAAACATTGTGTAAAGAGCAAAAGGGCAAACCTATGTACAGGGATAACGTACGCATGTCCAGTAATGTTCCATTCTAAACTGATTTCCTGCTAACTAATACTGCGATCCTCTGAATTATGACATCGTACTCTGGGATTGGTACCAGCATTTCAGACGAACGTACTACCTTCATACCTTCCCCGAAAATGGAAGCATATGAGCTTCGAAACACTGATAACCACCTACCAGGCTAAAAAGTGCTACAGTACGAACATACGTTGTCGTCAGAGCCTGAAATCACATATAACTAACTAACTATGCGACTAACTTCCGAGAGTATATTCTTAACAGGGAAAGTTAACTCATTCATTTTGTGTTCACAAAATCCTTCATCTGAGCCTCTTCCATAGCCAGTTCAGTTAACAGTCCACCTCATTGATTCATTCTTATGACAGGTCCATAGCCTCTTCTAAATGAGTTCTCCACCGAGTGCGATCTAGTGCTTCCTCTTTCAATTTCCAGTATCCTCTCGTTTCCTTAAGGTCATCCAGTAGCTCCTTACATCTTCTTCCTCGTCTTACTGTCACATTTATCCTTCCTTCTATCTTTTCTTCAATAATGTGATTTGGAAGGCAGTTTTACGCAAGATGTGACCAATACAGTTAGCCTTTCTTCTTTTTATTGTATGTAAGATATTCCTTTCCTCTTTGACTCTGTATAATACTTCTTCGTTTCTTACACGATCGGTCCAACTGATCTTTTCCATTCTTCTCCAGCACCACATGTCATAAACCTTCCAGGTATTTCTGATCTACTTTCCGAAGTGTCAACGTTTCAGTACCACACAACGACAGTGCGCCTATTCCCATACTATTCATGTAACAACCACTTTCATAGTCTCAAGATACACATTTTTTTTTGTATGGCTCGACAGCCCTATATGGGCCTGGGCCTCCTCGTTTCGTCGAGGTTTCATGGTCACACACATTTGAGACACACCACAGTCGGTAGGACTCCTCTGGACGAGGGACCAGCTCGTCGCAGAGACCTCTACCTGACAACACACAACACTCACAAGAGACAGACATCCATGCCCCCAGTGGGATTCGAACCCACGATCCTAGGAAGCGAGCGGCCGAAGACCCACGCCTTAGACCGCACGGCTACTGGGATCGGCTCAAGATACACATAGGCTTCTGAAATGACATTTCCTTCTTCTGGTCCAACAAAACAATTGATAGCTTTGCAGCTGCCTCCTCCCCATTATGTGAAGGACAATTAGGATGCGATGTACATGTATGTGTGACTTTTCTTATAAATAAATTTAAGTTATCGTTAGGAATGCTGTCGTGATAGGTTTTGCGAATGCTGTAATTCACTGATTAAGCAATAACCCTTCCAAGTAGAGTATTACTCATTCATTCATTCTGTAGTCTGTCTTACGACAGGTCCGTAACCTGTTCCAAAGCGAGTTCTCCATTGAGTATTACTAACCAGTCCTAAACACAGGCCACTACCTGCCTAAACATTTAAGAACACTGAATCATGCCCACCGAAAGTTTTTATGGGTTTCATATGATTTTCACTATAAACACGGGTTACTTCTTCTAACAAAGTTAACCATTCCAGCTTTGTAGCTGTGAGACAATGTGAGGTTGGGCCATACGGTCTACAGGCCTGGTCAACCCGTAGCTCACGGGAAACACGTTGCCCGCAACACAGTATTATTTTGCCCGCGGAGATATTTCAAAAGAGAAAAAGATTTTTAACCCTTTCCCTGGCAATTCTGAAAAAATTATGAGCTGTTTATATATGCAGACACGCGTTACATTACTAATTTTGTACGTAGAAGTGTGATAAAAGTAGCGACACCCTTGCCTAGGATGTGAATTGCATTTTTGCATTTTTTATAATTTCTTCCCGTTATTATCACTATATCTGTTTATTGCACATCGTGTACAAACACACAGGTAAAATTGTACATATAAGCATATTAATTCATTCTTCATTCTGCATATTGGATTTCATATTGCCCTCGTGCAGGTCAAATTTTGCCGAAGTCGCCCGCAACACATACAATTTTGACCAGGCCTGGTTTAGATTAACTTCAGATTTCAGAGTGCTAACGTGTAGTACGTTGGTTACAATATTTGACTCCATTCACAGATATATGAGTCTACTTAGATGAAAATGGCAAGAGTAAGCATTGTTATAGTTGCCTCACAACTTTTAATAGAGTAAAGAATTTCCGAGAGCCTGCGTAACATTTCGCAGCAGGCTGTTCATAACCCTGAGAAACCGTCGGGATCCCGCCCAAATCCCAAGATGCTACCGCTTATTCAATAAATATAGACGTATTAACATCTTGCGTCCTTCCATTCCGTGTGTCTTACCTGCCCTGATGATGGAGGCAGCAGTTTCCTCTACAGCGTCAGTACGTATCTACCAGACTACATGACACCACATATGTCAGTACGTATCTACCAGACTACATGACCCACATATGTCAGTACGTATCTACCAGACTACATGACCCCACATATGTCAGTACGTATCTACCAGACTACATGACCCCACATATGTCAGTACGTATCTACCAGACTACATGACACCACATATGTCAGTACGTATCTACCAGACTACATGACCCCACATATGTCAGTACGTATCTACCAGACTACATGACCCCACATATGTCAGTACGTATCTACCAGACTACATGACCCCACATAGGTCAGTACGTATCTACCAGACTACATGACCCCACATATGTCAGTACGTATCTACCAGACTACATGACACCACATATGTCAGTACGTATCTACCAGACTACATGACCCCACATATGTCAGTACGTATCTACCAGACTACATGACCCCACATATGTCAGTACGTATCTACCAGACTACATGACCCCACATATGTCAGTACGTATCTACCAGACTACATGACCCCACATGTCAGTACGTATCTACCAGACTACATGACCCCACATATGTCAGTACGTATCTACCAGACTACATGACCCCACATATGTCAGTACGTATCTGCCAGACTACATTACCTCACATATGTCAGTACGTATCTACCAGACTACATGACCCCACATATGTCAGTACGTATCTACCAGACTACATGACCCCACATATGTCAGTACGTATCTGCCAGACTACATGACCCCACATATGTCAGTACGTATCTGCCAGACTACATGACCCCACATATGTCAGTACGTATCTGCCAGACTACATGACCCCACATATGTCAGTACGTATCTTCCAGACTACATGACCCCACATATGTCAGTACGTATCTGCCAGACTACATGACCCCACATATGTCAGTACGTATCTACCAGACTACATGACCCCACATATCAGAAGACTGCAATCATCGTAGAACGAGCACAATTTCTCATAATAAGTCTGTCATTTCCCATTCGACGTTATATTAACTATGTAGTTCAAAAAGAGAAAGCTTAATTCACGAAGGACTCTGTTACACTTTGTGAAGCTGAAGTTAGCTACATCGATTGCACACTTCAATGACAGTTCGCATGTTCTTCGTAGATACATTCTGTTTCTTTGATCATAATGTGTACCATCTGCGTCTGCAAGTTTCTCAGGGTTTCTGATTCATTAATTGAATATTATATCATCTCACTTTCTACACGTTGACACTGTTGAACAAAGACATTTCTTTGTGTTCATTCATGTTATTTGTGTCGATACAAGGGGGGACTGCCTTGGTTATAATCCGTGGTGCGCACCGCCCTGGGGAGCATATGGAGATCGTAAAAGAGTGAGGGATGATCGTATCGGCCTGGACCAACATTAGCATTTACTGAAAAACTAAGCAGATTATTTTTCAGTTTTTTTTATCAACGAATGCACTTTTTTATTTTTATTTTCGTATTCCTGTTTAAGTCACCCTACATATGTTTCGGCCGTGACTCGGCCATCATCACGGTACATTGATAAGTTCACTTCACTGTTCACTGGTCCATTTGGTATTATCACAGAACTGTTTGGGGCTATTATTTACATTGGCAATCACCAGTATACACAATTTCTTCAAGCAGTTTCTTGAAATGTCTTGGTGTGTATAGTATTTATCTTGCGTTTGAAGTATATAGTATAGCACTATATATTGTGAATATAGAGCACTGTGTCTTTGGTAGATGTTGAAATCGTTAAAATTATTAAAATTATTATTACTAAAATTTGTTAAAATTGCTGGCAGTTGGTCTCGTATAGATTTTGACGTCCGTATCCTGCTGAGGACAAGAATAACAGCAGGATACGGACGTCAACATCTATACAAAACCAACTGCCAGCAATTTTAACAATTTTTAGTAATAATGACTTTAATAAGTTTAACGATTTCAACAACTACCAACCACACAGTGCTCTATATTCACAATTTATAGTGCTATACTATATACTTCAAACGCAAGATAAATACTATATACACCAATACATTTCAAGAAACTACTTGAAGAAATTGTGTATACCGGTGATTGCCAATGTAAATAATAGCCTCAAACAGTTCTGTGATAATACCAAATGGACCAGTGAACAGTGAAGTGAACTTATCAATGTACCGTGATGACGGCCGAGTCACGGCCGAAACATATGTAGGGTTAATTGAACGGAAATATGAAAATAAAAATAAAAAAGTGCATTCGTTGTTTAAAAAACTGAAAATTAATGTCAAGATGCACGGTGAACACAACGTGAAATTAAACAGAAATTACGTTTTACCAACTGAATCTATGACAAAATCGAGGTTTTTACCGACTGGGATTTAGAAAGCAAACAGCGACTCTCACATTAACAAAAACACAATACAATTTATATATTATTTAAGAAGTGTATACTGTAATAGTCACACGCGCGCACACACAAACTGAACAGTAAGATTCATGTAAGCGTGAGACGCCTGAAAGTGGCAGAATTGGGCAACTGTGCGGACTTATTTGAACATTTAAGTATCCTCAAGGTTTTCTTAATGTGATTTTCACATTTTATATGGGCCTGTTGTGTAAGTCAAATATGATATGTTCCAGTAAAACCGGACGTTGAAATCTGTTAATGTTGTTAAGTTTAAAACTGATTTAAATTAGATTTAAAAAGCCACTTCCTACCAGACAGAGAGCACACTGCTTCTTCCACACTGTTTAGGAAAATAATCGCCACATAATGTGAGAACCATAATGAAGCGCATAAAGTAGTTCTCTGGACAAAATTCAGACTTTCTGATGTTAAATCTAGAGGTACGCAGAGTAACCACTGTGCCCTGAAGGGCCAAATATGCCTAAATTAATTATAAACACATTTTTCATCAAAGTTTTAAAATCGCAAAAAAAATATATTACGGGGATTAGAGGTAGTGTGGGGATTGTAGAATATCAGGGGGTGTTTGTGCCACTGGTTTAACAGTGCATAGCAGATCTGGGCCTATAGTATTGTAAAACTTCGGTATTCGCTCAAGCAGACATCGCCAAGCTGTAATATTGATCTGCCTCCTTTCAGAAGTAGTTTGTACGAAACTCCAGTCTGTCTATTACACACTTTCACGGCACGTTTTCCGAAGGCCAGGTCAATCAAGGCATGCAAAATTAGGTAAAGATTAACACAGCAACACTTTGGAAACAGTGTAGAGAAAGAGGTACAGTACTCCATTTTAGTTTACTTCAAACACAGTAATAGCAGGGGTGGAAATATTCAGGAACAGTCACTAAGAGGCCCTGTATAAAGTGCTAGATAATGTTCTTCATGATTTTGAAGTCAGAATACAAGATTTGTGAATGTAATATTCCTTCTGGGCGGAGAAGTGCACGAACGCTGCATTAAACGATTAGATTTAATCACAAATACAAGCAAAACTCCAAATAAATCTTTAATTACACTGAAAGACAAATTGCCTATTCAGGACTGGAAGCTGAACACGCAGAATCCATAAACCTGAATGTAATCTCAGCAACTGTATAGAAACGACCTTAAATTATACATCGTGAAGCGCAAACTAGACGTCATAAGATTCTTAATACTTATCAACACAAACTACACCATCTCTTACTAGTCGTGTAGACAGAAGACGGATGTACGGATGAATAGGCAGGTCATTGAGAGCTTGGTGGCTACACGGACAGAAAGAAAGACTGCAAAATTAAAGCAAAAACATACAAAACTTGCAGATTTTGGCTCTGGTATGCATATGATATATTTTGTAGGCATTATTCGTCTCACAAACTGAGAAACAAATCTGCCACTAAAAGCTGATCTTAAGAAAATCGTAGTAATATGCTTGGAATGGCTACAATACTTCTGAGATCTGCGCTCTTCTGGGATATTACGCGGCGTCGTGTGGCAATTGTTTACCGACGATTCGGTCCCATCTTCACGGGTCAAGAGTCCGAGTAGGAAAGAAAGCCAGCAACCAACAATACTTCTATTCACCTTCCCTTTCTTTGAGACTGGTAAAGGAAAGCTAAAAACAGGTACAGTTTTGAAATATAAAAATTCGGTCAAAAAAAAAAAAAAAGCACGTCTGGTTTTGATTTACGCGCTTAGTAGATTTTCTAATAACCCAACTTTGTGATGGATGGGAGTGGGCTATAAGCTCAGATCTACTTTCATTTAAAATACAGAGCGCATTATTTATCCCTGACCTGAGCTCCGCAGTCAGCAAGAGAAGCCGCAGCGTATGCAGGCTGTCTGTGAGAAAAGGGTTGCCGTGTTCTGGTATATGATAAAAAACACGCCCTGCACTACAGGCATTATAATGTTCATTTTGTTAAGTATTTTTTTACTAACACGAAAAATGTCACTAAAATAAGCTAAATTGTTAGGATTCTTACGACCTCTGAAACATGACAAAATTATTTCCTAAAACTGCTTAATACGAGAATTAAAACTTACAACATGCTTCCGGTATTTTCCCAGCAACATTATTTCATCGCCAGACCCAAATATAATGGCGCAATGCAGCTAATGTACCTCGTTATATTGCCCACTTTCTCTTTAGGCATACATATCGACAAAACGTGACAAGTATAACTGAAAGGGGCGTTCCCTTCACAAACTGTAAGAAACGGCTTCCCACGCAATTCGTGCCTGCAAGATCTTGCCATTTTTATCTGTAAGAGTATTCAGTTCTATATAAACCGATATGCACCCTTCACTTACAGTATCAGATTATGTAACACTTAAATGACACACTTTCGTTACAAGAACGCCATTCTCCATTTCAAACACTTGGCACCAGTTTCCTGATTCATTCCACATGCTACACATTCGTACTTTAATTCCAACAGAAAAACATCTTACAATAACATCTAGGGAAATTTAATGGGGCTATTTATTAACCTGATCAATAAAATTAGTTTACTAATTAACTCAATAGAGCACAGTTTCCTTGAGAAGCTTACAGTCGCTCAGCTACTCTAGAAATCCTCCTTCAACGAGTCTAATGTTTTTGTGGAAACACCAAATCTCCTTTTCTTTTACTTTTGTTTGTACACGGAAGGCTCGAGATTCGAATATTTTCTACGATACAAATATTCTGATTACAGTTATCGTAGTTCGCCATCAGTTCCCATGTAAAGTGCTTTTCATTTCGTTTTATTTATTTAACGATGGGCCGGGAGAGCAAAGTAAGTATAGTGACTCGCTACGGGACGGTCCGGAATCGAATCCCGGTGGGAGCGATATTTTCCGCACCCATCCAGACCGGCCCTGGGGCCCACCCAGCCTCCTATTTAATGGGTACAGGGTCTTTGGGGGGGGGGGGGGCGGTAAAGCGGCCGGGGCGTGGCGTTGACCACCCACCCACATCTCCCGCCGAGGTTAAAGAAAGAGTACAGCTATACTTCTACTAACCCTCTGGGCCTTCATGGCCTGTTCTAGGGTGAACTTTACCTTTACCTTTAATTTCACTAGTTTCGACTACACAGCGTCGAGTGTGAGGACGTGTAGTTAATGAAGATGTGGACGAAGAGGTCATGGCCTAATTTGATGTAATGTTCCGGCATTGCATTGCGTGACTGAGGAAGACCACGAAAGGTTTCAATAAAGATCACCAATCTTCAAGCCGATTATTTAAACCGGAACTCCCCGGATACAAAGCACACGATTGTTACAGACTTAATCGCACCGTTTGGCCCCTTCCATGTTAATAACCTCCTATAAGGATAATATGCTGTATCCCTCTATTCTAAGGTAAAATTTGCAGAAGACATTGGACAAATGTCAGAATTGACAGTACTGAGTGCCCATCACATAAAAATAAAACAACATGCAATCTATCGCACATAAGTTTTGTTTTTATATAAAATATCTACCCGACATGTTTGTATTCGTATCGTCTTTGAAGTAACCTTCTAAGTTACACACTTGGTTACCCTACCAAGATTATTACACAAGACTTCCATATTCTATTACTGAAAACTATTTGTAAGTTGTTAATAGTACTAGTAATTTCTGCCTCCCTAATAGGTACTTGTATAGTGTTTAAACAAACGTAAGTGCATTTACATGATATTTAAAATCTTAAACCAATTATAAGTTATGTAGTGAGATAGATATTTAAAATCTTAAGCTAGTGATACACCCATATATAGGCCTTAGTAGACAGACTGTAGCACTTTCCTTTTTGTGTGATGTTTCTTGAATAGCTCTTTTTTCTTTCCAAAGAGACTATTGAATGCTTGCCTCGTATTATTTCCAGACACATTTTTAGCTTTTACTAACAATTCCTGTGGCCCCAACGACTACTGGTACAACAACAAATTTCACGTTCCACATTCGTTGAATTTATTATAAGCTCAAATTTTTATATTTGAGTTTCTTTTCAGCCTCCTTCTTTATTACACGCTTATCTGATGGTATTGCTACATCTATCAGTAAGCAAGTTCTGTTTTTATTATACACATTCCTTACTTCACAGCAGTTTAGCTGCTTCTCAAAAGAGTACCGTTCCGGTCTCACTGACCAAGCACTTCTTATTCACAGTTCTTCCAGCAACTTTCTGACTATACGGCATGTATTAAGTACTACTGCTTTCTGCATTAGAATGTATAGAGCAGGGCTGAGATTAAGCAGTTTTAAACTTTCGTGTAATTTGTTTGGTATAATACCCATTGTGGATAATACTAGTGGTATTAGATGGGCCGTTTTCAGTTGTCATTTTCTTATAAGCTCTTCTTTAAAGTCTGTATACTTATACTTATATTATTATTATTATTATTATTATTTTATTGTCTCTTGTCACAGGCCTTTACTCCCAGGTACTTTTCTTGAACCAACGGTGATCCCCACCGCTCAGGTTTCAAGTTTCAGACTGCAATACTTCCCGTATTATGTGTGATGTTCCTATTATTATTATTATTATTATTATTATTATTATTATATTATTACGACATACAGTCTAATGCCCATTCCCGTGACTCTACGTTTGTATAATTAAAAAATATAAATATAAAATTTTTACTTCATGTTGCAACGTGTACAATTAAATTACATGTGAGAAGTGTCCATTATGGTCTTACAATGGAATCCCAAGAAATGCTTTCGCTGAATTCAGATTTAGAAATGCTCTTGGGATACGGGACTTTCCCATCTTACATACAGGCCTATGTTCAACAGGACTTTATCCCAAAGTTTTCTTTTTATTTTAACAATGGCACGTATTACGTACGTTCACCATCCGGCTCTATGTACTGCTCATACGTGGCTGCACTAATCCATTATTATAAAATGGTCCTTTACTAGATGAATTCTGCCATGAAAAAAATAACACACTTCCCCCTCAGTCAATATATAAATTAAGGGTGATTAAAGCCTATTAATCACCTCTTTAGAAAGGCCCCTGATACGAGTATTTCATAAGTCAGGGCTCATATTAGAGCATGCTGCGGGCATGGGTTCAATAAATAAAGAAAACACGAGTGAATGCACTACAAATTTGTATAAAAAAAGAACTCGGCATTTTGAAAACACGTACACAGATACTTGTTCTAAAACAGGTTTCTGTATTAGGTTTAAATGGGTACTTCACTTCATAGGATGTATATGAATTAACAATACGCAGCACAGAGAGCGACATTAATTTTCGGTGCTATACAGATGGTGCTTGTAGAATATATTCTGCTGTTGATTCGAAACAAAACTGAATTGGGCTTAAAACAGCAAGAATAAACATATCATACCCGATAATGTATTATTCACCTGTTTGTAAAAATAGGTCTGCTCGCAGCGGGAACACCTGTGAGTCACCACGTGAAGTACATAGGATTATCGGTCACGTCAACAGCGTACTCACCCAAGCTGCGGAGTTCGTGTCCAGGCGCGTCACACCAGATAGGCCTGTACGCCGCTATTATCTATGACGGAGCCGGCACCAGCAGACCTCCAAGGTGGCCTGTGCATCTGCTGCTGCTGCTGGTGCATACCCTTCATCCCTCTATGTACCCTTGATGCCTCTATCTCTAGCGTAGAATAGTCCGAGTCGATAGATGAATATATGTGCTCCGATATGGGGCGAGGACTGGAAGTGGGTCCCGAGAAATCATGACCCGCGGCAGCCTCCCGCGTGAATTTATTTTGGGTGTGATGGTTCAGGCGGTAATTATGCCTGTGAGCTGGCCTGGGTGACGGAGTGGCGGTGGTCGCAGAAGAGTAGTTGGCCTCGTCATTTTCGTGACAAGCTTCTCGGGGGTTGTTCTGATGTTTGAGGGGCGTTCTTGGTAGTGTGGTTGTCGAGGAGTACGCAGGCGGGGCCATAATGTGTGCCGTTTCGTTATTGGTAGCTGCGGCGGCCTGGAACAGCGGGTGGTTATTGATGTGCATCTGCAGGTTTGGTGATGCAGAATGTGGCTGTTTGGTCTTCTCTGGATACGAGTGCTGATGGGTACCGTTGCCTACTCCAGAATCAAGGGTGTAATTATTAATATTGCGTCGGTACATGGAACTTTTCTTTTGGCTATCGCCGTTAGGCATCGCGTACCTCAGTCTTTCCCAGAATCGCTTTTCGCCCCATCGAACTCGGGCTCCAGTCTTTAGATAAGGCCTCAGATCAGGGTCGAGTTCTGCCTCCGGTAAGCTACTGCCCTCTTCGACCAAAATTAACTTAAAGATTCGTCCCTTGAGCGCTTCATGTAATGCCGACCGGAACTCAAAACGCGACCATTCAGTCTGCAGGAAGTTGCGAGACAGGACGAGGATTACCCTGCGACTGGCTTCAGCCGCTTCCACCACAACGGGCGAAGAAGAGTGCTGCATGTAGGCGTGATGCGCCAGATCACGATAATGTAAACATAACTGGAAAGATGGATTTCCGTGTTCTAGCTCAGCAACGATGGACTGCAGCACAAATTCCTCATCCTTGGGGCTGTAACACACATATCCGTCGTATAACTTCTCCCGCTCCTCTCCATAGTCTTTAGCAGAACCTGTTTTGAACTGAAATAGGCGGATTCCATATCGTGAGTAAAACCAAATCTTAACCGGTTCTCGGAATACAAACATTATTACAGTAAGCAGTAGTACCAAGATGAATGCGGTTAAAGTTACTATCACCATTGGCAAATAGTCGGATACGATGAATCTCTCTATGACAGACCCACCAGAATAGTAGTCGCTGCAGGCAGTGTTGTTCACATCCACGACCCGACGCTCAGGAGGCTTTGTCTCGTTATTGTAACACGTTATATCATCACTATCGATCACTTTTCGCGCATTGTCCGCCACCCAGATCTGAAGTTCTTGCAGGAACTTGCAGCGACAGGACCAGTTATTGCTGCCCAGCGATACCTCCACAAGGTACGAGTTTAGCGTCAGTTGCCAGACAGGGAAGGTTATCAAGCGATTTCCATCCAGCCTTAATATTTCCAGCGACCTCAGTGGAAGTAGGGTGACATTACCAATAAATGCAATAACGTTATTCTGAAGATAAAGCTCTCTAAGATGTGACAAATGCTCGAACTCAAAACCTTTCAGTTCGTGGATTCTATTGTCTTCAAGATGAAGAATCTGAAGAGAATTCAGGCCATTAAACGTACGGTTCTGAATAGTTTCCACTCGGCTAGCGTTAACGTACAAAACTCGCATATTCTTGCGACCTATAAACACATGATTTTGAAGTTCACTTAAGTTATTTCCGTCCAAATAAAGTTCCGTGGCGTCCATTGGAATCCGGCGTGGTATCTGACTCGTTGCAAGGCCCGAGCAATCCACCACATTGGTTGTCCACGTCTGATCATGATAGCAAGTACAATTTGATGGGCATGTCATCTCACAGTCACACGCGTCAAAATCGCAACAGTGGCACAACGCGAAGCAGTGGGTCTCGTAAGTGCACAGGAAATTAGAAGGTTTGGCGTCAATAGCGGGAAGTACGGGCAGACCACGAGAATACGTCATCTTACACATTATGTTGTCCAAATCCATGATCCTGGGGTACTGTCGAAGCCGTGTCATATTATTTATCATTTGAAGCCACTCCATCGAACAATCACAATGGAAAGGATTTCCACCAATGTAAAATTCTGGAATAGTTTTATTCTGGGGAATTGGAGACAACCACAGTGCATTCATGTCGAGTTTCATGAGTTCATTGGCATACATGTCAACTCTCACAAGATCATGCTTGTCCGAGAAAGTATTCGTGTAAACCAGAGATATCATGTTGTTATTTATAAACAGCAGTTCTACACTGTTGGGGACGGACATAGCAGATATTTCAGTTATTCTGTTATGGCTGGCATCCAGCGTCTTAATATGAAGTCCTGTCTGAATTTTGAAATAGTTTTCGAGGCTTTCAATGTAGTTCCCGTGTATGTCGAGCCAATTAAGGTTGGAGGGAACGAATGCGTAATCAAACCACACCAAATGGTTATCGGACAAGTTGAGCCACAGAAGACTGGATAGTGTATTGAATACACCATTGACGTCTGTGAGGAAGTTGGCGTCCAGTCGGATCGCCTCCAGTTGTGTGTTATGGTCAAACGTGCCTCGCTCGATTTGCTGAACTTTATTCTTTGCAAGATTAAGTACCTGGAGGTTTGTGAGGTCCCAAAACATACCTCGAGTCAAATTGCCAATATTATTACCGATTAAACGAAGTCCATTCAACTGCTGTAGATTTTTAAACGAGCCATTATGAAAGTCAGAAATTTGATTTTCGCCCAAGTCCAGTGTCTTCAGAAAGGATAATTCCTTCAAAGCCTCAGGTACATTTGGCAAAGCGTTGGAGCTTAGGTCTAGCTCTTTCAAGTCGGAGCAATTTCTAAACGCCTGAGGGTCAATATTCACAATCAAATTATTGCTAAGTGTAAGCTTACTTAGCACGAACAGTCCGTTGAAGAGAAGAGCGCCGATATAGTGAAGTCTGTTATCAGCCAAGTTAAGTGTATGAAGGTTATACAGTGGAAGTAAGGCGTTATCTTCAATGTAGCCTATGGAATTGTTCCTCAAGTCAAGAATCTGTAGGAAGAATAGGTCCTTGAATGTATGGGCGCCGATACGGGTCAGGGCATTGTGTGAGAGGTTTAAGACTATGAGTCTGATGAGACCTACGAATGTTCCGTCGTCAATGTGACTGCTGCTCAGTTGGTTGTCAGACAAGTCTAGCACGAGAAGCTGTTCCAAGCGGCGGAATAGGCCGCGTGCCATTTCATATAGTGAGTTATGTTGCAGGTAGATCTCACGCAGCTCCTTTGAACTCGCAAACAGGCCTCCAGGCAGAGACTCCAACTTGTTGTTCGACATATTTAGTATCCTCAGAGCAGTCAATCCAGACAAGGCATCTCCGTACACCTCTGCCAATTCGTTGTGCTGCAGGTATAGGTGTTGCAGTTGTCGAAGACGGGTGATACCGGAGTCAGCCGGGAGAATCTGGAGTTGGTTCCATGACACATCTAATGATCTAATATCCAATCCCCCTACACACTCAGTTCTGGGAAGAATGGAACTGGCTTCGTATATATTTCGTCTTGTTATATACCCCAACATATCAGCATCGCGGATGCGATTCCGTGTTAAATTTAAAATCTGAAGATTTTCCAAGTAACAAAAGGCGTCTTCCGGCAAAGAGCGGATGTTGTTGTCCGAGAGATCCAGAATCTGAAGTTCTTTCAGTCCATGCAAGCTGCTCGGAGCCAGTTCCATCGACTTGCTTGAGCCCCATTCTGCATTGTGCGTGTTAATCGATAACCGTTTTAAATCCCGGAGTCCATCGAATGCATCTGGAGGTAATTGTAGAATTTTACAGTGCTCGACAATCAGTTCTTCCAGCTGGTTCAGCCTTTGAAAAACGTGAGGTGGCAAAGAACTTTCGAAAAGCAGTACTTGACTACACTGTACGCGCAGCCTAATGGTTCCCTCCACTTGCAAGGCGCTGAGGTTGGTTCCCTCCCCATCCAACGTTCGTACCTGGCATGACACCGACATGCGACCCGAACTAGTCGCATTGTTGTCCGCGCTCCATGTGCACTGATCGGGCGTCTCATACTTGGCAAAGCTGAGCGTTGCGATTGGTGAGAGCAGCAGGAGAAACGCTAGCGCGAGGCGGTTGCAATCTACACGAATTCCCGTCAGCGACACTCTCTCCGTGGCCTGCACTCGGCACCGGCGACAGGCCATAGTCCTATCCACACGATGTCACTGTTTTACACACAGATAAAAACACACTTTATCACGAGATCCAGCCGGAACGACGGTTATTTCTTGCCGGCATGTCTTAACCCAGTAGCCACGGTGAGGATGACGTCAAACTACAGTATCACAATACTAGAGTCGCATAATATTCACATGTAACAGAGCAGTCTTACATGGTACATGAAACAAACTTCAAACTCACTCGTTTGTTTCCATTTTTCGCGGCGAAGTGCTCATATAATAAAGAATTCAAACATCACACACACACATACACAAAAACAATTACAGCTTTTAATGTGGCTACAGGCTTTAAATGTGACTTTGTTGATACAGGAAGTCCTACAGTAATGTTGTTCGTTAGACATGGCACAAACGAAAAAAAGACAATAATCGATTACGCGCGATATTCAACTGAATGCATCGTACACATAGCACACCTCATTACACGAACTCACATAGTAAACACTTTTCCGGTTAAATCTAGAAATGAAATACAATTTCCGGAATTACATTTGTACTACTACGACTTCGTGTTCACGGACGAAACAAGGCGCCGGTTTCCCACGCACAACACTCTCCGCCAGCCATCGCAGCACCTACTGACTGACACTTACCGAAGTGCAGTTCACTATATACGCCCGCCGATTGCTGGCAGAGCTGTGTGCCAGTCCCCCACTACGCGGCAGCACTGAGCAGCGCATGTCTACGCAGCAGACATTGCTCCCAAGCGAAGATAGCTGGATCCCATAAAAATATTCTCTTGCTACGGATACTTTTGGCGGAAGGCATATGAGTATCTCCATTCTACTGCACGCTGCTTACGTCTCGTTTAAGTGGACTGCTCGTTTGCAACCGCACAGTTTAATTGACAATTCAATATTTACGTATACCGAATTTGCAATGTATACCTTTTAGAATAACAAATCTACGTGTAGGTTTCGGTAAATAATGATTTATAAACCTGAGTCCAATGAAATAGAAATCACGGTATGTGTTAGATAGATCTGAAAGTTATTTTAAAATTATCTGAAATCAGTAACCTAATTTCTGAATGACCGATTACGTACTTTGTCTTAAAAATGTTGTAACAAATGCCAAGAAGCCCAGCTCAGACAACAAACAACATTTCCACCTTTTATGAAACCCACAGGCTCATTAGCGTTCTAACATGAGTAAGCCGTATTTTCAGCCAGATGAATTCAATTCACACCCCCCATAACCGACTCCATTAAGACTCATTTTAATAATATCCTTCTGCCTAGAGTTACGACTAGGACATGCACGTGTTCTTGTTTTCCACTCTGCGTGTATTTCTCATTCTCCGCCTTGCGTGCAACGTGTTTTACTCTTCTCAGGGTTCCTGATTCAGTCGTTCTGTTTTCATGTTATTCGTATTAATTTCTTTCTAGTATTAAAATTACCAATAATTTTTATGCTTTAAAGAAATGCGTTAATGTATTAATACATTAATGTATTAATATATTAATGTATTAATAATGAATGTATTAATACTCAACGCGCACAACCTAACAAACAAAATTATCTCAATAAGAATTCTTTCATAAATAAGAAGTGGAATTTACTACCAGACGGTAACCTTCATACAGTGATGACAATCTGAAAAATTCATAACTTAAAATGTGACAACGAACATAATATATTTCACCCGTCAAGTACACTATATTGTAAAATATCAAGATTTTGACTTAATAAATCAGAATATGAACTGTGTTTATGTAGAATATATTTAATAATTAGGCCATTGGTGATATAACACACTAGAACAGGCCTCCTCAACCTTTGTGTGGCGCAGGCAAGTTTCGCAAAATTTGTTCTGCATGTTGGCAACAAGAAATTCAATACACAGAATGACGAATGAATAAGAAATTATATGTTTGATTTTACCTGTATACTTTTCTGTACATCATGTACAATACAAGTACACTGGTAATAATAGGAAAAATCTATTTAAGAAATGCAATTCACAAGGCAGGCTACGGTGTCGCTATTTTGAGCATATTTTTAGAAAATGTAATGTGTGTTTTCATTAACAAACAAGCTCATAAGTTTTCAAAATTTCCTCGGCCTTCTACCTAGGCTTTGCCAGCGAAAGGGTTAAAATAGGTTTTCTCTTTTCAAATGTCCCCATAATTCTGTGTCGCGAGCAATATGTTGCCCGCGAGCTATGGGCTGAATTATCCTGCCCAAAAATAACTGCGTTTTATTAACAATGTAGTATAAATAGATGAATAATCTAAATATATTCAAAAATATTAATTACAATCAGACATGTGAATTATTTAACCCATACAATCTTAAATTTTATTATTTGAATAAAGTTTAAATATTAACTGCTGTACTATAGACTCGTCAATGTAATTGGCATTTGTGTAATTACGGTAAAATAATGAGTACTAATGTAGACACATGTAACCCTTTGAAAGCTGGTGTTTGTATGTTAACTTCTGCTGATGGCTTCAGGGTTAAAACATGTTGAGTTATTAAATAAATTTGAAGTTATATGAAAGCAGTTGTAATCTGATTTTTGTTTGTGGTTTCCTACATTTAATTAATGCAAGCTTAAAGTTATGTAAACAGGCCTTGTTTTAATTGTAATTTTTTTAGTTTATTTATATACAGTTAAATTGAACTTATCCTGGAATAATGTATTTTCATATCTTAGTTGCTCATTTACAACATATTCCTGTCTTGCATGCTCTGCGTCTACATGTATGTATTTTTCATTTTATTACTACTTTTCTTGAGTTATAGCTTGTTCTGCTGTAGAATTGAAACAGCGATGACGTAAATATGACCACCTATCATCATCTAACAAAGAATTTAATAGTGTATGAAGCTATATCTCCATCCATATGCCTTTACTGTCAGGTGATCGATTACAAACACTTAAAATTTCACTTTTACATAAAAGCCACGATATGATAAAATTACAGGAATTTGTATTTATTGCAAAGAATTCCTTGGTTTATGTGAACATGAAGATCTTGTGTCTTCGTTTATAAGATTCGAGGGTTTCGACAGTAGCGACATTACATATTGTGCTGTTTTAATTTATGGTAACTTCTTCTCTGGTAATTGGGTAAGTTACAAGCTATTTAAAGTCAACTTTGAAAGGGGACATCTTCCTCCAAAAGCTGGTACTCAGCCACCAGAATAAATAGGGACTTTTATCCAGGAGATTAGAACATATGTTTCCTCTCTGTGACCTCAGTATTTCAAGGTGATGTATAGTTATCAAGATTGAGTCATCGGGTACCAAATTACGGAACTAAATGGCATTACACCCCAGAAAATCGTAATTTCATATTTTTATTTATTTCTTAGTGAATTTAAACTACGATCATTCTCATTTACATTACCTAAATAACATTCATTGTAACTGAATGGTTGAGATATATAAGAAAAGCCGCTATTGTGGCCTGACTTATGTTAAGTTAGATCTAAGTTTTCAGGTTTCCAGGGTGGCGAGGCCTTCTGGTGCGTGACAATATGCAAGCTTATCAGTAAAAACCAGCAGACATGCTAACAAATACTGTTTCACGACGACGGGTTTCATAAAGGGATAAAAGTATTTTTAATATATTTCTGAGACTGTGGCGCCGTTAGTTCTGGAATGTAGACACCCTTATTTATAAGACAAAGTGCATGAAATACGGCTATGAGACCGCTGTAAAACTACGGGGTCGAGTAAAGACGGTGTTGACAATACCAGTAGATCACGTTTAAAATAGCAAGGTAAATAAGTCATAAATGCTACCCAAACAGGTAGGTAGTTGGCACCAATGTTTATAACTCAGCTTCCATAACCAAGGTTCTGCTTGAATAAGTTCTCAATACTGAGTTCACAGAGAGAAGTCACATGGGTGATGAAGAAGACGAAGCTCCATTCTCGCCACTCTCTGTTTACTGTTGCTCTGTCCTCAACCAATTTAGAGCTCCTGTCGCCAGCGAAAGTTACCAAGTTGTTATCATTATCACCATTCGTGTAAACAGAATGATAGGACAATTGGAAGAGAATATAAGGAAGTGAACAGGAGTGAGTGGCGTAATGACTGGGTGGAGATTTGGGGCGGGGGGGGGGGGGGGGGGGAGAGAGCTAGGACTTATTTCCGTGGGCTCTATATGGTAGAAGAGTATTTTAACTGGATCAATAAATCATTCGTCTCTAAAATTGTATTCAAACGAATAAGATGTGAATTTGCATTTATTTGATAATTGTTATTGAAGTCACTTGATTTGGAAATGACTGAAATTGAATTATATTTTGCTTGTACGTAACAGTAGACTAAAACTGAAATTTAAGAGCCGGTCAAGAAGGTAATCTCCTGACCGCATAATTTATAACAGCCAATAAACAAGAATGAAGTAATAAATCAAAATACTTATTATCTGTAAGAAATATGGCTGCTAGTTTGTCTAGTTCCATCGATTTCTGTCTGTAACAAGGAAGGAAGAGTGATTCATGATAATTTAACAAGATACATAGTATTTATTTTTTACAGCATATTAAGTTTCGAAGTAATTTTACCCTAACACCCGTAACTGAAAATTACATTCTTCTGAGATGTGACTTTTCTTCGTCTTATAGAAGCTTATCAAAGTTTCGGATAAACTTACTGCATTCACATTAAACGAGGATTGCATTTGTTATGTAGGCTATATTTCTTACAGTTTACTGTGTCAAACAGCGAAATAACTGCGTGCAAACGATCCCTCTTAAGAGCTGATATTTCGTCAGCCAGTTAAGAAATTCTTGTGATTTTGTGGAACTCCAAGGCAATTACTTTGCTCACAAAAGCCCCAAGACGTTATTTATCCTGCCATACAAATCAAATCCACACTTCTACCATTCTTTTTCTTTAAAATCCATTTTAATATTATCCTCACATACACTCAGATTTCTTGCAAGTGAGATTTGCGCTCTTCTGGGATGTTACGCAGAGTAGATTGGTATTTATTTACCGACGTTTCGGGACAACCTATCGGTTCCTTCTTCAAGGGCTTGACCCTGATAATGGAACAGATAGGTTGTCCCGAAACATCGGCAAATAACTACCAATATAGGCTGCGTAATATCCCAGAAGAACTCATATCTCATTTACACCGCAGCAGAAGCCTGAAATCACGTATTCTTGCAAGTTTTCCCATCGGCACCTTGCATGCTTATCTCTTCTTTTCCATGCGTGCCACATGCCCAGGCAATCTGACAACTGACTTGATCATCCTATTTATATTTGGCAAAGATAAAAATCAGGACGCTCCCCATCAATTGTTTCTGCCTCCTGTTACTTCCTCCTTGTTACATCTATATGTTTTCCACAGCATCGTGTTCTGCATCTTATACTGAGACAGAAATGTTTACACCCATTAACTCAAAAAGATGCCCTGTACTTATATTTTAATATCAAATTTGTATATAGCAAATGGGAACATAAAGGATTCTGATGTGAATGCTAACAAAGCTATAAATGCTAACAATGCTAGAAATTCTAACAAGCATTGTCTGAAATTATTCTCTTCTTAATTTTTTCGTAAATTCAATTTTGAATTGCTGGGTTGTCAAATATTTTAACTTAACGAATAGTAAATTTAGTAAGCAAACTATGAAAACAATTGGAAGGAATGAATCCATTTGAGCAGTAACCATTTCCCACGTGAGGCGCAAAATAATAGCACGTGATGCAGTGTCTCTATAATAAATAAGTATCAAGGCCATCATGATATTGCGTTGCATTAGTGTATTACGGGTGAGAGAATGGGATGCATTTGAGTCAATGACTCCGACATTTCTCTCTCTGGATCGAACTGTGAGCCATCAGAGCGCGATAGTTAACCACGTGATTATCAGCACAGTGTTCAATTTGTTACAGTTAGGCTTGTCGTTTGTTGCATGTACAATGACGCACAAAGGACACCACTTTGTTACCCTCTGTAAAGAGAATAGACAATATGTCATAGCCTGGAGCTGTACGTGCTTACAATAATGGGAGTTCCAAATAACGACGCTCTATTTTCTTTTATATGAAATATATGAGGGGACCAGGGAAGAAGTCGCAGTACCGAGGGTTGTAACCTCCCATTCCCCTCCCCCCCGTACTTGTTGCTCTGACGTTGCGGAGAAACCTATGCCTCCATCTTCAGTGTGACTTAATTGATTCAGTTGGATACTTCAGTGACATTGTGTCGGTTGTACGTACAATACATATATATATATATATATATATATATATATATTAGACAACATTTAACTTACTGATGATCAGGCAGTAATTGTTAAAACAGATGACCTTCAGCGGGCGCTATATAATATGTGTATACATATATAATATATAATAAAGGTAAAATTGTCCCTGTCCACGCCATGAAGGCATATAGGAGGAGCGGAGGTATAGCTCCAGTCATTCCTAACCTCGGCTCTAGATGACGGTAAGTGGCAAGCATCGCTTCCCGGACGCTTCTCTCCGAGAAAAAAACCCGGTTTTCGTTGAGTAGGAGGCTGGGTGGGCCCCAGAGCTGGCATAGGCCTTTAGGTGAAGAGAAATCTTACAAATATCTGGATTTGAACCCCGGACAGTCCAACCCGTAACCTAGTCGCTATATTGACTGCGCTACATATATATATACATACATACATATACATTTATTATATGAAGTATACTTCATAAGGAACACAACTTTAAAATTTCCACAGTTCAAAAAACGTCAAGGCACTTAAAGTAAGTCAGCGCACTAGAGCAAAAATAGTTACTTAATACAAAGTGACTAAACAAATATAAGAATTTAACTACCTGATGTGTCGTGTACATTTATCAAATAATCAAATACAATAAGCTGCCAGTTATGTGTGTGTGTTTGTGTGTGTGGAAAAATTTCGACGCACAATGAAAAGAAGTAGCAAGGAAACATTGTTGAAATGATATAAGAGAGGATAATGGCGGTAGTGTAGTTGGTTGAGGCACTGCGCTACAAGCCGGAGGGTCGCGGGTTCGATTCCCGATGGTGTCATAATCCTTTCGGCGCACTATGGCCCCTGGGGTCGACTCAGCCTCTGACAGAAATGAGTAACAGGAGTATTTCCCGGGGGGTAAAGGCGGCCGGTGCCTAGGGCTGACAACCTTACCACCATCATGTGCCGATTGTCTAGCAATCTGGGAGCCTCAACCTCTTGGAAACCGAAGGGCCTGTCCAGGCCTGTAAAGGGATAGAGTTACGTTTTGAAAGAGCACAGATAAATTTCTGGGATTATTTGCAGGATATACAGTACAAGACTATAAAACAAATAAAGAAATAAAAAAATTAAATACATACAGTTTAATTGCACCTGTAGCAGCTTACAGATTGACGCAAATGGACACAATTTGTTAAGAATGAATTATACAAACAACTCCAAGTTAGTTATAAATATATTGTCACCGGCGGAAGAAAAGTATCTCGACCAAGGAAAAGATGGATATATCAATACCCATATAAAAGGAACAAACCTGTAATGTTAATTTTAAATGATTCATAACCTTGTAATGCTTTGTACCCTGTTGCCTATGATGACACAGGAAGATCGCACGTCTGTAAATATGATAAACCATTGACCTTATAGGGTGTGATGTTTTGCATTAAAATGCACTTAGAAACGCAGTTCAAATTGTGTGTTAATAGAAATAACTTCACCGAGGGCTTCTGGAATATCTATTGTTTAGTGTCTTGGAAGTAAAAACATGTCACGTTTAGGAAATTTGATCAGATATTCCCAATCTGTGGTCCAGAGATTGAGAAAAGGGAGCTGTGTGCTAATCTTCTCTCAGCTCAATCTAATACCAAAGATAAAAATAATATGCTTCACCTCCACTGTACGTTTTTGTGGCGTCGTGTTTAATGAATTGTTCACAGAGAATATTTTGTCTTTACATATTACTTAAAACAAACATGACGACGGTGCGACATTTTAATACCATTTTGAGACTAAAACTTTTCACGAGAACATTAAGATGTACATTAATCTAGTAAATACTCGTATGCTGCCCTTCGTAACTAACAAATTACCATTATGAACGCAAGATATGTGCTTCCTTTCCAAATACATTCTCCTATCATAGACATGTTACTTGCTGTATGTTAATGTTGATGCAAGTCGTTCTATGTAGCAAATCAATACAGAATAACTGAAACATCATAGCCTACATGCAGTGTGCAGAATAACATTGTGTAGCAGTAAACAGCTATTAAACTAATATTAGAGAAACTGCTTTGTCAACACTAATCTGTCCTGAAGGCAGCGGTTCTGGCAACTACGGACCGTACTAATTGCGAAGGGATATCATCACGAAGTCATGTCGCCATTTATAGAACAATTCTATGTGAGAAGGCAGCCACAGTTTATGGTCACGTCATTCTACTGGTGTAGTGTGGGGAATCGGGTAAAGCCATCCAGTTCCGTAAACATGAAGATAAAGTTGTTCGTTTACCCGTCGTAAAGTGTAGTTATAGCTCCAAGCATTTTTAAATTCGGCACTACATGGAAATGATTAGTTGCCTTCAATCTCCGGCCACTTTAACCCAGAGGAAAGAGCCCGAAGTAGCATTGAAGGTAAGATTTTGTAGGCCTCATAAATGTACCTTATTTGAGGGCACATCGCACTAGATTTGCTACAAAATTAAACAAGACTCTAAATGCCAAAATATTTTAAGAGATATCTCGAGAGAAATGTTAAAACTGTGTAATACACACACAGGTTCGTATCCAAATTAGAATGTCATGCCTGTTACGAACTGAGGTATATCACAAATTTAGGTGCTAGGTTTACCTTACGAAGGGTTGAAATTCATATCTCTTATTGCTGTTGGTATCCATATAGGTCAGAGACAAAACTGTAAGTATGTAACAGAAGTAGACTGTCATACAAATGTTACTATCTGACCAACCAACCAAAAAACCAATCAAATTACTTGCTTATTAATTTCATGGAACAGAGTCTTTCTTCAAATTTGCAAGCCGCTTACGTACACAAGAACTCCGCCATTTATGGAAACCCAGGCTTCTAAAGATCTGGTCACAATGCCATAAATTGAGACAGACGAATCTCATTCACTATCTTCCACTCCATTTCCTTAAGAACAATTTTAATATTATCTCATATTCGCGCACAGATCTTCAAAAAAACTTTTCTCTTCAGGTGTTCTGAAAAAAATATTTCAGAATGCTCACATGCGTGCTATATGCAGCAATCGTCTTATCCCCTTCAATGAACATAGGCCTATATAAATACTGTTTGTGAAAATGCGGATTAGTATCAAGGAGCTCTGTAATATTTTTACACTTAAATGAGAGTGTGTCACACATTTTGGAGGAAGTTAGCGGTGACGGTGACGTGGACGATAACAACAGCAACCTACATTATCAACAAAAACATAACACTGAGACCCTTCCTCGCTTTCCATTCCTTACAGTGTGTTACCTAGCTAGGCCTACGTAATTACAAAATGATTAGTACAGTGGTATTCAACCTGGGGTAAGCGTACCCCCGGGGGTACGCGAAGACATCTTAGGGGGTACGTAAAATAAAAACAAACTAAATATATTATTTCATGATAAACACTGAATAATCAGGGCCAGATTTAGGGTTAGCCACAAGAGACCCGGACGTAAGGAAATGTGATTTGGGAGCACCATTTTTTCTCTCTCTCCTTTATGCGATTTTTATCTGGGCGGCTATTTTCATTTTATTCAACATAGTGCATATAATTTTGCGTTGCTAAATTACATTTGTTCCTTTATTAATTTTTATATGACAGGCAATAATATATTTGTTATTTAATAGCTTGATTCTCCTTTTTTATTTAAAACTTATTATTTAATACATTATTTTGGATGTAATTAATTTAACTTCTTGTAGATGTAGATTATAGACTCTGTATAACTTGAATTATGCACCAACAACTTTGGGGGTACAAAGTTGAAGATAAATTATATGTGGGGTTACACGAACAAAAAAGTTTGAATACCACTGGATTAGTATATTCACAGTTGCTATCACAATATCTTCAGACACTTTAAAGACCGAAATTCAAGTGACAATATAAAAAGGTAAAGACATCCCAGTCCAAGCTGTAAACGCATATACGGAGGTCAAAATTATAGCTCCACTCATTCTTAACCTTGTCACTGGAAGGAGGTGAACAATAGACATCACGCCTTCCACCGCTTTACCCTGGGAAAAAACCCGGTTGCCACTGAACAGGGGGCTGATTGGGCCCCAGAGCAGGTCTGGACCTTTTGGAGGAGATAAAATCCCTTACCCTGCCTGGATTTGAACACCAGAACGGGAACCTGTTATGTAGTCCCGAAGGTCAAGTAAATAATATATATTAACAAACCCAGTGGCCGCGCGGTCTAAGGCGTGGGTCTGCGGCCGCTCGCCTCTTGGGATTGCGGGTTCGAATCAGGTCGGGGGCATTTATGTCTGTCTCTTGTGTGTGTTGTCAGGTAGAGGTCTCTGCGTCGCGCCGATCACTCGTCCAGAGGAGTCCAACCGAGTGTAGTGTGTCTAACGGAGTGTGATCGTGAAGCCTCGATAATGAGGAGGCCCTGGCCCACTAGAGGCTGTTGCGCCATCGAAAAGAAAAGAAATATATATATATTTTAACAAGTTAGGAAATGTCCCTCTTCGACGCCGTCCAGATCGGTCCCTGGGGCCCACCCAGCCTCCTATACAATGGGTACCGGGTCTCTTTCCCGGGGGTAAAGCGGCCGGGGCGTGGAGTAGACCACCCACCCTCATCTAGTGCCAGGGTTAAAGAAAGAGTAGAGCTATACCTCTGCTCCCCCTCTGGGCCTTCGTGGCCTGATATAGGGAGAACTTTACTTTAGGAAATGTCCCATCATTCGCGAACAAATGCAATGCATGCTTTCCTGTCTTTATCTTATTGTATGGTGGTTATATACAGACGGCTGATATTTTCTCTGACGTATGTGGCTCGGTTTTATTGCTTTTACTTTTCCCGTGTACGACGAGATATTGCATCTCTCGCACTTCTCTCGTAAACAGCGAGATATAACGTTTCCTGTACTTACCGCTTAAAGAGCTAGATATCCTGTTTCTTACACTTGCGTCGTAAACAGAGATATGTTTAATTCTCAATTGTTTCTTAGGTCCCAGTTCGTACCTCACAGGCAACACAGCTCATGTCCGTTATAACGACCGATCGCACAAGTGAAGCGTTTATCACTTTTGTCCGATTTTAAACAAAATAGGTACATGGAGACAAATTTTAGTATAAATTCCGAATATGAAACTGAGTCCGATAGGAGTCGCGTTGTTCTATGCGGAGAGACAGACGGATAATCGGACATGACGAGATTAATCTAAACTACCCGTTTTGCGAAGGTGCTTGAATATTGAGGACTTAAGTTACTCAAGACATGTTGTGTCTCCATCACAAACACAACCCAGTTACATATTGCATTTTAGAGGAAAATAAGACCTGCTCATTACGAAAATCGGATAGAGCACAAAAATAAAATACCTAATCAATATACAGGATGTTCATTTTTAAAGCAAATGCAGTGGTACCAACATATTTTCTGAAGGAAAACTGAATTCTAAATATTACTTCAATGATTTGTTGGCTTCAAAGTTTTAAGTTATATTTATCGTTTATAGACTCAAAATATCACAAGGTCTACACTTGTGAACATATAAATAACTTTCGTACAGAGCTGGTAACATTTATCTTCCTACACATTTGTGTCTCCAATGCTTCACTGTTTATCGCCACTAGACAGTAAGTCCTACGGCCGTGTTATAGGTTAACATCATGCTAGAAATTGCATATATTTATAATGTTTAATACAGCACAAAACACCATATTTATAACAAAACACGCTGATTTCGAGTCACATCAGAACGTTGCACAACGGTTATAGGATTATTATTATTATTACTATTACTATTTAAATAAGTCGGAATTGAAATACTTAACTAAGCATTTCATTTTGAACAGTCGAAAAAAAAATTGCTGCCAACATTCAACACAGTTTTCTTTTGGAATTATTACGTTTTATTTCATCAAATCAGTCTCTTCACTCTATCGAAAGCTTTAATTAAACCGGTTTTTAGAAATTGAAATGGGCGGCAGTGTATACTATACACACACTTTCTGATTTTAATATTCAAAGTAGACATACGCAATTAAATTTTAATATTAACAGGTAGAATCTACATTTAAAGGGCTGATCGCTTCAGAAGGCTTCATTACGTACATCTTTGAAGATCAAGATTATGACTGATCGGAGGAATTTTTTTTTTATTTCTCTGGGTATACCCTGAAGATGAAGACCGTGTGTTGCACGAAAGCTTTGATAACTAGCTAAAAAAGTATATGACGTCACACTGCAGAATGTGGCTCGTAATTTTTTTTACTAATGTTCATTTAACAACTCTCTCATTAACTCAAAATAAAACGGTAAAATTTTCCCTGTCCAAGTCATGAAGGCATATACTCGTAGGAGGAGTAGACATACAACTCCACTCATTCTAAACCTTGGCACTAGATGGAGGTGAGTGCTTAACTTCACGTCTTGGCCGCTTTAACCTCGGGAAAGGAACCCTGTGCCCATTGAATACGAAAATGTGTGAACCACGAGCATGTTTGGATGTTTTTGAGAAGAGGAAGATATCGTGCCCTTACAGGGACTGGAGCCCCGGACTGCCCAGCCCGTGGCCTAGTCGCCATACCGACTACGATACTCTGCTTACAAAATCAGAATACATGGACTCAAATTCATATATATTTAGAGCATAGAAGTGATAATGCAGAAAGTCCACATTTGAGGTACCATCTCGGCGTTTACTTAGAAGTAATGACTAAAGCAACGATCATCATCAGTCAGGATAGTCGGTGTCTTTACCGATATTAAAACTGGGTACCTAAAGAGGAGCAGTCACAGATTTTACCATTGCGGCCAACTTCGTGCTTAGAACATTGTTGTACGTAGGTTCAAACTTTCGATTTCCGAAGACAACTGCTTCATAACATCATGTGAAGTTCAGTTGGTAACACTTCACTCTAATTCCATATTTATATTATAAAGCACGCCAGTTGATCTTGTGCTTATGACAAGTATCGATCTTGTAGTACACTTTCACTACACAAGAAAACCCCCATCTAATACAACCTTCCAATGACAGACGACAGTCGAAATGTCACATTACGTTGTGTTTCGTGATGCAAAAAATTATTAAATATAATACAGGAACAACATAAGGGCCGGGATAGCGTAGTCGGTAGAGCGAATCGCTACGAGCTGGACGGTCCGGGGATCGAATCCCGGTGGAGGCGAGATTTTCAACACCCGTCCAGACCAGCCCTGGGGCTTACCCAGCCTCCTATACAATGGGTACCTGGTCATTCCCGGGGGTAAAGCGGCTGGGGCGTGGCGTTGACCACCCACCCCAATCTAGCGCCGAGGTTAAAGAAAGAGTAGAGCTATACCTCTACTCCCTCTCTGGGACTTCATGGCCTGTTCTAGATTGAACTTTACCCTTACAGTAACAAAATATAAAATTATATCAAAATATGGCATATCAGAACTTCCAGCAAGTACAGACGTGTTTTGAGAGTTACTGTTCAATACAAGTTAAATAAAACTATTTATTATCCAAATTAGCTGACCCTCCATCAATGCAAGAAGTTCGTAACGGCAGAAATAATAATTTCCACAATATTAAAAAATATATAAAATTAATACATGTGCTAATATAATATCTTTGAAGTAATATGACTGCCAAAAATTATATTCAAAAAATTGAGTTTAAGTTTTAGGGAAGGTGTTTAGGCATTGATAGATATCTGACGTCGTGGAGATGATTTTGGTTAACGTAAAACCTGGTGTTCTTGGTTAATTTTATAAAAATGTTTACTATGAAAGTTTTATGTGTTTTTGCTAAGATAAAGTGTGTGAGAAAATGACGAGTTAATTTATGTAACACTAATATTAATAATTAATAATAGAAATAAATCTGCCCCGACAAAACCCTTTCATTTTAACTATACTTTATGTCCTCTGTTTCCTTAAATAGTTTTTCCCATGTAACTCAGTACGTAGTACTAGTAATTCCAAGGGTCTAACGTTCTAAAGCAGTGATTAAGAAAAGTACTGTATTCTGAGGTATGACTTCATTTATAGTACCAGAAATTTACCAACTTTTCGGAAGAACATCCTGTTTCTGTTTTCAGGGTAGAGAGACGCAACATTTTCCCAGAAATGTCGGGAACATTCTACCAATTTTCACCGCGTTACATCCCAGAAGAAAGCTCAAATTTTCCTTTTCCTTAATTGAGCACCATGCCATGAAGGCATACTGCAGAATGTAAGTATAGCTCAAACTGGCTATTTACCTCAGCACTAAATGGAAGAGAGTGATAAGTTTCACGCTCAAGCAGCTTTATTCCGGATTAAAAGTTTCACGATGTCCATCCACAGAAAATGTAGAATTGTACTCAGTACCGCTCTGGACGCTTTTGAGAACAGAAGACTCGTAAATTTGGAGAAACCAAAGTCCAGCTCATAGCTTGATCGCAGTACTTACTGAACTACCAAAAATCGGTCTTGTATAAGCTAACTAATTGTGTTTGCGATCTGGCGACAGGTAGGCCGTGAGCAGGAAGACGAAGCATGTTTTGCTTAAAAGCCTGTATTGTGAACGATAGGAAACACTGCAGGTATTGCAGTACCATTGTCTGTGGTCCGTACCCCTTTACAGTGCCAAAGCATTATTTGGCTCAGCCCTTTTAGGGGCCTCTTTCAGTTGTGTTTCTCAGTGGCGCCAGGCAGTAGCCGTCAATGGGGCTGTCTGACGTCTTAGCGGCGAAGCCTCGGTTCCTCGACTGGTTCCAATTCCAAAATGGAGCCTTACTAGTGTCACTGCACAATACATTAAAATATAAGAAAGGAGCCATAAATTCTGGATACGTACTTTGCTAAATGCAAGGCAGTAACATGTCATGTTCTCATTGAATAATGACTTCAGAAATTATAAAAGCAAATTTATAACTATTTACGAATGTCCATCACCATCAAATTCAAATAGATTTTAAAGAAGTCTATACTTTGTGTCATGTGTACTTGTACGATGAGCAGTATGATGGATTGAAGAGTTTACGTTGGCGCATCATAAAGAAGGACGAAGCAGACTCCTCGGAAGCACTTTTTAATAGCTCGGGTACTACACGGCATTTCATCACAGAAGACAATCAGTCTAGCTACTTAACAGAGGGCGGTTTATGGCCATAATTGTGTTACCTGCATATGTGTGTATACTGTGTCTTTCCCACGCCGTCTGCACGGAAACATTTAGTTTTCGAACACTTACACAGGTGGCACATCTGTTTCCGGAAATGTGTCATCTGAAGATTAAAGAGATAAATTTATCTATTTTTAACGCAGATAGAAGTAATGAAATCACGAAGTCGAATGAATAAAGGAAAGGAAGGAAAAAAAGAAAGTAAAGGATGTGGTTGGGAAACAAATTTTTCGTTCTGTTCCAATGGTCTATTTCCCTAGTTAATAATGTTTTTCCATTACCATTTCATTAATTCTCTAGTCTGTCTTACGACAGGTCCACAGCCTCTTCCAAAGCGAGTTCTCCACAGGGTGCGATCTAGTGCTTCCTCTTTCAATTTCCACTATCCTCCGTTTCCTTAAGGTTATAAAATAGCTGCTTACGTCTTCTTCCTTTTCTTCCCGTCACTTTTCTCCTTCCTTGTATCTTTCCTTCATTAAACCTGTTTTAGAAGACAGTTCCATTACCAATATATGTATAAAATTTACAGCATTTTGTAGTGAATAGGACGCAATGTATATGTATGTATACGGCTGAAATATTTCCGTCACAAACCTGTAAGAAAGGAGCAGGTTCTCATAGGAGGTAATTTTGAGAGAGAAAATCGTCCTATACAAGTAACTCTCCAAACAGATTCGCGAAGAATCCTCAACGTGATAATGAAATGGAGATACAGTCTTCAGATCATATTGTGAGCGGACATTCTCTGTAACAATTGCCACAAAATATGATCTGGGCCCATTTAAAATCCCAATTTTCCCCTCTAAAATCAGTCACTAACAGCCACAACTCCCATTCTATGCAGGCATCTTGTCTATAGCAACCACAGCCATAAAGTTCTTGTGGAAAGGCAATTTGTGCAGAAACTATGCCTTCAGAGTTTGTGTAGAATTCAAGTCTGTGAAGCCTACTTCGCGGTTACGTTGCTGTCCTCTTTCGTAACTGATATAATACGATGCAGAATTGTTCTTGAACACCTAACACTATCTCAAGCTGTCATGAAAATGCCCCCAAAATTTCATTACAGTCCCCATAAGAGCTACATAAAAGTGGCACGTTCTCAAAATGCTCAACCCAGATATTACGGCCGCATTCTTTACAAAAAATATTTTTGATTGTAATCTACTATCTGCTTCTAGACCTCCCATATAATTTCTTCAACCAAAATATCCACCAACATTTTGTGTGCATCTCTTTGTTCTTAGTATAGAACTAATAGATGCTGGTACTACAAAGATGAACTAGATTTAGATCAGAGTTCGCGTTAGTAATTTATGGATTATGGAGGAATTTACTTTTCTTCTATATTCACAAATGTTATAATATTACGGCATTCCCTTTTTAGACCGTAAGATTTCACCTTTCTAAAGGTAGAAAATTTCCCACTTATTGCCTGGTTGTCACTATTAACACTTCGTAAGTATAGTACATGCTCATACTCTGTATGTAGTGATAATTTTCCTATGCTATCGATTTGAGTCAAGGTGTTTGTTGGAGAATGATGCTTCTCTAAACCGCACGTAGAAGTGGTCAAGTCCTTAGCACTACTATTCAGCTGCTGCCAGGACAGCAATCATGTACTCTTAACAACAGAAAACCTGCAACAAGTTTATTCAATTAGTATGTCGGTCCGACGAACCTGGTTAAGTAAACAGATTGTGGGGGACAAGGGAACAATGCTTATGACACTGGCCGGATTTCTTTACGCCAAAAGGACAAGGGACTTTGAGGAATGCTTCCTTCTGGGATGTGACATCCTTTAGTGTGGTAGAATTTTAGCCCTTTCAGAGCGAACTGCTGTCTCCATCACCGTGGTGTCGTTTACCCTGATGACGGAGGACGACGACAGCAGTTTTCCAAGAAACGTCGGTATACCTCCACCAGACTACATGAAGTCACATCCCAGAAGACAGTGACATCGGAGTGAAAACCTCAAACCTTAAACAATAAAGGTTGCTTCATAATCGGTGTTAGAAAACCCTTAATTATATCTTTCGTTGAGTTATTTTATCTGACACTTCCTGTTAGCGCATTTATCGCCTTAACGTAACCCACTTAACGGACAGGCCATAAGTGCTGTAGAATAATAAGTGAAAGTAAAAAATGATAGGTGTAATGGAAAATAGGGACCCTGTATTATGAACGTAAGCCTCAAAAGTAAAACATTATATCAACAGCTTGCAAGAAACAAAATATGCGAGCAGAATGTTTAATTAACGTAACTTGATTTAGGTTTGGACCTCGTGATTTATGGCTACGTAGAGTCTTATCGGCGAAGGCTAAAAGTTTGGTGAATACTCGTATGTACCTTCCACCTGCAGGACACAATAGCGCAGGGTGAGCAGGAGATCAGATTATGAAGAAGGCTGGCCACTCAGATCCAAGCGAAGGGAGAGAAGATTGATCCAAATCCAGAAATGTTGATGTCCGCCGATCAGCCTATACGGCATCACAACCCAGAAAAACCACACCAGGAATACACATCGGCGTGAAAACTCAAATCTGACAACTTTACTAGAGGTCATCTGTGCGTGAAATGACAGCGCAAGATCAAAGCTACGGAGATGGTTTCATGATGGAGACAAAGGGAGGAAAAAATTTGAAAGGTAGAGGTAAAGTCTTTCTTGTCCACGCCATATAGGCGTACAGGGGGCGTAGAGGTGTAGCTCCAATCATCCTTAATCTCGGCACTAGATTGAAGTGAGTGTTTAAACTGACGCCCACGAATAAGAACATCGGTACCCATTGAATATGAGGCTGGATGGACCCCAGAGCCGATCTGGACGATGTGGAACCTCTTGCTCTTAGCGGGATTTGAACTTCGGACTGTCCAGTAAGTAGCATAGTCGCTATACCAACTACGCTAACCCTTACTATATTCGCGCAAAGAAATATTAGATATCAAGCAAATACGCCTATAACAAAAACATTTATAAATCTTCAAATTTTTATCTTATCACAATTTGTATTTCGGTCCGCGGGCTTTCATTAAATTCCACGATTTGGGATCAATCCGTTACAACAAAATAAGGTTTCTGGCAGATTACTTCCTCCAATTCAGTACTTATATTCTATAATAAAATGTTGACATGAAAAAATGGCCCGTGTCTTCTGTCAGAATGACTTTCCTTTCTACCATCCTACACGGCATCACATTCCTGAAAACTGTAATCGTTTATACGAGAGAATTAGCCTATATGCAAGAGATGATCAGTGTAGGAATAAAGACAAGGTGGAGAAGCTCGGTGCGTTATATTTCTATTAGAGCTCCTCGTGACCTGCAATCAAGCCGTATTCTTAGCGGGGCTTAAAGCAGGCAAACATCTACTACCATGATTTGGCGCGCGCGCGCACACACACAGATAGTAACTATAAATATGATGTCTTAAGTATTCACAGACAAAAGGAAAGAGGCAGTAATAGGAAAAACATGTCTAAACGCTGTTCTAAATTTAAAACAATAGAGAGGTTTTGAGTCCCTGAGATAATAAATATTCCTTACTATTTCAAAAAAATGTCATCCCATTCTGTTGTTAATAGTACAAAAAAATAAATCTGTATCTGTTCAAACACAACTAAATTCTGTTTATTATATGGAGCGACATGTTTCGACATATCTCAGGTCGAAACATGTCGCTCCATATAATAAACAGAATTTAGTTGTTTTTGGACAGATACTGATTTATTTTTTGAAATATTCCTTACATGTATTTGTAAATAATTTTATATAAGAAAGTCATTATTTATTTATTTATTTATTTAGTCTGTATAGTGACTAGGCTACGCGCTGGACGTACAAGGGTTCGAATCCCGAAAGTGGCAAGACTTTTATCTCTCCACCAAAATGTCCAGACCGGTTCTGGGGCCCACCCAGCCTCCAATTTAATGATTACTTGGAGATATTTCCCTGGGGTAAAGCGGCAGGGACGTGAGACTGACCACTTACCTCCACCAAGTGCCTAGGTTAAGAATGAGTTATGGTGTACCCACACTCCCCTTACAGGGTTCATGGTGTGTATAAGGAAAAATTTACCTTTTTTGTTACTTCCACGTCACCATTAGGATCTCAGATTCACGCACACACAAACACAAACACATACACATATATATAAAGTTGTTCTGTTGGTCATGTACTAGGGAATAGCATACGGTTCTAAAGCAGAGGTAGGTCCTAAGGGTAAGCCTCAAAAGCAAAGTCAACGGTAGCCCATCTACCGTTTTTCACTGCATTATGTATCGTGGATACCACCAAGTGGCTTGTTACGTTGTAACATACGTTTTCGTTTGTTTGATTCCATTCCTAGGGACCGAGCTGAGTGTAGCAGGTTTAAGTAAAGCTCATGAATTCTTTATCGGTTAATCAGAGTGAGGCAGAAGGTCAGAATTTTCGAGCCACTACCGCAGAAAACGTGGGGAGAGGAGTCAGGAATAGGTAGCAAATTGAACTTTATTTGTAGAATCCAGTGCCATCAACTATGCTGCGTCCTCGTGTGCGTACTTCCACATACGTATGAGGTAAGGAAGTGTCTACCAAGGTATTACGTAGAGTCATTTTGACTAGTGGAAGAGACCCGTTGAAAATTAAGCGGGAAGTATGTTATAGATGATATTACGCATGTGGAGGCTGGATAACAATGAAGGTCATGAGAAAGATGCTGATGGTAACTTTTCTTTGCGAGTGAGTAATATACACACACGTACACACGTTATCTCTCCCGTTCTTAACTATTTCCTACTGTGTATTTTTTGGTGTTGTTTTATGTAATTATCTACGTCGCAGACACAAGACGCTGACGCCATGCCTGTGGCGATTATAAATCTATAATATTTTGCGTGAAGGCTGTAAAACCTACCTGTTTGGCTGTAACTATGATGTATAAAATATAAATATTATTCGGGTGATCAAATCAAGATGAATGAGGTGGGCGGGGCATGCAGCTCGTATGGGGGAGAGGAGAGGTGCATACAGGATTTTGGTGGGGAGACCTGAGAGAAGGAGACCACTTGGAAGACCCAGGCATAGATGGGAGGATAAAATTAAAATGGGTCTTCAAGAAGTGGGATGGGAGGGTGTGGACAGGATTGATATGGCTCAGGATAGGGAGAGGTGGCGGGCTCTTGTGAATGCGGTAATGAACCTTCGGGTTTCATAAAACGCGGGGAATTTCTTGACTAGCTGAAGATCTGTTAGCTTCTCAAGAAGGACTGTGCTCAATGGAGTTAATTAGTTAAAATACAAATCACCGGAATTTTTCATCTATTCTGCAGAATGTACTTTTTATCCTGTTCCGTAGAGCGGCAGATGTCACTGGATATCATGGCCGATTTACAGCTGTCCGTTTTATCGCGTCCCATAGAGTGGCAAGTGTCACTGAGTATCGTGGCCGAAACAGGTTTTATGTGCAACAAAGCTGTTGTGATCAGGAGCACAACAAATACTGCATAAACACCAGAAAAATTCCCTGCTTCAGTTTTCAGTGGATATTGTTGGACAGAAAATCTACTACGATAATTTTCAGTTTTTTTAACCAACGCATGCACTTTTTATTTTGCTTGATTTGCTGTGTTTTCTGAGAAGCTACTATTGTTGTTTTCGATAGTGGCATATTCTAAGAACTGCCTTCTATTTCATATTGTCACAAAGTTAATAATCCTTAAACTGTAGTTATGTGAGAGGAAGACGGATTCGAAAGACATATTCCCCACAGACCACGACTTTAGAAAAGAGCTTTTTTTTAATTCATTTTGATCCGATTACATATCTAGAGACCTGTAAATAAAGCGAGTCTTAGATTTGTTTTAAACTGGAATATTCGATAGAAAAATGATAGAGCTTCTTGAATGTTTTCATCATAAAGTTACTGTGTTACTACCTGTAATACGAGGATATAACTTTCTATACTGAACGTAACACGTAAGATATGAAATTGTCTCTTACCTTTAACATTATTTAAAACTTGCTTTTGTTCTTGGCAGGCGCTGTTCTTATATAGTAAACTTCACTCATATCGATTCTTCGCTCTATTTGCATTATATAAAATACAATAAAAAAGCTTCTAGAGCCATCAGCCGTGTCAAGTAAATGTGATGGCTTTATATTTATAGAAGACTTACAGTATATAATTTGTTGTCAAAAAAGAAGCTCTTCGAAAAAAATGTAAAACGTATTTGGTTGAACATATATCACTGACGCCAATAAAATATTTTCGGGCTAGCAGCCGCTTCAGGTTGTTGAATGACAAGTAAACCAACGTTTCGAGGGCCATCTCTGTCCTCCTCTTCAGGGCCAGTTCGCTGATAACGAGGAAAGAAATGATCCTCGGACAGTTGGTTTACTCGCCAATCAACCATCCGACGCGGCTGCTAGCCGAGATTATTTTATTGAATGCAATCGCCGTGAAAGCTTTAAATTATATGTATATATATATATATATATATACGTATCACTGACGTGTTCATCCAAATTTGAAGAAAATGAGAAAGTATATTGCATATTATTCCAACCGGTACAATTCATCCGAAAACACCACACACAGATTCCTTAAATAAACCCCAAAACTGATGCTATGATTTTAAAATAATTTGTACAGTACCGTGTACTTCTTTAACGCATAATAGTCTTATTGAGGTAATGGGTTACAAATTCACACACATTCAGTGCAGAATAAGAAACATCCGTTAGAATTATGCACAGGGTTTACACAACTATACAGTTAATATGACAATTCTTCTCCAAATACTCGCGTTTTAAGGTCTCCTGGTTGGGCCGGCTAGTAGTCATTTGGCGTAGTAAGAAAATATGCTAGATGGCTAGATGCTGATTTGTTTGGTAACAAAAGAGGCTGGCCTGGCCTGGCCAGAAGCAAGGCTGTACCTGTTGTTCCGGCTTGACGCCTGGCTTGGCTGGCAGGACACCCGTCTTTGCAGACCAGAAGTCCGGTTTGAGTGACTAATTTCTTGACTTTCATTGATAGATTGAACCTGGCCGGTCTAAAAGTGGGGAAACTCTGGCCCATCGCCTGTATAGCCTTGATGGGCTCCTGTCTGTCTGTCTGTCGTCTGTCTGTCTGTCTGTGTGTCCGTCGACCTGTCAATTCTTTGAACCTGAATGGTCCATCTTTCCGCGTTGTCAGCCATTCTAAACTCCTGATTGTCCTGTCTACCTGATAAGTTGCGGTCAGACGGACGCGCTTACACATGTAGATATATAACTTACGCATAGCGCAGTAGTGTTGAATTACTGGAGGTTTATCACACCTCCTTTCTTTCCCTTAGGAATATTTTGTCTTTCAAGTACTCCTGTAAGATTTCTACAAATTTAATTTACTGTTTAAATAATCCTGTATTCGATTCTCTGGGTACCTTCTGTAAGGTTTCGAATACTCAACTATTTGGCAGACCTGAAACACATTTTTCAGCCTCTCCTTAGTTTCGTCTGTCTCTTCATTTACATACTTACAACTGTATGCTCACCTTGGCCACTTTTCTTCATCTATGTTTCCTAAACGTTCTTTCGGAATTTCCTTGTAAATAGTGATCTAATTAACTCCATGACCACGAGCCTTCTTGAAGTGTTGACACTTGCTGGCTCCCTAATTTTTTCCTCTTTTTCATTTAACCTGGACGTTTAATCCCGTATTCATAAAACTTCGACCTTCTAAAATTTTCTGAGACGGCTCCATTCTCCCTGACATTCAGTTTTCTTGACATTTATTGTCTTCTCTATTTCTGTAAAAGAAATTCCATTATCATCTCATTTGTACGCATGTGTCTTCAAAATATTGCATTTAGTTGTGTTTACAAGTTTTTTAACCTATTATTAATACACACGTGCTTCTTGTTTTGCACATCAACCATGATAATATTAAGGAATAATGTATTAAAGGATGTTTGTCTTGCTAAACCTGATGGAAGAGACGAGAAATTGACTTTCTTGAACTTCCTGAGATGATACCTTTTGAGAACCAGTTGCTTCAAATTCTTACAAAAAATATATTATGCATTTACTGGAAAGCCATCGCGAACATTAAAATAAGATCTCTAATTGTTCACACCCGCAAGATACTTTCACATAACAGTAGGACGCTCTCTTCTTAGCTAATGCTGTCAATCTGAACTCCTAGTATTCCACAGACTTCACGCAAGAGTATCAACATGAAACAAACTTTACTATAAGGAATAAGCAATTAAAATATTCAGTCCTTTCGCGGAGACCCAGCATTTGAATCACAGTGTCAAATTAGAAACATGAGATCCGTCTGCTTTTGGCTAGCCCTCGCCTGCTCACAGTGTTTACCTGTACATTAGGGAGAAGAAAGATAGGTAAACACATTAGTAGTCGACGCACAGAGAAGTCAGCGAAATTTCAACGATTAACGTTGAGGTTGGCTAAATTTGTGTTTCTGCAACATGTAATGTACTTGTATCATCAGTCGACAACCTACTTGTGTTTGCTCGAGTTTCGTTTATGCACATGCCCTGCAGCTTTAATAAGCATCCGGCGAAACCCGGGTATGATGATTTTTCTATGTTTCTATGTCTTCTATGCATAGGTACATCATATACAGACGCATATAGGCTATATATATATATATTATATATATATATACTTAGGTACCCGTAAATTGGGTTTGAAATCCTGGGTGACCTTAGGTAAATGTTAGTATAATAATCGAAATTATATTAGATAAATGGTGCATATCAATAAGGAATGAATTCAGCAGACGTGATTCGGTCAAGCAAGGCACTTTGTTGTCATACTGATACAATATGGAGTTTTAAAAGGAAGCATTGTTAAAATATGAGGGAATTTTCAAATTTTTAAGTCCGTTACTCCTGAAATTTATTGAAATAATGTTTAAAACATCAGTTATACGTTGCAGAAAACACACTATGTTCCCATTTGAAAGACCAAAACATTAGTGTTATTTGAGGGAATAATCGTTGTTTATTCTAAGAAAGTACCGAAACACATAAATGCAATCTGTGGGGAAAAAAACCATAATTCTCAGTGTCATAGCTCGTGATATAATCGTAATAGGCACTATACTTTAAGGAGTTAGTAAATAAGCAGTACCATTGAATTAGTTGTTTGTATATATATATATATATATAATATGTGTGTGTGTGTGTGTGTGTGTGTGTGTGTGTGATTATGTGTGTACAGACACAAAGTTAAAGCAGCGAAAAGTTTATTTCAGAAATAATTTCATTTCGTACCTTATAATGTTGTCGCTAACAGTTGCTTTTCTGATGCTGCATAATGTACGGTCACCTTCAAATTTAAATGTATAAAACAAAAGATAAAAAACAAGAAATTGTATTAAAACACATAAAAATACGAAGTTATGTTTATAAGAAGACAGTACGTGACAATAAAGTCACTGGCTTTTATTCATGGCTTTTGTCAACGGAAATTACAAATTACCGCCGGAACAGAAAGAGAAAACAACACACTTGTCTACAAAATAATCACAGCTTTAAAAATGTTTATACGTTTATAAAGTACTACTGAAAATACCAGAGTAAAGTAAGGGGGATGAATACAGATATAGGACTAAACATGGCTTACAATGATCAGCTAACTATAAGGTTGTTACACTAAAAATTATTAAGAATTCCAGTTCATAGAGATGTAACGTGTTAATCATAAAATTCAACTGGTGATTAAAAGTAATTCGGCTTATTAATTTTCGCTTTCTATCGTAGTAGTTACTTTAAAATACTGCCGATTTTAACACTACATGATTCTACATTCTGCCCAAGAAGTGTATTTTTTCTTGTATGGATTTTAGAACAAATAAAGACCGTTTCTAAAACTGGTTTCCCTTTACAGCATTATCCGCTTGGTTTTATACTTGAGGGGAGTGTGTTCAACGCTCTTTGGAAACTGAATCTTGTATTAAAGATCTGGTTAATTTTCGTGTTTAAAGAATTAAGAGTTTGGAGTTCTATTGTTATGTATATATAATAATAAAGGGGCCTAGTAAGTACTAAATTTAAATATATTAATAATAAAACATTTTCTCATAAGAGAAAAGTCTCTGGTACAAGAATTGCTGTATTTTATAGGATAATGGTTGTCCAGAATTAACAAGAGAGAAATGTCTATGTATTTTATGTACAGAAACTTGGAAAATTCATTACCATTACAAATTAACATCCTCTATATAAGTGCTAAGTTACAACCTCACAGAGCTTCATAGCAGCGATTAAGATTATGATGCTCTGGGACGTGAAACTAGCAGCTTAGTATCCACCCAGCTTCTGGTTTTGAGATTCATTTTTCCTTTGTCCCATTTGTGCTACATGCCCTACTTCACCCACCCTCCTTTCCCTCCCCTCAGTGATATTTAGTTGCGTGTAAAGATTCATTTCCTTCTGTTTCCCCTCCTCCTCATGCTACTTCAATAGCGTGTGCAGGCCAATGAGGCAAAAGGACTCACATTTTCTGAATTTCTAAATCTGTGCACAAATATTTGTAAGTATTCCTTGGAAGGAAGATGGAGTGAAGACGTACTCATTCAATGCCCCAAATGTGATTCGAAATAGCGATCCCAGAGTTGGAGCAGTTGAACGATAGGACAGGCCTTAGACCGGGCAGCAACTGTGACAGGAAGAATGTTATTGCCATTGTACTTGTTATGTTGCTAATTTGTCTACGCAAATGGACGCGCTTAGAGAAATATTTCATAAAAACCTTCCAAGAACTACTACTGGCAGACACTTGTTTGTGATAACCTCACCCCTTCAAATCACAAACATGGAGGGAATTGAATGATGTCATAAAAAGGACTGAATGAATGAAGGAACTGTTGGTGCCGAAATAGAAACTAGAAAACTTGCAACGCACACAGCTATCCAAATAACACGGTAATGAACACTGACGAAAGCTGTAAACACTGGTGAATCTGGAAGACACTTTGATTAATGGTTCTGAGGTTGTAGGAGTTACATCATGGTTGATTTATGGTGAGGAGTCCCTTCCTGCCGCTCAGTGTCGTCATGACAATTGATGATTTGGAGGTGTCTGAGGCTAAAGAAAACAATAGATTGTATGGTTCATAGGCTACAGACGGCAGGAAAATTAGATAGGCCTTTCAGTGAATGTACTGATCGAAGCTATTGATAATATAGACCATTAGAGAAAAGCCTTTAATGGCTTTTGGTTCCAAAGTTTTCTTAAAGAAATATTACTAATGCTGAACTTGACGCCACAAAGGTGACAGGGGGTAAGTTTTTGTACACACCAATACAAGAAGGAAGAATGCAATCATAAGATCTCGCACAATACAGTCATGGCTTGATCACTTATATTACACTGTTGAAATCAACATTAATTTATTAACAAGTGCTGCAATATATATAGGTTGTTACGTCCTTTGTGTCCGCATAACTGTGGTCTGTATAGTAAGATAGGAGTTATGCTGTTTGTCTTAAGTAACACTATAAAACATCAGCGACAGTTAAATGACTTCGTGGACCTCAATCAGTTTATTACAAAAATGAGAATTCTACATTTTCTCTTTTGATCTTATAAAATATTAATAAAAGTCGTAGTGAAATCAGTTTTAGATTAATTTGTTTTAGCGTCTAAAGTTTTTAAAAGGGCATAACTGAATTTTGAATTAATTTTTCCGCAACCTTAAATTTATTTCTTCACTTCCTGCTGTTCTGTCCTAAATATTAACCAGTCTGAATGAGAGTTGTACTTGCGTGGAATTATACAAGATTAAAGGTTTCTGTTAGTGGTTTTCTTGTTACAATAAATTAAAGACTAAAAATATGATTTTATAACATTCAGGGTTAAATATGTATGTTATTATACATTAATTATACAGATATTAATATATGTGAATATATAAAATTTGGCCATGAAAATATTTCTTAAATATAATGCATAGAATTCTCAAATAAATAATAATACGCGCAAAAATAATTTTTTACCTGAAGCCCGTATATAAAAATATTATATTTAAAATATTATGCAGAAAATTAAGAAATTCTAAGTTTGGAAAGGCAAATGGAAAGATACCTTGCACAAGAATTTACTTTGTAATAAAGGACATGTTCAGAAAATTTTAAGAAATTTTGGGCATTTAGAAAAATGTTTTCTTGAAGTCACAAATGCCCCATGAATAAGAGGAGTTTCAGGGGGCAGCAAAAGATGATAATGATAATTAGTCTCTATCGCGGTCCCGATAGCGGAAAACTTCAATGAAAATATGACCGAATATCAACCGAAAAAATGCAAAGCTGGTGACTGAAAACATTTAAAATGCTGAAAGAGCCTGAAAAAAAATATATTCAAAATTATATTAGGGCAAAAAAATACACTTTACATAAAATATCCAAAGATTCTACAAAATTTCGGGAAGTTATTAATTGGAGGTTTTACATGTAAAATATTAGCCTATAACAAGTGGTCGATTTTTAGTTTTTGAGAGTTATTTTTGAAAACTGCCGAAACGAAAAAAAAAAATTCCGACCGCATGAAACAATGTTATGTTATTAATATGTGTGCGCGAACACCCTGCGCAGCTTCACTGATGACCGGCAGCCTGAAGAGCGTAATCGGTACAGAAACTAGGCTACCAATGAATCTTAGTACGTCATCCAGTAGCGTTAAGGTACTTCTCTCTCTTCTAAAACGCCCAGACTGTCTCTGGGGCCCAAAATTGCTCCTTTGACAGTGAGTGCCGTCGGCTCTTTTCCCAGGGGGCAATGCGGCCCGTGAAGGACTCATCACTCATCTCCATCCCATGCAAAATTTTAGAATGAGTAAAGCTGTATTTCGCCATATGCCGGCATTGGGTTCGCACGGACAACCGTACCTTTACATCTGCTTCATTCACGAATAACTAATTAGATCGATTATTGTGGAGGACGTTTCAACAGCAAAATACTAGCTTCCTGTAGCACAATTTACCATTTCTTGTGGCAGAGTTTTTTTTGCAGACCAGAATAACCATTTATCTCAGCACCTGGATGTTAGTATATTATCCAAGAGCGATGTGAAAAAGTGCACGTGGACCTCTACAGTAGACGACAATTTACAGTGACTTTGAAATCAACGAAGACTTGTATCTTGAGTAAAACCCGTACAGCTCAATATATCGAGCAGATTACATCCTATCTACTTACGGTCCAGCGGCCTTTTCCACATCAAGTCTAGTGGAAATGGAGTAAAGTAGGTTTGGCCACAGATCCCATTACGCTATGCGGTACAGTGAAAAGATTTGCAGGTCTCTCAGTAAAGACTTTTAGCCCTGCCTCCTTCCTTTCCATTCTCTACACCTTGACCTTTCCCACAATAATGTGAACGGCCATTGGTGACTTATATTCCCGGAGGAAATTCTGAAAGAAACGAACATAAATCCCCTGATTACAAGACTGGAAGTTTTCACTGAACGTCGAGCATTTGCTTCTAGGTATATAAACACATGACCAGTGATAAGAGCGTGCTGCTCCCGTGCACAGGGTACCAGATAGTCGTGGTTAGCCGTATATTCTGTAACGGTAACTAGGACGTTTACGAGTACAGGAGTATCGCAATCTCATGATCACTTGAACGACGCTGCTAATCTAAACGTTGCCTATGCAAGTTGTGTTGTTATCTTGCTATCTTCATTCGAAGGATATACACGAAATATCAGCGAAAAATGTCATGACGTAATAACGACCGTGGCAAGACTCCAGAAGGCAGATCTCTTCGTCACAGTGATACGTCATCCAAAGTGTTAGGAGACTTGTTCTCTGGACAGGGGACAAGCGAGTGTCCTAATTAGGCAGCCTGTACCTTCAGTATGAAACTCAGATTCATGTGTATGATATGACGAAGAATCCTGTGTTTGGTCGAAAGAAAACTTATGTTTATACTGTCGAGCTCCAAGTGTCGATTATCGCATTCATATAATCGCATCACTTTGCTCGATATTGTTAAGGTCGACACTGCATGAAAAAGTAATCGATATACAACTAACTCCATGGAGCAGAGTCCTTCTTAATAAGCAGATACGTCATCAACTAGTCAACAAATTCCCCGCATTTTATGGAACTCAAAGATTCGTTACCGCGCTACTTATTTTTCCAACTACTGCACAAAGCTCGTCTTCTGCGCTCCTACATGTTTCGGCTACCCATTCTAGCCATCATCAGTGGGCTGTAACCTTGATTTCAGGCTTCCGCCGCGATGTTGATGAAATCTGTGGTCTTCTGGGTAATTACACGGCGTCGTGTGGTAATTATTTACTGACTTTCGGGACAACGTGTCGGTCCCATCTTCACGGGTCAAGATTCCGAGTAGGAAAGGAAAATATTATAAGGACACAGACGGCTTATCATATGTCAGTAGACGGTAAACATATATACACCAGCATCATACAACAATAAATTGATGTACAGTGTTACTAAAAATTACTAAAAATTATTCAGCTTAAAATATAAGTGTTAAAATGTAAGATGTAAAAATGTAAAAAAAGCTGTTTTCAAACATCTTGCAGTAGAGATATCTCCTGTTTCTGGTGGAGTGGAGATCTGTAAATATTGTAAATATTTCAAATAATTGGTTAATATTAAAATTAAAAATATAAAAAATATGAAATCTATTCAGTTCATTACCGCATTCACAAGCGCCCGCCACCTGTCCCTATCCTGAGCCAGATCAATCCAGTTCATGCCCCCCTATCCCACTTATTGAAGATCCATTTCAATAGTACACCTAGCTCTTCCAAGTGGTCTCCTTCCCTCAGGTCTTCCCACCAAATTCCTGTACGCACCTCTACTGTCTCCCATACGTGCTAATTCAAGTACTAAATATTATGCCAGTCAGTGAAAGATATTAAACATGTAAAAAGTGTTGCTGTGGAAATTCATGAAGGAGCTGCTACGTTTTATAATGAAATTCGATAATACCTCGATGCATTTGTGTTTGTGTACTGGAGCGACTTGGCGACTTCGTGAAAATCCGATGCATATAGTTTTCATGGCGTTTCTCATTTTGCTGTCAATTTACCTGAAGAGCAAATAGCTTACTTTCACAAAGTAATAAAAGTTTAATTACCTTGATAATACACGTTCTGAAACCGGCTAGACAGATTAAGGGGAATCAAAATTTATACGTCGGTAACCATTCAGAATTAGTCGCCCTCGGTGGACTAGTGGTTAGCGTGCTCGCCACTGGACCCAAGGTTCGAGGGTTCGATCCCGACAGAGGGCGATAAAAATCCGGAGCACCACTTCCTTCGGAGGGAAAGTAAAGCCGTCGGTCCCATGTCGTAGATTTACGGCATGTAAAAGAACCTTCGGGCATGAATAGAACCAGTAATGTCCGTAAGCAAAATTCAAGCGGCCATTTCTCACCCACGTCTCCTGACTGCATGGCAGTCACATCAGGATTGAGCAAAAACTTGTGCGGTCAGTGAGCCGGTCACTCACTACAGAATGCACACTTACCGACCAGGAAACCTTCAGGAGGCTCTGGCCCACCTCGGGCTGTAATGCCAATGGAAGAAGAACCATTCAGAATTAGACACATGTTCATATGAACTTTTTTCTCACAATGGCAGATATTATCACTCCCAAAATATTGACTTCACCCTGCACAGGAATGCCATACCAACTTAGAGGGAAACACTAAAGTTAGAGAAAGAGGGAAATATGTACTTGACGGGGGTTTCCGATGATTAATTTTCGAGTGGGAAGAGCTAGCTTAGTCGCGTAGCTCGGTGCGTTAGGACGCCAGAGACTTTCAGTGGAGTAGTTTCAAAGAATTTAACGCGCGAATTAGGAAGCCAATCAAAATTTAGCTTTTGAACTTTTAACTTCATTACTTATGGAAATTAAGCAATGTTTGCGTAGTAGCCAACAAGAAAATTTATAGCGTGGGCGAATTTGGTACAGGAGGATAACTAGGCTGAAGCACCGCCGCAAAAGTTAATGACTCTGGACGTTAACTAGATCGGACGCATTTTTCTGCTCGTCATTTCATTTCATAATTATTTCAAAACTATCAACTAGAAATGTTAAGTACTGACAGTATTTTTACGTGGATTAAGGTACAGTGACGTGAATTATTTAGAGTGACACCAGAAGAGTGACCGTGTAACTTTCATCTTGTGAATTTTCAATAAAAATAATTCTAGGAACGAAGAGTTTTATAAAAATGTTCTCTGTTTTAGGAGCGCCGCGGTTTGTACAAAAAGCCATCAAATTCTTTCAAGTTCATCACACGATATTTTCCCCGAGGAAAGCCTCATCCTTTACCATGAAAAGAGGTAGCTCTCTTACGGACGTGCATGACATCTCCTTCAGTTCCTTGCGAGTATTCACACCGGGATTCGAAGGACGTTCAGCCAGACCATCGGCCATGCATGGACGCGTTATCTTACGGGATGATGTAGCCAAGAACTCGCCACTGTTCATTTACATTTCTCGTGTCTGGAGAGTTGTGTTAATTACAGAACCCCTAACACACTGAAGAAGCTACGGGCTGGACGGTCCGGGGATCGAATCCCGGTGGGGGCGAGATTTTTCGCACCCGTCCAGACTGGCCCTGGGGCCCACCCAGCCTCCTATAAAATGGGTACCGGGTCTCTTTCCCGGGGGTAAAGCGGCCGGGGCGTGGAGTTAACCACCCACCCTCATCTAGCGCCGAGGTTAAAAAAAGAGTAGAGCTATACCTCTACTCCCCCTCTGGGCCTTCGTGGCCTGTTCTAGGGAGAACTTTACTTTTTAACACTGAAGAAGGCATAAGCTAATGTGTCTGACTACAGAATAATGTAGGTAAATGGTATTATGAAACCCTTCATATTCCATAATGGTGATATTTGCTTTTCTCGATACGTCATAAATATAGCTGTCGAGGCGGTGGGTGTCTACGTGTCGAATTTCATGAAGCGCCTTATCATGGACCCCAAATACGAAAGAGGTCTTAACGGGAATTTATCATTATAAGTAACCGTGCAGTCCCGTAAAATAAAATATCAATCTATATGTGCTGCCCACCTTGACCAAAGAGGTCATCGCAAAGTTAATAAGATACGCACTATACGACAAGATAGGCAATGCAATTACATATAACGTAATATTGAGTTTCGATGGCGTAACAATTGGTATTCGTAATTATCCTAACATTCGTAAACAGCCGAGAAATCTCACTCAGTAGAGGAACGAGGTCGCCGATCCCAGTGGCCGCGCGGTCTAAGGCGTGGGTCTGCGGCTACTCGCTTGTTGGGATTGTGGGTTCGAATCCCGCCAAGGGCATGGAAGTCTGTCTCTTGTGAATGTTGTGTGTTGTCAGGTAGAGGTCTCTGTGACGGGCCGATCACTCGTCCATAGGAGTCCTACCGAGTGTGGTGTGTCTGAGTGTGATCGTGAAGCGTCGACAATGAGGAAACCCTGGACCACAAGGGCTGTCGAGCCATGAAAAAAGACAAAAATGAGGAACGAATTTAGGGGCTGGATTTCCGGAGAATCAGATTTTGATTTTCCCATAGCGTCCAGATCGGCCCTGGCGCTTTCCCAGTATGCTACCCCACAGGAACCGAGGGCTGTATCCTTAGGGACAGAGGGACTGAGACGTGTAGCTGACCAATCAACTCCATCTGTAGCTGAAGTTACAGAATGTAATGACATACACTTCCATTCACCCATACACCTTCATCGAGTGGTGCCCACGCAGTGTATTTATATTCTTTTATGATTCTCACAACAAAGAGCTACCAGCTGTCTAAGCAGAATTAGATTTTACCAAAGCAGACGCAGTATTTCCTATGAGGTAAAAACTAAAATTTGAAATAAATTGTTTAGACGAACTTCATGCTCCAAAACCGTGAACAGAAATCTGCCTAGGAATTACGAAGGTGTAACTTACAGACAGACAGACAGAAAGACCGGCGCGAACTCTATGTAGTTTTTAATTGTACATGTTTTGTGCAAAGAATGCATCATATGAGAAGTACAAGAAAATGGAGAGCATTAAAAATGAAATATGATTAATTTTACTTTATACATTTTTCTTGTTGTAAATACACGTTTTTGAGATGTTTCCAAAGAAAATTTGCATTAACGCGCCTGTTAGCCCAATGTCTGTTGGTGAACACTCTTCCTCTGTGTTCGGTAGGCCTCTGGTTAGAAATAAGGAGTGGATATAAGCTCTACTGATTGAGGAGTTTTGTGGTTTCTCCTGCTGTCTACAGTCAATGATAGACTAGTACATCAAAATAGGTCATAATTGTGTACATCCACATCCACTACAATCTATCATTGAACAAAATTTTTGATTATTTGATGCTGTATGGCTCAATAGACAAAGCTGTTTGAGAAGAACACTAGACTCAATCAATCAAAACAAGAAGCGTATTTTCTCTTTTATTTTTTACTTAACGGCATTTCAACTATTTAACATACGAACAATAGCATGCACTTACTATTAATATCCTGCACAGAATCCGGCAGTCTATTGCTTTCATACTTAGTAAGTTTGCAATATAAATTGAAAAAAGAGAAGATATGAGGAACGTTTGAAGAGAAATATTGGAACGTTTCTTATGAATGTAACTAGAATAAGGCAGCAAGCACTTGCTTAATTCGCGATGATAATGATGATGATGATGATGATAGTGAAATGATTTTAGGTTCAGAAAGCAGAGAGCTATGAAAGATTAATTGACTCTCTGGTTATTCAAGGAAGTTTGTCCGAAAACGTGATAGTATGCAAGTTTCAATGATACGGTAATTATAAATAGGAATGAAGAGAATACGAAAGGAAACTTATTACCTTTTTAAGATAACAGGCCTGTTCCAGTATTTGTCCCAAGAAACAGAAGAAAGTCAAAATATTTTAGAATGAAAAAGTGTCTTTGTTTACAACTGAACCGGCGATCTCTCGAAAACGAATCAGGAATATTAACCACATAAAAATGGCAATACGTTAAGAGTCTATGAAATAGTTAACTACTGCATAAACAGCAACTCTACTATACCTCCACTTACCATCAGTCCCTTTCAGCCTTCTCACAGTCTGTCTCCTTTCATTTTTCCTTTAAAAGTAAGAAGGTTGTTTCTATCAGTTTTATGATCTACAGTGGCTGCAGCTAGGAAATAATTTATGGTACTGTCCAGTTGCTGGGTCTAGCCTCTCGGAGTGTTCGTAAGGCCTAACAAGGACCACCCACAGTTGACAAGCTACACCAAGAAACTGACGTTGAAAGAGTTCTGCAGCCGCAAAATTCTAACCGATGCTATACAAATGAAGGAATGTAGAAAATTTAGTTTTCAATTTATTTTGAAATAAAACTGTATGTCAGAGTTAGATCCACGTGTTGCAACGCAAGTAGAGGCAATCTTATTTAAAGCGATTTATCACTTTTCTAATCGAGATTTGAGATCTGCTTGGATGTGCCACAGCATATCATAATGGATAGATAGCTGTCTAGCACAATACATCACGTAATATACCAGAAGGACGTAATAATAATTTATTTATTCCCTAATAAACTAAAAAAACTGAAATAAAACCAATTGTTTCACTGTCAGAATGAGACATTGAACTTTTATTTAATTTTTTCTTACAAATATTCATATAGACATTTCCAAAAATTGGTCAGCTGGCTCAAAATTGGTAATGTGGGACCACACAGATATAATTCACCACGTGTTAATATTTATTACAGAATAAACAATATAAATTAAGAGTGTACGACAAAACTTCTTTGTTCACTTGTAAATTTGTCCACGTACTCTATCATAAACCATACTGATATCTCATTGATTTAAGAGCCCTAATAATGTGTGATGAAGAATACTAAATATTGGACCCCTTACTACCTACAGCGAGGCTCCTGTGGTTGCCTCTCTCATGGGTCAAAGTATCCTCCTCCACACACTATTGTCAAACTTAAGATGCATGTAAAGTTTTAGGTCTTCGTAGCGATAAATACGTATATTTAGGCTGGGCTCGTTTGGGTTACGACATGGTGGAGTCTGGTATGTATTTGCCAAATGTCTTGAAGAAATCTCTGAAGCTAAATATAGAGGCAGCATTTTTCTTCGAAACTTGGATGTTTACTTAGCAGACTTTTCGATGTCGTAACCCAGAAGCCCACAGAACAAACCCCAAGTCTAGGCTTGACCATAAGGAGCCACTTATTATCCACAGTTAAAATTACGTTTCTTTTACAGTTGTTCTTCAGATATTTAGACAGGAGGCGAAAAGAGAAACTTTTCTGGACTGAATATTTCTAGCCATTCTCGGAATTCAATCTTTTATTTTTATTGGATACTGTCAATAAAAATACATGTCTTTGCTCTAATTTTGTAGTATTTGTTGACTATATTCTTATCTATATTTTTCCTGCATCCTGGGAATGTAACGTGAAAATGCAGGCCTACACATTTTACAGAAGTCAGTTACTACTTCTGTAATAGTTCCGTTTATGTAACCAGAAGCACCTACATTCAACGAAATAAATTACTCAAGACATCAGTGTTTTTCTTGAGAAACTAATAGCCCTTGAACTATCAGTAATGCCTTTGTCTTCTATGTAGCCGTTTGGTTCAGTACTGTGCCCACGAAAGCCCACCACTAAACTTATCCTAAACAAGTTGCATCCGGACCACAAACCAAAGTTTGTTCTTGTACTTTAACCACTACGTCTGTAGCGGTCTGTCGCAGCGTTACTCTCTCAACGTATTTGGGAAGAGACAGACTGTATCTCGATTATACTAAAGACTTCTGTGATTTTTTTCATTCTCTACAGAAGAATGGTGAAATAGTATATTGAAATAAGCCAGGACGGGCTTCATCCAACATATTCATTTTCCAGAATGTTGCAACACACTAAACTGTAATAAACAAAATATACAACCATAGAAAACTACTGAAAAATTTAGAGACCAATACTCTTATACACCACATGCTTCAACAGTAAGAAATATTGCCTTTTGCATCACACTTTTTATTTATGTGTTTCATGTGATCATGAGATGTAACTGCAAATTTAACTATGTGTATGGTACATATGGACATTGTCTTCTATCAGGCACGGACTGAAGTTTTATATGTAATAAATTATAAATCCCGGGCACAGTAGAAAGTTTCGTGTCTTCAGGCTACAGTTACAGTAAGAGAGAAGAATGGATATGATGAATTCTTAAATACATTTGTGAAACAAATGTTGCCTTAGCACGTATTTTATTTTGGTATGAGTGGGTGTGCTTGAAATATTACTAAAAATCCTAGCTTCGGCAGGTTTCTAGACTTTCTTTATTTACTGTGTATGAAGCTAAGTGTACATCATGGGTTCGCGTACAGTTGGATGAGGTGTACGCAACAAACTCTCAACGTAATTAATAAGGTGTACGCAACAAACTCTCAACGTAATTAATAAGGTGTACGTAACAAACTCTCAACGTAATTAATAAGGTGTACGTAACAAACTCTCAACGTAATTAATAAGGTGTACGTAACAAACTCTCAACGTAATTAATAAGGTGTACGTAACAAACTCTCAACGTAATTAATAAGGTGTACGTAACAAACTCTCAACGTAATTAATAAGGTGTACGTAACAAACTCTCAACGTAATTAATAAGGTGTACGTAACAAACTCTCAACGTAATTAATAAGGTGTACGTAACAAACTCTCAACGTAATTAATAAGGTGTACGTAACAAACTCTCAACGTAATTAATAAGGTGTACGTAACAAACTCTCAACGTAATTAATAAGGTGTACGTAACAAACTCTCAACGTAATTAACCCAATGTCAAACAGTGATGAATGAATATGGAGCACTGATGACATGACGAATGACAGGCGAAGGGAAGTGCTCGGAAAAAACCCCCTTCACCACAAACCCAAATCAGAATCTTGTGGTGTTCATCCAGGGTATTCACTGTGCAATGCTGGCAAATTACCGCCTGAGTCATTGCGCGGCCCAAGCCTCTAATACTCTATATAAATATATGACATTTCACTTGCGGGCGACTTTTGGTGGTTCTGAGAATGCAGTGCCGCTGCTTATTCTTAGCGAGGAAGGCCATAACGTTGCCAACTTTTCGTCCGATAATTGGCTATCAAAACTGACGTTCTTCATCGGCTACCTTGGTCTCTCCAGGTAAATGTCAGGACCATACCTCAAATTGGGCTGAGGCAGATTCCTTCCACATAATTTCCAGTCTGTTATTTACTAATCATCCTAACAATTGACTCTGTGCATTCCGAGCTGCTCACGTCACTGAAACGCCACAAATGTTTAGAAATCAGCCTTCCCTATCAGACAAATCGGCACTGCAATGTATGAAAGCAGCATACATCAGTTTAAATGTGTTATGATAGCCACCAGACACGGAAGGCTCATTACACGCTGCAGACCACGCTTCACTCGGTTCCCTTCGTAACTAAGCATCGTCTCTCACTTTCGTCTTCTCCGTTGTTTCATGTTCCCATACAGACGCCTGTGTGCCAAATAATTATATCACGTGCACCAGAAAGTTTGTTTTCCTTTTATTCCAGCAACGGTGTTACAACTGGTATAATGGGAACTGTCTTCATGAATTTTCTACTTATATGCGGAAGAAGACGTGAGCAGCTACTAGATAACCTTAAGAAACCATAGGATACTGCAAATTGTAAGAGCAAGCAGTAGATCGTACTCTGTGGAGAACTCGCTTTGGAAGAGGCTATGGACCTGTCGTAAGACAGATTAGGAAATGAATGAATGACTAGCAAAGACCATACTTCGGATTTAGGCCGATTGTGAATGGAATTGCCTATTAAGTCTTTACCTATCGGTGGGTTAGCCAAATTGAATAACATAAAGGGAAAGAAATAGACTGGATTCAAACTCATGCAAAACGAACAATTTTGTGTTTATATTTTTCCACCATAATTAAGTACGCAAGCGTGAAATAGAAAATGTCAGTGTTCTAGCAGTGGCTCTAGTGCGTTTTTCTCACGCGTGGGATTTTCCCAGACAGTGTGTGGAATTGTATATAGGGTTAGCGATAAAAATTTTTGCATCTTGCATCTAATTTTAGGAATAAAAATTCAGTATTTTTGCAGGGGTTGTCTTCCTAAGAGGAAAACTTATTAAAAAGGTATTTACCTTCTCTGCTAAGACACACCAGCTCGTAGAAACAAGGCAGGAAGGACAAACAGACAGGCAGACAAAGAGGCTTTTGGATATTATGGGTCTATATATGAATACCATTGCGTGCTATATTTATTTTACTGAATGATAACCACAACTGATATGACAACTAAAACCCGTGTGATTGCTATCAGAATGGCTTGAAGAGCAACTAACAGAACTGGTATCAGATGGACACATTTATGCTTAACGAGGCAAATCGGTGCTAAAACAGGCATAACTATGTCAAATATAGAGATTGAAGCTCCGGGAGTTAAAATTAAATTAAATTTAAACCAACCAGTGTTAAAGGACATGTTGCCAGTCGTTGGTATTTGTGATTGGGGTAATCTAAACAAATGACGTTTGTAGCCAGTATAAAAATCTGTTAGAAAATTAGCGAGATTCAAAATTTTCGACTCTACTTCATATCAGTTTGCCTAGGTGCCACACTGTCAATTACTTGCAGCGATGAGCCGTAAAGGTAATGTATAAATATGAATATTTACCTTCGATATTCCTGTATTTGTACTCTTTAAGCAGTTTTTGCAATGCAGAATATCCACAGATTGGAAGTATAGGATTTGCATTTTCAACCTTGCTTTTTTATATGTGTTAACTTCCCTCACAGCAAACTTTCTTTATCTCCCTCACTCTTTTTACCAGCTCCTACTTTTCCGTGTCCATTTTTTGCTCCTACTCAGCAACTTCCGTGACCCTACGTCTCCTCTCCCTTACCATAGACTAATGTCGTAGTAATCCTGCGAGCCAAATTAAATTCCAGCTAATTTCTCGCAGCATTTAGCTACAGGTACAGGCTTGTTCCGTCTTAGATCGTTGGAGGGCGGACAATACATGGACAGGGAACGTGGTTACGTTTTTTAGGAACCACAGACCTCAATTCCATTATATTCTTATTTCCGAAAGTCTCTTTCATTTCCAAACTGTCCATTAGGTTCGACCATTCAGCAAGCACAAAACACTTGATAAAACAAATAATTTAAATGTTGGAAACAAGAAAGCAGATATGACATATTTTCTGTCATAAAAATGCTTACCAAAAACTGAAATTTACTAACCAATAGCCATGTAAACTTGTGAATAAGTTTAGTTTAAATTCAGCGAGAAATACTTTCCTCCTCTTCCGCTTCCTTCCTTTCCTTTCTTCATTTGTTCCTTTTGTACATCTCCCCCTTCCTTCCTAACGCTGACGTTTTATGTAAAAACAGTGAGTTAAGTCACAGCTTTATCCTTCAGATGACAAAGTTTGGAAAATAAAGTTGCCATCTGTGTAAGGATGGGTGGTTACCTTGGAAACGGCTTTAAAATGTCCTCTATATTAAATCATAAATTCTCCTATTATGAATATAGGCATAAGGTACTGAACAACCAACGTAACCAAATCCACGGCAAAGAGTCAGTCTTGAAAATTTTACAGTTGCTCTGTTTTCACGAATTCACTGGCAATCCTACTTTTAGTGTTGCGCCTGGCACGAAATTTATAATCGCATTATGTCATATCGGCCCTTAGGTTTCGTGTTCACAACGCATCGCTTTTAGATGAAACCTGCTACATGTATTTCATTCATCTGTATAAGATTCCGATGACAGTTATATTCAATTTTACATTTACATTAATTTTTCACTTTCCCAATATTCCAATTCTTCAAAAATCAAAATTATTAGGGAAACTTTTAAAAAATTATTTTTTTTCCTCAGGTAGAAAGGTTATTATTACTGTTATTAATATCCACTACAGGAAATTAAACGTTGCATTTTTGAAGTTGCTTCCAATCCTACAACACTGGTAAAAGTTTTGTGAAATCCTTACCTTAATTCTAAAGTTTAAAACAGAGAGACACACGCACGGACACACACACACACACACACACACACAACCACACAGAGTCAGCGCGTTGATCTTGTAAGGTTGCCTCTTTTCCTAAGAAAGACAATTATGTCAAAATCTAATCGTACCACAGACACATTTAATTTATGTAAAGAGGTGTTGTCATTTCCATTAACATTAATTTATTGCTTTGCTGTTACGACAACTCTGGCTCCGAACGCTCAGCCCAATGTAGTCATTTCAGAGAATTCAGTTGATGTATAGATTTTCCTGTCCCATGTATTTAATCTTATCTTAACCTTCGCTGTCATGGACCATATTTTGTTTCCATATAAAAACACTTTTCTCCATGGTTTTATGCATTTTGATTTTAACTGTCCAATTAATTGCTCTAGACCTCTGGAACTAAACATATGTTTTAGACTATAAAGCCATCTACTACCTGCTGCCGTCCTTAAATTTACTTCCTCGATTATTACATTCTTTGAATCTACAAATTTTTCCAGACATCTAAAATTCTGGTCCCTTTCAAAGACATCTCCGTCTATTATCAAATTTTTTCGTGAATTTGTCACATTTACATTGATTTTCATGTATTTTGTTTTCTTTTCGATTATCATTAATCCAGTTCTTAATATGGTTTCCTCAAGTTAAGTTACTACTTCTTCAATCGTTCTCACCCATTGTCCAAATATTAACACATTATCTGAACATGCCATATGCTGCCTCATTCTATAGAAAATTCTCTCATTAGGAATAATCTCGATATTTCTTATAACTTTCTGCAACACTATATTAAACAATGCTGCTGATAGTGCATCGTCTTTTCTCTAGTCTCTTTCTGTGTCGAATGCTGTTAAGAGAGTATGGTCAGATAAAACAAATGCTATGATCGCTGCGAGAACTCGGCTCCAGCCGCAGTCTGTTGCAGGGAGAAGAGGAGAGACATCAGGGCACCGGGTCAGTCAGAGGTAGCCTGTAGGCCTATAGATACCGACAGTTTATTAACCCTTCGAGCGCTAAAGTTAACGTAAGTTACGCTTACTAATTCAGTTCCTAACTTGCAGCAAAAATATTTCTCTTTATTAACAAGAAAAACTGGTTATGCGTTGTATAGGGAAATAACCACTATATATATTGTGAGAAACTTGTGACATGCCCACAAATATAATTTATGGAAAATGTTTTAATGTCGAACATGGCAGTACGTATAGTGACCATTGACCTGTAAGGAATTACTATTTTTTAATCAGTTTGTAACTCAGAATTCCTCATTTTAATGTATCCACTTGTGACTCGAAGGCTAGAACCATCTGGTTGTTATTGACACCTGGAGCCACTCATTTAATCAGATGTCTCGATTATAAGAATAGAGGCATTCACACACAAGCCAGCTGTAGTAAATGTCATCCCATGAAGGCGAATGGATTGATGTGTGGTCAGTTTGATGCGTCAGTCACCATAACACCGGAGAAATAGAAAGATACCTCTCGCTTTTGGGAATTGAACGCCGGTCTTCACGTCACTGTACTGTCTGATGAGTGCTGGTTCGCACAGATATATCTATATAAATGTAATTTATAGGTTGGTTTTAGTGAGATTTGGAGGATGCTATCTGATGAGGGTATTGCGCGAAACCCTTAAATTAACACACATCTCGGAGGATATACCGACTTATTTTCCTTCATTTCCTGATACTTGATGATATTCTCTGCTGTCTTAAGAATTGGGTGTATTAACCGATTCCAGTCGGGTCGAGTCGAATCCAATCTGACTCAAAACGATGCGACAGATCCATTTAATCTTAATAGGTAAAACACGGCACAAGATTATACAATAAAACGTATCTACAAAGACTTCGCTCCTAAAACCCATATAGACGAAGATGATTATCGGGGGTTACTGAGTGTGCTGGAAAAGTATATTCTTATTACTCTACACATAACCTGTCAAGATAATTGCATGACGACTCATCCACTAACAACATATGGAATGATACCGGTAGCTTGTCACGCTTCATATTAGTACTGCATTAGACAATAAAAACCTTTACAGTTGACTCTCTGTCTCAAATTTCCTTTTAAATTATTTTTTAAAATAATATTTTCTATTTTTTTATCTTTGGTATTTTAACATTTGCTTTACGATCACACAGTTTTAATATTTCCTTAGGCATCATTGAAAAAACCTAATTTTCTTATATACATTTATAATATATTCGTCGATGTAAAGGGGGAGATCTCCTACCTACATTATATGCAGAAGTTACTTTTTATAGTTTTTTGTTAGTGGCCTGATGATGGCTCAGTCCCCGAGCCGAAAGTATTTGCCAAATAAATAACGTACGTAATATGAATTGTTGGGTGTGTTTGAGGAGCTAAATGAACACACACTTCAGATCCATTTGATTTGTGTATGATGCCTGTAGAAATGTGTCTCAGCACTCGAGACAATTGGAGCCTAGTTAAGGTAAGATACAGATTTCCAGACTTGACTGGAATTGACTAGAATCGATTATTGTTATGTCTGCAGCCTTGGGCACTGTGTTTCTTTGTAGCAGTAAGTAGAGTATCTATTTTTTTCCAATGGCTCGACATCCCCTTGGGAGCCTAGGCCGCTTCATTTTTCGAGGATTCACAATCACACACTTTTTAGACACACCACACTCGGTAGGACTCCTCTGGACGAGGGAACAGCCCGTCGCAGAGACCTCTACCTGACAACACACAACACTCACAAGAGACAGACATCCATGTCCTAAGCGGGATTCGAACCCACAATCCCAGTAAACGAGCGGCCGTAGAACCACGCCTTAGACCGCGCGGCCACTGGGATCGGCTACAGTATCTATAACAAAGAAAATTTCTAGAATTCCGTAAATCTTTCAACTCACAAACACAAGCTGTTATGAAAGAAATGATATAAGTACGCTTTGCCTGTTCCTTCCAGCAGTTAACACTAGTGGGTCTGCATTTCATCTCACAGGAATAATTAGGAACAAAACTTTTTCCGCCTTAGCCTTCGTTAAAGAATAAAAAGATGCTTTGGGTTCCTTACAGATACGCATTTTTATCTCTTGAAGGCAGAACACCTCGCCTGAAAACCAACTGGTTCCTCCCACCCTCCCCACGCATAGTATGATCCCAGAAGAGTAATACAATTACATTCCATTACAGAAAGTAGCATGTTCTTATAGCAATAGAGGTACAGAGGGCGCTGCCTGCTCTCGTTTCGTAGACTTTAGTCCAGCAAGAGGAAAGAGACAGAAATTAAGGACGGAAAGAAACTTCAGAAGAAAAGTGATCATGCAAATAAGATACCGACGAACACAGAAAAGGGAGGTCTCAATATAAAGAGCAGTGAAATCAGCCGGGAAGAGGAAACGTGCTTAAAAGGAAGAATGTAGAAAGAAATTTACAGAATGAAACAAATTGGATCTAATGTTTGAAACGTAAAGATGCCTAATGCAGACATAATGTCCTTTGAATCCATCTTGTCGAGCTAACGTATCAGTAAAAAAATTATTCACAAAGCAATTTAATTTCAATCGAACTAACCAACCATTCAACTAACTCCATGGTACAAACCTGCTTTATAAAGTTGATAGTTGCTTAGCTAGTCAAGAGATCTTTACTCTCATGAAACACAAATTCTCTTCACTGTTTCACAAAGAGCCCTACAATACCTTATCCTGAGTAGATTTTATAACTTTACCACGTAGGTCTCTATTTTTAAGAGTATTTTAGACCTACGCATATTTCTTCATGTTTCAATTCATTCGATCTGTAGTCTGCCTTACGCCAGGTCCATAGCCTCTTCCAAAGCGAGCTCTCGATAGAGTGCAACCTACTGCTCCCTCTTTCAATTTCCAGTATCATCTCTTTTCCTCAAGGTATTCTAATAGCTGCTTACGTCTTCTTCGTCGTCTTCCCTTCACTTTTATCCTTCCCTCTACCTTTCCTTCAATAATGTGTTTTAGAAGGCAATTTCGACGCAAGATATAACCAATCCATTTAGCCTTCCTTCGTTTTATTGTAGGTTTTTAATGGTAGAACAAATATTCCTTCCACCACAACAAAGACTTGACAAATACACCCTAACCAGCATGAATCAAAATGATTTGGACGTTTCTTTACGTTTGGATGTTGCACTGCTCTCTGAAACTTCTGTTGTTTTCATATCAAATTAAGTCTGTCTTCCTTTGTCTTCCATCCTACGTTACTGCAAAGTCGTTAGCAATCCTTTTCCGTGTTTGGGGGATTCAGGTTTCAAATATCGTCTCTGATACTTCTTATCTTGAGATGGTTCACAATTTCAAGCAAAAGCTCTTAAGGCATATAACGCTGTAATATAAAAAAAAACAATTCACAATTATTATACATTCACATGCCGTACAAAGTATTCAGTTGAGAAATTGGTATTATATAACACAGGAATTAATATTAATGTTCTTATAAGCTGAAGAAGTTCATGTTTGTGGTTTTGCTATTGTTCTCCAGCTTAGCTCTACTGTCCTGTGGGATTTCCTTAATTCTATACGTAGTTTCCCTGAATGGCGAGGTCGCACTGCAGGCTTACGGAGCAGTTACCGGTCTCTTGCTGTAAACATGGTTAAGACAGCTTGCCTAGGCTCTGCTATGCGTCTGTGCATTTTGCGTAAGGTGACAGTGTTTGTTCGTGGGGCTGCTTGGTATTCTGAAGAGGGGTTGGCGAATCATCCGGAGCGCACCCAGACAGGATGGGTATGAATTACTAGCCATTAGCACGCCACCGACCTCTTAATTGAATTTCCTGTAGCCCCCCAGATCCAGAGCAGCCACGTGACGTTGAATGGACTGCTGTGTGTCCACAGACAGGCCTTGAAGTGAGATTCAATGGACTGATGTGTGTCCACAGTCAGAACTTGAAGTGAGATTCAATGGACTGATGTGTGTCCACAGACAGACCTTGGAGTGAGATTCAATGGACTGATGTGTGTCCACAGTCAGAACTTGAAGTGAGATTCAATGGACTGATGTGTGTCCACAGTCAGAACTTGAAGTGAGATTCAATGGACTGATGTGTGTCCACAGTCAGAACTTGAAGTGACATTGAATGGACTGGTGTGTGTCCACGGACAGATTTCGAAGTGACATTGAATGGACTGACATGTGTCCAAAGACAGAACTTGAAGTGACATTGAATGGACTCATGTGTGTCCACAGTCAGAACTTGAAGTGGCGTTGAATGGACTGCTGTGTGGTCCACGGACAGAACTGGAAGTGACATTGAATGGACACATGTGTGTCCACAGACAGAACTTGAAGTGACATTGAATGGACTGGTGTGTGTCCACGGACAGAACTGGAAGTGACATTGAATGGACTGACATGTGTCCACAGACAGAACTTGAAGTGACATTGAATGGACCGATGTGTGTCAACAGACAGACCTTGAAGTGATGCTGAATGGGATGTGTCTACTGGAGATCTTGCAAATGCGTTGAGATATAATGCTGTGTTGCAACATTTACAGGAATGCTTTAAGTGTACATAGCGTTAAACATAGAACATGCCAAGGCTCAGGCACTTTATTTTCATGGCTCTGCAACCACAGTGGGCCTAGACCTCCTGTATGAGGTTCCGCCGTAAGAGTTAGACACACAACATTCGGTAGGACTCCTCTGGACGAGGGATCGGCCGATGGCAGAGACTTCTACCTGACAATACACAACACTCACAAGAGACAGGCATCCATGCCTTCGGCGGGATTCGAGCCCGCAATCCCAGCAAGCAAGCGGCCGTAGACCCACGCCTTAGACCGCATGGCCACCGGGATCAGGGTACTCAGGCACTGAGTTGGCAGTCTTTCACCACGTAGGCTCGTGTTCGGTCTCGTACTCTTCCATATTGGATTTGTGGAGGACGAAGAGGCATTAGGACATGCTTTATCTCCGAGTACTTCAGGTTGTCCTCCCACTGTTGTCCCACCGTTGCTCCGTACTCTTGTTTCATTCATCTAACGTAAATGTGATATATTTGTTGCAATTGTCAGCGTCGTTAAATAAGAGAATTCTCACCTATCGCGTTAAAAAGGAGATATATATTGTATAATTAGTAAGATTATGCTCTTACAATTCTACATTTTGCAGCAACAGCACCAGGAAACATCTTTAGCATGGATTAAGTCTTTCAGTTCTTAAATTCATTTAAATAATACTTAAAATTCATTACCTGCCTTACAAAAACACAGTAACTTCGTAACAAAAATCATCCTCTTAATGTTGTAAGGGAAATGGATGGCAGTTTGTTGCAAAATTACATAGAACACATGAATAATGAGTGTGGAAAATTGTAAAGCTTTATCATGTTAATGCATGTGGCATATATAATTACCTCTATGATTTAAAAAGTTAAAGATGAAAATGTCTTTGTCAGACGATTTATCCGTCCTCCAGGATGAAGAGAGAAGGAAAACTTAAATTACCTTTAATGTACGAAGAAGGTTTAAACAGGAAAGGAAGTGAAAAATAACAGGTTAATAAAAACTGTTTCCCAAAATATTAATTTTTCTTTGCTATAATTTTCTTCTATAGCTCCCTTTAGCTTATCTGACAAGAAACACTTCTGTCACAAAATGCAAAGAATTAAGCTCAACCTTCGAAAGAACAGGATTCTTGTGGACTAGAAAAGGCACGGACAGACATGTGACAATGAAGCCAGATCTAATGCCAGCAACAGGAATAATCCCATACAGGGTACCTGGGAACATCAACGTAAAAAATTAGAATTCTATAAATCTATCTTACAATAACGAACCAACTGCACAATATGTCAAAGTAAGTTTACATTTAAAATTTAAAACGTAATATCTCCAACATATTTCTGCTTTTTATAAGTGGTCATCAGGGGGAACCTACATGAATCAGATATGTTAAAATGTGGACAAAAACTGAGGGGTTTTAAAAATTATACTAGCGAATCTTGCTGTCTTAAGCAGCATACAGTAGCATAAAACCCAGAATGTAGATTATCCCGTATAAAGTAGATGTGATCACATAGTAATTTGGAATTCTGATTTTTCTGTAAAATAGAGATTAAGACAAATATAAATATGAATATTAAGTATAATAGTGTATAAGAATATGAGTGGTACAGCGATAACTGTGAATACGTAGCAGTATTTCAGAAACAGCTTGTGAATGAGACGGCAGTAAGCATGGCACTGAAGACGGGAGCAATGTATTCCGTTGTGTGTCACGTGTTTGCATGCTGTGGTTCTAAATATCTGGTCTGCTGAACATGTGCTCTACAATAACATGGTTCTAATCTTGCACAAAGATTGTTGTTGTAAGGTATTCTTGACAGAATTGTGAAATAAGTATGTATGACAAGGCAGTGTGGTACTAGTCGTAGTAGTATTAGTAGTAGTAGTAGTAGTAGTGGTAGTAGTTTTTGTTGTTGTACTAACGAAAATAAAACTGCGAAATTTGAGTTTATTGCAAGCGACAGGTATAAAGACTACCGAAGATGAAGAAAGCATTTTCCTTCGAAGCCTCTTTTTCCGTCTACCAAAATGCATTGCTTCTTCCGAGAAGGAAGCAATTTAGCAGCAACAACATTTATAATAATAATATTAATAATAAAGTAACAGTAAAAACCGTCCATTTGTTTCACCCTGTAGATAAAAAGATTTACAGACACAGACTTAGTGCGTACGTCGTGTCTTTAATACTAATTGTAACAAATCAAAACGCATGGCCTTTTAGTGTCCTCCAATGACATCATTTTCATATCTAATTTTTATCTGGTTCTGAAGTTTAAATGGAGAATCAGACATAGACGTACACAGATATTCAGATTGCTTGACACTCATATTCACATTCACATACACTCATAGATGCACTCACACATAGCAACAACATGAAAATCAGAAAAAAAAACTGCTTTTTAGGCTCGTTAACATAGCCGCAAAAAGCGCCTATTAACTTCGTCAGATGTCTGTCTGTCTGTATTTATCAGCGCGGTTCCCCCTGAACTGATTTCTTTGAAACTTGGTAGTGGGGACTTCCATGAACATCTGTCGAGAAACTCCAGATTTGGTAGGAATCGGACACAAATATTGGGCAATTTACATGAAAACCTAAATAAGTTGTGTTGTTTCCGGTGACATAACTTCGCCACAAAAGCACTCTTGTGCTACGCTCAACATTTATGTGTTGTTGCCAGTGACATGCAGCTCAACAATATAACCCGAAAATGAATGTTTTCCTTTCTATTGCAAAATTACTTACGCGAAAGCGCCACAATGTTAGCTTATACGTACATTGCGTAACTTGTCTATGAAAGAAAGGGTGTTAACATACAATCAAGTTAATCCTATAAACAATTTAAAACCTCAAGACAGCCTGTTTCGAAGAATGATTGATGGAGGTTTTTTCATATATCTTCAAAGGTAATTGAATGAAGAGATGTTAAGGTGATGAACTCACTATAAAAAGACTTCACATCCCTCAGTGAAGTTAATTTCCTAATCGCTCGGAATAATATACCATCCGCATTCCAATGAAATGAAAATTATGCAAAAATGTTTTAATAAAAAGATCTACAAATCGGCAGGTAACACATGACAGCTGCAAACACCAACTTCACGGACTGAATCTTTAAGCATTACTTGCAATAAAAGTGAAATCTAGTGCTTGTTTCAGAGGAATTAATATGATCTGACTTATTCGCTATCATTATTCGCATCTTTTTAGAACATTTTAACCATAATTTCAGGCTTTCGCCGCGTTGCTGATGAGATGTGCGCTCTTCTGGGATATTACACGGCGACGCGTGGTAATTGTTTACCGACGTTTCGGGACAACGTATCGGTCCCATCTTCACGGTTCAAGAGTCCGAGTAGGAAAGAAAGAAAGCCAGCAACATATAACATAGATTCATGGAAAGTGCCTGCGGGATAGCAATCATTAGGAGTGATGACAGACAATAGGGTAGAACCAGGGTGAGAGAGAAACGCAGATCTAATTTTGACCATGTAACTTCTGAATTATTTATTTCAATAAAATTGAATATTAATACTATAATAAAAATACAATAAAACAAAAGCTGCAGTACCTTCCAGGATATTCAAAATGTTTCCCTGAGGATGAGAGGGATTGGTCGAAACATGTAGGGACCATATCAAAACTGTTCTTTTAATTTTATGCTACAGCGTATAATATGTTAATTTTAGAGAACAGACCACGGCACTTTAATTTTATTCCCAAAATTTTAATTGTATGATATGTTCATAGTCCCATAACCGCTGTATACGGTATAAATATTGCATTCGATAAAAATCCCGTTCAATAATCAAGAAAGCGAACGAAATATCAGAAAATATCGCATTAAAAATTGCAATCTGTTTAACACATTCTTGATGGTAATTACATGATAAAGTAGCGAAAACTGCATTCTAGCGTCAGAAAACCAATTATTGTTTGAATGTCAGCCTTTACCGAAGTGTTGTCTTCAATTCAGAAATATATTACTCGTGTCGAGATAATTAGGACTTCTTCATATAACTTAATTGAAATACTAATGAAAACATGATCGGCCTAGGGGCAGCACATAGCATCTCCGACACTGCGTGGTGCTGCTCACTTCTGTAGGACTCCATTAATTTCTAAACAAGATTGTGATTCAAGGAGATAAAGTTCCTTCCATTTACCCTTGTGCAAGTGTTCTGAACACATGACTTCCACATTTGCAGTGCACTAAGGCTCTCGGGGATAAACCTAAAGTCTCCAATTCACCTTTGACATGACCTGAAAGAAGAAGGCTGGATTGGTTTCAAAGTTTTGCTCTTCCTTTTAAGTGTCTCGCCAGATTTCGATGTAAGACTTATTGTTGATGGGAAACGCTCAGTGCGTGCGTGCTCACACACACGCACACCAGTGGAAGGCTTCAATTGCAGACGACAGTGTACCAGGCAGTGTTCAAAACACGAATCTTGTTGGTACCCTTACATATGCCCTGCGGTGACGTGGGAGGGGGGGAGGGAGAAAGGGGGGCAAGAGGTGAAACCGTGAGCCTCTCTGCTTGATTAATGTGGAAGGAGAAGAACGATGTTCGGCAAAGAAACTGACAGACAGGAGAGATGGCGAGTCAGCACCTTCCTATGTCTGGAGGCAAGAGAAGAAATCCGGGAGTACGAAAGAAGCAGTCACAGAAAAAAAAAGCACCTGAAATGAGAGAAATGAGAATACGAAAAAGAGATGAGAGAACTAGAAAGAAGTAGAGATAATGTTGGGTTCGGCCAAGAGAACCAATGACCCATACCACTGCGTCATCACCAAATTTATGATATAATTAAATGCTATGCAAATGCTTTTTTTTTTTTTGGAATGCATTTATGTTATTTTGGAATGTTGCCAGGGCATGGATTTTTACAAACAGTTAATTTAAATTCGTCTTCCGAATGGCCATGACTCTTGATGAGTACACACATGTGTTCCAAGGACACAACTGATTTGAACATGGCAATTTCATTTGTTATTGATATTTCAGGATAATTTCTGAAACATGTTACCGAGGATCAGGAGTAATTCTAAGTTTAAGTTTAAGCACGCATAATACTTTATCGAGAGAAACTTAAATTAAGTCGCTATGGCCAGAGTAATATAATGTTAGGCGTATTCATGTGGACGTTGTTAGTTCGAATCCACAATAAATCTCTTAAAATTAGTCTACAAAAAGAAATACTACAAACCAAAATTCCATGAGCTTTAAGTACACTCCCATATTATGCAACAGATAAATAGAATAGTGTTTTAAATTATTGCGCATTAAAACAAATTAACTTTTGTAAACCCTCATAACTAAAAGTGCACTCTTTAGTTTCAGAGTATCTCCATCTCAGGGCACAAAGAATGGTCTGTTTTTCAAATAGTGACAAAAATAGAAAGAACTTGTAAAACACGGATTTTTAAAGATTAGAAGAGATGGAAAAGGTACAAAGGAACAGTAATAGTAGAAATTCTATACGATTTCTCTTACCTCACTGATTTTTCGGACTTGAATATTTAAGTTATTCCTGATACAAAACTATAGGTCAAAGATTATTTGGTTTGTTTTTCACCGAGTAGCCCTATATATGACATCGAAAAGCGTTTCAAGTAGAAGTTGTAAGTCTTAAAGTTATTCCTATTAATTTATTTGATCTATCAGTTACAAGCACGATAGTTCGCTATAAAATATTTGAATACTTTGATTATATATTCATGTAATGCAGGGACCTCCGGCCGATTACGTCCCTAAGTTTAATTAAGAAACAAGCCATAAAAGGTTATGTAGGCTTGTAGTGTGTTAACCTCTGCACTAGATGGAGGTAAATGGTCAGCTTCATGCCCTGGCCGCTTTATTCCCTGGGGAATAGTCACTTGTTTCCATTGATTGGGAGGTTGTGTGGTGCTCAAAGTGTAATTGGGTGTCTTTAAGAAGACAGAAGACTCTTGTCTTTGCACGGAATCGAACCTCAGTTCGTTGGCCTGCAGTCCACATCCTAGTCATAATAACAGCATGACGTCAGATGGATGTAAAACAAAATTAAATACTGCCAAAAACATTTTTGTAGATACCAAATACAAAATTTCCGGAATTATTCCAATAGCTTCGGAGATAAAATCTGAGAATAGACGGAGAGTCGGAAGATTTAATCAGTTTAATGCAAAGAGCGCGTACAAATGAGAATAAAAATATTATAAATGTCATGGATGGAACGGATACTGTAACATAGACTTATTATTTCTCAGCGTCTATGGATCTAAAGCACAATTGGCCACAAGGCCTCCCGTTTCCAATGTTTCTGAATCTTATTTGTAGATATCTGGTAACACCCCTTGGACGTGGGTTAAGCCCATACCAGGCCTCTGGCTACACAGGTCTAAACAAACACACACACACACATACTTGCAGCATTCAAAACCTACAATCCCAGTGTGCAATCTAAAGAAAATATTAAAACCTTTGAACGCCCTGTCATTGTAATGGGCAAGTTAAACTTATATTACAACTTTACTTTCCTATTAAAATAGAGTATACGCCTATAGAATTAAGACATCTGACATTAGGTTTAGCTTGTTGTTAACAAAACAGTAAATATTCTTTTGAAATTCATATGGGAAAGGTTTATATTTCCCATCTCTAGCTACTTTCATATAGCCCTTAGGGAGAACTTTGAACTCATTAAAATGTATGTATGTATCCAAAAGTCACGGAGGCAGAGTACTAGAATAGGCGATGCTGCTAGACAAGAGGTAACTCCTTCAGCAAATGTGAGAACTACAACGCAGTCCGCTGCATACGTATTTATAATAATATTGAAAGGTGCGCACATTGTGCATTGCAGTATTATCTCATTCTCACATCTTGTCTTTCGCGTATTCGCACAATGTCCTCACCCGTTTTGGACACATTTGTATATGGTATCGTCCACATTGTCCGCCACACAAATCACATACACACATACACATACGTATTTATCACAGACGATTATTGCTGCCATCTTTTGGTGTATTCGTAAACTAACAACAGTTACAGCTACATAATGACAGAATGGCGCTTGGCCTTTTAATGTATGGATTCCCTTCTTTGTTAACCTCAATCTTCTTTGAGAGAGCGTGTAACAATTAACTCTATTTCCGCGAAAATAACAACAAAGCACCTATCATTAGCAACCCACATGACGGACCAGGTGTACAACTGTTCGTTCTGAAACCAACAGCCTTAATTGTCTGCTTCATTATAATGTGAAGTTCACGGACGTGATCGTATCATTAATTAAGAACTGTGTCATGTTGCCGCTCCGTAAGCAATTAACTCTTTGGCAGACCACACGTCATTACTGTTTGAAGAAACAATGTTCCCCTGTCCATGCATTAAAGTCGCCAGTAAGCCGACATTTCTCAGGATATACCTGGTCTTTCACGGTTACTGCACATCAGAGTTATAGAAATGGCCTTAATGCAACAACAAATCTTCTGTATGCCCAGGCAGAGCAATAAACCGAGCCCACATATACCAACACTCCTTTAAAAATTTTGCAAAATTTTGTTAAAAGCATCCGTCACTTCAAGTTTCGAATTGAAAGCCTTGTTTCATAAGTCCATTTTCTTAGCTTTTTCCCATGTGAGTCAGTCGCTATAATGCCTAGGCTACGGGCTGGAAGACTGAGAAATCGTGTTTGGATTTCCGACAGGGTGCAAGACATTTCTACCCCAAAGCTTTCTGACCGGCTAATCTCTTATTCAAAAGACAATGGGAGCACTTTTCATGAGGGAAAAGCGGCCGGGGCGTGAACCTGGTCTCTCCTGTGTATCTTAATGCCGAGTATAAGGATGAGTTGATATACACCTCCATCCATCTACATGCATTCATGGTATGCATAAAAACAAGTTTGCCTTTTTAGGTGATTTCGCAAAGTTTCGAAAAACGATTATTAGCCTTGTCGTATCTGTCCGTCCGTCCATTTGTCCCATGGAAATCTCACCTCCCGCTCAGACGATTTTCCTGAAATTTCTGTATTGGAGGCTTTTATTAAAATCTGTCGAGAAGATACAAGTTTGACTACAATCGACAAAGATATCGGTCGCTTTACATGAGGACCTAAGCACGTTTATATCTCGCTGAAGGTTTCTTGGATGGAGTACAGTTGCTGATAAATGTTAAAACATACATCTAATATTAAATATAGTTTTTCCTAAAAACCGTTCCGTTTACAAGAAAATCACAAAAAATGCGGCACAGTCAGAAAGGCCGTAGATGATGTAACATAATGCGGCACAAAGGAGTTCTGACGTTCACCTCGGGTGATTAAGACAGAAATGCGGAAAGTAACAGTAGAGTATTTACTATGTATTGCTCTCGATATGATGAAATATTTTGGTGAAAATAGAATTTGCATGACGGATAATGGAGGAGAAACACATACTCGCATCATATTTAATGTTTATTGCTACATACTTAATTATAATTACGTACTAATATGGCGCCACCTACAGGAGATTGAAATCAGACATAGATTCGTGTGGTGACGTCACGTTCCCGTGCAATTATTAATTTTTTCTTACATATTTCATTATGTGTAATTAATGAATATAAAAACGTGCCCTCATAATATTTCATATTTGTTTCTTATATCTATTAATATTAAATTAGATACGTGGATAGAGCATGACCACACACAAATTGTGTACGGAATAATGTTTGAAAGTCAGAAATTACAAAACATTTCGTCGTTCTGCAATGTTTCGGTTTTTTTAGTGATAAATTTAGCAAAACGGAATCAAACTAGACATAGCCTATAATAGGAACCGAAAGCAATATAAAAACATAACCTAATAACCGTACCAGCATTCTCTAATATGTTTACAAAGTGTGAAAAACAGCAAGATGTATAAATGCAGTGGAATAAATGTTATAACCACCGAAAAGGATCCAGGATGCAAAGATCTAAATGCTCTTAAATGTTGCGTTACAGCTACATTTCCTATCTCGTTAACGTTTATCCCACAGCAGTTTATCCCGTTAACATAATTCAGCCCGCTTTAAATTTGTGTCGCCTTCATATAAATAACATTTATCGAAGGTTCTTTCTTCTTTGTGGTGAAGGGTCCCGCAGCATATACTACGGACGCACCGCAGCTTTGAGGCTTATTGTGCAACCCTATGATGAAGATGAATAATTAATTTTTTTGTTTCTCTTGTAATGGAGCGCCGGTGGAATGAAACTGACAGGGGAAAACCGAAGTACTCGGGGCAAAACCTGTCCCAGTGTCACTTTGTCGACCACAAATCCCACATGGATTAACCCGGGATCGAACTCGGGCCTCCGCGGTGAGAGGCCAGTGACTAACCGCCTGAGCTATGGCACGGCCCTATCGAAGGTTAATTGTGTTGTTAGGGCTGGCGATGTTTTAATATATTTAATATGCATCAGCCTCGCCTTGGGTTTTGGGAGAGGGGATAAATTTCTCACCGTAAGGACCAGAGTGTTTTAAACTGTAACACATCACATGACAAGAATATAATAAAATAAAGGAATGAAGGTTCTGAGAACATTACGAGAGGCAGGATAAAACTCTTGAGATGATATATGTCGAGAAAGCTCTACAGAAGTTTGTAACTCTCTTGCAATTTGTCAGATCACAGACTGGCTTTATACCCCGCAGCTTTTGCTGACATCAATACCGATAAGCCAAGCAGTGGATCTGGCTCGGAGGCAACATTCCAGCAATCATCTTCATATCACACAGAGTGTAGTTCAAGACATGTGCTCTGATCTTTATCCCTGGTAAGACGCGTCACAGAGAGTTACCTACACAGAACCCGATAGGCGAAGCTTGTTCCGAGCAGATGTTCGTTTTCAACCCGAGCCTGGGAGCGTCCTGTCTATAACAGACTGGCGGGGGCTTGAAATCTAGACGTACGTACAATAAAACACTTCTTTTTGTCCTTCTTCTTCTTCAATCACACTATTGTCCGTTTCGAGACGTGGCTATCTCTAATCCAGAGCTGAGGATCTTACATTTTCTGTCCCGCCCCATCCACCTAAAGCAAACTTATCTCAAGTGAAAACGTATTTTCTGTTGCGTTATCAATGGAAAGTTGCAAAAATGAGCTATAAACTTCGACAGACTGTCTGTCCACACCTAAAAGCTAAAAAAAATCTAAAAGAATATTCATGAAAGTTGATATTGCGAAAATTTAGGAAAATCTATTGATGTGGAACATTATAATTTTTCATAATCGGGCAGAAAGTAACTGACGCTTTACGCGAATACTGACTTTCGTTTCTGCCCTCATCTCGAGACTATCACACTAAATGTTTATTGGGACAAAAATTTTATAAAAAGCACTGTGGAGAAAATCAAATACATTTCCAATGTTCATTAAATCTTCACGGTTAGCTTATAGGCCAGAAATGGTACCCTAAATAGTGAGTCTAGTAAAACACAATTGAAGCTTATACGTACTCCCTGGCTTAACACTAAAAGGCTCTGTGGTTACCCCGGTGATTGTATTTGTGTGTTCTTTAGAATAGGGTTGAAGAGGATCTGCAGTCACATTTACCCGAAGCCACATTGGCTCGCATCCCAGTAGACATAATTCTATACAGGACATATCTTATAAGTTAATATTTTAAAAATTAATTGAAAAAAATGTCATATTTAAGCACTGGAAAGGGTTGTTGTTATTAAACATATCCTGCTCCATAATATTTACATATTATGTACAAATTCTAATAACTTTCTCATTGACGGAATACAGAGCCATATGACAGTTCAGTAATATGTCGCTCAGCGTGTTTTAAATTGACGTTCTATATCAAATATTTTCCGCAAATAAAAATATGTTCTCATTGCAGTGCTGTTTTCATGTAACTCATTTCCCTATATAATGAACTGATTTGATGAGTTTTATTTCAAGAGTAATTAACAAATAGTTTATCTTCACCGTAGCATTGAGTGATCACTTTGATTAAACAAGACGCATCTGTAATACTTAATGTATATTAATATAGTAATTAATTATAATTAATTAGTAATTAGTAATTAATAGTAATTAATAATAAGTAATATTCCAACTTAATATATTGCAGACTTTTCTGTTTATAGCACTGCAAGTAATACTTTTTGAAAAGATTTTCTTCTTCGTGGTCAAAGTCTTTGAAAAATAATGTCCAACGGATAATATTATATATATGTAACCACTATTTATTAAACGTGACTGGACAGAAATACGGCTACAATTAGCACAAGTTCAGAACGGCGTGAACGTAACTGTGGGTTTCTGATGGTCACCCATCCTAGTCCGATCGTAACTAATGTTGGTGCCACTGGCATGTTACGCTCTCAGGTGTTCATCTGTCCAAACGCTGACCATTCGAGATAATCGAACCGAGAGAGTTCCAGGCGTCAGTCCGTAAGTTAGAGCATTAGTTTGGTAACCATCAGACAATCCGAACTTGTAGCATCACGATGATATATATAGAACATTAGTGCAGAATGCATTATACAGTCTGAACTTTGTAGCATAATGATATATTGTGAAAAATAGTTCTGTTGATTTATCTGTTCCATCAGAGAAATAGTTGAATAGAAATCTTGAAAGACATGTTTAAAACGAAATAAGCTGCAGTGGAAATATTATTTATAAATTTAATAACATTTTTCTTAATTTTGAAGATCATAGCGGTTTAGTGAAACCTGTTGTAAGAAATCTGTGAAGAAACTGAATTTCAGCCGCATACTAATTCGTAGATAAAATTAAATTAAATATGATGGCAGAAAAATAAAAGTAAATTTAATGAAAGTTTAATATATAACTGCAGCTCGGAAGAGTACTTAGCATAGCTCTTTCTTTTTTGGAAAGTAGACAGTTAAGTATAAGTGAGTGTCTTTTACCCAGGTTTCATTTGCATAAACCTAACGTTTAGAAATCTCGCTGTGCTATATTGCTGATAAATTAGTATTTAATCACCGTCAATACATCTTTATTTTTGGTATATTATTCAATCCTATTAATTAGGCACCATGTTAAGACTAAATATTGGTCATATTCAGGGCGACCAGTAATATAAAATACATTATGTTACAGATATAAAATGTTATATATCTACAGAATGAGATGTTAAATCTTACAATTTAAAATTTAAAAAATATTAATTCCTAGCACATATGTAGTGACTATTATTATTGCATTATTTATAATTAATTTATAGTCAATAACTGTAGAACTGTCCGAATCTTACTTTGATGTACTTTTCGTTAGTGAATTGTGCGTATAATTAAGAAGTCTCTGTCGAATACCAATATTTTCTGTATGTTATTATTTATAGAATGTCGTATCAAGGCAGTATTAATCTTTCTGATTGAGTTAATAAACACAATATTGGTATATGTTCCAGAATATTCGAATGGGTTATATATTTATTTTATACGACGTGAAAACAATTTTTAATGCCTGCACACTTTCACTTTTAGGAGGGCGATTAAGTACCAATTTGCATTAGGATCTTTCCTGCCTCCAAAATAATAAGAATCCTGTAATTCTTTTGGGGGTTAATAAAAACAACTGACAACTTACATATGAAGAGATCTAGAAAGATTATCGATCGAGAGGGACTATCGAAAGAACGATTGCCTAATATTTTAGACACCTTGGTAAGTTTTTTTTCGTCTGCTTAATTATTTTTGTAACTGAGGTTATTGTTAAAATTTTCTGATAGCAATACTTTACATTTCTCGTCTCCAAAGTTAAAACTTTAATAAAGTGGTGTACCTTTAATTCAGTGAGGGAAATATATGATATATATTCAGTTACCTATTGTCTGGGATTTGCCTATTTCTATATTTCACCTAATGTTATTATTGAAATATTTGGAAGGTGTCCGGCAGGATTATTGGCCCAGATGTCAGATAGGCTGTCATAAGTGGATTATTTTGGAGTTCCTGCGTAATTCCAAGAACTTCTGGATTATTATTTTAGAACAAGTAATTGTGTCATTCTTTCATGTCATTATAAAGTCGTCAATCATTATCACCCTCCCTGTCTAAACAATAATTATCTGTGCAGTTATGATTCCATCGTCTGGAAGCCCATGGAAATTAAAACTATTCAATATACTTTTACGAAATACACACTTATTCCGTGACGTTAAATTAAATATTAAGCTTCTTAGTCAAAAACATATACACTGGAACGCTAATATCCATAATTCGTTTATACAAACTAAGCTAAACTAAATCCCTGCAACTTCCATTTAAATCCTTCATTCTTTTGAGATTAATACTTTGACCAAAATATATTCATGTCCATAAGTAATGTGAATGTTAAATTTAATTCAATTAAATAAAATACAGTGTAGGTAATTCTCATGTAATTAAAACGGAACATATAGTTAAATAAACTGCAAACAAATAAATTTCCACTTCCTTTGCGTGTGTTTCCTATGAAGTAATTTTTATGTTCAATACCCTTTTTTTTCTTAAGGCTGAGAGTGACTAAATCACTTATATTGCAACTTTTAAAACCAAAAGTCTTACCACATAACGTGTGGTGTTTTAAGTATTATAAATAAAATATTAAATATAGCAAAAATCAAATAATTTTAAGAATATAATTATTTATTTTAAATTAACCGTAGTAGTCCAGGACAGGTTTTCTGTGTTCAAAATTCCATACACTAAAAACAAGACACTCCATTCCATACTATCACAGATATGGATATATTTTCTGCTATCCCTGCCACAGCATCACGCATTTAGAAAGCACACAGTGTTTATTAAAGTTGCTTAGTGCTTCGATCTGGGAGGAAAAAATATGCCTATTGTGTTTGGCCCATTATTGAATTAGCTCAAAAATCTGACTCAGTAGAGCAAATTCTTTTACCTGATGACGGAAGGAGAGCCAGTTTCCTTTTCTTGTTAGTGTGTTGTTTAACGAGGCTGGCAATTGCTGAAATTACATAGCGTCGGTGACAGATGAATGAAGGAGATTGGAGCTTCGGTGGAATGAAACTGAGAGGGGAAAACTAAAGTACTCGGAAAAAATCTGTCCCAGTGCCAATTTTCCCACCACAATTCCGACATGGACGCGGGCCTCCGCCGTAAGAGGCCGGGGAATAGCCACCTCTGCTACAGCACGACCTATCTATTTCCTAAACGATAGTTTTTAACCAGAAAAAAGAGGAAGAGAAACGCTAAATATAAGTGTAACCTCATTAATATATTTTTATTATAAACCTATAGATTTATAAAATAAGTAAGACTTAGTGAATTATAAAGTTTCGCATGTGTACACAAGTTTTTAGGCGCATTCTCAAAATTGTAAAAAGCGAATATTAGCTTCATCATGTCAGTTCGTCTATCCGCAAGGAACAGCTCGGCTCCCACTACACGGATTTTCATGAAATTTGGTATTTGAGAATTTTTCGAAAATATGTCGAGAGAGTTTAAATTTTATTGAAATATGACAGGAATAATGGGTAATTTACATGATGATCTATGTAAATCCAAGATAACATATCGTTGAATTATTCTTAGAATGAGAAATTTTCTAGCAACAATGTTTACAGAAAATCAAAACACACATTTTATGTTCAATAATAGTTTCTCAAAATCGTGTCGGTTATGAGATAATGTGGAAAAATAGAGCCAGACAGGCCACATATGACAGTGTAATACGAAGCACGAAAAGACACGATTTCCATGCCGGATAACTAAGGCAATTATACAGACACACACTCGTAATATTTAATGCTTATTAATTCATAATTGATTAATTCCGTCTGATCACGTAAAATGTTGTACAGCAACACTTACAAAAACTGAGAAACTGCGCAACGACTTATCTGTCATTACGATCTGTTCAGCCAAACTGTACGTCTGAAGCAGGCAATGAGCAAACGAACATTCTTTTGTTTCAGTGCAGCGTCGGACACTTTACATGAACACCTACGTACTATTTACTTTTACCGGCGACAAAAATTCGCCATAAAAGCATTGTTATGCAACACTCAATATTTTTACATAGTTGACAGTGACATGTAGCTCAACAGCGCATACACAATGCATTGTTGCTTTTCCACTGCAATAATTATTACGTTAACACACCACAATGTTACGTTATAAGTACACTGCCTATTTTCTTTAAGTTCGGAAGCGTCGCAATTCCCTCCGTATAAGCCCAGATTTTATGCTGTTCTTTGTCTGCTAGTTGGACAGTCCGAGAAGTAACCCATCGATAGCAGTCGAAAAAACGGAAAAAATATTTGGCTAATTCACATATTATATGTGTTTATTAAGGGAATCACATTGCCAGAATACCGAGAAATTTAGCACTGCTACGGGGGTAAAAACTCATAATTCTTCTCTGTCTTTCATTATTTTGTGATTGTTTTTTTGATTTGATGTTTTGACCGGCGGAATTGTGACGATATCCGCAGACTGAGGGATGGTACAAATTTCAGATCATTGCATCACTAATATTTTATATTATTTCGTGTATAAGTTTGAATTTATAGTGTATTCTTTGCGTGATTGTAACGTCCCTCTGTTTGTAATATTTTAAAATTTTTCTTAAATTTTAGTCACATTTCCTAAGAAGCAATTCCAAAGACAAATTTTGGTAATTTCTTGTCACTCTGCTCACAGATATAAAAATAGGGCCGAAATTACGTAAATAATTTTAATTAGAATCTGTTTGATACACATAAATATAAATTTTGTTGAGCGATTTTAAGTTTGATTTAATTAGGACCTTATTAATGTCAATGCACTTAGTGCATAAACGAAGTTTACTTATTTTCAAGACGTTTTCGTTTCATAATAATGTGAAAGTGTAACTGTGTGTGTGTGCGTGTGTGTGTGTATGCGAGTTTCAATACCATAATAATAGTTAATGCCGATCCCAGTGGCCGCGCGGTCTAAGGCATGTGCCTGCCGCCGCTCGCTTGCTGTGATTGTGAGTTCGAATCCCGCCGGGAGAATGGATGTCTGTCTCTTATAAGTGTTGTGTGTTATCAGGTAGAGGTCTTTGCGTCGGGCTGGTCACTCGTCCAGAGGAGTTTTACCGAGTGTGGTGTGTCTGAGTGTGATCGTGAAGCCTCGATAATGATGAGGCCTAGGCCCACTAGGGGCTGTTGCGCCATGGAAAAGATAATATTTTTTAATTTCGGGATATTCATTAAGATATACGGTGAAGAGGAAAGGTATAGAAGTAAGTGGTCACGGCTTGCAGTTATTGTAACAAAATTTTCCTGTACACAATAAAAAAAAACACGATCACCTCACAGAGAGTACTGTCTACCAGGCCGATATTCTAACACAGAATTCCGCGAATCATAATTTCGAGTGATAATTTGACCAGAATATTTGGCTTTGCTGATAGTTGAAAATTTCATAAGTCGTATCACAACAGTCTATTATCTTTAGATGTTATTTAGTTTTCAGTAAGACAGGCCTGGAAGGATCATTGTGTTTTTGCGGTATTGTATAGGATCTGTATGATACTACCTGTTGCGAGCATGAAATTCTCATGGAGTGCCTGAAAAAACCTTAAACAGTTGTCATTGTTCTTCAGAGATTTGTACTGCGTGTGCTCTCAATTGTACGTCAGGAATGTTACCGCTACTCGAGATTGGTTCTTTCGGTTCTGTTTTTATTCCTGACTTATCTCAACTCACCCTCTGTTTCTTTTTATCTGGTTACAGACTGGAAATGTGGATCTTTACCATATGAATACGGCAACAGTTTACACGTCCTCTTCTTGAAATAGGACCGCAGGCGAGGACCATTTCGGCTTATCCTTAAACTCTGTATTCATTCGAGGCTTGGCTGGCGAAAGGGAAAACTTTATCCTGAAAGATTTCCTCTTTTCTAAGCATCCCACATGCAAATTATTCTATAAAAAGGGCTTGGAAATACTTTTTTATACATCACAGAATTATATACAGAAGACTGCCGCTTTAAAAAGTAAAGTATCGAAGATGAAACGATGTTATAATCTTATTACTAAAAAAAATCTCTTCATGCAGGAATTTTGGTCTTCCCTCCCAGTCCGTTTCCACACCCAGCTAAGATTGAATTTGCTTACGGGGAAATAGGTAAATGAGAATTAGTTGCGATTTTGAAAAAGGAGGGAGTGTTTGCAGCGAACAGAAGCTGACATTATTTTTCTTCTCTCTCTTTCGAAAATATGACTGAGCAGCACAAACTGTGGACCTTGCAAAAGTTGTAAGACTAAGAAGGGGAAATATCTGGGCGGAACAAAATGGAGGTCTATTAAGGAGGAGGAAACCATTTCAATTCATTATAACAAAGTAAAATTCCTAGTCTGTCCAAACTTTTTCTCCTAAATAGCAAATTCTACTCTTCCCAGCTAAAAGAGAACGGAATAATGGTTAAGAAAGTAATTGAGATTTAATGTGAGACAGCGTTCGCATTACAATCCTGCATGTAGGATGTCCCTGTAACGTAGGCGAGAAACTTAAGTAGTCTGCTGAAGACGTGCAAGTCAAGGTCGATTAATTCAGTGAATTATTATTATACACACTTACCGTAAAGTGCAAGACAATGTGAAAGGAACAGAATGTGTCCCTCCTTCTACCAAAACGTTTTATCTCCGAAACTATGGAAGGGGTTTCGATGAAATTTGGTCATAGTTATCTGTATTTAATATTTTGTGTAAGTTTAACGTTTTACCTTATATGTCAAGTGTGCTACAAGAGCATAAACAATTATTCTATAAAGATACTTGTTAAAAGATTAGAATTCATTCATTCTGTAGTCTGTCTTACGACAGGTCCGTAGCCTCTTCGAAAGCGAGTTCTCCACAGAGTGCGATCTAGTGCTTCCTTTTTCAATTTCCAGTATCTTCTCAAGCAACTGAAGGATAATATTAAAATAAATTTAGAAATATGCAGAATATTAATGTCTGACAAAATAAAGTTTTGTTAACCGGACAGACTTGCATGTTATCCATTGTCATATTCTGGTTAATGAAACACAATATTTCGGAATAGAGTACTGTTTTCATCTTCATATTAAAATAAGAGACCTTCTGAAGTGGATTTTTTTATCTTAGTCTTTCCATTGTGTTGCATAAATTATAAATAGTTATTATTCACCATCAAAGCCGTTCCCAGTGGCCGCGCGGTCTAAGGCGTGGGTCTGCGGCCGCTCGCTTGCTGGGATTGTGGGTTTGTGTCCAGCAGGTGGCGTGGAGGTCTGTCTTTTGTGAGTGCTGTTTCTGTCAGGTAGAGGTCCACGACACGGGCTGATCACTCGTCCAGAGGAGTCCTACCGAGTGTGGTGTGTCTGAGTGTGATCGTGAAGCCTCGACAATGAGGAGGCCCTGGTCCACTAGGGCTGCCAAGCCATTGAAAAAGATCACCATCAAAACAACGAATTATCTTATATTATAATATATTTTGTTATATTATATTATATAAATGTATGGCTACATCTGTCAACTATATATATGGTCAACATCAGGCTCTTCGGACAAAATAAAATCCAAAATCACAATTACAAACTTCATTTCGGGTCAAATTGAGATCTCAGTCATATTGTTATCAAATTCATATCAATAAAGTTTATAAGATTTAAACTTTAAAAAAACGTTTAAATATTAAAGTATTTTTATAACATTTTTATGTAAAATACATTAATGTTTAGATGTTTTTTAAAGTTGAAATTTTATAATTTTTATTGATATTCACTGCGTAGCAATAAGACAGAGATATCAAGCTGATTCTAAATGAGGTTTGCAATTGTGATTTTGAATTTTATGTTGGTCGAATGCGCTGAAGACGACATTATAATTGGTCGACACATGTAGCCATATATTTATATAATATAATACAACATATTTAGTTGTTTTGATTGTGAATAATAAAATACAACATATTTAGTTGTTTTGATTGTGAATAATAACTATTTATAATTTATGCAAGACAAAAGGATGACCAAGTGTGATAGGAACTGCGCATGCTCAGAGCAGATTTGCGAGCACAAGTAGGTCTTGGTTTGAACATGTCTTTAAAATTGTTAAAATTAAATTAAAATTGAAGTAACCCTATTCGATTTCGAAAAATATTCTAGTACTAAATTGTATGAAAATCTGTTATGCGGTTTTCGAGTTCTTTTATGCCTAGATACGTACAGAAAGACGGACAGAGCGACATTAGTATGTACACCTCTACCGATGTGTTGTGGTGACACGTATTTTCTTCTATTAATAATTCACACAAAATATTTTGCCAATACAATGACACCTTGAAATAATTTCCAACGAAACTGCATGTTACATGTCGCATATGTTTCAAATAAATTTTGTCATTATGGTGTCAAGAAATTAAACTACGTTTCCGCAGACATGTAATATATTCCTCATATTTACTTTGTCTACAATTTAATCGTATTAGTGCAACGTGAAATATCACGTTTCAAGCAGTCGTGCATTAAATGTAGGAGAAAGATCTTCTAAAGAGAATTTCGCATGGACATTAATCTTACAAATTCGGTCGCAACATTCCAGCAATTTTCAGAATATCTACTTCGTTTTTCATCTCTACTTGCTGCTTTCATATTTCATAATTTCCCCTTTTTCACACTTCAATTCCTTCATATTTCCCTCTGAAACCATTTTCCATCTTCTTAGATATCTTCCTTTATTTTTGCAGTTTATTCTTTTCTATTTCTCCTTCCGAGGCGTGTCCTTATTTCCTACATTCTCCTTTATTGTGGAGATTGGAGACCAACCCCTTCCTTCTCCCTACACCCTCTTTGCTGCTGATGGTATTAGGAAGACCGAGAAGATCTTCCGGAAGTCAGCCAAAGACAATGAAAACATCATGAAGCTAGTTTTTTCCATAAAAGGGTTATGTGAAACGGTTCTTGTCTGGGAGAATGACGGAAATATGGAAGTCGGCTTTCAGGGACAGGGCGCCTGCCAAACTTTTAACAACCCGCTAATACCTTAATAAAATTGAGTGCTATGCATCTGTCCATAAACGTTTGCTATAATTTTAAGTTCTTACTGAATTCAGCGATCTTGTTAAAATTGTAATTTCGTTGGATGTTAAAACACAATTTTTATTCAACCTGTATTCTCCGATTTGAGTCTTAAGTGTGGCAACGTAATTTTCAGTCAGATACGTTTCTACACAAGAGCTCATAAAGCGTGGCAGACCTACATTTTGTGAGATCCTGCTAAATTAATTTTTTTGTGTGCTGCATTGTCTTTGTTCAACTGTTGCTGACTGTACAGGCCTGTTTTCGTATTCGTTTATATTTCAAGTTTCAATTCCTCTGAGATGTGACCCTGTCTCTTTGGGTGAATAGTACTCTACGTTACGGAGGATGACATTGCCTCCATCTTCAGGGTCAAGAAATGTGAAGACAAGATCTGCGCTCTTCTGAGATATTACACAGCGTCGTGTGGTAATTGTTTACCGACGTTTCGGGACAACGGTTTGGTCCCATCTTCTTGACCCTTGAAGATGGGACCGATACGTTAACCCGAAACGTCGGTAAACAATTACCACACGACGCTGCGTAATATCGCAGAAGATCGCAGATCTCATTAACACCGCGGCGGAAGGCTGAAATCAAAATGTGAAGACAATTCTTGGACTACCTGACTCTGAAGATGAAGGCAGTACGATGTTTCGAAACGTCGGGAATACCTACCTAATGACACTGCTGTGAAATCCTCAAATCCTTCAGTTTTTAATAGTGTTTAAATGTTAAACACTTTTAGGAATACGAATTTTGGTTTTAATGCTTTGTCACCCATAACTCAATTTTATGGAAGTATATAATCTAGTGGATAGCCCTCCTGCTTCGTATTCGAAAGGGTCCATGTTAATGTCTTGGCCAGTATATTAGCTATACCAACTGACCATTTCGCGGTTTACCTCAGTCCGCCCAGAACAATACCGATTGCACCGCGATCACTATACTGCCAGCCTGCGCTACTGGCACTGTCGTTAAACAGTCAATAAGTAATAGGACATGGAGCAAATCGGTAGAAACTAATTCGCATTCTTTGTCAAATAGTAACAACACTCCGCTTTTCCAAACATTACCGGCACTCATTATAATTAAATCACATTTTGTGAGCATCTAGAACTACTACATTCCATATGATTAATGCGACGAGAATTGTTTTTAAGAAATCTGCTAAAATGGTTACTTCGAAATAACTCAAGATGCGTTCTTACAGAATCAGCCCTCAAAAGCCTTTTATCAAGCCGTTGATATTCCTAACTGCAATATATACTCCTGACCCTAATGATACGCAGTTTTCATAACTCTGGCGGAAAATGTCTTATTTTTCTAACATCATCCTGACATTAGATTTCGTATTAGTGGTGACAGGCACATTTTCTGGGGTACTTTCATTCATTCATAGTATTAACTAGAGGGAAAAGCCTATACCACGTTATATATATATATATATATATATATGTGTGTGTGTTTGTGTGTTTATTTTACTTCGCTGCAAATAGTTGATAGAACGATTAAAACCTTTTAATTAAAATGTTCTTCTCTCCATGCTCTACTGTACTAGTGATTTCGGAAATACTCCTTTCGGTTTGGTGGTAAAAATAATTGTCTACCTCTCACATGCACAAAGAAAATTGGTATAGGGGATGGGATTTTTGCACATTGTCGTTTTTCTTAAATTTTCTGGTATGTCCAAATAAACCTTTAAACATCTTTCCACCCTAATATCTTCTGTTGTTCTGTACTTATTTTCTCGAAAAACAATCCAAAAATTTGGGATGAAATATTCTTGTAGATAAAATTATTTGACTAAATTAAATTAAATGCTAAGCTTCAGAACTTAATGGAATATCATATGAAATTAAGGATGAGTTGCAACCTTAATTAATAAACTATTATGCAACACAGAATACGGTAAATTGATTTAGCATATTAATTAATACAATACGATTTTTAATATACTCTAAACAACCTTCAGTGCAATAACAGGGATTCACATCATCAAAGTAAGGCAAGGTTATAGCAATCTCCTTAAAGTGAAGGTAATTTCGTATATAAATTTTCATATTATTAGTAATTTATGTAACGAAGCCTTTGGAACGTAGATTCTACGGTATAGGGCCATGGAACGAGTACGTCTACTGAGCACTGCTGGAATGATATACGAGTGGACTGAGGAAAACTGCAGTACTGGAAGAAAAATCCTGTCACATTAATAATTGTCCAACATAAATTCCACGCGAACATGCCTACCTTCCACCTACTCGTAGGCCTAAATGACGACGTCGTCCTTGCAGGACCGCAGACTACACTTTTGACTTAAAATCAATTTCATATTCTAAAGCAATTTGTCCTGAAGTGCAAGACGGAAAGAATAAAGAAGTGGGCAGAGCTGGTATGAAATTACACCGATGTGCACGTAACGAATGCAAGGAAGAGAGAGGCAGCAGTAATGGGGCTAGAGTGGGACCTAAAGATGGAGGAGTCCAGAATTAGATATAAGAAGCATATGACGGGGAAAGCATACAGAATGAGAGAAAGTGCTTATTCTATGGGCTGATCTGCCGTCGTTTCCATACATTTACGAACTGTGCAGAATCCCTAACGTAAGAGCGGCAGCGGCGAAAGTTTTTGAAGTTGTAATTAGCAAGCAGGCAGCCTCACATCCACCAATATTAATTCACACTCAATAACCCCTGAGACTATATTCCTTTATTCTTATCACGTAGATCTCAGACTTACCAAAGAGAACTTATTCAATGACTGGGAAGACGTGTTGGTTGAAAAGATGTAAAAAAAATATAAACTCGTATTCTACGCAAATAATTCCACGGAAGAGTGCTTAAAAAGCCGAAAAATTTAAATTCAATTCAAGATTTTCTAATGACATGTAAAGAAAATATTTATCAACCTTCAGAATGTATAATAAAAGTTATTTTTGTGGTACTCCTATCAACACTAATTCCTTACAGATATTTGCCATAATTTTTCCTTGGGTGAAAACTTTTCAAAGAGCTTAGCAGTCACCATAAACCTATATTTTCCCTTACTTACAGACACAATAGCTGCACGAGGGACCAGCTCGTGGCAGAGACCTGTACCTGAGAACACACAACACTCGCAAGAGACAGACATCCATGCCCTTGGCGGGATTTGAACCCACAATCCCAGTAAGCGAACGGCCGCAGACCTATGCCTTAGACCGCGCGGCCACTTTCTTTCTGAAATGAAATTATCAGGTAAGGAAAATACAAATTTTGATTTATAATGTTTAATAAACCATGATCTACGTAGATTATAAATGTGTACATCACAGATTTACTGAAAACTGTACACAGCGTCACAAATCTGTTATCTTCATAAGCAGATATGCGGGAAACTCAAATTTCACACATTACTGAGGTGTGTGTTTGTGTGTGTGTTTTGCGCTTTTGTAACCACAGTTTCCTTCATTCTTTACGAATCCAAAATTCGATACCGACCTGAATTTTTATATTTGGAAGAATCTTGATCTGTTCGAATTAGTATTCAAGAAGCGAACTATGTACACAAGTAGTCAGTCGTTCGTAGGTGGATGCTAGCATTTTGCTATGCTTTGGCTATACTCAGCAATGGCTACACATGCAACTGCCTAAGGCTCATTCCTTGCTTGAAAAGTGGGCTTTTGTGAACGGCTGGAGTATGGTTTCAGGGGGTTCGTGGGAGTGAAAGAGACAGCATGGGGGGGGGGGGGGGGGGGCTAGGAAGTTCTTTACATTGCACACGATCAAAGTGAAGCTATGTCTGCATCTGAGATTTCCAAATGGTATGAGCATCACGTCCACACACAGGCAGACATGCCTCTCTGCTTTACTTCCGTCCTGCTTGGTTTATGTACAGGAAAGGTCAGAAGAGGGAAGCAGAATGAAAGCAGCACAAAGAAAGTAAGAAATAAATACGACAGGGTAAGAGAAGTGGATAAATAATTCCTAAGATGACTAAGCAGGTTAAAAGAAACTCGACAGTTCAGTTATTTGGAGAAAAGGAAGTGGAAATTCCTTTTACAAACCTCTTTGATTTCTTTCAAAGTTTAAATTAGTCCAGTGATTTATTTGGCGTCAATTATGTTGCTTGTATTGCCTATCAGGATATTCCGCCTTATTAATTGTTCTGGATGCTACTAGGAGGGGTGTGTTACTAATGTATTCACTAATTGATTGAAATTCATATTGATGCATTATGGCTCAAAGTACTATAAAAAACTCTTATATGCAGACAAAATTTTACAATAATTATCAATTCTCATTTAGTATTAGAAGGAAGTTTTAGGAAAAGTATAAGAAAAATAATAATGAAGGCAAACTATTTAGAAAATATTTCATGCTTTATTTTATTTTCAACAAAGAAGGCTCTAGTAAAGAAAACATCAGTGCGATAAAAGACGATGATTCTTAAACGTGATTTCACCTAAAATCTGAGGAACATTTACAAAAATTTATACTCCTTTTAGTGTTATATAATGAAATAATACCCTTTTATCTAAGCACAAAGGCCCATCAACTTTTGTGGAAAATTTAATTGAATGGAAAGGTCTGACTACGTTAATTTGGACAGTCACACATAGTTTGGATTTTAACACATAATTTTAACACTCACACAGAATTTAGACATCTAAATGCAATTTAGAGACTCACAAGTAATTATTAAATTAAACAGTACAAATGAATTCAGAAGTTTAATGTTATGTTTGCTAACTGCTTTTCTGTCAAGAATAATTACCGGTAATGAAAGCTGGTTTCATCATTACGACCCACTGACGAACAGACAATCAACAGAATGGCATCAGTCGTCACAACGCAACAAAAAATTTAAGGTGAAGGCTTCTGTGGGTAAAGCCACAACTAACGTATTCGGGGACAGTGAAGGAACCTTGTCAGCGAAATTCTTGGAGAGACGTGCCACAATCAATTCAGAGCCATATGTGCAGAATTCAATAAGTTAAAACAAAGAAATCGAATGTTTCGGCCAAGGAGGAAGAAGAAACAAGCCCTCCTTCTGCAGGATAACGCCAGACCGCACTCCAGTCTGTGCGCTTCCATCTTTTTGGCCCCCTGAAGGATGCACTCCGAGGAAGCCATTTTGCGGAATATGAGCTGAAACACAAAGTGCATGAAGAGCTCCAACGCTTCAGCAAACAGATTTACGCAATCGGCATACAGCGTCTCAGACAAAGATGGAAAAATGTGTCGATAATGAAGGAGAATTTGCGGAAAAAGGAGCTCAAATTTGTAAAGGATTTAAACATAAGAAATATAAATTTCATTATAATTTTAAATATATTTCTTCGTGTCATGTGACAATCAGTAATCTGGTGTGGACAATTATAATGGCTTAGGCAAGAAAGTTCGCTTTTGTGCAGAAATGTCCGTCCAGTAGAATCTTCGCCTGAACTATCTTAGTTTGAACTCAGTTTATCATTCCTGTAACAGAAACTGAGGCCAGTATCGCAAGCCATTGTAAAGTTTATAGTTAATAACATCCTGCATACAATAATTTGTCTCGCAGCGGAATGGAGATTATCTTTCAGTGTCGCAGCACATTCAGCTTCCTTTTTGGCTAAGATTATGGCCAGAGTAATAATCACACACACACACACGCCCTATACAAACGGATAATTAAAGAAAATAGCCTTAATTCAGACTTGGTCTCTCACACTGAGGGAGGAACATAGGCTGAGGGTGTTCGAGAATAGGGTGCTGAGGAGGATATTTGGACCTAAGAGGGACGAGGTAACGGGAGTGGAGAAGACTACATAACGAGGAACTTAATGATATGTACTCAACACCAACTATTATTCGGGTGATCAAATCAGGAAGAATGAGATGGGCGGGGCATGTAGCACGTATGGCTGAGGGGAGAGGTGCATACAGGATTTTGGTGGGGAAACCTGAGGGAAGGAGACCACTTGGAAGACCCAGGCGTAGATGGGAGGATAATATTAAAATGGATCTTCAAGAAGTGGGATGGGGGGCATGGACTGTATTGATATGGCTCAGGATAGGGACAGGTGGCCGGCTCTTGTGAATGCGGTAATGAACCTTCGGGTTCCATAAAACGCGGGGAATTTCTTGACTAGCTGAGGACCTATTAGCTTCTCAAGAAGGACTCTGCTCCATGGAGTTAGTTAGTTAGCCTTGCTTCAGACACATCCAGCAACAACTCTTAGCAGTAGATGAAGAAAGAGACGGAAGAACTTGCTGTATGTGGACTGATATGGTTGTGAACCAATTGTCTTCTGTACTTTGTCCATAGTCCGGATAACATATTAAAATATAATATAAAATCACGACGTTCTTCTTCCTCCCATCACCTGAAGACGGAAGAAGAACCAGCTTCCGAAACGTCGAGATTTTACATTATATTTTATTATTTTATCCGGACGATGGACAAAGTCCAGAACACAATTGGTTCTCAATATTATACACCATCGTCAGACCCTTTTAGAATTTATCTGATATGGTTGGGTTAAGCAACAGAATCGAAGGACGGGTCGATTACAAAGTTAAATTTATCAATACAATTAAGTGAAATAAGTCTATGGTATGTATAATACTGTCTTATGGGATGAGACGCTGTTTGATTCAAACTTACCAATAAATCAGACGAAATTATTGCAGCCACCTTCTATCTTCGAGTTTGTGGCAGCAGTTTCTTCCGAAACATCTGTGTATTAGTACCAAAGTACACGGTGTAAAGAACTTTACGGAGCAATATACTGCGACCATCTTATGTCTTAAAGATGGAGGCAGCAGATTGCTTCTAATAAACTTCAATTTTTACCAGTTTACACTGCGTCATATTCCACATATTTTGTTACAAAAACGGTAATATAATCGAAAATTATCTTGCCCTCTCCGTAAATAGCTCCATAATATTATCTTGGAAACACAGTTTTATTCTACTCTTTTAAGACCTGCCACGAAGAGGAAAAAAAATTCCATCTATAAGGTAGCTAATGTTACACATTTTCCGTGCAGTTTTCTTCCACACACAAGCTTTATTTCCAGCTACTGCACAAAGCTTTGTGCAGTAGCTGGAAATAAAACTGGTGTGTACAATTGCATCTCTACAAAGAGTATAATATTTACAAGATAGACAATGTACGTATAACTTAACATTGTGGCGTTTTCGCGTAACTACTTTTGCCGTGGGAAAGCAATAAGTATCAAACGTGTGTGCCTGTAATCTAGCCTTAGTTATTCGGCATGCAGCGCATGCGCCGTATTATATTGTCATCTGTAGCTTGTCTGGCTCTACCATATTTTTCCACATTATCTTAAAAAAGGCACGATTTTCGAATTTAAAAAAAAAAAAAAGTCGAACATAAAATGTGTTTTGGTGTTCTCTACAACTTCTGTCTGAAATATTTTTTTAATTCTAAGAAGAATTCAGCGAGGTATTAACATAAATGTACATAGGTCTTCATGCAAAGTACCCACTATTCTGATCAGAGTTTAATCACACTTGAATTTTCTCAACGGATTTTTTTAAAAATTCTCAAATACTAAATTTCATGAAAATACATCCCGTGGGAGCTGAATTGTTCCATGCGGACAGACGGTCAGACGGAAAAACAGATATGACGAATCTAATAGTCGATTTTCGCAATTTTGCGAACGCGCTTAAAAATCACACATAATTAGCCTACTAAGAACTCCTTTTATTGATGGATTCCGCAGTATTTTTAAATTACTCTCTGTAACGCCTGATCTGATGCTGTAAACATCTTACGCAATATCACTATTCCTATGTCGCCAAAACCTCCTTTCTGAAAAGTTGGTTCATCAGCAGGAGCTTATGTAGGCAAAACAGTTGGAAAAATTTAGATATTAGCCTCCTAGCCCTTAAAGAGAAAATTTTGATAAGTGGATCCAAGAACAAAATATAATTAGATTTTTAGATATAATTTTATTTAAAACCCTTAAAATTAGAACTTTTATTAGGCTGTCACACTCAGTAACATCTAGGCCTACCTGTACGTATTTCCTCAAAATTACCCATTTGAGCCTCTTGCAGTAAAATATTTATAACTACGCAGCAGAAATGATTTGTACATTTCCGCATCAACAAACTGAATAATAGCTGTATTATATTAAAATCTTGCAGTGCGAATGGACAGGCTGAATGCATCTGATAAACATGAGGGTGTACAGATGGTTGGATTGCTAATGATGCATATTTTAAGCATCATTTATTTTTGTTATTTAATAAAATTAGCTGCATGTATTTGCATTTATTTCATCACCGGAACTACAGAGTTAATATTTTACTATAATAAAACCAACGAATTTGAATGAAATAGCGGATGGACGGTAGGAGCTATGAATTATTGAATTAGATGTAACACGTATTTATTTGCCTACCCACACTGCAGTAAAATTACTGTTCATCACCCCATTTGTTGTTTGCATAAATTACGGTTTTATAATTCCTAAATATGTAGGTGTTTGTATGCGTATCGTAAAAATGATAAATCGAAATGGAATGAACAGGCGATATTTCATTTCATGGCTGTAACTAGACTACGTCTTTTGGGGTGAGACGCCGTGTATTTTGGTATGTGAATAGCATCATTTCATAGTATGTTGCTGAAAAGTTAGACCCTGTATCCAAAACCTTACTTTGGCATCTGCGGGTCAGTAAAAAGGACAAGGAATTCAGGTATCTTATCTTTCGGAGGGATTCTTACCTGCGGACAATGTACACAACCTGGCGCGAGACCCCACAAGATTATAAACGTATTACACTTACGGTAGCTATCCAAAAAGAAATATTTATGTGAGGTCTTCGTTCTGAGTTGTTACGCAGTGTATGTTGGTAATTGTTTGCCGACGTTTCGGAACAGCATAACGGTCTGGTCAAGCGGTCCCAGAAGAAATAACAACCAACCCTGAGCAACAATCCAAAAGATCGAAGACTTCTTCTACACCTCAGTGGATGCCTGAAATCTTTTAGCTATTTTTACCTCGGAATCTGTTCATTATACAGACGTCTGTTTTGTATCATTAAAAAGAAATCTCTCGAGCTTATTGTATGTGACTAATGCGGGTTTTCAAATGCTGAAGGTCGTATTTTTGGACATGATGGAACAGATGGGGAATCATCTCCATCCCATGACGTCTGGCTGATGGACCGGTAGGGGAACGCCAATTGCCTGGCCTCCTAAGTCACAGGACTTAACCTCACTGGATTTTTGCCTATGAGATTACATAAATAACCTCGTCTACCAATTCAGAAACGACGATCTGCAGCAGTTCAAAGCCCGCATAAAGGACTTTTAAAACACGTAAACAGAGAGCGAATATCGTCTGCATAAACTTCATGGAACCTGGGAGCTCATATTGAAATCTACCAAATTTGACAGTTCTTCTTTATAATTGTGCAAACCGGACGTCTGTATAATGAAGAAGGTTCAAGATTTAAATTTTATTTATGGATGCATATCATCCGAACACTCTGTGCAGCAGTAATTAAAATATAACATCTGTAACGATGCGTGAAGATGTCCTTTATAAGCGTCATTTATTTTTCTGATATTGAAGTTATGCGATTGAATAGTCTAAAAATTGAAGTTCTAATTCAAATTATCCAGTAAGAATAAACATTTTACAAATGGTGCTGGACACAGAGCCAGGGGCGCACCCAAGGATGGGATGTCGGACTGCAGCCCCCCAAAACCTCCCCAAACCGAAATTTAAAAATACAAATTTTGTAGATATTACGATATCGAAAGTTTTACGTGATTTACCCTTCAACTGAAATCAGGCACTGAAATCGGCTAAAGACTAGCACATTAGAATTTTGAAAAATAAATTAATAAATTAAAAAAAAAGACTATAGTACACTGTGATTGAGTCATGAAACATGTACTTATATTCGTATGTAAATAAATGCATTTGCAGACAATGTTATGTTAAATTTACGACATGATTTTATAACATAATTTTTAAAATCAAACATAAATTATATATAGCCTCAGGGTCAGCCCCCACCAATGAAAAATTCTGGTTGATCACTTGCGCAGAGCCCTCCTTTGCTTGCTGAAATACAGATGCGGGGTCTTGATAAGAATTATAGGCTTAAATTATATGTTAAGGGAAGCATAAGAAGGAAGCGTGGAAGTAGTGAAAGATACTACAATTATTACAGAGAAACAGAAAGTTTCACGCTATGAAGGACCACATGCAGTTCCCAATCTTCCTTTTGGTCAAGGCAAGATGGAGGCAATGTAGGTTTGACTGAGAAAAGTATAAGGCGATGAGAATTTTAACGTTTTGTTATGCAGCAGAAGAAAGAAGGTAATATCATAAATAAGGTAAGAATTTGTCTCAATTTTATATTTGGAGGGTTGCAGTAGGGCCCCTAGACCTCTTGGTTAAGATATGGGGGTCTTACTGGAGTCCAAGTTACAATTACGTAAGTTTCATACTTGCAAAATTTCATTTCCTACAGCAAAGAGAACACACCGTATCTCTTTTATTTCATACCAACAAATACACATAAACATATAGTGTCAATAGTTTATTCTTAACTTCCCCCGATACGTATTTCGGCGCTTTAAACCGCCATCATCAGGGGTCTTAGAGGTTTCTAGCATAGACCAAATATTTATAGAATACGTTGTAACATCCGTATTATGTAAAATATGATACACATGTAGTAGTCATGTACTACATGTACTCATGTAGTACATGACTACTACATGTGTATCATATTTTACATAATACGGATGTTACAACATATTCTATAAATATTTGGTCTATGCTAGAAACCTCTAAGACCCCCTGATGATGGCGGTTTAAAGCGCCGAAATACGTATCGGGGAAAGTTAAGAATAAACTATTGACACTATATGTTTATGTGCATTTGTTGGTATGAAATAAAACTTTCACTTAAGTTAAAATGCACGGTAAATATAATATTAAACACCGTATCTCTGTTACAAGTATCGGTATCTTCCTTCTGTTTAGAGGAAAAATCTTTGCTTATTGTGCGAGTTGTTTTAAATACACAACATTCTCAGTGAAAGAAAGATACGCAGTTTTTTTTTAAGATCAAAGCAAATGTATAGCTTCTAACATAATAGGCCTTTAAATATGACCGGCTGAAAACTAGTCAAATCCCGAGTTTAATTCACAACAAGAATTTCGCAATAACTTTCGTTTGGTTTAAGAAACTGTCTATATTTTGAGCTAAAAGTAAAACTTTAAGACTTGAAATTTCACATTATATTCACCGTGCATTCTGTCTTATGTAATAGCTTTTATTTTAACCAACATATGCACTACAATTTTGTCGTCATATATACCCCTACATATGTTTCGACTACTTATTAGTCATCATCAGGGGGATCAAAGTATATAAACACAGACTACACATCCACTATGATAGCTGGTTCACATTCAATGTTAAAATAAGATGAAATATGTTCACTATAAAAACATGTAGCATTTTTGCTTTAGTGTTTAAAATATATAAGTGCGTTTGATTTCCTTTTTGGATTAAAACGTTTAAAATTTATTTAAAATTATTGGCAGCTGGTCTTGTTTCCTTCTCAAATGGCTGGTGAATTTATCTGTGGCGTGTTGTTGTGCCGTGTTGTGTAGGCTTCGCCTGATGGCTGCGTTAACATTGAATGTGAACCAACTATCATAGTGGATGTGTAGTCTGTGTTTATATGCTTTGATCCCCCTGATGATGACTAATAAGTAGTCGAAACATATGTAGGGGTATATTTGACGACAAAGGTGTAGTGCATATGTTGGTTAAAATAAAAGCTATTATTTAAGACTTGAAGTTTCACAGCGACTAAGAATATAGAATTTATCGGAACACTAGCCGAATTAATTCGGAGAAGTAACCGAATGTGTCAAGAGACATTCTTTGTCTGAATCTTCAGGGATAAGATATTAATTAATTACTCGAATCGGCTGACAGCATGAGCACATGCTCACTGTACTTTCTTCTACAACTAAATGAAGACCCGCAAAATGTTATAATGTTAATTTACACCAGCTTAATAAGTGTTCATGTGATAATTGGGTGCTCTTGGTCAGCTAAACGGAGATGCGAAAAATAATATCGTGTGCATGGAAAAGAAATGCGCAGATTTACCTTTGAAAATGAAAGTTTACAGCTTTCTAGCACTGACCTACAGCACCAACTTAAAAAGTTTTAATTAATCTGGAGAACAAAACAACACAATGTACTTACAAATGTAAAATTGAGGTGCTTTCGCGCAACCAATTTTACCGTTAAAAAGCAATAAGTATTACATATTTTGAGTGTGTGTCTCTACCCTTAGTTATCCAGCATGCAATGCGCAAGCGCCGTATTATATTGTGACCTGTGACCTTTCTGGCTCTACCATATTTTCCCACATTATCTCATAATCATAATTATATATATTTTATACTATAACGACATCAGTGCAAGCTGGTAACAATGGTAAGGCTTGCGACTTGTTTTCGGGCGTTAGCTCATATCACAACACTGCCAGACTTTCTGTATCATTACAAATGGGGTTTTAATAACCGCCGTGTTATCGAAAGCTATATAATCTTTCTACGAGCTATTGACATGATCGATAAACTATAAATAAATAAATAAATAAGTAAGTAAATAAAAATATGTAATGAGTACAATTTTCTTGAAAATTAAAAAAAATTCAATGAACTTGTTATATAAAGTGTATCCTTACTTCTTGCAGATATCGTATTCAATTGCATGTGGATGTATGAGGTTCGTAAATACATGCACAAATATCATTCCGAAAGCAACAATTCAGAGGATATTCCTTTCATTTGAGAGGTCTCACCCTGACTGACAGATGCACTTTGTCGAAAGACGGAAGCAGGTCGCTTTATTGCATAATTTTTGGATGGCAAAATGTCTTATAAACACTTTCGTTTTGTCCTTCTTGTTCTGTTTCCTTCAAGCTGTTATTATTCTCATTATTTCGTCGTAATTATTTTTAATACAATAAGTATAATTTATGAAGCTGACATTTATGCAATTCTCTCTACTCTCCATAAGCTCCCATAGTGCTAGGTCCACTAAACATAGACCACAAAAGCCAACCCTCCCACAACAGGAACTGTTTTGTGCACAAACCCCAACGCCATGTGCCTGAACGTTTTCCCATAGACGGGACCGCCAACTGCTGTAAATAACAGGTGTGCCGATTCTCTTGTAAGTGACATACGAATCCAAAATGAACCATGTCTAATACAGCGGTCCTTTCTAATATTTAACAGACGAGCAACTTTGTCAGTTCTTACCCAAATTAACAATGGTGTATATTACCAGTTATTTGAAAGCCCACCGTTTGCTGACCAGAATCAACAGATTAGTGTCAAAGGACCACAGCAACCCTTTGCCCCTGTCATTGTCAAAATCTGCGGTATATTGTAACACACTGCAGCCACCCACATCCTGTGAGCGCTAGCAGCCTTACCTATTATAAAGACCACACGACGGTACTGGAGAGTAGCAAAGCACACAATAGTGTGAAAATAATTGTGAGAGGGTTTAAATGAAATGAAAGAGAGAAAACTGGGGAATGGCTGAAAATTTGGCACATTACTTTCACGCAAGGTATTATATTATACCGAGCTCACTAACCTAGATATTCAGAGGAAATTTTAATAATTCGCTTAATTGTGTCGTTTTCAGTTTTCTGAGGGGTTTAAAAGAAAATGAAGATGAGAGACACTCTATTTTCTGGGGAAAAGCATTAATTTTACGGAGCTAAGAAGTGCCATGAAGCAAGGGTGCGAAACCTTGATTACGTGATTAATGGAAAATTCAGTAAGTTGGAAAAATCATTTAGTGTGTTTTCAGAGTTCCGGTTTCAATTCTGACGAATCTGAATAAAGAGGGCTGCAATGACATCGTACTGTAGCAACTTCGAAATCAATAACCATCTTAGCATTGTTTGAAGATGCAGAAGAATCAAGAAAACTTGTGCCCAGATGGCTGGTGGCAGTACCTTCCGGACTTTTCGTACTTCTAGCCAGTAGTGCGGCAAAGAAGGGAATAGAGAAGTCGCCTACGTTTTCCCTAACATATGTGCTGTTCTCAGACTGCGAAAAAAACTCACATTTAGAAAATATAATGCACTGATCACATTGATACAATGATCACTAAATGGAAGTCTGAAATTTGTCAAGGTAATATTTAAAGCTTGCAACGAAGAAGACTTTCAACACGTCAGACACAACAAATGTATATTGTATACTTTATTGTGCCAAAATGTTTCGACCTAATTCGCTCAGTCATTAATAAAATATGTTGCAATTTTATGCAATACGTTTATGTGTTTTGTATTAATGGCCTGAAGAAGACCGAATTAGGTAGAAATGTGTTGCCATAATAAACTATATAATATATATTAGTTGTGTTTGCCGGTATTTAAATCCTTCTTTGTTTCACATTAAGTCAACGGGATGATAAACATAAAATCTTATATTTAAAATTTGTTTGCCTCGCAGAATATACGAGTAGGCCTGTATTGTGTATCAATAAAAAAGGCTAGTTGATTAATTTCATTTAATGAAATAATATATACTTCTACTGAGAGTCACACGAAAGACGTAAACACGTTGTGCCGTAAAAATGCAAGACTTTTAATGCAAAACGGCTGTTCGTGGAAGTTTAGACTATTCCGGAAATGAAGTACATTTGTACTTTTTGTCCGTCATGTCCTGAGTCGCTGTATTTGGTTAGGCAGCTGTCGGGATCACGGCAGGAAGAAAGACAGGCAGCCACCTCGAGAGATGTGGATCGTGACTAATGGCAGAGTCGGTTAAAATTATCAAAGTGGGGGTAGCAAGTACCAGGTACATACGGACAAGGAAAGCAACCCAATTTCACGCTGCTCGCTTGCAAGAATTCCTAAGAGGATTGACATTATGTACGTCAGAAAAAGAAATCTCGAGTTTTGTTAAGAGGAAATTGGTTATTTCATGTTCACCTCTCCTCTTGTTCACATAGACCCGTTCAGGTATTCAGGTACAAAGTTCTTTGTTACAAATGTGGGCTCGATTCCAACGAAACACAATAAATGCCTCAGCACATGTGAAAAGGAATTCCGCTAAAGGTATGGTTTCCTTGTAATTATCGAAATGTTCATTGCTCTCAACGGGACTATTTAACAAGTAAGGCGGGAAAAGGCAGGAAGACGAGATCTCAGCGGTTTTGAACACAATCCAATCTCTGGTTATTGCTACTGATGGCTTTCATGCCGTAGCAGCTCAAGAGGGCGGAGAAGGGTGGTTGGGAGATCTCGAAAACGCATTTTCAAATATCTCCGTCTTTTTGCCGCATACGAAGATGAGTAACCAACATATGAGGCCTATCCACCTTCATTCATAAGCTCCGGAAACATTTGAGCTCTTATCGAATTCCCAGGGATATGGAATAAATTTGATATTCTGAAATATCCTTTCTTTACATACGCAATGTATAACAGTGGAGCACGTAGGGCCATTTCAAGATCTATCTTTACATACGCAATGTATAACAGTGGAGCACGTAGGGCCATTTCAAGATCTATCTTTACATATGCAATATATAACAGTGGAGCACGTAGGGCCATTTCAAGATCTATCTTTACATACGCAATGTATAACAGTGGAGCACGTAGGGCCATTTCAAGATCTATCTTTACATATGCAATGTATAACAGTGGAGCACGTAGGGCCATTTCAAGATCTATCTTTACATATGCAATGTAAAACAGTGGAGCACGTAGGGCCATTTCAAGATCTATCTTTACATATGCTATGTATAACGGTGGAGCACGCAGGGCCATTTCAAGATCTATCTTTACATATGCAATGTATAACAGTGGAGCACGTAGGGCCATTTCAAGATGATGAACGTTTCTATTAAAGTATCTTACGCGTCTGATTTCTGTTTCAAAGGATATATTATGCTATGTTTATTGTCCGACAAATGTACACTTTTATTCACTATTAATTTGTGAAACACAGTCCTACATGTTTCGAACCTTATCCTGGTTCATCTTCAGGAACTTCAGTATTTTAAATTACACTGATTATTTACATCAATTGAGTGGTGAGAACATTACTGGCTATCAAGTGGTGTAACCGGTATTTAAGTAGGTCACTGTCACGTGGGGGGAGTGACGTTTCTGAATGTCATAGATAAAGCGGTGTAATTTAAAACACTGTAGTCCCTGAAGATGAACCAGGATAAGGTTCGAAACATGTAGGACTGTGTTTCACAAAAATTAATAGTGAATAAAAGTGTACATTCGTCGGACAATGACAATAGAAAAGAAAATATACGGAATGAATAATATTAAGTTTATATATTATGTTCTTGTGTGACATTTAAAAACTGAACCGAATTCCAGTACAATAAGAAAATATTTTATCACCAAAATCTTCACTTCCAAGCTATAATCTTAATATTAAAACTTGAGATATTTACAGAGAAGTGAGCAAAGGACCATTAATAAACCTCAGAGCATAATTATTTTTATAAAGCTAACAGTTGTTCTGGTCGGTATAGCTCAGCTGCTGTAGTGATTACGCCACGGAATTGGCGACAGAGGAGGCTTAGATGGTCAGTTGCCCGACTTTAACCGCGGAGGTGTGTGTTCGATCCCATTTCATTCTATGTGGGATTTTTGGTGCAAAACTTGACAATGGAGGAGGGTTTCCTCCGAGTACTACGACTTTCCGCCCATACTCCATACTTTTATATTTATCCACTCCCTACTCTATATATTCTTACCAACTAACCGAGTCGTTAAATAAAACACATAAAAGAGAATGAATTCTCGTATACTTAAACTTCCCTTAGCCTTCATTTTGTGTTAACTGAATGAGCAAACCTATAGCTTTAATGTTACATTTTATTCTCGATCAGCTAGTCAAGAAATGTCCTTCCATTTACGAGACATAACAGCCCGCCAAATTCAATAATCCGTGTAATATTCGTAGCATGCCAGGATTCCAGTTTTCTTCAGCTTGCATAGGAATGGGATGGTACCGTAACAACATGTGGAGAAATTCATTCCCCACAAATTATACAGCTCCTCACTGTATTACTGTCTATAAGCTCCAAGGTTCAAATATGTCCACCAGTGATTTGTTCTCGAACATACCCCTCAGATTCAACTCAGAGAGTCTAAGTATTGACTGTATCAATACTTCCATGAACAGATGATATGTTATATTTTTACAACTTTATTATTTTTTTACTTATTTTTTATTTTTATTTTTTTATTAATTTTACAAATTATTTATTATTTTTACAAATTATTAAAGAAGCGGGCTGCTCAGTCATTATAGTGAGTACGGACTGAGTGATTGGAGAACCGGGATTTTTTATTCCTCGCAGAAATGAAATTTTTGACTTGGCCACTATTTTCAGAAAAATTTCTGCTGCCCAGTATTAGAAAGAATGGAGCTATTCTTCCACGCTCGCACTACGTTACTTCCGGCGCGTTTCCTACTCATAACTAATTAATTAAACACAACATATTTCTATTTTTCTTAAACCATTAAAATTTTTCAGAATGCATAAACGTACGTCAAATTCAGCACTAATCGCAAGCCATCATTTTTCAAATCATAGTTAGTTCCTTTTCAAGTCCCCCCCTTTCTTGCAAAAAGAATGGAACAGCACATAGTGAATCCCTGCCATGGATAATTGCAATCTTCCCCCCCCCCCCCCCCCCCCAACAGATCAAGCATTCTCTGGTCCTCGAAAGAAACGCTAACAACTAGGGACGTACGTGTGCACTCATACGCCAACAATTTCTACTCCACTTCAGAATCCTTTTTAAATGCAGCTATAGAAATATAGAGGCCCTTGAATTTCCGCTTATAACACGGAGTCGAGTGGTAGCATTCATCAGTAAAAGTTTGTATTCCAATGCTAAGCTTCTATCCATTACGCCGTACATATACCTGCATATTTTATTTCCAGCTCACGTTACAAGCAGTTATAAGGTAAATTTATTGTATTAATTAAATTTTCTTTTTCTCACGGCTTAACAACCCTAGTGGGCCTAGGACCCTTCATGAGGTTCCGCCATCACACTTAGCACACTCAGTAGGACTTCTCTGGACGAGTGATCGGCCCGTAGCAAAGACCTCTACCTGACAACAACCAACAATTACGAGAGACAGACATCCATGTCCCCGGCGGGATTCAAACACGCAATCCCAGCAAATAAGCAGCCGTAGACTTGCGCCGTAGACCGCGCGGCCACCGGGATCGGCACTTAATTAAACATATTGAATGAAAGCATGAAAGCATCACAATCCAAATATTTGGAGCCTTTAAAATCTTGCACGGATAATTAAATGCAGTCATTTATTACTGACCACCAATTTGAATCTGGCTACATCAGGTTCAGCTGTCATTTTATATACGTAGGCTTCTACGCGCTGTCTAAATCAGTGGTTCCCAAAGTATGCTCCGCAGATCGCAAGGGATCCGCGAACAGTTTCCAGGGAATCCGTAGATACATTTCTGTAATGGCTACTTTGAGGTGTACTTATTTTTTAATTAAAGTAATAATGTTTTGTTAAAAAATCGAAAATCTTCTTTAATTATTTCGTATGACCGTTAGAATATATAATTAAGAAACTTCATGTACCCACGAAGCGAGCGACAATCAGTAATTAAGGTCAAATTACGCAATGCATGGTTACGTGTGCAACAATGGTTACGTGAACGAGCCACAATGTTACGTTATACCTACATTGCCCTCTTGATATGGATCTCAGAAAAATGATCGATTATTGTTCTATACAAAATTAACTTTTTGGTTTTTATAACCGAGATAGAGTGTGTTTACTGCGCTGTACGAAATGAATTTTTAAATGTAGTCCTACTAATAGCCTTAGAATTATTAACAACCATAATTGCTTACACACTAATTAACAATAACACAGATTGGGGACACATATTGTGGTATTGTAAGTTATGACACAGTGTAGCTTGGTAGATGAGTACTGCTTACATCTTCAAGGTGGCAAGTGTATAAAATACATTGCTCCAAAACGCTGATTATTACGGACCAGACAACACGATGTCAAAACAAAGAAAACTAAATAATCTTTACCATCGTATCTTATAGGCCTACTTGTAGACTGATGTATCGAGAAAATGGTACTAACAGGTCCTAAGGGAGAGAGAACACAAGAATCTGCATAATTATTATGTCCTTAACGTGTTGATGAAAATTGTAATTAGGGGGATGGAACGAAGTATGATGAGAGGAGTGCGACACGCAGTTTGCACAGCGAAGGAAAGAAGTTTGAGCCCCTTCAGTTAGGAAACCTTAAGTGAATGAAAGACTTGGTCAACGTAGTCGCAGATCGAATAATATTTAATAGTAACGGATAGGTATGTTTGTCCTCGTACACAGCTACGAAGGCTGTAGGAGAGTGGAGCTATATCTCCACTCATTCTTAATAACGTCGACAAAATAAGGAGGCAAACAGTTGTCTTCTTGTACTGTCGCTTTACCCAGTACACGTTGAATAAGAGGCCGAGTGGGCCAACAGGCGTCTGAATATTTTAGAGCAGTTTTTCCCAGACGTTTTTGCTCGCGGGCCCCTTTTGGCTTCGAAAAATAGTCACGGATAGTCACATACTTGTTCACGTAATATAGAGGTCCGGATGATAGGTGTCCAAAATTAAAAATTTATATCTGAGTACTGATTTTAGGTAAACACTAATAGACACCAGTGGCATACGTAATAATGCATTGCATGATTATTTTTTTTTTTCCAATGGCTCGACTGCCCCTTGTGGTCCTAGGCAGCCTCATTTTTCGAGGCTTCACGATCACACTCAGACACACCACACTCGGTAGGACTCTTCTGGACGAGGGACCAGCTCGTCGCAGAGACCTCTACCTGATAACACACAACACTAACAACAGACAGACATCCATGCCTTAGGCGGGATTTGAACCCATGATCCTAGTAAGCGAGCGGCCGCAGACCCACGCCTTAGACCGCGCGGCCACTGGGATCGGCACTGCATGATTATACCTTACTTAATCTGACTGTCGCTCGCTTCGTGGGTAAAGAGGGTTTTTTAGTTTTATATTGTAACGGCCATACGAAATAAACACATCGCCAATTAAAGAAGTTCCTCGATTATTTTTACCAAAACATTATTCCTTTAATTAAAACATAAGTAAACTTCAAAGTAGCCATTCCAGAAATGTATTGTAACGGCGGGATTGCGGGTGCGAGATTTCGGCCCGCTATCCCTGCCGTAATTTTGCTAGTTTTACACTCTGGCTGCGCTCGTGGTTTAGGTAACGTATGCTCCCCAACAGGGGGTTCTGGAAGAAGGTTCCGAGCGGTATATGAAGTTTGGTGCTCTGGTTTATTCTTTTGAGTTTAATTAAAGCACCGGTTAATGACAACGGACATCTGGACATTAGAAACATGCTGGTTAAAGTGTTCTGATCGTCGCCCTGCCTGGCGTGTACACACATAGTACGAATGTTAAACACTACACTGCTTTATTCTATAAGACTACAGACAATGGATTAATTAGCAAATAAAAGTGACTACTACTGAAATGAAGGTCTAGTCACTGCCAACTTTAGGCGGACACGGGAAATGCGTGCCTGTTCTAACCTTCCCCCCCATCCGGAATTTCCAGCACACCAAAATTAATACACAAATATCCCAAATTCCTGCCGTTGTTCACTTTTGGTGATTAATATGTGTAACAACGCTTACCTGGGGTAAGTAGAATCACAATTAATATATTGAACATCTCTTCTTAGTTTGTCCGGTCCGGTCAATCTCTCTCTCCCCGTGCATCACTCACAACCGCCACCATCAGAATGCCTCCAAATCTACAAATTTTCTCCTACTACAGCTATACAAACTTCCGGTCAGCAACCTAATGCAAACCAATTCCTTGTTGCCATGCGCTAAGTCAGCAGTCGCTAGGCCTTGCATCTTAGAACAAAACAAAACAAACAAAGTAACATCTACACTACAGTATCTACGGATCCCCTGGGGACTGGTCGCGGATCCCTTGGGAACCGCGCAGCACACTTTGGGAACCACTGCTTTAGAGAATAGAACAAATTCTTGCCTCTGTCTTAATCAAAACATAATTTCTCTGTTGTCAGTCCCTTAGTTTAGTCACTATACTGACAGCGGTCTCCCGGTTCCTTGTAGTAAAAAGTATCTTTAAGGAATTAGGGCGTGACGACGTGACTGGCCTTGGATAGAGCACAGTAGTGACTTCTTTTGAAAAAAATAATGGGATTTTGGTTACAAAACGGTGGATAAACCCCTTATCCACTATCAGCTTCTGAGGATGGAATTTGCTTTATGACTTTAGTTAGTTGGGAGTTGCATGAATTAACAAAAGAAGATTCAAGTCTTCTTGGCTAATACGCGGTGCCTAGGGTAAAAAGGTACTCAAGTTTCGAAAGGCCCTATTTTCTTCGAAGGGTGTACAAACAAGGAAGAGAGAAGTACTATCCTTATACCTGATTGAGGTACCTTAAAGGGTTTTTTTTTTCAATAATGGGCCATGAGTGCGTCATTAAACACAGCCTAAACAGTTTGAAACGTGTCACCTAAACAGAAGCATAAACAGACTTTGAGGACAAAATGGTAACACTTGTTAGTGTCTCTATAGAGCGGCAGGCTTCGCTGCTCCTACATCTCTTCGGAAGGCAGCGGAACACATAGAGAAGATCAAGCAAACTGTCGAGGAGCGACACGCACTCTACGGAGCCAGAACACCACAGAGAAGATTAAAATCGCGGAATAGCTTCCTCGGAACAGTGCAAGTTGAACCACCTGAAGACTTCCCCCTTACCCAGATTTGCCCTGGTAGCCACCTCCTTGATTTCAATACTTGGAAATCTCTTAACCGCCTTAGAACAGGGGTGGCACCAGTAAAAACAAATATGGTGAAATGGGGCAAAACAAACTCCGACGACCTGTATTGTGGCTGTGGAGAGGTACAAGATATGGGACATCTCCTATCATGCAGGGACTGCCCCCAGAAATGCACCCTCGAGGATTTATGGCTTGCAAATAAAAAAGGATTTGACGTAGCCCAATACTGGGCAAAAAATCTTTAATTTAATGGTCCGGACACGATAAAGAAAAAAAGAAGACTTGTTAGTGTTAATGCAAGTAGTGCATGTCGTTACTAGTGTGTTTTAAGAATGTAACATAAACCACTGGTACGATTTAAACTCTCTGATTACCAGCGCTATCCGCAAGTCAGTATTTCCTGACAATTCTACTTATTTACTTTTCTTTAAAAATCGTTCTATAATGCTGCCACTTTATTGTGATAATTGCTATAGAAAATATTTTATTTTTTTCTCTATTCACTATACGCTTCAGTGGGTTAAATTACAGAAAGAACTTAATGGTACTTCATTGGCCAAATTAAATTACTTCAGGGTTGTCAACTTTTAATCTGGAACTTTTTTCAGTATTGTATAAAATATGATTCATTAGTTAAATTATACCTTTTTAGACCCACATAGCCATTCTATGAAGAATATTGTGGAAGGGTGGTGGATTTTCAAAAGCAATTAATTACTGCACGATGCTATGCCGTTTGGGTGGGCAAGTTGTATTGATACGCTCTGGGTAAGTGCTCCAAGCTGGTGATGTAAATAAACATGTTCCTCCCTCAAGTCGGATATTCAATGAAAATCCCCTGACTATGTATTGAAACACAAGTCTTTTCTTTTCAGACTACAGTACTACATAAAACCTGGCCTTACCCCCTCATGCTTATATTTGCCGGGTATTCTTCATCCCAGCTACTTCAAATTCTATGTACTTCCACTGAGGGCAAAACTTAATGAATGGCACACACGAAGGGGAGAATGATCTTTGTTCACATAAGAATACTTTCTGTGTGAACAGGTCGGATACTAATATTTACATAGGAAAGGTAACGTAAGACATTCATTCTTTTGCTTTGTGTAGAAACTGAAAACCGAGGCTGTAAGTAGTTGAAATATACAAGAAAAGGAGCTCATCCATTTTACATCTAGATAAGAATCATGGTAAAGCTAGATTAATGAGCGTAGATGTCGTATAGGAGACGTGAAGTTAACCTCAGCGCATTCTAAGACTTCGATGAGACGAAATCTTCAGTTTCCATCGATTTACACCAAAATAAAAATTTCAAGCTACCCAGTATGTGTAAAACGCGGCCGGTCTGAATGTGTTGAAGAACAGAAAAATTCTCTAGAGATGTGGAAATCAAATCCCAGTCCTCCAGTATGCAGCCAGCTACTTGCCAGCCACTTTACAGAACTGATAAAATCCAGCACATAATTTTGGCCGTGCTATGGAACCGGGGATTAGCTCCTGGCCTCTCACGGCGGAAAACCGCATTTGATCCCAGTCCAGTACATTTGAGTTTGTGGTGGACAGAGTGACACGTGGACAGGTTTCTTTCCGAGTACTCCGGTTCGCGCGTGTCAACATCACTCCAGCAGTACTCCATAAATATCCGTAATTCTATTACCAACGCTGCATGTTCTACGCAATTGATAGCGTCTTTAAATAACTCATACAAAATGTCATAATACTTTACTTGATGGAATATATTCAGAACGTTGTACAAAGTCTTAAGCCCACATTCCTTTTTTTTAAAGAAAGGAAGAAAGAAAGAAATTACTGCTAATTAATATAGTCTTATTCCGACAAATGTACACTTGTACATTTGTCGGAATAACTATAAACAATAAAAATGTACGGTGAAAATAACATAAAGTTTATTGTTAAGTCACTACCATGTTTTCTTTGTGTGTGATTATTTGTGTCTCCCGCATTCCAAATTGGAGAACAACTGGCTGATTTCAAGACATTTTTAACGAATATTGTGCATTTGATACAATTCAACATAATACCGGTAAACAGGATAGCTCAGTAGGTGTAAGGACTAGAATTCGGCTGCAAAATCGAGAAGTAGTTGTTCGATTCCCAACAGCGACAAGAGATGTCCTTGTCCAAAGCGCCCAGACCGCTTCTTCCTGTGTAAAGCGGTTATAGTGTGAAGCTAGTCACTTTCCTCCATCTAGTACAAAGGCTAAAAATTGATGGAACTATGCTTTCAGGAATGCACTGAGACAACTTAACCTCATAATTCTCAGTTGCCTAATATCAGGAAAAACATGGCGTAAACTCAGATTTGAAACGGGGGGGGGGGGGGAAACGAAAGTATTATCACTTACTGTAGGCTCCTTGAATGACGTATTGTAATAGAGGTCAGAAGAATGCGCAACTTTATTTGCTGTAACATTAGTAGAATATTAACAAATATGGCAGTCATGCGAAAGAGTTCGGTACGTGTTTGCACACAGGCACCTGAACTTTCTTACTAAGGTAGATCATGCACACATTTACACCACGTATAAAATGTTATGTGTAAGTCAATAATTACAGCAGTTCGATGTTGCGGTTTTATCCAGCAACATAATGTAGCTAGGTCGTATAAAGGGGTTGTATTATTTCTGCAAGAAAATAGAACAGAAATCGGCAATATGGTAACTAGGCCTTGAAATGTATGCAGTATGAAGAATTCTTCCTGACTTATGCTGGGAGTTCTTTGTCTTTGTTGCTTTTGTTCTCGAAAGAATGGAGTCCCTTCTTGAGAAGCATTTAACTTGCGTGCTTATCTGTACAGTGTTATCTAGATGTTAATGTTACGTCACCGGACACTTCCCAGTCACTTGATCACTGATGTCAGCAGCACAAACATGGCGCGTATGTAAACGTGTCAGGTGGACACAAAAAACGGCATTCAAATTTGAATCATAAAGTTATTTATGACGATGTGTTGCAGGTTTTTATGGCGGCTGTTGTACAATTGATTTTTTTTAGAGAGGAGGTTACTGTACACAAAATATTAAAGGTTTTGTTCTGACGTTTCGGAGGAACACACCAGGACTATATCTTTCTGTTTGCCACAGCGTCCACACCGGTTCTAGTCCCAACCAGCCTCCTAACTAACACGCAATTTGGACATTTCTCCATGATAAAGCAGTCGAAGCAAGAAGCAGGCCACTTAGAACAAAAATTAAAAATACATTCTAACTCTGTTAAACGTCATGAAAGGGACTGAATATTTGGTGTCGTTATAAACGAGTGTTGTTATAACCGAGGAATATAATGTTTTGGTTAACAGTGAGTGAATTAATTGTACCACAAAACATCTGACGTTATAAGCGAGGTGTCGCATAAACCGATGTCGTTATAACCGGTTGACCTGTATGTGGAGTTAAACTTCGACTTCCGTTATGCCTTAAAACATGGTGCTTAGTACGGGAACATGTTTAGTGTCCATATACAGCTGATTACAGCCTTCACTGTGGTGTCACTTTACGTCTGTTGAATTAGAAGTTAGATTGTAGTGAAGTGACAATATATGTATATATATCTACATTTTAACATCCTTTTAAAACCACAAAAGTGACACTAAAAACAATAGTGAGGGTGAGGACGGTATATTTGTAAAGGGTACAATTATTAGAAAGTGTTTTTTGGAAAGCATTTGTTCACATAATAAGTGGTGAAAGTCTAGCGAGACATGGTGATGACTGTACTCCTCAACAGAGGACCAATATGTGTACGTGTTTTTAAAAACTAGCAGTTGTGACACCCCCTGAAGATGGCTTATCGATAAGCCGAAACATATGTAGGAGTTTTTTATCTAAATTTTTAAAGAATATTTTAGTGTTCTTTAAATAAATAAGTGCATTTGGTTGGTGTAAAACAGTATTAATGTTCAAAAATGCACGGTAATATTAAAATAAAGTCCCTTCAACAATATTTCCATCTTGGCCTTTGAATGTTAAGATAAGGATGTTTTATTTCAAAAGGAGACGAATTTTCAAGATCCGCACAAAAGTATGAGACATACTTATCTGATCAAAGTCTTGTAGACAGAAGGTACGTATGAGAGGTGACAAGAAACTGGAGCGAAACTTGAGAAGCAGCTGAAAGAGTAGCTATAGAAGTAAGGGGACTGTTGAGATGATGTTGACTAAGTAAATACACCATCTCATTTCCCATGTGTCTGGATGAATGAGTAGGACATTTGCAATTAGGAAGGCCCTTTAATTTGCTGACTTTCTGTCGCTTACAGCTGATTACAGACCCACTGTAGATCACCACGTGTACAAGACGTATACAAGTGCTACACGCGGAAGTGAATATGATCAGAACTGTATATCTTACAGTGAGCTACGTTTGTACATTTATTGTTCTCACACTACAGTATTATTGGTCTGGAACTTCAAGATTACGTCTCTCATATATGTTAACTGTAGTAGAACAAGATTATCATAAATTGAAGATGGAGGCAATAAGGTCCTCCAAAAAATCCATAAATATTTCCAATCGACATGGCGTCAATCAAAACGACCTGAATCTTCATAAGCACCGCGTAGGTTTCACATGATTATTTATTTATAATTTATTTAACGATGCTGGTAATATCTCAGACTAAACCCTACAGCACTGGATTTTAAGATTAATAACTAAATAATGAATTGAACAAAACATAGAAGGAAGCGGCCGTGGGCTTATTTAAAGTATATATATTAAGGACAAAGGGTAAGAATAAATAAAACCTCAGAGAGGACTCACTATCTGAGAGCCAAGATTGAAACCTGAACCTCCCGAACACAAAGGACGGCCACGGCGCCCAAGTTTTTTTTATAACTGTTTGATTAACGACGCTCTCAATTACTAAGATTATGCAGTGTCAGTGATAGATGACTGAATGAGAGAAGCGTTGCTGGAAAAACACTGACAGGGAAACCGATGTACTCGGAGAACATCCTCAATCAGTGCCAATTTGTCCACCACAAATCCCACGTGGACTAGTCTTGGATTAGATGCAGATTTTCACGGTGAGAAATGGCGACTAAATCCCTGAGCCATCACACAGCTAAGTCCGGTTCCTCTCATACCCAAATTCCTAGGTAAACATGTAATACACCATACGGGCACTAAATATGTAAACTACTGCATGTCCTATAATTGTCCGTATACACAGCATGTAATGTCACACCATATAATATCACACATAGTAATGTCACACCATATAACAATGCCTAATGTCACACCATATAACATGCAATGTCACCCCATATAACATGTAATGTCACACCATATAACAGATTGACGGCGTTAAGAAGAACGTAGACTCGAGCCGGAAGAAGTACAAGAAAAACAAGTACCTGGATACAATTATGAAATGAGCTTCATGATTTATCATGAGGTTTCAAGCTCTCATAGTACGTGTTACTGAAATTGTAGTCTTCTGGGATATTACGTGGTGCGGGTTTACCAAACATGTGACCATACAAAGTGCCAGAACCTAGAGAATGATCATTCATAATTTGTAGTCTGCACCAAATATTATTCGGATGACAAAACCAAGGAGGATATGGTAGAAGTGACCAATGGCAGGCTTGGTGATGCGGAAAGAGATTACAAGATTTCTATCAGAGATCTAGGTGCAGATTTGGATCTGAAAGAGCTATGTTATAAGTAGGTCGAGTAGACTCACGTGGTTCCGGATACGTCCTGTAAACCTCTTTTGTAAAAGGCAATATTAGTGTTCACCTTTGTTTAAAAGAAGTTCATAGCGTACTCCTAGACAGCTGTTTCGCTTAGTGCATACTGTAAACGTACCAATTTAGTATGGTGAGCTTGGAATTTTTTACACCGGTGTTGCTGAATATTCAAGTTTTCTGTAATATGACGCTGTGTCTTTGCTGAGTTGCACTCGATGTTCCGACAGAGGGGTTGCCTTTACCTTTGGATCAAGCCGTCGAAGAAACATAGTCCTACAGGGAGATCTAGATTTATTAATCAGAGTACAGAGATGCAGGTAATAAAGGGGTGAAATTACAGATTATGTGATGAGCCAAAATGGGTGGTAGTGATCTGCACTGGGCGCCGCCTTTCCAAGTTGTAAATATTTTTAATAAAGTTGGTTTTTGTAAAGGGAAAAATATTTTATGTTTTGCTGTTGATAAAATTTTCAAAAAATAAAATAAAGAGCGTTAGTAAAATATAGATAAATAGTTGTGTGCTTCCGCATGAAAGTGTCATAGATTTTAACAATATGAAGAATAGAAAGAGAGACTAAATAACGGGAAATAGTGGTAGAAGAAAAAGAAGAAGAAGAAATGTGGCAGTGAGAGGCACTACAATTGTTATTACAGAAAAAAAAAAATATTTAAAGGCTTGGAAAATTTCCAAGCAGTGACCTCTCGTCCTTTACTTGTGGTAGGTTGAAGTCAAGGTAGAGCTTTAGGTATTTCAGAAGATAAGACGATGGGAAGAATACAATTAACGTAAATTATTTTGAAAGGATCCGTTTATTCTTCAGGGTAAACATTCGGCCTCTCCATTATGAAGATCCACGGGCTATCCAATACAAGGATATAATGGATATTTATTGTGGGCTTCATATGAAACAAACATATAAGTTCGGCGCCAAAAACTCAGAAATTATTAATTGTTTAATATAGTGGTGCTCATAGTTACCACTGAATTTAAAGTTTTAATTACATCACACTTAGTATCACACGTTAAGCTCACGTATTGCTAAGGACACCTTATTCCAGGGGAGACATAATTACCGAAAAAGATTAAGCTTTTCAGAGAGAAAATTGTTGACACGAATTACGATTCTAATTACCGGCTCCCTTGTAAGAAGAGATACCTTGCTGTTCTGCTTTATGCTTCAAATAAACCTGTAAACGAAGAAGACGATAAAGATGTGTTGAAATTCTGGAAGGGTAGAACTTCATTATTAATTTAAGTGATGTAGGCGTTATCAGATACTTTCTGGTGTTAAAAATGTGTAGAGGTATTCATCAAAAGCTTGGAGCTAATTGCAAGTAAGCAAATGGGAGGGGGTGAACAGTGAAGAATCTCCTTCTGATGACAGTGACGAAGAGAACTCTAGGGGACTCCTATTTCACCTTGCTTCCACAACAGCAACAACACAGCAACAACAGATTTAGAGTCATGAATACCTCCTGCAGGTTTAGAAAATCCACTTTTAAACAAAAAAAAAATGTTGATTAACTGCGCTCCAATTATATCTATTTAATATTTAAAGATTATGTAACTCTTTCAGGCATGGCATTTATCTACGCATATAACCTCATTAAGTCTGGAAATGTCATTATTTGTAAGGGCTATATATAAATTATTTATGAGAACTGCTCGCAAATTGCACTTTAGTATGTGATAACTTTTATTTTAACCAACATATGCACTACAATTTTGTCGTAATATATACACCTACATATGTTTCGACTACTTATTAGTCATGGATGTGTATCGTTAATACTTAGATCCTGATGATGACTAAAAGTATCAACATTAGTGTATGCGACAAAATTGAGTGATTGGTTAAAATAAAAGTTATCACATAAGACAGAATGCACGGTGAATGTAATGTGAAATTTTGCACTGTAGTAAGTATTTTTAATTATTTAATATTTAATATCCATTACCCTATGTAGCTTAGTTAATCTAAATAATGTATATACGTTAGATAAGCTTATGTATATGGAAGGCTTATGTAGCAACACGACATGTCACATGATTTCAATTTTTTATGAAAATTTACATAATTTTCATTAGATTCTGTAAATCACAATAATATATTAACACAAATATTATATATAACGCTCTTCATCAATTATGTATTCACCTGAGTTCAAAGTAAGTTTATCTTAAGCGTGTAGTTAAAATTGCGGCTTCTCATGCTAATGCAGTAAGCCATTCATATACATACACAACACACATACCCACATTCATATGTGTATAATATACATACAGGGTGATTCAGGAGGAAAAGTGATATTATTCGTCATCGTCAGAAAATAGTTCGTACGGACATGCGTCTTCTTCTGAAAGTTACCGAGATAGAGCTGTTTGTATCTGGCGAGCACTCTTCGTTAGAGTTTTGTTTGTGCGGTTGGATGAAGAGCGAAGTGTACAAAAGTAAGGTGGACGGACACACGAGACGAATTGCTCTCTGGCATTTGGACGCTGCTGCCAGCACAAAGAAACGTGCATCTCAGCTCAGACGAACAACAGGCGATCTTCGCACACGAGTTACAGAAGTGCACGGAGGTTGACGGGGGGATTTTCGAGCATTTACTGTGAAATGTAACAAATTTGTCATTTAAACATAAAATTAAAATTAAATTAACAGTAAGTAATTCCTCCTTATTTATTATCATTCACGAACTTTTTGTATTTGTAGTTCCAACAGCTCTATCTCAGTAACCATTCAGAAGTAGACACATGTTCGTAAAAACTTTTTTCTCAAATAACCGATACTATCACCTCCCAAAATATTGACCTTTCCCCCTGAATCACCCTGTATATACCATATATTTCTTAGATTAACTTTATGCTACAGACAGCAAAGAAAATCAAATATTAAAGAAATGATTAAGAATAATGACAGTACAATAAATCAGTAAATTTATTTTATACTTCACATAAGATACACTAGGTCTCCGTTGTCAATGCCAATTATTTAATTATTTTTCAGGCTATAATCGCTGTTTGTTTTGAGAGTCACTTGATACACATACGTAAGATGTGTCTCAAGATGTAGAGTTTCTTAATCTTAAGGACAGTGGGCGCACATAAGTATTTACAACGTTCAATTAAAGGGTTAAACGTATTGTCAGTGTCTGTGATTACGTAATTTTCCTTAACGCGGGGTTGGGAAGTTCTGACAACTGCAGGCCGGGCAGCATCATTGGTCGAAATGCAGCCAAAATTTCGTCTTCTCTATGACACACTGTCCTGGGATAAAAATAACTCCCTCTATAACGGCCATTTGTTAGAACGAGAAATACACAATAAATTAGAAAGGATGTGGAAGGAAGCTATCCTAACCTAATTTGCGGTATTACACCAGCATTCGTATCCAGAAAATGAAGAATACTACAATAAACCTCACGCATAACAGCCTGTTTCCGGGACGGGATTTTGACCCGAAACGTATTGACTATAAAGCATGTGAGCTAAAAGCTCCATAGCAACTATCGGTGTAACTGCATTGAATACTGTGTGGTGTATAAGATGTATATTTCATACACATTTCCTGTTTTCGCTGACGGCTAACGCCTAGATTTGTGGTGCTCTTCGTAAATAGAATTCTGAAAGAGTACACTAGTTAAATTTCCTTCCGTATTTCTATCTTTTCGCATGTAATAAAACCAAATTATAACGGGTTTCCATTAATTCTGTTCTCTGTAGTGGTTATAAAATGAATTTTCTAAATCATAAATTATTAATTTTGGTTTAGATTGGATTTAAGAGCTACTTCTAATTAAAAAATATACCCCACATATCTTCCTAGTCTTTCTACGAATCCCAATGAAGCCTGAAATATGATAATTGCATTAAGGAAATAATATTAATAAGGTCCGTGTTACGGCGTGGGAAAACCTGTTACAATTTTGCATTCGCAGCCAAATCTGGCTGCTGTCTAAGTGGCAAAGCAAACTTTGTGTAGATGGTTTGCGCTGAGGTGCGCAAACTACAGCAGTTAAGCGTCTAAATAGCTAGCTAACTAACTAAACTAACTAACTAACCGAACTACTAACTAACCAACCAACCTAACTAACCAACCAAACAACCAACTAACTAACTATATGGAGCAAAGTTCTTCTTGAGAAGTTAATAATTTCTCAGATAGTCATAAAATTCCCCTCATTAGCCTATGTGAAAATTTTATGTTCATTACCGTGTTCCCAGCAGGCGCCACTCATCCCTAACCCAAGCCAGATCAGTCCTGTCCACGCCCTCCAGCATTTTCTTTGAAAATCCATTTTATTAACACCCTTCCATCTACGTCTAGGTCTTCCAAGTGGATTCCTTCCCTCAGGTTTATCCACCAAAACGCTCTATGTACTTGTCTTCAAAGGTGCCACATGTCCAGCCCAACACAGTCATATTCATTCGATCACCCAAAACAATAGAAAACACTTATTAACCAACAATTGCACTATTAAAGTTTATTATCACTTAAAATTACCCTGCATATGTTTCGGTCATCAGGTGACCATCATCAGGGGCATTCACACGTACATGCGTACACTTCACCGCGCTGTCCACTTTTTATAACGATGTTATAAGTGGACAGCGCAGTGAAGTGTACGCATGTACATGTGAATGCCCCTGATGATGGTCACCTGATGACCGAAACATATGTAGGGTAATTTTAAGTGATAATAAACTTTAATAGTGCAATTGTTGGTTGATAAGTGTTTTCTATTACCATAATGCACGGTGAACAAAAAGTTAAGTTAAAACCCAAAACAATATTTGATGAGTAATATAGCTCATGAGGCAATTTATTATAAAGTTGCTTCCCTCTTAAGCCCAAATATGTCCCTCAGTAACCTACGCTAAAACACCCTCAGCCTAGGCGGAACGCAGCGTCTCTGCTTGCTGTTCCCCGTTTCATTCATTGTAAAGCACTGCTGCTCTACTTGCAGGAAAGCAGCTACGGCATGTTGCGCTATCGTTCCTCTGTCGAACACTGCAGCCTTCAAGCCTTGTACTGAATAGTCGTAAACCCCGTGTCACGCGCTCTCTACATTCATTTTACCTGTAAGTCACAGCTGTTCTTGCTTTGTGAAGTGACAAAAGATGCAACAGTCTAAATTAACTTCATACTATTCATACCGTGCATTGTCATTTGAACACACAACATTTGACCAACAGATGCACTCTTATTATACGTTTTTGTATTTACAATGATTTTAAGAAATTGTCCCTGATGATGGTCCCAAGAAGGGATTGAAACATGTCGGACTGATTCACAGCGACTCTATTGTAAATACGAAAACGTATAATAAGAGTGCATCTGTTGGTCAAGTTTTGTGTGTCTAAATCAAATTAATCGAATTATCTAGCATTGAAGCAGCCAAGAAGTACTAGTTATGCACAAGGTGCAACTTCTTCAGCTGTAGTTATAGCGCTCATTACTAAGTCACCTTAGCTATCCATGTCTGCTGTTTATAATCCGGTACTTTTCTTTCAAAGACGCTTTATGCAAATGCACTCTTTAGGTCCAAAATACTTATTTAGTAATTTAATTGTGATTATATTGGGGTTGGTACATGAGTTTCATTCTTATTGTCATATTGAGATTTTCAAGGCAGGTCAGAAAGCCCCCCCTCCCCCCCGCTACCTCTCTAGATGTCGAAAGTTTGCAATTTGCAAAACAAAACCCATCGAACCTAACACGGAAAACGAGAAGCACAGGTGGAGAAAGTATCTGTAATAAATAACGTCAGATGAGAACCAATGATTACATATATAAAAATTAAAAAATATTGCAAAATAAATTTCAAATGGGAATAACCAGTACTCACAATTCTTCTGTCGGAACACAAACACAAGAATAAAAATGCCCCACTTGACATCAATATAATAGCGAGAAATGAATTTAGAAAGAATCCACAGGCTTTACAAACATAAAATGAAATAAAGTCCCTTGCTCAAGAGAATGCAGTTAACCTGAACAGCATCGGTACATTCTCTTAACACTCACGACAACGGTCGGGGAACACATATAGATCCTGCCAAATACATGAATCTTTATCACTGCATGACCTTCTTTCCAGTTGTCGCCGTTTGTTCAGCTTTTATTTTATGACACGCCTGAAGTCAAATTTATGTACAGCCCTAACGATATAGGACACTACAGAAAATATCTCTATTATCGCACATCCAAAAAACACGACTGCACTGCAGTCCAATGTAGTGTTAACTGGAATATATTGGTTACTGGTCACAAACAAGGGAGACTCGGCTTTCCGCAGGACGAACAACTGCCAATGTCAACTGCAAACTCCTCAATAAGTATCAGTACTTGCGTGAGTGGAGTCCCGTAACACTCGCGACAGTATTCGGGGGCAATCCTACAGATCCTGCAACAATCACAAGTCTGTATCACTGCATGATCTTCTTTTCACTAGTCGCCATTTGTTAGGTGTTTTGTTTATAACAAGCCTAAAGTCAAATTTATGTACAGCTCTAACCACATAGAATACTACACAAAATAACTATTATCTCACATAAAAGAAACGTGATTGCACTTTAGCCCATTTTATTTTTTAACTAGCATACATCGGTTACTGCACACAAAAAAGGACGTGTCGGGTTTTCCCAGCGCAAAAAACTACCAAGGTCAACTTAAAGCTCCTCAGTCGGTATCAGTACTTGCATGATGCCGCAAACTCGAGAAACCAAAGGCAGAAATTCAGATTAAACTGAACCACGCTCACCACGTTCAAGGACCCCGGTACACAAGCCTATCCTAGCCAAGCAGTAATAGGATACCTCCTCCGACTCTCAAATGTAGAAACAAGTTGCTAAGTCAAAGGCTGTATACGGAGTGATTACAAGAAGCAGACACAAGCAATAAGAAAGGGTAAGTTAGGGTGGGGGAAAGCAAGGAAAGGTGGCAGACAGCGTCATAGTCAGGTGGTCGCTAGCCTCAAAGTGCCGTAACACTGCACAACGTTATGGATTAGGTTGTGGTCTTCTGTTAGGGCGCCGTGTAGTCTGGCAGTGTCGCACCAAACGGGGGGCTGCAGCCCTGCAGTCCCCCAAAATCGAAATTAAAAAAAAACACAGATATTGTAGACACGATGATATCAAATGTTTTACGTGATTTAACCTTCAGTCCAAATCAGCCACTGAAATGGGCTGATGAGTACCTTAGAATTTTTAAAAAAGAAAATAAAGAACTTAAGATGTCTTAGATAATTTAAAAAACCGAGAGGACTAGATCTTGTGATTTAGATAAGGTGAGTGAGTCATGGAACACGCAGTTATATTTGTATGTGTTTAAATGCATTTGCCAACATTTCTACGTAAGTTATATTTATGGTATGCTTTGTATAACGTAATTTGTAAAATAAAACAAATTACATATAGCTTCAGGATCAGCCCCTCCCCCAATAAATATTTCTGATTGCGCACCTGTAGTCTGGTAATATTTTGAACTTGGAAGTGCTATATCGCTTATACATTTTATGTTCTTTAAACATATTTGGACATAAAAGTGTATAGAGCACTTAAGATATTCAACTTGTACCATGTGTAAATTTCAGCTACGCTAATCAAAATGATTATAAGATCAACCACACTTACGGGCATTCGAGTCGATTCAGGCAGATGACAGCACATGCTTAGCCTCTTATCGTGTTCTTTATGACATGTACAAAACATCCATTATTCCAAACGTCAGATAAAGCACTCCCAAAATATTTAACATCGCTCTTCATACAGAAACACATTTATTGTCTAAGTTGTTCAGGCGCAGCACATACTAGCCTACGTATTATACAGAATGATCGAAAAGTCGCGCAACACAAAGTTTAAAAAATTTAAAAATTAAATAATATCTCAATACATTTAAATTTTTATTCTACAGTTTAACTTAAACTTACAGTTTTACAATAAATGCTGGAAACGTCCTCCATGCTCAGCAATGCAGGCATCTCTTCGTCATGTTACTGGCAGCTTTATGTAGAATCTTTATTGTAATATTCAAAATAGAGATTTGGATGTTTTTTTTTTAGTTAATCAAGTGAATGTGGGTTGTTTTTGTACACATTTTCCTTTAAATAACCCTACAACAAAGGATTGAGATTGAGCACAGTGTTCAACAATATAAACACGCTTGTGAAAATACATGGTGGTAGACGCGACGTTTTAAAGTCACTGCTGAGATGGCGTCAGGTCACGTGGCCTGCGCTTGTCCTTACGCAGCTTCTACACAGTCATACCAACATATTCATCCAACAATTCAACTTTATCGCTCTCATTCCTAGCTAGTACTAAATATCAAACTGGGTTGCGCTACTTTTCGATCACTCTGTATAGGAACTTCAATATATTTCTGGGCATGTAAGGCTAAATATTAAACTAATATAACTTTGCACTGAAAAGAAGTTACAGTGATTCATATGATATTCCTGTAGATCTATAATTGTGTTATGTCTAATAGTCCTATATCCTCTTTTCTCGTGACGTGTAATAACATGACAACTTGCGCCTCTGAAAGCATTGTCAAGGCTTCCTCTTTAGTCCTTTTATGTAGCATATAATCGATTAACCACGCATTGTTACAGGTAGACATTAGACAGGCGTCATGCGTAAAGGAAACGCATGTTCTTAAAGTCAAAACATATCTTTACCACAGGCCCCTTCAAGCCGAAACTCGTGGGAAGCATGTTGCTCGTGTACGTTGCTCGAAGAGACATCTGAAATGAGGAAACGTCTTTAATGCTTTCCCTGACAAAGGTGAGAGAGAACGACGAAAGAATTTTGAAAACGTGATTTGTACATTTACGGAGACATACATTATACCTATTACTAATTCTTTTATAAAAAGTTATTGAAAATAGCGACAATTTAACCTATGTTGTAAATCGAATTTTTATAATTTTTATATTATTATTAATATAATTTATTGCCATGATGTATGGGAAATAAACAGTTAAAATATTACATATAGGTTAATTACAATTGCAGGATGCTTATTCATTCTTCATTCTGTTTATTGAATTTTATGTTGACCACGTGCAGAGTAAATTTTGTCAAAATCATCCACACCACTTGAAACGTTGAACAGGCCAGCTTTACTTTTGATTAACGTGTGTTTATCCTCTTTTATTTTCATGATTGTGATTGCTGAAAGCCACAATTTTCTTACGTTCTAACCTAGTATAAAATATATAATAGTATATTCCTCATTCAGATAATCGGTATTTCTGCAGTGAAATAGAATGTTTGACTCCTAGTTTAATTAACGAGACACGAAGTCTTATTTGAGTAGTACGTAAGGGTGAAAATTTGGGAGGTGGTTATTTTGTCTTTGAAGGTAGCTTTTCAAAATCCGCCTCACATGGCTGGAGATAATAATGAAATACATTTCTGAAGGGTCGGTAGCGCTACAGAGTGTCGAATTAAATACCTCTAAATTCAAGTCTAGCGATCTTCCTCAGTGAACAGATAAGGGTGGGGGTGGAAATAGCCTTAGAATATCGACTGAGGGTACATTGTGAACTGAGTAACCTACCTCGAGTATAAGAGCTTAATCGTTTTCTTAGATTCAAGTTGCTAACATGAAGTCTGGGTATTTTGATATTATTCATTCCGTACATTATTCTTACAATCACATTCACCAACAAATGCACACAATTGTATTACAAAATGTAGTTCAGTTTTAAATAACTCCTACATATTTCGGCGCCGAGGGGCCATCTTCAGGAAGTTTCAAATATAGAGGAGTACAAGCATGCACTGCACATAATGTAAACAGACACTGGAATTTGGCCTAGAACTCCTCAGATTTATGGTAAACGTAAGGTCAGTAACGCTGTAATTTTATACTTACCATTTTAAAAATTCATAAATTTAATATTTTAAAAGTATCTTAATACTTGGTACTGTACTTCTCAGATTGATGTAATGGTGCTAGTACTTTGTATTTGAAACTCCCTGAGGATGACACCTCGACGCCGAAATATGTAGGAGGTATGTAAAACAGAACTACATTTTGTAATAAAATTGTGTGCATTTGTTCATGAATGTGATTGATTCTGGGTGTTTTTGCATATGAATTAATAAAATAATTTATCAACTAAGTAAATTTAAAAAATAAATGTGTCCTTGTGTTTAATAAACATCTCTCCATGAAGACATGGCGATGGAGTTAACGAGTTCTTACGTCAACACTCGGTGAGATGAATAGTCAGTTTCAGTCCCTGGCCACATTACTCCAGGGAAAGAGATGCCGGTATCCGTTCAGAGGATGGGTGGACCCCAAAATCAATTCGAACACTTTGGAAATCGAAATCATTGATCATCAAGTCAGTGTCCTAATCACTATGCTAACTGAGCTAACATCTATCAACTACAAAATTTGTATGGCCGAAAATGACTCATTGTTACTGAAACGACGGATGATGAAACTGAAAATACCTTACAAAGAGGCACTGTGCAATCGTATAAATAGTCAGAGTTAGTACAGACGATCCAACTTGGGATCCGAACCCGTGACCTATATGCAGACTGAGTGATATCTAGTGCACTGCAACATTCGTCTCGACACTGTCACAAGCGTCGAGACGCATCCAGGGATGTTGAGACAAGCCAGTAGACCGCTTGTTATTGTTTCCTCTACAAACACACATCTCGAGGCTAAGTGTTCCCCATTCTGTGTAAGACAGTAAAAGCCGCTGGATTCTGGAGATTGCTTGATGGACCCGTTTCCTTGTTGTGACGTCACTTAAGACACTTTTTGTTAACTGTTCGCTAATATGATGAGCGTTTCAGTGCCTACGATTTGAGGCTTTATAATATACCGTGTGATGTAGGACGCCAGTTCGCGTTTAGCGGCTATGGGTAAAGGCAAAGTTAAACCTAGAACAGGCCATGAAGGCCCAGAGGGGGAGCAAACGTATAGTCTTCTATTTCTTTAACCTCGGCAATAGATCAGGGTGGGTGGTCAACTCCACGCCCCGGCCGCTTTACCCCCGAGAAAGAGACCCGGTGCCCATTTTGTAGTAAGCTGGGTGGGCCCCTCAGGGCCGGTCTTGATGGCGCGCGAAATCTCGACGTATAGCTCTACTCTTTCTTTAACCTCGGCACTAGATGTGGTGGGGTGGTCAACTCCACGCCCCGGCCACTTTACTCCCGGAAAAGAGATCCCGCTCCCATTGTACAGGAGGCTGTGTGGGCACCCCAGATCCGGTCTGGAGGGGTGCGGAAAACTCGCCCCAACTGGGATTTGAGTACCGGACCGTCCAGCCCGTAGCGAGTTATAGCGGTATAGCGATTCGCTTCGGGTTACGGCTATGGTGCTTTAAAGATTTAGCCTATAAGTTTGTCTCTAAGTTACGCCTGCACCTGCTATCAAGAAGAGCAGTCGATTATTGTTATTATTATTATTATTCGGCTTATTCGCTTATCTTTTTTCTTGTTTTTCATGTTATTAGCACTTTAAAGGGCAGTGGTTAAGATATGTAGCGTCACGTTTTTGGCTGTGGAATACTCTGCATTTTCCCCAAAGAGTGTATTAATATGTTCATCACAACAAACAACGTTTATATCCCTGAGCATCATTCACTCATTGGTTCTTATAAGAGATGCAGTGTTCTCTGTGAGGTAGGACCTAAATTTTTATATATTTAGATATATATAAAATTTAGATTAAATTTAGTGGTCAAATAGGCCGTGCCATGGCTCACGCGGTTGGTATCAGGCCTGTTTCCGCGGGGTCCCGGTTTCGATCCCGGAATATTCCATGTGAGATTTATGGTGGACGAAGTAACTCAGGTAGAGATTTCTCTCACATGACTTCGGTATTCCCCTGTCACTATCATTCCATCCAACGCTCCACACTCACCTTTATCTACATGTTGCCCACACCAGAAGGACAAATGTGAGAAGCCAGGGAAACCACCAAAAAAGCAAAGCCTGTTTTCGGAAATCGGGAAGAATTGGATAGAAAAGTACTGTCACTTTTCTTAGTCTTCAGATGACAGATCTTCTTTGACTCCTCCTATGCTATGTTTCGTACGTGGCTACAAATGGATACCAGCCATACCCACTTCTATTAAAACTGGAGGTGCCTCATTCATACAGAGACACACAATACAATTCAAAATAATCGCATGTGTGATCAGCTCAGTCTAACGTCCCTGCCTTCAAAGCACAATAAGGTAAAGCAAACCCTATTCAGGCTTTCACAGGCCCTGAGGGCTCTAAGAGGTTGAGGCTCCCGCAATTTCTAGACAATTGGCACATGAAAGTGGCAAGATTGTCAGTCACAGGCACCGACCGCCTTCCCCCCCCCCCCCCCCCCCCCCCCCCCAGGAGATACTCCTGGTACTCATTTCTGTTAGAGGTTGAGTCGCTCCCAGGGCCATAGTGCGGCCGGAAGGATTAAGTTAATGATAAATTCCAATGAACCCATCGGGAATCGAACCCGCGACTTTCCGGCTTGTAGCACAGTGCCTCAACCAAGTGTGCCACGGCGTGCCCCTTCAAATATAATAATGTTAAGCATCTATAAGTTGAATAGGATTCAAAATCTTGATAGCAAAATTTGGGTTAACAGTTACGTATAATTATTTGACTACTCACTTTCTCACGTGCATTATTTGGCTTCTTGTTATATGACACACACAGTTGTACTTAAGTTCATGTTTTTTTGTGTGCCTACACTGCGGTTCTAGAAAGAAGGTATGACTTTGTTGTGAATGACGGTTCTCTATTATCTCCATTCTCTCTCTACTCTGATATTCCTCTCCAGACTACTTCGGCCTCTCAACCAATCCAAAGCGCTTATCGATACGAAAGTTTGTTGTTATTGTTACAATACCAACATTTCTGCTAACAGAATGGCCAGGTGATTGTAATATAGAAATTATTTTAAAGTTGTCCATTTCGTGCATTTTTAGGTCAATATATTTTTTTATTATACCAACTAAATGCACATTATTAGTTACATATGAGTGTTAAACACGTAGCTGCCGACATGTTTCGGTACAAGTGTACCATCTTCAGGGAGCACGAGCTACGTGTTTAACACTCATATGTGCATTTGGTTCGTGTAATAAATTGAATACACAGGGAATATAGAAAGTATGCTGGAGGCGGAACGCTGTATGAAAGGCAAGGTGTTTGGCTGGGGTACTGCGCTTATTATCCGCAGTATAAATCAGGTATCATAATATTTTTAATGGTTTCCTTCAAGTCTTGCATGCGAGTGTCAACCTTAAAGTTGGAGAGGATTTCTATCTGGGTGATAATTGCCAAATCATCCGTCACTTTATATAAATGTGCAAAGCGACTGTAATCCATACAAGATATAAATTAAGAACCACTGGACCATTTTTCGTAGCTGCAATAGCTCAAAATTTATTAAAAGTCTTTTAATAAGAAACGAAAGAAATGACAATTTTTTACCTTGAAGAAGGGAGCAGCAGGTTCCCCGAAGGGCTTGTATCTACCAATTATCACAGCGTCATATCCACGAAGACGGTATTCACAATGACGTCCGTAGAGACTTCGTACTGTTCATGTTACATGTGATTTCAACTTCTCAGCGCAGCGAGTAAAAAAATTATACGAGTATTATGTCCGGATGTAATAACATGTAGTTTGGTACACAGCTGCCAAAATAACGACATCACATTCAAGAAAGCATAAAATATCTACATCATTACATGTAAGGTACAATTACATTTGGAATTCTACCTTATTACAGTCAATAAATATTCAATTTTGGAGTATGCCCTACCTGTGGTCGTTAATTCATGGAAATCCTTCTCTTCATACTTATATTTTTCTATGACGCTGTTTTACTGCGTAGCACAGTGCTACATGCAAGAAATGCAGACCCATCAAATTCTGCTCTCGGGGGATTTACCTCCCTTTTTATCCCTCGGAATAAGGGCAACCTAATCCACGTCAGCATTCACAGGGAGAAAAAAAACCTCATCACAAACAGATTAAAGAACCATGGAGATAATTTGAAAAATTAGTTCCTTCAAGATGTTTCTATGAATGAATGACGAGTAGGCAATTACTTGGCAGAAAAGGGCCTGTATGTTGAATATAGAATGAAAGTGATGTTTAGCCAGTACCATGAATTTACTGAGCGGTTTGAAGTCACCAGGAATACGAAAGAATTTTAGTAACATTTATTCCTTCAATGGTGCTTCAGTTACTTGTGTAAGGTTTGTACCTGACACTCAAGTACAGCTGTGCCTCTGAAAATGTATAAATTTCTGAAGAGAGTATAGAGAGACATGACATGAAGGACTTTGAAGATGTCAAAAAGTCAGTTGGAGAAATTAGTTTCTCGTAATATCTCGGAGAAAAGAATGGAAATGAAATAAAATAAATGGAAAGGTGATTGATTCAAGGGCTAGCAAATTCTGCTCCGACACCACTGCTACTATTTCTCTCCTTTTTATCTTCATTCGTTTTGAATCTTCAGACATTTCTCACTTCATTTTTTTATTCCTTTTCTTTTCACTCCTTTCCCATTTTTCAATTTCTCTGGGGACCTGTCAAGCTGTGTGTTGTCGAGTGAAGTCTTTATACGAATTTTGATCGATTAAAAAACGTGTAAGAATTCAAATACAATTTGTCGGACAGCCAGTCAGACAGCAAGTACATCTGAGTCAAGAATTTTGTACTGCTTTTGAAGTATTTGTGTTTGCCTGAACAATATTAATCTGTACACTCTAAAAAGCTAAATTAAGTTAATTTCTTTTACAGTATAAAGTGGGAGACAGACAAATTAAATATTGTTTTACAAGCACGAAGGTTTTTTGTAACTAGATTCTTCATTTGAATTCTGATCCTAAAAATAATTCGATGTATTTAACATTGGCATCCTTTCGTTTTATCCACAATGACAAATAGTACTTGTTTGTAGTCAAACACAGTCTGTAACAGTAAACAAAACCTGTGTCGATTTACTAGATTTTCATTCCAGTAAAATGATCTAGGATATTTTACATTTAAACATTTTTAAATTTTTATACTGTATTTTATTAGGTTAAACTGAAAATGACTACGTGGAAACATATGTAGGTAGATTTACTTTAACAGGTTTTTTTTACTAATAGAGTTTGTGTTTGACGGTGTACGGGTATTGATTCGATGTTTTTGAGTCTTCAGACTTGTCTCTGGTAGGTTTATTAATCAGAAATATGAATTTGTAAGCACATTAGTCTAAGACTATTTCCACATTCATTCCAATTCCTTATTCACTAATTGTCTAAATTGTTTAAGCTACTGGCAGTTTCCAAATACGTTAATGCCACTTACAAATATATCTTCAGGACAGAATATAGATTTCTTGAAAGTTAAACCAGCCTCTTCACATAACAATCGTCCTGCCGTTTAGGGTTAACTTCTTCTAGCAACCCACAACTAGCATTGCCTACGTCTACACCGCGTGGTTCGGACACTATATATTACGTGTGCCACACTGATATTGTTTCATTTTCGACAAAGCTAACTAACACCTTTATTGTTTCTGATAAACATTACGTTTCCTTTACCTACTTAGGAATTACAACACTGTCATTTACTTTTGTTCATGTGTACAGTCGTTCTCAAATTCTCTCAGAAAATGTTTTTTCTTAACGATTCCCATATACGGCATGCCATTATGCCAACACGAAAAAGCAATTGAACTTAGTGACAAATTTTGCCTTTATCCTTTGATTCCGCTCTTTTCCTGTTTTCTCTTTCGAAATGCCATTCATGTATTCGTACCCCTCGAAAGATTCTTTGTTGCTGTAGGTACGTATTTACAGTGGCATCCTGGATCTTATATCTTTATATACTACTTTAAAATTTTACACTTCTTACTCTCTTCTTTGTTTCTCCGACTTTGCTCTTCATATATAGTGTGTACATTTAAACATTAAAACCTGTATTTATGTTGAGTCGGATAATCTGGTCATTCTGCCCAAACGTTTTGTGGTGACGGGGTTTGTTCGCGGGCCGCAAGTGAAAAATTAAGAATTAGTGGTATGCTTGACCGCCTAAAGTATTGTGTAATTTTTATATAAATATACACAATTTACACGTGTGGGGACGACATAATACAAGCTGGCGGGCTGCGGGTTGGAGACCCACGTTCTAAAGTACTGGCTGGCCAACCGAAGATTTTTCTGGTCTTCTACGCATTTTGGCACCCAAGCGGTGAAGCCTATGGTGGCTCAGTGTCCATTATTAAAGGTGTCGGGTGTGAAGCGTATCTTACCTTCCATTAAGGAAGACTGGAGCTATACCTCCACAAGAACAGTTCAGCAGAAAATGCTACATATTTCAGAATGGTGAAACTTTACTTATACAGCCTCTTATCTCAGAAGGCCTGAGCATGTTTTTCAAATATCCACCAGCAGCTGTCCGGTACTCTGTTGAAGACGGAGATTCTTTGTGTCTCTGTGTGTACTCGTATTCACTCTCTACATGAAAAATGGGGTTCCTAGCGATACACATAAAGCCTACTGATCTATTACATAAATTTTTGGCTGTATTATTACTATTATTATTATTATTATTATTATTCCCTTATCACCTTTATACAGGATATTTACAATTATGTACCTGAAACAAATCATTTTTCTACGATGTATAATGTTGCGGATTTCTGTGGTTACAATATATGACACATTTCATTTCTTTCCCATAACAAACGTTTTGTACTCTTACATTAGCATTCTCCCAAGTATGTGTGCAGTGCCCAGTATGGCTGTATTCTGTACTTATGTGATGTCGTAACTTCCAGGTACGCTATTCATATATTTTCTGAATTATTTTGAGATGGTTCCAGTTGCCCCTATTATTACCGGTATCACTTTCGTGTTTACAATCCCCATAGGCTGTATTTCTATTGTACGGTCTTTAAAACTTTTCAGACTATTATTATTGTTATTAGTGTTTTACTACTACCACTTCTAGTATTACTACTAATATTACCACCACCACCACCGTCGTCGTCTTCGTCATCATCATCACCATCATCATCATCACCATCCCACTTTTTTGAAGAACTTTTTATTTTAAGTTTAGACTGCATAGGCTATACGGTAAATTTGTCGTATATAAGCTCAAAGACGCTTATCGTCTCCATGCTTGCATTTGATAACGTACGAACAGATATTTTAGCGACATATCACTTACATTTTACATACCTAGAGCCAAGGTTTCATTAGTTACTTCCACTAAACCGAAAGTTAAAGAACATTTTCTCTCGGGCGCCATATCTTTCTTTCACAGTTTAAAAACGTCTAAGGCCTAGATTAACGAAAGTTGCATACTTTTACGAAGTGTATTGTATGCAAAAGGACCTGAACTTAATAGGCACTGGTTTAGCTTCCGATTAAATTTCGCAGGTCCCCTAATTTATTATTACTGATTGTAATGTTTTGTTGGGGAAATCTGAAGGAATGACGACTACTTGATAGATCTAGGCGTAGATGGGAGGTTACTATTAAAATGAATCTTAGACACATAGGATAAGAGAGAGTAGAATGGATTTATGTGGATCAGGATAGGAAAAAATTAAGAGGTTTTTTTAAACATGGTAATAGGCCGTGTCATGGCTCAGGCGGTTAGTCTCCGACCTTCCACTACGGAGGCCCGGGTTCGATCCCGGGTCAGTCTATGTGGGGTTTGTGGTGGACAAAGTGGCACTGGGACAGGTTTTTCTCCGAGTTGTCGGTTTTCCCCTGTCAATTTCATTCCACTGGTGCTCCATTACTTGCAAAACTTGGTAAAAACTGCTCATCATCTTCATCATAGGGTTGCACAAAAAGCCTTAAGGCTGTGGTGCGTCCGTAGCATCTGCTACGGAGCCCTTCACCATGTAAAAAAACGAGGTAATGAATTTTCCCATTCCATAAAAAAGCGAAGAATTTCTTGGATAGAATAGGAACCAGTATCCTGTCAAGAAGGACCGTGCAGCATGGAGCTAGTTATTTATTTATTGAAAACTGGTTACCTGGTTCAAAAGCGTAAAAAAGGGAACACACACAAAAATAAAATTCTGATCTCTAAAGCTTACATATATATTTTTATAAAGAGAATTAGTCTACAAAACGACTTTCAAGGTGCTAGTCCAGGTGACACACACACCGTAACAGGCTGTGTATATTTGTCATCACATTACATTAAAATTTCCTGTCCTTTGCTACGGCAGATCATATTTTCTTGTCCCTGCGCATACCTAACACGAATTCTGTACGTGACATCCAATCTACTGTTGGAACCACAGGCCACGGGGCCATGGGGTTTGGTGTATAGGTTAATCACTGCTCGATAGACTTGTTTGATGGTGAGGAACATCTAAAGTTACTGCGCACAGAATAATTACAAAGCTTCAAGCAGTGGCAATATATAGTGTTATTATTTTAAATTGTTAGTAGAAGAATATCATAAAATCGTACAGACTTTGTGTTTAGGTGGAAGAGATATGGCGAAGCGTCCCGAAACTTGCAGAACTTTCGAAGTTCGAATAAATTGTTTCTGTAATAACATAACACAGAAGCAGCACAACCGTCACGGGTAGATTTAAAGAGTTAAGGTGACCTTGTATCCATCCCCTCTCTCATCCTATTGGCTGTCGTTACATCGCACGCTTCCTCACCCCGCTGTGCTGTCCAGTTTCTTTGTTACAGGCTTTCTTTCCTACTTGGAATCTTGACCCGTGAAGATGGGACCGATACGTTGTCCCGAAACGTCGGTTAATAATTACCACACGACGCCGTGTAATAACCCAGAAGACCACAGATTTCATGGTCAATTTAGTTTGCGCCGAGAGCGATATTGAGGGCAATTAATAAATGGTGGGTATGCCAATATAAAAATTCCCTCCTGTGTATCCGTTTAACGTCATTGTATTTTGAGTAACGGTTGTGAAAATACTGTGTGTGATACTTTTAAAATTGATGCTATCTTGACAGAACACACCAAAAAACTACGCAACTACAGATTATCTGATTTTTGTGGTCAGACGCTGTGAAATTTAGTGAAATTTGGAAAAGGACAATTCAATATGGCGATAAATTTATGAGTAGGAATAAACATTATGAATTGGGACAAAGATTTGAAATGAAGACTGATGGACGTTGCTGAGTATATACGTTCTGGAATGATGTGATATCATGCTTTAAAGTCCAAGTACCGTATTAAAGAAAAACGAATTTATTACGAGAAAATCAGTTTGTTGTAATCAGTCGTGTTAAGTCCTTTCTAAAGACGTTTATGTTTACAAAAATATCTACGTACTACCCGTATATTTTGTCAAAAATACGAGTATTACAAATTGCTTTTGATTTTTATGTAGTACCACCTTGGTACACATTGAGTATTTAAATCTTAATTGTAACGATACACAATGAAACTTCGATATGCGTCCACTGATTATTCACTGCAGTTTGTGGCGCTAAGCGAGGGTGGTGCTATGTCGGAGAGTGGGGGGAAGGAGGGGGTTGTTAAACAGACCCAGCCTTTATTACAAATTGACTAAACTGATAAATACTTTGTATTTTTACTCTATACCTCTTGCTTTAACAATAACGATATCTGAATTTTTGGCACAGATTTGCAGAGTGACTTCGCATCTCGTATAATTCTCATACTACAGTATTAATTAATTTCTAAACAAAATTAACAATTTTGTGTTTAGACTGGAGATTTGTTATCTCCAGTAACATAGGAAATAATGTTTTATATGAAATTTACATGTAGACCATGTTTGAAAAGTTTCTTCTGTCCCTATAGAGGCTTGAACAAGCCCTAGGGTTCCAGGAGGTTGAGGCTCCCAGGATTTCTAGAAATCGGCGCACGAAGGTGGTAAGGTTTTCAGCCCTACGCATTGGCCGCCTTTACCCCAGGAGATATTTTGGTCCTTATTCTGTTAGAGGCTGAGTCAACTCCAGGGCCATAGTGCAGCTGGAAGGATTAAGTCAATGGAAAATCCAATGATCCCATAGGGAATCGAACCCACGACCTCCCGGATTTTAGCGTAGTGCTTCAAATAACTGTGCCACCGCGTACCCCCTTACTTTAAGTTTGCATAATGTAAAACCCAATCTGAGAAATACAATCAGACTACTTTTTTTTTTAAACAGGCCGACAAAGTTTCAAAGTGCCTCGAATCTCATTCATATTACAGTTTTTATCCCTGGGGTGTTACCCAGGTTAACTTAAGGATACTCACAGGTTTTACTGAGAAATTTACAAATCTTATCAACATTTACTCTACGAGACAGAGTGTGTGTGTGTTTCAAATACTGCTGTCCTCTGGATTTTACTGAAAATGCTTTCTTTCAGGTTTAGAATTTTCAAATATATGCAAGGGGCTTCAGCACCATACCAGTTGTAGACACGACTATTGCTACTATTGTCACCTATTCCATACGGCATTGTTGTTTAACTTCACGTAGACTTGAATTTGTTTGTTTTATAGAATAATTTTTAATATTAAGGAGAACTGTATCGAATTAAGCACTTATGTTTTTGCCAGCTAATTTAATAGGAAAGTAATTACAATAATAATAATCATTATTATTACTATCATCATAACCATCGTTACCATCATCATCATCATCACTAGCGCCATACTTTCCAGTCGAAAAATATCAGCTTCCTTTCATCTAAAACCTATTTGTATTGGCAGTCGTCTGTCTCAATAAGCAAGAAAAGGAAACATTGTCAGAGGAATAGTTGGAAATCTACGTCCCATTTGGACTACCAGAGTTCCTTTGTATCAGCAGTCACCTTCTTCATAAGACTATTTGTACAGACAGCTTCAGTCGCTGCAAGAAGTTGCACACAGCGTAAGCAAACACTTGCTTCTCCACCTTCTCTTCTGTGTTTTCTCACGGAATCAGGCCCACAGCAAGACAAGCACGGTTTGTTACATGTACCTTCTCACGGGGCAGGCGAGAGGAACTCTGGACAAACAGTGAGCTGCTGTTCATTCATGACGCAGCTTCCCCTGCTGTGCTTTCTTCTAATTATTCTCATTTGGAAAGATGTTTGCCCAACAGCTCTCTCGCAATTTCTTGTTCGGCTACTATTCCATTCTTTCTACAGCATCAGTGAGGTTCAACTACACAAGACCGATATACACTTGTGAAGGATGGTTTTCGAAACTGCCTAATCCAATAAAAATCGAATATTTGACATTTCTGTTTTGTATTCGGCTGGTTGCGTTTTCAGTTCTCGGCCACCTGAGTGGCTACACTGACTGAAGTCTTTAGTACCGTCTTTCATCAGACACTCAAGCATAATGCGTGGCAGAACCTTAAAATAAACAAAACCAAATCCATATGTTGAACTAGTGGTTAGCTTGCTCGCCACTGGACTCAAGGTTCGCGGGTTCAATCCCGGCCGAGGTCGATGGATTTTTAAGGGCGATAAAAATCCGTAGCACAACTTCCTTCGGAGGGGAAGTAAAGCCGTCGGTCCCATGTCGTAGATTTACGGCATGTACAAGAACCTTACGGGCATGAATAGAAATGTTTCGTAAGCAAAATTCAGCGGCGCTTTCTCACCCAAGTCTCCTGATTAACTGCTAGATGGCTCTGGCAAATCAGGATTGAGTAGAAATTGTGCAGTCAGTGGACTGGTCACTCACTACTCAATGCACACTTCCAGACCACAGTAACCTCTGAAAGGAGGCCCTATGCTCCGCAAGGAGCGAAAAGGAAGTAACTAACTAAATCCATACGTTACATCATAGTACACAACTGTCAATATGTGTTAACTGATTTATTTACATTCACACATGTTTCAGTCGTATTTGGCCATCATCAGCCAGATCGTCTGGAAGTACAGTGAAAATTACAATGGATTTTATATCAGTTGTATCAGACGTTTTACTATGATAAAATACTATATTTGAAATAAATCAAGTCGCTACTTTATGTATAATTTGTAATATATATATATTATATATATACACACATGGAACGTAAGTAACATACGTGACAATGAGTTTAATTTAAACTTAAAATTTTTGGTTTATTAATTTGTTTCCTAATGGCTTTCAAGAATTTCAACATTTAAAATTATTGCTTTTGAATTTAAATCTTTTTATGATTAAAAATTAATTACTACTTAAACAGACTTCCCGTATAGAACTACCAGCCACATGAATAAGATTACCCCCTTTCTTTTAATGTTCAGTGCCGCATCCTTATCCGGAGGTCAGGTCTAGCGGAAAGGCAAAATGTCGCATCGTTGATCCTTCCGCTATACCTGACCTCCGAATCAGGATTCGCCACAATTTTACACATGTAACTATATATTCGTAGTACGTCTTTAAGACTTAAGACTTAAGACTTTAAGACATTAAAACTATTTTCTTGAGATGAGGAACGCAATATCATATAGTTTGTTCTTTTTAAATGAAATTTTATAAATGCAGTGAAAAATTGGCCTTACCTGCTAGGGGTGTAACTAGTTACTGATCACGGCCCTCAAAAATAATTTTTAAGTGGTAACAAATTTTTAATAATTGTAAGGCCTTTATTACACATGAAATAATTCTAACACTTTTATCCCATGAACTGTATTAGCAAACAACTTGAACAGAAGAAAACGTTTCAAATTTAAAACAAAATCCACCATCATTTACGTGAACTTACTATTTGACATAGATATCTCCAACAAACTATACACACAGGAACAGATATAATTTATTTTAAACATTTTATTAAAACATAAAGTAATCTACAAGTAGATACAAATGTTGTAAAACCTACTGCAATGTTCAGTGCAGTTCCAGTCTCCCTGATGAACATCAATACGACCAAAACACGCAGAACGTTAATAACTAACTAACTCGGCCGTGCCATGGCTCAGGCGGTCAGTCGCCGGCCTCCCACCGCGGAGACACGGGTTCGATCCCGGGTCAGTCCATGTGGGGTTTGTGGTGGACAAAGTGGCAATGGGACAGGTTTTTCCTGGAGTACTTCGGTTCTCCCCTGTCAATTTCATTCCACCGGTGCTCCAATACTTGGAAAAAACGAAAAAAATCTAATCATCTTTCTCTTCATCTTCATCACAGGGTTGCACAATAAGCCTTAAGGCTGCGGTGCTTCCGCAGCTTCTGCTGCGGGGCCCTTCTCCACAAAAGAAACTAAATAACTCCATGCAGCAGTCCTTCTTGAGAAGATAACGGGTCCTCAGCATGTCAAAATATTCCCCGCATTTTATAAAACCCGGAGGTTCATTACCGCATTCACAAGAGCGCGCCACCTCTCCCTATCCTGAGCCATATCAATCCAGTCCGCGCCCCCCATCACACCTCTTGAAGATCCTTATTAATATTATTCTCCCATCTACGCCTGGGTCTTCTAAGTGGTCTCATTCCCTCACGTCTCAGCACCAAAATTATGTGTGCACCTTTCCTCTCCCCATACGTGCTACATGCCCGGCCCATCTAATTCTTCTTGATTCGATCACCCGAATAGTATGGTGAGTGCAGATCATAAAGCTCCTCGTTATGTAGTCTTCTCCACTCTCCTGTTACCTCCTCCCACTTAGGCCCAAATGCTCTCCTCAACACCATATTCTCGAACAAAAGCGCTAATAAATAATTGATATATACTGAAAATTACCTACTAAGATGGTGATTCAGTGGTTCGTATATATGAGTACACGGTGAATGGTGAGTCAAGCCACAACCGTTTGAATCTCCATCCTTCCTGATTCACCAATTGCAGTGATTAAATTCGACGCTGTATAAGGTTGTATGCTGTTCTAGAATTCAAGGAAAAGGAAGCCACAAGTTCTTCTGGAGACGGATTGTCTTTCTTTTAATTTCTGATAGACTGTTCTGTAAGAGCCGGGATAACTCATACTTCATAGTGACTAAGCTACGGGCTGTGCAGTCGACGGTTTATGTTTCGACTCTCGAGAGGGGCAGGAGATTTCTGCCTTCTCCAAAGCGTTCAATCCAGCTACGAGGCCTATGCATTCTCCTCCTATCAGCCAGTACCGGAAACTCTTTCTCCGGAAGTAAAGCAGCAGATATCACGAAGAAGATTATATAACTGCATCTCATTCTGAACATAAAAATTAGTGGAGTTTTACCTCCACTTTACAATACATTTTCATGGCGTGAATAAGGATGCTTTTATACGCTGAACTTTAGGTCCACAATCGACAGTTCATTTCAGTTTAAGATTATTAGTTAGTGCTGCAATGTATCTAACTTACTGGGTGAAATTTTATTTGCAATAAAGTAGGGTCTTCTAAGATGAGATCAAAGTTTTGTAAGGATGAGGTGTTGCTGAGGTGATATAGGCCTATAGTATATTAAACTCTTTCCACTGTCTTCGTCTTTGTTTAAACACACGTTTTACCTTCCGATATAGATAATTTACATTCAGTTGACGAAAATAAATCTGAACTTTTCATGCGGCGAGGATTCGGTTGTGGTTTTCTGGGTAAAGACAAAGTGTAGACTGTAAATGGGTATAATAAATAGCAATTATACGCAGTCAAATTAAATTCTTTACTAGTAAGCAACTTGTCACATTATTCCTAGGAACACATTTGTAATTAGACGTCCTCAGGCCTATCTGTTAAAATATAAGAATGAAAAAGACCACAATTGTTGTTTGAAATAGATCTCATTTCCTTAAAAATGTGTACATTATCGGTTTTTGTTCTTTTTATTGGCCTATAATCTGATTTTTCTATTAACTTGCGTAAAGATTTTTTCTTTTTCTTTAAACTGTTTCGGACATTAAGACTATATTGGTTACAATTGATTTCTTAAATATGCAGCATCCTATTGATTTTATTTTACTTTTTTACCGTTAGATTGTTTTGTCCTGCATTAAAGATATGATTTTTTTTCGATATTTGCAAATTTCTGTTTAACACAGCCATAGGTACAACTTAAAGGGGTTGACACATTTAGGCACAAATTATGATTAGACATGCACTGTGGCGTCAGGCTTCTACGTGGGAAGTCCCGACGAGCAAGTAGCCCTGAGGCGCGCCACACCGATACTTTTACTTAATAAGAGTGTCAACGTAGACAAAAGACAAACGATATAATAATTAGTGTGGCCATACACATTCGGGCTGTCTTGTTCCGTTTAGAAGAGCGAAACACACTGCAGTGATTTGCGTCGTTGCAGTCCCATGTTTAAAACTGTAGACGAAATACAGACCCATAAACTGAATCGCAATTTGTCGGCCGGTGGGCAGTGGACACCTGCTGGGTATCATCTTACATCATGACGGTGCACAAAATGTTGCTGGTCATCATTGTGTACGTACGTACGTATGTATGTATGTATGTATGTATGCATGTATATATGTATGTGTATATATTTATGCATGTAATGTGTATGTATGTACGTACGTATGTATGTACGTACGATGTAATGTATGTATCTATGTATGTGAGTATGTATATATGTATGTATGTCTTTATGCACGTATGTGTGTATGTATGTACGATGTAATATATGTTCTATGTGTGTATGTGGGTATGTATGTATGTATGTACATGTGTGTATGAATGTATGTATGTATTTATGTATGTATGTATGTATGTATGTATGCATGTATATATGTATGTGTATATATGTATGCATGTATGTGTGTATGTATGTACGTACGTATGTATGTACGATGTAATGTATGTATCTATGTATGTGAGTATGCATGTATGTCTTTATGTACATATGTATGTATATATATAGGTGTGTATGTATGTGTGTACGTGCATGTGTGTATGAGAGTATGTATGTATGTATGTAATTATGCATGTATGTACTTATGCATTTATCATTCATATACATACGAATGTCTGTAGCCTATATACGTATCTATGTACGTATATAGGCATGTACGTATGTATGTAGGTATGTATGTAAGTTTGTGTATATATGTATATATATATGTCATTTAGGGATGATTATATATATATGATAAAAACAACAAAATATCTCGGTGAGATTCGAACACAAGGACCTCCGAATAGGAAGCAATACCGCAAGTCACTAAGCCGCTTAGATGTGTTTGATGATAATGATGTGATTCGGTTTTGCAACAGCAACAAGTTTGATGATAATGATGTGATTCGGTTTTGCAACAGTGCAACAAGTTTGATGATAATGATGTGATTCGGTTTTGCAACAGCAACAAGTTTGATGATAATGATGTGATTCGGTTTTGCAACAGCAACAAGTTTTCTGACAGAACTGAAGGGACCTTAAAGACTGATTACAGTTCCTTTTAACGTAAGGCCAAGTCAGACGCCTTTCGGATCGCACATGTTTACATTGACAGAGCAGCAATAGGAAAATCAAAATACGTGAGTTACACTGGTGATACATGTAAGTTGCATTTGTGAAGTGAATACTGTTGGCGGGTACACAGTCACAAGCCTCATAAAGCCTTCTTTTTACAACTTATATATATATATATATATAAATGAACGCATAATAAAGACGCGTGTCTCAGTTTTTATTCCCGAAACTGTTTAGTCTACTTACGGATATTTTATAAAATTTGATATTTACTGGTCTACAGAAAATGTGCTCAGGATAGGGACAGGTGGCGGGCTCTTGTGAGTGCGGTAATGAACCTTCGGGTTCCATAAAACGCGGGGAATTTCTTGACTAGCTGCGGAACTGTTAGCTTCTCAAGAAGGAATCTGCTCCATGGAGTTAGAGTTACAGAAAATGTGGCCGACCGTTTCGCATTTATTATCGTATGGAAGAGTGACAAAATATAAATGTTTTCCCCATTTTCTATAAAAATCTTGTCGTTAACTCATCTGCATAATCTGTTAAGTGTCATTAATATCTAGAATTTTATTGGAGTAGTTTAAAATGTGGTGAAGGTTTGTACAAAACATTCACACCTCCGCATTCGCGTGGAGAACATTGCTAAACTGATCGTCAATATCACGATGCATAATCTCGTAAACATATTTTAATCTTCTAATCACTTATGAATTATCACTCACACTACCCACTGCTTTATGTCGACTCAGCCTCTAACAGAAATGAGTACCAGGAATATTTCAGGGGGAGGGGTTGGGGTAGAGGCGGCCGGTGCTTAGGGCTGCCAACCTTACCAACTTCATGTACCGATTGTCTAGAAATCTGGGAGCTTCAACCTCCTGGAACCCTAAGGGCCTGTCCAGGCCTGTAATGGGATTGCTTGAACTTTACCCACAGCTTTATACGTCCACGTGCATTCTTGACAATTATTAGTTTTATATTTGAAAGCACGTGTGTAAAGAAACTAAGAAACACTATTATAAATTTCGTGAGATGCTGCCAGATAATTTTTTTGTTGTTGGATGGTGTCAGACTTCATCTGGGAAAATGCCCCTGCTATGAAACCACTGTCCATTCGCCGGATAATAAATTAAAGAATATGGAGCGTTGGTGCTATGACACGTACAATAGAAATTCAAGATACTAACAAGAAAATACATCCATCACCACTTTGTTCACCACAAAGTCTATAATTACTGTGCCGGGAGTGAACATTGTCCCGAGCGGTGACAAACGGACGACTAACCGTCCAAGATATGGCATGGCCAACGTGCAAAAATATGTGCTAAATATTGTGCAGAGATGAAAAACATGCATCGTGATAACTTTTTGTGAGATAATTCATCCTAAATTATCCTGTTTTTGGCAACTCAACGAAGAAGATGAAGCTGACAAACATACTGTCACTGACTGTGGAATATGCAGTTTATCTTGACAGTGGTTTGCGTTGGGGAAGGCTGACCGTTTGTTGTTTGTGACCATTAACCGATGTACTCCAGTTACAAATAAATTAGGCTGAAATGCAGTCGTGTTTTGTGCGTGTGAGATGTTAGATTTATTTTCCTTAGGTTTCTGTGTTGTTAGAGCTGTACATAAATTTGACTTCAGCCTTGTAATGAAAGAAACACCTAACAAATGGCGACCATCATTTGTTAAAAATCTACGTTGTACAGTGACACAGATTCATATTTTTGACAGGATGTTCCCCCCCCTCCATCCCGATCATTGTCAAGACTATTAATGGACTCTACCCACGCTATGCAGGTCAACTGCGTTCTCTTGAGTAAGGGACTTTAGATATATTACTCTACAAGAAAATGTAAATCTCACAAAATGTATTCCAATAATATGCATGATTAGCTTTGCAACCATATTTATATAAAGCCGGGAAATTTCAGTCCGTATTGTGACTAGGCTAAGGACCGGACATTCAAGGAATTTTGGCTCGATTCCCGGTAGGCTCCAGACCAAACCTGGACCACACCGATCTTTGTGTTCAAACGGTACCGGGAAACCTTTCCTTGGGGACATACCGGCCGGGGCGTGAAAAGCTATACACTCGCTTCCGTAGCGACAACTTAATACCCGTAACAAATAATTTTTATGACCTTAAACTAGCTCACAGGCCAACGAGACATGAAATATATCAAATAACATCTAATAAAACGGCCCATAATTATAAATCAAGCTCTGCTGTTAAACACAGCAAGGATTCAGTTCCTTTGAGCACATGAACTGCAGCAACAACGCTGCGGTTGTGTGGAAGTTCAAATTTAATGGCACTCTCTTATAAGATTGAGACATAGGGAGGCAACATTATAAAGCTAACGTCGTGGTTGGATGGCTGGAAGTCCGGCTTCGTGCTTAGAATGTCTCGACGCGGTCCGGCTGGGTGGTCTCCAGAGCCGGTCTGAACCTCGTGGCGAAGATATAAATCTCGACCCTGCATGGAATCGAGCCTGGGTCGTCCAACCCTTCAGACAGTCTGACTCCCGTATCCCAGTCCACGTAAAGAATTAATCAATTAGCCTTACATGGAACAACTGACAGTAGAACTAAATGGACGTTTACTAATGACTGACATTTCATTTAACGACTCCATGAGTAGCTCGGCATGAAGTAAAGTATAGTGTCGAGTGATTAAACGATAACTGAAGGAAGAATGTGGCACACGAAGTGGGGGTAGCCCAGTTTTAAGGCGACCGATTTAAAGTATTCATCTTCGGGTGATTTTGGCATCAAACTCTGTCCCACACTGCGGTTGTCCAGGTTGAGGATTTAGTACATAGTTATAATAAGTGCTTCCATGCAAATGAAGGAATACTACTTCAGAATGGGCAAAGACTGATTCCGGGGTAATATTTACAGTACTTAATTAGTGTAAATTACAACAAAAATTATTATAATAACATATTTTATTACTATTATAATATCATTAAGTTATATTTTTATTATTATAATAATTACTATTGTAATTGAAGAATTAAAAAAATTAAACATATAAACTATACATAAAAATAATATAAACGAATTAAAATACGTACAAAACAAATAGATAGGATTTCACAGGTTTGAAACCCAAAAATTTGGAAATAAAAAGAATGGCAATTTTATCCAATTCAGCCCGCTAAAATTGAAAACAAAAATTGTTTAACGTAACTACGAGCAGTTAAGTAACTTGTTAACGCAAGAAAAAGTAGTAGTAGTAGTAGTGAGTAGTAGTAGCAGTAGTAGTAGTACAGTATCAGTAATAGTACTGTTAGAAGTAGTGGCATTACTACTGAAAGGAGATTAACTAGAATTGTACTGGGAAGAGAACTGATATTCATGTCTCTTTTGTTAAGGAAATGGTCCTTATTTGAAGAAGAAAACAACGTAAGTCCAGCTACGATCTTCTACGAATCGTGACTTCTAATTCCAGTATAGGGATCAAAAAGCCTGTACAAATCTTCTTGTATTTCTTTTTACTTCAGTACTATCTTTATATCCCCGCCTGTGCAACTAACACATAAGTCTCCCTGTGCAACTAACACATAAGTCTCCCTGTGCAACTAACACATAAGTCTCCCTGTGCAACTAACACATAAGTCTCCCTGATTCTGACACTGAGCGCGCTCTTCGGTCTCTATTGCTGGTAAATAAACTTCTGATGACGCGTTCCACAAGCAGAAGAAAAAAGTCAGAAAAAAAAGTGCGGAATCCCACCCAGAAAATCTTCGCGGACAGTTATAATGCGCTGCGCGTTATATGTGAAAAATGGTCTTCATTTTCAGAAGAAGGAAGAAAGACCTGTATAAAGAGAAAAGGAAATCATATATCGTGTACCGGAATGCGTGATATGTCCAGATGTCGCTGTGATCAAAAATGTTTGGTGCTAACAATTACATATGGCGGAATGACTCAGACGATTAGTCTTTGGCTTCTAACCGTCGAGATAGGGGTTCGATGCCAGAGCAGGCCTTGTTGGATTTTCGGTAGACAAAGTGACACTCGGACAGATTGTTTCCACTGTAAATACGCTTCCACCAATGCCACATAATCATACTTCATCTATCTTCGATGCTATATAATCTTAGCAATTGACAGCTACTTAATAAAACACTTCTCCTCCCCCCTCTCTCAAGGAGTGGTGGGCCACCATCAGTAATTATAAACATTTGTGTTTAAGATGAACCTGCCTTGTACTGTACCTGCAGACACCTTGAAGAAAATATCTGACGGCTATATTAGGTAAGTTTTTCTATCATCTGTGGAAATCATAGTTAGACATCAGAAGTGTCAATTTATTATTATTCAGTTCATGATAAACTTGTATGTAACATTTTTTCGGGTGAACAAAATCTAGAAAACTTTGAATTTTTTCGATAAAGAAACAAATTTTCCAAAGTCAAAATTGTTTTTTTATATACAATTGATTGACCTAGATTTTGTAGGCGTTGAAGTACAGATGATATTTGGAGATAAGCGGCAAAATGGCTTTAAAAAATAAACTTACAAGAGACGAATCAAGAACAATTGGAAACAATCAGTATAATATAAGCAACACCACGTATTCCGTCTGACACAACGCTTATTTGTAAATACAGTTGTGTCAGACGGAATACGTAGTGTTATTTATGTAATTCTATATACACAATGCGACGGATAGCGTCAAAGTTATAAGTTGCATACACCTACAGAAATGATGACACGAAAATCTTGGCCTTGCTTCCATACAGGGAGAAGAGAAATCACTCGTCCTGGATGAAGATGGAAGGATCATATTACTTGACCTCGAAATGGAACTTCATGGGACAAATGTTATGGAAAAAGAAAGAAAAAAATGAGCGAGCTTTGTACTGCCCACACATGTAGGTGATGACGTCATCACGACTATGACGGAATAACACCTTCTTACGGGATGTAAGACCTGTTTTATGGCAGAAGGAGATAACAGGTTCCTTCGAAACGTCTGCAAAATTTCTAACAGTTTACACGAAGTAAATCCAACACACTTCTATCGCCATCACACCTGAAAAAAATATAAATTTCAAGCAGTTGCCATGTTAATACTTGTTATTTTAATACATTACTTGAGAAAGCTACATATTTTCTGAGGACATGTCATCAAGCGAATGTTCAGGCCCATTCTGTAATTTGTTAGTAATGGCACTAGGAATATTCTAAAATTAGAAATTCGCATAGCAGCAATGTTGGCACTATTACTGATAATTTAAAAAATATAAAGTGGGGTGTTTACATTGTAGCATGATCTTCCCATCTAGTTTTACTAAGACGTCGTACTTTTAAGAAAGTTATTAGAAGAAAACAACACACCGACGATAACACAGATGCGAAAACGTATACATCTTCTTCTTCTTCATGAAATAAGAAACGTAGGTAAAGCATGGACTAAAAATTGATGCATCATGATATGAATGAGTCTTGAGCATTCGGTTTAATGCATCAGCTAACCTATCTCCCAGCGTAATCTGTTAATGTGTTCCCAACCTCTTGAATTGAAACTGATCTAAGTGCGATAACACTTCGTCGTCGCAGGTAATTCCGGTTCAGCATGACGTAAAAACATGGCAGAGAGCGCAAAGTCGTGCACCGAATCTCCTGTTCATCTCTTTATCCAGCAACCCTCCACCTTTCATTCGACCCTTTCCATCGGACTTGAACTTGACAGTACAAACTCTAGAGAACAAAACTTCTCTCAACCGTAACGTCCCTAAACTTCCTAAGAACAGGAAGTCGGTGTCACAGACAAATATCTTCCGTTCCTGACCACCAGATCCAAAGTTTGCTGTCTCCTGACTCTAACATAAGGATGCTACAAACTCCATAGAAACAACGGACGGCCGTCGCCGCAAGAAATCCTTCAAGAACCGGGAGTGCGCAGGAAGAGAGCGACTTCCTCCAGCAGCGTCAACCCGGTTACTACTGTAGGCCAGCAACGGACTAACACACTGTGCTCACCCTATGGCAAGAAGTCCAACGGATCGACCCCCTTCTTATCTCCCTCAAGCCGTTAGGCTTTTCCCTGCAGCGTAGTAGCAGGTATTTTCTTCCTGTCGTCCAGCTGTTTTGTTCACAAGAATGTTGGTAGTGACCACCACATGGAAAAGGATTATAGCGTCGGATGTTTTGGGCTGGTTAAAATAAACAAGAGGAGACTTCATGGAAATACTAAAGTAGCAGAAAGAGGGAAGCCTCGAGCGTGGTCATACCTTCATTTTTTAAAGGGCCCCGCAGCAGATGCTACGGACGCACCGCAGCCTTAAGGCTTCTTGTGCAACCCTGTGATGAAGATGAGAGATGATCAGTTTTTTTTAATTTTTTACAAGTAATGGAGCACCGGTGGAATGAAATTGACAGGGGAAAACCGAATTACTCGGGAAAAAACCTGTCCCAGTGCCACTTTGTCCACCACAAATCGCACATGGGCTGACCCGGGATCGATCCCGGGCCTCCGCTGTGATCTCTTTCCTTAGACTCAGTACAAATCGATACAGCAGAAGCATACACTGCGTCGATTTTATCGTTGCCCTGATCATAGCGGGTGTCATGGGATGTCCCAGCAGGCGCAGACTTTCTGTACGATAAAGCTGTCGTGTTTAGGGAAATGCAAAAAGAGACTCTGTACAGACAGGAATTTAATCCAACTTATTTTACTGGTACACATCTATACAAAAGTTATTCCAAAATATTTCGGCTATTCTCAGGGAATAGGCACAAGGGTAATGTTTAGTTAAGAATATGTAACACTATCCAAAGTAAGGGTAAAACTTTCATTCGAGATTAAATTACATTTTATACGCATGCAATGGGCAATCATGTATAAAATAATGTACTAAAAATATACAGAACTCAATTACTAACAAGCATTTGCGTCGAAGCATTTTTTTTTCCGGATAAGTAGAAAGTTTTGTGTACACAGTGTAACTGCTTACACATCGGGCGAATTCTCTGTACAGACTGGGCAATGTTATATATTCTTAGGTAAACATGACCCTTGTATGTACTTCCTGATGATGGCTAAGTGTATGAGCCGAGATATGTTGGAATAATTTTATATTGATACATACCATTGCAATAAGTTGGAATAAATCTTATCTGTGCACTGCCAGTTGCACGGAAGGTGTATAATATTAAGAGACACTCTGTGCTTCAGAACGTAACAATCTCTCAGCTAGACAAGAAGTTTCCCTTCTTTTGCGGAACTCGAGAGTGCATTACCGTGCACTGTAGGCTCCCTTCCTTGGTTCTGTATGTCTGTACCAAATATCCCCTGCAGCATTTCCTTCTTCCCCACGATGGAGGAAGCATTTCCTTCGAAACGTTGTTTACACTGTACTGAAATGAACGGCGTCACATACCAGAAGACAATGATTTTGGGACTCAGTGCCATGAGAACCTTGCAATCTCACATCGTTCATAACAGGTTTCATAAAAGCCCAAATCTTGTCCATATCCTGAGCCATGTGTGTTTGATATTCAAGATTTTTTGTGACACTGTCCTTTCGTCTAAGCCTGCTTATGTGTTACAGTCTCGTTCTTTCAGGGGGGCAAAATGCTTAATTTTATTCCATTATATGAATTTGTTTTGCTTTATGTAAAGCCGCAGATAGTGACTCAGATTACAGAGCATCGAGTGGTGGATAAATAGTAAACAATTAACTGAAAATATGCAGTGAAGAAGCGGTCGTGACTTAAATAACGACACGCTCCTGCATTTACTGGAGGGAATGAAGAAAGCCACGAAAATCATCTGTCATGCCAACCGATTTCGCGGCTGATACCGATATGCGAACCAAGCACTTTTCGAATACAAGTCAGAAGCGTTACAGTTTGAGACAAATTGCTGGGAAGAGGAAAATTTTAATTACTGAGGTCTGAAATAATGGAAACTTTAAAATGTGAAATGAATAACCATAAAATGAGTCTTTACCGCCCAAGAGAGAAATTATTTAGAGTTGTTGGCAATTACCAGAAGAGAGAGAAACATTTAGAATGTACTTACAGATGTTTGTAGCCACCAAAATAGATAAAAATTTAGAAGATATTTGGAGCCCTTTTTAGTCACCAGGACTAGATAGAACAATTAGAAGGTACTGTTAGTTAGTTAGTTAATCCTCTTCACTACCTGTGGAGCATAGAGCCTCGATATTCTTCCTCCATTAGAAGGTACTGTGGTCACCAAATTTGACAGAAGAATTTAGAAGTTATTTGGAGATGTTTGTAGTCACCAGACTAAACAGAATAATTTAGAAAATATTAAGAGCTCTTTGTAGTCATCAAATTTGGCAGAAAAATCTAGAAGTTATTGAGAGCTGTTTATTCACCACATTTCACAGAAAAATTTGGAAGATATTTAGAACTGTTTGTAGTCACCAATGTTAATAGAACAATTTGGAAGACATTTAGAGGTCTCAATAGTCACCAGAGCAGATGGCACAATTTCGAAATGCTTACTTTTGTGACAATTAAGCTACTCGCCAGGTGGGGGGTTCGTCTGATGTTTCCGGACTGAAGTAAACAACTTTCATGCAGTTGAGTAATTTCTTTCACACCTTCACTCATTTTAGTGACCACAGACGAAGAAAAATGCTCTTTGATATTGATATAACACTCTTTTATATCTGTCAATAAGAAGCATGCTACAGGAGGGTAAATTACGCTACTCTCTACTGTACGTCGTAGTGACACGACAATTTCAGAAATGGTTCAAGTATATATTTATCCGAAAGATATTTTACCATTCAGTGAAATTACACTGCCGTCGGTATGAAAGTGGACTTACACAGCTTCTAAAATTAGCTGACTACTTTAATATCCGGTTCTGATCATTACTGTGTTCTATATTCCCATACTGTGAATAGAGGGCTTTCAGTTGACTCTGAAGCAGGGGCATAATATCCAATACAAAGGAAAGGAAACAATGCCTTTAACCATTATTATTGTTGTTGTTCCATGCCGTATAAATAAACATGGACTGTCTGTACAATTTGTTGATATGCTAAACAGTTACTCTACTGGAAAAAGGACTGTTCTAGAAGAACATTCCGCCTTCTAAACATTGAACTCTACGCGGTCTCAGGTTGTATTCTTTGTAAGATGATGCTCTCAGCACATATTGAGTTCTAAGACTTCTAACTCCAATAACAGCTTTCATGGCAGTTTATTTGCTGTCTATATTCCCCAGTTAGACTCTTTTAAAGCACAGTAGTTACTGTACATGTCGCTTACTTTTGCATTTAACCAACATAATATATTAACGGATTCCTCATGAATCTTAAAATATTTTTAACAGCAAGGTTTTCCCTACGCAGCTTTAACCGACGGACGTCTAAAGTGAAGACGCAGTCCGGCAGGAATGGAATTTTTAGGCGCGATCGCAAAAGTACAAAAAGCGACTATTAGCTACTTCATGTCTGTCTGTCTGTCCGTCTCGGCTTCCAATGAACAAATTTTAATAAAATCTGGTATTTGTGGATTTTTCGAAAATTTGTCGGGAAAATTTAAGATTTCCTAAAATCTAACAAGAATAGCGGCACTTTACATGAAGACCCATATACATTTATGACAGTATCTCTCTGAATTCTTCTTGGATTGAGAAATGTTTCAGACAAATGTTGTTGAGAATATCAAACATAAGTTTCAAGTTCAATAAAGTTTTTTTTTTTCGAAAATCGTGACCATTGTGAGATAATGTGTAAAAATATGGTAGAGCCTGAGAGGAAACAATGTCAATATATGGCGCATGCGCTTTAAATGCCGGATAACTAAGGCAAGAATACACACACACACTCTTAATATTTAATACTTACTGCTTTTCCATGACAACAATTTTTACGCGAACGCGTCACAATGTTACGTTACACGTACATTGCCTGTCTTCTATTTAAATAAGTTTCATGAAAATGATCTCGGAATTTTGTTCAATCAACGCTGTTTTTTAGGGTCCGTAGCCAAGATTAACATCGCACATTTTGCATTAATACGCACATATTAGAAACTGCAGATCAGTTTCCTTTGGGTGTGACAGTAGCTGTTACAGCCTTTTTTCTCATTATTTAAACAACATATGAAGCTTACCGGCAGTGGTCTATGTAAGGTACAAACATGACATACCTGTCATCAGAAACCGCTGCAATTTTTCGGCATCTCCGCTTAAATCCACTTCATATATTTTAGTATTATTTTCTTTTTTATCAGGAAATTGAATCGTAAACCTACGGAGGAAGTGTAAATATTTCTCCAAAGGGTTTTATTTCTGCGTCTTCTTTTTCCATCCCTATTGGTGTGCAGCAGACGGAGGAGAAGCAAAGAAAAGATAAGCGAACGTGAGACTCATTCAGAAAGCCTTTTCAATATACGGCAAATAATTCGTCCCAGAGATGGGAATACATCTCGTGTAGTAACAGGTTACAAAGCTGTAATCAGAATGTACAGCGCTTCCATGTCAGATCTGAGATTCTCAAGGCGGTGACTATGAAGAATGCGATGCCGTCTAGTCTCGTAAGTGTAGTGACATTTTCGAGGAACCTGATGCTAACATCAGGGTACATTTCTCCTTGACTACACGACCCCACATCCAACGAAACAATCATCGACACAACAGTTTCATTGCTCTAAATTGTGGACTTACACTGTCTGTTGCATTTAATTTCTCTCTTATTTAATGACGAATTTCAACTGTACATACTAGACAGCAACAAATGAGACAGCAAGGTAATCAAGAATGATCAATGCACCCTACTTAAGAAACGAAAATCTGCTGGTGCTTTGATTTGAAAGGAAGCCCTCGAAATTTTCAAAATGAGAAATACTAACGAAAAAGCACATTAAGAAGAGTCTTTTTCAAATGATTTCACCCTACATCAAGCTCCTACAACTATTTTCATATAACACGGCATCATATCCCGCAAGATTTCAAACTCTATCAACACCGCTTTGAGATCTTACAATCTCGAAAAGGCCGTGACCCTGCTCAGATGGAAATTTACCGGTCTATCACCACGGAGGCATGGGTTCTTTCCCAGGGTAGTCCACGCGAGATTTGTTTTGGACGAAGTGGTACTGGGAGAGGGTTTTCTCCTGGAATGTCGGTTCTCCTCTGTCAGTATTATTCCACCAAATATCCTTACTCATATTTCATTCATCTATTACCGACGCTATACAATTTCATCCACTGAGAGCATAGTTAATAATAAAATAAAAAATAAACAACATTAGCTCTCATCTCTTGTGTCGACAGCGGGTAGCCCTGACGAGATTAAAAATGGGCAACCCTCGAAAACATGCTTTAATATTTTTCAAATTTATAGTTCACTAACCTTCCTAGAATCCGACACTATTGGCTGTGAACCTAACAGTCATCATCACATAGTCGCTCTTATGATAGTTCCACAGCCTCTTCAAAAGCCAGTTCTCCAGGGTGTGCGATCGAATATGTCCGCTTTCATGTTGCAGTATCTTCTTTTTCCTTCAAGTCATTCAGTAGCTGCTTACGTCTTCTTCCTCGTCTTCTCATCCCTTATATCTTTCCTTAAATAACGTGCCCTAGAAAGCAGTTTCTACGCAAGGTTCTAAGGGTATTGGTATGTAAATCATAAATAATGTCTAATAGATGACTCTTTTGAATACTGTCATGTAACTTCGGTTCCATAGAAGTGGCTAATTTGATTAACAGCTGAGCATTACGCTATTATTAATCGTTTTGTTCAGTTAATGGGAATTACGTAGGAAGGCCTCCCCTTAAACCCATGCTCTTAAGCACGGCGGTAACTCGTGTAATTAATTTTTACAGTCTCCAAAACTTCTGTTCAGCACCAACTTTGCCTTCTTTGACACAGCTGAATAGCAGCTATGACATGTTTAAGAAACACTGTATGGCTTGAGCTAGTAACAAACGTCTCTGCATATTGCGTGTGGGTATACCCGCAATGTGGTCACTGCGATACACGAAGCTGGATAAATGCGACTGGGAACACCAACATTTTAATCTGCCCACACGTAAATGCATGCGGTGGATCATATCCTAATCTGTGAATGAGATCACATTTATATGAATGCGCAGACCCTACTTATCCCTGGGGTTTCCCTTTAATGCTTAGAATCAATACAGAGCAGGGAGAGACAAGCTATATGCTAGCAGGAGAGTGAATGTTGCTGGGAAGATCCTGAGTGAAGGAAAGCGGATCATCAGACCTCTATGGTCCATATTCAACATCCGTCTCTTTCTCTTCAGTCCTCTAGGATGGATGGAATCCTATGTAGGATCTCTCTTAGACAATGCTGAGCCTTGTATTATTATCCAACGGGAGAGTATAAACGTACAATGCTAATATTCAGACAGGGCTCTGCTTTTAAACACGTTCTGAGCGGAAATTCTTTTGTCTAGATCACGCTTTCTCATACTGAATAAATTCATTCTAATTAACTTTGTTCTCATGTATATACAGTACATAGATTATAGACCTATAGTGTGTGTGTACGTATGTACGTGTTTACGTGTGTGTACAAAAGAGTCCTGTATGCTGTAACAGTATTTAATAATACAATACAAATTACATATTTTCTAACAATTAGGCCTATCTTTTCTACATTTTATAGGCCTGTGGTAAATACGAATATGGCATCATTTAAATTGCAGTATTGCTGCATTGTATGTAAAGAATGACATAAGAAAGATGGGAATTATTAATTGGAGAGAAGTAGTGTAGGGTAGGGCTAGATGGAGGAAAGCAACTACGGAAGCGCTTATTATCTTACTTAGGTAGCGAAACCACAGAAAAAAAAAGAAGATGATTTTTTTCATGGTTCGACAGCCCCTAGTGGCCCTAGACCTCCTTTATGAGATTCCGCGGTCACATTCAGACACACCACACTCGGTAGGAATCCTCTGGATGTGTGATCGGCCCGTTGCAGAGACTTCTACCTGACAACACATAATCACAGGAGATGGTGTTCCACGTCCGCGGCGGGATTTAAACCCACAATCCCAGTAAGCGAGCGGCCGCAAACCCACGCCTTAAACCGCGCGGCCACTGAGATCGGCGAAGAATAAGACTGCTGCTTTTTATGTACGAAGGCCATTAAAATGATTTTCAGCATAACAAGACTTACTTCCCTAAACAAAATTAAGGAATTGGATTTTATTAAAGACATTTTTTGTGCATTTTTGTTTAAATATGCTCAATATTTACGAGATAAGCACATGTAGATGTTATGCCGTGTCGAATGGTAAATAGTTACGGGACTACTAGATAGCAGTGGACACGCCTTAACATTCCAGAAAACGAAACACTTCATGAACACCGCTATAAGAACCTTAAATTTGACATCCATTTTTTTTCCAGGTTTTGCTTTATGAATGTTTCTTTTTTTGCAGCAGCGACAACCAGGTTTTAAGACTTACGTACTTGGTGTTTGAGGAAATCACTGGAAGAGTCATGTCGCCCCATCTGTCAACGGTTAAATGAAACTATTTACGGCTTTTACTACACCAGATTGTTTTTCGATTCCCTGTCAGTAGAAATGCGCTAACTGAAGAAGGTTTGCTTAAATAAAACAGCACGAAAAGCTGTTTGATAATATATTACGTTAATTTCTGCTGACAGAATAATTTCACAATCAATAGTGTTTGGGAAAACGTTGCTTATGGAGAATTGTACTTCAAATCGATACATTCGCTCAGCTTCTGATGCTGACTAACTGCAGTTACGACTGGTGGGAACGCGTACAGCTGCCGACCAATTCACAGTCACTACCGATAGAATACGTGGCCAGGTCACCACCGTGTCCAGCTGTCCTTCAATCACCATTAAATGACATTCGGCTAGAAGGCTTAAGTTTCGTACAGAAAACCGATAGGATTCGAACACGTGACCATTCACACAGTAATTAATATTAACGGGTAGCAAATAATGTAATCCGCGGAATGTCGCAAATGAAGGTATTAGAGTAACATTAATGACTAAATTTGCGGATCAGTAGAAATCTTAAACAATTTTCTGCAACACTGCGGGAACATCTGAGCTTGTATTTCATACAAATTTGCATGAGACACAAGGCTACCAGGGACGTGGAAAGTTTGTCGTGTGCTTGATTATGACACAAATATTTTCATAAATCAATAACAAATTTCGGCAAAACCCCCATAAAATCAATAAACTGGCCTATATTATGTTTCATGTAAAGAAATAAGAAACTGTGTTATGAAAACAAGTCATTTTAAGACGTCAACAGATACACCTTTCGAAATAACACGTACACTCGTATAAAGAGACAATGCATAATGTCCCACAGAATGTTCGTGTGTCAAATCGGCAACTGATATCTTCCAACACAATGGTGGTATATACGAGTAAAACAAAAATTGATTTTTTCCAACAAAATATTCTTATATCAAAGCGGTAATAAATATTTCTAACACAAAGTTTCCATAACAAATGGCAAATCAAAACTCTCCAAAACACTGGCTGTATACCACATAGACAATTAAAAGTGTCCAATAAAATTTTCGTCTATCAAATCGGTAATGTATATTTTCAAACACAATTTTGGTGTAATCAATCAACAAAGAAAAATATCCAGCATAATTGTGATATATTAAATACAAAACAGATATTTTATAACACAATTTTTTATGTGAAATAGAGAATACAGCCCAACAAAATGTTGGTATATAAAATAAGCCACGAATATTTTACAACAAAATAATGGTATTATCAAATGCGCAAAGGATCCTGTCCAAAAGAACGGTGTTATCTCGAACAGGAAAGGACGTCTTTAACACATAATTCTTATGTCAAATGAATAACGGACGGTCTCCAATAAGATATTCTGTATAAAACTGGGAACGGATACTTTCGAAAACAATGTCGGTATATAAAATAGAAAATGTATATAGTGCAACAATGTAGCGATACTTCAAATGGGCAATGGGTATTCTTCAACACGGTATTGTATAATAATATATAATTGCCATTTGGTAAGAAGCTACATGTTTACGGGTGACTATTTATTTACATTTATTGTAGAAGTGGGGTGAGACTGAGTACTTTTGCACTGCTGCACTACCTAGGCTTCTGAAGGAAAGTGAGTACGGATCTTTGGTGGAATGAGGTTCGGCAAGGAAAAACCGCAGTACCTGTGCCAGTAACAGTTTCTTGATTACAAATCCCACAGTCTAAATTGGGATTGTACCCGCTCTTCTGCGATAACTCTGGCAACTATCGCCTGAAGGACGACACGACATTCCCGTCAATAGCTATTATCAAGTTGCAGATTTTCCCTGAAAAGTTGGTGGCCACTGAAGAAATTTCATTCCCTGCTTTTAAAAAAACCCGAAGCTTCATTGTGTGTTCTGAAATTAAAAACAGTCACTTTGATATGTAATTTTCTTCAATGTTGTTGTCATTCCTATCTCTTAAGTCTAAATATTCTCAGTAACCTATTACCATTCATCCCATATCCATAACCTTTTCTTCGAACAAGAGATTTATTTTACAACAAACATCTGTCCCATGATGACAACCAGGCCGAAGGCTACAGAATGACGTCAGTATGTGTGTTCCAGACAAAACGAGCAGCTGAACTTGCTCAGTGAAAAATATTAATTTTTATATTCTCGTCTGTCAGGTTCTGACAAGTAGCCAGAATTCGCTGTGGCGAAACACAGGCAAGAATTTCACAATGACGGACAGTTGAACAACTTGAGTGACGCGTGAAACCAACACAAGTTATTATAATTTTATGACTGATGGAGAAGAGCGGCATACGTGTTATTGTTACTGAGTGCACATTTATTACGAAGTATTAACATGTAAACTAGAAATATAAATGAAATTTATCATTACATTTGACCTACACTTAAGGCTCAGTTCATGTGATGTCATTACAGTTGCGTGATCGTCTTTACAACGCCCTCTTGTCCTTCATATTGTATGTTCTCAATTCCACAATAAATTCGTTCATTCTGCCAGCATGGAATCGCTATGTATTGACGAATTTTTTGGCGCGTTGGCAAAACTGCAAAAGTGACTGTTAGCTTCGTTATGTCTGTCTGTCCGTCCGTATGGAACAACTCGGCTCCCAATGGACGAATTTTCATGAAATTTGGTATTTGATTATTTTTCGAAAATACGCAGAGCAACGTTTACTTTGATTAAAATCTGACAAAAATAACGGGTACTTTACATGAAGACCTATATACATTTATAATATCTGGCTGAATTCTTCTTAAAATGATAAATATTTCAAACAAATCTCGTAGAGAAAATCAAAACACACTTTTTATGTTAATTTTCTACCGAAAATCGTGCCTTTTATGCTACAATGTGGAAAATTATGGTAAATCCGGACAGTCCACAGATGATAATACCATATAATACGGAACATGCGCATTGCATGCTGCATGACTAACGGTACAGACAAACACTCAGTATATGTAATCTTTATTGCTTTTCGACGGTAACAATGGTTACGCGAACGCGCCTGAATATTATGTTAAACGCACATTGCCTGTCTTGTATATTTTACATATTGTTATGGACTTGGGAATATAATTTTTTATCCTTCTTTATAACCGGTAATTGTTATGATATATATATCTTTATATACATATTACAGCAATGGTCGTGAAGAATGCCACCAAACTACACAACTAAAGTTTCCAAATCTATGACGCCTTTTCACACCAAGGAAGACTAGTTCCAATGCCACATCAGTCTATGTGGGATTTGTGGTGGAAGAAGTTTCATTTGGGCAGGTAATTTGGTTCTTCTCTCTCAAACATCATTCCATCAATATTCTGTAAGCATTTCCCTTATCTTCCGAAGGATGGGAAATGTACCGCAGTTTCAAGAGACTTTTGACCTGATCACGACCAAAAATAAAAAAATATATAACTCAGTTTTTTAGAAGTCGATGGTAAACTGTTCATGCCTGATATTCCGCCCCTCATTCCTGGAGGGTCTTACTAAAATTAGAGGCCAAGTGTCGGTCTGAAGTCCGGCTATCATTACTGAAGCATTCCATGATTTTCCTCAGTTTCTCCACGCATACCTTAAATTAGATAATTACCGTTTCTTTCCGCGTCCTTTCCAATTAATAATTCCCTTATCACCATAGCATTTGACGTTTCACAGCCTAAGCAACTTACAGCTTCTCTAAATGAACCATGGAAAAAACAAGTATAGATATAAACACTCTTCTTTCTCTGTATATTATATATGTATAAATTTTTTTTTTATATTTTCATTTAGTTTATCGTGTATTATGAATTCAAGGTCTTTAATTTTGGACATTTATTCCATGCCAATATAGTTATCAATATTATATCTAACTCCATGGAGCAGAATCCTTCTTGAGAAGCTAGCAAGTCGTCAGCTAGTCAAGAAATTCCCCGCGTTTTGTGGAACCCGAAGGTTCATTACCGCATTCACAAGAGCCCGCTACCTGTCCTTAACCTGAGCCATATCAATCCAGTCCATGCCCCCCAACCCACTTATTAAAGATCCATTTTAATATTATCTTCCCAACTACGCCTGGGTCTTCCAAGTGGTCTCCTTCCCTCAGGTCTCCCCACTAAAACCCTGTATGCACCTCTCCCCTCATCCATACGTGCTACATGCCCCGCCCATCTCATTCTTCTTGATTTGATCACCCGAATAATATTTGGTGATGAGTAGAGATCATTAAGTTCCTCGTTATGTAGTCTTCTCCACTCCCCCGTTACCTCGTCCATCTTAGGCCCAAATATCCTCCACAGCACCCTATTCTCGAACACCCTCAGCCTATATTCCTCCCTCAGTGTGAGAGACCAAGTTTCACACCCATACAAAACAACAGGAAAAATTATAGTTCTGTATATATTAATCTTTCTATTTTTGGATAGCAAACTGGAAGACAGAAGATCCTGCACCGAATGATAACAAGCATTCCCCGACTTCAGTCTGCTCTTAATTCCTTCCTGAATGGAATTTCGATTTGTTAGGGTTGTTTCCAAATATTTGAACTGTTCCACCCTTTCAAAGGATTTATTGTCTGTATTTACGTTGTGATTTTGTTCTGGATTCTGATCTAGCGACATGACCATGTACTTAGTTTTCTCAGCATTTACTTCTAGACCAATCTCCTTACTAGCGACTACTAAAGCTTCTGTGTTTTTCTTTATAGCATGTACGCTTCCACCCAATATACTAACATCATCAGCATAAACTACAAGCTGATGTGTACCATTTAATTTCAAGCCCTCCTGGTTTGCCTGAACCCTCCTAATGGCATATTCCAAAGCAAAGTTGAAAAGCAATCAATATTATAGACACAAATTAACCGTGAAGACCGCGGCCTTCCAAGATGTGACGTGTTGTTTTGTAATATACTATATTTTAGAGGATTCTATCCATCACTTCATCATCGACTGCTGGTAAAAGTCAAAATAATTTCTCCACCCCTTCCAGACCGGCGCTGGGACACATCCAATCCCTTACCCAATGGGTACCAGGATTTCTTTCTTTGCGGTAAACCTGCCGGGATGTACATGTTACTACTCGCTTCAATCTGGTGTCAAGTCTGACAATACGTGGATGCATACCTCTATTTACCCCCTAGTGTCCGTGGTGCAGTGTTTAATTAAAAGTAGGAACAAATTTGTCTTACCTTTTTTCCAAATTAACAAGCCTACATGAAGACCTATATGTGTATATATGCGTAAATTACTAACTTCCTCTTCTTCCTCCCTGTCTCTAATTAGAGTTACCTTAATTAACATGTCAGTAAATATTCGCAATAAGCCTCTTCTCACAAGTAAAAAATGTATTTAACAGTCATACAAAAAACTGTTAACTTTGTGTGGTTAATGGAAGCAGGTATGGAGGGATGTAATGCCTGTGTGTAAGTGTGTGTACACGTATTATATAATTATAGTGTTTAGGAAAGTTTTCTAAAAGCAGTCTTCTTTTGTGTGATTTCAGGCTTCCGCAGCAGTGAAAATGAGATCTGCATTCTTTTGGGATTTTTGGCAGCGTAAAATCGTAAAAGAGCGCAGATTTTATCTTCTGTTAATGATATACTATCGCTATGTTGTTACTTTATATTTAAGTTACAATTTATATTTATATTTATATTTAAGGTTTTAAGATTTAAATGTTATAGTGTTCAAAAATTATATATCATACCATGAAGAAGTATCTTGTGTTTTAATGCACAAACTCATCCGCTTACTCTAAACAATGATCTTTCTTCTCCATTATTTGTGCCTTAGGCTTTAGAATATGGCTATTTTTCGTCTTTGCTGTAATTCGTCACCCTTAATCAGCGCGTGTTTCCTCGCAGTCCGAGCGATGCACGAATGGGCAATTTGCACTAACAATAAAATACTTTGTTTAAAATTGAGCACGCGATTTCTTTTGTGAACTACAGTAAGAATGATATTTGCTGGAAGGAGGAGCTGCTCGGTATAAAAACACGTAACAATACTAGAATTTTGAATATTACTGTGTCACATTTGCATACTTTGGCAATAAGTAAAGTAGTTACCCTAAACTTATGACAATTTTGAGAGAAACATAAGGTAAAGTTTCGTTACTCACCCTCTAAAGTCCACATATATATATATATATATATATATATATATGTGTGTGTGTGTGTGTGTGTGTGTGTGCTTGTGTGTGTTTGTACATAAGAACTAAAAAACTTTAAACCAGGAAGCGAAAATGTGGAAAACCATAGAAAATGAAATGCATAATTAAAAATTAAGAAACTGTTACCAAAAACTCCTGAAATATGGAATGCTAAAACATAGTAAAAAACCCTATGTTTATTCTATAAAATTACGGGTAGTTGACAGCATCGCATACAATTATGTTTTATGTTCGTGAAGTAAATTTTTGTCAAAAGAAGTATATGAGTAAGGCTGCGTAAATTAAAATCATTTCTACCGGTATATGACAAGGATCTCAGAGAAACAATCAGCATACAATCTCCCTTTGCACTGACTTCTTGTCCTACAGCTATATTTGTAGTATTGTTTTTGTTGCCGAGGGGGGGGGGAGGGGGGAGACGTTTGTGAAACCTAACTACACAAGCATAGATTTTGCACATGTTAAGCTTTTTGGTTACAACCTCAAAGATTTTCACTATCAACATATTTGTCATTATCAAAATACCAAATATATTTCTTGCATAATAAGTCTGTAAGTTAGCCACCCAAATTAGACCACAAATTATGCTGCTGTCACTGACAGACAATGTTCTGACATATTCAAACTTCCGAATGTCGACCACAACAACTGCTGCTGCCAAACAGTTTTATTTTAGTCCGTGCTTCTAGTGATTATTTCTTTCGTGTTTAGTATGGCGCTTTACTCGGTGGGAAGCCTCCTTCTATAATTAGGATCCAGTTACAGTGTGACTGCACATTGACATAATCTTTTCTAACAAGTTTTGTTTTCTCGATAGCGTGTCTAGGATATTTCATACTTTGGTGAAGTCCATTGGACCTAGCCAATTGCATGAGATAAATCGTTCAATACGGCATCATTCTGAATTTTCCACCAAATTGCACACATGTTCCGCATTCAGATCTAACAGTTGTCAGTAAATTGTTACATTCACCACCACTTATAAAGGAATTTTAAAACTGTGAATTTGGAAATAGCGGCAAAAGTTGTTATTTTTAAGTTATAATAAAAATTAAATATTAAATAGAAATAAATAAAAAATTAAATTAAAAATTATAACAAAAATTATAATAAGCTAATAAGAGAAAACAGCAAAGTTGGTAACAGTTACAAATAGAAAGACAAGATGACAGCAACGAATTTTGTCGTCGGTACTGAACTAAGTTTAGGAACATTTTATACATGTAAATCGCAAATTTGATATATATCTGGTATTAAAGTCGAGTACAAACAGCTTCATTGAAGTTGAGTATTTTCGATGAATTTGTAGGCAAGAAGAAGAGATGCACGTGAGCAGAAATTGTTTTCTAATTCGATTTTATGTTCAATTTTTACATTATGTTGAAACTTCAGCGAACTCCCTACTGGAGCAAAATTCTAAGGTTTGCGTTTGACAAACGTTCAGGCGTAATGTAACAAACCCATTCGAAAAACGTGAAATTACAAGAAGGTAAAACTATTTATTTATGCCACCAATCATTTAGTATAAAGCATAATTTCACTCTTCATTGCTGTCATAATATTTCGATTTTTTATTCGGAACATATTTCATTGACAGATAAAATATTTCCCTTGAATTTCAAACAATATTCAAAACTTGAAACTTCTTTCTCTCTGTTCTGCAGTATTGTATTTTACTTTCGTTCTATTCCGTAATTTTTAATTATTCCTGGACCAATTTTCTTTTATTCTCCACAGGCCTGTATGCGAATCCTCGCAAATGACACACTTTATTATTTTTCCTCTTAAGCTTTCGCTCACGTGACACTTTCTCCCATTATTATTTTACAGTCCTAATTATCGTAGTGAATTGTTCTTTTATTTCCCCAGAAGAACGCAGACGTGGACTTATTCCTGTATCTGCCTTCATTCTACACTGTTAAAATGCAACGCAACAAAGTGTCTGTTTCTTCCGATGTTTTAAACGTCAAACATTATTGTATTTTTTACAGACCGCATTTAAATACAATCCGCAAATAACGAAAGGCGACTGGCCTAGAATTATTATCCATTATTTACAACATGTAAGTAAAATTAACTCACAACGGGAAGCTCACAAAATATAAGGTTACTCAATGTTGTATTTCGAAAATTACTTCATTGATTTCGATAAGGTTTTTTCACGATTCTGAACACATCTTGTCGGTTCGAAACCAAATAATCAAATCATGCTTAAAAACGTCCTAAAAAATGACTGAATACACAAACGTTCACAAGTTGTAGATAATATACACCACAGATACAAGGTTTATAAAATCAAAAATTATTGTGTTCTGGAATTTGATGCCTTGTAGTCTAGCCAAAATTGATGAATGTTTTGAAGGAACCTGGTGCCTTAATATTTAGTGTACATTAAAGAAGGGGGGAGCAGGTTTCTCCGAAAGATTAGTAAATTTCACCTGAATATAGAAAGGATAGGTTTTGCTGAAAAACTACTAAATTTCTACAAGATAACATGAAATCAGATATCAGAAGGCGGTATTGCTGACAGTCAACTTAGTGAGAATTTCAAGCCTTGCATTTATAAATTTGGATCGGAATTGCCTATTAATATCCTAAATCATTTCTTTGAAAAATGCAGTTCAATCGGATAATATTTAATAATTCTTTTTCTTCACCACAAAACCGTAATGCATTTGTATTAATCTATAGCTGTAAATACAGTTAAAGAAGAATGCTGCTGTTTTTTCTGATAATTATAAGAAACCTACATATAAGTTCTGTCTTTAGAACTTAGTTTGTAATTTTAAACAAGTTAAGAAAAGAGCATAAGAGAAAGGTATTACAGAACAGGGATTTGAGGATAGCAAAATATTGGAGAATATCGCATCAAAGGGAGCAAATAATTTGTAATTTTTACTATAAAATATTAAGAGAATCACATTATGGATAATGATAGTCAGGGCATAGAATAAGTTTGGAAGAAATGAGAAATGCATGAGAAGTTTTGTTGAGAGAAAAAAAACAAAAGACCTTTGGACATAGACAAGATGGAGAAAAATGTTAAAACCGGAAGATATTTTTCCATAGAAGCTGGCAATTTTTCACCTGCTTACCAATATTCAACTTTGCAAGCAGGTGTCTGTAGCATAACGTCAGTAAAGTTAGTTAGTTACAGTTTATTCAAAACCATCTTACACTTTACAATGCGGATCGTCCAGTATGGCTTGTAAGATCTGGCCTCTTATTTATTAAAATAGTTTAATTCCTTTTCTTTTAAATTTCTTTGACAGCGTATCATCCGTTTCTTTTCTGCCAATTTTTTTTACCTCCTTTCCACTTACCCTGGTTCTATGTTATTCTCGTTTCCTACAGAGAATCCCTAATTTCCTAGATCTTAATGTGTTAGGGCCGTCTCTGCGTTACGACACCCGGGAGAGAGGCTAATTGTAGCTATTTTGTGCTCCGAATGAATTGATACCAGGGCTCAGACGTGCGGTGCTGCATACCGAGCAAGGCGGTCTCTTATTTTCTAGAAGACCTGGTAGAAGAGATGTGAATCCCAAAAGAGATAAATACCATCTGTACGTCACACATTCATTTATTCGAAATAGAAGAATTACAAATAGTAGTCCACCATTTTTAGATATTTAATTACAATTTAAAGTGACGTGTAAAACGTGCAGATTACTGCAACAGTGATGTTTAGGTTTGTTACTCGGAAGGTACTTTCTTCGAATCTCCGGTGGAACAGCAGATATTCTATTCGTTTTTCGTGATTCTTTCCCAATAATTTTAAATTTATCCCTCCAAATCATAATGCAAGCTGTGCCACAGTTTCTCAGGCATAGATTTCATAGCAAAGTCAAGCACAACAACGACTTTACAGTTGTGCGCATTAATACATTATGTAACGTGAAGACGAGGAGAAGCACTTACATTAAGTAAAGTCATTGCTGTGCCGTACACTGGAAAACTATGTTTCAAAACATATCTCCTGAAGCAAAATAGAATGTGCACCTCGAAATTTAAATAACGAACCCAGGCCAATGGCCTACAGCGGAAGCAATAACCGGAGGTGACACAGTAGTGAAGGGAGGACTATGTTGGCCCAGTTATGTAAAGAAGACATTAAAGTGCCTGAGTCAGCTTGTACACCTTGTTATATTGCTACATATTGTTCTGTTCATTAACATATGGCGTGGGAAGTGATTAAAATATAAAAGAATAAATTGATGTTATATTAAAGAATCGAACAGACTGCCTCAGTAAATCTAGAAAGATGCTCAAGCCGATATTTTTTCGGCACAACCATCAAATTCCACCCTTGAGTAGGGGGGGGATGAGGGCGAGTACCCAGCGCCCTAAAACCGGGCCCCTCCGGCTATGGTATGGTAACCCAGACAGAAGAGTCCCTGGTCCTCAAGGAGGGGGGTTGAGCGTTTGGCTAACAACCCAACCTCGTAAAAAAACCTATTGTTACGAAAACTAAAAGCTTTGGCCCACCCCGGGCTGTAACGTCAATGGAAGAAGAAGATATTAAAGAATCATATTTATGATTTTTGCGATCTAAACGTAAAGAAAGTTTGTACTATTTCAATAACAGTTTCAGGCTGTGAGCAACATATTCCTGTTACTTATAAACTCGGTTTCTTCGCTGATATCTTGGAACTAATATACAAAGCGCAAATTCACTTACACAGTGAAGACTAGGATAAAGACCATCACGCTAGGCGAAGAGAAACATTTAGAAACAGAGGAAAATCTCCGAGGTGTAGGCAAGTTCCAAACAAGCTGGACATATTCCCTATGGAATATTCTAAAACAGCCCTTATGTTATGCGACCTACACATTCCCGCAAGTTACTCGTATGCTCGCTTTATGATATACGCACTGTTCAATGACAGATTGAATATCAAGCTGCTATTAGAATTCGGTGTTATTATCTCTTTAAAAACGGACTTCTTTGTAATTTGATACCTCATAATAAATTTGTGTCAAGTTATTCTGCTGTGTATTCATCATCGACGGAATATTTCTAAGTCAAACCGCTCTAACCCAACCCTGTCAATTTCCTATCTATTAGGGAAAGAAACGCAGTCATACACCCTAGCTGTTCATTCATTCCTTAGTCTGTCTTACGACAGGTCCTTAGCCTCTTCCAAAGCGAGTTCTCCACAGAGTGTAATCTAGTGCTTCGTCTTTCAATTTACAGTGTCCTCTCATTTCTTTAAGGTCATCCAGTAGCTGATTACATCTTTCTCCTCGTCTTCCCGTCACGTCTATCCTTCTCTCTGTCTTCCCTTCAGTAACGTGTTTTAGAAGGCACTTCCTACGCAAGATGTGACAAATACAGTTAACTTTCCTTATTTTATGTTCCTTTCCTCCTTGGCTCTTTGTAATACTTCTTCATTTCTCACAAGATCGGTCCAACTGTTCGTCTCCATCCTTCTCCAGCACAACCTATCAAAACGTTCCAGGTATTTCTGATCTACTTTCCGATGTGTCCAATTTTGAGCACCATACAATGTTATGCTCCAAATGTAGCACTTTACGAGTTTCTTCCTTAAATTAAATCCATTTTGCTGGTGAAAAAGTCTTCTTCTTGTTGAATGCTGCTTTTGCCATAGCAATACTGTAATTAATTTCACGTGTACACCTTGAATCATCTGTTATCATGCTACCCAAGTAGTTGAAATATTCCACATTCTCCAGTTGTTTTTGATCTCTCAAAGTCTGTAATGGGGATGGGTGCCCTGAGATTCTTATTGCCACCACATAGCTCTATGTTACGTATAAGCGTAAGTCTTTAAATTCTGTCCTCGTTCTGTCCCACTGTACCAAGTTATTCTTATAGTAACATGTGCATGTGATAAATGAGAGTAACTGCCTATGAAAAGAGACTATGTCATTAGGAAGTATTCGAAGAACACTTGCGATTCGGCCGGTAGCCTATCCTCGACCAGTACGTATCACTTCATCTCTCAGGCAGCAACTGTGCTCAATATATGTTAAAGGATCCATCAAGAAATTCTCAAGTTCACAGCATGTGTATTCAGTGAAATTGTGATTTCATAGTATCCCTCAGTGGATATATTATCAGTGCCCGAAGCGGAAGTAAAAAAGAATGAGGTAGGGTCAAAAAAAGAAATATGAAGTAAAAAATAATATAGTTAAATTCCAGTCAGTGGTTTTTAGTTTTATTTTTAGAAAGTGAATATTTTTAAATTTGAAATTAATTAAAGCCACTGGAATATTATTTGGTACAAAGGTCGTTTTACTCGAGGCAAATGTTTGGTATATATACTGAAGAAAAATCCATATCTGTGATCAAACACTCAGCAATTTTGGAAACTGATGAATCACGGACGGCTCGACTATTTAAAACCGACGTTTTATTTTTAAAAACTACAAGAATAGACGCTACAGATAATTACGAAAATTACACAGATACCTGCACAGTATTTTATTAACAGCTGGAAATTTAATAATAAAAAATATATTCCTAACCCAAAGTAAAAAAAGAGAGAAGTGAATTATTAATGCATCACACAGAGCTAACAAAACGTTTAATTTTCAAACAATTTCCAAACATTCTCCTTTCCCTTCTTTCTCGACCTTGATATAAGCGCCGAAAAATTGGTTTAATCTGCATGCCGGCGACTCTTTCCGAGCCACTGTTTATGTAATACGTTGGCTCAAAATTGCCGATCGGAAGGCCTATAGAAACTGGACTTTATTTTAAAAAATATAGACTTTCTTATATAAGGTATAACAACATTCATTGTGAAAAACCGTCACTCACGTTTCTTATTTTTATTTATTCATTTCATTCATAATATCTATGACATCCTCACATGTATAGCAATCGCTAAGCTGCAAGAACAGTACCTGGTACTATAGTCCGTCATCACGACACATGCAATTCCACTGGCTTACAGACAGACTTGCATGTAGTCCGAATCTCTGAGAATCAGAGGTAGCAACACCTAAGCACTTCATAGCTAATTAACCCAAGTACACATACCTCTGTCGTACGGTACAATAATGACTGAAGTGTCCGCAATAGTGGCTGGCCGCAGGTCTGTGGGAACACTGCCACAGACACCACCGATACCGAATTTTGAAAGCGGTGAAAGGAAGTAATTGCACAAATTATAAAACTTTAGCTAAAAGTTCATTCTGCTTTTCTCCAAAATGCGGATGTTCATGCTGCTTTTCTGCAAAATTCTTTCAACAAGCCATTTCATCTTATGAAAAATTATTAAATTGTTACTCTTTATAAAACACCGACGAAATGCACTTCACTTTACCACTTTTTTATTTCACTAGACCCCTACATATGTTTCGGTTTATGCAAAAACCATCATCAGGGGGTTTCAAAACTACATATATTTACATCCAATGGTATTTCTGTCCTTATTGTTATGCAATATCTTAGTGTTCAATTGCCATTTACTTATAAAATCAGTTTAAAATCAGAGTACGCACCACAACATGAAATAGACAACAGCAGGACATACAAAACCAACAACAAATAATAACCAGATGTAACACAGTGATCCGTACTGCAGCATTTTACCACTTTACATTTTACCTTCTCGACACGAATTTTAACGAATTCTCAACGATTTTATACTTGGTGCGTCTGTATACGTTTTTAAAAAAACTCTGATTTTAAACAGATTTTATAAGTGAATGGCAATTGAACACTAAGATATTGCACAACAATAAGGACGGAAATACCATTGGATGTAAATATATGTAGTTTTGAAACCCCCTGATAATAGTTTTTGCATAAACCGAAACATATGTAGGGGTCTATTGAAATAAAATAGGGGTAAAGTGAAGTGCATTTCGTCGGTGTTTTATAAAGAGTGAATTGTGAAATATTCAAGGTGAGATTAATATAAAATTTATTAAATATGTAGTTAATTGCTTATTTAAATTACTTTCTTGAACACATAACAACAAATAAGAAGATATTTTCATTAACTTTATAGTAAAATATTTTTATTCATTGTAGGAAATCTTCTTGATTAATTATAGGTACTTTACGAGTGTCTAAATTAACTCTTTAAAACTATTTCATTTAAGGTCTTGTGAGCTGGTGAACAATATTCTAACTAACTAACTCCATGGAGCAGAGTCCTTCTTGAGAAGCTAACAGGTCGTCAGCTAGTCAAGAAATTCCCCGCGTTTTGTAGAACCCGAAGGTTCATTACCGCACTCACAAGAGCCCGCAGGTCCGAGGCTCTGTATAGTGTTTCGTAACATGGTAATTTTTTAGGGTGAGGAGTCGTTAGCACCTCGTCCAAACCCCAAGCTGGAGGGCCACCCCTTGTCGGCTGTCCGCGACTGCTTTTCAATGTATTCGCAGCTAACCTCCATATCCGGAGGCCGTTCCACCATCCGCAACCTGAGGACGCGCCATGCTGTGGTGACAGGGACCGACTTATCATGGTGAAAAATGTTCACCTGCACTTTGTTCTATTGATTAGGACACATGGCTAACATATTTTTGTTTAACCAGATTATTCATCTCTGGTAGAATCATCTATCTTGCAACTGTTTCTAAATGTGTTTTTTTATATCCAAGCACCCAGCATAACAAGTCCCATGTTACCAAAAACTTCCTTAAGTCCTGTGCCTTGTACTATTTCTCCTTCAATAATATTTCATCCATTAATGATTCGTGAAGATATTGATGTATATCAGCAGTGCTATGTAAACAGACACAGAGAAACGCGGGAGTTATATTACCTAACGAGTAAACAGAATACATCCAACTGACTGCAACTTTACACTGAATGCCCACGCGACATATTTGAGGATAATGTTATTCTTAAATATGTACTATAAATAATATACAGCTTATCAAATAATATTTTCATAAAGACAAGTGATAAAACATTACGTACAATTCCAGTCAGTAACTGTTACAGTGCAAAATTATGACGTTTGGAAATTTATTTACTTGCAAAGGAGCTACCCTTCCATTTTTGCTAAGCATATTGGAAGCACCAACACCAGAAAAGAAAACCAAATTTCTTAATGAATTTATCATCGAATTAATGAAAGAAGTTAAAATTGCTTATGAAATAGTACACTCTTATGTGTTGCTTAGTTACATCAGTTCAGAAAATAAGGTACTTACAGCTTTTGCTACTGGCAATTTTACACGCAAACATATAGATGGAGAAGATTCTTGTTTATTGTAGTAAATTCCTCATTCAAGAAATCTATTTTCTGATCATTCACTACTATGTTTTAAACAAGCTTCTTTCGCATTTCATTTGCAGTATGTTGGGTGGCTTCAGGTCACGCATGATCAGAGTGCAAAATTCGCTCCAATTTCTAAACCTTCGCTAATTCAAAATTTTTAAAAGCTGGTAAATTGGAAATAGATGATTTGTTTATGCTTTGTGATTATCGGCTTCAAATATAGGATAAGCTGTTTCGTACTTATTCTTTTTTATTTTAGAATATTAAAGAAGTAATTTTGCAAGCTTTGTAGAAGCAGCTGATATCTTACGAAATGACAGCAGCTTCCGCATTTATTGCTGCTTTCGTCCTTTTGCTTCACCACTTTCTTTAACAGAATATTTAACCCACTTGCTTATTAATTTTAAACCCTAAAACTTCTGTTCACTTCAAATTCTTTACCGGAATAAACGTTGAATATCTAAGACTGTATTTCGTAATTTTTAACTTTTCGAATATCTTTCATTTTCATGACATTTAAGCTCTCCTCACTAATGCGGAAAGGCTTAATCATATTTTTGTGTACTGGAACTTGGATCACACAGACCCGAACATGATTCACAGTCTCCTCTATCATTACTAACTTGTTAACTCAAAAATCACTCACCTGTTTTTAAAGGGTGATTGAAAATCGGTACAACGGACAGCAACAGCAAGAACAAGCACAAGTGCACAAAACGCAACGACTGGGAACACCCGTTTGGCCTGCTTGAATAACACTGGGAAATACTGAAAGGTGGAGAAAGTGAAAGCGGACCTGACGGGTGATCCATTACAAAAAATAAAGTCTAGATCATAAATTCCCTGATGGTTTGAATTTGCAGAAAGGAAAAGAGATGTTTTAAAGTTCATAAAAGTACACGAATACGGTATCCATCTTCATTTCCAGCATTGTTTTTAATAGATAAGAGTGGATTAATGGAACGGTTTTATGTGGCAATCAGAAACGGAACTTGCCATTGTTTCCTAATTGAAACTTGAAGGCTTTTGAGAGTAGCATTGAAAGGAATGTTTTGATTGAAGACAAGGTACTTATTCAAATTAACACAGCAAAGTTCAAAATACATCCTTTGAGAATACTTCATAATGCAGCTACGAAAGAAGGAACCAATGTCGGGTGACATATATTCGAGAGATCGACTATTATTTCAAGTAGTGATTGGCTTAAGACATACTGCTTCATAAAAACACCTGGAAAAGTGTGGGCAATGAATCTGTTAAAAAGGAGACTTGAAATATCATCAGTTCTGCGCTGAACATACAGCGGAAAGGAGATTAGATAATTAAATGACGGTGCATATTGTGGAAAACGATCCAATTTAGAAGACAGATAGGAAAAATATGAGAACGCGTGTTCGTTTCCAAGACAAAAAAACATGAAGTTTCTTCTTCATGCTTCACACACTTATGCACACACACATATATGTATGAATGTGATACAGCAAGCAGTTGTTGAGATTATAAAATTATAAATTATTTCATGTTAAGGTGGGAAAACACTAACCAAGCGACATTGGGTCCCACACCGAAGATTTCAATCCTCTATTAAAAGTTAAAAAAATTAATTTTGTATTAGTGCACTGTGCTCTAAGAATGTAAAATTTTAACTGTTTTTGCATGTAATTAGACACTGCTGTATATGACTGCGAATTCTGCTAAAATACAAACTGGCGCCGAAGAATAAAATTTTAAATACATTCACATGTACAATGACGGTATATCACATGGTTTTATTAAAATCGCTTATGAAAGAACTTTGTTCTTAGTAAATTATCTACAATTGCAACTTAAATCTATGAAAAGGCTAAATATAATTTTTCTCCCTTATATATCTATTATACTCTATTCAATAAAACTGTAAAACAATTATCTCAATTGTTTTGATACAATTCGACATTTCACGTAAAACTCATTTAATGCCTGTGGATTTGTCAAGCGTTTCAGCTATAATCGGTTACAGTAGGAAGTTATATAGCAATCTGGCACACCGCTGGTGCCGATATTCTTCTGATATTAAAATGGGAGATGAAACACGAAGTATATTAAAATCTAAAAACGTAAAAACATAATAGAAACATTTCTAAAAAAGGTTACAATTCAGAGCATCTGAATTATTCTACCCCGCAGTGCTTTAATATTGCCTCAAATTCTTTGATTCATGCAACCGAATAAAGCCACACGTTTATCGGGTATTAATGTTATCATATGAAATATTTATCACTGCTTCATTAAGAGTTATGAATCGAATAAAATTACACTGTTTTACAAATCACCGAACTGCAGTCATATTGGCCATAACGCGCTGTAGTTTTAAGACAAAATTCTTTGTACGTATGATTACGTCAAATGTAAAATATCCTGAAATGGCACACAGCAGTACAATTGATTAATGTTGTGAACACCGCACATAGTATTGTTCTCTTATACAACAATGTAATAAAAATTTAGCCTCTTTATCTCTTCAGGTGGAAAGGGCGAGGGAGGAGAATCCTAACCTGACAAGTCCGTTAAGAAGATCTGGTGTCTATCATTGTAACCGAGTAATGGCACTGAACACTGTTTCTTTTCCCATAAAGCTTAGATGAAAAACAATCAGAAAAACGCTCTGCAATAGTGGGCTGCTGAGTGCTGGAGAGGCCAGTTGTAGTCGTCTGATATCCGGCAAGTTTCAGCTGTTTTCGATTCACTTATTTCCCAGCTAAACTGAAAACTGTGACAACACTCCACTGCTCTGTCTGCCTCTGTCTGCTCGGGTCAGAACTTTTTCGTAAGATTGCCAACCGATAACTGAAGGCTTTGGAAGAGGGCTAACTAGAACCCCATTCAGCGTTTGGCTGTTGTATTTCGTAGCTTTGATCCAGTGTCATAGATATGGAAGTTATTATACCTCTGGATTGGAAGTATCCTCCCTTTTCCTCACTTTACATCTGAAGAAGAAAATAGACACAATTTTCAAAATGTTGTGCTATCGAGAACCCAAGAAAAAGGAAGGGTCTGCCTTCGCTGAAATTGCAGAATAATGTGCACCTGTCAACCTCTCTTCTCGTGTGACAAAAGTGGATAAGTAGTGTAACCGAACTTTGCTGGTTACTTTTTATTAATTTGATATACATCAAATTAAGAGACTGTTCTCTTCAAAGGTTTAACTTTATTTATTTATTACAATACAAACGTTAGCACAATATCATCCGTCTACTCCTTGCCTTTACTGCCGCCAACTGTCGCCAGCTGTGTCGGGACACCTGGTCGTTTCTTCTTCTTACTATATATAGAGGAGTGGGGAGGGAGAACCGAACTGCTCCAATAATGTTCGGTTACATTCTCCCCCCCAAGATGTGACTTGAAGAGTTTTCAATCCAGACTATTCAAGTCTGCATCTTGCTACTTTGTTGCCGATTAATATAACAATACCAATTCAGCCAAACCTAAAATATAAATACCTGAACATATACATTGTTCAAACAATCTCAAACACACTTAACACTTTTACCTTTTCTTATACAACTTAAACGTTTACATTCATGAATGTTATACAACTTTCTTTTAACCACAACTTTACTGAATTCACAACAATACTATTCCATAAATTTATAACTATCAGCAGCTTACTCTATTTGTAATCATCTTGTTTGAAATTATCATTCTTACACACAATCAAGGTACATTTATTTCTATAACTACATGCATCATTCCTTCACTATGCATTTTCACGTCTGAGCCAAACAAAGTGTTCCTAGTCTTATTTGTCTCCTCACTAATGGGCGTAATGAAAAGGGAATAGGCCGGGAATGACCAACGACTGGAGCTGAGCTATTTACTTCGAATTTATATTCAAAACTTTTACAGATTCCTGGCTTGGTTGTCAAATTATTTAAGTACTTTAACAACAGCTGGACTAGTTGCCGTTTCTCATTAGATGTCAAATTTTCGTTTTCCTCAATCAGCGAAACTACTCCTTCTGCGGTCATACAACGTGGATCTGGCGACACAGACTTAAGACTGTCCATCCGGGCCCCATTCATTTGTCTGCTTTGCATTTCTTCATAATCACTTCCAGTGCCCTTTGCATTTTCATTTAACTTAACGTCATTGTTATCATTCTCATCAACGTTATCATTTTCATCATCACTCAAACTTAGAGCATCCTCACTCATAAGGGTTCGTTTACCCTTTCCAATCCCTTTCTTCATAATTTTACAATATAAATCAACATTACTCATGCTTTCCCTATCTTCATAACTTCCACTAAGGGCATTATCATAATTTGAAATTTCTCGCCTAACTTCGCAGACTTCCTGTAGGTATACCGGTATGGAGCAACTCGATCTAGGCGTATCCTCTAGCGGCGGTGTCACATTTGTTTGGCCTGTATGCCGGACAACACAATCCTTAGCAAACCCTGTATTAGCGGCCTCGGAATTCGTTTCCTGAAATTTTTCAAAGGGGCGTTTCCTCACCTCTCCCCCATGTCATAGCACAGGCATTGTTCCTTAAAATCAAGTACAATTCCATATTCGTTAAAGAAATTGGCACCCAAAATTACAGGCCCAATTAGTTGCGAACAAACCAGGAAATTCTGTTCAAACCTGTCAGTTTCTAATGAAAAATGCAACAACACTTGCTTTTTAATTCTTTTGGAGCGCGTCCCCAACGCGGTAATCAATATAGCTCCCTCAACTGGCAATTCTAAAGTAGGCAATCCTGCTAATTTTAATTCTTCATATATCCTTTCAGACATTAAGCAAACTTCTGCCCCACTGTCAACAACGGCGGCAACTTCTTTATTAGCAAACATCAACTTGACATGCGGACTAGCTGGCAATCTTAAATCATTTAAGTAATATAGAGCCACTTCATCTGTTCGGGTTTTACTTTCTTTTTCTTGGCCTTGAATATTCTTAACTTCTGGCTTTTTATCTTGGGGAACCAAATCATCCAATAAATTTTGACCTGGGGCACGGGTTTCATATGCGAGCGACGTATCCCCCACTACCTCGCTCATTTCTAGTTTAATGAAGCGCCGTCGCGGCACCTATTACTATTAACTTGTCGGTAATGTTCATTACTATCATCCTGCTGAGGATTTCGGCTGAACGCAGGAGCGTTAGGGTCTAAGTCCGGTAGAGCTACAGGTCGTGACGACTGTAAGGGCTGTCCATATCTTTCTGCACGGTTGCCAAAATTCGATCTGTTCCTCACATTTACATTTCGGGAATTAGGCCCGTCCCTTGCGAAATTCGAAGCTCGTGAATAATAAGCCTGCCGCACAAAGCGACTATTATCCTCTGTTCTTTCATTCCCCCGAGACTGAAAGGAGCGTGAGGGATTATTTCTGAACGGAGGGACCGAGTTTGGTCTCGGAGCAGGGTCATGGTCCTCCATCATTTCCAGTCTCTTTAAGATATCCACTGCATCCTGTACAGTCTGCAATGGCGCAGTTGCCAAAATTCTCTGAATAAAGACAGGAAAGTGGAATTGCAGAGCGCTGATTAATTCACAGTCAGGAATGTTCGGCTCTAGATATGTGGCTAGTACAGCATACTTTAAAAGGTGAGCGGACATTTTATCACCTGATTGTTTCGAGTATTTATCTCTATAGATGGAACATCTTGCTAGGCTCTGAGCCTCTCTACTCCAGAAGTGACGGGTAAATGCTGATTTGAAATCTTCATAACATTTCAATGTGTGGGATATTGAAATCAGCCAGGAATGCGCCAATGGGTCTGTGATCGAACGTATGGCAATGGGTAACTGCAGGTCCTTAGGAACCGATTTCAGACGCAAATAATCGTCTAACTGTCTGAGATGAAAAATAGGGTTTATTTTAGAACAGTCACTGAAGTCAGGCAGTTTCACGTCGTTTGCAGTCAGGTAGTACACTGGTGCGCATTGGCGGTTAAATGTCTGGGAGAGGTCGGGAACAGTTGACTGTATAGCATGCGACCCAGAAGAACAATGCATATTACAATTCCTTTCACTCACACCATTCGCAATCCTTATGCTAGAGGACTCTGAAAGGTTAGTTTGGGCCAAAGGGTTCAAGTTAAGCTGATCATTTCGGTCACCAGCAGCTTGCAACTCGCCAACGTCGCAAACAGCTGATCGACCTGTTACCTCACTGGCTGCCGCTAGCTTCACTTTCAAAGAGTTAATTTCTAAATTTACGTTATGGAATTCTGATTTATTTCTTTCTACCGCTACTTGAAAATCTGCAACCTTTTCTTCCATCCCTTTCATGCTACTACTAACTTTCTCAACATCTGTCCCTGCTCTAATTTGCCATCTAGCGTGATCTGCGGTTATCTCTTCACTGAACTTGCTGAAATCCTGCCTCACGCTTATTACCTCACTCTCAGTGTCATCTTTGTATTTTTGAATCTCTTCAATTAGGGATTTGGATCTAGCGTTCACTTCATGGGCAATTCTTTCAACTCCCTTTCTGGTATCTACAATGTGAGCATTAATTTTCTCATGCAAATTATCACTTATACCTTCTATTGTTACTTTGACTTGTTGCAGTTCCTTATCAGTATCATTACGCAAGGCAGAAAAATCCTGCGACATGTTAGTTACCTCATTCTGAAATTTCTGCGATAATTCTTCTCTCAGATTAACTGTTTCGGACTGAAATTTCACTGTCAATTCCTCTGTTAGTTTTTGGTTCTCTGCCCGGAATTTAGAAGTTAATTGTGAGGTCAAATTAGAAGTAATATCTGCTGCCAATTTAACATTCTCAGCCTTGAAATTGGAATTCATTGTCTCAAATGCGGTAGCAATATCCGCTTTCAGACTGCTTACAACATCTAACAATAACACATGTAATTGCATAGTTGACATGGTTGCTTTTTCCGATTCTATGACTGCACTATGTTCAATGCTGCCTTCCTGCCTTGTTAACAGAGTTGGAGCCGTTACTACTACGCCTTCGTCAGTTGAAGTTTCATCTTCAACACCTACCTCACTTACTTCTGCTAAACTATTTACTTGATTTTCACTCTCATCAGTCTCTGATGCTGGAACTGTTCGGTTTCTCAAATTTCGCTCAGCCATTTTGTTTCAATTCTTTACACAAAGATTTACACAAATTTTTACACTGTATACCTGGTGACTTTCTGTAGGATCAGGCTGCACGATGTACGCCGTGTGGGCAGGATCGCTGATCCTTGATGGAGGCTCGGCTGCCGATGTAAGCTGCCAGGGAGGTCGGACGTGAGGTTGCTCGTTAACTTCACACCATCGTTAGTAGCTAGACGGAGGCTGGCTAATACTGGTGTACACAGATCCGTTTTTCTTTCTTTGGTGCCGTGGTAACTGAAGAAGGTTTTCTTCTTTATCCGGGCCCCAACGTTGATGCGCCACTTCTTGTAACCGAACTTTGCTGGTTACTTTTTATTAATTTGATATACATCAAATTAAGAGACTGTTCTCTTCAAAGGTTTAACTTTATTTATTTATTACAATACAAACGTTAGCACAATATCATCCGTCTACTCCTTGCCTTTACTGCCGCCAACTGTCGCCAGCTGTGTCGGGACACCTGGTCGTTTCTTCTTCTTACTATATATAGAGGAGTGGGGAGGGAGAACCGAACTGCTCCAATAATGTTCGGTTACAGTAGATAAAAATTCGTGGCTTGTGTACGGGGACACAACCGCAATCGTTTAAGGCGTGAATCCGTCTTTGTGTTATTAGAGGAAGGGTAAGATGTAAATGAATAAAGTCTTGGTGGTTATAAGTGAAGTATAATTTTATTTATCAAATGCCGATGATAGGAGAAGTAAGATACATATGGCATAGTAGCGGCGCACTCGAAGTAGCCTACTCGGCGTTGATGCGCTCGGCTTTCTTACGCTCTCTATACAATCTGCATCGTTCGGCATTAGTCAATTTGGGCTTTTCTGATTCCTTTTGAATTTTCCTTTCCAATGATATACGTTTCTTACATTTCTGTTCATATTTCCTTTGCAATTTGTCGACATTATGAAAAGTTTCTTCAACTCAGCACACTTATCGGCTTATAACTTTACAAATGTTATTCTATCGGTTATTATTGCTAAATGATATTGTAGATCCTGTTATTCTCTACACATCGACACCAATTTCAACGTCCCGTCTCTTCGCAATCCAAAGTTACACTGCCCAAACGCCGCGCGGCGTCGCCATTTACAGTGTTCACGCGCAAGCGCTACCCCTCCCCCCCTCACCGCTGCACACCACCACTACCCACCATTTTAGATACGGACATCAACTCTCTATCCAACAAAATTTAAATCATTACATTATCATTTATAGTTTACGAGATATAAGCGCGACAAATCTTGCCATTTTTTTGGTCGCAGGAGTTTTAGTAGAGACCCCCCCTACACCGGACCAAATTTAAAGACGTATTCACATCAAAAAGCAAGTGTCTTGCTATAATATAAATTCCTTTCAAGGGCCCAAGCAACGCTCGATATTACGAGGAGATGAGGAGCCAACCTTCATACAACCAACTAATAATGTTTAAAAACACTAAACACATTACGCGTATCCTGTTTTGAAAAACGAGTTAATTCTTTGAATTTCAAATTGCTTTTGTGAAGTTCGTAGTTTTGTCGGAATTAACTTTCCAAAAATTTAGTAATCTTAAGATTTCAAAGAGCAGCCACTAGATGAAAGGAGCTTGTAAACAGTTACATAGAACTTTGTAAAACAATATGTCGATTTGAGCTCGACACTGGTTCTGGTGCAACGCATGGCACTGGTCGAGTGCATCCCGACATTGGACCGGTACGGTTTAAAGCAATATTCTCCGCACCTGTCCGTCCGGCAGGTACCTACCCTCAGCTTATTGTAACCCGACTTCAACAGCTATGGTCTGCAGGCTTCCTCTCTGTCCTTCCTGCCTTCTCATTTATGTTTATTCACTTAGGCTTACTTAAGGATGTTATCAGTATCTCAGACTATATGACTCTAGGGGTAGGATGATACTTGAACAATTGATGACAAATGATGTGCAAGGAAGCAGCTGTAGTCTAATTGAGGCATTTCAAGGCCTTAAACTTCACGAAATGAGGAGTACAAAAAGATATTCAAGGATACTCCTTGGTACATCCGAGTCTTGAACTGAGCACCTTCCAGATACACGTCAGATGATGTAATGCTTCAGCCAACTTGCTATTTCCAAAACATTTATAAGAAAACGGTAGACTTTTCTGAAGAAAACTACGAGTTTATTCTGTTTAGTAGAAACAGCGTTTTACATGTATGGTCGCCATTCCAATTTATGTATCCACATATAATTGTAAGTTGCATCAAGCTAATAGGCACACTGACAGGAAAGTGGGATATAATGTCCTGTACATTACTTGCCATCAGAATTAATAAATCATGTATATAAACTTTTTATTACTTTCTGAACATGAATTTAAACCTTTCAGAATACAGTGGATGTTATAATTACCACATGATTCAAAGCAATTGGACTCTGGATTCTGCCTACAGACAGTATGTATGTGTTGCATATCACTTTCGCGATAAACAGATATATTTGTCATGGAGAGACGTTGTGCTTTCAGTAAGGAATGAACTCAGTATTTATATATTATTAACAAGACATGCAAGAAGTACACGTGAAATAAAATCATGGATTTTTATGGCAAAAGCGGCATTTAACAAAAAGAAGGGTCGTTTCACTAGCAAAATTGGGGTTATATATATAAGGAAGAAACTAGTAAATTGCTACTTTTGGAGGATAGATTTGTATGTTGCTGAAACGTGGACACTTCGGAAAATAAATCAGAAATACCTTTAAATTTTGAAATGTGGTACTGGAGAAGGACGGAGAAGATCATTTGGACCGATCGTGTGAAAAACGAAAAAGTATTACAAAGAGTCAAGAAGGAAAGGAATATCCTACATACAATAAAAAGAAGGAAGGCTAACTGGATTGGTCACACCTTGCGTAGGAACTGCCTTCTAAAACACTTTATCGAAAGAAAGATAGAAGACCAGATAGAAGGGACGGGAAGACGAGGAAGAATGCGTAAGCAGCTAATGGATGGCCTTAAGGAAAAGAGAATATATTGCAAGTTGAAAGAGGTAGCACTAAATCGCGCTCTATGGAAAACGCGCTTTGGAAGAGGCTATGGACCTGATTCAAAACAGGCTGCTTATTGAAAGAATTTACATGTAATTTCAGGCTTCAAATTATCTATCTCGCAAATCATCGCCTTGAACAATCATTAGATTATCTGAACTTGCTCTTTCAAATTCATAGGTTATAGGCCTACCTGTAGCACATGTAAGTTAAAGTTACTGCAAGTTTTAGCTAGGTTATTAACTTGATTGTGACACCTTAGAGCTTATTTGGAACAACTTTCGTGATATGATTCTGGAGGGTCTGAGAAACATCAGGCAGAAGCTCAGTCATGAAAACCTGAAGTCCAGCAGATATCCGATAAAGATCAATATATCTGAACGGAAAACTATGTATCAACATGCAAATATGAGCAGTGTTACGTACGTTTCCATGTCACGGCAGTAAGACAGAATATAGCTGCGTACACGAGGTTTTCAGAAATGTGAAATAATTCGGATTGTGTGAAAGAACATGGAAGGCTTTTCACCAGTTGAATCTATATCTTCTATCACATACATCCAATCATCTCATGTCTTCCGTGTTCCCATATTTCTTTGAGGAAAGCGAAGAGCATCAGTATCGCGAAAGCAAGTACTAAAGGCAAAAGAATTTGACGCCAGAAACTGTCTTGTTTTTCTGTAAATCTGTCCAGAAAAACGCCCTTTTTCTGACAAGAGAAGCGCCAGAAAAATAATTTAAAATTAAATAAAAAGACTTTTCCTATCTCATGCCCCATTTGTTCTCGCTAGCTGCGTATATGCTATGCGTTACGAGTCTCTAGAGAGATATTCCTTCATCTGATATCACCAAGTTTTGTGGTAAAAAGAAACAAAGGAAACCAGTGCTTTGACTCTTTGCCTGTAATAAGGAGTTTAAGTTTCCCTTGATGGCGTGCTATAAGACGTTTGTGAGATGCTGTTTCCGCATGAGATGTGCAATTTATCCCAACACTTTGTTGAATCATAGCTTATCTTCAGTTGCTTGTGAACGAATCGCAAAACATAAAAAGGAAGAGGGTTTGTAGGGTATAAATTTATGACATACTATTATTCATCCCTATCGGCAATGAGTTTCAAATACGAAAAGATTCTTCTTTCCCTTCATCCTCCACTAAAATTTCCTTCTCTGAGGCTTGGTGTTGGACGTTTCAGGCTGTACTTAACATTGTATTTACCTTGCATCTTTTCAATTATGAAATATTCATTAAAAACCAACTAATGCACATAAACTTTATTCACAATAGTTTATTCTTAAAATTCCCCTATACGTATTTTGGTGGTTTAAACCACCGAAATACGTATAGGGGAATTTTAAGAATAAACTATTGTGAATAAAGTTTATGTGCATTAGTTGGTTTTTAATGAATGTTTCAGGCTGTGTTTAAACGTCAGCTTCCACAAGAGAATTGTTCTTTTTTCGTAAACGATTAAAGTTCTTGTCATATCAAATGTGTATGTGACAAATCATGTCGCTAGAAGTAATAACCGGCTAATAGTTTTAAACTGCATTGGACTGCACTTGGTGATCTGTAATGATTTTTTTTTTGCCTTGCAACCGTTTAACTTTCACCATTCAAAGCTTAGTTGTAACTTTATACATCACTAGGTTTATCATCATAAATTCTGCAATTTACACACATAGTTTATCACTGTTATTTTAGGCGTTTTTTATGAAGAGAGAAAGAATGCATTACGTGGAGACCGCGTCTGTCTCTTATTTGATAACATAGTATCAACGGGTAAACCGCTTGTCGTATTTTCATGAAAATGTGTATAGGAATTCGTTACGAATTATTTTCGATTAGGCGTGAGTTTAGTGAAAATCGGCTCACTTATATCTTATTTATTCAGTTAAAATACGTTTTACCAGCAATTTTTAAATTTATTGAACCTGCTTTTGTGACATTTGATATAAAATTCTCAAGCAGTGGCAGTGTATAGAAGCAGTACAGTAACAGGGGATTTGCAATGTTTCTATACATTCACTTATATACTTTCACGAAAAACAACTACCTGAGTAGGATAATAAAAAAAACACAGAAGGATGACAACTGCAACAGTCCTCCTAATGAGAACACGTATCAACGAAAGTAAACATAACTTCCCCGAGACCGACATCCCTGACCTAGCTGTACACTCCCATTTGAAAGTACTAATAAATATTTTAACGCCATTTTAAATCTTTATATAGTTTTATGTACGTTTGATATAATTTTTTAATTTAATATTTTAGGTTTATAATATATACTTTTATGATATTGTGAGCTGAGATCTCAACCGCAGACATGCATTGTGTAAAATGATATAAGGTGTTCTACATGATAGCTTTTCTTTAGTACTTTGTCCTCCTGATGATGGCTTCTTATACATGAGCCGAAACATGTAGCAGTAAAACTTCTCAACATAAAAAAGTTGTGATTGATGGCTTTTTTCCCAAATTTATATAAAATATCTCTACCTAATAGCATTGAGTCATTGTAAGTTTCGTGAAACCCTTTGCAGTGGAAGCTATAATTTACGTAAGGCCGAAAATAAAATTTTGCCCGCATTTTCTACACTTTTCTTTCGATTTGGAAAAAAATTGTGCTAAACCTTTACTACAAATTTTCTTAGTGCTTGTGACTGCTGCGCTTTTTGTGAGCGAAGACCGTACCTTACTTATGCGAGTAAACAAAATTACATTTTACATATGACATATTTAAGGTAAAGAACGCATGGAAAAGTGTTTGTGCTACAATATAGAGTAACCCATTTGCAATCTTATTATGGATCTCAGAATAAACAGCGATTATTCCTTTATACATACGTAACTGATCAGTCCTTACAACCGAGATGGAAAAGTGTCTACTGGCGGTATGTACTTAATATTTAAATATGATTTACGTTTAATTTCTTCTTTAAAGGTCTACATTTGTCAGTCTGAAAAAGTCAACTGAAAAAAATTGTATCATTACCATATTTCAGAGATCCGCTTCTCAGTTCCCGTAAAAATTACTCTCTTTAACTAGCGTAGATTGTTCATTTTATATGGCCCGTAACTATTTACTATATTAAAAATTTAGCTTCAAATATTAACACGCTTAACACCCTATACGCTACCCATCGGAAATAACGACACAGAAGTAAATATTGTTTATTCAAAAATTCCGAAACATAACCCTGATGAATGTAGTTACTGCATTTGTAAATAAAAATGGGAATTACGTTACTAGATGCAGAAGGTGTAAATGTTACAGAACTATGACAACAAATTAGACACTAGCCTCGAATATGCATACTTAAAGAGTAAACTCAATAAAATGTGAGGGAGAAAAAATTTTGCATTATTACAATACTGCACATGAAAAATGCGGTGGCAGTTTCCACAGAGTTCTTATATCGTAAAGTCCTTAGCGTAATAACACGATATGTAAGTAAGTATGTGTGTGTATGTATGTTTGTATGTATGTTTGTATGTATATATGTATGTATGTTTGTATGTATGTTTGTATGTATATATGTATGTATGTTTGTATGTATGTTTGTATGTATATATGTATGTATGTTTGTATGTATGTTTGTATGTATATATGTATGTATGAATCAATAAAATACATGTATGTACGTATATATGTATGTGTGTATGTATTATGCAAACATGTATATATATAAATGTATTATGCATGCGTGTATATGTATGTATGTATCTATGTATGCGTACATGTACGTAAGAATGTATGTTTGTGTATGATTATTTATAAGTATGCTTGTATCTATGCATGTCTGTATGTAGGTATGTGTACATGTACGTGTATAAGCGTTTGTCTACGTTTGGCGGTATGAAAGCTTTTGTCGTGTGTGTGTGTACTTCATGCACATCAGTGAACATGCATGTAGGTATCTATGCATTTAGGTCTTGCTAATTTAGGTTTTATGTACATATATTATGTATTTTTGTAAGCCTTCAAATGTTTAAATTTACACGTACGCAAGTACGTATACATGTGCGTACTTATGGGCGGCCTAAACATGTGTATGTTTGATGCACAAAAGCTCTGTAAATAAAGCAGTGGATTACTGAAGTATAAAATTAAACCTTTTATTCTATCTGAATTCGTATTCCCGATCTCCATTTTAATTATTACGTAGTTAATATTTTCATTTAGTATCCTTTCTTCAGTAGCTGCTGTTTATGAAATGTAAAATTAGCAATCATATAGATGTTAAAGAAACAAAATCTCTTCTAGCTTCATACATTCAAAATAGAGTTCACTTACAATTTACAGAATTAAATTAGACAAGTTTTCCTATAGACATCCATAGAAAATGTCATAGAAAACATACTGCATTTTAACTTATGTATTTTAAACTGTAAAATCAGTGTAAATTCAGATACACGATGTACGCTGCAAATGTCTGTGTACATTTGACTCTCGAATGATGGCTGAAATGATCAGCCGAAACATGTAGGAGTGTAAAAATAAATTTGTTTTGCAGTAGTTGGTGGTAAAAAACTTACATATATAAAGCAACAGTGCGGAACATGCATAATATTAAGTATATTAAAACAGTATAATATTTACGGAGATCAGAATTTGAGTTTGGCCAGGAGAAAGAAAGAATAATTTCATATTTTGCCTTTATTTTATACACTTATCAAAACAGTCCTAAAACTGTTAACATAGAGATATGTCTACAGTTCACCTGTTCAGGAAGTGTAAAATTTTGCTTGACGTACTGTTGTTAGCGAATAGAAACACAAGGGCCGGTCTCGTTTTGCACAAATGAAATGGAATATTTTTAAATATTTTCAGTATACCCTCACATACATCACACGTATGGTGCATATAAACTGTGGTTCAGCCACAGCTACATTGCCCGGAGCAAACAGGGCCACTCCATTAGGGAAATTAAAAACAACCGCATTCTTTATACTCGCACAAAGCACACGCGCAGTGCAACAGGAGGCGGGGTAGGTTGGGGGGGGGGGATTGGGACCTCACACCATGCAGAACGAAACGCTTTAATCTGGTAAAACTAGGCTACAGTCTGTCAAACTGCTATTGGTATAGTCATAGATACGCCAATCACAAAGTGTGGTCCGAGAACTCGAGGAGTGTTACGGTGATTTAGACAAAAATTTAGACAGAATCAAAGACTGATTTCCTATTACATACATTAGGTTTACAGTCATAAGTATCTATTATTATTATTATTGCCCATTTGTATTTTACAGAATGTCATCCCGTTGTGTTGTTTATAACAGTAATGACTTCAAAATCCGCCCAAATACAACTAAATTCAATTTATTATACACAACTAAATGTTTCGACCTATTTCAGGTCATCATCAGTTTCACAATTTAAGCTTAAAACTTACTGAGAAAACAACATTCCTTCCTCAGTATGTTTCAAACACTAATTGTGAACGTGAGGATGACTTGAAATAAATCGAAACATGTAGTTCTGCATAATAAGCGGCATTTAGTTGTGTTTGGAGAGATTTTGGCTTGATTTATAATTGTCGTTTTGTGTTGTTTTTATGGAGAACTTACTTCCTAAGTTCAGATTTCGTAGGCTTATACGTCAAATTTATTGGATATAGTCTCAAAGTTTTGCATTGTCGCCATGTCTGTAATTATTAGAACGCAATGTTTCACATGTAATACGAAGTACAGTTACGATGTATATCACTGCTAAATTTCATGTGCCTAGCTCCAGTATTTCATTACTTACGGCAACCAGACTTCAAACAACAGACATTTTACGCAAGGCTAACAAATTTTTAATTTACACAGCACAAAAATATTACCTTAAAAAGTTGAATACCTTTTCCCATGATATTAAAGAAAATCACTTATATGCCTAAAATTTTGTGGCGCTAGTATCGTTCGCTCCTCACAATCTCACATCCGCTCTTTTGGGTGTGTCATCAAATATGTAACGTTTGTCATAGTTTTCATGAAAACTGGTTGATGGGTAGAAAGTTTAACAGGGGAGGTAGCATATTGACACGCACATACAGAAACACAGACAGCACGATGACCTAAAAGCTCTAGGTCCCTTTGAGAAAGAAAACTAGGCTAAATATTCGCAATTGATGACTTATTGTGTGCAAGTAACATTGCCAGTACATTCAAGAGACAAAAATTGTTATTTCAGTAAGAAATTTTATGCCCGTAATGACTTCAAATTTGAAACTTAAAATTCATAAACATTTCGTACGACCCTGCTGTCTACATCTTCAAGGAAGAAAAGGGAAATTTATATTCGTCTTCTGCTTAGTTTTCTGCTGTTCTTAACTACGGTGGAAATTAGGCTTTCATGTTTTACAGCTTCTTTTGCAGATGATTTTACGTCTGGACGTCTACTGCAGACACTTTCTACCGGGTCACTGAGGCGAAAGGAGTGTGTGGACCAATACATAGGTTCCGAGTCGAAGTGTAGGCGAACTGATGACATAGGCTTATTTCACACTTGGTTCTCAGGAATATGAGTATAAAATACAGAAATTCCAAAAAGGGTTCTTTTTTTGCTTTAAACTACAGCACTTAGTCAATGTTTAAAAAACCAACAGGATGCACTTCACTTTCACTTTAGTATGTATTAATTAACCCCCACAATGTTGTATAAAATTATACAACATTTTATACGTTTTTAACTCTGATTTTACAGTGATTGTAATAACATGCAAGACATTGCACAATATTTAAACTTGTATTAACATTGGATGTGATGTAACGTAGATGTGACCTCCCTGAGGATGGTTTACTGAAACCAAACATATGTAGGGGTTAATTAATACATATTAAAGTGAAAGTGAAGTGCATTGTGTTGATGTTTTAAACTTTGAATCGTAAAATGCACGGTGAGACTTACATAAAATTTACAGCACTTAGTGTTTTGGTTAGAATATGTCAGTACATTTGTTTAGGTTACTCCATGTTAGTTAAGGTTAGTTTAAGTTCCATGGGCTTGGGAGGTGTCTGAAAGTTTTCAAGATATGTACTGCTTTTGCAGATATGATTAGGTTGAACAAATCACGTTGCATGTGGCTAGTATGGGAGATAATGTAACGCATACAGAGTGTTGGCTAGAACAACTGAAGGGCAGATAACAGCTTGGAAGACCTATGCATAGGTTGGAGGATAATACTAAAATTGTTCTGAAATCGGACGGGAAGATGTAAACTGGATTCACATTAGCCTTCGCTCTTCTAGGATGTTACGCAGCGTAAATTGGTAGGTAGTTATCGACGTTCCGAAAGTTCAGGAAAGTTTGACATAATTGGGTGAGAGATGTGTTGTGATGTCATATCACATCACTTATCACTTATGTCATATCATATCACTTTAGGTTTACGTTTTGTAAGATTCGGTTTTAAAATTCAGGTCTTCTAGGATATAACTTCATTCATTCATTCGGTGGTCTGTCTTACCACAGGTCCATAGCCTCTTCCAAAGCGACTTCTCCACACAGTGCGATCTAGTGCCTCCTCTTTCAATTTCCAGTATCCTTTCTTTTCCTTAAAGTCGTCCAGTAGCTGCTTACGTCTTCTTCCTCTTCTTCCCGTTCCTTTTATCCTTCCCTCTATCTTTCCTTCAATAACACATTCTACGCAAGATGTGACGAAGGACGTTTCTTTTCTCCTCGACTCTATGTAATACGTCTTCATTTCTCACACGATCGGTGCAAATGATCTTCTCCATCTTTCTCCAGCATCACATTTCAAAGATTTCCAGGTATGTCTGATCTACTTTCCGAAGGGTCCAAGTTATGTCATATCGGTATGTAAATAGTTAACGACGTTTCGGAGCAGCGTGCTACCTCTGTATTTAGCGTCCAGCAATCCACTATCTTGAAATGCTCCTCCGAATCATAGGTAACAATTTACGATTCGACGCAGCTTAACGTCCCAAAAGATGGATTTTCATGAAAAAGAAAGTCCGAAACTTAAATGTCGCACATTTCCTTTGTGTTTGTTTCTGAATGTTAAGTTACATTTAAGGTAAGTTAGGTTCTGTTAATGTACATTACACTCCGGTTAATATTTTCGGTATTTAGTATCTTAATATTTAACAAAGTAATTTACCTTCCTTTGTTTTTATTCCATTCGATATCTCCTGTTTTATTCTCGGCCTACTTTACTTGCAGCCAACTTTGCTTAACTTTTTAAACACGAGCGAATTATTTTTGTATATTGCTGTATTTTTACATTCTCGGTAGTTTTCCTAATCTGACTCATTCTGGAAGTCTAGTACCCTGAGTTTAAGTTTTTAGACTTCATTTTTTATTTTATTTCTTTATTTTTTTCGTTTGGCTTGGAGTTTTCTTTTCACTGACTTACTTCTCTTTGCTTTAAACATAGCTTTGTCTTCCGCTTTAAACCCGTTTCATACGTTCACTTACTTTTCAATTATTTTGGTGTTATATTTAATTTACTTAATATTCAGATAACGTTCTTACTAATTATTTCATTAGTTTTTGGCGCAAAAGGTAACATATTCATCAATAATTCAACATGTCAAGCGATGCTACGCACTATTCCAAACGTCATTTTACACGCTGCTGTACTTTAAATAATACCAGTTTTCTACTAATTTGCCAGAATCTTCCTTTTGGAAACCGTCTATGTTTAGAAATATTGTAAACAAACACAATATATGTAATTAATTATAGTGGCCATATTTTGATGATAAACTACGCAAAGAAAATAACGAGATCACTGTACAAATAAGAACCACTTTCATAAATATATTTAAAGGTAAATAAATAATATTTCATACGATAATAAAACGAATTTTAACACAATTCTCTTTACATTTGGTCCAAAAATTACAATACTACGAATATAACAATTTTAAAATATTTGCTACAAAATTTTATTTCTTACTTTAAATACTCTGGAAAACGTGATGCAGAAAACCTGAGAGGAGATTGTGTGATACATGCATACGTACATACATACATACATACATACATACATACATACGTACATACATACATACATACATACATACATACATACATACATACATACATACATACGTACAACATGCCCTGCAAATATGTTCTTATGAGCGTGTCAAAAATTATAAAGTAATTACAAGCAAAAAGATATTTGTGGGTAAAATATCATATATAAAGATTACGGTCTTTTGGGATGTGGCACGGTATAGTTTTGTAGATAAGTACTAAATCTGGGGAATCCTGCTAGTTCCGCTTTTAGGATAACCTAAAAAGAGTGGCAGCATATTCCGTAAAACCTTGTTGCCTAAATCTTGGCAACCACCGCTGTAAGAATTTCAAGTCTCATATACTGATACAATTTTATGTCTGACCTTCACATCTGTTAATTTTCCTAGTTCACGAAAGTAATTGTAAGGAGCTGAAAGGATTTAAATTTATCAATAACAGAATTAGCTCAATTCGACAGATGTATTCTTATGCACTTAAAATGCATTCTGTTTATCAATAAGTGCCCTACTGACATACTGTTTCAACATTGTCACAAGTACCATCTGACCTTAATCACACTGGTATCATTATTTCATATATACATCCAGTATGACATATCTGTATTAACGATTGTAATATTCTTTGTCCTACCCTATTTCTCCTACGGGATTTCTGCTAATTTCTGGAACTAAATTCGTATTCTCCACTCAGATGTTTGTTTTTTTACTGGAGTGTACTTGGCATGTTGATTAGGGTTGAATAAGACAGATGACAGATGACTACAGGGCCAGTGGGTTTTCTCAGCTGCAGCATGCGAAGTCCTCAGCTTTTAGAAATAGCTCACTCTTTGGTTTCCTCTTACGAAATACACATTAGGATGTGCTGCATATGCCTTCACAGATATGCTTGAACGACTGGGATAATTTTGGTCCTGAAACTGTCACTGATTCACGCTTTGAAATGAAACATACTACTCGCTGGGTGGGTGTTCTGACTGTCGGGACCACAGTGCTGAATTTAGACAGCAGTCCGTCTGCGTGGATGTTCAAGATAATCAAACGTAGCAGGCCTTGTTATTATGGGTTCCTAGTGAGACAAGCGTCACCACTTTGCATCTTCGTGGAGCAACATTATTATTAAGTTACTAGGTCTGCGAAATGTTAAAACTACAGTCAGTTAGTAACTCAATTATTTATAGGAATCACTAAAAGTTAAAATTTTTGTTTCCGTTATGCGATTCCTTTATGATCCTCTATCAAATACTGAGGACATATGTGACTGAAATGTATTGCTATTGTGATGCTGAAAATTATGGTCAGAAGTTTGTTTGAGGAGATTTGATTTTGTGAATTCTCGGTCAGGAATTCTCAAAGTCAGTAACGGATACTCAGTCGGTCAGGGTCTTAATAAGTTATGCTGCAGATAACGTTCCAAGGACTTTTATTTTTAACTGCTTGTAGATGAGAGGAGTATTAATGGTGTATCTCCTTATGTACTTTTATGGGATGAGGTTTTACTACTTCAAGGAAATAAAACATTTTTTGTCTGTGTTTATTTATTCGCTTATTAGTTTAAATATTTCACGTCATTTTTTTCGATTATTTAAAGTTTAGAAGTTACCTACAGGTAATGGTGGAGATGATGTAATACAAGTATTATTATTAAATTATTTTTCAGGGCATTGAATTTGAAATATAAGGTTGCAAATTGCCACTTACGAATTTATCAGTTTTATCTGCACTCAGATACACGAACAGAAGCAGCCGTGTTATATTTTAAGTTCCTATACCTCGATTTGCCAGGAGGGAGTGAGATGAGAGAGGTAAGAAAATAAACACTACATTATTATAATTGCAAAGTGCGCTGTCCGAAAAGTTTGATACGCGTTTAACCTGGGACGAGAGACATGTCCAAAATGTCATTCACGTCAAAAGCTTCTGGGTTATGACGTCTTTGGTAAACTGGTACCAAAATTCTGAAAAACCTCCTGTGTCCACACTGAATACGGAAGTAGTAGTTTACTCCGAAACGTCGGTACCATCTGCAAAACTACACATCGTCATATTCCAGAAGACTTTAAATCTACTAGTAGATTATGGCGTATTCGAAAATTTGCCAGTTGCTTTCTGCCTGGTATCAGCTGTCAGAAATGATGCGTATCTTAAGTAAGGAATAGCTTTGTCCGTTCTTAGTTAAATACGAAACAGTGAAGACATGAATAATTGGCGGTACAGCTGTGTACATGATTAACGTTGACATTATTAACGTTGACATTATTAACGTTTACACTATATCGTCTTCACTCCCTAGCTCTTTTAGCCAAAGGGAAAAGATGCTGGACAGGCCCCAGAACTCACGTAGAAGGGATGAGAAAGATAAATATTCCTGCTTCTACCAGGGATCGAACCCTGACTTTCATTCCAGGGCCTAGTTGTCATACCAAATCAACACAAATCCAGTGACGTAGAGGGGGCATACACTATTATCTGAAGCTTTCAAGGCGTCTGTCTACTAAAAAAAACTCTTTCGGTTTACGAGCCGAAAAAAAGTTTTGGATAAATATTTCGTCCTCGTCATCAGAGAAATGATTCAGTTCCATGATGACGAGAACGATGCTGCACATTTTAAGGTGACGTTATCTCTGTCTACGCCATTGAAGGCGTATACGGGGAGTAGAGCTATACCTCCACTCTTTCTTCACCTCTGCACCAGATGGAGATGAGTTGTCCACTTCAGGCCCCGGCCTCTTTACCCCCGGGAAAGAACCCCGGTAACTATCCAACCTGTTCTTAGCTTACAGCTGGTAGATCATTCTCTAGGTTTCAGGGCATCTAAGTAGTTCTTACGAGGTTCAGGAACACTTGTATAAATAATTAACACTGTACTTTTGGAATTTAACCAACTGTTTTAGCCCTGTACTTTTTTGCTGTATTATAACCACTGTCTATACTGATTCTACAGTTAACTGTTTTTGATTTATGAAAGTGGCACCGAATAACTTTGTTAAATTTTAAACCAATTTCACTATCGAAGTCGCTATAATCTTTATAAGTAATGCAATTATAAATCATCAGTTACAAATTTTCAACTGTAACTCATTAAATCGGCGTGACACTAATCACGTGTACACCCAGTAAAGTCGGAATTCAAACTGCCCCTTGACGTCTGTAAGCGGTTGCTGCTATCCCGGCCAGATTTATCCCACTCTCGAATTTTCCCACTTTCTCCAATTCGCTAAATTTTAATTTTACTATTTCCTAATAGGTCCTAAAAGTTAAAGTTTTGAATACTTTCGTGTCATTGGCTACTAATGACGTAATTATGTTTCCCGTGCCGTAACTCGTACGAACCCCTACACGCGTCCTACCGCTTTTTCTTAATGTGCGAGCTTGACTAACACGGTATCGGCCCTCGCTTGACTTAAGACGTCCAAAAGCTGTCAAAGTATAAAATTCCGTGTGCTCGAGAAAGTTTCCCAAAACCATTAATTTTGACACTGACAAACGGCGAACATGCTAGCTTGCTATACCCGACCTAAACTGTCTCTCTGCTGTACCCTGCAAGATGTTACACAGATACGTTACAATTTCCTTTACACCCGTAAATTAAGTTACTAATTCTAAACAAATCTGTCCTATTTGTCAAATACAAATTTTGATAACTAATAAAACAATCATAATACGTGTAACGTTTATAGACTACGTGGGGTCCCAGAGAGAGTCTGGACGGTATTGAAGAAGGGAAAATCTCTTGCCTTTGTCGAGATTCTAACCCTGGACCGTCCCTATCGTAGCTAGACGATACACGGACTTCGCTCGTTAATGCACTTGTTATAGATAAATCTCTACGAAATTTTCTGCAAAATAGCAGTGCTTTCAACACTGTGTGGATTGGTATGTGGTGCGTATTTGATGGATCAATCTGGAACGAGATGTAACAGCAAAATTGTCATATACTGGTGCGATTCCTTCCTCTTGATATGTACAAAATGGCTCCCCAAGTTGTAGGATTTATTTCAGTCGTATACCGAATTATTTTACCGTTGTGAAGGTGGCTTTAGAAACAGGAAGTTCCGACTAACAAAGCTCCCTTAAGAAACTTCTTTTTTTTCGAAAAATTTACTTCCTTCTTATTTCAAAGTTATGCCCTCTATCTTTGTTCTAATTGCTCAAACAAGAGAAAAAACTTTATATCTTTCTACGGGGAATTAAGATAACTACCACAATGGAATCATTATTTAGTGTCGATAGATATGGAATGATAAAGAGATATACCTACATTGCAAGCTATCATGCTCTGTGTGTTACTTTTGCCAATTTTAGTGAGTTCTCTGTAGGACATAATAAATTATTTTTCCAACAGAACAAAAGAAAACTATCCAAAAATATACCATATAGAGTACGTACAGGATAACACGCTTAGAAATTTATTTTGTATATTCAGAAAACAAGGACATGTAGCCTACTGCATTTTAAGATACGCTGCTTATTTTCCCTTTTATTTTCCAAGAAATACTATTTATTTCATAATTTTACCTTCTTCTGTTCTAATACTATCCAGGTTTTTCATAAAGCATGCGCTAAAATTTACATGCCTGAAATTTCAATACCCGCCGCGTCAGATAAAAGTTCAAGTGAGATTATTTGATATAAATATCAAATAAAATAATTACCATATATCCAGGTTTAGCAGAAATAAATCTAAAAGCGTAAAATTTTTATATATTAAGATTCAATATAAATTCTTTTGAATAAGATGAACAGAGATTAGGATAAAATATGACTCCATCCCATTGATATTAGTGGATATCAAGATTTCTCCGAAATCCGTCCGGGCCCTGAGTGTGTAGAATAGGCACTGGAAATACGGTTTGCGTTTCTAAGTTTTTATTCCGCGTCTAAGAATTTTGTTCACCCCTGCGAATATTAGATTGTGAGGTTGATGATGGTGAAAAGTGAGTATGGGTCTTCTCAGTTATCCTACCTGCTACTGCAGTCGACCACAAATATTTGGAGAGTTAATTAAACGCACTTCCACCCCCCGTTCTTTCCCCTTCCTTCCCAACTCATGACTTCTGCTCTTCCTCCTCCATTTCACGTCATTCTCTACGCTTTCCTTCTTCGTCCATCTTGTACTGCCATGTCACACGCTTCAGGATTACTGACGTGGCTCTAAATTTCCCATTGGTTACCCCTTCTACCGCTCTGTGTACTTTAAACTTTCTTTCCTCTGTCAAGATCTTATTTAATGGTGTAATACTGTAGTACGTAGGTTATTAAAAAGTGATGTCCGGTAAACACAATTGTATAGCCTTGATGTCAAATCAATAAGGCCGAAATTCCCTGTCTGCTCCCTCTTGAAGAGTCATTAAATAGATATTGACTTTTAAATTCTAGTTCAACCGGTACCTCAGTCGGTATGTGCTAAGGCTTAGGCTACCGCCGGAATAACTGGAGAACCGGAGGTAGACTTCCGGCGATACAGAAAATATTTCTCTTCGCCACTGCGTCCATACTGTCCCTAGGAACTAATATTCATTCCTGTCTCCTTCTTCGGATTGAAGAGGTCGCGACTTGCAGTTACCCATTTACATCTCAAATACGTTGTTTCTGGCATGGTGTTCAATTAATTAAGCACAGAACGCTTTCGCCTTTGTGTCTTAATGTTATAAATTCAAGGAATTGAGTTTACGTTGTTATTTAAGTAACGTTTAAAATACTGGGCTGCTGGAATACAATGATTATGGGGTTCATGACGTTCATGGAAGAATATTGTAGGCTCTGCCTTGTACGGTGTTGTAAAATTAATTTATGGGGGCAAGAAGTAAAAATATTGCACTTCGAATATTGCAATATTGCCTAGAAAACCTCTAAGATTAAATTAATCTCCTCCTGCAACCTGGATGCAGCGCCAAGGGAAGTACAAGAAAAATGCTTATTTCGAAATTACGTCTCTGTTAAAAGGAGAACAATTCACTACACGCAAGAAGCAACGAAAATAAAAAATGTCTCTACCGTTCAGACACGGTGCTTAATCATGTACCACTTTTCTAGCATATTAAAACTCTGTGTTTTGCCAAAAGATTATATTAACTGATTTCATGTAATTCTCAGTAATTATAAAAGAAATTACTTCCGTAATTATCATTAACAGGTTAGTCTTTGTAATGGAGATGCAGCATGTTGACCGTGACTAATATCAGGATATGTACGAGTATACACCACTTAAGACTAATTTCGTATTTCAAAACCCGTTTTGAAAAATTAATAGTTTTTTCTGTGGCTCTGCAACACAAATTTGAAATAGGCAGCCTCATTTTTGAGGTTGCTAGATCACACACAATTGGACACACACAGTTACACACCCGGTAGGACACTCTGAACGAGTGATCAGCTCGTCGCAGAGGCCCTACCTACACAACACACAAGAAAGACAACATCCATGATCTCAGCGGGATTTGAACCTGTGATCCCAGCAATTGAGCACCCACAGACCTACGCCTTAGACCGCACGGCCACCGGGATCGGCAAGTTAAACATTTTATGGGCTGTGACCAAGAGGTTCCCGATTTGAATGTCGGCTTGGGCGCTGAATAATCTGGTAGAGATTCTTAGTGGTTTCCCTCAAACTCTCCAGACAAATTCCGATAGATTAACAACAGCTCCCTTATGCATGCTTGCAATTTATTATTCACCAATTATGTTACCACACGCTGAAATGTAACACGACTTGCTGAGAAAGTCGTCAAACAATCTGTACAAATGAACAAATGCCACGCAAATTTGTGTGCATGTTTGTACACGTAGGCACCATGATTAGTGTGTCCCTGTCACCACGGCATGGCGCGTCCTCGGGTTGCGGATGGAGGAACGGCCTCCGGATATGGAGGGTAGCTGCGAATACATTGAATAAGCAGTCGCGGACAGCCGACAAGGGGTGGTCATCCAGCTTGGGGGGTTGGGCGAGGTGCTAACAACTCCTCACCCTAAAAAATTACCATGTTACGCAACACTATACAGAGCCTCGGACCTGGACTGATTCTTTGATACGACTTAAGCTCAGGATAGGGACAGGTGGCGGGCTCTTGTGAGTGCGGTAATGAACCTTCGGGTTCCATAAAACGCGGGGAATTTCTTGACTAGCTTCTCAAGAAGGACTCTGCTCCATGGAGTTAGTTAGTTAGTTAGGCACTACGCATGCGCGTGTTTATGCACTGCCTTAAAAGTGAAGGAGCAAGGACATGAAGGCTACTCCAGTAAGTATAAAGTAGTGTGCAGTGCCACAACACATCGCCACCCCTCCGGCTCCCATCAGTCGCAGCGCCGGCGATATACTCTGTCCTGAGTAATGGCTGCTCCCAAGGGACGCAGTGGGAACTACATCTCGTCAGAAGGACGGTGATAGGAAGGGACGCGGTGACTGATAGGGACTGAGTGGAAGCAGGCATCGAAAATGGCGTAGGGAAGAAGGAAAAGAAAATACCGACAGCAAAATAAATCAAGGGCGTGTAACAGAAGAACAAATTTGACTAATTTATGTTACTAGAGAATGGGCCGGGATAGGGTAGTCGGTATAGCGACTCGCTACGAGTTGGACGGTCCGAGGATCGAATCCCGGTGGGAGCGAGATTTTCAGCACCCGTCCAGACCGGCCCTGGGGCCTACCCAGCCTCTTGTACAATGGGTACCGGTTCATTCCCGCGGGTAAAGCGGCCAGGCGTTGCGTTGACCACCCACCCCTATCTAGCGCCGAGGTTAAAGGAAGAGTAGATCTATACCTCTACTCCCCCTCTGGGCCTTCATGGCCTGTTCTAGGGAGAACTTTACTTTACTTTATGTTACTAGAGAAAAACGTATATTATTTATACAGTTTTATTACATTTTAACCATCTCTTTGCACACAGTACGTAACTGAGTTTTAATGACGTGTCTTCTCTGCCTGTCCTTCAGAAGGTTCTCAATGTGCGGTTTAGCTACTTCTTGAGATATTAAGTGTAATTTTGTAACTAAATGTCTACACGAAAGTTGTGGTGAGATACAGTCTCTTCTCATTCATATAAGCACATGAAACTCAAACCCAACTTAATGGAGTTTATAACAGAGAGGCCAACGTTGGAATATCCTTCAAATACAGGTCTCGTAACAATTATACAGTCACTACAAAATATACTGAAATATTAAATATTTATCTACGTGCAGTGAAAAATAGTATTGGACTCCATGAATTGTGATAACTCTAGCTCTAACAGCAATGATTTCCTATCAGTAGGAACAGACTGGTGTGTCAAATAAATTAAAAATCACAGTCCCTTTTCATCATAGAACCCTTCCAAATAAAATTCACAGAAATTACACCCAGCAGAGTAGAGGCCACCAAATTATTTTTATAGGTTACACATTTCTCTGTTACATCAAAATTCCGAGGCTACTGCCTCGTAATTTCTCTTACGAGTCCTAAAGATTGCTTTTATAATAGTTCAGAAAGTAACTATAGAACGTGCATTAATACGCCTCGTAAGTGAACAGCCAGGCTAGCGAGCAATGCTCACGCTAGGGATAATTTGGATTATTGACTCTGACATAAAAAGATTCCGGTTTTGTATGTCTCCCCAATATTTCTCTACTCAAATCATGCTTCGCTTTTAAATGCCAAATGTTAAATTTTACGTAGGATTACCCTTGTGCTGTAAAGAGATGAAGGACTTTCATCTTATTATTTCCAATTGAAGAAATATTATGTTCATGGAAGCGAGAAAGAATTGTGTTTTCATTTTGCTGTAATACAGTAATTCGCTTCATTCAATATACATTCAAACTTCCGATGACGGTCAGGTAGTAAGGTAAAGCTGTCCTGTGTACGTACGTCATGAACAGGTATAGTGAGAGCAGAAGTACAGAATCAGTGATTCGCTATTCGGGCGTAGAATGAAGTGAGGGGTCCACTTCCTAAGCCGAAAGTTTTACCCCCGGGGAAAGAGACCACGACACCCTTTGTGTAGGGGACTGGGTGAGACCCACAGATCTTATGGTCGTGTTGCAGAAAAGAACAATTTTGCCTCTTGCCGAGAATTAACCCTTTAAGTCCCAGCTGTGACTTCACGTACCATCACTTGTAACATTGAAACATTTCTGCATTCTGCCCACAAAATGCCTTTGTGTGTTTTGTATGGATCTCAGAACAGACAGCGACTATTTCTCTACATATCATGAACTGACAGGTTTTTAGGTGCGTTAGCAAAACTGCCAAAAGCGACTATTAGATTCGTCATGTCTGCCTGTCTCTCTGTCCGTTCGCACGGAACAACTCGGCTACCACTGGACGGATTTTCAATAAATTTTATATCTGAGTATTTTTCGAAAATCTGTCGAGAAGATTCAAGTTTCATTAAAACCTGACAGGAATAACGGGTACTTTACATGAAGAGTTTTGCACATTTGATATCTCGCTGAATTCTGCTTAGAATGAGAAATGTTTCAGGCAAAAGTTCTACAGAAACTCAAAACACACATTTTATGTTCAATAACTTTTTCCGAAAATCCTACCGTTTATGAGATAATGTGGACAAATGCTGTAGAGCCGGACAGGCCACAGGTGACAATATAACGTGGCGCATGCGCTTTGCATGCTAGATAACTACGGCTGCAGACACACACTCAGAATATGTAATACTTATTGCCTTTCGGCGGCAAGAATGGTTACGCGAATGCACCTCAATGTTATGTTACAGACATATTGCCTGTTTTGTGTAACTGAGACGCAGTGTGCTTACTGCGCGGTACGGACTATTTATACATCAGGCTAGTTTTGATCCGTAAAGGTTAAACTACGATCGCTCTGTCGTCCAGCCCGTAGCTTAGTTATTACACTGACTAGGGCAGTGGTATTCAACCTGGGGTACGCTACCCCCGGGGGTACTCGAAGACAACTTAGGGGGTACGTGAAATAAAAAAAATCTATTATTTCACGATAAACACTGAATAATCAGGGCCAGATTTAGGGTTAGCCACAAGAGACCCGGACGTAAGAACATGCGATTTGGGAGCGCCGTTTTTTCTCTCTCTCTCTCTCCTTTATGCGATTCTTATCTGGGCGGTTAGTTTTATTTTATTCCACATAGTGCATATAATTTTGCTTTGCTAAAATACGCTTGTTTCTTTATTAATTTTCACATGATAGGCAATAATATGTTTGTTATTTAATAGCTTGACTCTCCTTTTTCTCTTTTAAAACTCATTATTTAATACATTATTTTGGATGTAATTTATTTAACTTATTTTAGATCTAGATTATAAACTATGTATAAATTTAATTATGCACCAACATCTTTGAGGGTACAAAGTTGAAGAGAAATTATATCTGGGGGTACGTGAACGAAAAAGGTTGAATACCACTAGGGTATTACAGCTCGCACGGAAGGGGTTAGGACAAACATGAAGTGAGCCGACGCCTGTACTGTTGAAATACGTAACAGTGGGAAACGTCAAGTAGAAAATTTAAAATTTGGTCTCTAATTTGCAGCGCACTGAGCATTCTGGCCGCTAGGTATACCTACGTTCGCCAATACCTCAAAATGATTCCCGGCCAGAAATGGTGGATGATATTACAGACTAGATTTACAGAGGTGGATGATATTACAGACCAGATTTACAGAGGTGGATGATATTACAGACCAGATTTACAGAGGTGGATGATATTACAGACCAGATTTACAGAAGAGGCAACCCAACACAATTAAATCAATAAGTGAGGTCTCACGTGAATAAACGTCTCCCTAATCAATTGACTGGTCGTGTTGTCTCTATGCATTGGCCCCTCAAATCACCATATCTCACATCCATGGGTTTCTTGTCTGCCGGGGGATTGATAAGGACAATGTCTATATCTTTCTGTTGCCTAGGGAATCGGAATAGCTCAAGACACGTATTACAGAAGTCTGGGAAAACACTCCCCTGTTAATCTGCAAAAAGTGTGGCAGAAATTCGAATAACGGTTTTATAATTGCTTGAACTAATTTCAATTTTAGTTTTTCGTACATATTCTGAGGTGGTCTTACAGAGGGTTTGTAATTCTTAACTGAACCTTGAACTTTCTCTGAGTATTACAAGACCAGAAAAGTGAAGATAATTTAAAAACACTGTAATTCAGATTTTTTTACACTTACACCTGCCTGGACATTTCAGCGCAACAAAAGTTTTAATTAGTCGTAAGAGTATTGAAGATCAGGTTACACCCGCTAACAAAATGTGTAATCAGAAACATGACTCAGCACCGTTACCGAAGGTTTCTGGGAAAATGTAATGCCGCCATTACTCCACACACTTCTGTCCCCTGGCGCAGCAAACACGTTGTGACTATGAAATTTAGTGGCAAATTTGTTTGTACATTTATGATCTCTCTCTGTACAAATTTCACTTGTATAGCTCAAATATTTGATTACATATCAATATTAAACACCTAAGCAGAGTGGTTTTTATACATACCACCTGCCGTAACATTAAGATCTTCTGCTGTTAGCCCAGAGACTGTACTTAGTTTTTGATATTATTCTCGGCTTCAAGAGTGATTGTTTTGCCGTACTCTATAGCAATAACCGTTAGTGTTTTAACGGAGATGCAGCGAGTTCTCAGTAATGTATGAACCGAATTTTTATGTACCATTCCACTATTTTTATGTACCATTCCACTATTTTTATGTACCATTCCACTATTTGTATGTACCATTCCACTATTTTTATGTACCATTCCACTATTTGTATGTACCATTCCACTATTTTCACACTTAAACAGGAAGATCGGATTTTGTCGTTGTTATACTATATTAATTTTAGGAGCGTTGGTAAAATTGTGAATAGCGACTGTTAGCTTCGTCATGTCTCTCTCTCTCTCTGTCCTTCTGTCCGTTTCACTGTTCTTCTATCTGTCCTTCTATCTGTCTGTCCGTCCGTCCGTTCCGTCTGTCTGTCCATCCGCATCGGCTATGTACGAAGTAGGCCTATTGTCTGAAAATCAGAAATTACAAAATATTTCGACCGACTGAAGATCTGGGGCTCTGTATGACCGGAAAATGTAAAGGAAAAAGACCTAGACAAGCCTTTCTTTAAGGAAGTGTAAAAGAAGACCCTAATAAGAGTAAAGACACTATATATATATATATATATATACGAAAATTGTGATCCCCTGTGGATTAAATTTTATGCACATCTCAGAAGAGTCAAGGACAGTAGTAAATAATTTGTAGTCTTGCAAATTCCTGTACCTAAAATTTATTAATATGAGATGTTTTTCCATCTAATATCAATAATATTTTATCTGAAGTCTTTCAGTGAAGCCACAAATAAGCTTGAGTTTATGTAGGCTGATTATTTATTCTTAAACATCTTAGATCCTGCTGCAATTCCGTTTACATATTCTGGCTTATCGTTTATGCTTTGAAAATACAAAGAGATTGTGCAAAATTCTAGTCATTTTTTAACATATTGACTAAAATATACAGTTTTATCTTTGAATTGAATTGAAACAGAACATTTAAATTACCAATGGGCATCTTACTTTACTGAAACGAGGAGCAAGGATGCCCCAGCTGATCACGTCACCAAGGCTTGGATGGAAAATTTGTAACGTATGAAACGGTACAGAAATTTCCATTCTTCTTTCACGTAGACTTGTTAATATTACTTTATGCATAAAAGCATAGCAAATTAGTAAATTAAGCTCCATGAATTATAGACAGGTAAAAATTGCGGGGTTATTTTACAGAATAATGCAAAACTGTGAGAAATAAAAATGGCTACAACTTGCACCTTTCCAGACTGACTACTGGAAGAATTTCCATCTATATAACATGCGGTTCTTCATAGTGCTAAGAAATTAATGATAGGGAATCACTGACCAGTGGGATAACTGTGCCCATTTTACCTTACTTTACTACCGTCTACTACAATTTAATAAAAAATATAACCAAAAACCTACAGTTTATTAACGTTCATATATTATTTATTTAAACACTCCAATATCTTTCAGCCCATCTACCATCTTCAGGAAAAGTATGGAATAGTTGTGTTCGGTTAAAAGGTCTTTTTCATGTTACTCCGTGCCGACTTGTACATAGTTACCGACGTTTCGAAGACTCGCGATGCCTTCTACACGTCGCTATCTATCATCCAGTCGATAAGGCCTACCATGCTCGAAAACTTGAATTTCAGCAACACCGCTGGGAACCTCAAATCTCGCATGTATAGATTCTGCGTAGTTTCTGAATGCAAAAATTTTTTACAATAATCTTAAAGCAAAATCCTACGCTACACAATTTTTGCATTTGGATCAGTGGTCACTTGATTGCCAAGGAATAAAAATATTAAAGAAACAGTATACTAATATTAGTCTACTAATAAATGTTGATCATAATTCTTTATCAACAATCATATGTCAGTTAAACCTAGTACTAACATTATAAGTATTCTTCACATATGGGCCTATTTTAATTGCACGAATTATATTCACGTAAGGTGAAAAGTTTATGCCTTATGTGCTTAATTAAATACCCTGAATATAGTAAAATTTCTACAAAAATTATAGTGTAAATGAGACACTTCCTTAAAGCATTTTAAATGTGTTGTATTAAATGAAATTTTTGTATTGTAACTATAGGCATGCTTTCAAGTTAACTGAAATAACGAAACTTGTTCCGCGTAGCTCTAAATTTCTGTGGTATTTCAGCGTTATCTTCTGCGAATGGCGTGTAGATCACAGTTGTTGATACTCACACACCCCAAAAGTCACGTTGATGTTAATTATATTTATTAATCCTGAAAAATTGCTGCGTAACTACAACACTTTGCAATAGTGTAATAATATTTGTGAGTTACAGATGGGCGTATCATTAACTTAATGGAAGTTTCATGTGACGTATTGAATTAGCATTACTGAAGCTTCGTTTCTGATCAAACATTGTCCGTATTCTATGAAATAAATTAATGCTAGCCAGATGAAGTGAATTCCCAAATGTCCCATACAGTTCGTACATATTCTGTAATTTTAAGAGATAATGTACTGTCAGTCCAACCCTTTTTACTAATTTGACGTCAAAGCTTATACACTGAGTTCTGAAAGAAACGTATAATACCTGCTTTTCATTGAAAGGCTGAAAAGATAACATCGCGAGCTTAGAGGGAAAGATAAACTAATAGTTACACGATTTATTACGTACTATGTCTTCTGCGATGAGACACCGTGTATTCTTGTAGAAATTTACCGACTTTTCGGAAGAAATTTTGCCTGAAGATGGAGGCAGTTCATCATTACATATATCTCAATTATTTAAATTCTTAAATTATTTCGGTAAATAACTTTAACCAGGAGTCTTGCGCACTAGCGAGGTGGGAACGACACTAGCAATATTGACGTACCGCAGGTTTTCCGCTAGTCACTTCAGTTTATAACCAAGAGCTGGCGGTGCCTGAAATCGCCAATTAAATAAATACACGTTGAAAGATGCCTTTCCTCGAATTACTAGATCGTAAATTACGTACTTACTCGTAAAATTATACAAAGTATGAATAATTATACAACGACAAACCTAACATAATATACAATAACTTCAATTACTGTCTTTCTCAGCAGCTTAGTTAAAACGTGTCACAAAGAACACCTTCTACAACTATGCAACATGATGTTAAATTACAAGGTTTTGATCATTATTATAAAATTATTTAATGTTATTCTCTTTACAGAATTTATTAATGAGAGGTTGTACTGTATAAGACACAATCCAATGAGTAGACATGTATAAATACTGAAACAAACATACGACAAATTGCCCAATCGTTGCAATGGACACTTCCAAAATTTGCTCAGCGGTATAGCACAAGTTCACTGCCTTGCTTCAGTTTTGTTGAGCTACCATTTCCTGGGAATTTCTGTAATCCATAAAAAGTTTTGTGTATTTATTCTTGAAAATTGGTCTGCAAATATATCTTTTGTTGCAGTTCGTGAAGCATTTCGCCGTGTTCATCTCAACAAAGGGCTACAAATTAGACAACAATACTCAGATTATTTTAAAATTTAGAGAAAGAGGGGGTAATTGCGACAGGCAACATATTAGGTCTGTGACACACAGGATACTGTCCGCATTGTTGAAGAGATGCTAAACCGACCACCACGAAACTCTGTAAGAACATTGTCAAGGGAGTCTATTTACGACACGTTGGTGTCGAGCAAATAAAGGCTAAAATTACCGCCTTTTCGACTATAATATTTCCATCAGCTTCAAGCCCATGGTACAGCTGCAAGAATGCAGTATGCCACTGGTACCATAGTTTTATGCGTGAAGATGTTTATGTGCTGGAACTTTTTTACAGACAAAGCATGGTTCTACTTAAGTGGAATCATTAATAATCAAAACATTAGAATTTGGTGTGCTGTACCCACACACACTACATAAAAATTCTTTCCGTTCGCCAGAGAGTGGCGTTTGGTGCGCAGAGTCCCGAAAACGATTTGTGGGACATGGTTTTTCGAAGAGAAAATTGCTGCGGAATATTATCCAAATATTTTGACTCATTTCGTTGCTGTGCTGGAAGAGAATGAACAGGATTGCTGGCTTCAGCAAAATGCGACGGCCTACCTTAGTGTCAACACAACAGTTTTCTTGCAGGACTTCTTCAGTGATCGCAGTTTCGGGCTTAAAATTTCGCCACTACGTTCCCCAGAACTTAGGGAACCTGACTTTTCACATTGTATTCACCGTGCATCTTGTTAACTAATTAAAGGTTTTATTAGACCAACATGTGCACTATATTCTTATAACCAAGTCAATTACCCCTACATATGTTTCGGCCTATAACAGGCCATCCTCAGGGGGTCAAAGGTTTTTACATAGACTTTACATCTGTTGTTCAGTTTTTAAAAAAAGTTAGTACATCCACATAAAAGTAAAATTAATCTTAGTTCCCAATGGATTTAGGTATTATTTCTTTCAGCTGTAAAATCCTAGGGAATGTGTTTACATAAAAGTTTAAAATTACATATCTGTTGGTATATATAAAAATTAAAGGCAGTCTGGTCTTCTATGTAGTTATCACAAGGATGTTGAAGTTTTCCTGTAGAAATATAAACGGATGTCAGCATTATTGTTCCAAACCCGGTATCGTAAAGTTATGTTTAAGGGAGCATTAGTTATATATTGAGACATACCTGTGTTTTGTTGTTACGAGTTCTGCGTTGTGCACTGCACCGTCTGGTTGCGTTGTAACTAGTGTTGTTTCCTTTTACTGTGGTTATGTCATAGTTACCTGTAGAGGGTTGCGCGCATGCGTGTTGTGTGTGGTGGGGTTAATGATCTTAAACAGGGGGTTTTCCTCTCCTGGATGTTGTTCGTTCATCAATGTTCCTTTTTGATAGTGTTGTTGTATATAAAAATTCTCCAAAATGTTCATGTGCCAATCTTTTTTACAGGTTTTTAATAATTCCATTGTAGATTGTAACTGGCCATATTCATGATTTTTGGAGAATTTTTATATACAACACTCTGTATTATCATATTGCAATGAATTTCAAACGGCTCCTTAGCAGTAGCGCAATTGTGAAAGCCTTCGAAGGAAGATAAGCGTGTTTCCAGCAGGCATGATGCTCTTGCCCCGAGATCTCTTATTAAAATATATATTGGATCACGTTGCTGCTACCTGTCGTACCAGTTTCACAAAGTTTTAATCCGCTCTTACTTAGAATGCTGTTTAGATTATATAAGGACATCAGTCCTGGCTGCAAATATACTTTAACATTAATACCATTTACGTAGACCTCACAAGTGCCTGTTAGAGCGTAATTAGTTTTGCTATGTATATCTCTGCAATTGTAACTGATTTATAAAAATAATTATACAGTGTAAAGTTTCAAGTTTTGTTGGATATGACGCTGTGAACATTGGCATTTACTTACAGCAGGATATAACTTTCCCTGTAAATTGTCTGGTCTGCAGTGGGCAGACCGGACAGAATATTGAAACTAGAGTGAAGGAACATCACCAGCAAATCCACCATGGACTGCTAGACACGTCGGCAGTGTCAGGGTACAGCTTCAACTCAGAGCATCACTTCCAAATCTTGAAGTCCAAAATCCTCTCCGCTAAAGCCCGATACATGGACACGTTTGTATGAGTGTGTAAAAATCGATGAGACGTCATAGCCAAAAGAACTGGTTCTTCATCAATACCGCTGTCAGAAAATATAACCTCAAATTTCATACAATATGCACAATTACGTAATGATATATCCCTACATCACATTTCACGTGCCTAACTCCAAGTATTAATTCGTAATCGCCATAAAACCGAAGTCGAAAAAAATTCTGACAGATTCCGTGTTGTTAGTTTACATTCTACAGAAAGAATAATTCAGCACAAGTTATATATTGTTCTATATTTTATTAATATGCATTATTTAAGGGCCTCTGAAGTAAAAAAAACTACTATCACTCTTACAGCTTAAGTTTAGATGTCCACCATATTGTTAATACGGGTTGTAGGAAATTAAAAAGTATTACTATTACGCCCCAGTTGGACTTCGTCCATTATCTGTTTACATTAAACATTCTAAAAACAAGATTTTTGGCAACTGGCTGTACCCCATCCTTAGTAAGATACAGAGTGTTCCCCACTCACTTGAGTCCATGAGGATGGATACATTGCGGTTGTGCGAAACGTCGTGTTCTCGGGATATTTTATTTTAATCAGAGAATGGGCAAAGCCCAAATGTAACACCACTGTAAAATAATAATAATAATAATAATAATAATAATAAAGATTGCCACTAAAATTCACATGATTACTGAAAATAATAGATATTAAGAAGCCATGTCAGAATCACTTATAAATTAACTATTTTCATGTGTGTGGTACACTGGTCTATGTGTAAAATTATGTTCACACAGAAAAACTGAGAGTTATTTAATAAACTCTGAAGTACAGAATCCTTATTGCTTGTGGCTGTAGTACCCGGCCAGGCTTGTAACACGAATTACTTATTCACACTGTTTATATATCATGGGTTGAATATGATTCAATGCAGAGACAATTTTATTCCTCCTGAAAATATCCTTGGTTTAGCAAAGTGAGATGACTTGGGATCAGACGACACTTCAGTCTTTCTTTAGTTTGGATTTTACAATTGCCTTCAACAAAACAAAAACAGCGCATGGAAAATCCAGTCAAGATAAGCAGAACCAGGTATCAGCCACGTGCTCGACACTTGACTTGAATTATACATATTTGCGTGCGGTCAGAAAATAGAAAATGCAAATTATGCTGGAACTGCTACCGTTGCTCTGAAAAAACAGGGCCACTTAAAAACCTATTCCAAGGAGCATTTCATCGACTGGATGATATATTTAAAACATCAGAGTGATATCTCGTATAGAATATCGGCTTCGAAAATTGTAACAGCCATGTGAAGGCTTGGAACAGGAGAGAAGATAGTATTAAAATACACTCTACAGAAAAATGGTGTTGAAATTGACATTGAACGAAACAGGCTTAGGATAATGCGTGATTTCAGTCTTCCGCCGCGGTATAAATGATATCTTCGCTCTTCTGAAATCTTATGCCGATTTGATTAGTAATTTTTACCGACGTTTCGGGACAGATTTTCAGTCACTTTTTCAAGTGTCAAGTAGTCTTCATAGATTGAACAAGCAGTCTCCTTGGACTGCTTGGACCTTCAGGATGAGATGTCCCGAAACGTCGGCAACTGACTACCCCTTAACGCTGCGTAACATCCCAGAAGAGCGAAGACCTCAGTCTCAGGATAGTTTTTAACAAGTTTCCCTCAATGCAGTACAAAATCACTTGGTTTGTATGCCAATGAAGTAATAATTTTTTATTCTCTTTCTAAGCGCAAATATTTCTTGGCGAAGAAAGCCAACCGTCCTGTATTGCGATATCATTTTGTTGGCGGCCAGAATTGTCATTCCGAAGCAGGAAAAATGAATTTAAGACATTACGCTTCAGCCAGGACATGCGCAACTGGAGAGACAAACTTTCGTCATATTGAAAGGTTGAAACACAGTAATTTTTTCACCAACTCGGAAAGAATTAACATAACTTTTTTAATACTCTCACCATTGTAACGGAATACCGGATCAAGGCATTCAAGTTGCTGAAACATGTTTAACGACAGCTATGTTTCCGCGTATTAGTAATAAAAGACTGTTGGTGAGTCAACGAGAAATCTCACACACATGAATGCATGTTTTATGGAGAAGACCCTATTACTTACATGACAAGACTGTCTGGCAATTAAAGCCTTCTGTCTGAGAGTGATTCTCTTGTAGGTGAAAATATGCACATATCGAGATCGTCTGGCGACTGACGTCACCTCTGACTCAACAACACAGAAAAATGATGGTTTTAAGTATAACATAAATATAATTTTTTAAATAAACAACAGTGTCTCTTTGCATAACATCCATTTATTCCAGACCTTCGCACTGGGTGATCAGCCTCGCGCTTCTATGGTAGAGCACCGTTAATATTGACAGGATTACGATTCAGGTCAGTCTCTAGCGTCATTCAGGAACGTAAGTCGCCGCGTAGGTTAATAATGTACGTATGACAGTAAAGCGCTTTCATTCATAACGTCTCCAGTTCGAATCTAAACGAAATTCCATGAAATTCTCACTGCGGTTTGTCGTAGATTTCCAGGATATTTCCACGCGAATATAAGCAGAGAAAGCCTACACTGAAAGTACCAGGACAGCTTCATTCGAAATCATTCACTTTTCTTTGACTGCTTGATCCGAAGAAGAAGGAGACGATATGCTTCTTCCAAATCCGGTAACTACTTACCAGTCTATCAAGCATAACACCCAAGAAAACTTGAATCTTTATCGAATCTCATTGGACTATATAAAATGCAGTTAAAATAATTCAGTGACCAACCAAACCATATTAAACCAAATTTAACAGATTTATGGCCAAGATGGCGGCCCTCTTTTATATGATGTTTTGTGGTTGGTAGATTGTTACTAAGGCTTCGGAGGGACGTAATGCCGCCATCTTTCATTAAATACGAAGAGAAGGCTCTTCTTGAACGTTGATATGTATCTGACAAGCTACACGGAGCCACAATCCCGAAGACAGTAACCTCAACCCTCACTGTAATACGAACTTCAGAACCCACAGCCCTAAGGCCCTCGACTTTACTGATATATCTTTAGACATGGATGATTTGCTGACTCCACATATGAATCGCTACATTATAGACACACAGAGCAGGAACTGCATTCTGCATTTTTCTTATCTTTCCATCTATTTTGGAGGGTAGGGGTTAAAAATTACATTATTAACCGCCACTACTTTATACGAGTGCACTACGCTCCACTGATAAAACTTTAATGTCGCGTAATTGAATTCATTGCACCGCCTGCTGCATGTCTATGGCACTGAGCAGTTACTGTGTTTAATGCGTCACTGCTTGTTTCTGAAAATTAAACATAAAAACTTTAAGTTTAGCTATTGCATTTTACGAGTTAGAAACTTGGCGTCTTTCTCTGAACGACGAACATGACCCAGAGGTGTCTAAGGAGAAAGTGCCGAAGACAATGTTAGGACCAAAGAAATAACAAATAAGGAGACGGAGGAACTGGAGGGGTCAGCATAATTACTAGGTAAAGGTAATCTATCCCATTACAGGCCTGTAGAGGCCCTGAGTGTTCCAAGAGGTTAAGGCTCCCAGATTTCAAGAAAAACGGCACATGAAGGCGGTAAGGTTGTCAGCCCTACGCACCGGTCGCCTTTACCCCGCAGGAAATATTCCTGGTACTCATTTCTGTTGGAGGCTGAGTCGACCCCAGGGCCATAGAGCGGCCGGAAGGATTAAGTCAATGAAAACTTTCCAATGACACCCTCGGGAATCGAACCCGCGACCTTCCAGCTTGTAGCGCAGTGCTTCAACCAACTGCCCCTCCGCAGCCCGCGCATAATTACTGGGCCTATACCTTATTTGACGATGGCTGATACTTGAACAATAAAACTACAGCGGGAATCAGTCACTGGTGAGGGAGAGGGCCTTGAATTGAAAAGAGCGAGTAGAGTACTTTCATTGTTTTGAATGTATTTCGGTAACAAATCTTTCTATAGTATTTTTGAAGATGTGCGCTAGGACGTGGAGCTATTAAACGCAAGACTTAGTCTTAAGATTAGCAATATTCTTTCTGAGGCCAAAAAGGCGGGACCAAATATATGCAGCTGCAGGCACAGCAAGACGTCATCATGTGGTAGAGACATGTAGCTACTTTGTGTAGTACATTTGACAATGCGGGCATCTTGAGGTCAGTGGGTAGCGCAAAATGCTTCCTGTCCTGGACGAAGGAGAAGTAGCTTCCTGTCGTTCATTTCTTGCTTACGGAGAGTAACAAAACCATCGAAATCCACAGTTGCATGAATTTGTAGTACAGTAATGCGTACTTATCTCTGCAGCAGGTGAACGAATGGAGTAGAGAGTTTCAAATTGGGAGTATTTTGTCGCGGAAATCATTCGATGGGGCCAGGTCCACGGAAGCACAATGACGCAATCAATTACGGAGGCTCTATGTGTCACTTGAAAAACCATCGCTTTAACTTAAAAGAAGTGGCTGCCGTCAGTCCTGTTTCAGCTCTTCATACCATCCACAACCTACTGCAATTTAAAAAAATGTCCACAAGGTGGGCACTCAGGAAACTCCTGAACTTAAGGAAGGACACGTGGAGGCGGATCAGGAACTTATGCAACGATATGAAACAGAAGGTGACATATACCTGAAGAGCATGGTGACTGCAGATGAAAGTTGGGTCCACTACTCCTACCCTGAAAAGAAGAGGGCAGGCAAAGTGTGGTGCCTTTCCAGCTCCTAAAAAAAAATTAAAAATTCGGCACGCATGCTGCAGCGGGTAGAGTAATTTTGACGCTATTCTAGGATTACTAAGTCCCACGCGTAGAGCACTAAACGTCCAAGGGGATCACAGTCACCACTCTCGTATTGTTACCTTAGGAATAATATGAGGTCCAAGTGTCGTGGACTGCTAAGTACCAGTATCTAGATGCAGCGTGAAAACAACAGGCCATACACTGCCTACGTAACATGTGAGAGACAATGAAGGACATTCATTCTCAGGGTCTGCCTGATTCTCCATACTCGGCTGAACTCGCTTCCTGTGACCATCACACTTTCGGACAATTCAAGGCGGCCCTTGGTGGAAAGATCATCCTATCATGAAGTCGGCCAAAAGGGAGTGGGTGAATGAATACGTATACAGCAGAAGTATTTCATTTCACAAAGAATCCAGGCATTACTGAAGTGCTGGATGACATGAATTAAAGGGAAAGACAATTGTGCTTAAAGACGACAAAATATAACCGAACCAATCTGTACTAAATTAGCTGGTGAAAATTCGTTAAACTTTCAATTTCACTCACCTTCATAGATTTAGAATTATCAATTGGAATGAAGAAAGCTCCCAAATACTAAGAAGGATCTACGGTAGAGACCGTTTTGCGTAAATTGGTTTGCATCATCGCGATTAGCACGTGTCGTAGGATTTGACATAATCAGTTCCCTTTCTTCTTTTTCAGGCACGTTTGCAAAGAGTTTTGTGATGAGTGGCTACCAGGTGTGTCACCTAGCCATCCGGCCCTCAGTCATTCGGTCTGGTTAGATGGAGCAGAATATAAAAAGGGCGGGCACAATAGTGTCCCATGCACTTCGACCATACTTGGTCGTGTGGCCAGATAGAATATTGGAGATATTTACACGAAAATCTGTATATATATGCCACTTTTGTTTAAAATCAGAGGAAAGTATCAGACACATTACATAAAGACCTGCATACTTTTATAGCTTTTCACAACGTAAGTGCGGAAATCCGTTGGTAGGATGCGGGGAAACATCACCCAAGCGTAAAACAAAAGAAAGTCTTGTTCGATTTTAAATCTGCTGGAAAGATAGAGATAAATCACAGGGTAAGTGTTGTGTAAAACGTGGAAAGGCACATTTAAGACACTCGCATTAGCTGTATTATACTTGACATTATTCACGAATTTCAAACACAGGGGAATAACAACAAACGTGCCAGAAATATTACGCTCGGCTAAACTTTCCCACATACCCTATGCAAGCAGTGATGAACAAGAGGTAAGTCTGTATCGTCGCCTCTTTGTTTACACGTGTTTGTTCATATCGCATTGCCAGTTAACTTTTTTTGAAAGAGGACGTACAGAGAGATACATCCACGTGGATCACAGTAGGAAGGCCTGTGTGTATTGTTTATTTCGGCTTTCAAATACTGGGAAATCGGGTGGTTGATGAATTGGTATTGGGAGAGGCTTTTCTACAAGTCCTTTGGTTTTATCCTGTCAATTAACGTTACACATATTCTCCAATTTCTTTTGTCTATAAAACAACGGCTGAACAGAGGGAGAGAGAACAGTTTCAGCTCCCTTTGAGGTTTAAAAAAATTACTGTTACAGACCTGACGATCGGGAAATCATGGTTCTATTCCCGGCAGAGATCCTTACATTCCCAAAAGCGTCCATACAGTGTCTCGAAGACAACCCATATTCATATCATTAGTTTTGAGGTTATTACCCCGGTAATAAAGCAGTTGAACGTGACGCTGACAACCATCTCCGTCAAGAATGTGTGGAACTGAAACTCCACTCCTCGTTAAGCCTTCATGACATTTTCCCTTAACTTCAGGCTCGAATTATTCGATGCTACAGGCCTACAATCTGATTCACTAGCAGTGCCATGAAGTATTTTTTTTTCATGGCTCGACAGCCCTAGTGGGCTTAGGCCTCTTCATTGTCGAGGCTTCGTGATCACACTCAGACACTCCACACTCGGTAGGACTCATCTGAAAGAGTGATTAGCCCGACGCAGACACTTCTACTTGACAACACACAACATTCAAAAGAGACAAACGTCCATGCCCCCAGTGGGATTCGAACCCACAATCCTAGCAAGCGAGTGGCTGCAGACCCACGCCTTAGACTGCGCGGCCACTGGGATCTCAGTGTCATCAGGTATATCACTGATTATTTAATTAATGCGTTTAAATCTAACGCATGGCCTTTGTGTTCTTATGTAGATACGTTAATTCTTTTCGAAAATTAAACACAGAAACACAGCAAAAAACGCAAGGACGCAACATCCACGTATTCACTTTATATAACTTGTGCAAAGAAAGTAGGATTATAATAATATTTCTTGACAAGCAATGTCACCGAAAATAAACGACACTCATTTTACACGTCTTTCTCTATTCACAACTCATAGCCTTAACATTATTCCCATTCGACACTGTATGACCTAGGTAGCCTAATTAAGAACCTGTCACAAAGGAACTGTCGCTTGTTCCTTGTGCAGATACAGAGGTTTGCGTGCAACTTGGGCAGTGTCATGTCGGCAGCTGTGTGCATGAATACTGAGGTAGGCATGGACATGCCGTGACCCAGCCCTCTACAGTTTAAAAAGACAAACACTTTATGTCAGGGTGTCCATATACAGGCACATGGACCATATATATCCTACGAACACACCTACAAACAAGGTAGGAAACTTATGCAAACTGTAACAATTCTGGTGTGTCTATTCTCTTACTGATTACAAATTTTTAATTAGTTCATGCTAAACCTTGGGGCTGCCAATTAATTAATTTTATATAATTTAAAATTCTTGTGGCTGTTTTATAAAATCGTGAAACTAATGATTTCAAGAAATACTTTGGTAAATACCAGCATTTTACATGTGTCTTGACAGTGTTCACGTGACACATAATACCAGTAAATACCAGTATTTTACATGTGTCTTGACAGTGTTCACGTAACACATAATACCAGTAAATACCAGTATTTTACATGTGTCTTGACAGTGTTCACGTAACACATAATACCAGTAAATACCAGTATTTTACATGTGTCTTGACAGTGTTCACGTAACACATAATCTGCTTCTTCTCTGTATCCTAGCAACATATCTATAATCCGTCACCCTTAATCAGTGTTGTTGCTCAAGGAAGGATGAAACTTATAATAACCTTTAATATTGTAAAACGCTAGGAGAAACTGTCGACACAGTTCAATTTTGGTTAAAATATGACGAGAGTAAAGGATATACAAGAATTTATACGGGTAAATCCAGTGTGCAAAGTGCCACTCACCACACCAAGAAAACAAATAATAATAATAATAATAATAATAATAATTTAGATTGCATCATTTCGCATTGAAGAGACTTCACTTTTATGCTTTTAGTGTAGTGTTGAATTGAAGTACTTTTTTACATAATAAGATTTCAGTCCTATTTGACAAAAGCACTGTATTAAACAAATAAAACGGGTATGTTTTTAAAGCTGTATAAATAAATAGAATCTTCTTTTGTTTTTCGCATAACGTGGTAGTTAGGCCTCCGTACACTTGAGGTGCTGTTAGACATGCATATATTTCTTCATATAAATACCCCTTACCTTTGTCCGATTTTTAACCAAATGTGAAGTGGTTTGACTACGTCTCGTAAAACGTCTCGGTAATCAGATGCCATAGATATCTTTTCAGCGATCATGAGGTGTTATGTGAAAACAATAACAAGGAACAGAGTTATATAATAAGCGTCTTGCAGGAATGCAAGGACATTTTAAAATATTTTCTACAATAGAAACACAGAATTGAGATTATTACGTGCTTGACAGACTCTGCCATTTTGATGCCGCTTATAAAATATTCAATTCAAATCAATTCAATTCTAGTTTATTAATGTGCCGAGTCAACAGCCAGATGGCCAATTACAGAAACAGCACAACATAGAAACACAAATAACAACGGACAATAAACAGGACACAAATGAAACAAACACAACCAAAACAAACAAACAAACAAACAAACAAACAAACAAACAAATTACTTAAATAATTAAAAGGACACCTTGAAATAATGTAATAAGATATCACATCTGACTAAGTGTGACAATTTGCCTTCTAAAGACATCCAAATGATTACAAATAGAATTTGCCGCAATAACACACCGGCCGGAGGGACAATTTTTATAAAATGAACTAACATGAAAAAAAAGAAAAGTCTCTGAGGTTCCTAGTGGGAACTCGTAGACCAATAATGTCCATGGTAGATGGACAGGATTTGGAACCCAATAAAACATTAATGACAAAACTTGCATCAAGTTGATATCTTCTGTCATGTAAAGTACGTGAATTAAGTACTTGAAGAGCATTAGCATAACTATAACCATTACTGTCTCGGGAAAGGAATCGATTATAACATAAAGCTACAAACTTCCTTTGAATGCGTTCAAGCTTTTTTGCATCAGTAGATATATAATAATAATAATAATAATATTAATAATAATAATAATAGTAGTAGTAACATGATCCCACCATTAGTCTTGATCAGACAAAATTACAAGTTTCGAAATGTACCGTTCATGTGGGATTGGCTGTAGTTTTTAAAGTTTCCGGTAAAATTGTATCGTCCATGAATGGGCAATTTTAAATCTCGCATATCTACAAGAGTGGCAGCCATTACTTGACTTGTTAGGTCAATATGAGATTTCGAAAAATGTAACCAGTATTAAATAAATTTCTACAATTTATAGAACTCCGCTGTTACAGTACCAAAACTGCAGCTGTGCCGCAATTTTCAAGGTTTATAGTGCAGTAAAATTACCAATGTTCAACATTTAAAGGTTGAGAAAACCTGAACTACATTTAAACATTCAGATCGTACCGCGCAGTAAACACCCTCGTGCTGGGCTATTTAAACAAGTCGGTTTATGTTGTATAGGGAAATAATTGCTGGTTGCTCTTACATATGCACAAAACACATTAGGTACACTTTGTGGGAAGAATATAAAATTTTTGAATTCTAAACCTCGTGGTACATAAAGTAACCACAAGAATCTAAAAGGTCAATAATCATATCTCTTTTCGAGATAAAATTACCACACCGTAGCCCGCAAAATTTCGATCCCGTTGTAGTATCCATTTAATGAGTGGCTATGTATTTCTATTGCAGTTAGATCTTGTGTCATGTGGCCAAAAATGTTGAAAATGCTGGGCCACCCTGATCTATGTAAAATACGCATGTCTACTCGCATGATAAGGTTTGTAATTATATATACCTATACAGGTAAAACTGCTTGCGGTATAGTGCACAGTAGGGGACGGCCGAATGATGGATTGGTCTAAACACCGGCTCGTGAACAAGTGCTGAGGATTACCAGGTGAGCACTGGCATGGAAATAATTTTTACTGAGGTGTCATAAAACCTGATTACCAAGGTAAAGCATTATTAAGGCTCGTATATGAGGCTGAATTTTCAGAAAATTGTGTACGCTCTAAAAAAATTTGTGACAAAGGTCAAAAGGAAAAGGTTAATATCATATGAGTTGCTACGTCGTGTGAATGGGTACCAAGGTATGGCAGGAACTTTGGTAATTTTCTACAGAATTACACAGCGTAATATATCAGAAGACCGTAAAATACATAGCAACATTCATGGAAACTTCAAATTTGAACTGAACGGAAGACTATTTGGGAGAATTCAAGCCGTAAATTTGAAGATTATTTAACAAAAGAGGCAATGTACGTATAACGTAACAATGAGGAGCTTTCCCGTAATCATTTTTGCTGTGCAAAAACAAGACGTACTACATATTCTGAGTGTGTGTCTGTAGCCTTATTTATCCATCGTGCAAAGCGAATGCGCCGTATTATATTGTATCTGTGACCTGAACAAATCTATCATATTTTTCCACATTATTTCAAAAGCGGCACGATTTTCGGAAAAAAGGGTATTGACATAAAACGTTGTTTTGATTTTTTCTACAATTTGTGTGTGAAAATGTCTTATCCTAAGAATATTTAAGCGAGATATTGTCTTAAATGTACATATATCTTCATGTAAATTACCCGTTATCCTTAATAAATTTTAATGAAACTTGAATTTTCTCTACAGATTTTCTAAAAATAATCAAATATCAAATTTTATAAAAACCTCTAGTGGGAGCCGAGTTGTTCCATGCAGACGGATGGACGGACATACATACACACAGGCATGACGAAGTTAATGGCAGTTTTTTGCAATTTTGCGAATCCGCATAAAAATTTAAGAAGACTGAATTTCTTTTTATCGGAATACGGTCTGAAGGCGGTTTCTTGTAAACACTCTAATGATCATTTGGTTTCCATAAAAGGCTGGCGTTCCTTGAGTACGTTAGCTACTATCAGTTTATCAAGGAAGACATTGTATCATAGAGTGAGTTATGCATTTATATTTTTCCCGTCTTAAGCATGCTTTGCAAAAAGTACGGAAGTATTACCGCAGAGATGAAGAGGTTTTTCGAATAACATGTACGAAGACTGGATGGCCGATGTGATGACAATAATCACACTGTGTACTCTGAAAGCAAATGACATATTAAACATCGTTATAATTTCAGGCATTACGAAGATCTCATTTACCTAGGAAGACATTACAAATTAGAGAAATTACAAAAATCGTAGCTTGACTCAGTGAACACTCAAATATTTTATTAAGACAAAACATAATATTCTCTGATGGAATCGCAGACACTTAAAAATTCTGCACTAACACAAATGTCATTCAAATTAAAACCGGAAACCGGGACCACGAAGAAGAGATTTTTTAACATTACATGGGGCAAGATAAAACACTCAACAATGAAGGGTACAGTGCTATGCTTCGGAATCAGCTTAAGCCAGCAATTCGAAGAAAATTCCGTAGTTTGTTGTCTTCTGGCGTGGATCTGCAGTATGACAACGCCCGACCTCATACAGCCCTTCATACCATGAAAGAGATTCCGTCTTCACAATTGGAGGTGTTATTCCATTCGTTATTTTCACCAGATGTAGCACCAGGTATGTGTCACTTCTTCTGGCCCCTAAAAGACGCTTTACGTGGAGGTGACTTCAGATCGAATAAGGAGGTAAAGAAGGCGGTGCATGACTGGCTAGCACAGCGACCATAAGACTTCTCCCGAAGAAATTATGCCTTAGTGGAACGTTGCGGCAAGTGTGTAGAACGTGATGGGGACTGCACTGAAGACTAATGTCAGTGTACTGTATTTTTGCAATAAATCGCTTTCTATACATATGTCCCAGTTTTAATTTGAAAGACCCTTGTATTTCAGCACTATCTATTTTGCATTACAGCTCGATTCACGAATAGGTCGTTAGCGTGGATTCTTTCCATGGGAATGTATCAGCTGCGTCGTGAAGTCAGAAACTTACATCCATATAAGGCCGAGGTTAAGAAAGCGCGGAGCTATACCGCTACTTCCACTCCATGACTTCATGGCGTGCACAATGGCAACTGTGTTTAACAAGAATCACAGTAGATTCAGTCAAACACAAATAATTTATTCAGTATCAACTGAACAACAAGTTTCGGCTTAACAGGCCATCACAGGTTGGCAAGAATGAAAGATAAATGCATAATTAAAAATAGAATTGAGATCTCAGTTTGTTACATTCATATATATGACACATAACCGAGTAGAAGTGAGTAATTTTTTTCACAGTGTTGAGCGCTGAATTTCGAAAAGTCAATAAAAATAATATTTGAAGTCAAAAATTAGAAGTTGAAGATTAGTGGAGAAGTAGGTACTCCTTCAGACGGCTTTTCGTGTTAACGGTCTCTCTTTGTTTAAAAGTTATAACAAGCGTAGCCACTTAAGTTCTATTCTTCGAAAAATATTCAACTTCGTGAGAGTCCACTACACACGAAAAGACTTCTAAAGGAGTGCCTACTTCTCCACTAATTTTTAACTTCCAATTTTAATTTTGAACTTTAAACATTATTTTTATTAACGTTTCTAAATTTAGCCCTCAACACTCTAAAATAAACTTACTCAAATCTACTCTATCATATATAATATATATATCAATGTAGTAAATTTAGATCTCAATTTCCATATATACTCTTTATTTATCTTCCATTCTTGCCAAAGTAATGATGGCCGATGGACCGAAACAATTTGTTCAGTTGATACTGAGTGACTAAATTGTTGTGTTCAACTGAATCTACTGTGATTCTTGGTATCTAAAACACAAAGGGAATAAATCGTCTTAAAAAAATGTATCCTGTTTATCTCCTGTTGCGGTTTTCTAAATCATTATTCAACCCAAGGGGTAGTATTTCCCTGATTGAAAATCAGATCACTTTTGTTTAACTGCTGATGCAAGAAAACTCAGAAAATCATCACATCCTTGCATTGAGTGAGATTTGTTACTCCGTCTGAAGAGGTGGAGCTGCTAGTAAGATTGGCCAAAATAGTTAGTGGTAACCTACGGAAAGTCATAAATATTTACCGCAACAAAGTATCATTAAACACAGATCAAAGGGAAATTGGGTTATTATTCTCAATGGACAGGTCATTGGACAGGTTGGATACGGATGCAGAGGGTAGACGTCGCAAGCACGTGTTGGCTTTTCCATAAAAGTAAAAAACCAACAAATCCATTACGGCCCCCCACCCTTTACCCACCCCCCACCCTCCAACACAACAGCAATGGCATTTCCAAACACTTCTACACGATGAGGGTGGAACCGACCGTGCGTATACACCGAGCCCCTGGGGGGTAGTGCTCCCGACGCACGGTTCATGAGCAACCAAATAGGCCGGCACGGTCACGCTGCGAGCGCATATGTAACATTTTACACAGCACAGCGGCGGTTGGGCTCCAGGGAGACAATGAGACACACTCTTAACAGTTTAGAAACGACATAGCCGAGATTCAAATTTTGGTGTGACAGGCTGTGATGCAGTGTATTCCGGTAGTTGAGTATCAAACTTTCGGGGGAGTATAATATTTCAACCCCAACGACGTGGGCAGTATGGAAGTAGAAACACTATAATGCTGTTATTTAGAATATATCAAAATATATTATAACTATCCCTTGTGCCGGTCTGTTAAATATTATACATATTGTGTAACTTCGTATCTCTATTTTATTTTGGATACTTTTTAATTAGTGGCAACGCGAAGTGCAGGAAATTGTGCATATCTGTGAAACATGTGCCACTGATGTCTTTGTGTATTGATGTATAACACATTCAGTCTTTCAGTAAATTCGTTACGTTTTTTTCCCCTTTGTCATTAGTACAGCTGTAACGAGGCATGAGAAATTTCCAATTATGGTTAGTTACACAAATATTGCATCAATATATCCCATTTGCTTAAAAGTCATTCTGATAAGTTAATAACTTAGTGATTTGTTTATAGATTTAATGACGCAGTCTGATAACATTTGAAAACTGGTTGAGAAATAGTTTGTAAGTAACGTAACTCCGTCAAGCAGAGTCACTGAGAAGAAAAGACGCCTCCATCTAGTTAAAACATTTTATAGTCATACGTCTATAGCAAACGTGTCCTTAAACGCACTGCTCTGACACTTATACTGAAACAGATTAATGCAGTCCTCATCACAAAAAATATTTCTTTAAAATGCATTTTAATTAAAGGTTTTAATCCCCTTCTGTGCCTGGGTTTTCAAAGCATCTCTATTGTTGGGCTTTCTGGATTGAAATCTTTTGTGCAAGTATATCCTATTCGTACTGCATGCCCCACCTATCTCATCCTTTTGATCAGATAAACCTATTAATGCTTGTAAGCCGATCCTGTTGGCCGTGCGGTCTAAGGTATAGGTCCGAAGCCGGTTGATTGCTGGGACCGCGGGTTCGAGTACCGCAGAAGACATGGGATATCCGTCTCTTGTGTTTGTTGTGTGGTGTGAAGGTAGCGCCCTCTGCGATGTGCTGATCACCCATTCAGAGAATTCCTACCGGGTATGTGTGTGTTTGTCTAATTTTGTGTGATCTAGAAATCTCAACAATAGGGCGCCCTAGGCCTGATTTGGGCTGATGCGCCACAGAAAAGTTAATGTTTTCGCAGGTGTACCAACCATGATGCTCCTCATTATGTCGTTTTATCCATCTTCCTCTTCCTGTCCCTTAGACCTAAACATTGCCTTCCGCACACTCTTCACGTATGATCTCTGCTCACGTTATGTCCTTATTACAAACACACACTACCTATCTCTATAAGAGGTAAGTTATGTCGTCAGCCGTTACGGTGGTGTAGAGATAATGCTTTAGACTTGCATTCGACAGGCGCCCGGTTGGAATATCGGCTGTAATATCAAATATTCTCGCTGAGATTACTCATTGTTTTTCTCAGACCTTCAGAAAAATTTCGGGAGAGTACTTTGCATTAAGACCGAAAGCTTCCTTCCACATTTTTGCAATTATCATTTACGATAAAACCATTCTTAGTTACTAAGAGTGTCGTTAAATAAACTGCAGTAAGCCTGTGAATTTTAAACATTCTTCAGCTGATCATTAAACAGAAGGAAACATACCTCGTTTTAAGGCAAGAGATTCAGCTCTTCTCCAAAACGTCCAGACTGGCTCTGGGGTCAACACAGCCTCCTATTCAATGTGTACCGCGTTCTTTCCAGGAGGTAAAGCGGCAAGGGCGTGAAGTTAACAACTTACCTCTATCTTTTGCCAAGGTTAAGAATGAGTGGAACTATATCTCTCCTACCTCTGTATACCTTCATGTCGTGGATAAAGAAAACTTTACCTTTAAACGCAGCAGAACATTTGTGGAGCCTGATTCTAGTATCCACTTAAAGCTCCATAGTACTTACTTACACGAGCTGCTGTCAAATCAAGAAGGGCTGCATTTTTATATGCAGTGTATATGTGCCTCTTGCATCCTCTCACTAAACATGTTATTTCCGTAAACACTATTAACCATTTGGTCTTTGTAATGAACACCTTCTGTGTTCTCTGTGAAGTAAGGAACAGAATGTCTATTTGCAAATCAGTTGGAAGTGAGTCTTCAAAGAATTAAATTTATGTATAATATCAACTGAATAGGGATTTATTTCCTTCACAGCCCTACACAACAGACAGAGTGAAGGATTCTAAAGTTGAGGGTTAGTCCTTTGATCTGTACAAGGCAGCATGTCTGAGGGAGGGGGGGGGGCGAACTTTAGCCGCTAGAGCAATGGCCAAGCACGTAGACGGACTTAAACTGTAGAAATATTGCAAGATGCTGTACATAAGACACGATCTATAGTCTAGTACACACACAGGTTTGGGCGCGGCAATGTCCCAGATTACGGCTTTATTTCCCAGAATTAAATTCCGTGCGACGTAATGTCAAACTGTAGGAATAATCGATTACTTACGAATCATTCGATAAATAATTGTGACTGATGAATTATATGAGGCAAGGTTTAATCTTTTTAAGAAAGAATTACGAGTAAAAATATTTAAGCATAGGTTTTATACTTCACAGCCTTCGTTAAAAACACTAATGTTTGCTGTGTAGGAAAATAATAGATGTTTATTTCGAGAATCATACAAAACACATAGGTCTAAATATATTTTGTGGGAATATTGCAGATTATTTAATGCTAAAGCACACATTACATCCTAACGAATGTTCTGTAAAGGGTTAATATAAGGGAATAGACTGAGAATAGGGAGCTGAGAGGAATATCTGGACATAAGAGAAAGGAAGATGCAGCTTTATAAATCGAAATCTTCATACTGTTAAAAAAATAATATTCAGAATGGTATCAGTAGCACACGTAATATGAATGAAAAATGATGAGTTCATACAATATTAAAATTATGTTTGGAAAATCTAAATAAAATAGATAATTAAAAGGTATTCGTTTATATTACATTTAAAGGAGGTAGTAGGGTGTGGATTGGATTAATGTAGCTGGAATAGGGACACGTTGAGGGTGTTTATAATTATGGTAATAAACTTTCGGGTTCAATACGAACCGTAAAATTTGCTGACTAAATTGGCAACTAAAGTCTTCTCAAGAAATTTAATATTATTCATTCCGTGTATTTCCATGTAATCATTTATATACACCAATATATATGTAACAAAATTATAAGTTTATATAAACTTGAACCTCCTACACGTTACAGTGAGAAATCGCCATCTTCACGGAGAAGTCAATACATAGGCATATGTAATATTAAAACATCGATCTCAAGAAAGTCTCTAGGCTACTCAAATAATTAGTTACTTAAGCAGAATTTATGTACGCAGTTGAGACATTAGTAACTTATATTCCTTTTGTTGATGCTGAAAGTGGAATATATTAAAACGTATCTCAAAGAAATAAGCTTCGATTTCGTGTACTTGTTTTAACTGGTTCAATACAGGGTGTAATGGCGGATCCTTATGACCACATTAATATAAATTATTTCGACTAGCTTAGCGACAATCAGCTTCGGAAGAATGACTGTTTTCGATGAATGTACTTATAATTGCAACTTTCATCTATAAATATATTTAGTGTGGGCTAATGTTGCAGAGACATTCTAGATTTAGTGTGTTAACAAACAGTACAGATAAGACAATGGCATGCCAGGCATCAAACTTATGATTATTATCCGAAGTTAACATCAGAACCTACAGCATGTATGAGTCACATATAATTTAACGTCAGAACATAAGCATGAAGGTCAATGACAGATCCTACGGCATGTGTAACTCAATATTCGAATTTACGGCTCATATAAGTCATTATCAGAACCTACGGCACATATAAGTCAATAAGCTTCAGTTCTTTAACCAACCAATGCACCTTTTATTTTCTCACTTTTCTCAAGTGAGAAAATAAAAGGTGCATTGGTTGGTTAAAGAATTGAAGCTTATAGCTAAGATGCACGGTGAACATAACATAAAATATAAGTCAATGTCAAATTCCACTGCACATACAAGTCAGTGTCAGAAACTACGGCACATAGTAGTCAATGTCAGAACCTACGGCACATATAAGTTAATGTCAGAACCTACGGCACATATAAGTCAATGTCAGAACCTACGGCACACCTAAGTCAACGCCAGTACCGTCATGCACAGCTTGTTGGACAGAGCTGAATCATCCAAAATAGCCTATTACATAAGACATCCCGCCCATAAACATGTATAACATCCATACGGTGTTCGGTGATGTGAGGGCATCCAGTTTGGTAGAGAGGCAGGTTACAAAAATGCGAACGCATCTGCTGCTTCCATGCTCAAGGTATACAGAGGGCATATATTAGTTGATGTGGTACAGTTCAAAATTCTAAGAATTACAGCTTGTAGTTTAGTTTATTTCTTTCTTTAATAACAAACTAGTAGCTGCTTGTGCCATACCTCCTTGCACGCCCAAAATATCTGCTGTTTACAGAACAATTTTATGTTTTAATAGTTCCAATAGGCAGTAGAACTTAAAATTACAAAATTATGACGCCACGAGATATAGAAAATCGCAGAATAGCTGTCAAATACAACATTAATTGTCATGTAATATGTTTTATCTCAAATTACGTAATTGTATTGCATTTTTCAGTTTATGCTGTGAGGAAAAGTTAGGCAGAATGTATTACATTTTAGGTGTAGTTTATATCAAAAGGGAATGCTTTTTCCTCCTAAGTTGACTACACAGTTCCAGTTTTATTAAATTAAAAACATTTGTTCGCCAATTATTAAACAAGGCGAATCTAACAGGGTTTCTACAGTAACAGACGTTTCTTAAAAACAGAATATTGTTTTAGCAGAAATGGGATTGAAAGTAGAGAAGCTGTAATGTAGAAGGTCTGGCTTTCTTTAATTAATCATCCGCCCTCTTTTTCTCCTTCTTTCTGTTCCATTTATCTCATTCAGCCAAAAAAAGTAACAAAAAACAAAATATTCGATAGTGATAAATTTATAAGGAGAACCATGAGCAAGACCATTCACGTCATGCAGCAAGGGTTTACAGAAATTAGACACTAGACTGCCTAATTAAGCTCCAAGCCACAATGGCTTACGATGCTGTGGAAGATTATCTGTATGTTGTGATAATGCCACAGGCAATGGTCGCAAAGTTTCAAATACGTGGGATGTTCTAATTTAAACGAGAATTCGTTTCTAAAAAAATGTATTCACAACAAAATGGAAAAGTCTTACACACTACTTTTCAATTTAGTCCCTGTTGACTGCCATGCACTTGTGTCAACGTTCTGGAAGCTTCTTAATTCCAGTTTCAAAGAAGATTTTCGGTTGCTCGTGTATCCAACTTTGCACAGCTGCAATGACCTCATCATTATTCCAGAATCTCTTACTTCCTAAAACCCCCTTCATTGGTCCAAACAAATGATAATCAGATGGAGCTAAGTCTGGACTGTACGGTGGATGAGGCAGAACATCCCACTTCAGTTTCAGTGGAGTTGCCACCATTAAAGCCCCAGTGTGAGGACGAGCGTTGTCTTGGAGGAAGCAAATTGAATCCTGCATTTTTTTTCGCTTTGAGCAAACTGCCAGCTTCATTTTTTCATTCAGGAGAGTTGAATAGTACTGCGCATTGATGGTCTTTTGACCAGTGAGAATGTCCAGGTGAATGATACCCTTGGAATCCCAGAACACAGTAGCCAATGATCTTCCCCGCTGAAAAAATTGCTTTCGCATTTTTTGGGGATGGAGAATGGATGTGTTTGCACTACTTGCTTGCTCTTTTAGATTCAGGAGTGAAATAGTGGACCCAGGTCTCATCACAGGTCACAATTCAGTCCAAAAATTCGGCTCCTTTTCTCTCGTATCTTTTCAAAATTTGAGTAACGGCCACTAAACGTCTTTCCCTGTGCTCCGGTGACAGGAGCCGTGGGACCCACTTTGCGTTCACTCTACTAAATTTCAACTCGTTGTGCAGAATTTCTTCAACACTCCCTACACTAATTCCTACTTCCTGTGACAGTTCACGAAGGGTTATGCGACGATTAGCCCGAATAAGTTCACCACTTTTCAAAACGTTGTCTGGATTGACAGAAGTGCTTGGTCGCCGAGCGTGAGGTTCATTTTCAGCACGGTCTCGTCCTACTCGAAATGATTTCGCCCAACTGAACACCCTTGGCTGTGACAAACATTCATCCCCAAACTGTGCTTGAAGCCTGGTAAAGATTTCAGAAGGAATGGCACCTTCCTTCATGAGAAATTTGATAATTATACGCTTGCAACACTGCTGGGTACTTCTTGCTCTGCCATCTTGATTCCACCTGATGGTTGAAGCGGAGAGGGATCCGACTAGTGCGGGTTGCAAGTTTAAACATGTCATAACTTGTCAGCGCAAGCACGTTCATACAAGTTGATTAATGCTCGAAAGGGAACTAAATTATCTTCTAAATTTGAACGGCCTATGTAATTCCCACCTCATTTTTCACGATTTACTGTACCTTCGAAGCTATGTGTTTAGAGATACAGAAGGCACAGTAATATAAAGCATAAATAAATAAATAAATAAATAAATATATATATATAAATACAATTTTTTTGTTTATGACCATTATTTGATGGCCGGAATAGCGTATTTGGTACGTATAACAAATCGCTACAGGCTGAATGGTACGGTGATCGAATCCCGGTGGGGCTATTTTCCGTGCCGTCCAGACAGGCCCCCAGGCCCACTCAGCATCCTGTACAATGTGTACTGGGTCTTTCCCGGGGATGAAGTGGCCGGTGTTTCGTGATAATGATAATCGTTATATGAAATTCGTGCAAATCTTTAATATATCGTATATATACAAACAATTAAAAAATATATACTATACTACGAACCATAAACATAAAAATTTAGCTGATCTGCGATAATGTATCTGATAATTCACGCGATCAGGTGCTTTGGTGCGGAAATTATGCACAGAAAGAGATGAGTGAGTTACACAATTATCAGTTTATAGCTTCTGCTAAATTAAGTATCCAATTCCATGAAGTACAGTAATATTCTAATATTCTTGCGGATATACAAAAATTTCCTTATCTTTTATGAAAACTCAAAAATCACTAACATGTTCACAATATTTCAGCAAATTCGCACCACTTCAATCGTATAAATTCAGCCATTAACCCTTACGTACTTGTACCCAAGTTTGTTGTTTGAATACAAACACTTTCAGCGCGATAGGTAGTATAAGCTTGATTATTGTCTGCCGCAATTCGATCGCAAATGAGGGTCAAGACCCGTCGATATTAAATTACAACTAAGTTGTGCCGCAGCCCGTGATCGTGACTCGCGAACAATGGCGGCCTCGAGTCACGCAAAGATTTTCTTGTGTTTAATGTTAACCCAAGTGTGCCTTGCTGAAGCAAACAATTTTCGTAGAAACAAGAGAATTTAATTAATTTTGTAACATTAACCTATTTCCGCAGACTACAAAACGTTTCCCGTTCTGTTTTACTCTGGTTATATTCAGAACCTGGGCCAACAGCTGCAAGATCTTACGTATTTACATATACATATAAACCTAATTTAACTTCGGCCCCAACTTCCTCAGAGTTAAAGTAGTGTACGCAGAATTCTGTGAAAGTTATAAGACGTGCTGTAATATTGAAAGAGGAAATACATCACTGTTGATAGTTGAAGCAGAGTAATCAAAGAGTGGATATTAGTCAGGTTGGATTCTGAACTAAGTGCAAGTAGTTACCACGCAGAACACAACGTGCTCCTACGTGCTGGCAGTTGCAAGGACACAAAACCAAGGTAGTACGTAGGCCGTTCAAATTTAAACGAGAATTTAGTCCCCTTTCGAGCACAAATCAACTTGTATGAACTTATTGCAACTTTGCAATCTATAGGCAGACCTTTATTTAAACAAAAAACTGTTCATCGGAACGGTAGAGCCCATAATGAAACTAACAGAGAAGAAAAATTCTGGGTGTATTTATAATATCTATGTTCTTAAAGTAATTCCTGTTAATCGTACATGGAATGATTCGCTAAAGCAGAAATTTCAGTACTTATGGAATTTAATGATCAACTTTTGGGCATAAGTACCATTAGAAATTTACATACATCAACTACTCCAATTTTTATAGGTACAGCCATGTTTAACACCTGTCCAGACAGGCCCTGGGGCCTACCCAACCTCCTGTACAATGGGTACCGGGTCATTCCCGCGGGTAAAGCGGCCGGGGCGTGGCGTTGACAACCCACCCCCATCTATCGCCGAGGTTAAAGAAAGAGTAGAGCTATACCTCTACTCCCCCTCTGGGCCTTCATGACCTGTTCTAGGATGAACTTTACATTTACAGCCATGTTTAAAATTATTAGCATAAAAACTTTCATACAAAACATGTATGTACGTACATGAATTCTCTCCTAATAAAATTTACAAATGAATATTTAGCAAACATGTATTGTACTTCAGGGAACACAAATTCTTTTCTTATAAATTCTATCTCATCCCTTCGGCAAGAATAATGGTTTAGTTTTTATGCAATATTTAGAATAATTTACTTGACCGAAATATGGTGGAAGGAGAGTAAGATAGAAATTTCCTAAAATGGTCACACAAGAGAAAACATTTTGTTTCATCTGGACGTTAAAGGGAATGACTTGGGGAAGATGAATCTCGGGCAATCTGAGATGGAAAATAAGAAAGAAGGAGTGTTTGCGTCTCCTCTCCGGTGTCAGAAATGTGTCACATTCATCACAAGGCCCCACGCAAAGAGGAGGGTAGCACCAAGATTAATGATGGATGAAGAACTAGCCAGCCCACTACATTTGTATTGTTTGCTTGAGCAGGCTTAGCACTGTAGCTACAGACCAGCAAGCAGAAAATCCGTGCATTTTTTTGTATGAGATTTGAGCTTCTCACGGCGGTGAATGAGAAGGTTTGTGTCTTCGAGAAATAAAGCCTTGTGGTTTGGTAGGTAAGTACCAAATTCCAGAGGAAATTACTGCCTCCATCTTCAGAGTAGAAAACGTAAATTATGAGTGTAGAATCTGCAGGTTCCTCAGAAATGTTGGTAACTTTTTAACAGACCCCATGAAGTCGCATCAAAACATAGTCCTCCAGTAACTTTGGTTGTCTCGATATTCTTCATTTTTTCTGTCTGTGACAGAAAAATAGTGCAAATCTGAAAGTGTGTTTCAGATTCTTAATTTCTTTTAAGTGTTTTTACTTAGTCCAGTTTCTTCAGGCATCTTTCGTTTGGGATTTCGTCATTCCGGAAATCCTTCAAAACAGTGGCTACTACACTTACCACCACTTCAATCATGTTCATTACTTTTCTCTCACACAATGTTAAGTGGTTTGCACGAATCCCACAAAAAAATCACTAGTATTTTTCTAAACTCAATTAACACTTATGCCTACGTAATGGAGGTATTATAAGTTTTCTGCGTATAGAACATATCTTTATGCTTTTAAATTTATATTTCAAAGGGAAAATATTTTACCGACTTCTCAGTAGAGAAACAGTTGATTAAATTTCACTCCGAAAACCATTCATTAACCTGCATTCCTTCCTGACGACGATGGAAATTTTGAGGTTATATCTGACAAATTGAACGCATGCAGAATCTGTAATTAAATGATCAGTTTTTCACGTGAATAAAATAAAATATTTGAGTACAATATATTAATAATGGATGTGTGAAACCCACATAAATCAATGCAATATGAAAACCGGCTTTCTTTTCCTCTAAGCATTCCTTCCTTTGTAGTTTATCATTTTAGGAATTATTACTTTAATCAGCGTAATCTCCACAGGTTGTTAATTTAGTGGTCCTTCAACAAACAATTTGTGGGTGCAATAGCTTTACTTTCAGAAACCACTGACAGAAAAGTCTATGTTATAATAGTACATAGAAAGAACCGTTCAATTGCGTAGATTTTCTTATTTACATGTGTGTAAATATAATATATTTGTTTACTGTTGTTGGTAATGAACATATATATTGCATGTGTATTGCACGTAAATATTTAGTATCAGGTACTGTCAATAAATTTGCATACAAGAAAACAAGTAAAATATATTTCTGTGTGTGAAATTTGAAGGTGTTAGTAAAAGGAATTCAAAACATTCTTGCAGAAGATTCGATACAAGACCCATGGCTGTTATTTGAAATTTCATATGTCCTGCACCTTTTACATTGTCACCTTTATTAGCCGAGACAAATAAACGTTAGCTTCAACTTCTTGTTACAAAATTTATTATAGCAATATTTGATTGAAGGGAGTTTAATATATGCAGGCTGAATTTATCTCCAGATCATTAAATTTAATTAAATATTAATTATTAGAGTCGGCCCCAATACGCCAAGCCTTACGTCTGACGCCACTCTGTCACCCTCTTACATCATTCTCAACTCATAACATTTCACGCCCCATCGAATCCCTGCGACGACCATGTTCAAATGGCTGTGTTTGTCCTTCCCTTCGTCCCTCTGTCAGTCTGATCTGTCTCTAGGAAACTGGAGAACGGATGAATGGTTCGTTTCCATGAAATTAAATACCAGTTAGTTTTGCGAAAAATAATCCAGCCATTCAATGTTTCATTTAGAACTGATAATTTTAACGTCCGCTTTATATGACGATCTAAACGCTTTGCTAATTGTATCTCGATCGTAACTCGCTAAGTATTTATTGGAGCGAAACACGTTTGGAACAAGCGCTATAGAAGGAAACGTAGCACACATTTTCTGATGGATACTTTCTACCGGCAGAATTAAATTAAAGGGACGACGAGTGAACACGGTTAAATGTGTGTATTGCATAATGAAAAACTACCTGTCGATCATAACTACAGTGCCAGGTGAAAGAGAAAGAGGAAGATCTTAACAGTGTTTTTACTTCATTGAAAGGAAATTGGGGGTTTCAACTTTCAGTGCAGTGTTATATCAAAATATAATATTAAACATTTTACTTGAAGTGCTCCCTTTAACGTAAACATTGACTCCTTAACATAGACGAGGTATTCACTTACTACTCTGTTTTGACTTTCGCCGATTTGAATAAGACTTAGCTTCAAATTTTTATGTAAGTGTAATGCTTGTTTCCTATAAGGGAGCAGATCATTATGGTGATTTATTTGTTCTGTTTTATTCACAAAACCAACACATGCACACACCGCACGCATTTCTATTCCTCCCACATGTTTCGGCGATTACATCGCCATTAGCAGGGAGTATAACAGAATAAGTTATTTAAAACATATTAAAATATGATGCAATTACAGTAGTAATATAGATTTGCATCATAGTAATATCCGCAGCAATGTTTATGTGAAGTCGGATGTAATGAACCCCAGCAAAATAGTATATTTGTATTTAAGAGTGTATCTATTACTAATATGTACCTTAGAACAGGCCATGAAGACCCAGAGAGGGTTAGAGACTTAGCTTTGCTCTTTGTTTAAACTTGGCGTGGAAAATCTTGCCCTTATCTTTATTCGATCCCCGGACCGTCCAGTCCGTAACAGGGTGTAACTCATATACCAGAGGGAGACAATTTGAGAGGTAACGCATTTTCTTGCCCATCTTGTACTTTTCGTAGCATATTTGATAAGAATATCTTGAATATGAATACATATAGCTATATGCAGAAGTATATTCTGCTTAGCTTGCAAAGCAATATTTGTTCACATATCCCTTTCACTGAAATTTTAAAAACTTTTATTTATAAAAAGGAGATTTGCGTATAAAACTGTGTCTCTTTCAAGTCTTTTGTCAATAAATAGCTTGTAATAAATACGACGGCGAAGGCTTTCAAAGTTTGCTCTTGCGTTTCCGGACTACTTTCAATATATCAAAGGTTCAAACATAACCTTTTAGGGCTTAATAAATGTTGCGCTGGCCCGTAAGATGTTAACCTGATACGCTACTTTATGTTTACAGGACTATGAAATAAAAAATATATTACGTTTCACAGAAAAAACAGGGAAAATACCAACAATGAAAAAATTTGTTGGAAATAATGTTTTAGGAAATTTGACGTTGTGTTCACCGTGCATCTTATCATTAATCTTTAGTTTTTCTACCAACGAATGCACAGTGAAGTGTACTTAACAAGGTGCCCCTGATGATGGCCGAGTTACGGCCGAAACATATGTAGGGTGTAGTGAAGAGAAAATTACGAAAATAAAAAGTGCATTCGTTGGTTGAAAAACTAAAGGTTTTAGGAAATGTTATACCAAGAAAGTCATGTCTCAGAAGCGACAGATTAACAAAGAGTTAAAAAATCTGAAGTGTAACCTCGTTCTAGCAACACTGTCAATTACAAATTTTATAGAAATTCTTTAGCTTTCGCAGTGGTGTTTTGGAGATTTCCGTTCGGATGAGATATTGCGCCTTGTCCTTAGTTCTTTATTGCCAGACGTTTCGGAAAAGCGTATTGTTCTCATCTTCAAAGGTCAAATGCCAGGTATAAATGTCAACTGGACATTCGGCCCTTTAACGTGATACCACACGCTGTTCCGAAAAGTCGGACATCAGTCACCCAGCGTCGCGACGCAACATCACAGTAGAACCGAGAACTGTGTGGCCCCTGTGGTATAAATACCGTAACACACTGCTCCTCCATTGCGGAGTCCTGCCGATGAAGGCTGTAAGGCAAATAATCCCTGCTTCTTTAAGAATTATTTCAAAACCAAAAATTCATACCACACAAGAAACTGAGCACATTTTATTGTTAAAGCATACGGTCCCCATATTTACCACTGCCCTTCAAGGTTAAAGGGATTATACTTTTACGGTTATTTTATTACCTATGTAAATCACATATTTAGTGCTATGAAATATAAGAAGAATATCATTAATCACAGACCATGCTTCTTCGGTCTTTATCATCTTTTTTATCAGGAAAGAAGTACGTTTAATTTAAGCAAACAGGAACCCTTAAATGTTTCGTATTATAATATACAAACCGTCTTCTTTTTAGCTTCAGAGTGATATAAATTTCCAATGTATAAATACACACATCAACCTTATTAACACGATCCTAGTTGCGTTAAATATCACCAGATCTAACACCGCCCTTCAGTACAATTTATCTTTAAAATCTAATAGTTACTCAGTAGTTAAGGCATTTTCCGCCCTGTATGGAAACTTGAGCTTCATTTGAGTGTTGAATAAAGACCAAAATTGGAATCCACTTTAATCATAGTCTGTCTGACGACAGGTCCATAGCTTCTTCCAAAGCGAATTCTCCACAGAGTGCGATTTAGTTCTTCCTTTTTCAATCTCTAGTATCGTCTTTTTCATATAAGGCCATCCAGTAGCTGCTTACGTCTTCTTCCTCTTCTTCTTTTCCCTTCCATCGTTCCTTTAATAACGTGTTTTAGAAGCAGTTCCCACGCAAGATGTGACCAATCCAATTAGCCTTCCTCCGTTTTATTATGTATAGGATATTTTATTTTATTTTAAATTTATGTTTCTATCTACGTCAAATTCTCACAAGTGGTTTCTTCCTCTGATGTTTCAAAACAAGAATTAAGTGTGCTTATTTGAGATTATGTCCCGTGGGTAATAAGGTTCATGCCACACCAACCTATATAAGTTGAATATTATTATAAACAACCATCATTATACCTTTGTTTAAATAAATTATAATATCGTGCCAAGAGTCAAAAATAGACAAGTCGCCTTCAACGGTCCGTATAGGTTAGTGCCCGAAAAATCAAACATTTTCATCGATTTAGCAACTCCCTTAATTATTCTTAACACTCTGTCACGATATTGTCAGAAATTGAAGGTATTATGGAGTTAACTGAGCATTTGTAGCAAATGTGAAAAGTGAAGCACACGAACACATGACAAAAATAATCATTTAAGCAACTGGCATTTTACCGAGACGTTTGGAAGAACACGTGAAAGGATATCAAATTTTCATAGCTATAAATTCTGTATGATACATTTTATGCTAAAAAAAAACATCGCGACGTTTATGGCCTGTTCATTCAGTTCGCAGTGTGTTTTATAATAGGTCCATAGCCTTTTCCAAAGCGAGTTCTCCATAGATTGCGATTTAGTGCTGCCTCTTTCAATTTCCAGCACCCTCTCTTATCCAGCTAATTCAAAGTAGAATCAGTATCAGTTTGTATTATAGGCCTACACTAATATGGACACATAAACTTTATAATTAAATAATTTACATCTGGTACTAATATCACCACACAAAATTGCATCACAAGGAAAGCAGGCGTGTTCCCTTAATTTTGTAAACTATTGTCATTTAAACTACAGTTTTTTCTCCAGTATTTCAAATTACTAGTACTGTGAATGACTTGCATCGGAAGTAAGGCCAATTTTAAAGTAAGCCTAGAAAGCGCTGCACTTTCATTACACGCAACTTCCTCTTAGGCTTGGGCTTGTAACTGATCAAACAGAGGTGGATGTTACCTGATATATCATGAATCAGAATCCGGGTGGGGTGATGATATAGTATTACGCAGTGAATTTAGAGGACGGGAAGTGTAAGGGACACGCCCTCATACCCACACACTTACTCCACTTGCAACAGTATTGCCTTTGTCTGGCCGACAGGCAACAAGGCACTGTGGTTGTCCTCCTATCCTTGTTGAGAGAGATCAAACACAATAACACGCGAAAGAATAAAACAAGTTATGAACGCCTACCTGTAGGTCAGAAATCTTGGTACATTGAGCCAGCCATTGACGGTATTCTAAGGACTTCAAGGTAAAGAAGCATGGATAAACTGGCCCATTGAAGCGAATGTTCAGCCCACTATTGTCATGCCATTGTTTACAGAGATCATATCAACTACCTTCGATTATCTTACACATAATTATAGTTGTCAGCTTCAGTTGTGTGTAAATGAATATTCCACTAAAAACGACCAGTCGGTTTTGGTAGTCACGTGCTTTTTCTTTTGCAAAAATAAAGCCAATTAAAGCATCATATTACGAGTTTGGAGTTTGTGATTACTTGTACATATTGAAGGGGGATCGGCACTCTTCTACGAAAGGACCTACCGATATATGCATATATTTAATTTCTTCTAAAATGATATTGATATTAAATGAAAACATTTACTGAAATTTGTTAGGTGTAATGTGTACAGAGGTGCAGGAACGGAATGTATTACTAACCTTTCTCTTTTCATGAACATTTGGTGGTGGGAACGTTTCACGGTACCTTCCTTTCTCAGGTATCACCCATATGCGTGGATGTCTGAACTGCGAGGAGAGGCCCGTAGTGGCTCAATGTTATGGCCGCAATATTTGAAGAAAAATTATAAAAAATTTGCATGAACCCTTGATTCCTACAGCATCGAAGTTACGAATGAAATAAACTGTGTATCTGAAGATCGGAATGATGATGATATGTCAGTTATTGCACTTCAGTAAATCAAAATGTGCAGTGTCATGATGAAGATTGGTGCAAGGAGCCACGTTAAGTGTGGATTTGCAACCCCCACTTCACCTATTGACTCCAATGAAAACAGTGAAAGCGACCAAGGGAAGCAAGCGAAACAATTAATTCAATCCATGAGGGTTTAAATATAAATAATTAATATAAAACATAAATTAATATATAAATATTATAACATAAATATATTTACAAGATGCATCACTTAAAGCTCTTACGTCTGTTTACATAACTCACCAAAACAGCACAACCTGACCGACGTTATGGTCCTTACAACCACAAAAGGAATATCACAAAACACAAATCAAACGTCTTCCTAGTGCACCAAGCTAAATTTAGAAAAGCATGCCAAGACAAAATTTTGAAGATGTCACGTCGGAAGTACAAGTAAGAATGTTTTTCAGGTTTACACGGTAAAGACTGGGAAACACTAAGAGGCAGGTAGAGAGGGGAAGGAAAGATGAATGACATAGCTCAAACCACTCTCGTGACGTCAGTAAAATTCATCCCGGTAAGTATATGCACCGTACACGGCACAAGTTTTTTACACGTACACTTTGTCCTTCACCATCCCGATCTAAGACTACAAATCCGTCTCAACAAATCAGAGCTTATGTTGTAACAAAATCCATGATCTTAAATGCTATTTTGAGAATTTATATGCAGATTATTTCTTTGGCTATTTTATAAGGTTTTGTAAAGTTTTATAAGTTTTTATGAAACATTAATTGGAAGTGAATGGAAGGACGGAACGTGAGCTGTTTAAAAATTCCGGACTTTTTTTTGGAAAGGGCATTATCTTCACTAAAATATGCTTCAAATTAAGACATTTTTTGCCGTATATAGCTACGTTAATAATGCCCTAAAACAGCAACGTTTAAAATTATTACAATATTTATGTAATTGAAGATCCAATCTTTCTGGAATGTCACGCCATGTTGATTGATAAATATTACAGAATTTCCGAATGACAAGCACTCAGTCCAAGAAAAATGTTCTTGGAACTTTTTTGACTCTTTGATCCAAAATATGTAGGCACTACATGCCTCCGACCTGTCACTATTTACCAATTGAAAAGATGTATGTAATATTCCAGAAGACTTGAATCTACGGTAACACAGTTGCGAGATCCTATATCTATTCTGTTATTCCTTTACCTCTTATATATTTTACGTTATTACATATTATTCTTCTGTAATTATCTACACTAATTTTCACATATCTTATCTGAGTTGAATTATCTAATTATGTAAGGTCCAAATTGATTAGCTTTGAGTATCATGATGCTCTTGATTATAGCAAGAAGCCGAAATATTTTCTGGCATAGAGACTCCTACAGTTCATTGTGGCCGCGCGGTCTAAGTCGTGGGTCTGCGGCCGTTCGCTTTCTGGGACTGCGGGTTAGAATCCCGCTGGGGGCATGGATGTCTGTCTCTTGTGAGTGTTGTGTGTTGTCAAGTAGAGGTCTCTGCGTCGGCATGATCACTCGTACGGAGGAGTCCTACCGACTGTGGTGTGTCTGAGTGTGATCGTAAAGCCTCGACAATGAAGAAACCGTGGCCCACTAGGGGCTGTTGCGCCACTGGGGAAAAAAATCTCTACTGTACATACGGATTTGTATATGGAATTTCAGTGAACAGCGGGTTTATAAGGGCTGATATAGAGCATACAGGGTTACACATATTCGTACATATAAGAATGAAATGTAGAAACAGTGTCCAATAATAATTCATGTCATATTTGTGTCGCAGAAAAGCCAAATACCACATACACCAGAAGTAAACTGTTGATCCGTGAGGTTTCGAAACTGTCAAATGCAGTGCATTAGCTTGTACAAGCCCGGGTGTAGGTAGACTTACATAATGACACACAGACGAACTGTAATGTTAAACAAAGGGACCTCAACCTCCCCTCGCCCCTCACTAACACTTTTTATCGATCGACCACAGCAGCAGCCAGGCCATGTCGCAAAAACGTAAATGAAACGATGCAAATTTGGAGGCCACAATAAAGCTGCCTGCCACGGTCTGGAAATGTACTAAATAGGATTTTCGCAGTGAATGCGTTGTGGTTATACCATTGGACCCTGGCCACCAAACTTCCGTTCGGGGACAGAACCCTACAACCCCCATCCCAACGTCATCATTTGGACTCCGAAAAGTGAACAGATTCCGTCAGAGAACAAAATACTATTAACATACATACATGTACATGCCGCCATTGATTAATGGACTTTGTGTAACCGTAACTTTTTTGCGTTCCATTCACAATGAAAGTAAGCTCATTATTCCGCTTTAAAAAACGTGGAGATCCAATCCTTTGACGTATACGTGTGACGTAATGAATATTTTATCAGCTTTTTACTTTGTAAGAACAGTTGAATTGCATCTCACACACAGCTGAATTATTGATGGCATTTCACATAATTAAAAGTGGAAGAGGATAATGGCTTACTGGCTAAGTTTACTGTCTCTTGAATAGACTTATCAATAATGGAAGGAAATATGAACAAGGTAGAAGACATCGTATAATGTAATAGTGGGGCGCGTTTGGATCTTCGTGTCCTGGACAGTTTAGAGATGGTCAATATGTGTAATTAACTGGGAGCATAGTGTTCTTGTTGCTCACAGCTTTGCTCGTATTATAGACTGCTATTACTATCCTCAGTGTCTATTATACATTTATGTACAGAACACATTATTTTTGTGTATCTTTAATTTGCCTCTATTAAATTCGTCGGTCACATATAACCTCAAATTTATATCCTGCGAAATAATTTAATTGCAGGCTTAAAAACAATAATTCTTACACAACTTTTAGGCATATTCATAAGCTACCTCCACATCAAATTTAATGTTTCTAGATGTAATTAAAAATGTTAAGTATTATGGTTGCACCCTTTTTTTTCCAATGGTTCGACAGCCCCTTAGGGGGCCTAGACCGCCTCATTTTACGACGCTTCACGATCACACTTTTAGACACACCAGACTCTGTAGGACTCCTCTGGACGAGGGACCGGACCAGCCCGTCGCAGAGACCTCTACCTGACAAAACACAACACTCACAACAGACAGACATCCATGCCCTAGGCGGGATTCGAACCCACTATCCCAGTAAGCGAGCGGCCGTGCACCCTTCTACTTCCCTTAATTATGCATTATGCACATCGCTTGAAGAATGTCAGATTATTATAGATTATTATCGAAGGCAACCGTGAGAGCATTTGTAACCACAGTAGTCATAAATGTTCGCAGGTCTCAATGTAAAGTACTTGTGAGTGTTGTCTGATTTTAAAAGAAAAGTTGAATTCTTTCAACATATTGTAATCAAATCGTCCTTGTATAAATTTTCAAGAAAATTCTTACGAAGGGCGCCAGCTTTTCCATGTGAATGGTTGGACGGGTCGACAGACGGACAGATATAACGAAGCTGATAGTCCATTTTATGAACTTTGTAAATGAGCCTAAAAATGCGTGGAAGAACTTGTAAAATGTATTAAAAAGGTAAGTTTAACACTGATCCAAATGCATTGAAGCATGTTGACTGCTGTACTGTATTGACCACTTCCTTTAACATTCATGAAATCTGCGTTTCTCCACATAGTTTCCTTATGTGTTTATGGCTTTCACATTAACCTTGCAATTCCGGCTTCGGTGCAATTCACTTTCCTTTATTTCCTCTTATGCTGCCGGCCTCGGTGAACCGTAGGTCGAGAATGCATTTAAGGGTACAGTAAATTTAAAACTCTTCCGTCCTGGGTAGTGGTTGGAATTTAAAACCCAGTGTTACTGCAGTGTAAATTTTGCCCTAGATGTGGATTAGAGGTATAGATATACTCTTTCTTTAACCTCGGCTCTAGATGGGGGTGGGTGTTTAACGTTACGCTCCGGCCATTTTTCCCCCGCGAAAGAGAGCCAATATCCTCTGTAGAGAAGGCTGGGCGGGCCCCAGCGCCATCTGGACGATTAGGGAAAATCTCGCCCTCACCGGGCACAACGCGATCTGCATACTGAAGATAAAACCCAGACTTCTTCTCGTGCTAGTCGTGAAGGCATACTCACGTATGGAGAATTCTTAACCTCGGCATTAGCTGGAAGTTATTTGTCAGCCTCACGGCCAGTCCGCTTTACTCTCTGAGAAAAAATTCCGCTACCCTTCGCGGGCCCCTGAGTCGGTCTAAATTTTTGGTGAAGAGAAAAATCCGTTACTCCTGCCGGAAAATGAACCCCACTTCCTCCAGCCCATGGCCCAGTCACTGTACCGACTGCGGTATCCCGGCTCCTTACGTAACTTGAACACTAGAAAATTAAAGGTAGGCCGTTTATTTTTAAGTTACAAAATGTCGGATTTTCATCTTCTCCTACAACTCGAGTGGGCCGGGATAGCGTAGTCGGTATAGCGACTACGCTATGAGCTGGACGGTCCGGGGATCGAATCCCGGTGGAGGCGAGATTATCAGCACTCGTCCAGACCGGCCCTGGGGCCTACCCAGCCTCCTATACAATGGGTACCGGGTCATTCCCGGGGGTAAAGCGGCCGGGGCGTGGCGTTGACCACCCACCCCCATCTAGTGCCGAGGTTAAAGAAAGAGTAGATCTATACCTCTACTCCCCCTCTGGGACTTCATGGCCTGTTCTAGGGTAAACTTGACCTTTGCCTTTTACCTACAACTCGACTTTGAGTCCGCCTAATACACGTACTTCCAAACCGAAATTTGTAAACTGTCTTCTTTATTTGTTACAAAATATTTCTACTCTGCTAATTTCGAGAATTCGAAAGCAATAACTTAAATTGGTTTTGTATTTTAAAGTATCTTTTTAGTTACCGAATTTATGTGTACACAAGGAATTTAGTGAACAGAAATAAGTTTCTGTATTTCAGTTTAAAATTAGCTAAAGAGCGTATTTTTTTAACGATGTTAAAATAAACGTTCAAAAATTAGAGGTAGAATATGTATGTGATACTTTCAATATTACTAAACTCCAAACCTACAGCATTTACTGACCTGGAGCGATTTCTTCATGCCTGGACTCTCGAATACTCAGAGAACCGGAAATGGAAAAGCTGAGCGTTTTATAAAATACGGACTGGTTGAAAAACATTTCGACTCAAGGGGAGAGGTGGTCGATACAGAAAAGGAATATCAAAAATAAAACGCAAGCCTATTCATTTCGTTCTCTCTGCTTGGCCGTAAATGCAAACATTAATTCAGTACAAATAGCAGCAGAGAGTACGGGGAAGGGGGGGGGGGTAGTTATGGAGGTTTGTAATAAAACAAAAACAATGAACTTTTATTTCTGTTGACTCGCACAGAACATTAAATCAACGTCTCGGTTTTTTTTGTAAGCAAATAAGTATGAAGGATGCGGATATTAGTGAGTGTGAAGTGGCAGAAATATCTATTTCGGCGATGAACGATCAAAGTTATGTTAATCAAAAGCAAACCAACAATAAATATCACACGAAAAGAAAATTTGTGGAAAATTTTTTACGTGTATTGGTTCATATTTCTAGTGTTGTTGCTTGAGATATAGGAAGTTCTATTATCATCCTTTTTGTTCAGTGCTAATTTAACACTGCACTAGAGCCCGAGCCAGATATTGTGCCACAATATGCGCATTATAATTTTGGAATGGCAGGGGGCGGAGAAGTAAAGGACTTTACAGTTAATAGTAAAAATATGTAATCGCAAATATTAACGAGGGACCATGTCACTTAAAGTTAGAAAAAATACAAAAATGCTCGCTTAAAAATCTCTGTTGGATCAGGCAGCTTGCAGTTTGCAAAGGGCTTGAGACAAAATCATCACGGTTTGCCACATAGTCAGCCTGTTTCTAGACTCCGTATCGATAACGTCGTTTGTTCAAATGCACTTCCACACGAAACTAAATTTGTTTACGTTAATACGATTTTGGTAACAATCCCGCCAGAGAATTTTGTATGCAATCCTTATTTCCTTTCTTAATTTAAAGATTATTAAGTGAGGGTGCCGGGATTGAGCTCTCTACTTCATGCCTGGGATAAGGGATCAAAGACCCAGGAAGTTTGTTTCGTTTTCGGGCAAAAGCAAGAGACTTTTCTCTCTCCGAAATGCCCAGCTTGATTCTGGGACCCACCCAGCCTAATATTGAACGGGTAATCGAGGTTCTGTCTTTGATATAGAGCGGCCGGGGTCTGAAGCTTATTACTGATTTCTATCAAGTTCCGACATTGGAAATACGTACTGCTAAACTCGTACTCGTACCAATGTAGGAGCATTATTAATTCCATATTATAGGGACTGTAGAATACAGTCACATACCACATACTTTGACATAAGGAACTCTGTATTTTACCCGCACACTATATTTTGAATAGAGTATGATCTTCACAATAAAATATGAACATTACCTCTCACGAACCAACACGAAAGACATCGTGGCAGTAGCTCACAGCCTCAAGTGGAAATGAAGAGGCCATGTAGCAAAGAATGGACCAGCGCAGATGGGCACACGCTGCATCAATGTGGGACGTAAGGATAGGAGAAAGGAGAATGGGGCGACCGAAATCACGATGGGCAGACACGTTCAAGAGTGTAGCAGGAGGACTATATTCACGAAGGACCAAAACCGGAGCAAATGGAGTAGATATATACAACATTCGTAAAATCAATGTTACAAACTCGCAGACACAAGCTGAAAGTGGCTACATCAGTGTATTCAGTGATGCAAGTGCCAACCTACCAGATGGAAGTAAAATTTTGTTACATGTTCTAAGTGTCAATGCGTCGTCTCTAGGAGCAGCTCACCTAGTGATAAAACACTCGAGCTCCCCTGGTTCCAGCAGAAGGCCGATGCCCTTATGGAATTAATTAGGCTTATTCATATATATATTGCCCCTCACAACATTAACTAATCTGTCATTTAATGGAGACTCATTATGATTAGTGTGAGGCACAAACTTAATTTTTATATATTATGTAGCTGAACACCATACTTGGAAAGATTAAAATTCTTTTGTTTTTCTAATTTCAATATTTGCACTGTGTATGTAAGTATGGTTACTAGTGCAAGGGCTGAACCTGAGGAGCTGCTATACTTGTACATCGCTTAAAATTGTTGACAGGCCATTGTTATATTGGAATAAATTCCGTATCCATAACATTTGGTTCAATTACAGCAAATGTAATTCAGATTCTGGTAACCTTTTGTTTTTTTTAAACCAAAATCCAATGACGTCAGTACAAAAAGTAACTTAGATACAACTGCCCCACGCACAATGAAATATTTTGGTTTTCACAAGAAAAATAACGTTTTCTCTCCTTCCAAATAACTGTACATCATCCTGCCAATTCACACTGATCAAGGAAATGTTTCTTTTTTATTTTCGAGAGATGGCAAGGATGTTACCCCTTATTTATTCACAGTCACAGACTAAGAATTTCCGAAGTATACGAGTTCTTTCCTTCGTGACAATGAAAGATGTAAATATAAATTCACGGTAATGGTGCCGCATCGGCAGGAAAGGTCACGTGCCTTTTATATAATCCTCCTCAAGAATTTACATTTTTGAGCCCTCATCTCAGAAAATAAAAGAAACAAAGGGCTATACATTTTTATTATTATTTTACAGCATAAAAATAGCTGTAATACACATACTTCAGAAATTTGCAATGTTCAATATGGTTGAAGTTTCTCCAACATTTGAAACTCCTTCAAAATAAAACATTTATTAAGCTTATTTTGAATGGACGGGCCAAATATGAAATCAGAAACTTCAAAAAAAACTTGGTTTAGAGTTTTATTTTCAAAATCAAAGCAACAAACCAGCAAGTCGCCTTCAATTTCAAATCTTGGCATGGAGATCGGCTAATATGTCTGAGGACTTCGCGTTTCCCCTTAGTTCTTCCAGGCCAATGCCGGAGTAGTATCCCAGGTTAAGCCTCGACCGATCTTGGATTGCTCCCACTTCACAAGTTCGTGGGTCAGTCATTTTGTTATTACTGGTTGTAGGAAATTACAAAGTACGATGTTTTGGTGGTCTTTAAGCCACTAAAATTCATAACAAATTTTAAAAAGATGGGTTAATTGGTTGGTATATTGAAAGGGACAACCCGTGCGTGCAAAGTCGTGATTTCATAAAGTCTTTTAACCCTAAGAGCGCAAAATCTGTCATTTGATATCCTTGTGTGGAAGTCTGTTAATGAATGGACAGGAAAGCTAAATAGACCTATATTCCTTCCTTGTTATAATGATACCTGCTGGGTAAACCTTCCCAGCTGTACGGTTAACTAAGTGACCTTAGATAACAGAATGGATCGTATATAATCAATCAAGGTTGTGCGTGATGCACATACGCACAAAAGTACACACGCACTCGAACAGATTCACCTCGATTGGGTGGGAAGATTAGTACTGCCTTGTTACTGTCTGAGTCACTATTCACTGCTAACTGTAAATGTTTCGATGCAAAAAAATCTACGTCCAGTTAAGACACAAGCATTTTTGGGCCGTTTCAGCTTACACGCGACAGCATTCATATGCAGGCGTTTGAAAACAAAGTGCTGAGGATAACATTTAGAGCGAAAAGGAAAAAGAATAGGGAGTAATTAAGAAACTAAAAATATTTATTTTCATTTAATATGAAAATAAGCATAATAACTGAGAGACATTTTGGAGTTTAACAGGAAGTGGTTTCTATCGGATATTCACCATTCAGCCCATTCCTTTATCTCTTTCATACCTTTATATCTATCCTTTATTTCTACGTTAAAAGAAAGATACCACTTGGAAGGCCTAGGCGTACATGGGAAGATAATCTTAGGATAATATTAAAATGGATCTTAATAAGTGAGATGGGGAAGCATGAACTGGATTGCACTGGCTTGGGATAGAGACAGGTAGAGGGCGCTTGTAAATGCGGTAATGAACCTTTGGGTTTCATAAAATGCGAGGTATGTCATGACTAGCTGAGGAACTGTTAGCTTCTCAAGAAGGACTATGCTCCATGGGGTTAGTTAGTTATTTGGTTGGTTGATTGGTTCGTTAATTAGTTAGCTGTTTGTGTGGTTGGTTAGTTTGTTAGTTTTTTTGTTATTTAAGAATGTAAGAGGAAGCGGTACTGGTATGTTTCAAGGCAGCAGCCCTGCATTTTTGTGTTGACACTGATGAGGAAACCAAAAATACATCTCAGCATCCCAGACTCCTACCGCGTAAGTTTCCTTAGGCAGTAACCCTTCAGACATGTATTAGGGAAGTGACACATTCGAATCTCGGCTCAGACACCTGTTAGCCAGACTCCAGCTTTTTGTGGTTCTACTTAGTCTTTTCAGGCAAATGCCCCAGACTGACCCACTTTCCAAAAATCATTCAGTAATATTTCCAATATTCGGCAATACTTTTTAGGCCCTTTCGCAAAATTGCGAAAAGTCACTTTAGCTTTGTCATGTCTGTCTGTCTGTCTGTCTGTCTGTCTGTTTTTCCGTCCGCATGGAACAACTCGGCTCCCACTGGGCGGATTGTTATGAAATTTGGTATTTGAGTATTTTTCGAAAATCTATCGAGAAAATTCAAGTTTAATTAAAATCTGAAAGGAATAAAGTACGGTACATGAAGACCTATGTACATTAAGGATAACATCTCGTATATTCTTCTTAGAATGTTAAATGTTTCAGACAAAATTGTAGAGAAACTCAAAACACAAATTTTATGTTCAATAACGTTTTCCCGAAACTCGTGCCTTTTATGAGAATAACGTGCAAAAATATGTTATATCTGGACAGGCCACAGATGGCAATATAATACGGGGCATGCGCTTTCTATGGTGTATAACTAAGGCTACAGACACACAACAGGATATATAATACTTACTGCTGTTCCAAGGCAACAATGGTTGCACGAAGATGCCTCAATGTTACGTTATACGTACATAGCCTGTCCTTTTGTGATCTACTGACAGAATCGTTAGTAAACAACTCTGGGCCCAAAACCGAAGTCCAGACCTCCCAAATACGGAGCATAAGTTCTAACTGCTCATCGTGCCTTTTTCAGTTGAAGAGACATCGTGTCTTGTTGCTTTTGCTGTCGATATGTGTGCAGACAGCGTCATAGAAAGGATTGTGTTGGATTTATGCTAATGAACGTTTCGTATTAAATCATGTGGACGAGCCCAGTACATGTCCGTCTGTCGGTCACAGATTTCACCTATAACAATAGACAGGCCCAACTGTCTGCCTAGCAAGTCACAAGTCCTCATCAACATTACAATGGACAGCTAAACTGACTACCCGACATAAACCAACACAAAAGACGTCACTTGGACAGTCGATATATGGATAATTTAACCCAGAACATACCTAACTATAAATGCGGTACAGGAATCAACAAGTAAACTGACATTCGCTCCCCTCATTTGACGGCTTCTTCTACCATGATTGACATTGCGGGAACGACACAGAGTGAGGGCATTTGTGAATGTACTGTTGGGGAAAATATTTTGATATGATAGACATGAGGTACGAGTATAACAGGATAGGAGAGAATAGCGTAAAGTAGAACATGACAAATTCTAATTTTCACAACGAGTAAGTTGACCTAACCGGTATCTATTCTGATGTGGATTCGGAAAGTATCAGGTTCAAATCTCTGTCCGGACACAGCCTAACATGACGGAAGTGTTTCGTAGTTTTCCTCATTATGTTCTCACAAATATTGGGACAATACCTTAAATTAAGAAACGATAGCCTCCTTTGATACGCTTTCTAATTCAATATCACTAATTATATAATATTCGACAATGTGTAATTTGAACTAATAATATCTTAATGTAAGCCATAATAAATAAATAAATAAATAAATAAATAACTCCAAGATACTGACTCTATATTCAGAAATTATTGGTTGCTCACTTAGTCAATAAATTCCACGAATTTCACGGAGCAATTAAGTGCATTACAGTTCTCACAAATCGTCCCTAACCTGACCCACATCAATCCAGTCTACACCATTCTATCTCTTTTCTATATGGCCCATTTTAAAGTTCTCCTCTAATTTAAACGTAAGTTTTCCAAAGAGTATTTTCTTTCCTAACCCTTCTCTCCTATGTGTGCCACATGACCCAAACATCCCAACCTTATTGACTTCATCTTTTTAATAACAAATAGTGGGATCCACAGATCATGAATCAACTCATTATGCAAATTCTTCCAGCCTTCTCTTACTTTCTCCTTCTCAGGTCCAAATATATTCTTCAGCATTTTATTCTCTAGCAGCTTCAGTAGGCTATGTATTTAGCGATTAATATGAGAGACCTTGTTGATATCCACGTAACATGAAATTAAATTACAGGTATGTCCCATTATATATATTAATCTTGGTAGAGAAAGGGCACAGAATTACATACAAAAGGTTCTGAAAAAAATGGCATCATGTCGTAAACTTTATGTCTTAAATCTTTTCATCGAAACTTGTATGGTCTTTACAACACAGAGAAGAAGAAGAAGAATTGTTATATAAATTGGTCGTGTAACTCGTATGGAGAAATAAAATTTGCTTACATTTTGACCGCAAAAATAAGTTAGAAATGTGTAAAACGTAGCGTTAAGTAAAGTATTTGGACATGAAAAAAGACGAGTAAAGCTTACGTGAGAAAGTTTTGTAATGTATAATTTCCCCATTTGTACTGGTAACATAGTATAAGAAAGCTAATGAGATGCTGGAGGCCACGAAAGCAAGGAAAACTTGACTGGATATAAACTTCAGCGTAATATGAGGTTTGAGTACAAATTTGATAAACATTAATAGTTACATTTTTGTCATTAGCGTATGACTGGGTACCTCCTAAAGAGTACAACTTTTTTGGTCCTACTTACAGGTCAATATTTCATTGTACATGCTCTTTCACACTTAGTAAATCTTCATAAAACTGCCAATTCATTGTCAAATACTTGTTACCCTGCCGCGCTGATGTTTGCAGTGATATGATATAGACCTACATAGCATTCACTTCAGTGCTTGGTGAAGAAAATTAGAACGTGCATGAAGATTTACATCATCTGATCTGAGACTCTGAGTATTTGTATAAAACTTTACGGAGGTTTAAGAGGAACCAAAACCTTATTTAGTCGTTCGGATGAAGAAGGCTGCAGGTTATGCTGAACCGCTGATGTGTATCTACCAATCTATACAGCGATTTTGCCAGAAAACAACATAATCATTGCTGTGAGAAACTAAAATTCCCCATGCAACATACCTAATCACAGAGAAATTGGCATTGAGGCCAACTTCCAAAAGGTGCGTATCTTTTATCCAGAAAAAAAGAAAAGGCCAACAGTACACAATTGCAACAATACTATACCACTGTCGCACACACTCTTTCCTTCCCACATCACAATATCCAGCAATGCTCGCAACATAATTTAACTGGACGTCAGGCGCCAGAAACAGTTTTGGCTCTTTGTCAAATTAAGTTTCAACTTGAGGGTGTGTGAGTTGCAGAATCTCTCCGGGTCAAAACGCTCCGCGCGCGGTTTCAGGTCACCACTCCTATATTTATCTGTCAACAGAGTAAACCGCACTCAAACTGTCGCACCGACTAAGTTGCCACATTCTTCAGGCTTACCCTCTCTGCAGTAATACGTTCTTTTCCCTCTCCTTCTGAGAAGTAGTGGGATGACGCACAGGGAAATTGTATCTATATGTCAATGGGTTTACAATATTTTAAGATACGAGATTTTCAAAAATTCTGGTTCACCCAGAGCAAGCAAATGCGTCACAACCCATAATTTTTTTCTTCCCTACTTTCTTCCATTAAGAGGAACAAGAGCAGGGTTACGAAATCACCATGTTGTCGGTGTCAATTGATCTGTGTCTTTCCGGTCACCTCTTAAACCAATTTATTGATTTTCACGAAACGTGCTACGAAAGTCACGCAATTGCCAACCACACCAAAGCTGTAACCCTGAATCTCTAACCCCTGAGGCAGAGACGATAGTGATGTTACTTTAGGTTCCTGAAATGAGGTGTGATACAAATGTTGAAAATAATGTGCAAGGTTCTGCAGGTACTTTTATCTACAGGGTGATTCGGGAGTAAAAGTCTATATTTTGGGAGATTATAGTATCGGTGATTGTGAGAAAAAGGTTCATATGAATATGTATCTAATTCTGAATGTTTACCGACTTGGAACTCTTTGAATCTACAAATAAATAAGTATTGTGCGAATGGTAATAAAGAAAAAGAAATTACTTACTGCTAATTTAATTTTAATTTTAATTTAAAGTTTAAATGACAAATTTGTTACATGGAAATGAAAAATTTGTTACAGTTTACAATAAGTGTTAGGAAATCCCAATGCCAACCTCAATGCCCTTTGCAACTCGTGTGCGAAGATTGAGCGTTTTTCGTCTGAGTTGATCTTCAACTTTCTTTATGCGGGCAACAACATCCAAAATGCCAGCGAGCAATTCACCTCGCATATCAACCGTTCTTTGGTAAACTTCGCTCTTCATTCAACCGCACAAAAAATCTAACGGAGTTAGGTGTGTAACTTCAAAGAACTCTAACTCGGTAACCATTCAGAATTAAACAACGTCCATACGATTTTTTTTTCTCACAATAACCGATAATATTATGTCACAAAATATTGACCTTCTCTCTTGAATCACCCTGTATAATGCGAAATAAAAACATTGCAACCGGAAAAAGAATTTATTTTGCTTTCAGTTTGATGGCTATAATTAACCAACTCTGGAGACAGGCAAGTGAATTCTACTAAGAAAGTGTAGAAAATCTTGAACATGTGTATATATTATGCATTATATATTACGTGAAATTGCTAGTTACACACATGTCGAAGATGAGAAATTTTAAAGTTGTAGCCAACAACTTTATCGTACATGGTCTGCAGTCGACCTAATCAAAAATATTTTTTACAGATAATAAAGAATACCAGCAGTATAGACACCATCTCAGTTACGAAATTTCAAGTTCGGAAATTTTAGAATTACGAAATCTTTAAGATTCCAAACAAAAAGTTTAAAAAATTGAAATCGGCGCCGAATTTTTCTTGCGGGAACTAAGCGCGATGAGCCTAAGGTAGTGGAAGAAGAGTGACAGGCGATAACTGTCGATAGGACGGTCATGCTGCGGCCGATCAGCTTCCAATGTCTTGGGATTTTGGGTTTATACTGGACTCCCTTTTATAGTTGACCATATGTACACATTAATCCGTCTTGCGTGAAATACGACCTGTGCCGGACCTTCCGATAAATAACTATTGCCTAAGTGGGGGACTGTTTGTAACACGAGTAATTGATTTGCGTGACTAGAAATCTACACACTAGGAAAGCAGACCTGTTCGGTGCTGCTAACGGTATTATTCTGCCACCTTGCACCCCTTCCACACGGTCGCTTTCGACTGATCGATATTCATCAAAAGTACGTCTGTATTGCTCTGTCAGTTGTTCTATATTTCATAGAGTCGTGTGAGACAGAGCAGGGCGACAGTGAAGCTGAATGACGGTAACAAAATCTGTCGTGGCCTAATTCAAATTATTATTAGCACATATGCCCCAATTAAATCAAGGTACCTGCAATGTACCCCACTGAATCACGGTTTATGACGGCCAAATGCATTACCACTGTGCCAGATGCGTTAATAAAAACTGAGACGCAATTTACCACTCCATACGACAACACGCGAAGCAACACGCCTACAATTAACAACAAAAACAATACCACGATTCCGTGCACATGTGACCAACACCGCTAATTTAAACATTTTAAATATTTTAAATTGTGACTTTAACTTATAAGATAAATTGTAAGTTTTTACAGTTTTACAAAAATTTTACAAACTCAAATGTTTTTAAATTTAATACTGAGACAAGGGTGCTCTTTGAACCCTTCTAAAATGCAAGTTGAAATGTAGTAGCTTATTAGCCCCCTGAAGATGGCCCGAGGACTGAAACACGTGTAGGGGTATACATCAATACTAAAAAAACTATAAAAAGTAGTTTTTTGTGTCTGAATTTTGTTGGTAAAAACTGAATAAATTTCTTTATACTCGTAAAATGATTTCTTTAAAAGCGCAAAAGCGTGCTATTTGGCAATAAAGTCGGAAGATTTTTTTACAGTTCTTTACACGAGTTAAATATTTTGTAAGGGTTTCCAGAGAAGAATGAGACTGCTGTTGCACTCTGTGCGTTTGTAGAATTCTATAAGCCTTTTATGCCGTATGAAAGTGTGTGTGAATGGAAGCACATAAGGAGATATACAGCCCCATTATAAATTAAGGTCACCAGAATGATAGGAAGAATTCGAACAACTTTAAGCGCGTGCGCAAAGCAGTTTTGGACGTAAGCTTCTGCAGATAAGAGTAAATGAATGCATCACATTTTTCCACACATAAATTTGATGTATACGAAAAGGCTTCATATGTTAATGTTTTTGTTCTGGCAGTCCGTGCCTGGTATCAGGAGGTTATTCGCCAGCCTGTGACTGAGAAGACTTTGGTTCGAATTCAGGTCAGTTCCTGTAGTCTTTATTGTGGACAAAGCAGAATTGGGACATGTTTCTCTCTAAGATGTTCGGATTTTCCTCTCAGTATCTTTCCACAGATTCACCATACTTTTATCCATCCACCGCCGAAATATATCGTACCTATAATCTTAGTAACTGGCAGCGCCATTAAATAGAATATTTAAATTTACAACAAACCCCCCGCTCTTGTCCAGGCGACTGGAGCAACTTTCATTATTCCTCTTGTCTTACACACATGCGATACGATTATTGATAACTTAATCATTGATGACTGCAGTAAAGTTGCGTGTCATGATCGAAACTTGCATGGTCTACTAACTCGTGCTACGTCATGAGCTGGTAATATTCCATGCATGTTATAAACAGAGCCATTTTTGAATAGGTAGACACCAAACAGGTTAACGTATATTTTAAACGGGAGCTACTTTGAAACTTTATTGCAACGTCCAAAAATTCATTGCAAACTTTACTACCGCATGAAGACTTGAGAGCTATAAGCTTATGGCTGAGAAAAGAATAAAGGAGTACCTCATAGAGTATGAACTTATAACCAAAGGCGTTTGGGGACATAAACATTTTGAGTTAGTTTAAGTACTTTACTAGCAGGAGAAACCATTTAAAATTAAACGATGACTAATATACAGGATGTTTCATGAGTTGTGGACATTACTGAGGTGATTATTTCCTAGATCTTTGTGATCAGAAAATTTCCTCTCAACATTGGTCCTATTTTCAAAGGTTATTGAGTTATGGATGTTTGTTAATCCTTCTAAATGCACTCCATTGAACCGCACTGGGAACTCATGGACTCGTGTTATTACACCAAGCGGCCTTGACCAGCTGGGGGGATGACCTAAAGATATTCCAGCCTTATCTCAGCACTTTCACACGCTGTGCATAACCCAACAGCAAATGGCCTTCGCGCAGAGTGGGGACAATTCGGAAAGCTTCTTTAAGCAAATTGAATATAAATTATAAGCAGTTTTTTTATAAAATTGAATTTAGACATTAAATTTTCCTTCCAGGTAATGTGTTTGTTTATTATTTTGTTCTATACCTTTTCACTAACCCTTACCTTCTAAGCTTCAAGCGATCGTAATTCCGTAACCGTTCAAAATCTGACAAAAGTTTGTGTGAATTTTTTTATCACAAAGACCTAGGAAATAATCCCCTATTGTAACGTCCAAAAATCGTGAAACGTTCTGTATATCCTAAACTTCCTACATTGAAAATCTACACAGAAAGCATGGGTCAATTGTGGAGACCTGTGACCAACAAAAACAAATAGAAAAAGTTACAACAAACATGTACGGCTACTAAGTAAAGAGAATGGTTTCAAAAATTTATTACCTAATTTATCTTATATAAATATCATCATATTTAAAGTAATTTAGTTCGGAAGCTACACGCCCGTTCCTACGAGCCTTCCAGGCCTCGAAGTATACACGGAAGTCATTCAGTGGGAGTGCGTTAAGTAATTCTACCGCCTCCTTCATAAACGTGTCTTAAGAAATACAAGGCTTCTGTGGTAGTATTCGTCAATTCACAAGAAGTATTATGTTTACTCATTACTCATTTTTTATCAAGCTTAATAGCGGCAAGTTGAAAAACCTCTCAAAAGTGAACTATTACTGGGCACTACGTCATCTTAACGGAGCGTGTTTTGGCATGCGACTAAGTGAGGTTTCACCGGTAACTAATATTATTTATGATTTCAGTCTTCCACCGCGATATTGATGAGATCTGAGTTCTTCTGGGGTGTTACGCAGCGTCGAAGGGTAACCCTTTACCGACGTTTCGGGACGTGTCGGTCCCATCTTCAAGGGCCAAGAATTCCAAGAAGACTTCTTGACCCTTGAAGATGGGACCGACACGTTGTCTCGAAACGTCGGTAAAGGATTACCATTCGACGCTTCGTAATATTATTTACTTTGTTGATCAATGATCACATTCATGAGATCCGCAATATCGTTATTTGATAGCAACATTTCGTAAATGCTATTCTTATTTTAATTGCGAATAACATTAAACTAATATTGAAACTTAAAACACAAATTTCACAGTATTACCACCGTGCATTTTTTAATCAAATAATAAAACCAACGAATGCACTATATTGACCACTTTTATTATGGCCTATTTCCCCTCACCCTACACGTGTTTCGGAACTTTAAAGTTCCATCCTCAGGGGTTTGTCGTGTGCTACCAATTATTCACATATTAAAACAAATACACAATATGTACAATAGTCTGTTAAAGTCTTAAAACCATAGGTAAATGAATATTCAGAACCCTTTTAAATTGTACGATAGGTACGGTAGTCTGTTAGAATCTTAAAATCTCACGTAAATCTATATTTAAAACCTGTTTTAAAAAGTTGTGAACTGTCCGTAATATTCACTGTTTGTTTACGGAACTACTGGCGTAATTTCTACAACTCCTTGTTCCATTTCTTGTGTTGGGTGTCCGGTACCGGACACCCAACACAACAACAGTCTCCCTACACACACAGCCTTGAAAAGATAGCACAGTAGCATCACAACACACAAGAAATGGAACAAGGAGTTGTAGAAATTACGCCAGTAGTTCCGTAAACAAACAGTGAATATTACGGACAGTTCACAACTTTTTAAAACAGGGTTTAAATATACATTTACGTGAGATTTTAAGATTCTAACAGACTACCGTACATATCGTACAATTTAAAAGGGTTCTGAATATTCATTTACCTATGGTTTTAAGACTTTAACAGACTATTGTACATATTGTGTATTTGTTTTAATATGTGAATAATTGGTAGCACACGACAAACCCCTGAGGATGGAACTTTAAAGTTCCGAAACACGTGTAGGGTGAGGGGAAATAGGCCATAATAAAAGTGGTCAATATAGTGCATTCGTTGGTTTTATTATTTGATTAAAACACAAAGTATGGAAATTATACATAATACATACAAGTGTAATGAGACATTTCCCTCTTCATTTTATATAATGTTCTAAAGTTAGTTTCATCAAAATAGATAAGAAAAGTGTTGTTGATCGAAAACAAGTGGATTGCTGTAATCGTAAGAAACGCGAAGGCATGACGCTGTTAAAGAACAGCAAAAATAATAATTTACGCCCTTCGAGGATATCAAAATTTATACACTACAAAGTCCAGAATTTATCTCTAATATAAGTCGAATATTTTATATATTTTAAAACCCTCATATCAGAAACAAGACGCAGTAATTCTGGTGAATTTATCACTGCTTTAAAAGTGCTGGTATTCCATAAAGATGAAACGACACGGGTTTCTCTGAAAGCATCGTTGAATAAAAACATTCACTTTCTTTACCTTCCATTTGTTACCATTAGCATGTATCTGGGCGACGCCTGACCACTGGCGCCAACGGCGCATCCTGTCGGGCGCCGAATATAACCGTGACAGGAGACATCTTGGTCACCACTTCAACTCCTAACGACCGGAATGTTTCTCGCAATACAGAAAATTCTGCCCTGAGCTGTAATTCTTTTAAAATGCCATGTGCAATTACATATATCAACTATTTTATTAAAGATTGTAACGCAATAAGTATTTGAGGATACCCTAGAGTTTTGAGTTTTTCAAGTGAGTATGAACATTACCTTCTTCTAGGACGAGGCCGCGTATTCTCTTACCAATATTTTGGAGTATCTCAATGTTAATTTGAAGATGGAGACAGAAAGGTTCTACGAAGCACTGCTAAGCATACAATATCTACAATAACATACTGCATGACGTCAAATTACAGGAGAAGGTAACATGGTTTTGAAATCTGTTCCTTTTCTCCAAGAACACCGTCTTTACAAAGATTTATTATTTAAAGGTCTTAGAGGTAACTTTTGAAACATGATAAAATCCATTAAGACATTTTTCATTTAAAGCTCTGAACCACTGAAGGTTGCAGCATACGTAAGTCCAAGCGTTACGGTCCTCTGCAAATGATTATGTTCATAGCTTCAGAGCTCTAAAACAAGACTTCCAATGAAATATCAAATACGAACTGTCATGTGGTGCCACATATTCTAAAAGCCGTCGAGGAAAAAGTGTTCTTTATATGACACGAACAATACAAATTCAGTAAGGGAAAATATAGCCTGTTAGTCCACAAGTTCCTCTTCCGAAACTACTAAACGAATTTATATAAAATTTGGTGTTTGTTGTCTACACAACATTTTGTCGAGAGAATTTTGGTTTTGTTCACTTTGGTGTAATATATCCATCATCTTAGAAGAGATTCAACCTAGACTTAGCGTAAAAAAGTTTCTCAAAAATCCGTTTTCACAAAAAAAAATATATTACAATCTTTGCATTTATTTCGAGCACCCATAATTTTCTCATGCAATATTTGAGGTTTTACTTTATTTTCTTTTTATTTTTACTGGTATGAATATTGTGACGAGAAAACAAAAATTTGTATCAACAAATGGAGAAAAATGCCCTGTTACGTCGCGTAAGAACTGTAAATTAAAAGGCTAAATTCTGCCTTAATTATTATCTTGTTACCTACGCTTAAGTAATTCTATGTGACATCTTTCCTTCAGATTTTCCGACAAAAAATCTGCATAAAATTCTCTTCTCTCCCATGCCTGCTATTTGCCCTGTAAGATTGACACCGCCCTCAGAACTCCGAACACCATAAGCCTTACTTCATTTCACGAGCCTTTTAAAACTGCATTATTTATAGGCCGTCAGTGTCGAACGGTAAGAAGATTCTGAATGGCAAATTTGAAAAGATGTGGGCGGAAGGAATAATGATCTATTCTATGTTAAATTCTAGGATGAGATTTGTAGTTATTATTGAAGGGCTGAGAACAGTGTTTTCTCGTAGGATATGACGCAGCGTATCTTGGTGAACAGGGAAAGTTTGTTGCCTACATGGTATCATAATACAGAAGAAATTATAAAAATTAAAGAAACATTGCAGACAGGTTGGAGATGCTAACCGCAACCAAGTAAATTTGGTTATCAAGTCGGAGGGTTGTGATTTTTTTCCTCCAGAAACTTTCGCTCTTTGAAGACTTTTCCACTGTTTTCAACTACATGTTGCAGACTAATACAGGCTGTCACATTTTCACACTGATTTGTTCACTGCTTGTATAACAGCAAATGCCTGGCAAATTAAACGGGTTCACACGTTGTAGTGCCTGCTATTGACAGCTTGCGTAATAGGCCTGCATGCAAGTCGAGGGTGTGCACAGGAAATTAAACTTGGAGCATATTCTGAAAACCTCCCGTCTGCTCTTCATCTCTCTTACAGCCACAAACCTTAAGTTCAAACTTACAGGCTGCATATGATTTTTTAGCTCTCAGTTCAGTGTTACAAGTGTTTGGAGAGTTGCAGAACTGTTACCAGACCCCATGTCCGCGCTATCGAAATAAAAAGTCTCTGAGGAGAAAGGAAAAATCCAATAAATATGTAAATAAGTAAAGGCTCCTGTCACGTGTGTTATTGGCACATCTGTACACACGACCCAGAAATGGTTCCTGTCAAGAATAGCATAAGTATTCCTCCAACCCAAATTTCATTGTCTGCATTTTTAGCAAAATATTAAGCTTACAAGCATTTTTGGTTCAATTACCGGTTGTTTTACGCCTCTGTGTTAACTCCTACGTATATGGGCGTCGGACGCAAGGTGGTTAAGATTATTAACAATGGCCAATTATTACGTATGTCGGTGAATGTCTTTGTGAGATTCTGTGACGTAATATCCGGGCTTTGCATCAAGGTACTGATGGAAATATAAAAAAAATGATCACATATAGGAGGAGATTATTCATATCATCGCTTGCATGCCGGGACGTCACATAATCTTCTATTCTGATATTCAAGGACTGTTTTCGACACTATGGTTCCGTGTTAATATTTGAGGCTTAATTTGGAATCATCTCTACCGACAATTTTATCTGACCCTGCTGGTAGATCCGCGGGGAATGACCCCTTCGTTTTGTACGGTTTGTCCTCAGTTTAGCTTCTGGAAAATGTAAGCCCCACAGACGATTAGCAATTCCGTCTGCCCAGTCTATCTTCCAAGTCCGCCAAACACAGCTCTCTGTTCGCTTAATATGTACAGTGTTAATATTTTATTACTTCCTTTGGTCTCTTGCCTCTGTTTTTTTAGAAGATTGAAGAGAAAAATAAATAAAAGGAGCGTTTCAAGTGGATGAAAGTAAAGTTCTGGCGTATTTTTGCACGTCCATGAACACGTGTATTTTTAAAATATTTAACGTTAAAAATTTGAAAGAAATGCACAGTGTTACTGTCGTCCCAAGCTAGATCAGAACAGAAGCCCTCTACATTTAATGTATGTATATAAGCCGTAGGCTATTCGCAGAATCAGATATTAAGGGCGGATAATGATGCTTACCTACAGAAGTTTATCATTCATTCCTTGGAGATCAGCAAACAGAGACAGACTGTTAGATGGTTACTGCCATTACATCTTTGTAGAATATTCTTTGTTTATATAACTTACCGAAGAATTCAGTAGCAAATTAGCGTATTTCGAAAAAAAGAGTCTCTTTGGTTGAGCGAAATATTTTAATTCATCAGCACCTTATTACTTGCAGTTATAAACAAGATAAATTTGTAAGTTCCAGAGGTAACAATATAATATATATATATATATATATATTCGGACTCGGTTATGACGTCATGACAGGTACTGAATATTTTGTACCGTTATAAACGAGTGTTGTTCTAACCGAGGATTATAATGTTGTGGTTAGCAGTGAGGAATTAATTGGTACCACAGAATACCTGATGGAATAGACGAGGTGTCCCATAAACCTATGTCGTTTCAACCGGGTTCGACTGTATTGTAAAATTAAGGGAATTAATTTTTCCCAGAGTGTATTTAAGTTTTTCGTATGGTTCTCACAATAAACAACTATCACTTTCCTAATCTATTAATCGACTGGATATTTTCATGAACACGGATTTTTTTTATATATATGAAGTACGTTGATAATGTATAATATAATCATCAACTTCCAAAAGGCAAATACAAATTTACAATGCTGTGATTTTATTCCTATAAAAACTCCGTTATTCAAAGGTAAGGTAAAAGATAAAGTTCACCCTATAACCTGCCATGTAGGCACAGATGGGGAAGTAGAGTCATAGCTCTACTCTTTCTTTAACCTCGGCGCTACATTATTCAATTATTATTCAATTTTTCAATTCAATAATTATTCAAAGGCGTTTCTTAATTTTACTGCATAAAATAACTTATATTGATGTAAAGTAAAAAGTGCCTTTATCACAATTATTGTTTTGTTTAGGAAAAGCCGTTTCGACTTTTATATTAGCGTCATATTCCTAAAGAGACACAACAATTGTGATTAAGGTACTCGGTACTCTATAGAAACACAGTAACTGTACAGTGTACAAGCCACTTGGAATGCACAACATCAAGTTTAGTGCATATATCAGTAGGTTTTATCATTGTAAATACATCCATAGGGCAGAGTCCTCTTTGTGCAGCTACCAGTTCCTCAGATAGCCAAGACATTACCCGCAAGTTATATAACCCGAAGGTTCATTACTGTGTTCTCAAGAGACCACTACTTGTCCCTATCCTAAGCCAGATTAATTCAATCTACGTTCTCCCTGAATGTTGCTTTAAGATCCAAATTTAAGCCCTTTCTCAAACAATTACGTACATTGTTTACTATTTTCGTCATTTCATTCTGCCCCTCTCTCCGCTAGTTTGTTTGAAAAATTCTGCTCACACTGGATGGAATCTTGTGAAATTTTATATTGGAGATTTGTACTAAAATCTGCTAACATATTCTGATTTTGCGTTTAAACCGGACAAAAATTACCGATACTTTACATCAAGATCTGCGCACATTTTAATACCTGGCCGATATTAACTTTTATAATTACAAGAGAATTCTCTGTGGGGTACAATCTGAGGCCGAAGAAACAGTTTTTGTAGCTGAAAGAGTCAATTTTCCAAATGATAGAGGGACTGAGGGTAAAGAAATAGTTGACCACGGAATATCGAGATGTCGATTGAAGATCTCCTCGCTTGCGATGTCTACAGGATGTCTTAATGAAAATATGTCGTTAAAACAAAAAGGAATTCTATTATGCGTGTGCTTTAGTGGAAAAACGCCAAGCATTAAAGATCTAGTGAAGATAACAGAGTATAAGCGCCTTAAGTGTTATACCCTGTAGATATTTCCCAATTCGTACCGTCAACCTCCCTCTACACCTATAACATTATTCAAATAATTATTTTTGGAGCCTTCACGGAAGTTGTTTCACTTAATTCGAAGACTGTAAGATGTTCACAAAAGTATGTTGAACATAAAAAGCGTGTTTGATTTTTGTTCACACCTTTTGTTACAAACATCTTTTATAGCGTTGAATATTCAGGGACTCAGTTCCGAGATATATGCAAAAACGCAAGAACATCTTCATGAAAAGCTTCCGGTAGTTTGTTCAATTTTAACCCAAAATATACTATGATGATAAATATTAGTTAATCTCCCCAGTTTCAAGTTTCATCGAAATCCTTTCAACGGCTCTTTAATTTTTCTACGCGCAGAGTCTTGCTGACGTCATGAACATGAGAGGCACATACCTGAAACGTTTCCTTGCTGACGGGCAAAATAAAAATATAAGATAGTCTCTGTGCTTTCCCATTCATGCAAAAACACGTGACAATGGAAGAATTAAACGTGGAGTATTGGAATAATGTTGAATGTTGCTCGTATTCTAATTTTCTTAGCTACTTTTAACGAAAGTAAAATAATGGGAACATTATGTGTGGGCAGAATTTATTTCCTTCGTAAACTGTTAAATATTTTGCCGAGATGTATCAAACTTAAAATTGAATACATCACAAACTTATTAATTAATCTTCCAACATCAATAACACGAAGACGGAGGCCGTGCGTAAAGTCAGTTACAGCAAAAGTCTTCATGTACTGATTTGAATCTATTTTCCATTACTTTCTATGCGCTACAGTTAAGTTTCAGCATACTGTGAATATCAACATGGCAACTTGCGAAATATATGCTTAGTCTTCAGTTTTGAAGCGATACCCAATACGTTACTGCAGGTACGCTGTGAAACTGACATGGTGATAGATGATAAACGTGTACATAGAGTTTTTATACACATGTGGTGAAATGAAAAAAATGTCAACTGTATGAAAGATTGAGGCTGTGAGCCACAGCCTGAAAAATCAGGATATATATATCTACACAAATGAAAACTGTGAACAGAAATGTGTAAATAATTTGTATAAAATTATAAATTTTGAATGCATGCTACCGTGATTCTAATAATGAATTCATGCATAGAAAGTAGGGGATTCCCTAAGAATTCCTTACACTTTATTTTAGCAATTCATGAATTATATACACGTTGACTATTGGCATTTGGAAACAATGTACATTCATTTTTACTCAATGACGTACAGAACCTCGCAGATATAATTCGGTTATATAGAAAACTGAATATGCTCGTATTTAGAATGATTCTTATTGAAATTAAAGCATTATATTATTAATTGTATTTATAGCCTTTATTTAAAGAGCTGTCGGTAGCTAAGATTGCATAAAATCGAACAAGAGAATGATAAGTGTATAAAGAACTACAAATTTTTTAAAGGAAGCGTGGCTTAATTTTTTGTGGTATCCTGAGTTTTGCATGGTGATACCAAGCGAAACTAAAGAAAAATCAGTCATGATAGTCGGTCTCTTAAGCCCAGGCAATTTAATTGTAAACAAATGTGTACCGACTGCAGGAACGAAGAGGTAAGGCTTTTGTAGATACGCACACCTAAATAAATGACAAGCTGGCTTGTCCAATAGATTTTCCCGCACAAAAGGACTGATAGGCCTAGAAGCAATAACCCTGCATATTATGGACCCGCTTGTGTTTCGCCATACGCAGAACGTCCAGCTGAGAAGAGAAACCGCCTACGGAATCTAAATTAAGGATCTGCAATATACAATAATATAATATATCGCACTTGAGAATGGGTGTCGGAAATGACGTCCTTCAAAACTGAGACATACTTTACAATTGGTGATCGAAATCTTAAAAGGCATTCGACAATCTTTTCTCGTAGAAATCGCCGATACTGCAAGCCTGATGGTTTCTTGTTTAGTCCTCTGTGTGTGGATTACCTGCCAATCAGTACATCTTTTTGCAGCTACTTACGTAATCATTTAAAACTATTATCTGTAACAAAACTTATCAATGTCACAGTTTTTTCCTGGAGCTTTTGCACAAACCCAAATTTGTATTTTTTTAAATGAAGAAATATTGTGGCTGCGTTTGCAGAGTAATTTGAAACAACAGTTTCCTGGGGTAAAATTCTTAAAAATTTCTTCTGAACACACTACATATTCACCTAATATTTCTTCCGAAAGAACATAAATTTATCGCTAACAGTTATTCCTCATTTGATCCCAGTGACCGCGCGGTTTAAGGCGTGGGTCAGCGGCCGCTCACTTGCTAGGATTGTGGATTCAAATCCCGTCAGGGCCATGGATGTCTGTCTCTTGTGAGTATTGTGTGTTGTCAGGTAGTCTCTGCGTCGGGATGAGGAGTCCTACCGAGTGTGGTGTGTCTGAGTGCGATCGTGAAACTTCAGTAATGAGGAGGCCCTGGCCCACTAAGGGCTGTTGCGCTACTGTAAAAAAAGAAAAAACTTAGTCCTTAAAAATGAATATGTTAGAAACTATTTATGTGCAGACATATATTTGGCAGGAACTAAAACAACTTGTACGCGACATATAATTCCGCTGCGACACTTTTTATGTAATTCCTCTCTTATTCTAGAGGTTTCCACAATAAAGCCCTCTCTGTATTACACTACTGAATATTTAAGCAGTATGGGTGTGAAATTTGGTCTCTCACACTGAGGGAGAAACATAGGCTGAGGGTGTTCAAGAATAGGGTGCTGAGGAGGATATTTGGGCCTAAGAGGGATGAGGTAACAGGGGAGTGAATAAGACTACATAACGAGGAACTTAATGATCTGTACTCATCACCAAATATTATGCGGGTGATCAAATGAAGAAGAATGAGGTGGGCGTGGCATGTAGCACGTTTGGGGGAGGGGAGAGGTTCATACAGGATTTTGGTGGGGAGACCTGAGGGAAGGAGACCACTTGAAAGACCCAGGCATAGATGGGAGGATAATATTAAAATGGATCTTCAAGAAGTGGGATGGGGACATGGATTGGATTGATATGGCTCAGGATAGGGACAGGTGGTGGGCTGTTGTGAATGCGGTAATGAACCTTCGGGTTCCATAAAAGGCGGGGAATTTCTTCACTAGCTGAGGACCTGCTAGCTTCTCAAGAAGGACTCTGCTCCATGAAGTTAGTTAGTTTTCAAAAAACAGCTCTAAATCACTAAATTTGTGACTAAATAATTTCCACGCGTAATGTCAGAATATTAATTATAAATAACTTTTTCGCTCAAAATTTTTAAAAAGTCTCAAAAATAGTTATGGATCTGTCAGAAATGTACATTGTGTGCCTTAAGTCTATGTCACAATAACATAATTTTAAATAACACAGAAATTTTCCCTTTTCCGCAGACATTCTGTAATTATCATAAAGTTATAAAATTTACTCTTCGGACATTATACATGGAGTCGTGTAATTGCAGTTCATAGTTCAATTTAATGGACCGGAATCTACAAACGTTATTGCACGTGCCACAAAACACACATATATGCTGCACCTACTACGAAGCCACCTCTATCCGCGTTGAGCGGCAGGGGGGAAGGCAGTGCAGGCATGTAGTACCGTATACACTGCGTGTTGTGAGCATTCAAACTTAGTAGACTTCATTATTTCTTAAATATTCTGAAATTTTGTGCAGATATCTTTTCACCAACTACGGTGATTGGACAAAAATTTGGAAAATCGATGATCTCAATTACGAAAACAAAAATGGACTAACAATTTTCCCACTTCAAGTGTTTCTTGTAGAAAGGTCTTGTGAATTTTAACCACAAAAATAAATTTCTAGTGTGTTATTTTACGACAGAGGCAACTGCTAACATTATATAGGGCGGGAGATAGATAAATAACATATGAATGTGCAGAATTGGTGGAATAATATTGACAGTGGAAATCTGAAGTACTCTTTATACCTAAATGTCAACACGGACTGGTATGGGATTGAACTCGGGCTTTCGTGATGAGAGACGGACGACTACCTGCCAGCATCTCAGTCCCACCAAAGTTATATTTTTAGAAATTAAGCCTAATTGCTTTACTGGCGGGAACTTTAAACTTAAATTTTTAGTTCTCAATTTAACTCAGTTTCACAGCTGAATGTAACTCTTTATCCGTGTGACGGTTTACAATCTGATTAAACCTTAAAAGTCTTGTCTATGGTTTATTGAACTGCAGTAGGTAGCTCATACACATAGAGTTAATTTTAGGGTGGTCAACAAGTATTGAACTGGAACAGAAATGGAAAAAAAGTCGTAGTCTAATCTCAAGGACACTCCCAGCATATATTTGGCTTTCAGAAAAATCACGAAACTTCATTGAAGACAATAAGTATCCGGGTCGAGTTTCGAAACCGGAAAATCAAATGTAAATCAAGGGTACCAAAGGTTTGACCGTCATATACAATGGATACAAATATCAATACAGCACCCACTGGGTGACTGATGTTTGCCAGGGCAGTATTTTCATTTCTACATCAATATGTTATATATCTATGATCACAGGTACTGACCAGCATTACTGCTATAGTAGCATATATAAAGAAAGCAACATTACAGCCATGAAAGGTAAAGCCTGAGGAAATGTACAGAAACATAACTGTGGAAGGCTGTAAAAGCCAGTAAGCTATTATATTATATTAGGATGAAAATTAACCATTCGCAAAGGGAGCTGGTAACTTATTCCCAGAATATCTTGTTCCAGAGTCCCAGTACGTGTCACAAACAAGAAGTAAAAGATAAGGATAATTGTTGACATCTAAGATAGGTAAAGTAAGACGGGGCTGCAAGGACAGGCAGGCCGAAAGAGGACTTTTCTAAATTGTGCTCTTTACCTAATAGTATCACAGCTATAAAATAAAAAAGAGAGAGAGAGAGATTTGTGAGGGATATTCAACATGCAAGGCGGGAGATAAAATATTTGTACAATATTCGGAAAATTTTTATGGAAAGGGGCCTTTTTCGAATTCTACGCGTAGATCGGAGGATAACACTGAAATGAGGTTTAAAAAGGTGTGATAGAATTGAATTTATTAAAGTAGCCAGGATATGGTTCAACGAATGTTTCTTCTGATTACAATAATAACGTTTCTGTTCTATAAAGGCAGAAAATTTCTTGGGCATTTGAATAACACACATTTTTTTAGAATGGTTCTTTTCCACGAAATCGGCTGCATTGAAGTCAATGAAAGGAGTCCTACAAATGAATTTTTGAGATCAGTCAACACAATAATTATATTGAAGAAGAAAAACAAAGGGTACGTATTTCGGCTAAAAGTAATTAGGCAAAATGAGGCCTAATTACAAAGACATAAAAAGGTATGTATTTTACTACCGTATTTCAGGATTGAGATTTCAAACTTAACAAGCCCACATATACACGTATAATATATGATGTAGAAGGCTCGAAAAATATACGGACTTGAAATACAGAGAAGGCGTTAAAAGTTATAAGAGATAGTAAATAGCATATTATGTGGTAGGCAATTAGGCATTCAATCACGAAATAGTGAAGACGTGTTTTGAGATAGATAAAAAGTGACGCGTTGAATTGCACCAAGATCTGAGCAACATAAAACAACTTTTGCGACATACTCAAAATAATAAACAGAAGCAAATGGTCACTAAACAAGAATAAAGAACTGAAGCTAGTCCTACTCTATTACGCACTTTCTACACGTCGATGATCCGATGCCAATACATAGAGCTGCTGCTAAGAAATTCATATATAAATGTCTAACGCATACTATTCTATTTAATATATAAATCCTATTATCATGTTTAACGCTTTATATACTTCAAATTATATTCTTCACACATCCGGCTTCTTAAAATATAATGTATTTTTAGCTTGTGAAGGTAGAGATCTCAAACCTGACAAAGATTTGTAAAACATACATTTTTATATTCCTGTAATTAGGCCTGATGATGGCTAATTGCTTTTAGCCGAAACATGTAACTTTTATTTTCTTCTTTGATATAAAATTTGGGTTGACTGATAGCAAAAATTTATTTCTATTTAATAACACAAGGATGAGTCACCTTAAAGTAAAAAAGAAAGTAGTCATACAGATAGTGAAAATGGCGACACTCGAATCCTCCCCTTTCTGCCTTCAATTTATTTCCCTCCGGTCCCCTTCTGTCCTTAATCAGCCAGCCAAAATCGCTTGTCTCTAGCTAAGGTTACTATGCAGGTTCATTACGGATATTCGCGTGAATCTACTGGCTACACTGGAGGGGAATATTTGGAATTATCCTGGAGGCGAAAATTAACATTTCGAGGAATAGGTGGAGGAGGGTCGACCTATGAGAATTCCTTCTATAGCTTCAGTATATTTAGCTAGATACATGTGGTTGCAAATATTACTAAATCGTCGTATATTATTTAAATGTGACCACAGAGAGCAGTGTTGCTGGAATCGACGCTTCGAATAGCAGGCCACTGTGAGCCTCTGTGGAAGAGAGTGTACACATCATTCCGGGGACGCGGAAGTAGCAGGCTTCGAAATTAGATTCCCCACGGAGTGATTTCCAGAACCGTAATGAATCCGTGATCTGTAGTGGCGCAGCAGCGATCATATCGTAAACCAGATAAAAACAGCGTAAATTCTGCAATGCAATGGCGGAGGGACATAACTAGGCAACGTTTCGATTCGGGTAGCCGCAGCCCCTCGTTTTGCTCCATGGAGATTAGAGACACGCTGAAAGCGCTATCAATTTTCGTGAATCCTCTATTTATAAATCAACCACTCGTTAGTCGCTCTCATAAATTTGTCGATTCCACCCTTCAAGCCGACTGAAAATATCAAGGGATAGGAGGAAACATGTCTCGAAACTTCAATTTATTATCGTTAAACACGCACATTAGACCGTCAGTATATGTGGCTAATATAATATGTAAGGAACATGGGCCATACGATAATATGAGAAGTACGTGTCAATTACTGGCAAAACATAAGCGTTTAACTAGCACTGACCAAGATTTCAGATGAGACACATGATGAGAAATTTACACAATATATAATAAATGTTAACACTCATAAAAATTCGGGCAGTCCAGGGTTTGTGTCTTGATATGAAAACACATAATCGTGGACAACCTTATGAATACTTTTAACAAAATCATTTAAGCAAAAACTAGGCTAATAATTTGAAATGAGCCACGAGTTTTCCCTTCTAATCATTTAAATCAACATTCATAATCATCCAGCAGTTCAAAGCCATACAGTCTAGGGTCTACGTAGCTGAAAATTGGAATTAATTGGATTCAGAATCAAACTCGAACAAAGAGATTATCGGGATTGTGACGTTTCACACGGTGTTCGTAAGGCACAAGGTTCTAATCTTTGATGGAACATTAGGGTATTCTAATTGTGATGGTTGATTTATTATAAAATGTGACGCCGTATACGTTAGTAGAAATGAACCGAAGTGTCAGATATTCCTGCTTTTTCCATCAGCACATCTCACCTATATTAGACTCGAAAATGCTCATACTTTTACGATCATTGTGGTCTTATTTGGTTTTTCTAGGCCAATTGTGCCATACAATCTCGAAGTAAACAATCAACACATTTAATTAATACATCAACCAACATATGCACTAATAAAATATAATTCATGACCAGTATTAAACTCCTACGTGTTTCGGCACCGGGGTGCCATCGTCAGGGAGTATTTTAGAACAAAGGAATACAAGCCCAACAGGCTAATTTAGTTACTGCATTGTCGTTATTGGATTGATTAAGATATTAAAATTCTAAAATACGCAACGTTGATAAGCATAAATTTACACTTCACACGCTCCACCTGGACGAGTTCCCTTCGCATCACATAAGATCGAGACAGATGTTTCTATGCATATTTCATACAGAATAACAACTACTACGAACTTATACCCTGAACGGCTATCATATAATTTTAATATCACAATATTGTAACATTATGATTATCAAATTTGTGTACTTTGGAATTTTAATATTTTAATTTTTCCAGTAAGGACGATGCAATACCTAGATTAGCGTGTTGGGCTTGTATTCCTTTGACCTAAAAAATTCCCTGACGATGGCACCCCGGTGCCGAAACATGTAGGAGTTTAATACTTGTCATGAATTGTATTTTATTAAGCGCATATGTTTGTTGCTATATTAATTGTAAGAATATGCACGGTATGAGTAGCGTCCAACACGACCACCCTCTCGCCCTTCCTTTCAAATCCACCATGTATAATAAACCTCAACAATTTAACGTTAAATAACTAATTAAGTTAATGGAATATATCTAAATAAGTCACTAACGAATAACGACGGATATATATTTTGATTACATCTCTTGTGGTATAGTTATTTTACGTTTCGGCCCCGCCAACCATTTCATTGCCTTCTGCTGGCTGGTGCTGATAACGGAGGGAGACAGTGCAGAGCGCCGAGCAGTCTCACAGCAATGCTCCAGATATTACCAACGGCAGACGCCTTCTCTTCTTCATTTTAATGGAATAATAACATCAGAAGAGATCAACACACTTTCACGCACTTCGATTTGGTTACGTGACTGAAAAAAAATAAAGAAAGAATAAGGAAGAAAATAAAGCAACAAAAAAAGGAAGTGAATAATTTGAAAATATTAGTGTTTCTTAGTCTGTGTTTCTACCTACTGTAATGTACATAAAAATGTAAATTTTGTTTCCCGCTTCAATGTTCCCTCTTTCATCCTAACGAACTAGTTCCTTGGAGATCAGTCTACCATGAGTAATAGCTAGCCAGTCTCAAATTTCCCCGAATTTTATAGAACCAGTAAATTCAATAGCATTTTCAAAACAGCCTACAGTCGGGAGCTATCTTCAGATACACGAATTACCGTCACACTCCCCCGTCTTCCTTCTTTAAGATCCCGTTTAATATAAAACCTCCATCTCTGCCTAGAACTTTCAAGCAGACTCTTTATTCAGATTTTTGCATCAAAACCCAAGTTAAGTGTCTCCCTGTCACCAGGGCACGGAGCTTCATTCTGTTTATCTGAACGTTGCCTTCTACTCCAGAGAAGGAGCGTAGCTGTCTATATGCATGGCAGCCAAGGCTGTTAAAACAGATACCATAAGGAAAGGTTTCTTGGATGATATTACAATTCACATGCATGTTTGTCATCTTTAATTGCATAAGTAGAATATAGATTATCTTGATTTCTTAATTTGATGACATTAATTCTTTATATTTCTGGCTACTATACAGTATATTTTGATATTGATAGGGGAAGTAACCATACTTCTTTCGCAGAAATGTTTTTTCTTGTAGCATATTTGTAAAATGTTGAAGAAAATGAACTATTCTAAATGTGTAATATTAGTGCAATAATAACTTAATGGAAGACATTCGGTTGTGTTTACATATTAATTATCTGATTACTGAGTCACCATCAGACACAACTGTTTGCTTATTACGTAACAATAAATTGCATGTACTTGTTACAGTCCTGATGGACCATAATCAGGCTATTCATAATATTATATAAAGGGAAGTAAAACTATAAACATCATACGTGTACACTTCATAAGAGATGTCAAATATTTTGCAATTTATTAATTTGGATACGATTTTACAATGTACGTATGGCGTTTACAATTTTATCTTCCAGCTTTTAATTTTATACATAGCCCGATAATGGTCTGTCAGGACTGAAACATGTAGCTTATTAAATTTTAAATGATACATAACCGTGCATTAAGCAATTAGAAAGGATAACAAAACCAACAAATGCACATAAGTGTGTGAAAGTATATTATGCACACTATACCTCCTACATGTTTCGGCCACTCATGTGGCCATCTTCAGGGAGGTGCATTACAAAAGATACGTACATAAAAATATTGCAGGAGTATTAGTACCAATGCATAGATATAAAATATTAAATTTTGAAAACAATACCTGGTTTAAAATACATATTAAAGATTAAAATCCACCTAAAATATGTGTGATTTATCCTGATGAGTAACGATTATTATGTGTCCAGTAAATCACCATCGTGGCAGAGATGTGTTTATTTTCACTGTACGACAGACTACTCTATATTCCATTGTCGTTTGTAACCGTTGATGACGATCTTAATATATTTTGGTGTCAGGTGGTTTGGCCGGCACATTTTATTGAGCCAAATACAGAGTGGTCTGCCTTAGCGGTAACATCTAAACATTCCTGCTTGAATAACGATTTACTACACACGTAATACTCTTTATCCATCAGAATCAATTACTTATATTTTTGTTTGTATTTTAATTTTTAATATGCATTTTAAACCACGTATTGTTCTTAAACGTGTATATTTTATATCTATGCATTGGTTCTAATACTTCTGTAATATTTCGATGAAATGCACCTCCTTGAAGATGGCCACATGAGTGGTCGAAACATGTAGGAGGTATACAGTGTGTATAATATACTTTCGTACACTTATGTGCATTTGTTGGTTTTGTTATCATTTGTAGCTTATTATTACATAATAAACACACAGTTGTGTTTGACTTTGTCTTACTATTCTACCAATTACTGCAAAACTCTACTTTTTTAATGCGACGGGATTAATTTGTTTCTTGCTTTCGTTCCTCCCTTCTTTCTTCCAATTCTATATCTCTTCCGTATATAACCGCCTTCCTTTCTAACTCTGATCTCTTGTGCGTTACAACAGTGAATTTTGTTAGGCCGTTATGCTTCAGATGTTACAAAGGCTCGAGAATCATATAAAATAGGCCTATTTGTCAAATTTCGGAAGGTCTCCTCTTACACGAAACATAACCTAAGCCTACTTAACCAGCCGTCAACCGTCTTCTACTATATACGGTGCCATACAGGCCTACATAATTATTCATAAACCGTTTCCTAATATACACAACATAACACGGGCCTACATAATCGGTTATGAACCATCTCGTGGTGTATAAAACAGCAACGGCTTTCAACATCAGTCATAAATTTTCTCCTTTAAGTATAACAACACAGCCCTATATCACCATACATTAATCAACTTCTGTTATATAAAACATAACGCAGAAATATCTAACAGGTCTCATTATGTACAACATAACACAGGTCATATAATCAGCCACGTATAATCTCCTATTATATAAAATATAACGCAGGCGCATATAATCTTTCATGTATAGTCTGTTATTATATGTGTTTCCGTTAAAATGTATAATTCTAGTATTTTATTGAATATCTATTTATTTCTTATATTAATGAACATTTTAATTGGATTTTCTAATTAAGTAATTAATAAATACGTTATGATTGATACAGCGACTAGTTATTCCATAAAATAGAGAAAGAAAATCAGGGGATGCGTGTACTGGGACCATTATACACCTTAACTAGTTATTTCATACAAAAACGGACCGACTTCAGTCAAAAATAAAATAACCAACTCCAGTTACATTATCCAACGAGGAACCATTCCACACTTCAACTAATTATTTCGTGGAATAACATACAGTTAACAGGTACAGCAGAGAACGAACCGACACCAGTTAAAGCCTAGAATGAAAAACAATTCCATACTTTAATTAATCTTTCTACAGAACAACTAATGACTTCATAGAATTATGTCCCGACATCAGGTAGAGTAGAGAATGACACCGAGTACAGCATGAAATGGGGAACAATTACACCCTTAGCTAGTTACTTCACAGAAGAAGGTCCTGACCTCAGTTAAAGTAAGGAATGAAGGAACGACATTTAGAGCACACAAGCAAGAACAATCACAAACTTTAACTAGTCATTCCAGTTAATGACTATTTAGTTCATAGAATAATATCCCGACCGCAGTTAAAGTATAAAATGATGAAAAATTCAATAATTTCACTACTTATTTCACAGAATAACAAATCTACCCATTTATAACCTAACCTAAACTAAGTTAATCTTAACTAACCTAACCAAATCCATGGCTTAAGTTAGGTTAGGTTAAGTAATATGGGATAGATTATAAATGGCTTCGAGTCATTGTTCTATAAAACGACTAGTTAAAGTTTTGAATGGTTCCTAATGCTGTGCTTTAACTGTGATCGAGACGTTACTGTAAGAAGTAACTTGTTCTTGCACTGCACTAACTTGTAACGCTCAAGTGGCTGAAGTGACACGTTACTGACAACACTTTGATCAGGACTGCTCTCTTCTGGGACGTGATGTCATGTAGTATGACAGACGTTACTGTAAGAAGTAACTTGTTCTTGCACTGCACTAACTCGTGACGCTCAAGTGGCTGAAGTGACACGTTACTGACAACACTTTGATCAGGACTGCTCTCTTCATGTAGTATGACAGACGTTTCCCAAAGTTACAGATGAACTTTCTGCCTGCATTATCAGATGCAGTATATTTTACTGAAACTTCGGTACGCCGCATTACAACGCAGAAAGCAGCAATATTCATAGTCACCGCCGTGAAAGTTCCCTGACTCGTATTTTCATGAAGTTTAGTATAAATGCATAGAGAATATCAATCTAGCATTCGTAGGCACAAAGCTATGTGCACTCAGAAAGAATACATTAAAAATATCTTAGTCAGTTTTAAAGGGCCCACATATGGTTTTTATGAAAATTGCTGGCGAAGAATCTTAAATTAATTAGGAAAAAGAATAAAAAAGATTGTAATTCCCTTCTTTGCATAGTTACATTATAATTTCTGCATGTTTGTGGTTTGTATTACCGAACCAAACTGTCTCATTTGACACACTGCAGGGATTTCTACTAACAGAAGATGGAAAATCCATGTATTGTATATATAATATTCATATATATGTGGTTTTATGAGACCATTTGGTCTACATTATATTTCGTCTTAAATTGAAATAACTTTTTCTTAGCTCAGGATATTCAAACTGGCATTACGTTCGTAGAGAACCCACAGACGGAGCAACTTTCTTTCAACGTCAATGCTTCTGACGTGTGTCAGGAAGTGGCGGGTTCGAATCTCGGTCAGGACACCGACTATTTTGACGAAGTTCTTTCGTGTTATTCTCCACTTCTCCAGAATAACGCAGATGTAATAGCTTAAATCAGGCCACAACCATCATTTTTCAGCGTTATCAAATCACACGTGTGCTCGAACTGTACTTTATTGTATCTAGGGTACATACTCTCGCATTAGAAGCAATAAATACACGTTGTTAATAGACCCCTTCTGTGAAGAATTTATCTGTTGAATTTTCCGTCACTTCTCACATTGTTGAGATTGTGGCTTACTTGAATTTGAAAGATTCCTGGTTCAACTTTGGAAGGCGTTACTAATTACTGTGACTGAAAATTTTGAATATGTTTCATAGCACACTGACTGAGTCAAGGACGCATTTTAAACTGAACGTTAGCCATATTTGCGACTGGCGGTAGACTAAATATTGTAGTGTGGAAGACGCGTAGGAAGGTTTTGTAGCCTAAGACGGTACTGAGTAAAACAAAAGGAACTGGAGAAACATAATCTCCATTTGGTCTCACGCCTCAAGGGTCTCGTTTTTCATGTACTGAATTTGAAATACTTGTTTATCCTAAACTTAAACAGAAATATAGTTTATCTTGCTCAAAATTATTTCATTATTATTATTAATAATTATAAAAATAATAATAGATGGTCTTTAAAACAACATGTTTCAACCTGTGTAGGTTATCTTCAGGTTTTTCTATAAAGTAATGAATTTAGGTTTTTTGTGTGCCTTACTTAAGGGGTAGCTGTTTTCCGTGTACGTTACATAAAAAACGGAACCTCATTACGTATAGGAAAACATGAAGATGAACTAATCAGGTAGAAACATGTTCTTTTAAAGACTATCTATTAATATTGTTGTTATTACAATTATACTCTTATGCAATAATACTAAAAGTTGTTGTGTAAGATAATCTGCACTTTTATTTAAAGTACCCCGTCACATAGGACAACGTGATGCAAACAATAGGGATTATCCAAAACTTATAATTTTTTCACTTTGTGGATGGTTTCTGTGATTTCCTAAATGCGAATATTATAACAGAAATTTAAAAGACGTCTGCAGCCGCTTCCTTTCCCATCCCTTCTAATTTACAGCACAATACTTAGTCTCTAATAACGTTGAATTAAATTTTCAACTGTCAGAGTCCGTAAAAATAACAGCCATTATTAATTGGGGTCATCAATACCTAACATGTTAAAAATGTTTACAGCAAGATAATCTGAACCTCTGTGTTGTGTATTTCACATTCTGGTTACCAAGCTAGTCGGCTTTTATGAAGAATTTGTGAGGGGAAAGGTGGAAGCGTAGCAAGTTTTTTAATTTATCAGCTCTAATAAAAAAGCGATCCACTTTGTCAGTGTGTAATGGAGTTTCAAATTGTCCTTACTCCCGTTCTGTTAAAAAGCAAAAAAGAAAACTCATGACTGATGTTCTACATAAAACATAGCCACATACACGGAGCAGAGTTCTTCTTCAGCAACTGAGAGCCTCTCTGATCAGCCGAAGTTCCATTTTTGCCTCCACAACAGCTAACCCTAAGACCCCAATCTGAGCCATCTTTATACCGGTGAACACACATCATGTTTAACATGTTTATTGATGAAATTAGGAAAATGCTCAGGTAGCTCTGTAATACAGTGAATAGGCTAGACGCTGAACAAATGAGAGACTGTGATCTTATTTCCAACATGGGCGATGAATTTGTGTCTTCTTCAAGGGGTCCAGGCTGGCTACGGAGCCCACAAAACCTCTTTTTTTAAAAAACACCGTCGGCTGTTTCACAAAAATAAGACGGAAAGAGCGTGAAGCTGAACACACACTTCCATCTAGTACTCGACTTTGCCTTAATGGCGTGCAAAGGGTCGACTTTACTTTTACATTTACTGATGTACATGTGTATTAGATAATGTTCCCCCGGAGCAACAATTATAGCTCTTTCGGTTATATGTTTTTAATCATCCGAAAACTCGAATAACGTATGAACAGATTCATTGAACGTGAAATGTGTGATTCACCTTCTACTCAAAACGGATTTTTAGAACGGTAAATAATTAGCGAGTTGTGGTTGAAATGTGACTAGAAACGTTTATAATGTTGATATTAAATGCCTCTTACTTTGCCCGATTAGAAGCAACTGTGAAAGTGTCAACTCAACAACAACAAATTTTATGAAAACCAATTAAGAGGTTCTCTGACTGTTGCATTGTACATACTTGACATATGACAGAGTTAATAGGCGTAATTTTGCAGCTTCTCTTTTCGAACATGCCAGAAAATTTTAAAGAAGTCCCGAGATATCCTGGTCCGCCATTCAAGCAGAGATACTGGATACCTGAAAATTTTATTCTTTTTTTATTTATTCTGAGTTTGCCCATCCAAATACGTTAAAAGGCGAGAATAAAATGATAAGTAGAATGATTATTTTGATTGCAGAATAAGTGCATGTTCTAAAGACTGTAAGAAAGCTACACTGTTGACACCAAATCAACGCAATAAATGGCACGATTTAACGAGAGATATTCTGCAAGTGTAAAATCAGGTGTAAGAGTGGAATAATGAGTTGGACAGGATGTGAAAGGAAACCTCGAGGGCTGTATTAATCCACCGTTATACTGCTTTGTCTAGGACTAATAAAGACACAAATTGCCTCCGTCTGGATAACTGATATGTGGACCAAGTTTTGAAATCAGGAGCCCCGGATTACGAAAGAGGATTTATACTCACGCGGTCCCGATGTTCATAAAATTAAATACAGTCGAACCCGGTTATAACGACATCAGTTTAAGCGACACCTCCTCTATAGCGTCAGATATTCTGTGGTATCAATTAATTCCTTACTGTTAACTACAACATTATAACCCTAGGTTAGAACAACACTCGTTCAGTAGACACAAAATATTCAGTCCATTTCATGAAGTTGTAACCGAGTTTGACTATACTATTCAAATTTCATTTATCTGAGACATATTTTAATGTAATTGCATTAACTTAACAATTCTTTACAAATTGTTATATGCAGTAGGATTTAAAATCAAAATTATATTTTCAATTCGATTCCTTCGCGTGATATGCCGATTCGTTCCTTCAAGATTCCAGCATTAGGTTTCAGGAGAAGTGTGCCAACCTGAAATTTTTGAATCTGTAATCTTCTTCATTACATATTTTCTTTTATAGCCAATTAATACTCTTAGCACCTTTACCGAGAACCTTCATTTAATATTATCCAATTGGTTTTGTAATTTACTTGAATTGTAATCTTTTCGAATCTCCAATGTTTTAACGGTTGTCCTGGTTGCTGCTTTTGTGGTTTTCCAAAGAGGACAACAAATAGTGCCTTGACGTAAGACAAGCCCATCTGCATCCAAATCCTTTTATAGTCATCACTATCATCCTCCAACCCCATTTGACGGAATGCGCGCCGTTGAAATGATTTCTTTCTTCAAACCAATTTTAAACGGCGAAGATATCGCCTCATTGCTTCAAAATTTCGAGAGCAATGGAGTTCACATCTCACCCCCAGAGGAATATTAAGTTACACCTTCACTTTCGTGCTGAAAATAACGAAGTAGAACATACCTTATGCAATAAGATAATGGAGATGTTATGTTTTCTAGAGTGGCAACACTGAAGACATCACAGCATCTGCTTAACGAGTCAAAAGATTACTCTTTTTAGAGGGTATAAATATATATTATTTCGTATGTAAAAATCATTCCTGTGGATATAAGAACTGGCAAATCGCAGACAGTGTGATGACTGGCTATGGACTGGGGGAGGACAGCAGTTTAATTCCCGGCTGGGGAAAGAATTCCAGACTGCTTCTAGGGACGACCTAGCCTACTACCTAGTGTTAAATTGGCTTAAGGTGGCTTGAGAATGGAGTTGACCTCTCATCTCCATTTATTGCCACAACCAAATATGCATGCAACCACACCTCCATTTTACCATATCCATTGACGGTGTAAATGCCGTTTGAATCCTAAACTCCACATAAATAATGTACAGGCGTAATCTTTATCCGTGGTCAATTGAGACCATAAAAAAACCATTGAAGCTCTTTTAACCTCTCCTTAAGAAATAAACTAAATACTGGTTAATAAGGGAAGGGTTGGTTGTACACAGTACCTTTTAAAAATAATCACATACATTAAATATATTCGCGAAAAATGCGTCATTGGTCATGTTTAACAGGACGTTTCGTAAAATAAAATTTTATTGTACACGTACTGCAGAACGAAATATTTTGAAATGATTGAAAATATTTTTTCAGACAAAAATGTGTCTCATAGTCACCTATAATTGCAATATAAAGTTTGAATACAGTGTGTAATAAGAACAAATTATTCATTAAAACTTGCTGTTTACAGTTGATATTTCGACAATTACCGTGCATTTATCGGCAGTCATAGAAATGCGGGCGACAGTGCAAGCTTACAAATAACAGACACAGGTAACGACCTATCATAGACTACAGCAAAGAATGAGACTAACTTTGCATATTAAGCACTATTCAGTTATTTTGTACACATCGTGTGCATTGTCATTATGATAATAATCATAATTATATAATATTCATAATTATTATATTATTATATAATAATTATAAGTATTATATAATTATTATGATTATCATAAAATTATAATAATAATTGTTATAACCAATTTTACTAGGTTATTGCGCTCAATATTTAGATATTGATCTCTTGCAAAATTCGTGCTCCACGAAAGTGGTTGCCAGAACAGCGGGGAACTTTTGCATGGAGTAGACCAGTAATTTTCCACGTACAGGCGGGGAAAAGAATTGACACTTGCTGCTGTTGGGAAATTCGTTGTCCACGGATATTATTTCTCGAAATTAAGGAGAATTTATCCGTACTTATTTTCCGAAATTTGGCCCCGTAAAAGTGGTGAAAGGGTTACCGGAAACTCGGATATCTGGAACCTTCTGTGTATAAAAATTTAGTTCCTAATTTTCAGAAAACTCAATAATTGCAAAAAAATTCAATTGGAAAAATATTGATATCTTTAGGTTTTACGGTAAAAATTAATTATGTAACGAGGGGATTTATTACCTGTACTCCTCATCAGATATTATTCGGGTGATCAAGAAGAATCAAGAAGAAACAGATGGGCGGAACATGTGGCACGTATGGGAGACAGGAGACGTGAATACAGGGTTGTGGTGGGGAAACCTGAGGGAAAGAGACAAGTTGGAAGACCTTGGTGTATTTGGGAAAATAATATTAAAATCGATCTTCAAGAAGTGGGATGGGGTATGGGCTGGATTACTCTGGTTCAGGGTAGGAACAGGTGGCGGGCGCTTGTGAATGCGGTAATGAACTTTTGGGTTCCGTAAAATGCGCGGAATTTCTTGACTAGCTGAAGATCTGTTAGCTTCTGAGGAAAGACTCTGCTCCCTGGCGTAAGTGAAAATTAATGAACAGCATAAAGTGGAGCATTTGTAATTCTGTACGCAGATAACAAATAAATATATCTACAAATTCTCTACGAAATGTTTTTTGATATGTTAACAACCTATAAATGGCAACGATGCGAATTAGGATCATATTCTACAAATTTAATACATCTGAAATCTGTAAGCCCTTTAATTCTCTAATCGTCAGATCCACATTTAAAATTCAGTTCATACTTCACAGCAAAACAAATACTCCTTTCCATTTAAAAAAGGACTGACTTTTTAACATCCTTCGTTTTCAGTACTACATAAAACATATATAAATAGATTATGGGCAAAAGGCGTATATACGATATTTTACGATTAAGCATACTGTACGCACAGTATGCACTACATTTTAGAGCCTTAGTTGAAATTGTATGCCACTAAATTTATATTCCTTATTTTCCGTCGTGTATTTACTGCTCACCTATTATGTTAACGGTGACTGAAACAAATGAATGTAAGTTTTATTGGCAAAAACTACCCTAAATTCATTCATTCTGTAGTCTGTCTTACGACAGGTCCGTAGCCTCTGCCAAAGCGAGATCTCCACAGGGTGCGATCTAGTGCTTCCTCTTTCAATTTCCAGTAACTTCTCTTTTTCTTAAGGTCATCCAACAGCTGCTTACGTCTTCTCCCTCGTCTTCCCGTCATTTATATCCTTCCTTCTAACTTTCCTTCAATCACGTGTTACAGAAGGCAGTTTCTGCGCAAGATATGACCAATCCAGTTACCCTTTCTTCTTTTTATTCTGTGTAGGAAATTCATCTCCTCCTTGACTCTGTGTAATACTTCTTCGTTTCTCACACGATCGGTCCAATTGATCTTCTCCATTCTTCTCCAGCACTACATTTCAAAACTTTCCAGATACTCAAAATACCTGCTTAATAAATCAAATTTTACAAGTCTATAACTCGTTCCTAAATTCCGTTTTATTCACAACCCGCTTTTTAAATTTGTCTCTACTTAACCTACTTTCTACCATGCAGAAACATTCTATTTCAGTCTCTTTGAAGTCCAGTCCTCTAAATGGTCAAGAAATACGACGATCTTTACATGTGGACATGCCAGTTTTTCATGCAATCTGGCATTCGTATTGCGGACAACCTTCTCAAAGGAATGGATATATATTTTGCACGTAACTTTACATATACTTGTACTTTATTGAACTTGAAACCTTGGGAAAATAAATATTTCTCTTACATTCAAGCCGCACATTACACTATGTAACAAATTTTTATTTATTTTTTGTTCCTGAGTAGTAACTGTTATTTCCTAATTCCTTGTGCCTCAAAAGTAGAGAAAATGGCTATTATTCCCCACAAACTTTGCTTTTGTGACCAGGACAGTGATATTTTGAAATTAAAATACCTCAACGACTTGATCAGAGATGTTGATCTCACCAAGTCCAATGCCGAGCTTTTGATGTCTAGGCTCAAGCAGTGGAACTTGTTGGATGAAAGTGTGCAAGTCACAGATCAGAGGAAGCGTCATCAAGCTTTTTCCAGCTTCTACACCCGTCAAGATGGGCTCTGCTTCTGCCACAATGTGACCGGTCTGTTCGAGGCAATTGGAATCGCCTGTAACCCGAACGAGTGGCGCCTCTTCATTGACAGCTCATCCAGGAGCCACAAAGCCTTGTTACTCCATAACGGGAACAAGTACCTGTCTCTTCCTCTGGCTCAATCGGTGCACTTCAAAGAGGATTACAACAGCATCAAGAGCTTGCTAGACGCCTTGAAGTATGATGAGTACGGTTGGGAGGTCATCGGAACCTTCAAAATGTTGGCATTCCTGATCGTCTCCAAGGCGGTTTTACCAAGTTTCCCTGCTATCTGTGCCTTTGGGATAGCAGGGACACCAAGGCGCACTACCACTGGCGGGACTGGCCACAGCGGACCGATTTCTCTGTGGGGAAGAACATCGTAAAGTAGGAGCCACTGGTGGACCCTCGGAAGGTGCTGATGCCACCACTACATATCAAATTGGGACTTATGAAACAATTTGGTACAGCTTTAGATAGGGAGTAGGCAGCCTTCGAGTACCTGCGAGACTTCTTCCCGAAGTTGTCTGAGGCAAAGGTCAAAGCCGGTGTCTTCGTCGGACCACAGATAAAGAAGATCCTGGAGTGCAAGGAATTCCCCAAGATATTCACTAAAAGGAGAAAGCGGCTTGGAACAGCTTTGTCGCAGTGGTTAGGGGCTTCCTAGGCAATCACAAGGCCGAAAACTATGTGGAGCTGGTTTAGACTCTGGTGAAGAACTACGGCAAAATGGGCTATAGAATGTCCCTCAACGTCCATATCCTTGATGCTCATCTTGATAAATTCAAGAAGAACACGGGAGCGTATTCGGAGGAGCAAGGCGGGCACTTCCACCAGGATATCCTGGACTTTGAATGTCGCTACCAAGGACAGTATAACGAGAACATGATGGGAGACTACATTTGGGGGCTGATTCGTGGAAGTGATTTACAGTATAGTCGTAAATCTCGAAAACCTACTCACTTCTAAATGTTTTGTGGTCATTTGTGTATAACTGTAGTATAAATACATGTTAATTTTGATTCATATGTTGTTTCATTTCTGACTTTATGTGAAGGAAAAGACGCAAATTCGCCCGTTTTCTTATTGGAAATAGGTGAATTTCAAAATATCACTGTCCTGGTCACAAATGCAAAGTTTGAGAGGAATAATAGCCATTTTCTATACTTTTTAGATACAAGCAATCAGAAAATAACACTTACTACCCAGGAACAAAATTCGTGTTACATAGTGTTATTGTTGAGAGGCCTAGGTTTTGGGTGTTACATTCGTGTCAGTTGTGACACATTTTCTTTCCGAACTAGTATGTTTAACAAAATTCTCTAGAATGCTTACTGTGAAATAGGAGAAAAACGATTTTGAATAGATTTCGGAATAAGTCACCGTGACATAATTAAAAGTAATATTAAGCTCATAAATGGGTAGGTATTGACACTTGGAGAAAAATTATGGGCAGTAGCTAAAAAGCTTCTTGAAATATTGCAATTCCAAAATTATACATACTTTCCAAGTATTTACATTAAATGAATTCAGTTTAGAGACCAAAGTACCTTAAAAATTACATTATTAAGAATTCATTTGTATGCGGTATAGACGAAAATGTATTAAAACCCGCATTAAGCCTAAATCTAAACTGGTGTAGGCCCAAATCGATTATTTTATACTCAGCCTCATATGTAGTCAAGTAAAATACAGGTTAGAAGATTCAGGACTACAAACTTAAACTTCTAAAAGCAAAGGTTAGTCTTTTTACTTTCTATTTATTTTATATTAGACCATGTATCTAAACAAAATATTTACACGAAGAGAACCAGTTTGGTTTGCAATGCTCCAGTATGATCACTGCTTTTTAAGAATGCCGAAAAATAGTTATGAAAATTCTCGGAAAATATTCTAAGTAACAAACTCCTTTGGTCGAAACTATACTATTCCTTTAATGACCAACACTTGTTTAATGCCACTTAAAAATCCAGTACCTACTTCATAGAAAACATACTAATCATATAATATAAAGACAATCCAATAAATGGTAATTAAAGAAACAACAGTTTCTTACTCTCAGAATTAAACGATACCAACAAATACAATCTGTTGCCAAGATGCAGAGATTCTGAATGTTACAGCAAGTGTTGTAGAGTTATATAGAGTTACCGGTGCTCTTTACGTGGTTAATACAAAAAATGCTACGATATACCGTAAATTTATTTTTTGGAATTCGAGATTTTATCGTGTCATTTACGCATGCTTCACTAGTTTGTACCGTAATGAAATGTTTCCTGCAAAGGAAAGGTCTCGAAAAAAATTGGCTTTTATTATTTGGACTCATATAATGCTACCTCGGTAAAGTGGAATAGGCCTACTGAGCATATCTGATTAAGCATATAAGAGACGAAATTACTAAAAATTAACTACCGCTATGTTTGCAGTAAATAGAAGGCTAAATACAGCTGATAAAAAGACTGCTTTTGAGTACGGTCCTTAACCTCTTCTATTTAAATCTACCTTCCTTTCTAAAAACGTATTTTATCTAGATTAAATTAAAAGCATTTTTTATGATGAAGGGCCCCGCAGCAGATGCTACGGACGCAGCGCAGCATTGAGGCTTATTGTGTAACCCTGTGATGAAGATAATTCGGTTTTTTCGTTTTCCCGTGTAATGGAGCACCGGTGGAATGAAGCTGAGAGGGGAAAACCGAAGTACTAGGGGAAAAACCCGTCCCAGTGCCATTTTTTCCACCACAAATCCCACACAGACTGACCCAGGATTGAACCCGGGCCTCTGCGATGAGAGGCCGGCGACTAACTGTCTGAGCCATGGCACGGCCAATTTGAAAGTTTTCTCCCTTTTTCTTCTTGGTCTTCCAACTGGCGGTTTTCCAAGAAATTTCAGCAACAGCATTCTGTTGACCAAGCGGATTTTTGCAGCGGTAACCCTCTAGTGTCTTTTCCGGATCTGAGGTGGGTTATCCGCTATCCTGAAGGAGTTTTTCGTGGTTCCTTTCAGTCACACCAGAAACGTAAGGGAGAGTGCTTCTAAGCATGTCACGACTTTTAACGTCACTTCAAATTTATTTTTCTTTAATTATCCTGCCATTCGACGCAATATTCTGAGTTACTACATCGTCATGAAGGAAACCCTAAAGAAATAAAATCGTCAACTTCCTCTTACGTGTTATGTCGAGCTGGTCAATTACTTTACCCGTATTAATACACGGCTCACACTGGTTTAATCTTGTTACAAGTCCTCGAATTCCACTTCAAGGAAAGACAGAGTTATGTAACTTTTATTTATACTTGCTCTATTAAGGTTTTTATACGTAAAATTAAATTATTTGGGCTCCCGGGTGTGCTATTTCACGAAGCTTGGATTAGAAAATCTAGAAAAGGGAGAGGGGTAGAAAGGGAATTTTATCTAGTGGTATAAAAGAACAGGGGTACACACACTGGCACTGTGTGGAAACTGCCTATCATATAAATCCTCCATAAATCCTTAATGATAACTGTTAGTGCGGTGCAAAAGCATTGGGTTTATACAGCTGCTGCGTTGGGGATGGATGGGAATCTTGGAAATTCATCTTTGTAAGAGTTGTTTCTTATTCTTGGGTCTGAATTGGCTTTTATCCAATTGCAGAGATGAGAGTGGGTGGTGGACCGAACAGATGAAGAACGGCAATCGCGTTCGGATTGATAAATTCTACGTCGTTTTAGTTTTTATGAATCAGCTCCATTCGTGATTATTACTTGAGCGTTTGTGTCCCAGCTTCAGCGATAATGATCTAAAGAACATAAAAGTAGAGAAATATTTTCGTATTATTTTAGAAACCTTCCATGTTTTCAGACAGAAAATTTTATTTTTCTTATACATCAGGTGACATCACTTTTCACGTCTAAAGTAGATTTAGGCCGTTTGGCAGTTGTTTATAGCTAAGGAAAAGCCCATTAATTGTGCAAATTAATATTCTATTCTTATTCCTTTTATATGAACGTGACGTGTAATTCCAGTTAAGGTTCATTAGGAAATGTCAAGCAGCCAGCCCTATAAAATTGGATGTGAAGTTCATACGTTTTGGTGTTATTAACGATTTAAAAAAAACAATTTTATGGCACAATTTTCTCTGCCAGATTCTAAATTTATCATAGACTAACAAACTGCAGAAAGTAAAATTTGTAACTAGAAAAAGTCGTTCAAACCAACTCCGAAACCACATCCACTTGAACGTTTTCATTACGTGTACGGAATGCAGATTCATAGCTGGTCAAAAACTGCATTACGTTTAAAAATATATGTTAACTCTAAAATTTACAAGCTCTGGACTCGATCTGAAACATTACTGAAACATTTCTTAGCATAATCATTAATTCCATACACTCAGGAATGTGATGTCATTTAAAAATCTGTCTGTGAGCCAATAGTATTGCGAAATACGAAATGATAAATGCATGTCTGACGAGAAAACACATTTCCCTGCTACTCGCACACAAACATCCGTCTATACAGAGACTAAGAAAAGAAGCAGTGGGGATGAAGTAAAATATACTCAGTTCAAACAAGACTTTTATTTATAAAATATAACCATCTACGTGTTTCGGCTGATACGGAACGATCATCAGCCTGAAACCTTTAAAATAAATATAAATAATACATAACATAAAATATATAATTTTTGTATTATATATAATAAGTTATAACAATATATTTGGAAAGTTTCGAGATCTCAAACCTCTCATGCAGTTTGAACGTATTCTTAATTTCGCGATCAGCATGATGATGGCTATATATTAGCCGCAACATGTAGATGTTTATATTTGATAAATAAATTTCTGTCTGCACTCAGTCTATTATACTTCTAGTTATATTGTAAACAGAACGGGGATGAATTATCTTAAGATCCAAATTATCATCAACGCTTATAGCCTGCGATAAAAAGAGCGTGATGAAGTGTTTAAAAAATGCTTCGTGTAAGCCTACAAAAAACTTATTAAAGGCTACAAAATGTAGTTTGCCTAATAGGGGCTAAATTATAGTTAGATACATAATTCGTGTAAGTCCCTTGAATGCTTGACCCTAGGATAACGACATTACAATCCTTCGAAACGTCGGGAAACACTCGCTAAATGACAATGTAACACCCCAGAAGAATTGAAACTTCAAATTCAATGAGCTGACACAAACACACGGTGAGCGTGACGTCAGAATGCAGCCGTCCGAATATGGGTGAGTGAATCGCAAAATCAAGTTTCAATTTATTTGGAATGTTTTTGATTTTCAAATATTATAATTGTGTGGAAATTTATATGATATAACATTTAGGAAATAATGCAACAGACGTGTTAGAGACGACTAAAGACAAATACCTACGTTTGTTCCTAACATAAGGTATGTTACCGATTTTTATTATCGAAATCTAAAGTATCGAAATGTAGTGTATGACCCATCCCGAATTTCAACTTACAAAATATAGAAAATCAGTTATTTATTAGTTTATTCCACAAATTGCTAATTACAAACAAATATCGTTCCTGGATTTCCGAACAATTTTCCACAATTCTATGTGAAACAACTTTATATTTATGGCGCTTACACGACGAAGGAATAATGAAACTGTTAAAACTTATGTTCACAATATGCATTACCAAGAAAACTGTCGATTGAAAATTTACGAAGGAATTGTAACAAAATATATTTGAAAAAATAAAATTAATTGAGCTTTTTTTTTTATTTCACGAGACGTGATTAACTTTTGCCTTCAAAAATGAAGGGTTTTAGCTATGTTTACAAGAAAGTAATAAATTAATAACCAACTAATGCCTTATTAAGCATCATAAATGACACTAGCATGTGAATACGAGTATTACGTTAATCTCCCCATATTATGGACTAATTTCTATTAATTATACAATTAATCATTCAACCGGTTAATCATACATTAATTCATTAAAGTAATAAGTCATCCATCCAGTCAAGCTTTCATTCGTTCAGTAATTCTTCCGCTCCTTCATTTAGTGAGCTGTCAGTTATTTATTCAGTCAGTAAGAATACCTTTTATTCAAACATTTAGGCAGTCTGCCGATCAATAATGCAGTCAATTAGTGAGTAAACGGATCAAACATCAATAATTTTATCTGCCAATCGGCCAGTCTCTCAATTTCATCTGCCAAACCAACAACCACTTGATTGTTTATTGATCAACCAGTCAAAATATTCCATCATATAATCAGTAAGCCTGATGTTGAGCCATTTAAAAATACAGAAATTTCTTCGGCCATACAGCCGCCGATTATGCTTTCTGTTAGTAAATTACTGATGTAACGTTTTTCCATTAGCGAAAATAAGTAGTGCCTGGCGAACGTAACTTTAGAGCTTCCCCTTGGTCCAGTCGTATTTTGACAAATTTTGTAAAATTTGCTGACCAATCTTCTTTCGCGCCAGTCTATCCCAGTTCCCTTTAGGATCTGCATTAATTTGGTTCAGTTGACACGGTCAAATGCCTTCTGCCAGTCTATGAAGCAAGCACACAATTCCTCATCTATGACCAAGGTTCGTTCTGATATTATTCTCAGCATCCCAATTGCATCCCTGGTTCCTGTTCCTCTTCTAAATCCAAACTGATCTTCTCCAAGTGCATCCTCAGTTTTCCTTTCAATCCGTCTTCTAAGTATCGTCGTTACTATCTTTGCTGTATGTGCGATGATGCTGATTGTGCGATGGTCGCTGCATTTTGTAGCTCTGGGCTTCTTCGTTAAGGCAATCATTGTAACTTCAATGAAATCTCTGGGCCACTCTCCAGTTACATATATGCTGTTGATCAGCTGTGTCATTAGTTTGATACCATCTTCTCCCAGCAATTTGAGAACATACCCAGGTACATCATCATCCCCTATAGCCTTCTTATCCCTCATCTTCTTGATAGCTTTAATATACGAAACGAAATGCAAGATTGGGTTCAAACTTATAATCTTCATGTATCTGTCATATTAATACGTCCCAAGTTTCTTCCGGTCTTCAGAGTGTTGCTGCTGTAGGCATAAACACAAGAATATCTGCAGTGCAAACATAATGTGTTTGTAAGTTTTAATGACATTTTATCGTTTCTTTCTTTTAATAGCGTAATTTTTTATTATTAAGAGTATTTTTAGAATCTCGTATAAAAACGGAACCCTCATTTTTGATGGTGTCGTAAAAACTGTGCCGGTAAAGTGGAGTTAAAGAGACGTACAGAAGATGGTACAGTGAGTAGTAATGACGCTTGTAATTTGAACGCAACTAAATGGCTGCTCTGAGGACATCTCTTGTTAAGCTATTCGTGACAAGTGCAAAACTTGTCAAAAATTAAGTGTTCAAGAATGACAGGGTGTGAATATGAATGCAGACTCGACTTGCGGCGGATGTAAACGTGCAACTATGCGCTTGACTACCGTGACATGAAGACTTGGGGCGCCTGAAAGTGCACGGAGAGAATTCTCCCAACTTTTGTCAAAATTTATGAACTCTACACATAAACTCTAACATTTTATTCTTATTATTACATCATTACATAGGCTTTACAAGACGGCACGAATTTTGGGTCCGCTCCCGACAGTACTACACAATGTCAGTTTTTAAAGTGTTTCGGTTTCAATCCCGATCGTAAATACGGAACTGGAAAACGTGCATGAATGTGATTCGATAAGCAGAAATGAATGTAGCGCAGTACTTAAGTGACAAAAGGTTTTGAGTTTGTAACAGTAGGTGGCAGCTCTTTCCAAAATGTTTTCTACCGCAAGTCGATTGCGCATGTGTAAGTGATGTGTGTCTCTCGGGTCATTAAAAATGGCGACCGTACGTGTATTGCAGGAGTGTATAAGCACAGACCAGTGTTCTGTGTTGCTTTCTTTTGGGGACAGGGGCGTGAAGAAAAACCATTCTGCTAAGGATATTCACAAACACATGCGGCGAGGATTCTTAGATGCGTAAGAGGATTACTGCTTTTCAGGACAATGCCAGAATTAATGTAGAGCGTGGAATCCAAGAGACAGCTTGGAAAATCGAATGGTACTTCTCGATCATCTGTCCTACAGCCCGGACGTCGCCACTAAGAACCTTTACGTCTTCGGTTCACTGCAAGGACATCCCGGTGACAAAAGTTTTTCTTGCAATGCAGATATTGGACATGAGGTAGACTATGACTGTTGCTAGGACAGCAGCCTACGCCGTTTTACCAGTTCGTTTTCAGAAAAATATCTAAAAAAAATGTGTTATAATAACTTTCTAGCTTGCTTAATTTTGGCCGCTACTTGTGGCTAACTTTGCTGTACCCACACACCCGTCGATTATATTCGTAAAAGTCTAAGGTCTTAAATCCTAGAAATTATTGCTAGAGATTAGACTTGTCAGGTTATTTTTTAAGTTTTCATAGGTTTATAGTAGTCCATAAATACAATTTTTCACCAGAATTAACTAAGCACGCAAATTGTCTTTGCATTACTCCCATAGTTTATTAGATCTAATGCTACACGCTTTACAGATACCAACGTTAAGTGCATCTGGTCTTGCCCCTATGTCGTGAATTCGTATAGCGTTGATATTGTTATTATTGATAGCAAGAATTAAATTTTAGTGAAGTGTATTTACTATAACTACTTGAAGTTAGTAATTAATAAAGTCCAAGAAAATTTCTCAACTGTTTCTAAAGTTATCAGACAGTACTTGCATATGATGTACCACTAACACTGAGTCACATGGGTATGCCATATTCCACGCGGAGATAAAATGTTACGTGACGTCACGCATTGCGATCAAGGAGTGCTTCGACTGAAAGAGGTTCAGAAATGCTGCATTAGAGGAACTCTACAGAAAATCGCATTTCGAATAAGTAATCCGTGGGACATCCGGTATACAGAGCATCAGAAGCTATGTATTGCAGGGTTGCAGACGGCAGCAGGCGGAGCATCGATTGTTCACTCATTCATTGCCACGTCTCGTCTCCTCCTCTTCTACGTACGTCACCCACCAATTATCAGCCCCTCCCACTCCCCGTCCTATCGTGGTGGCGGTCCGCACAGCTGTTACTGCATCTCTTGTAATGTAGTGCCGATAATTCGCAGCAAACTAATTGCCTGCGTGCAACAAGGGATCTATGCTGAGCTTCTCTCTGTGAGGCTAAACTACTGCACTTATGCAAGTCTGACCGTTTGCTATCCCAACATGAAAGTCAGTAACGTGAGAACTCAAATTTCTTTCGGAAAAAAACAGCTGATAGGCAATTCTCCACCTTCATTGAAACTCGAAGCACCTTTATCTTTTTCACAGCCTTACGCCGTTTGTTCCTGGTGTACAGCCTGATGGAGAGATGTTAATTTATATAGGAATCCTAATACATTATCTCATCCATGGATTGTTTATCAAGAACTAAGTAACAGGAATAAAGCCAAATCACAGAACAAGTGTTGGGAAAGACATTTGCTGGTGGATGTAAGAATAAGATAAGTGACGAGGATGACAAATGCTCATCTAATTCTACAGTGGTCAAATAAAAGGTATTAGATGGACGTAGTATGTAGCAGGCATAGAGATACGCGGAACTGCTTACTAAACCCTGCATGGTAAAGACCACTTGGGCGAATTTAGGGTCGATACAAGGATGCTATTAAAACGGATCTCGCAGACAACAAGTTCGATCGCAATCAGCTATGTCACGACAGCATTCTGTGGCGGAGTTTGTGGTTATGGGAAGCCATTAAAAAAGCACCTAGTTTCATGTAAATAGCTTTGGGATTCTTCTGGGTGCTGTGTAGGACTGGCGCCTTAGGCCTCCTCCACTGTAAGCATTTTGTAACTCCATACTGAAGAGAGGGGAAGAATAATTAGTTGGGACAGGACAGTTGCAATACGTTTAAAATCACAGACGAAAAAAAAGCAGCAAGAAATGTGTATGCATGCATAAAAACAGACATACATACATACATACATTCGTACATACATACACACATGCATAAAACATACATATATAATACATATACATCCATACAAATATACTTAAATACGTACATGGACTTATATACAGACATATGTATACATACATACGTACATAAAAATAAATAAATACATACATACATGCATGCATGCATACGTACATACATACATACTTACATACATAATGCATGCTTACATACATACATATACGCATAATACATAATACATACATGCATACTTACATACATACATTACTAGTATACATAGACACATACATACGTACGTACGTACCCTGAGCACGATCAAATCACTAGATCTCAGCATCTGAGCGGTTTAAAACCACGGCGTCATATTTTTATAAACAATTTTTTTTATTATAACAGAAGGGTATAGAAATTAATTTTGTGACAGGAAAGGCAGCATTCGAACAACTAAACACCACGTTCCCTGCCGTTGTTTTCCTTTTTTATGTTTCCACATACCATCTTGAAGCAACAAGGAAGGATTTACATACCGTCAAGCAACACTAGTGTATATAGTATACTTTACTGTGACTTTACACATTAGTTGTGTTTAGTAGTATTTAAATCCTTCTTTGTGCAAATTAACACAACGGGATGATAAACATAAAATTTCCATCCTCAAGCACTCATGCCATCACGCACGCTCGTGAGCTGCTTGTGTGAACGTAGCTAAATGCTCCAAAATTTAAAGAGCATTCGATTTCCACTGGTCGGCGGCAGCGCCTCATTTGTCAGCGAAGAACTAATGACCTTCTGCCCGGGTAGCTCCATGCGTAAACGTGACGGATGTTCCGCTATGTATACGCTTATGGGTGCTTACTAACACTCAGTAAAACAAGTGCCTAAGTTACTGTCTCTAGTGGACACTGTTCTGTGAGAGTGTTCCTGTAGCGACAAAGTCTAGTGGAAAACAAATCATAATTCTGGTAGGCCTCTATATTGGATTTATTTCACGACACTTGTTATTCTTCGTACATTATATATCACACCGGGGAAGGCTTTTCAGAACGAAGGAAAAAGACAGCAGGAGAAAGGAGTAATTTTCAAAAAGAGGAACCTCCTAATTTGTACTCTTCACTTAATTATCTTACATTGATTAAAAGAAGAGTGACATAATGGGCTTCATGCGCACCAGGAATGAAGGAAACAAGAAATACACGAATGTTTTGGGGAAACTTCAACGGAACAGAAAATTTGGAAGAGATTTAGATGCGAGAATCTTATTAAAATATATCACAGAATTACGTAACATGAAGTAGAGGATTGGTTACATTGCCCGAGAATAATGTGGGACTTTTGTGAATATTGCAGTAAAAATTAGGAATTCGTAGAAGTGTGGAGCTCCTACAAGTGGAGTAACTGTAGATTTCAAGAAAGAACACCCCATACCATGAAATAATAGAGTATAATGTGAGAATGACAGCAAAAGAGAAAGTCGATTTATCGTGGAAAGAAGTGTGTGCGATTTACTTTGAAGTGGGTTGTTTGATTTAAATGGGAAAAAGTGAAATATATATCAGAATAGGAAACCTAAAATTGAGTTCTGTATCCCCGAAATCCTCATCCTGTTACCGAACATAATCCTCTCATCACATGTGATGACATATAAGCACTACAGCTGATACTTCCTAATCAAATAACCCACGAGAAAATAACTATGAGACAAGTTTCACGAAGGTAATTCAGGCCATTTTAACCCTTTAAGTCCGAACGGGAAAACACTGTCCCAGCAATTTCAATACCCTTAAGGCCGAACGGGAAAATATTGTACCGCAACGCTATATCGTTTTTAAAATTTTCTGCCTCTATAATTATAGATATAATTACAATTACACGTCCCTTTTTCAAATTATTTGTCTAAAAGGCTTGTACAGGCATGAAAGAGTGTGTGAAATTTAATTATAGTCAAAATTATCACTAATGAGTTTTAATTTTTCCTACTAATATCCTTAAGATTTTTCCAGCAGTCACGAATTATTTACATATATCTCCAGGCAGTGGTTCTTCATATTGGCGAAGTGAAGCAAATACACACACATACAGAACCTTCCGACAAATCTCTCTTCCTTCATACAGCCCCTTCTGTAAAATCCACAACCCCTTCACCTCCATTGTTTCATCATGAAGACGCTACTGAAAAATACTAGATCAGTAATTACAACAGTTATATTTGCTTACATTTGTGTATTCCGCTTTTCAGTTTTAGAGTTAGTTGCTCCTCACAAATGCAGTTTTGTGTAACATGGGGTAGCACACAACCCTATGTTGCATTCTTGACCACTTGACTTTCATTCTTTTTTGTTTGTTTTTGCGGAACATACACGTCACCGAATTCTCTTACACTGCATAAGCCGGTGTCTGATTTCTCTGATGGTGATTCAAGCGTCTGCACTGCCTGGCTTATCGCATGTTATTGCTAGGACAGGCAGTGGACTGAACTGCTGAGTTGAAGATAGACATAAGCATGAACCTAAAATTGAAACTGGTCACGAAGAAATCCGTACAGCAGAATGAAAGACATTTGCCTGTGGTCCCATATTGCACTAACCAGAGCAATGAACGTCTGTATTCGTTCCTTTCTCCTCCCACTGATTGCATATGAACTCAGCACCCAGATAAGCCAGCACTACCACGAAAACTAAACACAACACATTATAAGATTGCAACCTAAACAGCGTCTCAGGAAATACGGTGACATGTACAGTCAGCTCCAAATTTTATAGCACAGTGTCTCCACTTACAGCAAGAGATATTTGAAAAGAATAAATCTAGAAAATGAAGCTTAAAGTGAAAAATTAGCAAAATAAAAAATGACCTTCAAATAAGCTGCGTAAAAATACAAAATAAACGGATAATATCAGCACTTGCGAAAACGGGCATTTAAAGCGAAAAGAACCCCGGCCATCAGCGGCAACTTTGGGATTTAAATCTCCCGTACTCTAAAGGTTAAAACATGTTATTATGTGACAGTTGAGATTGTTACGAGGATTAATATGGAGATTGTTGTTTTTTGGGATTTAATACCATGTAGTCTGGTAGAAATATGCAGATGTTTCACAAGATCCTGCTGCCTCCATCACCAGGTAGCAACATTTTGTTTAAAGTCGGTACAGTTCTACCGTACAACAAAAGGCATCACCTCAAACACCCCGTGTTACAGTGATCGGTCATGTAGGTTATAACACTGTGCAATCAGACTACAAGGTGTCATATCCCAGAAGATCACATCCAAATTCCAGCTCCGTCAAAAAAACAAGTCTTAAAAGGTACGATTTCTCTTGTATTGTTGCTAACAGTCTCGTGCGTAAATTTACAAGAAAGTTACGCGAAAGTTTTGTAATACTTTCTATACTTCATTCAAAATCAAGAGGAAACATCTGCATTTTATTTCTGTGGTTAATTTTGAATATCCCGGTTGCTACAACAGCGCCACGGAACAGTACATTTTCTCTTTCATGCGCAGGGGATCGTCAAAATGGTGTGGTATAGTGATGTACCTTTTAAACAACGGGCTGTCATTAAAAAGCTTATGGACGGGTTTTCCCCACCCACTATACAGCGCAGATCTTGCTGTCTCAGGTTTCCAACTCTTTGGAGCCCTCGAAGATGCCATCTGTGGGAAAAGGTTTGGAAGTGATGACGAGGTTATTGGAGAAGTGAAGAAGTGGTTGCGGTACAAAATTCAAATCGGTACAAGAAGAGGATAGATGCTCTTGTTTCTCGCTGGCGCAAGGCTGTTGAAATTGATGGAGAGTATGTAAAAAAATGAGGTGTTTAATACATCCATCTAGTTACCCTATGAGTATGTTCAAATAATTATATAACAAATTACTAGCAATAGAAATTGTGTTGCAAAACTTTAGGGAAACCTTCATATAATGTTATTTTATTTATGCATGAATTTGCCGACGCGTTAAATGCTGTACGGAAGGCTCTCAACAGAATACAGAAGAAAGTTTTAATCAAGGAGCCCAATCCGGATACCAAAATACGATGCTGTAAGTCTCTGTCCTAGTTCTTCGTGCAGAATATTCATCAAGCAAATGTCTCCCTTCACTGTTTTGGTGCACTTGTCTCGAGGAATCACGTGCAGCATCAGTAAGAGCAGCAAAGCGAGAGCTGTGTGAACAAATGGAAACAAGAATGGCCTAGTATCTCAGTTATGTTCAGTTTCCTTCATCTCCTTCGTCGTTTGCAAGGAGTAAATAAGTAAATTCACGACAGTGACAGCATGTTCGTCTTTCTTCCTTCCTCTCCTCAAACCATATTTAAGAATTTAAATTACATGTTTCATGGACAGCTCTAGAGTTGTCGGTCAAATCTCTTTTCTGAGTGGTGTTAATAAATACCAACTTCAATTTCACAAGCACAGAAAAGCTTACACAATCGTACGACTTAAATTTATAAAGTGTGTGTGTCACATACGTTTTCATTAGTTGTTGCACGTTGGAGTAAGTATTAAGTTATGAAATATTCCTGCCGTAATGACTCAGAGAGTGAAGTGTCTTCCTACAACGTAGAAACACAGACTCGAAGTCTGAAAGCGTCACCGATTCCAAACCAATTTCGACAACCATCAGCTTTTAGTCCAGTGTTTAATGGGATCCCAAAGAGTCACTTAAAACTGAGGAAGTGGCAAGAAATTTCTCTCTCATCCAAAACGTCTTGACTGGCTCTAGGGCCTGCCCAAGTCCTATTCAATGGTTAACATGTGGGGTAAGGCGGCAGGAGCGTGAAGTTATCTACTCACCTCCATCTAATGTCGAGTTTAAGAATGAGTGCACGTATTATATGTCTACGCCGTCTACATAATTTCTTGGCGTGTGTAGAGACAATTTTACGTTTACTTTTACACTTTTGCCTCTACTACCAGCTTCATGATAATGATATTGGCCGTTATGGAGTTGAAACATGGGGACAAATAGTAAGACATGATCTGTATATTCCTTGATTTTAAGCATACATTGCAAAGAAGATACGAAAACATTTTGGTGCAAGGAATTACAAATTCACTTGTTGATCTCTCATACCGACGGAATTGTGGGTGAATATTCAAGTCCGCTAGAAAGTTATCCTGTGTCGACTGGTAAATACGAGTCATCGACCTTTTCAAAACATCGCTGTGAGAATCTCAAATAACGCATGAAATTGTTTACTTGAAAACTGCGTGTCGAGGTGAGCATCCAGAGGGAAGGAACAGGAAGTAACAGGAAGACCGGTATGACGAGAAACACAAGCATATGCGACATTGTGGTCGGAAAACCAAAAGAGAAAACATTGACATAGACGATAATATTAAAATAGACACTCAAAGAAACTTGTGAGACTATGTATTGGATTTATCTGGCCCTTAATAGTATTCAGTACAGGATTGTTGTGAACATTGTACTAAGACTTCGGGTTGTATAAAAGGCAAGGAATTTAGTTTCTCTGGGACACTGCTCTATAGGGTAGTTTATTTTCATAAATACGTAATGTGAATTTACTTCCTTGATTCACAGCTGGTCGACGTGTTATTCTGATGGACCGCCTCCGCATGTAGCGACAACTAATAACTACGTCATCCACCTACTTACCACTAAACTTTTAAATAAGTTACAGGTACCAAAATACAAGGACAAACCAGATACAGACAATTTGCTTCTACGATACCTGTGTCAACAGCTCAGTTGATTTGTTAACATGAGCAATAAAATACACATTTTTATAGAAATTTGCTTTTCAAGCCATTTTTCGAACATGTGTTCTATAAACCTTGCGTTTCGGTGTAATCGAATTAAGGGCTATACTGAGATGGGTACTACGAATATTAAGATAAAGTCCGCTGAAATTTTAACGCGATATTTTTGAAGTTATCAACATTATACATGATCACTCTATGCCTATTTCGCAATGCTCAACACTCAAAATACATGAAGGTAGCTCTGAAATTACCAAACTACGTAATTAATATGAAGGCTACGGAATTCTAAAGTTATGGAGCGCCAAACAAGATAGGAAACATTCCTACAATAACATTGTGGCGCGTTTTAGCAATGTTTGTACCTACTCGGCTATCCTAATATCCTGATGTAACGAGAAGACAGCGGATTTATGACAATTTTATGTCGCCGAAAACAATAAACCGTACTTAAGTCATCATGTTATGTTTCCTATATTTTTGTCCGATTTTAAGTACATTTTCAGTTTTTCGACAAATTTTAATGAAAGCCTCTAATATCAAATTTTACGAACATTCGTCTATTCGGAGCCGAACTGATATACGTGGGCAGACAGACAGACGGACGGACGGATGAACATAACGAAAGTAATAGGAGCTTTTCTTGAGTACGTGAACGCGCCTAGGAAATGGAGAGAAGAACAATATTCAATTAGTGGTGTTGCAATGTACGTGTACTATAAAACATTTTCGGCAAAGGTGGACACCGCAATACCGATTTAGCATATCTTTGGCCTACCTATTAACATACATAATGAAAGAATATCAAGTGCCGCTCTCCAGTATGTGCCTATGCCATGTGCTTAGATGGAAGACCAAATATTAGTAAATGAATACCAAACAAAAAATATATTTTTTAAATATATTCATTATTCACACTTTACAGATGTCGGATCTGACATATTTGGGGGGACAGAAAAGTACAATACACATGGAGCTTGGAGGTGGTGCCTGCTGCCTAGCTAAGTAGGACAGTGCGTGTTCCATCTGGCCACTGCCTAAAACCCTTTACAATTGCAACTCTATATTTGGCTGCGGAGGATGGGGGGTGCCAAAACCAAGCTATTTAGCTTCAGTCTAGCCTAGGTCGAGTAATTATGTATAATGAGCCTATTAGTCCCGACGCACGCTAAATACAGTTCAATCCTGCCACTAATTTCTGAACTTCATTTAAGTCTTGATTAAACGTAATTGAGTTGATAATTTGGAACGTTTTGTCGGTAGTGCTGCAGCACGACCGAGTAACTCTGTCGACCATTAGACAAATCCTACAAGTAACTGGCAGTTTGAATACGTGAAGACAAGCATAAAAAGGCATTACTCAGAAATAATTACACAAGGATAATCATTTTTTTTTGCCGATCCCAGTGGCAGCGCGGTCTAAGGTGTGGGTCTGCGGCCGCTCGCTTGCTGGGATTGTGGGTTCGAAACGCCGATCCCATTGGCTGTGCGGTCTAAGGCGTGGGTCTTCGGCCGCTCGCTTACTAGGATCGTGGGTTCGAATCCCACCGGGGGCATGGATGTTTGTGTTGTGTTTGTTGTAAAGACGGTAGTATGGAACGTAAGTGACATGAAGGACGAAAGGATTTAATAAGTACAAAAATGGATCAAAGGGGGAAAAAACCCCGGACAGGCAAAAAAAAAAAAAATCCCGCCGGGTTATGGATGTCTCTCTGTTGTGAGTGTTGTGTGTGGTCAGGTAGAGGTCTCTTGGTTGGGCTGATCACTCGTCCGGAGGAGTCCTGCCGAGTGTGGTGTGTCTGACTGAGTGTGATCGTGAAGCCTCGAGCATGAGGAGGCCCTGGCGCACTAGCGGCTTTCGCCCCACTGGGAAAAAATCATATTTTTTCATATTCACACCTATCTAGTACTATTATTAATTTCATATATATGTTAATATAAGACTGACTAGGCAATGGGTAATATGCATCGAAAAGCTGGAAATGCGTAAAAACCTTTAGCCGGAAAATCTCAAACAAAGCCACAAATTAGTACATTTGTGGGTAACTTAAAGATAATATCAAAATGACTATTACAGGAACAAAGGCTAGTACTGTGGGCTGATCCTGGAATTTTGGGAAGAATCTCTGCACATAAACTTTAGACGTACGAAAATAGTGTGTTGAGAATATTTAGACATATGAAAGAAGAAAAATAAAAGAGGGAATTTTAAATAAAGAATAATTCGTATTTTACACGGGATTGAATAATTAAAGGTGAGGTACGTGTAGCGCACATGTGCAAGTACATACAGCTGGCTAAGGAAAAGGTCAAATATGACAATGAAACTGAGTGTTCCATACAAACACGATAATTTTGTACCACCACCTCACGAGCTATAACCTTCTGAATGAACACCGCTTAAAACGGAATTAAGTTATTTCAATTTTTTATTTCTCATTTTTGTATGGAATTGAATCAAGCGCCACCTGACTCCACAGCGAATTCATGTTCGTTGTTGATGTTCTATAAATATTTCCAAAAACTTACTTTCGTTTAAAGTCTCACGTTTATGGGTACATATATAAAAATAAATACATTTTAAAAATTCATCCTTTTCTACATTTCCAGACTTTAAACTTAAATAAAGCTGCTTGTATCGAAGAGTAGTGCTCTTGTTGTAGTCTTCCGAAGAGTATTGTGCTTTTCGGACCTTTTCTCTCCGCTGGACCTTTGAGGTCAAGTGTCATGTATACGTACGTAAGCTGACGTGAAGACTGTAATCTCGCAGGACAAAGAACAGACAAGGAAAATGACAACAGTAAAAAGCTTAAGTTTCGTTGTTTGTTTATCCACATGGACACATGAAGAGCTGTAAGATGTAAGTAAACAGCCGGCTTTGCGAACACCGAAGATCAGCTTCGTAACAGGACAGAGACTTATTTCCTTCCTGAAACCTTGCAAGTTAAAATAAAAATATTTCATCTTTCAATACTACCAATAATAAAGCTTTACTTGTTTTCCTGGTGCTGGTACTTCTATACATCCCGTGGTAACGCATAACATATCTTATTTAAGTACACTGGCTATTTGGTACGACATTTGTGACTGACAGAATGAGAAACACGTTTTCCTTTATCTCCAATTTCGTAGTCTTGCAGCATTTCACGGTTACCATGCACTAACTACAAATTATAAGTGATTGAAAAAACCAAGGCAATATACATAATAAAATAAACTTAGACTAGATCAAAATATTTCACACTCTCACATGTTTTGTGTCTGCAGGATCATCTTCAGGGAGGAGAATTACTGTTAGTGAAAATTACTAAAGTTTAAAATTACTTATGTCCTTAAGACAGAACTTTTTTACACCCCATTAAAGAAATTTAGATCTTCCATATAAAGTTTTTTTAATACTGTGTAACATACCAGCAGACTTAGGCATACATCTTTTTAACTTTAGTAATTGCCACTGATATATTCTCTTCTCACTGAAGGTGGCCCTGCAGATACGAAATATGTAGTACAGTGAAATAAATTGGTTTATCACAGTTTGTATCTATCTACTGGTCTTTCGATTAGTTATAATTTGAAGTTAAAAATGTATATCTTAAAACCATTTTAATATAAACAGTACAGATTATTTGGTGAAGCAGTTAATCTGATGAAATATCCACTCAAATTTCTAAATACGTTGTGACACTTAATAGAGTGTAAGCCTTCTTTTGTAGGTCATAATTACTCAGCTGACCTACATTGTATAAAAAATACCTTCCGCGTTCGCATTCTGCTTACCATTGTTTTTTGACCTGAGCCAGATGAATCCAGTGCACACACTCACACCGCCTTCGTAAATGTCAGCAAAGTCACGGTCAGGTTCTGAAATTCTATTTCTAACAAAAAATGTTACAAGCAGAAATTCGTGCATCTTTATCTTTGCACTTTTCAATCACTTTCAGTGTAATTACCGAATGTGCTCTTCACGTATCTAACTGATGGTCCACTTCATGCCAAATGTGTTGAAAAGTTTGATTGACTGTAGGTACTGGTTATGTGTTTGTGTCTACTATGTTCACATTTATGCTTAGGCCTCCCAAGCAGTTACAGTTTTGCTTACATTTCTCAACTCACTCGTTTTATCAATGTTTTTAATATTAACATAAGCATCTGTTTAACGATAAGTTACTTCTTGGATCTGATATCGTGTGCCTGGTTGAAAGTTACCAATATTTCGGAGAACAAATCAAAGGTATGATGGTTGATTCCAAACAGGAATATATATATTTTTCCTTTATACATAACGTCCAGAACGGCTCTGCGGTCTAAACAGCATACTAGTCAGTAACCACCGGAAACCCATTCCCAGGGGATAAAGCGGCTGGTACATAAAGCTAAACTCACACCTATACAATGCTGAGGTTAAGAATACGTGGAGCTCTGCCTCCAGTCTCCACATACACTTTGTAGTGCACAGGGACGTTTTCCTTTCACCTTTACCTACAACTTCGATCTTCAGTGTACAGACTACATTACGGCATATCACACACAAGTATAATCTTCATATTCAAAGTTAAGAAAACCTTAGACCTCACAAAAATAATAATTTCATTTATTACTGGCCTTACCAACTGCATGAATTTTGCTACATTCATACAAGATTTATTAGCTGTCCGTACAATTTCATTCACTTCTACACACAGACGACGAGAACAACTGGTCATTAACTTACATAATTTCCTCTCTTCATTCACAAGCACAGTCTTTTTCACGCGGGTCGCTGCACTATGCTGGGCTCGTAGTCTATTATTCTGGAGCCTCTTTGTTAGGATTTGTAATCCTCGAATAGAAACTAGTATTTTTTTTATAAAGACATCCAGTTAATACAGAAAGTTAAATTATTAAGGTTATCTTCCATGAAGGGACAGCGCTAAAATCCAATTATGGATGTAACGCTTCAATAGCAATTAAATCGACAGCACATGAGCCGCACAATAAGCCAAATTTGAAAACCTAAAACTTGCCGCCGCCAGGTAATGCAAATCACAGAACTGAATTACAGAAACGAGACAGAATACCAGAGGCTTATTAATCACAGGTGAAAAATGTTGACAGCGAATTTCTAAATGTTAATGTTGATGACGATTATGAGGATGAGACTGACACGTGCAGAACGAGAAAGTAATAATTGCAGAATATTTTTGTGCCGGTTGTGAACTCATTCAATCTTGGTGCCATTCAGATATCTAATAATTAGTTTCCAGAAGATCAACCTAATTAAAAAATCAAACTAATTATATTTATAGTCCATGTTTTAATGAACTTTTTTTTCGCAAAAAAAGTTTTCTCTTTTTCATATGAAAATAAATCTGTTGAACTTTTGAATGTTGGATGGTGCAATTCAAGTCTCCTTCAACTTTTTTCTTACTATTTCCTCTCCTTTATACTCTTTATCCGTCTTATTCTCTTTTTGCTTGCTTTTTTACGATTTTCCATAGAATTTAGTTCTCGTTGTGCTCTTAGCAGTTGAAAAGCGATTTCTAAGGTCTTGGGCGTATTTCTGGGGAATTTTCTGCTTCTAGAAGACCTCGAACGCAAGAGGATAAGTGTTCTTTCTAGCCCAGAAGGTGTTGCTGAAAGTCTGACCCAAACAGCTCGAACCAAACAGACCTGAGATCGAAGCTCATCTTATAAGTTCTTATAAAATATTTTTAGAAGAAAGCAGATTGAAACAAGTTTTTTTTTTCAATTTTTCTCATTTCCTTTATATTTAGTCTCCTTCATAGACGTTTCGTCATCTAGGCCTACTGCTTCTTATTTATTGGTAAAGAAATCAGAAGTTTTCCTAGCCATGTAGCTACTTCAAGTGAATAAGTTGCAAAAGTATAAAGTCCTGGTAAAATTAGAAATGTCGTTAGGTATAGAAATGCCTGAAAAATCTTTATCTATTATTTATAATAATAATAATTATTTTTATTATAAAGTATAGAATACCAATAACTAGAAAATGAATATTGCAATCGACTGGTAGGCACGCCTGCTTCTTGTTCCTCAGGTCCTGAGATCAAATTATATTTCAGGGTCTGATATCGTGACATGTCGTGACTATGTCCAGCCCTTCCATGCAAATCTCGGACATAATTTTAAACTAGGCTACTAACTGACTCTCTCTTTTTTCGATCTTATTTTTGAGAAACTTTATTTTTATATTTGGCCTAAATTACGGCTTCCGTTATTGAATAGCCATTCTTTTTATCCATGGCGCAACAGCCTCTTGTGGGCCACGGCCTGCTCATTATCGAGGTTTCACGATTACACTCAGTTAGACACACCACATTCGGTAGGACTCCTCTGGACGAGTGATCAGCCAGACGCAGAGACCTCTACCTGACAACACACAACACTCACAATATAGAGTCATCGATTCGAACCCGCAATCCCAGCAAGCGAACGGCCGTAGAACCACGCCTTAGAATGCGTGACGACTGGGATTCGCGACTAGCCATGCTAGTGATATCTAACTCCTGACAGATAGCAGTATACTTTTCTTTCACTGACTTTCTCAACATCAAATAAGTCGAAAAGAAGAAGAGCTTTTCGTCCGTAGCAATAAAAGACTTCATGCCGAATAAAGTTACTGTTAGTGAGACAATTTTCTTAGTTTCATAGCCTTGTATTCTCTATACGGAAGCACATTAATTAGACTTGCGCAACGTTATAAATATTTGAGAAAAAAGTAAATTTTTTTGAGGAGTTTTTCTTTAATCGTGTCACAAAAAAAGGATATGTATGGAAGGGGTGTCCACTTTCAAAGCGAAGTAAGTGATTTATAAAACGTAGAATAATATATTCCATTATTAATGTGTGGCATTTAAAACCACCTGTAATCATACTTCTTTCTCTACATATCATCCTCTGAAATCGGAAGTTTACGGAGTATTATAAAGAAACTTAACAATAATAGGCCTCTTATCGCTTTGCGATTTACGTAATACTTTGGTATTTATTTTCTCACAAATTACGCAAATTTCCTTTGTCATATAAAATTGAACGTAAGGGTAAACATAAAGACTCTAACTCAACACTGCAAAGTTATGGAATATTCTTGACTGAGATTTGCGCTCTTCTGGGGTATTACGCAGCGTCGACTGGTAATCCTTTACCGACGATTCGGGACAACCTATCAGTTTCATCTTCAAGGGTCAAGAAGTTCAAGAATGACATCTTCGATAATTATCCAAAATACCCTATAACTTGTCAGTACGTAATTCAAATTAATCCCTTAGAACACGTTTTAATAGAAGACCAACTGTGAGAAACCTTCGCTTTCGTTAGCATCGTGGATAATCTTAGCCAATTATACCTATAATTTCCTCAAAGGAAACCCCATATTTATGATAATGATATACAAAACAATGTCTTATTCCTGCATACAAATTTTCCTTCACTTGAAATCTCTTCTGTTTTCGTGGCCTAACTAACTACCTTTGGCACCAGTAATTTGAGGGTGCCTTGTACTATTGAAGTTTACGTCCTTTGGCCCCAAAGTTCAAGACCCCAAACACGTGCCCAGATACTTCTCGAGGGTGATGATAAAAGGGGTTCCGCCACCCTACTGTTATGATAACACCCTTCCACCCCCGACTCTCCTCTGTTATTCTACTCCACCTCACTGCCCTTCCTTGCTTTTTCACAGCACGTCCGCGGTTTCCAATACCGGAGAAAGAGGGATTTCGATGGACTTCTGTCCAAAATTTCTAGAACATATAAACCTCATATAATGCTGGCTACGCGTTGTCATGTTCCGAAAAAGATAAAATATTTGTACATCCATTATAAAACTTTACAGTAACATTTCCTAAATGTCTTTACAGAGATCCATGTAAAAGCGAAAAGCGCGTATATAAAAAAAATAAGGCCTGATATTTACTGTAATTTTACAAAGTGTATTAAGGACATGTACGTAGGCATAACGACAAAACTTACTCTATCTTACTTAGTGAAACATGGGGTAAACTTATCCAAATTTGTGATACAGGCCATCCATTATTTAGTGGTAGGATACTGAATTTGCCACAAAATTACACGTTTGTTTCACATTGTCTTATCACTTATCCATATGTCGATACATTTTTTGTGTTAAAACTAACAAAATTAAAGTATTGTAACATGAAATGGGACATTACAAAACTGGGAGATTCAAATTTTAAATGATACAGCAAAAAAATTACATTTATTTTAAGAAACTAAATGGTACAAAATATGATTGATAAATTTGTGTTTACTGGAATAATATATAATATCCCTACACCTGTTATTGTTATAAAGTAAGGCCGCCCTCTTGAACCACTTCAAATCTTCATAAATCAGTCGTAACTTAAATACAGTAATAATAAGGCGGTCCAAAGTTCTTCATCGTCTCCCATCCACCAAGTTCTTCGGACCACAGTGTTCATCTTACCTCTATTTCTTACGTTTTCTGCTTATCTAATCCACATTTATTTAATAACTCTTTTAAGATGTGATGAAGAATACAAATTACAGAGATCCTGATTAGAGAGTTTTAGCCATTTCGCTGTTAATTTCCCTTCCTTAGATAAAAAATTTCCCCTTAATTGTTTCGAAGAGACGTCTGATTTAATCCCTTACATTGGGAGACCAATTTTCACGCTCATACAAAACATCGGGTGAAGGTGTAGTTAACAATCTGTAACTTCAAGTCAAATTTTAGGTATTACAGAAAATTTTAAGAGAAAAGATTCTGAACCAAATTGTAACAATTTTTCTCTAATATTTATCTGCTCTTATTTTCGTCAAGGACGTAGGCAATTCTTATGTGTTATAAGGCATTATGCCGGCATTTTATCTGGAGGGACAGGAAAGCCATCAATGCTCTCAGTCAAGATAGGCAGAAATTCCAACCAAGCACCTCGCTATAAAAATATAAGTGCTATGGATTACAGAACCTGCTTGGCTAATCTGTAATTAAAAATAACACTCTCGGCTCTCGAGTAAATGATGTCAAGTTCATAGGAATTTTATCCACAAAGAAATTCATGTCGTTATCCAAAAACAAAACAAAGCACCACAAATATATCAAGAATTGCATTGACCAAATTAGCTTTTAATAAAGCAGTATATTTATATCCATTATTGACCTGCATAATCTATAAAAACAATCAATATTCACCGTTGTAAATATTATTGAAGTCTGATGTACTTTGAACAGGTAGTGCGTGGGCCAATTGTGATTTATGTAGGTACAGTAAGGCTATAAACAACATACATAATATGAAGATGATAGCAGAGAGGGATGAGTGTGAGAATAGATGTAGGGAAACACCATGTCGGCCATTGTTGTGCTCACGCAATGGGAAAAATCTCTATGCCAGAAGAAGAGGTAAGATACAAACGAGATATCTCTGACCCTCTCCAAGAAAAGGGTTCCTCAACACGCTCGCAATATTTCAGCTGTAGATTGTACATATGGATTTTAGTCAAACGTAACTACTGATTGGAAAACGCTATCTGAATCATGCGTGTTATCATATTCATTAGAGACAGAAAATATGCTGTTCAATTATGAATATCAGTGTCGCATTCAGCTAAAGTTAGGGCATGTGTAATTTACATAAGCTTTACAATAACTGCATCTATGGAAAGGATGTGTTAGCTTTATTATTCACATCTATATTTTCGGCTATAAATAGGAATTTCACAGCCAAATAATGGGTGCCAATATTTTCAGCTACAGGCAGACATATGTAGTCCAATTAAAGGTAAAGAACATCTTGAGCTACAGGTAGACACGTGTAGCTCAATTAAGCATGTTAATATTTTCAGCCATAAATACCATACGTGCAGCTCCATTATGGGTGGCATGGCCATCAAGCTCATGTAGCCATGTAGCTCAATTGTGCATGCATTACCTTCAGCTACAAATATGACATGTGCAGCTCAAGTTACGTGCATTATGTTCAGCTGTAGATATGACATGTATAGCTTCATTTTTCGTGGCATGATTGTAACTGTAAATATGACACGTGTAGCTCAATTATGCACGAATCTTCAGATATAGAGATAATATTCTAGCTCAATCATGCATATCAATACATTCAATTATAGACATTAAAAGTTTACCTCAAATACACTTGTTGTCACTTTGAGCTATAGATGAAACGTGCTTTTTTCAATGATACGTGTATCTTCAGCTGTAGAGAGGATATGGTATGATAGGATATAAAATACATGTCATTATGTTCAGATGTAGATCGGACACGTGTAGCTCAATCATGCATGTCAGTATCTTTCGCTTACTTAGGACATGTGTAACCCAATCATGCATATGGCGTGGTTAATGGATTTTGTGTAATCCTGATAAGGCTCCCTTTCAAGACGGAGGCAGAAAATTTGTCTGAAAATTTGCTGTCCATCTACAAGGCTAAATTGATCTGAATAGTTTTTTTCCACATAAACACAAAATATGTAATTGTCATCATATTATTACCAACGTTAGGATTTGGATCATCATGTCCGGTTTATCCACCTATTGAAGGCGTTGATCTTCCACCGTATTTTAGGGCGTCGAATGTGTCCTCTTCCTTTGCATATGTAATGCTTTATTTACGTAAACCATAAATTCTCCTTCTTTACACAATACGTGCCCAGTTATTTGCATTATTTTTAACGTCACTATCTAAATTAAACGAGTTTAATTCCTCTTTAATCCTCTGATAAATTGGTCCCTTAATACATAAGCAGCCACATTTTTTGAAATGCCATCTATACTTTTATATTTGAAGGTTTGTACTTCAGTGTTGAACGTTAAATTTGACAGGGACTTAGCTTTAATAAAGTTTAACCCTTTAAAGACGAAGCATAAACTGTTTTATTTATTGACCCAGTTCGTACCGCGCAGTAAACACTTTCCATCTCGGTTATATTAACCAATTAGTTTACGTTATATAGGAAAAAAGTCTTTGTTTCTTCTGAGATAAACAAAGAACATTAAATACATTCTGTGGGCTGAATGTAGAATTTTTGACTGTTAAATCTGGTGGGGCATCAAGTAACCACTAAGCTTTAAGGGTTAAACTGATGGTATCTTCTGTTCGTAAGATTCTATGCAGCTTAGATTAGGCACAGAGATGGAAGAAAATGGGGCACGATTAGAAAGAGAAATACAAAATTCCAAAATTTTTCAGCTTCAGAAAGCACAGCATATATTGAATTACAGAACTGTATTGTGCCTTCTCATAATTTATAAAGTAACACACGACAATTGCATTGAAAGGATGGAGGAAAAACCGACAATGGATATGATAAAGCAAGAAAGGAGACGAAGGCATGGTGGTTAAAATATGTGAAGCAAAGGGAAGGGAAGGCAGTAAAATTCATTCTTTTTCTGGCTCATTGCTCGCGGAGAGCGCGCTCTCCCTCCGGGTACACCCACCATGGACTGGCGTGATTTGATTTACAGCCTGAATAACGAAAACCAACCTAAAGGAAAGGAATAAGACGAAGAAAGTAAGGAATAAGAAAGAAATAAGAATTGTGATGAAAACACAGAGAATATTTCGAATAACTCCCCACCTCCAATAAGACAGTTCTATTATCAAACTTACGTACTTACTTCTACGCCATTCGTTTAGTGCCGCAAGCAGCCGTAGTCTCCATTGGGCAACTCTGTTCCAATAACATGCTAGTTTAATAACCATGAATTATTACACCATTGCCAATGTGATTAAATGCATAAAGTGAAGCTTTAGCAAGGCCTGGTTCACAAGAGGCGCAAGAGCGCATCCTCTGCGGTATTAAAAATAATCCATCTTCTTTTGAAAAACCTGATCATACGTCTGCATGCTTAAAGACAGGCTGTAAAAATAAAAGATAACTCTGTGAAACCGGATGAAACTATTGAGTGTTGTAGGAGAAGTCTCGTAGAACACGACGGCTCAAAACAAAGAGTACTAAGGTGCAACATTGAACTGAATATTAAGGAATGGTTTGCGACGATTTAGAATGTAAGGAACATATTTAGTAGTGTGTGTGACGGAAAGTTTTATGTCCAGGTGTTGATTCACTGAAGGCCTCTTAAAGAAAATGAAAAGTTGTCCTGAGCTTAATTAAGCGCAGTGACAGGAAAACATACGACGAAATTGAGGTAGAGCTCCACATATTTTTAGCCTGGACAATAGATGGACATAAGTAATCAGATTCGATTTCTGGCCACTCACTCTCGCAAAAAGTCCCTAATAATTTTTGAGTAGCAGGTTTCGTTGGCGCCGTTGCATATCTGCGCTTTTCATACAAAAAAGTAATTTCTTGCCCTAGTCAAGAAACAAACCACAATTTTTCGTTCGTCCAGAACGTAAGTTATATGGATTTAGTTGTTACGGCTTTCTTGGCAGTGAGGTTAAAAATGAACAACAACAAGAAAATTTTAAAAGTGTTAGAAGGAGAATGACAAAAAATGAAGAGGCTGATATAGAGTTAAGAGGAGAGGTGTCAACTAATTAATAGAACACATCTCTCTCCTGAAGTCTCTGTGATGTGCACAACACTTGACTGTAGCCCACTGAACAGCCGCCTCTAAAAGCGAGAGCGCCTGTCTTGAAATGGATGATTTATTGCGCTTCTACCGACAGGATAAGATTGGTTCAAAGTCCAGGTGGAGTCAACTAATTTCGTAAGAGGGCAACTGAGAGGAAAATTTTCACTCCAAGGAGATGCAGGAAAATGATTTCAAAAACAGTAAAATGCTTCTCAACATATTATGAAATCAAAGAGATAAGGGTACAAAGGTATAGGATTATTGAATTTATAGTAATGTTGTGCTGGAACGTTCTGTCTCCCATTACATAGGCATCCATTTCGAAACTTGGTAGAGGAGCAGCTATCCTGATTTTAAAGCTTTCATTTAGTCTTTCCTGGCAAACTGCAAAATATTATGCCATGGGGTTACAAATCCCGCGCACCTGGCCGCCATGGCAAATAAATTCTCTAAGGTGGTGCTTAATATTTGTTTGTCCTCACTGTGGAACTTCCTTCATGTCACCTTTCCAGCGCCCAAAATTTTGGGTGGTTCCTAGATATTTTAAAAAATTGTGCACTCCTGTACTAGGCCTATTTATAAATAAAAGATGACAAATTCCTGCCCAATATTTTTACAATATTCAGAAGCATAAAGCACAGTAGCCAACATACGTACCAAATACTATAATACTTATAAGCCTACTCAGCACGTTTATGTTTATTATACTAGTCTAACTTTAAATACCAAGTATTTGCATATACCGCATTAAGTGGTTGGTCTTTAAAGGCAAGGTGTCTTGTTCCCTGTGCGGTAGGAAGAAAATTCTTAAATGTGGTTAAGATATAATTGAGAATTCTCTCAGTAGTGAAGATTATGGTTTTCTGGCGTGTCAGGCCGTGTGGTGTGATCGATGTGTAACAAGCTGAAAAGCATCACATTCTAGAATACCAAAATCTTCATATTCATTGCCATGAAAATCTCGGGCCTTTCAGCACTCCTTACAGCTGTGGGTTTGACAGTCGTAAAATAGTCCATAATACCAACAGACAAAATGTAGGGAACAGAGACACCAGACAGAAAGGAAAACCGAAAAACTGACATAGGTTTTTCTGTAATTAAATTATTATATCGATTAGTTTAAAAGGCCAAATACAACGTGGCAATATTAGGCATTGGTGTTCAACTTTCCTTAATCGCAGTTTACAGTCACATAAAGAAATAAAATTTCGTGTGGGTTAGTATTTTCATTTAAAATATTAACATAACATTTGTGGTTCGAATCTCGGTCTGAAGACGTGCTACATTTGTTTTTTGACGTGAATACGTCTTTAAATTTGCTTCCGTAGTGGGAGCCAATTCAGAAAACTGATGATAACAAAATTGGGGGATACAGTTTGGTATTGCAGCTACATATCTATCATCTACATCCAAAATTTAATTACACCACTCGATAGTTAAAGGATCAAAGAATTCATAACGTTGAGTGGGGACTGTGACGCCTCGCGCGCGGCGGAGGGGGAGGCGCCGCCATTTTCTGGTCGTTTCGTCGCGTCACATACTTTCGGTTTAGTATACATTTTGACTCGGAGAAGCTACGACGCTCGTTTCAGTTTCAATTTACAGCTCTCCTCAATATTTATCTATTGCGTACACAAAACATGAGTGTGGAATACTTATGGTGAATATATATGGCGTTAAAGTTAAAAATTTAAAAAAATGAATACAATGTCGGCCTATACTCGTCAAAAAGCCAATTCGAAATATATAAATCGTATACGGTTGGAAAAGGCTTCTCAACAGCTATCCAGTGATACCCATAAAACACCATATCATACAGTGAGGCGGTGCCGGGAACGTAAAACAATGAGGGCGTCCGAGCGGATCAACGACTGCTCAGGTACATCTGACGCTGGGGCGGCCGGGCCTATGCAAGTCGATGATGTAATCGCTTGCGTATCAACGCCGGGCTGTATAGACATCGGTTGTGTGCGATCGCCGATTATGACGACACATTCGGCAGCAGCTAGTGCACGTTTCACTACAACGTTTGTCAACAATCCATTCGGATATAAGTGTAACGTGTGTGACCGTCTATGGTTTCTGCGCTCCTTGAAGCCACCAAAGGGAAAACACTTAACGCTGCTTAGTAATCTCGATGTATCCTGCATGCCATTTGTATCGTACTTTTCGTATCACAGACCTATCATTAATAAAATTATAACACACTAATGATTTGTTTACTTCAATTGTTTCCTGAACCCGACTAAAGGAACATGTTGCCATCATCAATAAAACATGCAGATACGAAGGACTTCTTACTGTAACGCAATGATTATGACATACATATAATACGCTGAAACAAAATATTACCCGTTAACGTACACGTATTCACGTTAAACACACGGCCGTGTTCCCGACACAGCCACACCCCGTTTTGTCTGTCCTTCCAGGATAATATATTTAGAATATGTCACAGCTACATATATTCCTGTTCTTGTAAATATTATACGCCAAATAACCTTTGCGGTTCCTGCTCTGTTTTAAATCACATTTAAAATTGTATCGAGTTTCTCTTCAATTTAAAAAAATATAATGCAACGATCGATTACATTCACGGTAAAGAAGCGCATAAAGAGTCACGTCCACTAATTCCATCAAATCAAACCTCTGTATCTCTCATGTCAACTATTTTGTTTTGCTGCACATAAATTGTATCTGACGGCAGCAACAAAGTGCTATGCCAGAAATAAAGAGAAATTCCAATGTTTTATTTACGAACATTTACATTGAGAGAATCCAATTTATGTAGTAATTAGAATAACTCAATAGTCATTCAGTGCGTAGGACCTTCGAAGGCCGTCAATAAAACAAAAGAGGGATATCTGGCGCAAACTATAATGGCCCAACTTGTCATAACGTTAACCGCAGTGTAGCCAAGATTCTTCAATTAGAGGCAAATGGCAGGTATAAATATATCAACAATCAGCACACATTGAGTGCTTAGAATGTCCCATCAAAGAAGCCAGTTTTGAAATTCTCTTATTTGGAAACCTTGGGGGGGGGGGGGGGGGGGTAAAGGCGCCCGATGCGTAGGGCTGATAACCTTACCACCTTCATGTGCCGATTGTCTGGAAATCTGGGAGCCTAAACCCCTTGGAGCCCTAAGGGTCTCTCCAGGACTGTAATGGGATGACTTTACCTTTTGCTTATTTTGAAACTGCTGATCAGCAGAGAGGTTAATAATGCATATGGAGTTGATATGTTTAACAGGCAACTATAAAAACAGTAGTGTATATGTTATGCCCACAGACCGCGAACCGGTCCGGCAAAACAAGTACTCGTATTCGTACCGCCAAAGCAACACAAAGACTGTCGAATGTAGGGCGACTCCGAAACCGGACTCGCTTTTACGTCACCATAAAAAAAAAGCCTAGTGCAAGATGGCATTGACAGTGACTCGAGAGGAAGATCAAGAGTCGTATGTGTAGTGGTTGACTTGGTTTATAAAATGCCTTTGCCAAAGGATATGTTCCCTTATTCCTTGTTGAAGAACAGTGTAAATGATTAAAAATAACTTTATGTTTTAGACGCAAGCCTCCGAAACGTAGTGTTTATTAATTATGTTAATTCTAATGCATTAAACAATGTAACAGAGCTACGAAATTAATAAGATTAGTTGAGGAACAAAGAAGGATTTATCCATGATTTCAGGCTTCCGCCGCGATGTAGATGAGATCTGCGCTCTTCTGGGATATTACGCAGCGTAGAGTGGCAATTCTGTACCGACGTTTCGGGACAACCTATAAGTCCTATCTTAAAGGATCAAGAAGAGTGCAGATCTCAAAGAAGGATTTAAATATGGTCAAAGGCATGTAATGTATATTATATACTCTATTTTGGCAACATGTTGCTACAGTAAAGTACATAGTATACATTAGTTTTAATTTACTTACTTATAATCCTTCTTGTCGCAAATTAATACAAAGGGATGTTGAACATAAAATAGGTACAAACATTTTTGAGATTTTACACGCAAAATTTCTTCCTGTCTGTTGTTCATTTAAAGTGTAGTTAGGTCTTCTCGTAAGAGCAATTCAATATCGTATTCCATTAAAGATCAGGGAAGTAAGAAGCAAAGCAATCTCGAAGCTTCACCAAACTTTTTAATCAGGTCAGAAGCTGTAGCTTCCATATACAGTAGTCCGTGCTTTGCTGACTTTTCCCAATCAACCGAACGGAGAAGAGGTGAAAAAAAAGAAGAGATAAAATAAGGCGCAGGAGTAATTCTTGTGAGACAAGTTTTTGGGTTAACTTACTGCTCTAGCTGATCCAAATACTCTCGAGATGACTTGGTTAAATTAATAGTCCAGGGGTCGGATGGGGCACAGTGCGGCTCATACCACGGGCGAGTAAGCTTCAATCAAGTGAAATGACGCCATAAATCCTATTCTTTCTCCTCCAATAAACACCCAGATATTATCCTCTATCCGCGCTCTACGTGAGAACCGAAGTTCGATTGAACGAGCCACTTCACTCCATTGATATTCGAATTTTAAAGACAACAAAATAATGTGTTTTCGTTCAGTTAGCAGAGAGACTACATGACTTTGGTTCGATTCTCAACGAAAACAATAATATTTCTCAGACTTCAGATTCTGACGGGGGTAAATTTTAAGGCTGTTTAGCTAGGATCCAATATTTCGAAAATGCTGCTAGAGTGTTTGCAAGGAAGCAAGCACCAAAGTGCGCAATCGTTAAGGAGGAAAGAGTTTAATAGAAAGAAATTGGGATAAGACAATCATTAGAGGATAGTGGAAGAGATTGAGGCTCTTATATTTTTGTAGCTTCATTTACAAATACTGAAAACGCAGAGAAATGCTGTGCATGGTATTTATGCACCAAATGAATTACAATCCATTATACTGCAGTGTCTAGGCGAAAGCACTTCTGCGATACCATTTCATTGCTGGAGCCGGTGCCAATAAATTTTTTTCGCGCTCTATTTGTCTACCAGACTACACTGCGCCACGTGACAGGAAAACGTAAACTTACGAAGTTTTCTTTTCACCAGTGGGTCCAGATCGGGTCTAAGGCTTGATTGGTAAGAAAGGCTTCTGTTCTGGTACATGGTGGCTGGCGGGCAAAGCTTGTCACTCAGCCCCATCTAGTATCGACGGGAAGAAACTGTGTCGCCTCGCTTTGACTCCTGTTGTGACGTCATATTTTGATTGCTTTATATATTTTCTCCGCTTATGACACACTGGAGCTATATTACTTATGGACCAAACATATGTGGTATATTTACATGTTTCTAACTAACTAATTAACTAACTCCATGAAACAAGGTTATTCTTGAGTGTTAGTGTTCATCAGCTAGTCAAGGAATTCCCCGCATTTTCCGGAACCCGAAAGTTTATTACTGTATTCATAAGAGTCCGCTACTTTTTTCATACTCGTAGCCATATCTATGCAGTCAACACCCCATTCTATTTTTTAAAATTAATTTTAATATATTCGCATCTACCCTTAGGTCATCCAGGTTGCCTCTTTCTTCATGTTTCGCCACCAAAGCGCTGTAGGCAACATGTCCCGCCACCACTTCCTGCTTGATTTGAACACCTTAATAACCGAAGTGCAAATCATGAAGATCCTCATTATGCAATTTTTCCCAGCCTTTCGTACTGAGCCCCTTATATCCAAATACTGTATCTTCCTCAGCACCCTACACTCGAAAGAACTTATCTTACGTTTTCCCCCTTAATGTGACAGACTAAGTTTTACAACCATATCATGTAATGTGACTACGAATTGTAATGTGCATTCGTCAACTTCTCTCTTGCGGGATTTATTACGATGCCTATATTAATTTATCCTTCCATAACACCATTTTAAAGAGACTGAAAATGAATGTCAAACAGAAAAAGCACTGTATTAAAATTCCACCACACTCTTTGTTGAGATGGGGGGTTCACGTAGCATGCATTGAAGAATGGGTCGTGGAAGCCCTCATATCCGCATCCTGAAGGGCAGGAAGCAGAAAGTTTTCTCTAATGCAGGACAGTCTCGTCCCCCCCAAGACATCATTCTCTTAAATCTGCCATTATGAATACTGTCTATCATTACTCCCTTTCCACTTTACAGCGACCAGAGCTAGGATAATAATCGTATATGTGTAATTTCACACACCGTGTACATCTTATTCACATTTCTCACAATACGTATCTCGAAAAGCTGACCAATTTGCTGGGTTTCTCAGCTTTAACGTTTTACGTTTTTATTCATCGGGACCAAGATCGATTTCCTGACTTCTTTCCGTGGCTCTGATTGGCAACCATTCTTACAAATCACTTACGTAAGTGACCCACTTCCTGCACCTAATCACTTCAACGTCCACCTGAAATTAATTCAGTCAAATCTGGAAAAGGAGATGCCACGTTCCTCCTTAAGGTCTGTGTCTAGCCAGAAGCCTAAATGGTGCCAACTGAACAATGACTAATGTGAAAGCTGATAAATTATATAAGATATCAAACTTAATAGAATAACTGTATTGATGCTGCTATCTACACGCAATGTTTTCGGCAAACAGGATACTGTACTATTACTGATTCAAGCGGACTATCATATATTCTTCAGCTTCTATTCGTGACTGTCTATTAATATGTATATTACACAGATAAAGTACATGATTAGACAACATTAAATCTTAGCATTATATGTATAAAGCTTAGGATATACTTGCGAAAATAATCTTGTTCATTATTTCACTAGAGTCGATTTTTAAGAACATCTGAAGTGAAATAATGAGCATTTAACTCACTTGTAAATAAATACTTTCAGATGTACTTGTAATAAACAATCATTAAGCAAACTGGTGTGATTTGTAATACACAGTGGTAAATACGTCTTGTTTCCTATAAAAATTTGCTGCTGTTTTATTCTTCCGTGAATCAGAGAACATAGATTTTCACTGACCTAGACCTTACGTAAGGATACAGTAATCCTATTGTTACGAGCAGTGATGGTGCAAGTTCGATAAAGCTGTAAATCATGACCTTCAATTCCAGTAAGTTCTAAAGGCTAACAGTAAGTATACATTTTCGCCTACTGAATATAAAGCAGTATAGCCCGCTCCATACACATCAGAACATTTACGAGCGCAATGAGCATTCACAGGCACGTCATGTGAGTCTGGTGTTCCTTGTAGTAAAATTATAGCTCCCATTGTGTGGAAGATCAATACGCTCCACCCACTTGTGATTCTACCGTCGAAATCATGATCCTGTGGACAACGCTCTATAATTTAAGCCTTTAGCAGTGCTCACGATGAATTTTACCCTATTTTCTTACTTCAAGAAAAAGTAGGCCTGTAATATCACCAGGTTCCTTGCGTGTTTGTATGTCCCCTTTTAAACTTCTGAACCAGTCAACCAATTACAAAAAACCTTTGTGTGGATTGTAAGTAAAAAATAATTTTTCCTGAGTCTGAAACGTGGTCGCTGTAGCTGAGTGTAAGACGTAGGTTGAGGGCATTCGGGAGTAGTGAGGGTTATATTTAGATTAAAGAGGGAGGAAGAAACAGGAGGCTTCGAAAAATGACGAAGTCTCCTGCCCAGTAATTTTAACTTCTTTTGACCCTTTAAGAAGCATCTGGCATGTAAGCAATTTGCAACAGACACCTAAGTGAAGCAAGCTGTCGCCCCTAGTTACAGAAACTGGACACGTATATCTCCTTGGCCGGGATACAATCCTAGGTGCCGCCGTGGGACAAATGCTGGGTAAAAAATAAAAGAGGATGAGATAAATGGGGCGTGTAGCACGCGTGGAGGCAAGACAAATACATACAGAATTTTTTTTAGGGAGACCTGAAGGAAGAAAACTTCTTCAAAAACAGTAGGCACAAATGGGAATTACATTATTGAAATTTATATGAAAGAAATGTGATGGATTCATGTAGACCAGGATAGGAATCACTGATGTCAGGTTTCGCAGATGTGTTGCTGAAGATTCAAGTCTTCTGGGATCGTATGGCTTGTCGATGGGTAACATTCCACAAGGCTTGAATCTGCACAATAATGAACCTTCGGGGGTCCATAAAATGCGCAAATTTTTGACTAAATAAAGGCCTATTAGTTTCTAAAGGAATACTACATCAAGAATTTAATTAATTCACTAATTTGTTCTTCCGTTAGTTATAAAATTAGTTAGTTATTTTGTTTGTTTGTTGGTTAGTTCGTTAGTTGGTTGTTAGTTAGTTGATAGTTAGTTAGTTATTGAGAGATAAGTGGTATATTACACTTTATTCCGCTGAACCTATTTAACACCACGTAAAACCAGACAAAATGACAGTATCTTTTGAGCAATGTAACTCGTACGTATTAAGGAGCTGAATTGCATTTGTAACCCTATCTCCCTTTTTCCCTATCCATGGAATTGGTACGATGCACAACGTTTTACAAATTAATTTGTTTTCTATGACATATGAAACAACTTATAGATTCGTTATGAATGTGTAATTTATTTACTTATTCCAGTAATATTAAATTTCCAACACGAAATATTTTGTAATCATGTTATAACAGCTGTTACACTGAAGAGTTCTGATAGTATTTTAATATGTAATGCAGAGACGTCGATTGAAAACCGAACCCAGACGCACGGCAAGCAACGGCAGTACATTTCCTCATATAATATCTATAATATGTAACACTTATAACCCACCGCAAAATAGAGTATGTTTTGGAAATGACCTTCTTCTCAGACATGCTTGACACCTGATGAACAGCTTATTCAATACGGTTTGAAGTCTTTGTCTAGAAATTGCCGACACTGCATGGCAACTTGAAAGACAGCTGAAGGATTCACACACTGCCAATCTTACCTTCCTGTCCACGCGGTACATTACATCACTGAAGTCACAGAGTCCAATTTAATCTGCTGTGTGGCAGACATGTAAAGTACAGAGTAACTCACATTTCTTTTGTTCGCACAAATGCGATAGAGTTTAATACATAGGAGTTTCACTGTGGAAAACTATATAAGGAAGAAATCGTGTGAAAATTGTGGTAAGATATTTAGGATACAGTTTCCCGGTGTTCCAGTTCCTTCAAAATCAAGGATGACTGGAAGGTGAAGGAAGACATTTGTAACATCTACTCCAACATATGGGAAAGTTATAGTACACAGGTGTAACTAAAATGCTTGGACACATTACAGGCGTGAGTTTCCCCACACCAAAACAGGGGAAAAATTTCATATTATATCTGCAAACACGTAATTTTTGAGGTAAATAGTCTTCCACGACTGCTGTAAAATGTACCTTTCGCAGTAAGAGCGCGGTTTATGCACGACTGGTCTCCGGCACATTTTAGCCGACCTGTGCGAGATGTACTCAATAACACCTATCATGACAAATGGATAGGTAGGTTATGGCCGCCAAATTCACCCGACTTCAATCCTTTTGGTTTTTATCTGTGGTGACACGAAAAGGCCCTAGTGTATTCAGCTTGAATTGAAAATGAAGAGACAATTCACCAAAGAATTTTTGTACGCCTGTCAAAATAATAGCAATCGCTCCGGAACTTTTGAAATTGTGCGACAGTCCACGGTCGGACGTGTTCAGGCGTGCATTCGGGTGAAGAATACTTTAACAATTTGTTGTGAATTGTGACTTGACAATCAATAAGGACTCAACACATTTTTAAACTGGGAACGTGTATTTTATATGTGTGATGTCAGTTATAAGTAAAGTATTATGTAGTTAAGGTACACATTTTTTAAAGCAATATTTCAGTCAAATTCAGAGACCATCCATTTTCGAACTTGTCTCTATATGAAATTTTTTTTCTTTGTCTTGATAAGAAGAACTCACTCCTTAAGTTTGTCCAAGCATCTTCAGACATACCTACTACATTATAGGCGAAATATAAGGCCGTTAATTTTTACGTGCCTCTGCTTTCGATTTTCAAATGAAATTCTCTGTACATTTTATGTTTTATACGATTTAATTATTATATTTTTACAGCTTTTCAAATTTTATTGTAATGTGTTAGGTACGCTAAACACATCAGCTGAGATAGCGTAGTCACAATAGTGACTATTATGTCGGCTGCATAGCTGAGGAGCCGTGTTTCGAATTTCCTATTCTCCACAACAGCGTCCAGGACGACGCTCAGGCCCACTCAGCCACCTATTGAATGGGTACCAGGCACTCTTTCGCTCGGGGATACAGAGGGCTTGGCATGTCGATGACCACCCGCCTCTCTCTAGTACAGTTGAATTACGCCTTCTCTCTACATATAACTTTATGGTGTGTGTACGTTAAATTGTAATTTTACACGTTGAAGCAAATGGACCGTTCTGCAGCATGGATGACTTACATGAACACTACATAATTACAGGCTGTAAACCGGAAGGGATGACACGTAGGCATTGAATAAATGAAGTACTACAGTGCATCTCAGAGTTATATGGCATGGACTGAAGAGGTATAACAAATTCTGAGTGTGTGTATACCTATAGCCTTAGTTATCCAGCATGCAAAGTGCATGCATGGTATTATATTGTCATCTGTGACCTGTCTGACTCTACCATATTTTTCCACATTATCTCACTGACGGCACGATTTTCGGGTAAACATTATTAAACACAAAATATGTGTTTTGATTTTCTCTAAAACTTTGAAACATTTTTCATTGTCAGAAGAATTAAGCCATATGTTATCATAAATGTACATAGTTCTTCACGTAAAGTACTCGTTACTTTTGTCATATTTTAATGAAACTTGAACTTTCTCGACAGATTTTCGAAAAATACTCAAATATAAAACGTCATATAAATCCGTCCAGTGGGAGCCGAGTTGTTCCATGTGGACTGACGGACGGACGGACAGACATGACGAAGCAAATATTAGCCTTTCGCAAACTGAATATTACAGTCATGTAAAGATTTTTGCTCCCCTTGCCACAGTTTGCGACGTCAATGTACCGATATAAGCTACCCGTGGGACTTGGTGTCAGCTGGAAATTATTGTTCGAAGCTGACCATCCGCACACTTCATGAACTCGCAATATAAAGACTAAGAGTAATTGCGAAACGTGACGGCATTTTATTATGAAGCAACACTTATCTTACAGCACATACAGGACATTTGGTTTACCATGACGAAGAAGAAGTCTTTGTGCCAGCACTTGTTTCGTAAGGAAAGGAGAATAACCATTAAAGCATTCTGTGATCAGATTAATCACTAAATATTCGATCCACACTTCACCATTCACGGACGATATTACGATCTGACGCTATATGCTCAGCTCCTGACACAGTCATTGCATATCTAATAGACTTCACAAAACAGAGTCCTTCCTAATAAGTTAATAGTTCTACAGCCAATCAGGAAATTCCGTGGATTCGATGGAAAACGAAGGTTTCTTACCATATTCACGGCAACCCGCAACGTATCTCTGCCTTTGATAAATCCAGTTCAAACCCCCTCACTTTACACTTTAAGATTTACTACCTACCGTCTACGCCTAGGATTTTGAAGCTGTCTGTGTCCTTCAGGTGCTCCCACAACACGTGTATGCATTTAACTTCTTTCCCACATAAGACACATTTCTCAACCATAGTCTCTTTTCGATTTAATCACCAGAATAATATTTGGCAATTAGGACAGAATATGAAGATCCTAAATAAGCAGTTTCCTTCTGTTACTTCCTACCATCTACGGCCAAACGTTTTCTTGAGCACCCTATTCTCGAACGCCTTCAGCTTGTGTAGATCCCTTACTCTGAAAGACCAAGTTTTAAACCCATACAAAATAACAGACAAAATTATTGTTCAGTATAACAAGTTTGTGTGATAGCGTATTCGGTATAGCGACTTGCTACGGGCTGGACGGTCCGGGGATTGAATCCCGGTGGAGGCGAGATTTTCCGCAGCCGTCCAGACCGGCCCTGGGGCTCACCCAGCCTCCTATATAATGGGTACCTGGTCTTTCCCGGGGGTAAAGCGGCCGGGGCGTGGAGTTGACCACCCACACTCATCTAATGCCAGGGTTAAATAAAGAGTAGAGCTATACCTCTACCCCTGTCTGGGCCTTCATGGCTTTACCTTTACCTTTAACTTGGGTTTTTATAGAGAAATAAAAAAAAAGACTGTAAACCGAACGTCTGTAAGCATTCTAAAAATCAATATGTTTTTGATTTCTTTTTACATAAAATTTTGATTAAGCAAAAATAATTAAATAAATAAATAAACAAATAAAGTTAAAGGAAGAGTGAAAGAAAGAAAGAAAGAATGGATAATAAGAAAAAAATTATGAAGATGTTTTACAAAGCCATGAGTGACATCAGTAGCGACTTGAAGCACAGAGCAAATGATGCTCGAGATGGTTCACGATCGTGTAGCAATAGGCGTGACCAGAGTGGTCTGAACGGCTGCTGTACTGCGATGTGGAAAGCACATGGAAAAACTACCACATTATTACTTTTCCTGGATAGTCTCTTCCAGAAACAAAGACAAATGCGAGATGCTTCCTCTGGAGACTAAACAATCCGGAGGTAAACTACTCCTCCATTCGGACCTCCGAGGGGGGGGGGGGGAGTGCTTCTAGGGGAGATACCACGCGGTAGGAGTTACAACGAGAACTACAGACAAAAGCAGAAGAATCAGAAAGAATATCACAGCTTCAAGATAGGAACTTGGAACGTACGGACCTTGAATCAAGGAGGAAAACTCTAAAATTTGAAGAAGGAGATGCAGAAGAACGCAGTGTCTGTGCTAGGTGTTAGTGAAGTGCGGTGGAAGGGTCAAGGTGAAATAAAAAGTGGTGATTATACAGTGTATTATTGTGGGGGTGACAGTGCTGAAAGAGGCGTAGCAATAGTAGTGCATAAAAGCGTAGTGAAAAGTGTTGTTAAGAAGAGTGTGTATAGTGACAGAATCATTGCTGTTAAGTTGAAGGCAGAACCGGTATTTTGATAGTGCAAGGGCACATGCCAACATCGGAGTAAGAAGATGAAGTGGAAGTGTTGTGTGATATAATTGAAGACATTCTTGAAGAGGATGGAAAGGGCGAGACAAATACGATTATAATGGGAGACTGGAACAGTGTGGTTGGATATAAAGCACATCACAACATTGTTGAACCATATGGACTGGGAAGGAGGAATCAGAGAGGTCAAATTCTTATTGACTTCTGTGAAAGAAATGGACTGGTTATAACAAACACAGGGTTAAAAAAACCTGAAAGAAGATTATACACCTGGAAATCACCAGGGGATAGGAGTCGATATCGATTGAACTATGTACTAGTGAAACTGCTATTCAGGAACAGTGTGAAGGACGTGCAGACACTGCCTGGAGCAGATATTGACTCCTACCACAATTTACTAGTTGCAACGATCTGCACCAGATTGAAGAAAATCATAAGGTTCCACAAGCGGAAACCAAGGTGTGATTTGGAGGAGCTATATGTTCAACGACAGGAAGTACACGATAGTCTAGAATAAAAACTTGGTGCAATCAAATGTGAAAGTGGCAATGTGGAAGTGCAGTGGAACAATATCAAGAAATGTGTGTTAGATACTATGAGTGATTTCGTTGGCAAAGTCGAGAGGAGAGCAAGAAAGCCATGGACAACAAAGGAGATTATCAGTAAAATGGATGAACGAAGGAAGTGGAAGAATGTCAACAACGAAGAAGGAAGGAAGAACTACAGAAGACTGAGGAATGTATTGAAAAGAGCAATGGACAAGGCCAAGAAGGAATAGCTGGAGAGCATATGCGACGAGATCATAGAATTTCAAAGAACAGGACGTTATGATCTAATGTACATGAAGACAAAGGAACTAGGTTGGAAAGGAAACCATGGGATTCAAAACATTGGCATCGAAGACTCTCAAGGGAATATAATAATAGATCAGAGAAGAGTACTGCAAATCTGGGAGAATTATATTACAGAGATCTACGATCGAGCTAATCGACCAGAACACCTAGAAGTCGAAACTGAAGATGAAGTAGATGAAGAAGAGAAAGGCCCGTATATTTTGCAAAGTGAATTGGAAAAAGCTATCAAGGAGACAAGGGATAAGAAGGCTACAGGAGATGATGATGTACCTGTGGATGTACTCAAATTGTTGGGAGAAGATGGTCTCAGACTAATGACACAGCTGATCAACAGCATGAATGTAAATGGAGAATGGCCCAGAGATTTCATTGAAGTTACAATGATTGCATTAAAGAAGAAGCCCTAAGCTACAAAATGCAGCGACCATCGCACAATCAGCATCATCGCGCATGCAGCAAAGATAGTAGCGAGGATACTTAGCAGAAGGATTGAAAGGAAGACTGAGGATGCCCTTGGAGAAGATCAGTTCGGATTTAGTAGAGGAAAAGGAACTAGGGAAGCAATTGGAATGCTGAGAATAATATCAGAACGAACCTTGGACATAGGTGAGGAATTGTGTGCTTGCTCATAGACGGGCAGAAGGCATTTTACCGTGTCAACTGGACCAAATTAATGCAGATCCTAAAGGGAACTGGGATAGACTGGCGAGAGAGAAAATTGATTAGAAAATTGTACATGGAACAGAGTGTTAAAACAGACTGGACCAAGGGAGATGAGAAGTGTGAAAATTGGAAGAGGAGTTAGACAAGGTTGCTGTTTGTCGCCGATTCTCTTCAACTTATGCATCGAGTACCTACTACCAAGGAAACTCTTGAAGGGTTTGGAGACTTCAAAATAGGAGGACAAGTAATTCACACTCTGAAATACTCGTATGCAGATTACCTTGTGCTACTGGCTAGAGAAGAAAAGGTGCTACAAGGAATGGTTGACAGACTAATAGAAATTGGAAGACGCTATGAAATGGAAATGAATGTGGAAAAACTAAGGCAAGGAGAATCTCAAGGCAAACATACCCAATAAAAAACAATTGGAGAATGTGGAATATTTCAACTATTTGGGTAGCATGATAACAAATGATGCAAGGTGTACACGTGAAACTACATCCAGAATTGCCATGGCAATATCAGCATTCAACAAGAAGAAAAATCTTTTCACCAGCAAACTGGACTTAAATTTAAGGAATAAACTAGTAAATTGCTATATTTGGAGCATAGCTTTGTATGGTGCTGAAACGTAAACACTTCGGAAAGCAGATCAGAAGTATCTGGAACGTTATAAAATGTGGTGCTGGAGAATAATGTAGACCAATCATGTGAGAAATGAAGAAGTATTACACAGAGTCAAGGAGGAAAGGAATAGTCTACATACAATAAAAAGAAGAAAGGCTAACTGTATTAGTCACATCTTGCGTAGAAACTGCCTTCTAAAACATGTGATTGAGGGAAAGTTAGAAGGAAGGATAGAAATGACGGGAAGACGAGGGAGAAGACGTATGCAGCTACTGGATGACCTTAAGGGAAAGAGAAGATGCTGGAAATTGAAAGAGGATGCACTAGATCGCCGCCTGTGGGGAAGTCACTTTGGAAGAGGCTACGGACTGTCGTAAGACAGACTACAGAATGAATGAATAAATCAGTGAGATAACGTTCAAGAGAGAGGAACATGTGCAATTTACTCTCTCCCACAAACAATGGACTCCTTGCCCTTACCATTGCTACAGTACTCCCTCTAAAACGCCAAACGTGTATTCTGCGATAAACTGCATCACATTTCAAAGTTGGGGCCTCACGAGGTAGCCATTACTTGACATCTCAATTCCACCACACTATTGCACCCTCTCTCCATCCTCTTACAGGTTATTTGTGTGGCTTCACACGTACACTATTTTTCCCACTGATCCTTAGAAATATCGCTCAGTTTTCTTTCTGAGTCTGGGTAGAGTCTACTGTTAATTGGCTGTCCATTGACGAAGGAACAGAGCAATATTGAGAGTTATGTAGGGCACAGTGTACAGCCAGCGAAATGGGGAAAGTCCAACAGTTGTCACGCGTATAGACAATTATGTCCTTGGTTCGTAAATACGAAGACACAGCCAAATTAACTGGCTTATTGGTATTTCCGTGGAGCAAAATCTTTCTTTACAAGCTGGCCAAAAAAAGTCGTCCATTTTTGTGGGTCTCGATGAGTCATTACTCGATCACAACAGGATGTAGCTGGACCCTATCCCAAGCCAGAAGTACGCAGTTCACAAACCTTCCACCTTACATCGTTAAGGACCATTTTGGTACAATTTTATCCATGCCTATGTTTTCCAAGCAGTTGCTTCCTTCAAGTTTTCCTATCAGAAATACTACAAGTACACGACTTTTAAATGCGCGCTACATGCCCCGCCCATGCAGTTCACACTGATTTAATCGAATTCATAATATTGGGTGAAGGTGTTAACCGTGAAGCTCTTTATTATAAGTACAATCTTCTCCAGCGTACTGTCACATCCCTTCCCTTAGATCCAAATATTTTCGTCAGCCTATTTTCGAACATCCTACATATCCGATATATTTTAACTCGCCAGTCCAAGTTTGACATCCATTAAGACCATAGATATAATGAAAACACTAATATAGATTTAGAAAACACTGTAGCAAAATGAGATCTTCGCTTTTCTGGGATGTTACACAGAATAGATTCGTAATTACCTGCCGAAGTTTCAGGACGACCTATCCGTCCCATATCCAGGGGCCAAACAATAAAAGATGAAATCTTCTTGGACTGCTTGACCCTTGAAGATGAGACCGATAATTTGTCCCGAAACGTCTGCAGCTAACTACCAATCTACGCTGCGTGACAACCCAGGAGAGCGACGATCTCATTTACACCAGCAGCGGCAGCCTGAAATCACACATAACACTGTATTATAAGGCATATTGGTGCTTTTAAAGCAACTAACATGTCTTCAACTAGTCAAGAAACTCCCCGAATTTTATAGAACCCGAAGGTTTATTACCAGTTTTGCAAAGGCCTAACATTTTTCCTATCCTGAGCCAGATGAATCCTATCCACGCCTTCCCATCCTATTTGTTTAAGATTCATTTTAGTATCGTCCAAAATAAGCCTAGTTCTTTTAAAACTGTACTTCTGCTTCTGGGCTTCTCACAGAAACCCAGTATATATCTCTATTTCTCCCTCCCATGCTTGTTACATGCCTAGTTTCTAATATCTCTTTCAACATCATCACCCTAAAAAGATTCGTAAACAGAACAAATAATGAAGGTCCTTATTAAAACCTCCTGTTAATTTCTCCATTTTAGGTCCAAATATTTTATTGGTTAGTTCAGCAGAAACAAGAATGAAGCTCCGTGTAATGTGGGTGTTGCCCAAACGAAGACTGACTAGCAAACACCATTGTCTTTCTTGCAATTTGGCTTCAGCCATCACTCTGATAAGGACGACACAAACTAACTAGACCGAATCTATGGACGAGAGCTGTAAGATCTCGTGCCTTGTGTCGGATTCTCGATGAAATACGGCAGAAGTGGGGTTAAACCTGGTTATCTTAACCCTTCCTGAATAAGAAATTCCTTGCTATTCCTTTCAGCTCACCCAAGAGATTCTGAAATATACGAGACTGGAGGATCTATCTCCAAAACAACTTCCTTCGTGACTCGAGTTAAATTATTCATCTTGGTTTTCTAATTCGGGAACGGCTACTGAAGACGCATGCACCATGATTGATGTAACGCTGGAGCATTGCTAACTTAGAGCATACAGCGAAGCACAATGCGTGTAAATAAATCATTTTTTACCCACAAAACCTTGTTGAATATTCCACTACGACGATGTCCCAAATTACAAACTAAGGTAGGTATTTTTATTACAGGAAAACCTGGGACCCCAAAAAAGTTCCAAATTGATTTACGGAACAAGCTTCATGTTTTAGTTAATATGAACACTTTACGATTGTGCGGGCAGTTTAATGGGGCCCTTCCTTCATCTGATAACTACCATTTGTCATTTCCGTCTTCTAATTTGTCGCCTGTGTGTGCTTTCGGTTAAATGTGTTATGTTAATACGAGTAAAGAACCGTCAGGAAGTGGCAACCGATACCTGTCGGATAGAATAATGTAAAGGTAAAAGGTAAAGTTCACCTGAGAAGAGGCCATGAAGGCCCAGAGGTATAACTCTACTCTCTTTAACCTCGTCGCAAGATGGGGGTGGATGGCCAACGACACGGCCCGGCAGCTTCACCTCCGGGAAACAAACACGGTACCAATTATTCAGGAGGCTGGGTGAAACTACATACTTCTTCGATATTGCTATAATATACGAGATGAGGATAGATTTAGAACAACAAACAACGAAATAAACAGGTTTGAAATTCTATAATAAAAAGGCATTACTTTTTATTTACATGGTGAAGGGCCCCGCAGCAGATGCTACAGACACGCACCACAGCCTTAAGGCTTTTTGTGCAACCCTGTGATGAAGATGAAGATGAAAAGTTTTTTTTTACCAAGTTTTACAAGTAATGGAGCACCAGTGGAATTAAATTGACAGGGTAAAACCGACAACTCGGAGAAAAACCTGTCCCAGTGCCACTTTGTCCACCATAAACCCCACATGGACTGACCCGGGATCGAACCCGGGCCTCCGCAGTGGAAGGCCGGCGACTAACCGCCTGAGTCATGGCACGGCCTAAGGCATTACTTAAATCTTTTATATGAGAAGAAAACTGGGTTTGAGAGATAAAAACAGTGTAAAAATTAAAGCAGGAAAGCACACGATTATAAGAAATTTCTAGATACATGAGACTTTTAGTTTAAAGTTAAAATTAAGAATTGATTACGAGTACTTTACGTCAAATACATCAGTGCATATGACAGGGCAGGCAGTAACTAACATAATAAATACACACATTAATAAGACACTCCTGTGCACAAAATCCCTTAAGACAGAAATTCACCCAACTTCACGGTGGAGTAATTAGCACTCAAACATTGCATTTAGGAGGTCCTGGGATCCAAGTAAGGTTCAAATACCAGCAACGTTAACTGAAGATTTCTTTTATTTTTATCTTTAGTCACAACAAAGGATGCAAGATGTACACGTAAAATTAAATACAGTATTGCCAGGGAAAAAGCAGCATTCAACGAGAAGAAGAGTTTTTTCAACGGCAAACTAGACTAAAATTCAAGGAAGAAATTTGTAAACTGCTACATTTGGATCATAGATTTCTATGGTGCCGAAAATTAGACACTTCGGAAAGTAGATCAGAAGTACCTGAAAATTTTAAAATGTGGTGCTGGAGAAGGATTGAAAAGACCAGTTGAACGGATCATGTGAGAAACGAAGAAGTATTACATAGAGTCAGGGAGGAAAAGAATATCCTACGTACAATAAATGGAAGGAAAGCTGACTGAATTGATCATATCTTGCGTAGGCACTGGCTTCTAAAACACGTTATTGAAGAAAAGATAGAGGGAAGGATAGAAGTGACGGAAAGACGATGGAGAAGACGTAGGCAGCTGCTGGATGAACTTAAAAAAAAAGAATTTTGCGAATTGAAAGATGTAATTTCATCAAATTCAAAATAAATATGAAAATTAGTGTTCTGGGGTGCTATTCCGTGTCGAATGGTAAATGTCTGTCGGGATTTCGGAGGAATGAATCTCCTTTGACTGCTTGACCCTGAAGAAGAATGCAATAGTTTCATTCGAAACAACGGTAAATTTGTACCAGTCGATAAGACGCAGCATTCCAGCAGACTTCTTGTCTTCATTGCCACCGCTGTGAAAACGTTAAATCCCGAACCAAGTAAATAAGTTGATCGAAGAAGTAGCCGGCGTTTACAGTCGACTTTCCTCGTTAGTGGTTTAGAAAACTTCAACATCACACGCAAACCTCTCGCTATACTGTGCGATACCTACCCCTTACGATGACTTTAGATGACTTATTTTTTTTTTATGGTTCAACAGCCCTATATGGGCCTGGGCCTCCTCGTTTCGTCGAGGTTTCATGGTCACACACATTTCAGACACACCACAGTCGGTAGGACTCCTCTGTACGAGGGACCAGCTCGTCGCAGAGACCTTTACCTGACAACACACAACACTCACAAGCCAAGCCCCCGGTGGGATTTTTTTTTTTTTTTTTTTTTTTTTTTTTTTTTTTTTTTTTTTTTTTTTTTTTTTTTTTAAAAACCTTTATTTGACAATAGTACCTCATTGGTGTTTACATTTCTTATTGCTACATATCAATTGCGAAAACATTGTTGACACTTTGTGGAAGGTTCATAGTGTATCTGATTTAAATCATTTATTCCATCATGTGTGCAACGTCTCTTCTAATTGGAGGGGTGTGTATTTTTCCAATGCTGTTGGGATGTGTAGTGTTCCGTCCTTGGTTCTACGCTGCAAACCAAGCGTCACCTATTGTGGTCGTGTTGTTGCTGTTCTGGTGCCTGGTTGAGTCATTTTTGCTTAGAAATCTTCAAGTCTTTAAGAATCTAATACTTCTAGGTAGTTCCCACAGTTTTTTTGTGCACTGCGGAGCCTATTTTCCTTCCATCTGGCTCTACGCATAAAATCATGGTAGTCTTGCAGGGTTAGAGTCTTGTTGTCGTGTATGTACCCCAGCATATGGCCTATAATCCATATGGTGGCGTTTAGTTTTTTTAGTGGGCTCATATCAAATTCAGGTAAACTTATCCAAGTGTCTTTTACCTCCCGTGTGTTTATGCGCATATAACCGGCAATCCGTTCTCTTGTCCAGTACCATATCGGTTGGGAGTTTATACATTCCGTATATCTGTGAGTTACGGTGTCGTATTTGTCACATTGTCTGCACTTGCCATTTCCGTGAAGGTTAATCTTCCATAATCGTACGTTCGTGGGTATAATATCATGGACGATCCTGTACCATATTGTTCGTATGTAGCGGGGTAGGAATGGCTTATTTATGTTTCTCCACACGATTGGCCAATTGATATTAGGGAATTTGTTCTGTATTCGGAGTCCAATGGTCGTGTTTGTAGGCTGGTGCTGGTGTCGTTGTGTCTCGTAAATCTCGCGCTTGTATTTGGCGATGGTTTCATTACTTTGCTTGTCCCTCACATATGACCCTTCTTGTATGTAAATCCTTAAGTATTCTAATGTTGTGGGGAGAGGTTCCCAATTAGGGGGGTTATTCTGTTGTCTCAAGGCTTCATATAGTTGTAGCCATTGTGCCGTGAATGTGTCTTTGTTTTGTTTCTGTTGTGTAAGTCTTAGGTAATATAGTGTGTCGCACTTTGCCTTAACGTTGATCATTCCTAAGCCTCCTTCAGTTGTGCCTTTGTAGAGTGTTGTGATCGGGACGCGGAAAATTGATCCTCGCCATATGTACTGTATTAAGGTTGCCACTATTTGGTTTGCATGTACTTTTGTGATGGGGAGTAGTTGGGCTGTGTACCATATTTTGGATAAGAGCCACACGTTACAAACGCTTAATCTTTGTTGTAAATCTAATTGTCGTATGTGAAAGTCGTTGATACCGATTCGTATCTTCTTGATTTTGTCAGTCCATGTATTGTTGATGGTTTGACCGATTGTCTTCCCAAAGTTGATGCCCAATATTTTGGCATTGTCTGTGTATCGTATGCCACCCAGCTCTTGATTCATATTCCACGTCCCTATAGGGAGGCCTATTGTCTTATCCCAGTTAATGCTGGCTCCTGTGGCTTTTGTGTATAGCGTAATTATCCGATTCAGTGCCTTTACGTCTTGTTGATTTTGAATCACGACTGTGACGTCGTCTGCGTACGCAATACTGGCTATGGAGTGGTTGTCTTGACCGATTTTAATTCCCGTTACGTGTTTGTTTACGAGGACTAGAAATGGGTTGAGGATGAGTGCGTACAGGATAGAACTGAGGGGGCATCCTTGTCTAATTGAGCAGAGTATTGGGATCTCTCGAGTGAGGTGTCCATTTACGTCTATTCGGGAACTGGCGTTCGTATATAAAGATAGTATTGCGTTTGTTATTCCTGGGCTATAATTGTATGTCATTAATAAGCCTTGTAAATACTGATGTGATACATTATCGAATGCCCTTTTGAAGTCCAATGTCACAAGGCAGATACCACTTTTCGTGTGTGTGCCTGCCGCAATTATATCTCGGAGAGCCGCTGTGGCATCCAGGATGTTTCGGCCTATTACAGCGCTGTATTGTGTTTCGTGTAGAATGTCATTTAATGTTGGCTTAATACGGTTTGCTAATATGCGCGCATAGAGTTTGTAGTCTGTGTTTAGTAAGGTAAGCGGACGGTAATCTGTAACTTTTTGTGGGTTGTTCTGTTTCGGTATGCAAACTATGATTCCTCTTGTTTGTATCGGTGGGATGTGTCCTGTTGTCAGAAAGCCATTATACATGTTTAGTAGGTCTTCTTGAAGTATGTCCTGTCCCCAGGTGTAAAATTCTGCTATTATTCCATCGTCGCCTGGTGACTTTTTCTTTGGAGCTTGCGCTATAGCTGTAGCGAGCTCCTGTAGCGTGATCGACGTGTCCACGTGTTCTCCCCTGTCTGATGGTATTTTCTTTGTGATCGTTGAGTATATCGTGTCCATGTCTTCTTCACGCACCGTGATTGGGGCAAACCGTTCTTTAAGTTCCTTGTAAAATACATTCTGGATGTCTGTTTGTGTTGTTTTGGTTTCGTCTCCCTCGCCTATGATCGTTTCAATATTTTTTTTTTGTCGTCGTTTGTGTCTATCAACAATGTGATAGAGGGACAGCTGTTCATCTTCTTGGATTGATGTTTCTCTTGTTTCGGCCTGAATATTGTAGAATTGGGTCCTGTATGCTTGAATGATCTTGGCTTTGTAATACTTTAGTTTGATGTGTAAATCTGGGAAATCTGTTGGTTTGTTGAGTAATTCATAAATGCAAGAGTAATAGAATTCTATTTGTTGCTTTTTGTCGTACGCTCGCTCCTTTCCTATGGTTTTGAAAAATTGTTTTATCCTACGTTTCGCGCATACGCTCCACCATCTTCCTATATTGTCATACCATGTCTGTTTTCGTTTCCATTGCAGCCATTGTTGTCGGAATTGTTCTTTTAAACCATCCATAGTGAGGAGTGTGGCGTTTAATTTCCAGTATCCTCGTCCGCGGTGATTGTAGGAGTGTTTCCCAGAGAGTGTAACTTGTACCGCGTTGTGGTCGGTGAACGCCGCGGCCAATGTTGTCGTTTGGATTTTGAGTTCATTCACTGTGGGCGACAAATATATCCTATCTATGCGTGACGCGCTAGTGTTTGTGTAATGCGTATATCCGGTGTTATTTGCTGTGCTGTTCCATGCGTCTATCAATTTGCATCTGTGTACTAATGTAGTTAACGGCCGGCTGATTGTGGGGGTACCTGTGCAATCTGACTTTTTAACTACACAATTAAAATCTCCTCCTATTACATAATCGTACGACGCGTATTGCAATAGGTGTGGTAGGTCAAGTGTATAATATTCGTCTCTCTCATGGCGTTTATTAGTTCCAGATGGCGCATATATGTTGACAATATATATGTTATGCCACCAACCAGCAATGCCTCTTCCAGAAGGGAGTTTGTTTATATTTGTTAGTGTTATGTAATCTTTTGTGAGTATCGCCGTCCCTCTCCGATCGGTGCCTACATTAATGTATTTATTTCTATGGAGTATGCAGTCAAAGTTTGTATGCGTGACCTCTTGGAGGAGTAAGATGTCAATATCATGCGTTATACAAAACTCGTTCAGCATTCTCATCCGTGTGCCGTGTTTCATGCCATTGACATTTAGAGTGACTATATTAAAGGTGGTTTGTGGGGGTATTAGTTCTTATGTGGAAAGTTTTTTGCTTCTCATAGTTCTTCCGCCCTTTCTTTCTTCTGATGTTTCGGCATCCGTGCGTGGTTTCCTTTTACGAATGTATTGTGGGCGTGTCGACTCGAGATCCTCATCTGTGGGGGCTATTAGTATAGGGAAATCTTCTTGAGATCTCGTGAGTGGGTCTTTTTTCTCTGTACTTCCTGTAATAGTTCGCGTGTTGTTGTTGTCCTCACGTCTTCTATACGCGCCTTCCTCTTCTACCTTTTTTGGGTGTGTGGTTGTTGTTGTTTCTCCGTGGATGTCCTCGGGTGTTACTGGCGCAATCTTTTCTGTTTTTCTTTGTTGTGGTGTCATCTCTGTGTCCTCGTTTTGCGTTTGTGTGACCGCTATATCCATTTGATCCGCGTTATATTCTATTATGGTGTCGGTACTTGGTATTATATTCCCTCCTTCCTGTATCATTGTGTTTGCTTCTGTCTCTGGTATTTGCGAGTTCTGTGGTGTGATGTTATTATCTCCTAGTTTTCCTGTCTGTTTGGGTTCTTCGGTCTCGTTGTTTGTATGTGTCCCATTGTGGAGGTCCGGTTGAGTTGTGTTTGGGTCGTTCTGCGCCCTTTTGTCAACTATGTGGGCCCACGTCTGTTTTGTGGGTGGCCGAGTGTCCGTACGTTTAGGTCTCCTTTTGTGGCACTCCTGTGCGATGTGGTCTGTGGCATTACATACGTAACACGTAACAGGTTGGCCGGTGTATGATATTAGGGCTCTATACCCATCTATATATAAGTGAGACGGAACGTGCACTTTTAGGTCCATCGTAACTATCCGGATTCCATTTCCCACACTGTATCGATATGTATTTGACCATTTTTCGTCTGAGATATTTTGTATCGTGCCGTATTTTGATAGATATGACCTAATGGCCTCGTTGGGCATTTCTGGTGGGAGGTTTGCGATTCTAATATTTCGCTTGCCTAGTCCCGCGAAACCTAATTTGACCTTCGATATCTCGCCATTATCGTGTTCGTATGTTGTTTCCCCATTTGTACTATGTATCAAGTCTTCTACTGTTTTAGTCGTAATAGTCTTAATAAATACCTGCCTTGTAGGTCCTTCAATTTGAATGGCTACAACGTTCTCTTGTTCCAATTGTAACTTCTTGTGTATCCACTCATGAATCTCGTATGCTGATATTCGTGGACTTTCCTTGTCGAACATACACACAAGGGTGTTCTTCCTTTCGTAACGCAGCATAGCCTCGTTAGTAGTTAACGTACTCACTGATTTTAGCTTCTGTCGCACACCGAAGTTGATTGAAGTTAGCAGCAACTCTCTAAATCGAACCTCTCTGTGCGCTCTCTCAAGCTGAACTGTATTCAAACCCACGATCCTAGTAAGCGAGCGGCCTAGACCGCACGGCCACTGGGATCGGCAGATGACTTAGTTACCTGGGTTAAAATATAATGGCTGATGCTTTTTTGTTATACATCGGAATTAAGATCAACGGAAATAATGGCTGATGTGTTTTGGGTTTAGGTTTATATATATATATATATATATATATACAGGCCCGCAAAAAGATAAACCGTTTTGACATATTTTGCTTGAAATTTACTGCGGTTCCTGTAATCAATATCACGAGAAACTTATTGCCACTTGAATTATTCCGACGTGTTAAAACCTCGTAGCATCTGCGCTACATTTGAACGAAAGATAAAAGTATCCGAAATATTTTATTTTCACACACACAAAAAAAGATTTAGCAAGCTCCGTGAAAAAGCCATTAGTGCAGGCATAGAAAACTGATTAAAGCTGATTGGTTTAACTCACACCACGTGATAATGCACACTAACCCAAAACTAGCACCCATCGGTCTCCTTGCGTCATTCCCAGAACTGTGCAAACATATATCCACCACACGGTACTAAATTGTGCCTTAGGCTCTCCAGATTGTTGATGTCATGTTATTACTAAGCCTATGTTTATTATAGTTAACAGAAACTTATTTCCGGCGAAGCTGTCTGATTCTTGTTGGTAATTTGTGAGGAATAATATTCAGGGACTGCAAAAAAACTTTGAAATTGAATCAAAACCACTGAAATACAAACCGCATAGTTCTGTCTTGTCACTGTGTGCTGGCAGCAACTCTCAAGTCGTTACGTTTACTTGTGCTTGAAGTCTGCGCTGTGTAATGATATTTATGGTATCGAATTTATTCCTAATGAATTATATAAACCTGCTTCAGTAAGGATAACTTTATACTACAACAAATAATTACTAGTTTTTCTGTCTCTTGTAAATATTGTACCTGTGTGCACAATTTACTAATTACGTACCACGTTACATGCCCCATTTCATGTATCCCCCACCCCCTGTAATAGCCAGAGCGTAAATGTAACAGTTTAAAACAAGACTTTTTAGGCGCGTTCGAAAAATTGCGAAAAGCGACTATTAGCTTCGTCATGTCTGTCTGTCCCTCCAAATGGAACAACTCAGCTCACATTGGATTTTTATGAAATTTAGTACTTGAGTATTTTTCGAAAATCTGTTGAGGAAATTAAAGTTTCATTAAAATCTGACAAGAATAGTGGGCAATTTACATGAAGACCTATGTATCTTATGTATGATAACACCTCACTAAATTCTACGTATAGAATGAGAAAGGCTTTAGAGAGATTTGTAGAAAAAATCAAAACACATTTCATGTTCGGTAACGTTTATCCCGAAAATCGTAACGTTTATGAGATAATGTGGAAAAATATGGTACAGCTGGACAGGCCACAGATGACAATATAATACGGCTCATGCGCATTGCATGCTGGATAACTAAGGCTACAGACACACACTCAGATTATGTAATACTTATTGTTTTTCTATAGCAACAATGGTTACGCGAACGCGCCTTAAGATTGCGTTATACGTACTTTTCTTTTCATAACGAAATGTAGGAAATAGGCGTTCCAACTGTCTGACATAACGCGGTAAAGAACAATTTAATTTTCAACAGGAGGTTTATAATTGAGGTGTTGGTTTACCAAGAGAGCCTTCCCTTGGTGTCTGACCTTTTCTTAAGTTAATCAAAAGAGATGGAGTATAGGGAAGCACTCACATTTCTTGAAGCAAAGACCGGGGGGCCAAATGCTGTACTCTAGTAGATTGCTACCATCCACCGTTTCAATATTTGAGTAACTTACTTGGGAGGGAACACTTGAAGAAAGCCATTCACGTGGCCACCCCTTGTAGTGAATTATAAACCTCTTCTATAATGTATTACGTAGTTTCATCCGATTCTCCGAGCAAGCCCATAAAGTGCCGTGGCTGGTATCCATACACACTGCTACCGCTCTGCTGGCTTATGGTCGACGGAAGGACACGAAGAGACAGGACACGCAAAAACACTCCAAGCTGAAAGCCATCCGGACATACTACATCGCTCAAAAATATTGTATAGAGGGGGAGATATATGATTCATGCAATGAACACACCATTTATGTTTAGTGTGTAATATTTCATTCTCTCGCACGTGGGAAAACACAAACAAAAAACTACGGTATATTCAGGCATTCTGAAGGGAAAGACCATAGGAGACACAACTTATACTTCAAGAGTATTCGTCAGATATGGAATAAGATTATGCATTCTGCTCAGAGAATTGTTCCGCCATTTTGTATATGAAATTACACCACTCATAAAATGGTACCGCAGACAGCTTCACTACAGACAGAAAAACAACAAAATTTATTCTGTCCAAAAATGATAAAGCCATCAAATTTAACCATTTAAAGCTTGGTGGATTCTATATGTTTCAACAGCATTAACACAAAAAAAAGTTGAAGTTATCCCTGTACAGGCCTGGCCAGGCCCTGAGGGCTTTACGAGTGTGAGGCTCCAAGATTTCCAGACAATTGACACATGAAGGTGGCAAGGTTGTCAACCCTATGCACCGGCCGCTTTTACCCCCAAGAAACGCCTGTTACTCATTTCAGTTAGAGGCTGAGTCGACCCAAAGGCCATAGTGCGGCCTGAAGGATTAAGTCCATGAATAATTCCAATTACACCATTGGCTTGTAGCGCAGTGCCTTAACCAACTGCGCCACCGCGTGCCCCCTCGTGATCAGTAGAATCATTATGCATACAAAAATAAAAAACTAACACATATTCTTATTTAAAGGTATGTAATTGGAAAATACGCTTTGAATTGTGCTCCGAACTGCTTGTTTCCCTATAAGGTAAATACTGTATGTTTGTTTAACTTGATGAACTGTTATAACGCGCTGAAATGATATCCAATGTCAAAGACATGTTGATGAAACGTGGTCACGAGTCACAAGAATGACTCGTGACAAAGACGGACTTACGGATGGACTGTCAGTTGAAAAATTAATATGACTTTGACGGTAAGCTTCCTTTATTTTTACATTTTGTTGGTTCTGTACAAAATAATTTGACGCTTCCAATACAAGTCTTCAGTAACACGGTTGTTACCGAACTGCCAAATTCAGCGTCCTTGCAAGTGATACATGATTTTATTCAACTGCACTTTTAGTTGTTTCACAGAATCCGAAGTTGGCTTTCATTTGTATTCCATATCGCTGTTGCTGTCTCTCCTTCCCTCTCAATGGCTGTACTAAAATATCCATCAGACAAGCGTGCCGTTATAACTCATGGCCGGCCGGTTTGATGTATTGCGCTGTCTTGTGTCCATGCATTTTCACACTTTTTGTATGGGAAATGCCTACAGTGGAAGGAGAAATTTGATAAATCAGCAAGTCCAAAAGCGTTGCTTTTTTTTTCTTAATCTTGATATTTCGGCGCCTGGTTTTCCCTTGCTCTTTGTCTCCAGAACGGAAAATATTTTCAGCTAAGGTCTGACGATGTGTGTTACAACAAATATGACTATATTTGTGGATACATGTCATAGATTTAGATTCCTTATACTACAACGTTTCGTATACACGAACTGATTCCTTGTTCAGATATAATGGTTCCCAGCCAGGTGGTTCCATTAGAAGTAGCCTGTCTCAATCTCTACACTTGTAACAGACACTAACCATATATTTGTCCCTCTGCTCTCTCACTGTGCCATGAAACTTGTTATAAGCGGAGGCAAAGTCCCAGTTCGGCTCTACATACAGGTAAGTAGTTACTTTAAGCTGCAGCCAATTTTATTCCAGGTTAAGGGTCCCTGAACCGACGGCTAGAAGGTTTCATTTTCATTTAATACGCGTGAAAGAATAACTGCAGCATGGAGAGTGTTAAACACTGTAACTGGATCACACAATGCGATAATGACTCAGTGAGAAAGTAACGTTTTTATAAAGTCTTTGTAAAATTATTTTAAACGAAACTGAAATTTAAGACTGAATTTAAGAAAGCATTTCTAAAATTCTTACCCTTTCTTTTATATGGGTGTAAGATTTAGTTCTCACTTGAGAGCATATACTCAGGGCAATTTCAAATAGTGTGCTGTTGAAACAAAGAGAAGACAATGCACCCAACGTTTAGACAAGACTACACAGTGGGAGGTTCCATGATTTTTACTTAATATTGTTTGTGTAACTGAGTTCTGGAGGATGTAATGAAACAGATTTACAGCTCATAAGTAGTAATTAGGATTGCTTAAAATTTTTGGCTGAAAAACTTCAAAACGAAGACACGGTTTCGTTATCTAAGAGCAGATGAAGGGATAAAGGTAAAGGTCACCCTAGAACAGGCCATGAAGGCACAGAGGGGGAGTAGAAGTATAGCTCTACTCTTTCCTTAACCTCAGCACTAGATGGGGGTGGGTGGTCAACGCCACGCCCCGGCCGCTTTACCCCCGAGAAAGACCTGGTACCCATTATACAGGAGGTTGGGTAGGCCCCAGGGCCGGTCTGGACGGGTGCTGAAAATCTCGCCCCCACCGGGATTCGATCCCCAGACCGTCCAGCTCGTAGCGAGTCGCTAAAGCGACTACGCTATCCCGGCCCCAGAAGAAGGGATAATATTAACATATGTCATAGAGATGGAATGTGAACGTGCCTAATTCTACTCGTTCACAATATAACTTCAAAAAAATTGTTCTATGAAGACGGTAATAAAATTTTGATTTGCTTCAATTCAGCGAATTTTTTCATTAGCTGGGCAACTTTAAATTTTTCAAGGAATACTTACTACATTAAGTAAGCTTTCTTTTTTTGCGATGGGCCAAGCAGCAGATGCTACGGATGCACTGCAGCCTTGAGGCTTATTGTGCAACAGTTAGCTAGTTACTTTGTTAGGCATTTGGTTTCTTAGTTTTCAAAGACAAATTTATTTTTGTGACAAAAACAATATAATGAAATAAACATAGAACATACACGTTCATATTATAATATCCTGCATGACCATCGAGCATGAGGTTTATAATTGTGTAAGTTTGTCCTTCTTTTTTTAAATCTTCCTAACATGTGCTGCTTATAATTAAGTAACATACAACAGCAATATTACACTCAAAACAATAAATCTTAGACAAAATCCGTTTAGTCTGTTTCATGTACACCGAAACAGTCACGAACAGAAAGTCCAATTAGCGTTAAGAGGATCTAGCTCAAATGTGCGGAGGAGTAGCTGAAGTTACAGGAGACTTTTAGTTTGTCTGCCCACTCCTTAAGTTCCAAATTTTGAAAGGGAGAGAAGGTTTGTATTTTGTCTAAGTAAGTTATAAGGTGGTCACCAGGTGGTGTTGACACCATCAAAAGTAGTCCCTCTGGGTTTGAGGGTGACATAGGGGGTGTATGGAGAAGGCTGGAGGGTTGAATTGCCTTCTTTGCTCGTGTATCGGAAACATGGAGGGTTCAGAGGTAAGAACAGAAATTCGCTTCTTTCAAGGGGGTTGAATTTACGACAACGTCTTCAAGGGGCGAGGAGAAACGAGCCGAATCAACCTCTATACCAATACATTGGGAACTGCACAATTTACTCTTCACGTGTGGTTTCATTTATTTCTTTATTTCTTTAGAATCGTAAGGGCGAACAGTGGAATATATGGAGGCTTTAGTGCACGAGGGAGAGGTTTTGAAGGTCATTCAAAATTCTGGTGTGGTTTAGTCTGTGTGGCAACATTCATCTCGACTTCTAGCAAACGACATTCTTGAGACGAAATATTTGTATTATTTTCTCCAGACAATGAATAACTTCTCCTCAAGATAATATTCTGAATGAATCTGCAAAGCAGTTCCGGAAAATGATCTTGGAATTTAATATTAAGGTTACGTCTTCTTATTACCACTGTTGCCCTCAACTAAATCACATTCACCCTTCTTTTTTTGTCTTAATTTAAACCATAATATTTTAGTCTGTAGATATCGGTTGAATTCCTGCTGATTAAACTTAGATATCACGACCCTTCCAAATTCAAAACATGTTTCTTCTTATACCTACATTTAAAAATTTGGAATAAAAATGTGTCCAGTTTGTGTTATCGTATCTTTAATAAGTATATCAAGAACAGAAAGAGATTATGACATTTGAAAATTGTTAATGCAAGTCATCCTTGACGGGGTATCTGTAAAAGACTAGTGAAAGATTTTCCAGTTTGTGAGGCCGTGTTTTTAAAGAAGGTACCAAGAACATACATAGGACGCAGCAATTGAAAATTTGCAATGTATGACACATATATTCTTCTTTATGAAATATCATCTGATTCATGTCTAACACACTGTAAATTTTGACATTTCTTGTGAAGGTAAATAATATGTATATCAACATATTGTTGACAGAAAATGTCAGAGTTGAATGCTGTGTCTAATTGCCTATATTTGTTATTGGATCCTTTAATCCTGTTTGTGCTTTAGAATTTTAAATACTCTTTCTGTCTCTTTCACAAACCATCAAAATATATTATATGAAAGTAAATCGCCTGTTCTGCTACCTTCTACTTGTGTTTAATTCCCAGGTTACAACCGTACTCACGTAACGAGCACTTGAAGCGAGTGATATAGCACCATTTAACGACTTAGCACACACAACGGAACCTCTATTTTAGCTTTAAACAATTTGCATCAATCCAAATCAGGGAAGGTATAAAATAAACCACAAAATGAGCAAGAAATAAGCAGTAAATTAAAAGCTTAATAGCTCTACAGGAATAATAGTACTTAAGCTTATACTTAATTACAAAGAAAGCACTTCTCACTTTAAAAATGTTAATACAACACAGAATTAAATAATTTAGACGCAACGATTAGTGTTTACTTTCTTCATACAATATATGGTGATTCTTTTTGTAGTGAAGGGCCCCGCAGCAGAAGCTACTGAAGCACCGCAGCCTTAAGGCTTATTGTGCAACCCTGTGACGAAGAAGAAGAGAAAGATGATCTGTTTCTTTTTTTCACTTTTCCAAGTAATGGAGCACCGGTGGAATGAAACTGACAGGGGAAAACCGACGTACTCGGGAGGGGGGGGGGAACCTGACCCAGTGCCACTTTGTCCACCACAACTCCCACATGGACTAACCTGGAATCGAACCCGGTGATTTAACTCATACGTACAGTCAATAACAAATTTGCTATTTAAAAGCATTTTATAAGCACGACGTCATAAAAAGGAAATACCTGGAGAGAATCTGGCTGCAAAGGATTTCACATATCGAATTAAAAAATCAATTTTATATCCAACAAGAATTATCATAGAACATGACATTGAAGAATCTCTCCAGAATGAGGCCTGCCTGGACTTTAAGAATTTCATCGCCAATATGGTGGATGATATTACTCGTAGGGCATAAAATATCTGTGTTATTTTGATACGTAAAAGGAACGTCAGGCAGATATCACAAAAGGATGTACATGTCACATTCATCAGCATGAGGACGTCAGATCTCACAGACAAAATGTTACGAAAATATGGGCCTAGGTTCCAAAAATTTTAAACCGAAACATTTTGTTGAACGAAAGGACTCCTCATTCGTTCTTAACGTACTGTACACTTTTAAACAAGACAACATAACACGTCCTTAAAAGATTACATGTTTATTCAATTTATTTTTTCGTGGTTTATTAAAAATAATTTCGAGTGTTGTAGGAAGATTGATGTAAAACTATATGGAATGAAGTGATCATACCACAATTTAGGGTACTTTCCAGCATTATCCCGAATAGAGAACCTAAGAAATTCACAAACACGATTGTAACTTTATGTCTTTCGACTAAGATTTGTACCCAGTACCTCACGAAAATGAAACACGACTGCAGCTTTCAGTACCATGATGTTCGATGGTTGGTGCATTTTAAACTACGAATATTCTTTGCCGCGATAAACTAAAAGTTTTAAATTTCTCAGCTTTCGTTAGTCTGGTTTAAATAGTTTTATTTTTCCCTATATCAAGATAAAGTCAGCTTTCGAAGGAACTGTTTTCCACCTCCATAGATGCTTCAGCTGACTAGTAGTTTCATTAAAGGAAAACGCAGAATTTGATTTAAAAACACTAATGGGAAGGAACGTTTTAAGTCTCTTCGTGCTGCTGTAGAAAGAAAGTTAATAAAATGATGAGGTGTTACTCTACAAGAAATTTTTGTAGAGTAACATGGCCTTACTGTAAAAGGAACATTTACAGAGTGATGTATTGCTACCGTAGAAAGAACACTTATAGCGGAACGTGGTGTTACTGTACAAGAAACCTACGTAGAGTGACGATGTTACTGTACAAAAAACCTCCGTAGAGTGACTTGATGTTATTGTACAAGGAACGCCTGTAGAGTGAAGTGGTGTTACTGTACAAGGAGCGTCTCTAGAGTGAAGTAATGTTACTGTACAAGGAGTGTCTCTAGAATGAAGTGGTGTTGTTGTACAAGGAATGCCTGTAGAGTGAAATGATGTTGCTGTACAAGGAACGCTGTAGAGTGAAGTGGTGCTACTGTGAAAGGAGTGTCTCTAGAGTGAAGTGGTGTTACTGTACAAGGAGTGTCTGTAGAGTGAAGTGGTGTTACTGTACAAGGAACGCCTGTAGAGTGAAGTGGTGTTACTGTACAAGGAACGCCTGTAGAGTGAAGTGGTGCTACTGTGAAAGAAGTGTCTCTAGAGTGAAGTGGTGTTACTGTACAAGGAGTGTCTGTAGAGTGAAATGGTGTTACTGTACAAGGAGTGTCTGTAGAGTGAAATGGTGTTACTGTAAAAGGAACGTCTGTAGAGTGAAATGGTGTTGCTGTAAAAGGAACGCCTGTAGAATGAAGTGGTGTTACTGTACAAGGAGTGTCTCTAGAGTGAAGTGTTGTTACTGTACAAGGAACGTCTGTAGAGTGAAGTGTTGTTACTGTACAAGGAGTGTCTCTAGAGTGATGTGGTGTTACTGTACAAGGCGAGTCTGTATAGTGAAGTGGTGTTCCTGTAGGAGGAAAATAACGAGCTTCGTCAAGAATTGGTTGCCCACGAAGCAGCATACAATACACTGGCAGACACTCGCTTCGCCCTTGAGCAAGTATTTGCATTTTACGGGGAAAATATAGACGTTCCTAAAGCAAAGAAGGTAGAATTGGTTCCGTAAATGAGTCCATACTATTTGTTGAATTCATTGATGACTTGACGATAATCGGTGATCTTCCATATCTACAGACGAGGACAATGTGCTATTGTGCAGCAGGCAATCCACATCACTATCTCTGACGCGACACAGCACCTGCCTTCCCCTACCCTAATTAGCCAACGTAATTGAATCATTTAATGTACGTTTTACTTCAAATTAGTATGTAGATTTTATTTAAACGCTCCGCTTGTTACAGTTTTGCAATGTAACACAAGCAGCCTGATGGTATTCTCGCAAAACAAATACCACATTCCTCTAGCTAAGTTTTATTTTGTAGGCCTATATTGTTTATATGCGTGTAAATTTTGAGATAGTTGAAATCCCAAACGAGTTGTTGTGTTTTATAACCCGAGGGGCTATCGCTTTGTAATCAGGGAAGGCATTGTGCGCGGATTACGCGCTGCTCTTTATCCAGCCGAATCATCTTTAGAATTCCCAACGAAATCATGAAATTTTGTTACTAGCCTCGAGGCTTCAGAAGTTGGAAACTCGCCACCTCGCCGGGAGGTTCTGGGATTCCCAAGCAGCCCTTTGCTGTTTTAAAAGCCATCGATCGCGCCTCATCCTCTGTCTACACTCTTCAGTTTTTCGCTGCCAATCATCGTCTGCGTTTCACTTCCGCGTTGTGACACGTTAGTGGTAACCGCTTGATTGAGACTAAATTGGATTGGGGTTTCGGCCGGAAATCGCAACGTCATTATAACGAACACGTCCATGTAGCGATCCCACTCCCCAAACTCTCTACGAATCAACAAGGGATGAGACAAAGGGGGAAATACAAAGAGGGTAAATGCTGAAGCTCCAGCAGAGGGGAAGGAATGAGGCAAGGAGCTAAAGAACCAAGACATTATTATAGTGGATGTTGTTGACACATGCGCACGCACGCACTGAACACACGTTTTTGTTCTTGTATTGCTGAAGTCCCAACATGTATTGCAGGTAACCCAGGAGCATACGTGCAATTTGAATAAAGCAAATTCTGTACAAGCCATACAATCCTAAATCCTCTTAAATTTCTCTCTGTTCTTCCTCAGATTCTCTATTTTCTTGTCTCACTCTGCCAGTTCATCGAGTGTCCGAACGGAATTTTTCATGTTTTTCCTCAGTGCATCAAGACGAATGTCGCGATTTTATTTTGACTAGATCACTACCTCTCTTTTGTAATTCTTTTCAAATTAGATTTCTTAAATCTTCCAACTATTTGACACTGTAAAATTTGAGTTGCTGGCAGCGTTTTAGAACAGACAACATCAGCAATAACACCCCATTTTCTCTTTTGTGTACAGTGCTTTTATTTGTGTCATTTCTTATACACTCGTACCCTCATTCTTTGCATTCCGTTGTGCTGTACGATGAGGTATTAAATCGAACTATTTGTTTCATATCTGTACAAAGTTTCATTTTATTATATCATTATTTATGTAAAGAACATAATTATAACAATAAGTAATCTCCTAGATACGTCATCGTCAGGTTGTTGTAAAACGTAATGAGGTTTCTTGGTTTCTTATTGAACTTACACGACGCTGCGTGGTGATCACCAAACAGCGTCGTGCAAGTACAATAAGCAACCAGAAACACAATGCAATAAAACATTGTTGTGCAGATAAGAAACCATTATTTAAATTAAACACCAGATTATGTAGTTGTGCTTAAAATCATCACCCCATTTTACTCCATCAATTCTAGACATGATCATCCAAAAATTATATCTGTTAGTTAACAGGCTCATTATTTTGTATTCAGTACATAAATTATCTGACATCTGAAATGGTTTCAAATACTAAACAATAAATAATCTTATCCGTTTTGAGCCTTTAATTTCATAAATATTTTAAATAAAGTTCTATGAAGTGTCCTTATGTCTTGAAAGTTCCTTGATCTGCCCACTGGCAACTTACGTCCAAATTGCATTCTCTACCGTCATTCTTGTATTCCCTCATACAAATCAGCCTTATCCATGAGTGATTCAATGCCTTATAAGCATAGCCCTTCAATGCCGTACTCGGTGCCTTGTACGGACTTTTGATTTCTCTCATGCTGCTGGCCTCGTTGCACCATAAGCTCGTGAAAGCATTCCAGAGTACTATAACATTAAAACACTTCTGTCTTGGGCAGTAGTTGGAATTTAAATCGCAGCGCCATTGCAGGATTAGCTTTGGCAGGAAAACACAGCAGCCAATGACATTTATTGGATGATGGCAGCCTTGTTTCATAGTCTTCAGTTGTCGCTTAACTACAATACAGAAAATTAGGTACTTAGAAATTTTTATACTGATTGCCGTTTATGCGAATGGATTTACATAACATACATGAAAAAAGTGTTTTGTCACATAATGAATAGGAACAGATTTAAATGTTTTAATGGTGAAGTAACTCTATGGTGGAACATTACATCCCAGTAGTAGCTCAGCTCGTCAAGAAATTTCCTGCCTTTATGGAAGCCGAACGTATCTTATCCTCTTCAAAAATATTCTGAAAATCTTCCTTCTTAGAATAAAATACATCTATTCCTCACCCTCATATCCTATTTATATCAGCTTCACTTCAATATTATACTGCAAGCTACGTGTAGACCTCCAAATCTGCCTCTTCTCTTGAGGTTTGCGGCTAAAATTTTGAATTTATTTCCCATTCCTCTTTTGCGTGTAGCTCTTCTTCTTTCTTAATTTTAGCACTCTATTATTGTTTGATGGAAAGTAACAATTATGGAACTCCTGACTGTGCACTCTATTTATTCGTTTATTTAGCGACTGGTAGCAAATATTTCCAGAATTTGGTGAAGCGTTAATAATTTCCTTCGTTTAACATTGTTTCTTTACATAGGAAAGTCACAAATAATTAAGCCATCACAGAGGGAATAGAATTGACGTCATTTGTTTTGGTAGGCTCGAATCGGTGACTACAAAACGTTGCATCGTTGTAAATAAAGCCATGGAGAGATTTAATAAAAGAACTCAGAAAATGGCCGTGCCATGGTTCAGGCGGTTAGTCGCCGGCCTCCCACCGCTGAGGCCCGGGTTCGATCCCGGGTCAGTCTACGTGGGATTTGTGGGGACAAAGCGGTCACTGGGACAGGTTTTTCCCCGAATACTTCGGTTTTCCCCTGTCAATTTCTTACTACCGACGCTCCATTACTTGGAAAAATAAAAAAAAAAACTGATCATCTTTCTCTTCATCTTCATCACAAGGGTTGCACAATAAGCCTTAAGGCTGCGGTGCGTCCGTAGCTTCTGCTGCGAGGCCCTTCAACACAAAGAAATCAGAAAAGTTTTTGAATAGAAACTTATATACGTGTGTATAAATTGTTTAGTTCCAAGTAAGTATTTGGTTTCTGCAGGATGACATCCTGCAGTGTAGAAGTTGCATCTGACTCGATCCGTGATGCGACGGACTTCACTCTTCCTAACAAAAGCCTATCCTATACCAAAAGCTTTTGAATGCAATTCCTTCATCCTTCCAATTGCTTTTCTGATGGTAAATATTGACCGAATGTTCAGCCTTCACATCTTGAAGACAATGCGGCTTATAGCTTTCAGAAGGATACTAGAAACATACCGAAAACACATCAGTAACGAGTTAGTTGTTTGACACTTGTGATGGAAAACTGCCGGCAGTTTAAGACAATACCTTCCACTGCGAATCGAAACTCTCACTCTGACGGTTCTGTTGACGTCGTAGCTCTTCAAACCGGAACATTTCCCTACTATTCATTCATGGAGCTATCAATTAACGACTCAAGGAACAGAAATATTCACTGTAAGAAGGTAACAAGTACATTTTTTTACACATCGCTCACGAAATAGCAAAATGTCGTAACCCGTGGAGACACAATTTTACGGGAGACAGAAAGAAAACTTGACCGATCCTCAATAGACCAACACTTATACATCTTATGTTTCAGAAAACATAAGACGCTTTTGACGTGAATACGTCTTTAAATTCGGTCCGGTGTAGGGGGGTCTCTACGAAAACTCTAGCGACCAAAAAAACGACAAGATTTGTCGCGCTTATATCTCGTAAACTATAAATGATAATGTAATGATTTAAATTTTGTTGGATAGAGGGTTGATGTCCGTATCTAAAATGGTGGGTAGTGGGGGTGTGCAGCGGTGAGGGGGGAGGGGTAGCGCTTGCGCGTGAACACTGAAAATGGCGACGCCGCGCGGAGTTTGGGCAGTGTAACTTTGGATTGCGAAGAGATAGGACGTTGAAATTGGTGTCGATGTGTAGAGAATAACAGGATATACAATATTATTTAGAATAATAACCGATAAAATAAAATTTGTAAAGTTATAAGCCGATAAGTGTGCTGAGTTGAAGAAATTTTCATAATGTCAAAAAAATTGCAAAGGAAATATGAACAGAAATGTAAGAAACGTATATCATTGGAAAGGAAAATTCAAAAGGAATCAGAAAAGCCCAAATTGACTAATTCCGAACGAAGCAGATTGTATAGAGAGCGTAAGAAAGCCGAGCGCGTCAACGCCGGCGCGAGTACTTCGAGGCGCCGCTACTATGCCATATGTATCTTACTTCTCCTATCATCGGCCTTTGATAAATAAAATTATACTTCACTTATAACCACCAAGACTTTATTCATTTACATCTTACCCTTCCTCTAATAACACAAATAACACGCCTTAAACGATTGCGGTTGTGTCCCCGTACACAAGCCACGAATTTTTTTTTTTGTGGACACAATATTTTAACAGAAGGTGTGTCTGTAACCCAGCTGTCTAGTAGAGCGGAATTCTCAGTTTGACGAAGTGTGTGGAGATAAATTTATTTCTATGCTTACATAAGCAGCACACAATAAAGGTGCATGAGGGGACGGAGTCGTATAGCTCCACACATTCTTAAACCACGGTTTACTAACGGGAAAAGCGGCGGCAAAGTAACCTTTGAATAAGAGGATGGGTTTCTGGTCTAATTAAAATCGAGAAGGAATTTTGAGATTGACAAGGCGGTGAAAAAAGAAGGCAGTGATATTCTGGACATCAATCCGTGTAGTGTGGTAGATAGGTGCTAAGAGCCTTCCGGAGAAATTTGCTGCCTTCATGTTCAGGGTAGATGGGAAGAAAGAAACATTTGATGTATGTCCAAGTGAAGTTAACATGGTTATATTCAAACAGTTATTAATTAGTTTCTTCTTATCCTGTTAAACGTTAAATAAAATATGTGCAAATTAAAGACTCACAAAAATCAATTTTTGAGAAAAATTTAATTCGTATCATTTTAATTTTCTAATTTTTTAACATTAGCTTTAATAAAACCAATGATAAGGAACAAATAGCAAATTTTCTTTAACCTTTAATTAACGAAAGTCTGAACCTTGAACTTCTTTTGGCAGTTAATATTAGCACTGAAATTATTCTAAGTATAAGGCAGTGTACTGTGGGGGAAAGACGCCAAGGTTTCGGACAAAATGCTGCCTTCACCTTAAGTCAAGTAGATCTCTTATACATCACCCCGAAGATGGAGGTCCTGGGCTCTTTCAAAGTGTTATCACTTATGTACCAAACTGCAATGCGTCTTATGACATACTGACTAAAGCAGGCTTTTAAAACTTACATACCTCCCGGACCAAAATAAATCATTTAAAATTTAAGGCGGACAGCACATCATTTTAAGTAACGAAAAAGGTAAATATTTTCATCGAAATTGAAAACTATTAAGAAGGTTTATATGTTTAACCTTTTTCTTATCGAGGTGTGTATTTAAATTTTTAGCATGGTTTATGAAAAAGTCAGTATGATTTGAACAGGAAAGGTTAAAATTATGAAATAAATAGCATTTTGTAGGAAGTTAAAGAGAAATTATGCAGCATATCTTAAAGATGCAGTATACGTATTTACTTGTTACCTATATAAATAAAATACACTTATAGGGGTATTTTGCTACTCGAGTTCGCGTTTGGCAACGCAGGATTTGAAAATGTTAATAACAAAATCCAAATATATTATAACTATTGAATTTAAAACTTCAGTGCATTATTATACTATGTCTCTACAGACGTCTGTTTTACGTGCACATTACAATCCAGGGATCCCAAACGTTTTGAGCCACCAGGAGCATGAAGAGAAATATTTTAAATTCATTACTTTAAATTGAGCTGGGCTATAATCTATAATTGGAAATAGATGAGTGACAGGGCCGTGTATAACAACCTCCTCGGCCCGCGGGGCCGCGTGTTTGAGACCCTTAGGCTCAAAGACCTTGAATATAATATGCTACAAGGCAGTCAGTTCAGATGAACTGAACATATTCTGGTGAACAGTATGGGCTGAGCCAAGATACTGATCTTTAGGAAGTGCCAAGGATAGAGACGTGTCGGGAGACCAAAATTAAGGTTCTGGATGTTTTAGGGTAGGATTTAAGCTGCATTGGATTTATGAGCTAGAATCAGAAAACGTTGCAGACGACAGAGTTGGAAGCCGTGATTTGAGGGAGCTCAAATAGAGACGCAGCAAAAGGAGAAGAAGAAAAGGATCAAGAAGCGATAAAAGAACACAATAATAGCACGACAGGAATAAAACTCTAACAATAATCCAGATGATCATATTACATTTTTCCCAGCCATTTGCTACGGACACTCCCCCTCCTTCTTAAAGTTTCAGCTCCAACAGGCTTTATGGAATTAGATTTTTACGTATTTCGAAATTCGACCCACTACACACCAAACATATTTTACAAATACACTATAATTTTGATTTCAGGCTTCCGCCGCGATGTTGATGAGATCTGCGCTTTTCTGGGACATTACGCGGCGTCGTGTGGTAATTGTTTACTTTCCTACTCGGACTCTTGACCCGTGAAGATGGGACCGACACGTTGTCCCGAAACTTCTGTAAACAATTACCACACTACCACACGACGCCGCGTAATATCCCAGAAGAGCGCAGATCTCACACTATAATTTTATTTGTTTATGTATTATACTTGTGTATTGTTAACCCTCTATATATATATATATATATATCTACTGAGGTATTCAGTAAAGTGTATGTTAAACCCGGAATATAATTGTGAGTACAGTAATCAAGATAATGAAAAAGAAACCAGTCTATGCACAGAATTTAAATGAAAATTCCACTTGTTTTAATCCCGGCGTTAATCTTGCTCGGTGAATACAGCAGGCACTTCAGTGGGGATGACTTGTTAAACACAGTTGTGCAGGCTTAAAATGGTAACTTGCAGCTTCCTCATTTCTTTATCCCTTTGGATTGTTTCAAAACGTCTGTATTGCTTTGCAGAAAAACACTCCTGTAAATTACCCCTCTTTATCCGCAGACAATTTGCAAGCGCCATGCCCTCCACTCGACGTCTGCACAGTTAGCTTATTCGTGCAATGACACCGAAGGCGTTATGCTGGAAAAGGTTTAGATAAAACTGTACATAGGTCATTTCTTAAATTGTATGAGAGATGGAGAAATGTTTTCAGACAGTTTGACACTCTGGCTTCATTTAATCCAAAGAAAAAAAATTTAGTTTTACTTTGGGGTTCTATGCGGGCTCTTAAAAATGTGAATACGAAAAAAAGGGGATAAATTCGAAATATCAGGGCATGTTTTAAAATAACGTAGTGAATATTAGTTAATTTTCGATTTCAAATTAATTTGTATCCATTATTAATATTAACTGACGTTTTAGTTAGGAACGTCATGAACATAAATAATTACCACAGTACAAAATTTATGTACCAAGCTTGCGGTGCCGTTGTCGCCGCATATAAAAATTCGAATTCAGAGTGCACAGAGTTTAAGTAGTACTTTCAAATAAACGCACACAAATTTGTCGTAAGAATTTAGAAACCTGTTACGTCATTGTATGAATCTAGCTCTCCAACCGGTGAAGCGGTTTGTTCCAAACTTGTAGTCGAAGGGCATCATGTTTTTATCCGTTTTGGTTTAACAAATATACTGAATAAAATCTGCAGAAAAATTTCTAAATAGTGTCTTTACATTGGCCACATATTACTCTTAGCTGATGTACTACATACTTTTCATTCATGATCTTTTCCCATCCTCATTCCAAACTACGTATTAGAAATATCATCGTTAAATAATCTAGGCTAAAGTCAGTCTAAATAACTTGTGCTTCATAATCTAAATTTCCCGGATTCAAATTCTATCCTGACTGAGATAGTCAGCGATTTTCTCCATTATCCAAAATAAATGTTGGCACAGTACCGCCAACTGGGCCACGACCGGCCTCTTCCACGTCCGTGTCAATTCATTAGTCACTAATTACTCTAATATTCGATATTCAGACGTTTAAATCTGAGCTACAGTCAATGTTGTTAAATAAATAACCTAAAAAGCAATTGACATGAAAATTGAGCCTTCATCACAAATTTTTTTTACAATAAATTGGGTTATAACTTCATCTCTTCAGAGGGGGAGAGGGGAGGATATTATCTGACTCATGCGCAGTTCTCATAACATGACTTCCACATAAGTACATTTACACGTCACTGTAGACTTGACTCGTTTTTGCACATAAAATTCAATTACTTTCGGATTTTCGCTCGTGAATGCTACTCGGCGAGATGTAAGGTACAGATGTTTAATTGTTATGACGAAAGTCGCTTGCTGGAACAAAACCCCCAGCCTGGATAAAGTAGAAAATATACTTCCCTGTTTACCCTGTAAATTGCAGGAGGGATTAAAAACAGATGTTCTCTCTGCGTCTTAACATTTGTTTCAAGAACACACTCTCAAGATAATTGAAGTGCTTTTTTTATTTCGAAACAATATTCTTCACTGTGTCCGTTGTCTAACAATTTTCTGCCTTTTTATATCCTTGCCTCTTCAAAGAATACTCTTTATCACAGAAAAAAAAAAAAACAATTTTTGTGTGGGGAGAAAATTACAGAAACTTCACTGTTACGACAATAGAGTAGTTTTGAAATATAAAGACATTTGAAAGCAAAGCGGACATAGTCTGGTCTCTGTCTATGCATAATCACAACACAAAAATAAAAAAAACAAACCTTTACATCGGTTATCATAAGTAATACCGGCTTTAACACTCGACAATTCTGAGTATTGACCACAATGTGTATTTGTGCGATACCCATGTAATTCCATGAATAAAGGTCTACCAGTTTGTCCCTAGACAGCACTAATTGGTTCATTCTTGAAAAAAAAAAGAATCAGTGCGCTTTCTGTACGAGAGGGAATGAAGAAATAGATCAATTTCATACTCCACAGCGTTAATCTGAAAAGGGATTAAGGGATTAAGTAACTGGGTGTGATAAAGCATATTCCGCTGGAATGTACATCGTTCCAACACGTTATCTTTAAAGCTTTTTAACATCTCACTGCGTTTTATGTTAATTTATCACAGATATTGTTGCAAAACTAAAAAACTTCGCATTGCACAAAGGCCAAAGTTACAGTTCCTTTTATTTATTTAATGACGTGTATTTTTCCTAAAAAATACGGAGCATTAACTTGTTACAAACTCCAGATACTAGTGCAGCCTCCTTAAAAATTCCAGATGCTAACATAGCCGCTTTAAAACCTCCAGACGTTAGCGTAGCCGCTTTAGAAACTCCTGATACTATTGCAGCCTCCTTAAAAATTCCAGATGCTAACATAGCCGCGTTAAAATCTCCAGATGCTAAAGTAGCCACGTTAAAATCTTCAGATGCTAGTGTAGCCGCGTTATAATTTCCACTTGCTAGCGTAGCCGCGTTATAATTTCCAATTGCTAGCGTAACCGCGTTAAAAATTTCAGAAGCTAACGTAGCTGTGTAAAAAAATACCGAGATACTCGGGCAACCGTGTTAAAAACGCCTGATGCTAGCGCAACCGTGTTAGAAACGCCTGATGCTAGCGCAACCGTGTTAAAAACGCCTGATGCTAGCGCAACCGTATTAAAAATGCTTGATGCTAGCGCAACCGTGTTAAAAACGCCTGATGCTAGTGCAACCGTGTTAAAAACGCCTGATGCTAGCGCAACCGTATTAAAAACGCCTGATGCTAGCACAACCGTGTTAAAAATTCCTGATGCTAGCGCAACCGTGTTAAAAACGCCTGATGCTAGCGCAACCGTGTTAAAAACGCCTGATGCCAGCGTTGCAGTGTTGAAAACGCCAGACACTTCAAGTTGTATATCAAGCATATTATTTCCCAGTCTCCTGTACAAAGGGTACCGGGTTATTCCCGGGGTGTAAAGTGGCCGGAGTGTGGCTTTAGCCATCTACCCCAATCTACTGCCGAAGTTAGAGAAAGAGTAGAACTACACTTCTACTCCTTCTCTGGGCCTTCTTGGTCTGTTCTGGATGAAATTTACCTTTTATCTTACTTTCAATTACAAATTTAAATGGTTGGGTATTGACACGTGTATTCGATTCTAAAACGATGAGGTGTTTATTTCGTTTATAAAAAATATAAATGTTAAAGGTGTTAGTAATGGTTACACGTGCAGATTATTTCTTACAGTGTAACATAAGGAGCGACTAAATAGCCATTGCTATTTTACTCAGTCAGAAAAAAATTGAAAAACGCTGATATAAACCATCATATTGGAGTAGTAAGAAAGGAGAAGAAATGTGATTTTGTTGCTCGGTGGAGCGTTGAGAGCATTTCATACAAATTAAACGAGACGAACGGCTAAGTTCTGCTGGTGCTTGATGTGCGTGACTGGCAATATTTCAGACTTCCGTCAGACAAAAATAAGAGGATTTGAAAATTAAATTCTGAAGTGTCTTGTTGGATGGTGACAGTTTCAGTAATTGAAACTTTAAACTGTTGAACTCGAACAGCGTACCGACAAAAACAAAAGTTATTTTCTTATATGAAAATTAGACTACACAAATTGCGCCTTAGTAGTAAAACGAATTCACAGAAAATCGATATACTGGTTGTACAAGGCTTTTAACAAAATTAATTTTCCTGAAAAAACTTATAATTAGTCCGTTTTTGTCGTAATTATCTGATCTACTAGTATAAAAGGATAAACGTATTAGATTATATAAGCCTAAAACAACATTATAATGTGAAGAAATCTTCCTTAATTTTACTTTCTCAATAAATTGTTTTATTTGTTACAAATTAGGCTCGGTTGAATAATATGCCATTACTTCATGATGACAATACACTTTGGTCTATTTCATGTCGTTTTCTAAAGATTCATACCTCATAAAGTATCAGCACGTTGGGTGATCGTGAATGATAAATCTCTATTCACAATAGGAATTAACTCAAAACACATTTTCAGAAAACAAAAAAAGAGAAAGTATTAAAAAAGCACAAATTATAAAATATGGACTCTGGGCGAAGAACATAATTTAGGTCCTGATGAATAGAAAGAGAAGGCCTTCATTACGACGGAGTGTACAATACTAAATTTAAAATATAGCGAGGCTATATGGATATAGACCTTGAACATTTTAAAATCATAAGTCGTAGATGTTCAAGGAAAGTCTCTAATAAGAGTCTGGGAGAAGCAAAGTTAAATTTGTCTACGAGAACACACAGAACTTATATGGCAGAGTGGAGGTGTAGAGCAAAGTTGCCCTGTGCACACATTGAAGTCATATGCGAGAGTGGAGGTGTAGCGCAAAGTTGCTCTGTGCACACATTGAAGTCATATGCGAGAGTGGAGGTGTAGCGCAAAGTTGCTCTGTGCACACATTGAAGTCATATGCGAGAGTGGAGGTGTAGCGCAAAGTTGCTCTGTGCACACATTGAAGTCATATGCGAGAGTGGAGGTGTAGTGCAAAGTTGCTCTGTGCACACATTGAAGTCATATGCGAGAGTGGAAGTGTAGCGCAAAGTTGCTCTGTGCACACATTGAAGTCATATGCGAGAGTGGAAGTGTAGCGCAAAGTTATTCTGTGCACACATTGAAGTCATATGCGAGAGTGGAAGTGTAGCGCAAAGTTGCCCTGTGCACACATTGAAGTCATATGCGAGAGTGGAGGTATAGCGTGAAGTTGTACCTGTGCACATGCTGAAGTCATGTTGGGGAATGGAGGTATAGTTAAGTTATTCCTGTGCAGATATAGAAGTCATATGTGGGAAAGGAAGTATAGTTCAAATGCATCCTACCCTAAGTAATACATGAAGGGCAGTTGTCAGCGTCACACCCCATCCTTTTTACCCCTCTGGGAAAGAACGTCTGGTATCCATTGAAAAAAAGACTGGGTGGAAAGCAGAGCCAGCGTAGACAACTTGGAGAAAAAAGTAAACTCGCACTCTGTCCGGAAATTTAACCCTTTTTCTTCGGTCTTCCAAGTCCTAGCGTTTTCAGTATACGGACACCGAAAATAGTGTTAGATGTCAAAACACTTGGAAAGGCTCAGTGGCATATGACCACATACTTAGGCTACAGCGTAAATCCGGATATCGACACTGATCCCAAATCACAATGTACCTGCACACCTCACCCTTTCACCTGAGGACGGGATCGTATCCATTTCGCTAAATGCTGTGTTGTTTTGAGAACAAGAGATGGTCAGAGTCCACAAATCGAATAGGCCTAGCTATGGGTTGAAATATAATTGACAGAACCCTGCAGAAGTGACTAAAATTGTTATGTTCTACGTTTATATAATTATTATGATTGGATTAGCTGTTATGTAATAAAGATAGAGCCAACTGTTTTAATCTGTTTCATACGTAAAGTCAGGTATTTCTTCTCTAAGTAACCGGATGTATTTGTACCTTGGGTCAGAATATAAGAAGGGTAACTTCTCTAAGTCCACGAAAGCGTCTTTGACGTCCAAACTCTTTGATGTGCAAACTACATAATAGGCTTAGTTCGGATTTCACTACATTCGGCTTGGTCTTAACTTTGAACCCTGCCATCAGACGCTGCACATTTCAAACAACTGAAGGATTCAAGCGGAATTTACGAAAAGAGAACACATACTGAGTTTCTGTGCAATTTTCGGAATTGACCAAAAGACTTCCTGGGAGATCTCCCATCCTGCCCCCCTTCCACGCCACTCCTTCAATTTCCGTCCCAATGTCCTGTAGGATCGACGGGATTTTCCCGGAGGGAATAGTAGAAGATAAAGAAGAATAGGAAGAAAGAATTGTATAAAAAGTTTCTTTCGGAGTTGTTCCTACCCCGTCCTTCCAATAAAGACAATGAGAGAAAGAAAGAAACTCCACTTAAGAACAGACTCCCACTCTTGCTTTCCTTCTAAGCACCTAGTCTGTTGCCAGCATTGGTCAGTAGCGCACAAGTTGGAGCAGCTCAAGGAATGTTGATGATTGTCAATGGGTGTTTCATCTGCCGTTGGAAGCTAGACAAATCTTGGATATTACTGAAAGTGTGTACAAAGCCATTATATCAACCGCTACTTGTCTAAAAATATAAAGATTTTAGAACTCAATAAAGGCCTACATTATAAACTTTATGTTGTATTCACCGTGCATTTTGATAACACTCAACAAATAAACCAACAAATGCACTTTATTTCTTAAGCATGTCCAATAACCCTACATATGTTTTGGCTGCAATAGAGTTTAAGGTCACGTTCACTTCAACATTCACTAATCCATTTGTTATCACCACATATACACCACCATGTATGTCAAGTTTCTGTTAACAGTTGATAACACTCACTGTTTTCGCTTAGACAACCATACGATTTTACTTCAAAAAGGAAAACAACCTACGCCAAGACATTTAAAAGAAAACATTATTTCTATCGCGGATGTAAAATAATTCAAATGTCGCCCATTTTAGAATGTGTTGTCAGGGTCGCTGCCTCATATTTATTACTCGCCGCAAGCTTCAAAGACAAAAAGAAATCTATAATCCCGCCTAATGTTTTTTATTTTGAATCTGACTGTGTTATCATTGGCAACTCAATATGTGCAAATCCGGGAAGGAAGACGCAAGATACGGATTCAGACAAGGAAAGATCAGAAGGGTATTGCAGTGGGAGGAAGTTAGACAGAGAAGAAAGAGCCACGAGTAGGCGTAGAAGAGGAGATATGAGAAATCTGCTCGATAGACGGACGTAAACATAATAGGCATGAACAACGAGGAAACGTAGAAAATGAAATAAAAGTGAAATATAACTGCAAGGGACAGCAGACTGCACGAAAGAATCTGTTATATTGAGGGTCGACGCAAGTGAAGGAGAAGCTGAAATATGTAATTGAAATTCTGCCCATATTTTCAAGGACCCATATTAACTGGTATACCTTTCACACTGTGAGCCCGACTTAAATGTCGGAAATGTCGGCAGAGTGTAAACTAGGCCCTCTGAACCAGTAGCTCGAAAGCACACGTTGCCCGCGACACAGTGTAATGTTGCCTGAGGAGACATTTGAAATAAGGAAAGGTTTCTTAACCCTTCCCCTGACAAAGCCGAGATAAAAAGACGAAACAATTTTGCAAAATTATGAGCTGTTTACGTATGGATACATGCATTATATTACTACGAGGAATTAATGCGAAACTGTGCTGAAAAAAAACGACAATGTAACTTAGGTTGTGAAGTTATTTTTTTAATAAATTTTTCCTATTATTCCCACCATAATTTTACCGCACGTGATGTATATAAAACTACACAATCAGAATTAAGAATATTATTGTACTATACTTATTCATTCTTCAGTGTGTGTACTGAAATTTCACGTTGACCGCATGCAGGCCATAATTTTGTCAAAGTTGCCTACACCGCCTACAAGCTTGATCAGGCCTGATGCAAAACTTCTGGCGTGTTCCCTCTGTAATGTTTCCCCACACTATGAATTTGTGACCATTTTCAAGAAAAACACTGATGATGCGATTACTTTAAATATGCCTTTCCACGTTTTACACAACACCATAGACGTTTTCTCCGCCTTTGCAAGAAACTTGCAGTCCATTATAATCGACATTTCAAGAAACAGCGAATTGTCGATCACTGTCATCTATCTTGCTTCGTTTACCAACTACCTTCGGGGCCTCATCTCGTACCTCACAGAAAAGGCAGCGGTCTCAATTATGAAGAACAATCACAACGAAGTTATATAAATGTAGATGATTTTCCTATGAAGTGTCTGTTTCTTTTGCCCGATTTTAACACAACTCGGAATGTGTAGACAAGTTTCAATAAACATTCGAAATACGAAATTTCACGAAAATCCGTTCTTGGGGAGTTTCGCTGTTCCATGAGGACTGGCGGACCGACAAACCGATTTCATGAAGCTACTTTCCAATTTTTGCAGCTGCTTTGCCAAAGCGCCTCAGAAATTAAGGAAATAATGGTGAGAAAATTGTATAGGGCGAAGATTCATAATTTAAATTTACAAATTTTTATTTTATATCACTTTCTTTTGTTTAAGGACGCATTTTTAGGTCGATTAATAATGTAAAATTTGTTCTACTAATTGTGGAACACCTTTAACTTTTTGGTGAATTTAGAATCATGTAACCGCGAAGTAGTTTTCGTCGCAAATTGAGAACCACTATATTACAAGTTTGACGAAATCGTATAAACACAATGAGCAAGTTATCCTCGCCCCCGATTTAAACCACTGTCTCAAGGAAAAATAAACAAAAGTGAAAGGAGAAAAAGTAATTGAAATTAAAAAAGCAAACTTTCACTGAAAATAGAACAAAGGTAAGCGACAGTCACAAATTTCAAATCTTCCACTCTAGTCCAAAATACGAAATTTGTAACCACGATGAAAATAAATAAGCAAGCAAATAAATAAAATCTGAGGATGTAAGCCGAATTGTTTGTAGTTTATATAAACTACCGCGCTGACGATAAGATAAATCGAAGGGAAAATGTGTAGCAAATGAAGGGAAATATGACACTACAGATCAGGAGATAACATTAACATGGATCTTATGAATTAATTTGTGAGGATGGAAGGTAGATGGAACTAGATTAGCAGAGTATCTAATGGTGGAATATTGTATTAGAGGTGTCTAATATTCGGATTTTATTACCAAAGATTGATAAGTTTTATAGAATCAAGACAGATTAAATAGCCGCAAATAAATCCTAGATGTGCTCTTGCTGTATAAAATATTAGAAAAATAACCGACATCTTTGTTTCTGTGTCCGTTACAAGAAAAATGTCGTCTGTTTTCGTAGACTTGGACTGGACATTTCTTGTAGGATTTCTTACTGGGAAACAGAAAGACAAAAATAGCGACATGATTCCAGAACAGAGGGAAGGGAATGCAGCTGGATATGAGAAACGCGAAGAATATATCGGCCTACTGGTTTTAGCAAGACGAATAGAGATTCGTGATCACAATGTTAAATATTTTTACAACCTTGTAACTTGTCTGCTCTTGGGAGGAACTTCAATAAATTGAGCATCCCTAAGCAAATGCACATTCAGTGTGAACTATAGCATTAATAACGATAAAGGAGGGCAATAGAACGGAGAATTCGAGTTTATGTCTCCCATGACAGAATGTTCTGTATCTCTCTTGGAAATAGCACGTAGAAATAAACGAGAATCACGAAAAATACTTATTTTTTCTAGCTGTTTATCGTTATGTAACTCTTGAATAAAGGCCTTATTTCTGTACGGTCGACAGTTAACTTTTACGAACGTAAAAAGAAACACAATTTTCCCCGTGCTTAACTAAGCACCACACACACAACACACACACACACACACACACACACACCCATCACGCAAGCGTATGGGGAGAGAGGAAGTATAAACCCACGCACTCTTAAACTATGCACTAGATAAGGTTAAGGTGTTGGCTTCACGATCCGGCCGCTTTACCTTCGGAGGAAGAGACTGAATGGAACCCAGATTTAGACTGGGCATTTTGAAGGATAGAAGTACCTCCTGGCTTTTCTGGGATTTGAATATTTCTCCCTCGTCCATCCATAAAGTAAAGTAGGAGAAAACTGATGATATTGGCAGTACCACAGAAAATTGTGAGTATTTAAAATTGTAAAGCAAGCATTTTAAGTAACAAACATTTTGAAATTGATTTCCTACTTCATGGTACATATTCACATTCCCTGTTAGGAAGAATAATCGTCGATTCTGTTTAGGGAAGTAATCGTTTCTTCCGAGAATTGCATGTAATACATACATATACACTGTGTGTGTAACATGCGGAGTTTTCTATGTTAAAGCACGTGATGCATATAGTAGGCACTGTGCTTTAAATGTTAAAATACGAAAGCGCTGCTGTAATACGTCACCTCTTTTGTCTGCTGTAGTCCTGTCTCATTGTGAGCTTAGATGCGGAGAGTCATTATAAGCGCCGAGACAAAGCTCTTGTTTTTAGTTTTCACCACAGGAAATTAAGCTCAGAGCAGCAAGTTTCAATTTGTCGAATGTACGGATGTTACTCTGCACTGAGGGAATTCGAGGAGTTGAATTTTCCACTGCAGTATGGCCCTGGGTCAGAGCTTCCTACAAAGTAAAGCAGCCTTAAAATAAGAGCAGACAGAAAGTGTGATTATATCAAGATGGGTGAAATTGAATGGGCGTAAAGAGTAGAGAGATGACAAGTGTATAAATGGTATGAGCTGAAAAATCCCAAGGGAGGAGAATAACTTTGAAAGCTATATGTCTATACAGTTGAGAGGAGAGTATATTGATTCTTGTTTCATATAACGACTTCGACAACATCTCAGAATACAGCTTCATATGATAGAACTTTTGCATTTTTGATGATATAATTGTGATGATGATAATTTTTTTGAATCTGAAGTATACTTATATGGTCTACCTCCAGGGATGTTCTGCTAAACCCAGGTTTTCTGAAGTACACATTCTTTTTTGGTCTTAATACCTGCATAGGTTTCCAACCAATACTTATGCTGTTAAGGCTTAGTTCCTGTAATGTCTATTTACACAAATTACTTTTTTCCTCCCAAAAATTTGGTTACCTTTACTTGATTTCTTCATTTATATTTTGTTCTCTCTAAAAATTCTCTAATCTTGGCGGAACTGATTATTTTCTTACAGGGTGTTTTTTCTTTGATACTTAACGATCTATTATTCAGAAACTTTTTGCACCGACTTCGCATTTCCTTCCGATTTAAAACGTGTATGTACCTCATTCTATTCTTATTTATATGAAGGGCATTTTATTCCTTCTGCTTCTTCCCTCAGAGCCCTTAATTTTTAAGTTCCTCACCTAAACCATGGGGATAAGCGGTGGCGCAATTCATTGAGGCACTGCGCTACAAACCGGAAGGTCGCGGGTTCGATTCCCGACGGTGTCATTGGAGTTCTAAAATTGACATAATCCTTTCGGTCACACTATGGCCCCGGTGTCGACTCAGCCTCTAAGAGAAATGAGTACCAGGAATAGTTTCTGGGGGTAAAGGCGGCCGGTGCGTAGGGCTGACAACTTACCACCTTAATGTGCCGATTGTGTAGAAATCTGGGAGCCTCAGCCTCCTGGAACCCTAAGGACCTGTCCAGGCCTGTACTGGGATTGCTTTACCTTTTTTTGCCTAAACCATGCAATCCTGTTCCTTTCACTAATTTACGCTAAGATGTACACATAATTTATCTTCCCCATTTTTGTTCATATCGAAATATGCAACTAAATGAAAGGAAAATTTATGAAAGAATGAAATGGAAAGCATAACCCATAGCCCAAGTTGAGGTATTATCTCAGCTTTGGAAATGCTGAAATATTATTTGTGACATTGCGCTGTGTCATTTGGTAATAAGATCCCAGAAAACTCGAACATCAACAAACACCACTGTGAAAACCACAAAGCTCGCGCACCTCAGCATTTACATCGATACAACTCACAAAACTTCAGTTACAATACAGAGCCTCTGAGCTCAAATATAACCAAGCCCACCCCCCCCCCCCCAAAAAAAATAAATTCCAAGCAGGAATTTAACCACTTTTTTTAATGTTCAATGATCCTGAGAAAGACGTTTTTTGTGGCCTTTTGAGACCTCCAGGTTTTACAAATTGGGCCCTCTGCCATCTTTGAAAACGTAAAGAACTTCTAAAATTACGGCACTCATAGGCATCTAGCAGGCCTCCTGAAACGGGGCATCAGTCTATTCGAGGCCTTTACCTATAAAGAAGAAACCAAACACGCAAAATGCAGATATACATCCGTCTCTTGTGACCTGCCTACCGAATGCGTGACAATTGACCACTCCACACCAGCACTCTACACTAATCTAAGACACTAAACACTATAAAGTCTGATTGGATTTTTTTTTACCATGACGCAACAGCCCCAAGGGGGACAGGGCCTTCTCATTATCGAGGCTTCACCATCACAGTCAGAAACACCACACTCGGTAGGACTGCTCTGGACGAGTGATCAGCCAGATGCAGAGATCTCTACCAGACAAACAACAACATTCACAAGAGAGAGGCATCCGTGCCCCCGGGGGGATTCGAACCCGCAATCCCAGCAATCTAGCGGCAGCAGACCCACGGTCTCATGGGTCTCCAACCTGCGATCCGTTGACCGCATGTGGTCCGCCAGGTTGCATTATGCTGCCCCCGGACACATTTTTAAATTATGTATACAGTATACTAAAAAAATTACTCAATAATTTAGGTGGTTAGATATCCCAATTACTGTTATTTTCTCACGTGATGCCCGCGAACCATACCACAATACCAGGTGTGGCCCTTTGCCATAAAAAGTTTGGAGACCCATACCTTAGACCGCGCAGCCACTAGAATCGTCTGGAAATTCTTATACAAAATTAAAATATCCTACAATATCTATGCGCAAATAAATGCGAGACACTGAAACCTGCGCTACTGACAGAACATGCCATCAATTTCAATGTTAATAATAGCGAAGTGTACTTTGCTATTCGTTATAGCATCGACAAGCTTGTTTGGTTTGCTTGCAATATCGATGAATAATCGTTGTTGACACAATACGTCAAATGTACACACGTTTCGTGGCTAGTGTACAAACACAGGCATTCACAGATCTAGTATCGCAATGGTTTTTGCGTTGGTTACACAGAACATATAAACTCCATAAACTATCTCTCTCCGCTCTCGTTTCCAAGGAGTGTTTGTCTGTGACCTGGAGGGGCTTACGAAATGGAAGGCTGTTAATATTCATGATAAAAGATCACGATGTTAACACGTCAGTAAAGCGAAATGTTTAATCAGAAGCGCTATTTTTTTTGGAATTCCTCCATCGAATAATAATATATATAATATAATTAAACCCTATGATCAGGGAGCCTGTTCTGCGTCCTTCCCCATGTGCAAAATAAATCTGATGGACCCATTACACAGATCTACTGATTGTCTGGCCACCACAGGCGACGGATAAAGTCTAAAGAAAGGAGAATGCTTCTGAAAACCATAGACCATCGTAAAAGCCGTATAGAATCGAACTGTCCACTTTATCCTGTCTTTTATTATTATTTATTTTACTGCAATTGGGTTTTCACCCGGTGGCAGTAGTCCTTACACTAGTACACACAATACAAATGGACATATAATATACATAAAAGTAACAATACAAAACAAACTATACACGACTACAAAAAAAATACATCTTATTCTCATTTTGATCCTATCATCTCCTTAAGCATAAGATTTATTGTAATATCCATCTAACACTTCCCACGATTAACACATCAAACTTTTGACTTTTCACACCTTGCAGCACAGTACAATTAGTAGAACGAAAAAGTTAATATTACACTTCCACAGATATGCTGTTTGATCTACATACAGGCCAACAACAAACCGTCGCAACAAATTAGCTCTGATATGAAGATCAGGATAAAATCCTTCCCTGAAGAGGGAAAAGTAGATTCCTACAAAACTTTCGTACACACCGACCAGATTACGTGGCTCCATATCTCAGCATAGGGCGGACTTAGCACTCGCGGCCGTCAGAACCACTCCTCTTCTATTTGTTAAAATGTCTCGCGGTAATTTGTATTTTGTATTTCACTTTATGTAACAAATGTTCATTCAGCATTCCATATCACAACCCTTGAAATGCATCATAAAGTCGGTTATGATGTTAGGAACTCGTAAAATCCACTTTAATTATTCACTTTATACTTTCTTAATGGAAAGAAAGGAAAATGTATAAATCGCTTAGCTCCAGATGTCCGCGCAAGTTTGCTAATTACAAGCCTGTGATTTTGTTTTTCTCTGAGTCGGCGTATGTTTGTCTCTCACCCCTCACCTCAGTTTACAAGCCCAACCCTTTCTCCTCGACGGCTTTTCGTTCCGACACCGCCACCATTCGTTATTCAGACAGAAGGGAAATCGACATGTCGCCATGGATTTATGGCGGCATTACCGGCGACTTTGAGACCCCACGCAACCTGACGGTGGCAAAAAGGGAAAGAAAAGAATTCCACAACCTCCGCAGGAACATCAGAAATCCTGACGACAACACAAGCAGAAGTTACACTGACGTATCTCTTGCGTAGTCAATTTTAACTTCCGCTTGTAGTATTTAGTGTACTTATTATTGCTTAGTTATCACCTTAAGTCAAGTTTTTGTTAAATAATATAGGGGAAAGTAAATGTAATATTATCCCTGCGAACACCATGAAGGAGTATGAAAAAGTGGAGTATAGATCCACTTATTCTTAGCGTCGGAACTAGTTTTGGAGATGAGTGATAAGTGTCACATCTCTGCCGCCTTATCCCGGGGTAAAGTAAAGGTAAGGTTTTACCTATAATAGTCCATGAAGGCCCAGAGAGGGAGAAGAGGGTAGCTCTACTTTTTTTTAAACTTCGGCGCTAGATGGAGGTGGGTGGCCAACGTCACTCCCCAACGCTTTACCCCTTGGGAAAGAGGCCCATTACCCTTTTTACAGGAGGTCGGATGGGTGGCGAATGCTAGGGGCCGGTTTGGACGGGTATGGAAAATTTCGCCGTCAGCGGGGTTTGAACCACATACAGGCTAGCCCGTAGCAACTCGCTATACCGACTACGCTATTCCGGGCCCCGTATGCCCTGGGGTGTTATACTCGTATAATTTACTATTATAAAATAATAGATTTGTGTGAATCGGAGGAGGCAGCACATGGGTCCAGTCTTGCGGAAAACGTATAACGGTATCAAGCATGCTGAATGACAATCTGAGTTTGAAGTTTTCATTGCATGGAGAGTTAAGGTTAAGACTTTTGAAATATTACGAGAAGCAAATTGGTACAGAGCTAACAACATTTCAGAGGAAATCGCTGCCTCCATCTTCAGCATAACTTAAACAAGGAAAGATCTAAATTCTCCGAAATGTCGTATAGGCCGACCTATTTACGGAAATAGATCACAGATATGGAAAAAGTGCTTTTCTTAAAACATTTAAAAATTACATGGCGTCATATCCCAGAAGACCTTAGTCACAAAGGTAGTGTGTTTGAAAACATTGTAGGTAGAGGAGTATTTAAACCTGGGAGGGGAAGGTGTACGGAAGAAATGAAAAACATTTCGTAACGAAGAGCTACAAGTAGATGTTATTGTAGTGATGAAATTAAGTAGAGGTATATTGGTGTTTCATGTAGTACGCATGGGAGAGATAAGAAGTTTATACACATTTTCAAAAGGAAAACTTGAAGGGATGGTATGGGTTCTGAAACCTAGACATAGATGAAAGGATAACATTAAGATCGATTTGCGCAGATATGAAGTGAAGGCAGGGACTGGATTTATGTGCCTCAGGAAAAGGATTAATGGCGGGCTCCTGTGTAAGAAGAAGAAGAATGAAAAAACATATGTCTGTATTTCAACAGTCACAAACATAGCAAAGATTGGAGTCTTTAAGCTAAGTAATTAATTTTTTATATTATTTATTCCGTGCAATATAATATGTTTCTCATATCAAAACCAACAATTTGCACACACAAAGTGTGTATAAATAATATAAATCTTTCCTGTTATATGTTGCGGCCGTTGGCCGCCATCTTCATGAGCAACACCTGAGATATTTATGATTTAATACTTAATGAAGCACTTCACATATATAAAATGGCTTCATTAGGTTTTAATCGTAACTTACATGTTTTAGGTTTTGCTCTCTGAAGATGGCGGTCGATTGCCGAAACATGTAAAAGAAAAGATTGTAGTATATTATATAATATACATTTTATGTGCAAATTATTGGTTTTAATATAAGAAACCGTAATTGAAAGTTTACTTAATCAGAACCACCACGCAACATTCATATCTTGCTACTGTAAATTCTAAACTGAAGTGCATTACTAACCTTTAGGTCATAGCTATTCACTTGCAGTTGATGAGTTTGAAACAAATTTGCAGCTTCTTCTTGCGGGAGAAAAATTCCTGCTCGTTACGCAGAATTTTACCTTCTTGTTACACAGATTTCTAACTTCTTGTATCTGAGGATTCAGCCACTGGCTTGCGGCCGTTACTATTGGCAGAGGCATCATTTGCTGCGGTCTCGACTGCTGTGTTGGGACAACTCCAACTGCAGATATCTATGTTTCGGATTTCCGCTGGAGAAAGTCCAGAACCGAAGTGTCGCTACTTACAATCGGCTACAAGAGCGGAGAGAAATGAAATAAGATCTATCGTATACATTTATTTTCTAAAAATCCTATCTTATATTTGTAGTACTAGCCATTCGTTTTTCTTTTTTATTTTTGCAGTTTTCCGTTTTTCGGCTGCAGCTAAAAATATATGTCTGTGAATTTCAGTGGTGGGCAGCGGAGTAGAATATTTTATATGAAATATACCGGGTTAAAGAATTTAATCTAGTAGTGGAAACGGCTCGTTGATATTTTGACAGGAAGTTTCGTATAAAAGCTCTGTATCCGCTATACTCTTTTCTTCTCATTTTTTTCCGTTCTTACATCTGCCTTAGATTTGAAATTATGTAGGTACCGTCATTGCACAAAAAGTAACGCGCTCTTGTAGACAGACACTGGGTCTAACTACACCCAGTCTAAGGGCATAACACTAACACCTAGTCAGGTATAAACTTTTACGTCGGCAGTTTCCGCAGCATCGTAAACTTGTAAGTTTGTCTCTTTCAAAAGATTTAAGTCTTTAGGGATCTTCTGCCATGTTGACTGGTAAATATTTACCAAAGTTTCGAAGGATTGAAGCATTTAAAGAATTCTATTTGGGCTGCTTGAAAAAGGCACAACGATCCTTGGAACATTCAGTATTTAACAGCTTACACGGCATAATATACGAGAAGACTTGAATCTTCAGCAACACTGTTGCAAATGAAACGTCGCATTGTATTTCAGGTCGACCATCTGCCACTCACCAGTATTCCTATTTGAATAGTATAGTGGCCACAATAAGAATGTACACAGATTTAGCTACGAATGTTTTAAAAAATCTTACACCGTTAATTATTTAAGGACATTTTAACTGCATGGTTTATGTAGCAACAAAAAGAATATTTTGTAAATTTTCACTTGTAAGTGAAAAAAGGAAGGGGTCGTGGCCCATTTTAAGGCAACACCCTGCAATTTGCCCAGAAGAACTGAAAATACTACTAAAATCCTGATGAATGATAGCCGGTCTCTGGGTAGAAGTATGAAATCCAGTACCCGCGAAATACTAAATGCAAATTCTAACTACATTACTGCTAAGACAGACAATTAGAACTCAATAACATTCCACGCGAGACAAGGTTTAGATTCAAAACTCCTGCTTTATAGTTCTGAAGCCTCGGAATGCATTCTTGTCCTTGTTGAATATTCTCTCTGAAATGACGTTCTAGTCGTTTCCACCGGAATTCTGCAGTGGACAGCTTATCACAGCCACAAATTCAGAATTGATCCCATCAGTTTAGATGAAAGAGTTCATACACACTGAAAATAGGAGTAATAGAGAAAACAGCACAGATTAAAATACTTAAGACTCATTGCTGCTTGTATTAAGTCTCGTTTAGTGTTGAAATAATAAATAAGAGTTTTAAAAACGCAGCTTTCATTTGAAGATAACCTAACTTTTATTTACAGTAAAAGGGAAATCGTAATAATGATTCGTTTACATAATGTAATACTGGGGCCAAGGGGGGAGTTACAACAGCAGTGCAGTGAAACTCTTTGGTGGTGCGCATATTCCTCTGGGATCACTAAGCAACGCGCAACTCACGTAAACAAATTTGGTTTCTGTCCTTTCAAAGAGGAGCCATAAATTTAAACTCTGTAAATGCCGAAGGCCCTCTTATCAGATTACCAACGAAACCTGCATTAAATTCAGATATAAAGTAACATTTAAAACTATTCGCTTTTTCGATGTCAAAATGAATATGAGGTAACGTAATGATGGTTATTTTTATCGTTATGTTGAAAAGTAAACTAGTACCGTAATGAACCGCATTGTCCAACAGAGAGCTCCAGAATTCGAAGAAGAATGGAACAGACTATAGCGTCTCAAAGAGAAACAAAGAAGAGCCAAGTATAACATCGCAAATAATAACAATAAGTGGCAAAATCAATATCGATTACAAGGTCCGAGTAACACAATACCGTGAATATTACATATTCATTATATTTTGCTACAACACATTTCGTCCGCCTTATACGGCCTTCATCAGGTAGTCTGTGTTCTAACAACATTCAACATTTATCAACACAACAAACATCTTAGCAGCACATTCTGATTTTCTTTAGTTTTAATCCTTATCTTATAATTGTTATTATTTCACTATTTGGAATAATAAGTCATAAAGTACTATAGTCACCCTTTGTAAAGACGAGGCATCTCCCTAGAAAAACACACCTTCTTTTTATGCGCTTGCAAGACTACCTAATGATGGCCGTACAAGGCGACCGGAACGTGTTGTAGTAAATGTAATTAATATAAAATATTCAGAGTGTTGTGTTATTCGGACCCTATAATCAATATTGATTTGATAAATAAATGGGATGATGGTACTTAATTAATGAATGGCACAATATAACATAAATAATAAAAATGAATGGCAAAGTATAACATCGCAAATAGCCAAAATTAATGGTAAGATATAACATAGCAAATAGCAATAATAAAGGAAAAATATCGAAAATAGCAACAAAGACTGGCAAAATATAACATGGCAAATAGCAATAAAAAAAAGACAGACATATCAAGATCTGTTGTAGTGCAGAAGTCTACTCCAATGCGCATGCGTGACGCTGTGTACCTTTCCACACTTTCGAAAGCGGTGCGTCCTCACAGCGCCGTTCACTCTTCTTCTCTCGCCTTCTGTGCAGGACATTTTGCACCCCAAAGAATTACTATATATCACATTCCCTAAGATCTTTCTGCACTTCTGTGTTGCTAAACGTTCAAAAGATATATTATCAGTCGTAATATTATGATTCTTTCCCTTGTAGACAAGTAGCAGCCTATAATACAAAATAAACATCATACGAAAGACCTCGAAATATTTAATCGTTGCTTATCACAAATATTTTATACATTTCTAAATCTTGTTGGAAAAGTGTACTAAGGAATGACGCACAGTCATCACTTATTTGCCAGATTAGAAGTTCTCTGAGCAGTGACTATCAACATCACAGTTTTCAGGGGTTTGATGCAATATAATTAGACATATAAGGCTAAAATTTTAGATAAAGTGCTGCCGTCATTATTAGATTGCACAAGAAAGCTGAGAGTTGAAAGAAGTGGCAGATATGTAGGAAAAAAACGGAAGGGTCAAGGTTTTAAGAAAACCAGTGGCAATCTCTGACATTAATATAGTATTATTTCTTAGTGGTCAATTCTCTTTTCTTTATACATGTACGAATCTTCTCCACGCTGGAGACAGAAGCAGCAATTTCCTCCAAAACGTTAGTACGTATCCGTCACACTGCGCTACAAGCCGACAGGTTGCGGGTTCGATTCCCGATGGTGTAATTGGAATTTTTCGTTGACATAATCCTTTCGGTCACACTACGGCCCTGGAGTCGAGCTCAGCTTCTAACAGAAATGAGTACCAGGAGTATTTCCTGGGGGTAAAGACGGCCGGTGCGTAGGTCTGACAACCTTACCACCTTCATGTGCCGATTGTCTAGAAATCTGGAAGCCTCAAACTCCTGGAACCCTCAGGGCCTGTCCAGGCCTGTAATGGGATTGCTTTACGTATCCGTCAAAATGCAAGGTATTTTCTCGCAGAAGACTGTAATCTTTGCAGTTTCTTTGTGAAGAAGGAAACGGTTTTGTATAACAAAGTTCTGAAAGATATAAAAAATCTGAAACAACATTCCATTGGTCATGTAGTTACCAGTGATTCCTCTACCACTTTATCTTTCCAACTCACGTTGTCAAGTCCTCTTATTCTTCCTCCTCATCCTCCTTATAGGGATGTTTGTGCGCTCATCCGTGTCATCATTTCTCTCCTCCCTTATTCTGCGCCCAGCACCATCGATCTCACAATACATCTTGTCCTGTTTCTGGCTACTACCAGCAGTGACAACGGTCTTGCTACCCTACGTCAGCCTTCAGACTTCTAGCTTTCAATTTTTTCACGTCTTCTTTGCTATTTGAAGTCCATTCGTAGATTGCGGCGACAGGGGGATTGAAACACGAAAAGAAAAATGAAACAGAATGAAGAGAAAAAAGAAAGTAAATTGCCTGAAATGTTTCGACCATACTCTAAATTACCAATCCTTACTTTTCCCCAAAAGTAAAAAAAATGAGCCACTCTGTTAATGAAAGGGACGCCAAGTTGACCGAGATATTATCTTCAACATCTCGCTTTGCTAGCCTTCTGAATTCAACTCGTTATTTCTCACTGACTGATTTTGTGTATCCCAGGATGACTTCAATGAAAGCAGGAGGGTACGGAAAGAATTCATGGCATCCGCTTTTTACAAAATGCTATTAAAACTGGAAAATATATCATTGTTCTTAATTAAGCGCCACCCATAAGGACGTATGAAGCACTGGAGGTAAAGTCTAACATTCTTAGGATCGACACTTGATGAAGGTGAATGATAATCTTTATGACCCGGTCGCCGTATTCCTGAGGAACAACTGCGCATACTGGAGAGAGGCTAAGTGAGCGTCAGAGTCGGGCCCAACACAATAAAGAAGAAAAGATATTTGACTCCATTAAGAAATAAACTTCGAAGACTCTGTTCATCCAGGCGGTAGTCTGGTCACTATGCCGACTAACTTATCTCGGACAATAATTCAGTAACAATTAAAGAGTATAATTATATGCACATGTAAATAATCGATCGGTGTTGTTTCCTTTTCCATAGAAGTTAATTTGTCATTTATAAACTGAAAATTTCTCCTCATAGTCATGTGTAATCGTTATAATACAGAAAGTTAGAAACACAAAAAATTGCACAAGCACAGCTCCAATTGTTTAATCAGTTATCGGCGTCAAAGTGGAAGTAAATTTGAGACCTTCCATTTGATATTTTTCAGTCGAAAATATCACTTCAACAGGAACTGCATAGGCCGGTTTTCGATAATATTTCAGTGCAAAAAATTTTAGAATGCCGCAGTAAATAACGTTATTTCTACCTGATATTTGGGACTGTCATGGCAATTGCGGTGAATTCAAGGGGCATCACGGATATTGTGGTGATATTATGAGCAGTCACGGTGTTTGGGGGGATTTTAGAGGCTGTCACGACTATTCAGTATAAATTACATTAACATTTTATATTATTCACACCGTGCATCTTGTTACAGTCATTACATCAATCAATTCATGCACTCGACAAAATACGTAGGTAAACTACTATAAAAACCCCAACATGTTTCAACACTAAGGTGCTGTCTTCAGGGGGGCGATCCTTTTATCGAACGCCCCCTGAAGATTCCACTTTAGTGCCGAAACATGTAGGGGTCTTTATAATAGCTTACCTATGTATTCCATATAGTGCATGAGTTGGTTGATGTAATGATTGTTACAAGTAAAATATTTACATTACAAAACACGAGTAACGAGAGAAGGTGTTTATCCATTACCAAGAAAGTAAATAGGGAAATGAGTACTCTAAAGAATATAACTTTTACGTTTTTATTACAAAAGTTGAAAATGTAGATAAAACATAAGATGTAAACATTACGTAGTCTATGCCGTTGAATATTCCGAAGTAAAATATGTGTGACTTACATTATACATACATTATGTCTTTCCAACAACGTGAAACTGAGACATCGTAAACTTTGTGCTATAATGACCTTACATGTTCAACAACGTAAGTAAGCAACAGCACTGCGCAAAGTGGCTTTGTATACTGGGTGTAAATGTATATACTCGTACATAACATATCTCAGAAAATGGATAGTGGCTAACATATCAGTAAAACGACGCAGCAGATATTACACATTTTCAGAAAGTCACATTTGAGCACGCCTGAAGGTGGTCAAAATATGACCGATACGTATAGCATATATTATTAAATAAATGTAAAATATTGTCGTGTCCGCCGGAAATTTATAATTTATATCAATTATAACAAAATAACATAGTGTTCAAAAGTTAGAACTACAGTGAATTGTCTCAGGTCAGGATCAGTGACTCTTTTTTCAACTCTACATTGAACATTTGTCTTTCTTATGGCAGAAATTTTCGTATTAGGATAATAAGAAAATTGCAAGGAAGGTCTTGCTTTATGGAGACAACGTAGAGGAGAGGGATTTTTTAGCTATATTCAAGTGTACTTTGGCAGGACAAATTTAATTGAATTAGGAAAAGAAATAAAGTAGAAAAAAAAAGATTGTGAAGATGATATTAAAACTTTATATTTCTGCTTAACTTGCCATTATAATGTTTTATTCAAAGGAATCTTTTTTCTATAAGTGTATTTCCATGGAAATACATAATTTCTATTGTTAATTAAAAAGTCAAAAAGTATCAGCGTAAATTATGAGACAAAGTGCCAGAGGTTTCTTTCACAGATCCTCTAAGAGAAGAGTCAGTGTTTCTATCACAGATTCCTAATGCTGGCGTGAAAAAAATCTGAATCCAGAACAGTCTCGTAGCTGAGAACTTGTAACAGATTAACTGAAGTGAGATAGAGTAGGCATTTTAAAAAGTAATAACTTTGGAAAGAGTATACTCAATAATGCATAGTACAAAGCTCTCAAAAGAAGTTCTTTTCAAATTCATTAAGTTTACTTAAATATGGGAATAATTATATAAAATTAGAGAAAGTCGCATATATCAAATTTTAACAAAACACGAGATAATTTTAAAGGATATAATTCCTTGTATGGTTTTATGTAAAGTATGTTATGTTATATATCAGTATGTCTAAAAATCAGAATTTTTGAACGAAAATTATTTGAAATTTAAATGAGAAATTTTAAAGAAATCTGTCCCAAGATTTATGAAGTGATACTAGACCACAAACAGAATGACAGACAGATAGACAGACAGACATTCCTCCATTTAAAACTTATGCTTTTGCCTTACAAAGGACATTTAAAATGGACGACCTACATGGAGAGTTTACTGAAATTTTATGGGGTCTTTCATAAAACTCTGTCCAGTAGTTACAAATTTTAGCCAGATTCACTCACAGTATAGTAAGTTTTACTTAATATCATAAATGGGCTTCTTACTGTAGGGAAGTCGTAAACTGTAACATTATTTCGTAAACTTCGAAATGAGACATTTTTCTACAACATTTTGAGGCCATTGGAATATTCAGCCATACCGACAGATTACAAAGTCTGCTTTGCCTAAGATTAAAAATCTGACTTTCTAAGTGTTCTATAAGCTTTTTACATTCTTTTTTAAGCTCTATATAAAAGACTTACGCAAACTCTAGTCGGAAATTTCGAATACTCATTCATTCTTATCGACAATACAGACTGGCTTACGTTTATTTCGTACAAGGCCAGAAGTCAAATTGAGTCCATAATTAAGCTTAACCTTCCAAAGCCTAACTGTTGTTTTATGCACCATCAGGTTTAACATTAAAAAATTTAACATTCTGTCCACAGAGTGTATTAATGTGTTTTAAACGTATCTCAGAACAAAGAGTAATTATTTCCCAATACATCATTAACACAATTGTTTTCATAACTGAGGCGGAAAGTGTTTGCTGCGCAGTACGGCCTGAATGTTTAAACGTAGTTCACGTTATTCTCATTCCTTAGAGGGTTAATAAACTCCAAACAACAGGGCTGATAACCTTGTTTAATACATTCGAAAGTACACCCTGATTAGTCATGTTTTAAACTTTAGATAAATATAATTTTAAATCTAAAAATATTATATTTGATATTACATTTAAATTATAGTACAGTTAAACCTCTCTTAAATGAAACTTGGGCATAATGGAAACCTGCCTTTAGCGGAAAAGTTTACAGTCCCGAGGATCTAGAATCCTGATGATCCACAAATTATGTACGAGTATTAAATGGAGCATGCCTGCAACGGAAATAATTTCTGCCCCTTCCTGTTTCGTTACAGGCAGGTTTCACTGTATTTACATTACACTCTATATTAACAACACAGCGCAATACTGTAACGCAATGGTAATAATGACAATTTGGGAAACTTTGCAAGGCCGCTTAATTCTTTATTGACGCTTGGTAAATACAGAAAAACTTTTCTTATTTCTTAATCGTTCTCTCTCCGAACATCATTTGCTGTAGACTCTTCTAGCTTTTCATTTGGCCTTTCAGAAAACGACAAAATTACAACTCCCATTGCTTTATCCTTCCCTCTGTAAAAGAACAATGCATTCTCTTTATTATATTTCTTTCCTTTTATATCTTTCTCTTCCGCTAGGTTATTATTTGCTTCCCAATAAACTTGCAACAAAAGATATAATCGATTCTTACTTTTTTTTTAATATCTAGCTTCGGCTGTAGCGGCAGCTAACCCAGAGCGTGACATTTAATATCTGGTTGCTTGAAGAATTCTGCCTGCAGGGTGTGTTCTGCTGGGTTGAGGGAAGAAATGAACTACATGTGGGGTGGGTTAGTTTCAGCATCTGCACTTGATATTACAGAGCAGTCAAAAGAGAGGTCTAGGATTCAGTCCCCTGAGGGCCTAGCAACTGATCTCGTTGCCAGATGAGGAGGGGGTTCCAAAGTCTTCAAATGGAGTTTACAAGATAATACAGCATTGTTGTAAAGAATGCGGAATTCTACCACAGTCTCTGGGAACATAATTCATAAGCTCACATTCCTCCTCTTAGTTGCCAAAACTTCAAAATTGTATAACATTCTTGATGAATTTTTGTTCCTTAATCTAGAGAGCTATTATATTTTACCAATACCCTCGAGGTATCTGAGAAGGAAACGGCCATCTTCGAATCATCATTCCTCTCTGAAAGTTCCGTGGCTAGAACGCTGAAAAATTCTGATCAAAGGATGCCTAAATTCTAATTGTGAATGGGATTTTAGGTCCTTACGGTGGACAGTAACGGTTTTATTTAGTGTTCATTAGTGGCTTGGTTAACGACGCTGTCATTTACATAGATTAGGCGCCTATACATTGTCGAATTATTTAGTGACAGCGAATTATCAATTTTTTCTATGGCGCAACAATCCAAATCGGGCCTCGGCCGCTTCATTTTGTAGGTTTCTCAATCACACAAAGACACATATATGCGGTAGTGCTCCTGTGAACTAGCGATCAGCTCGTCGTAGAGGCCGCTACCTGCACAACACGCAACAATCAGAACAGACGAAAATCCATGCCCTCAACGGATTCGAAGCCGGTGATCCCAGAAATCGAGTAGCTGCAGACCTACACCTCAGACAGGACGGCTACCTGGATCGGCAATTATGAATTAAGAAGATTATAGAATGAAGCTGTCGTGGACTATTTTAAGGTTATATCATGACAATTGCCTGGAGGAACAACGAAGTGCTTCGAGGAACCTCAGTCAGCAATGTCAGGTTCCCGACCAAGATTTGGACAGAGAAGCAAGAAGTGGTACAGCGAACATGTCAGACAGCGAGCGCCAGGATTACGTTATACTGGGATTAGAGGAACATTCAGACATCCAACAGGCAGTCGAATGGAACAGGCTTTCCAGAAACACTGATAACTCTCTACCGAATTACATGACATCACTGCCCAGCAGTTTTTTTCTCATGACTCATGAAAATTATTTGCATTTCACTTACTACTTATTATCCCAAGTACTTCAAAATAGTGACAGGCGCACTGAAACGACAAGTGACAATTCATTATTGTTAGACGCTGCCAAGTTATACGAAGCTCTCGAAACCTCAGAATAGGAATTCTAGTAACATAAATTGTGATAACGTAGTTTTAGGCGATATAAAGTGAAAATACATCAAAGTATACGTTTGGACTTCAATCGCGGAAATCCGTGATAAAACATAATGTGTTATTGGAAACTAAACCGCAAAAATTCGTGGTCATTTATTTTTGGGGCCTCGACGACAAATATCCGCAATAATATGATTTTGCCAAACCTACCGCAGAAATCTGCGATATGCGTTTTGGGCCTACAATTTTAGGAGCTAGACAGCAAACGTATTTTATAACATATTTTGAGAGCTCAGAAGTGAAAATCCGTGACAATGTAGGACTTACTTCTTCGTCGTCTTCTTCTTTAGTACTACAGCACTTTAAGTTTAGCCTTCTTGACGTTTAGGAGTTAGTCCGCAAAAATCCGTGATAAATGTGTTGTTGAAAGCGCCATACAAGTATTTGAATATATATATATATATATATATATATGTATATGTAATCCAAACTTCATGTAAATCCAAATCACATTTGTCTTCCCTTTTTAGTTTTCCAAGAGTTGAAAAACCTGCTAATACTCGTAGATTGTGTCGAAAATAAAATACAGTTTCATATTAGTATCACCGTGCATCTTTATGAATTAATAAATTTATTGTGTATCAGTTGGTTATAAATTTATTAATAAAATACAGTATTTAGTTTCACTCTATTCATCATGTTCTGTGTAATCATATGTTTTAATTTTCGGATGCATGCACACAACACAAAAATATGTCTAGTAATTTGTTAAATTATAAAGCAGCTCCAAACACTAATGCAGACGAAGTCTACAAACATCCGTGACAGGCAAAGTAACATTCTAAGCAAATGGTTCACCTTTCTCAGCTTAGAACCACTATTACGACCAAATCTCAAGGAAGGTACCATAAAGGTAATACCTAAAACAGGGTTGGATTAACCCATTAAAGCAAGAAATGTGTCTGAATTACATTTAAGTGTTTACTTGCTACCTCTCTTTAAAATACCTCCACATTATAGTCATAAAACGGTTAGTGCTGTTTAGGAAAAATAAGTGCTCTTTACTGCCAGAGTCACATAAAGGATGTAAACAGAGGAATGCGAAGCCTTTCAGTGGTAATGCAGTTGATGCAGCATGATAAACATTATGCTTTATAGGGTTGAGTTAAATAATTAAAGACGTAGAGCGTTCCATATTTAAGACGACAAATTGAAAATCTGTGACATAACCATTCTATGATCCGTAACCAGAAATGAGAAATCTCGAGATATTTCTTCTCTTCAGCTACGTTATAGTTAAATAAAGCAAGCAGCCAGATAAAATCCAACATCAGACTACTTTCTTCACATCTTTAACGCTTTCTTCATTACCTTTTATCTCTTTTATTCAACATCTTCATTTCTTGTGATCTGTTTTACTTTAAAAAAGTAAATTAAATTACATGTTATGCTTTAGACGACATAGTTCCTAAAACATTATTCCTAGCTCTATATTTTTTCAAGGAAACGGAATAAGAACAAAGTAATATGCGCATAGAGCCAATAATAAACATTTTTTTGTTACACACATATATCATACGAAATTACGTTGAGACGATTGAGGTGAGTCAGTCGATTGCAGAATGTCCACACTTGCAGTTTGGAGTATCAGCGCGAAGATGGAGAGGGCTTGGATGAACGTTCGATATACTGAATGGTGGAATGTAGCAAGTAGCTCGGTCTAACATTACAGTATCAACAGCAGCTAATGGAGGCTCTATACAGCCAGTAATGGACCACAACGAGATGTCCTTCCACTCACAAATGGAGGAAGTTCTTGTGCACTGAACTGTGATAAAGGAACAAGAAACACATGTACATTTTAAACGTAATACGAGGACAATGCTGAAGGCGCTTGACAGGAAATAGAAGATAAGTGTCACTTAACCCAGCCGTAACATAAAGAGTACCACAGTTTACAAATGGCTCTTTAATGTCAAACGCTTTTACAAAGAGTTCTGGGTAAAAGTGTAAGAAGAACGTAACACTTCTAACATAAACTTGGTCATTATAAAATATTTCAATTGAAGAAATGTGCTAGTCGTGATAAAAGGGATAAAATGTATAACGTCATCCATTAAATGACAATGATAAATACATGTACCATATGTTTCAACACTCTTCTTTGGAATATATAACCTATTTGTAATTCTCTGAGTAAACATTAACTATTCCCCTATATATCACTCACCGATTGATCTATGTAAATGGAAAACAAGGACTTTCCTTCGAGATGAAGTTATTTTATAACAGACATGTAGAATATGTATTAAGATACACATGTAGTAACTGTGCCTCGCTTTAAGGAATCAATAACCTATAACAAAGATAATGTAGAAACACAAACGCACACACCCACCGACACACACACACACACACACACACACACACACACACACACATTGGAGCTAATTAGGTCTTTCATTTTTAGTACGAAAACACATTTCAAACATAAGAGGATAGAGGACGCATAATTTGAAACTTGCTACATGAGAGTTCAAAGATACTTTAATCAGACTCAAATCAGATATGGAAAATGACCCTTATCCTATAAACACTCCTCATAGCTCAAAAGCTGTAAGCTAACGAACCGTGCGATAATTAGAACTTTGGTCACCGTAAGATACTGTGTCTATTTCAATCAACAAGCGAATGCGGGCTTCAGAGATATAAAATGTGATGAGATTTATTTCTTAAAAAGGATATCAAAAAGAGTAGGAACTGTACGATGTGATATAATTGGCGATTTTCATCCACATTTTAATACATTAAAATAAGGGTAAAAGGAACGTCCAGCTTTGATATCGCCTCTTTATGTTTAATGAGCAATAGTAATATGCGCTTATATCTCTTATACCACTTCTCTTTTTAATTTCCTATTGCTTCCTTTTATTTACTTCCATTCTTCTCTCAGTTCCTTCCTTCTTATATTTTTAATACTATTTCTTTCAGTCTATTTTTTCCTATTCTTCTACCGCCTCTCTCCTTCCCTTCCTCTGTCAATCCTTCGCTTGCTCTATTAATAACTTTACTCTTCTCCGAAGAGTTCAGAATGTCTCTGACAGCCAATCAGTGCGTATTCAACGGGCATGGAGTTTATTTGACCGGGGTTAAAGCGGGTGGGTCGTGAATATAACCACTCATATCCTCCAATGCCGAGGTTAAGAATGCGAGTAACTACAGTGTGCCCCTTATAAAATGAGATTGCTTTTTTTTCTGAGCGCCCTGCCAACTGATTAGCAAAATAGTGAATGGTTCTCAACGAGCACACGCTTGTCTCTGTAGCATCAGTAGTTGTCGTCTATCGCCGTCGAAGTAAGCGTGTTTTATTTCGTGTGTCAAAATTTTCGACATGGAGCAAAGTGCCGTGAGTAAATTTTACTTTCAATCGGGAAAAACTGCCACAGAAGTGTACCAAGTCCTGAAAAATGTGTACAGTGATGACTGTCTGAGTCGTGCACAAGTCTTCCGATGCTTCGCGCGTTTTCAAGAAGGCAGGGTGTCGCTGGAGGATAATCCTCGTCCAGGCCGGCCAGTTTCGGCTCGGTCTAATGAAAATGTGGAGAAGCTCGCGCCATTGTGATGCAGGACAGGCGAATAACCACTAGGATACTCGCTGAACGTCTCGGAGTCAGTAACGAAGCGGCCAGACAAATTTTGGACAGCGATTTGCAGAAATGGAAGATTTGTTGGAGGTCTGTGCCACACTGTAAAGCATGTTCTTGCTTGCAAATCGATCTATGTGTTCCAGCATCCCCCCTACTCGCCAGATTTGGCACCGACAGATTTTTTCTCTTCCCGAATATAAAACTGGCCCTAAAAGGGGAGCGTTTCAGAGACATTAGCGACATCCAACGCGGTGTGACCGAGCAACTGAAAGGGGTTTTCTTCGCAGGACAAACAGTGCGCCTTCGAGGACCTGTATAAACCATCTCAAGGTTGTGTGGAGTTGGGGGGCGATGGAATTGAAATTTTGTAATAAAAAGGTCTAAACATATTCATTCGTTTTTTCGTAATAAATGCAGTCTTTTTATTTATAGGGCACACTGTTTATACCTCCTTTCTACCTATGCCTGCAGTCATACACAGAGTACTTGCTTCCCTGACACATTACTAAATTTGAAGATTGCTGTCTCCTTAGATGTGATGCCGGTAACACCACATTTTCGGAGGACTGACCGTCTGACTGTGTTACCACTACTTCATCCTAGCTCAGGGAGTGTCCTAAATAACAACGTCAAGACTACATTCACAGACCTGCTTGAAAATTCCTTTTATTCTGAGATGTGGCGCCACGTAGCTTTGTACATAGATGTCAACGTTACAGAAGAAATGTTTGTCTCCATCTTCAGCGTATTGAGGCGATGGAGATAGCAGTTTCCTCTGAAACAGTGCAATCTAATACGTTTACACAGCGACTTACACCTGAAGACAGACATCTTCGTAGCCACTGCCCTTAGAGCCTTCAATTTCAAAGTTGCGCAGGAACTATAGGATACTGAAGCGGACATGCAAAACGTAATAGTGTAAGAGCTGTCCAATACCCAATTCGGATGTTAAAATTTTACATAAAAACAACGTACAGATAACGATGAACGTATCGATCTACTTAACGAGCGGCAGATCAAATTTGGAAGCGATTTGCAGAAATTGTAAGATGATGTTGGAGGCTCGTGCACAAACTGTAAAAGATGAATTTATCCTATCAAAGTCGAATCTAATGGAGATACTGCAATTTGCACGCAATTTTTTTTACGATCATATGGCCTAAAAGGGAGCTGTTCAGCATAGGTCACATCCAACCGATGTTACGAAGCACAAAGTTTCCCGCAGACAATACAGTGGCCTTCTAACTGTTAGAACACAATCAAGTTAGTTTGAGTTGGGGACCCGATAGGACATTCGAAATCTTGTAAAAAAATAGTAACTAAGACAATAATTCAATCCATCATTTACGAAAACAATTTTATTTATAGGATCACATAGGTTCTAACCGTTTCAAACACTACATGAGTCATACACTAGAGACTTGCTTCCAATAGCACATACCATTAAGTTAGCTGTCCCCTAGATGTCAATGGTCAACTAATCATTTACGAACAATGAGTACTGACTGTTGTTCACGATTCATCTAATCAAGTTTAAATACACAATAAGTAACACTCAAGATTGATCGAAATTCCTTTAATCAAGTTTGCGCACGTACTATAGTAACAAAAGATGTCACGATTACAATCTAAAAGTTTCGATCTCCATTAGGTATACATAGATGATCCCGAACGTGCAATCTAATCAAGTTTACAACACGAAGTAACCTGAAGACAGACACGATAGCCACTGCCAGTTTAGAGCCTTCAATTTCAAGTTAGGTACATTAATACGTACGACACAAATAAGTAATAAGAGCTGATCACAATAGTCACTTTCGAATCAATTTACGAAAACAAAGTAAAAACTAAGGATAGAATCACAATATGGTCCAATCTGAATCGAGTTTGACGAACCTGTAACACTGCCATGATGTCACGATAGGTCAGCATCAACAAGTTTAAAACAACTAAAATTATCCATCATATGTCGGGATAAATAGGTACAATTTAACAATCTGTTTACGACACTCAATTGGAAAAGATTGATCACGATAGGTCACATCCAATCAATTTACGAACACAAATAAGTAACACTAAGACTGATCACGATAGGTCACATCTAATCAAGTTTACGAACACAAATAAGTAACACTAAAACAACCATAACACACTTTAAATATTTATTGATTATGCTGTGATCCTCTAGGGATTTTGTTCTCTAGAGCGCATTATTAGTACGTCTTTTCCAATGAACCCTTTTGTACAGCCAAGTGAAGGAAATCTTGTATACATCAGTATGTTGATAAATTACGTACCTCGCATCTGTAATAAAGTAATAAGGATGTCTCTACCATTAATACCACGTACTTCAGCTGATTGCATCAAACCTATAAGTATGTAAACATGCTGGACTGTCCTTGCAAAACAAATATGGATGGCAATCTCAATTTTGTCGTTGTGCAAGTAGGTTACAGAATTTTATAGGGGTTACTTGGTTTCGCTGCGAAGATTCTTGTATCATGCAATTTAAAGAGAAGTGGTATTATAATAAAATTATTTTTTAAATTAGCGCCCATATATTATGCCATTGCACCAGTATTATTTAGAATGATTACGCAGGTATTCTTCTCTCTGGCGCAACAACCCAAATCGGCCTAGGCTCCTCATTGTTGAGGTTTCTAGATCACACTCACACAAACACACCCGGTAGGACTCCTCTGAACGAGTGATCAGCTCATCGCAGAGGCCGCTACCTACACAAAACACAACAAACAAGAGACAAGAACATCCATGCCTTGAGCGGGATTCGAACCCGCGATCCCAGCAACAAAGCGGCGGTAGACCTACGCCGTAGGCTGCACGACCACCGGGATCGGTCGTGTTTAGGTAGTATTTTAAACTATTACAAATAGGTGTTTTTTTTTGCACAGACTACTGGAGAATAAGTAAATAGGGTTAGCATAGTTAGCGTCATGCTTTGAACTCAAAAGGAAAGAGATCTTTATTGCATAGTGACGAGGAAATAATGAAAAGAATGTTATTATCTTCCGCTTCACGTTCTACGATCAGTCTACCGTATATATACAATTCTTCCGTAAATATCCATTTTTTTATACGGTACCAAATCTTTCATTCTTTAATTAATTTTGCCAAAGGAATAAAGGTTGTTCAGAATACGTGTATATATATTGATGAATACCTATTTTACTTAAAGTTGTAAATGTGTTCTTTTTAGCTTACTCCAAGTGTTCTACTGTTGCCTTTAGATGTGTGTACTATCAAACCTGCTTATTTCGGTATACAGGGGATATTATATATTGTGCTTTGTATTGGGTTCTTTAACACTTTTTTCAAAATCATATTCTTTCAGAAAGAGATTTTAACCCGGGCGTGTTTGAAGATATTTTAATTTGCCTTATATAATTAGAGACGTATATAAACGATTTCAATATCTTGTTTCTAGATTTTCTTTCTTCAGTGTTATTGCGCAGTCATTCATGTTAAATGTTTAGTTTTATACTATTACGCTAATCAACTAATTAACTTCATGGAGCAGAGTCCTTCTTGAGAAACCAACAGCTCTTCACTTAGTCAAGAAATTACCTGAATTTTGTAGAATCAGAAGGTGCAGTACGCTGTTCACAACAGCCCACTGCTTCTCTCTAACCTGAGCCACATCAACACGAATCCAGCCCACACCCATCCGTCCTGCTTTTAATATCAATTTTAATATTATGTTCCCATCTAAGCTTAGGTCTTTCAAGTAAGTTTGTACTTTAGTTTACTCCAATAAAACGCGGTCTGCACTTCTCCCCATACGTGCCATATGTCACACCAAACTCATAGTCTTGTTTATAGATTCTTTTACAAGTACAGATCATACAGCTCCTAATTACACAATTTTCTCCATCCTTGTATTACTCTCCTCCTCCTCTAAAATCAAAATATCTTTTCAGCATTCTATTCTCAATAAAACCTCAATGTGAGAAACAAGTTTTAAATCCACACAAAACAAGAGGCAAAATTATGACTCTTTTTTAGTGTCTTCACATTGTTGGATATAAAATAGGAAGACACAGGTTACTGATCAGAATGGTAGCAGGCACGCCTTGAATTTAATATGCTCTTAATTTTTAACATGTACGGAGTTTTGATTTGGTAGTATCTTTCTCAAAAAAATTCAAAATATTACAGTTTTATAAACCACATTTACCACGTCCTTGGAGTACCCATCATTTATTGATATGGTTGTGAAATCTTTTGCATTTCTTATATTTATGCGAGTTACTGAATGGTAAATTCTGCATGCAGTTAAGCAAATACCTAAATATAGCTACTTTGTTCATTGGGGCTATTAGAGAATTTATGTAGAATTTTACCTGTTCAAGTGACAATTCTCTAAATGTCAAGGTTTAATACCCTAAAGACTCTGTCGGTTGCGATTATATATCTCTATTACTTCCATTTACAAAGCCAACACCTACACAACACAATATGTATAACATAAATATGCTCTCTTTACTCGGACATGTTTCGGCGTTCGTAAGCCATTATCAGGCAGTGTACACCAATATATTTGATTGGTGTACACTGCCTGATAATGGCGTACGAAAGCCGAAACATGTCGGAGTAAATAGAACACATGTATATTATACATATTGTGTTGTGCAGATGTTGGTTTTATAAATGGAAGTGTATTCCATTGCACGCAATGGATAACGTAAAATAACGTGAAAATATATAGCTGTATGTTTAATCTTTCGTCGCTTATATTTATGTGTAACTATAGACCCAAAAATCCTATAGGATCATTTTGTTCGTTTTTTGTACCAAACTACAAATCTTTGTGTGTAATATTTCACCCCCTTTCAACTGTGGAATCACTCTTTCGTTGGAATCATATGTCGACAGTATATCATCCCATGACGTGCTTGAAAGGATGTGCTGTCAATTCAGTGTTTTATGTATCTTTTCTCGAGTACGGAAAAAATTTAAATGTAACGTCAGACTCTATATCAAAATAAAAATCAATTATCTCTGGCGATCTGACCACCACTGACGTAATAAGAAACATTTTATTTCTCATTCTTAAAATTACTGTCATCTGGCAGCTCGAGATAGAACAAGCAGTGTAGTGAGAAGACTGTTGGCAAGAAAATTGAGGGCATGTTTTTCGATTTCCGGCCTGATCAAGAGAGTACTTTCTTCTTCAAAGCTCCATCCCAACTATGCAGCCAAATCAGTCTCCTATTTAATTGTTATTTATCTTTTTTTATGGCTCAACATCCCCTTTTCAGGTGCCTGGGCCTCCTCTTTTCGAGGTTTCATGATCACATGCATTACACACACCTCAGTCGGTAGGACTCCTCTGGACGAGGGACCAGCCCGTCGCAGAGACCTCTACCTGACAACACACAACACTCACAACAGACAGATATCCATGCCCCCGGTGGGATTCGAACCCACGATCCTAGTAAGCGAGCGGCCGCAGACCCACGCCTTAGACCGCGCGGCCACTGGGATCGGCTGTTAGTTATCTGTACCCGAGGTTAAAGTGACGGGACCATGAGTCTGGACACTTTCCATCTAGTGACGAGATTAAAAGTGAATGGAGCTGTGCGTCTGTTCTCTTCGTATGCCTTTATGGCTTGCACAGGGTCAAATTACTTTTACCTTATTGTCTTCTGGCGTATGACGCCGTGTACTCAGAACGCTTTGGAGTATCCTGTGGCATGTAACTTCAGTGCTTCTATCAATTTGACGCTATCCGTCCCCCTGTGTATATAGAACTACATAAACAACAATATGTATTCGGTCGGACACTAACCTTATTTATTATTGTTTTTTCCAGACACTACATATTTCGATAAAGCTGATTTTCATCAGGTGCTTATTTATACAAGAACTTAAAATTCAAAATAAAAATGTAATTTTGCGAGATATCACATTTCTTCGTATGAAGAAATTTTATTTCCTCTCTTAGACGTAATTTATAGATTTTTCTCGAGTATATTTGGGCATTCTAGATTTATTGCTTATCTTTGCACAATTTGTAACTAAATATTTTTCTAAACATTGTTTGTTGAAATATACATTCGCTTTACACTTTAACACCTTGCATCTTAAATTCTTGTACTTATTGATGGTATGAATTTGACTCATATCGATAAGTTTGACGCTGTCCATCCTGTTCTGTATATAGAGTCCTCGCAAAATTACATTTTTACCTTAGATTTTAAGTTTTTGTGTAAATACCTGATACTTTCTACCAGACTACACGGTGTCACATCCCACAAGAGAGTAGGCGTTGATATTTTTAAAATGAAATACATCAAAACATCAGTCACTGAATATAAAGAACAGGTGTGTTGATTGCTGTTTTATATAACGACTTTATGTGAAACGTAGAAATAATATGACGTGAAATTATATGATGCCAAATGCTGAGTGGGGACCTACAATCCCTTTGATGGACCTACACACTCTCTGCCTTGCAGTGTGCGACAAGCGTAATCACGTAAGCTGTAGATACTTATCTGTAATTTATTCAACGACGCCGTCGGTAACTTATAAACATACAGAGTCGAAAAATCGGGCGATAGTGAAAAATGAAGAGGAAAGAACATGGGAGGTGGAGGTCATGGCCTAAGATACTATCCCAGAATATGCCGGGAAGGATATATGAAAATCAGAAAAACCGTCCTTCAGGATATCCGCTGTTCCCGCTGTGCTTCGAAATGAAACCTATCTGAATGTAATTCAAAAGCGGCACAGCATTAAACAAAGTCTCAAAATGTGTAGATAAAAATTACAATAACATAAGCTATTACATAAACGCATTCTTTATTGCTTTGCATATATCGTTGATTTTTCTTTGCTTGCAAACACAAATATGCCTTTAAAAATCTATCCACACTCTAAAATACGTTGTTCTTATCTTTTGTATACTAATCAAACAGTAGTTACGTCTTAATATATTGTTTTATTGTAGGTAGTGTTCCACTTTCTAAAAATTACCTACGTGGAGAGTAAAATTAAGATTACTTAACAAATTACACTCGTATGGGCCAAACGTAAATGTACCACAAAACATCCAGTGCAGACATATTACACACTTTCATCAAAACCCGTTAAATAGGTTCCGAGATCAAATTTCTTGTCAGGAGGACGGATACGTTCCCTTCTCTTCCCCATGACGTCTTTCACTTCATGGGAAGGATGTATAATAATAATTCATTTAATTCATCGACCTTGATTTTTACGTCTTCAGTAAAAGTAAAGTGAAAGGTAAATTTCAATCTAGAAGAGGCCACGAAAGACCCAGAGGGAAAGCAGAGATATAGCCCTACTCGTGGGAAATAGACCCACCACCCATTGTACTGGAGGTTGGGTGGGTCCGAGGGCCTGTCTGAATGGGTGCGGAAAAATTCGGCCCACCGGAATACGATCCCCTGACGGCCCTGCCTGTAGCGAGTCAGTATATCGACTACGCTATCCCGGCCCACTTTCCGTCTGCAGTAGACTACTTAAGTTCCCGGCAGACGCTGCTGCCTTACGTGGAAATCCCACGTGCAGGATTGTAATGCGAATGCTGAGTCCCACATTAAATCTCAATGACCTTTTTAACCATTATTCCGTTCTCTTTTAGCTGGTAAGAGTAGATTCTGCTATTTAGGAGAACAATTTTCGAAGGACTAGGAATTTTACTTTGTTATAATGAATTGAAATGGTTTCCTCCTCCCTAATATAATCCCCCATTTTGTTCTGCTCAGATATTTCGCCTTCTCAGTTCTTCAAATTCTGCAATGTCCAGAATTTGTGCTGCTCGTCATATATTCGACAGAGAGAAGAAAACAGTTTCACTCTCTATTCGCTGCACACATTCTCTCGATGTTCAAAATCACAACTAATTCTCCTTTACCCATGTCCCCGTAAGTAAATTCAATCTTAGCACAGTGTGGAAACGATCAAGGAGTGAAGACGGAATTCCAGCCTGGAAAACGTTTTTAGTAATAATAACTTTACTCTTTAAAGACCAGAAGCCTTCAGTATATAACACTCTGAACGTATGAAAAGTAATTCCAAGCTCTTTTATAGAATAATTTGCATGTGGTGATGCTTAGGAGAGGTGAAATATTTAGAGAAAAAGTTTCTCTTTGCGCCAGCCACGTTTCGAAAAAAAATACAGAGTTTAAGGCTAGTAATAAAAGTTCCTCGCCTGCTGTCCTATTTCAACAAAAGAGAGTATAATAATCTGCTTATTTATGTGTTGAGGATTCACGTTTTAAGTATATAACCAAATTGCAGGAAGGAGTTTTGAAAGGAAGGAAGTCAAGCATCCAAACATAAACCCACATGCCAAGCTGAACTTTAACGAACAGGTTTGAAGAAGCAGTAACGCTCGTAACTTTTTCTATGGATCAGGCGCCTTTCAAATCCCATCGGGGAAACTAATTAAAGTTTTTGTAACTATTTTGAGACACTCCATGCCAATTTCGATTTGACAAAACTGCTACGATACACTACCTTTAAGATTGAGGGAATTAATAAATTTATGTCCTGTTTTATTGGAAAGTCAGTAAAATCTGAAGCTGATATAGTGTTCGCGACATAATCTGGTGGAGTAAATCACATGAAGTTCCCTTTCGGAGGATATATGCAATGTGGTCTTTGTTACGTCAAGAAACATCTCACGTAACAGCCAAAATATATGTTGTGAGCATTAGCTTCTAAATAATTTCCAACGCAGCATTAATCGTACTGGGCTTCTCATGATTAAGTAACATATGATACAGAAATCACACACGGTTACGCTTGCGTATCTTCACCACAATCAAAAATTTTCAAAATCTTTGAAAATTAATTTACTTTCTGCATTGGACTTGATAATAAAACAATCCCAAAACTAGGACAAATAAAAGCTATCAATAAAATTGTTAGAGTCTCTGGCACCGAATTTTAGGAGAACCGGTCATGTGATTTGGGTGCTATTAATTGCATGTTTGTGTGGAGAGATGGAAAAACAAGAGAGGTAATGTAAGTATAAACGTAACATTAATGGGCGTTCGCGTAACCATTGTTGCCGTGGAAAAGCAATAATTATTATATATTCCGAGTGGTGTCTGTAACCTTAGTTATCCAGCATGCAAAGCGCATGCGCGCATATTGTCATCTGTAGTCTGTTTGGCTCTACCATATTTTTCCACATTATCTCATAAACGGTAAAACGTCGGGGAAAAAATTATTGAATATAAAATATACGTTTTGCTCTTCTCTACAAATTTTGTGTGAAACATTTCTCATTCTAAGAATACTTCAGCAAGATATTGTTATAAATGTACATAGGTTCATGTAAACTGCCCGTTATTCTTGTCAAATTTTAATGGAATTTGAATTTCCTATAGATATTTTGGAAAACATACCCAAATATCAAATTTCCGTCCAGTGGGAGCCGAGTTGATCCATGTGGACTTACGGACGGACGGACAGACAGACAGACATGAAGAAGCCAATAGTCGCTCTTCACAATTTTGCGAACGCGCCTAAAAATGACTAAAGCCTAGCTTTGAATTTGCTTCTTTCGACGTGCACCTAAACTTTAAGCACATTTTAAAGTTTTGCAAACACGCATATTCACAAATACACAAATACAATCGTAAATTAGGTCGAAACTACCCAACTCTTTTTATTTCGTCCTCAACATGTGTCGCCCTACCTGGGTCATTCTCAAGGAGTTCGTTCTCATTTGATTGAGTGATTGATTCATTCATTCTGTATGCTGTCTGACACAGCGTGTTCTCCACAGTGTGGGATCTAGTGCTTCCTCTTTCAATTTCCAGTATCTTCTCTTTTTCTTTAGGTCATCCAGTAGCTGCTTACGTCCTCTTCCTCGTCTTCCCATCATTTCTATCCTTCTTCCTAACTTTCCTTCAATCATGTGTTTTAGAAGGCAGTTTCTACACAAGATGTGACCAATACAGTTAGCCTTTCTTCTTTTTATTCTGTGTAGGAAATTCATCTCCTCCTTGACTCTGTGTGATACTTCTTCATTTCTCACACGATCGGTCCAACTGATCTTCTCCATTCTTCTCCAGCACCACACTTCAAAACTTTCCAGATACTTCTGATCTGCTTTCCGAAGTGTCCACGTTTGAGCACCATACAAAGCTATGTTCCAAATGTAGCACTTTACTAGTTTCTTCCTTAAATTTAAGTCCAGTTTGCTGGTGAAAAGAGTCTTCTTCTTGTTGAATGCTGCTTTTCCATGGCAATTCTGGATTTAATTTCACTAATTTGATTATGGATTAAAAATACGCATGATAGAAATGTGACGTTACAAGATTATAAACTCAAATTAATGCACGAAATAGTGTAAAATATTCATGTTCAAACCACCGCTCCGTCTCACAATATCCGCACAATTCAACCAGGATCAGCATCAATAGAGGCAAAAGGGACAGACTATGGAAATAAAAGGAAGGAGTAATGTGACAAAGAGAGAAACTGATGGAATAAACAGCCCTGTGTCTCTTATATTCCGGACGTGGTTTCCTCAACAAGAACATATACTGTGTGAATAGGCATTATATTTATGACTTGTCGGCCTACCCCAATAACAGACGTATAAAATAAAAAATGTAGGCTATATAGTGCAGTTTGCGGCACTTCCTGACGTAAGAGACATTTCTGTTTACATCAAAGATACATGATTCCTCACTGTCTCACTCGTTTCATAACTTTAATTGTTTATGATAAAAAGGTGTTTACACGTGACCATATATTCGATATTTTCCTTCGTTTTTCTCATTTTAAAAACTAATGTTTAGAATCCTTGCTCTGTATCTGTCAACAAGTGAAAACAAAACTTACTATGCTGGCACCTGCCCATTCAGAAAATTCAAAGGATACAGCGCATCTCCCTGCAAAGGGACCAACACTCTATATATAATAATTTCTGTTTTCATCCTATAAAGGAAGCAGAGCCAGCCTTAATACACTAAAAGCAACACAGCGATTAAGTCGAATTATATATACCACATTATGTTATTTGAATTTAAAATTTGTCGGAGCCATCAAGCACTGGCCTGAGATTTTCAAAATTTGAGAATTCTGTCATTGCCGATTGCATTTATTCTTATAGAAATTTCATAAATGTATACAACTTTTGCGTCGTTTCTTGCTGGACCGAAAAGCGATTTGTGTGGCTATAATAAGACACAGCAATGAGAAGGCCTGAACTCTTACTGTTTGCTGTAGTACGGGAAAGAGAAGACACATCAATGTACCGCCTGGTTTAGAGTATAGAATTATGAAGAGGCGAGACGGTCCTGTACTGCTCCTGTTGACTTTTAAAAAATCATTAAAATGTCAAAATTATCTGGTGTATCATGTGTCTAACTGGTCACTTATAATCTCTTAACACGGCATGTGAAAAAATAAATATTTAGTTTCAGGGAATGTTGATGGTTAAATGATATTCAATCCCAGGATTAAGAAGTAGGCTACTGAAAATATACAATTAAGAAATAAAAGAAATAAGATACAAGAGTATGATTGATTTCAGCGTCTTTAACGACACTCTTTCCATTGCAGTTTTAATGTATAAATAATAATGAACGATAATTTCGTAAGAAACTGGAAAGAAATCGTCATGGTTTTTAATTATTAGAAGGCAGTTTCCTGTAATTCACTTCAAGCCACCTACCATGAATGAATACAGTCCCTCTCTAACACAAAAGAAGACTCTTAGCCCTAAGCCGTTCTTCTCCAACGAACGAAAAGTTTGAGTGTATGGGACTTGCTTCTCCAGGACGGCCCGAGTTCTAATTTCAGACCCGCGTAACGATTTTGCGTGTTTTCCTCATCCCCTCATTTGTACTATCGCTACCATAAATTATTCCATAATCACTTACTTCCACATCCAGTCATTATACAAAACTATCCAAACATTTAACACCATTTTGTCTCATTTAAGGATAACACCATATAAAAATTTGTAGCTCTGCTTAATTAAACACCACGACATAAAGGCGTATAGGGGGGTCGATGTATAGCACCACGTATTCGTAACGTCGGCACTAGATAGAGGTGAGTGGTCAGATTCAGTCCCCGGCTAATTTACCTCCGCGGACGAAGCTCCAGGTACCCAAAGACAGGCAGGCTAATTTCCAGAGCCGGTCTAGACGCTTTGCAGAATACTAGCATCGCTTGCTCCTACCAGAAATCTAAGTTGTTGCCTTGGCCATTCGTTCCGTAAATAGTCACTACAGCGACCGAGCGTCATTTCCGGCTTCTGGCGCGGTGTAGATGACGTCTTCGCTCTTCTGTGACGTTACGCAGCGATCTTCTTACACTGTTTGACCCGTAAAGATAGGACTTACAGGTTGTCCCGATACGTCGGTAACTAACTAACAATCAACGCTGTGTAAAATCCCAGAATAGCGAAGACCTCATATATCGACTGTGTTATGTCGGCTCACTGCACCGTACGTGCGCATTTGAATAATTCAGGTAATGCAATGTGAGTGAACGCCGTACACAACGGCAACTTATCCGACAGCAAATGTAACATGTTATCTAAACATATCATTGCAGGCGTCGGGAGATGACAGCAGATTATAAACTGCTTTGCTTTTGCTCTACAGAGACTGCCTGCCGATGGACCGACTGATATCATACATATGAAGAAAAACTCACGCTCCACATAATGTTATTAAAACAGACTAAGTAACACATACAAAGAGGCCGTAACTATATTAATTCTGCTATCTACAATAACATTTTCCAAAAAAAAAGTGTTTTCTGTTAGAGTTATAAAAATTAAACTTCATATTCTAATCACAATATATTTATTAGCTTTTATTTACAACGGTGACAGAGACTTTTTATTTTCCTCTGTTTTAAAATTGAACCTCGGACTCACCCAGCTCAGTATCCATTGGGAAATGTGATTTTTCACTAGCGATAAAGAGGGCCGAAACGTGTAGATAACTATTAAAAAACATCTAGTGCCGAAAGTTAAAGGAGAATGGAACTATATCTCCACTTCCTTATCTGTCTTCATGGATTTGTGCTTGTTATTTATGGGTACAAACTCATACCAGCGCCTACATAAAACAAGCAAGTAAATAAATAAATAAATGAATAATAAACAATTCCGTAAACAAAATTACTAAATGAAGTTTCATGTTCTCTGAGATGTGGGCTTTGCTATTGAGTAGTTCCTGACGTTTCGAAGGATCTTAATGCCTTCAACTTCACAGAAGACTTGGATCATGAACAGCAAAACTGCAAGAGCCTCAAACGTCGCCACAATAAGTCAGTAAACGTTCAGGGAACAGGGCTTCGACTTTTAGCATCATGTCAATTTTCCAGTTTAAAAAGTTCGTAAACAACTGCACGTAATTGTCTTGAAATCTGCCTACAGGAAACTTGTTGATCTGCATAGTGGTACGAGTCGACATAAAGGAAATTCTCAAAATGATATTTAGAAATGTCACTGTTGCAGGGCAAAGAACTAATTTTGTTGCCATGGTGTGGTATCTTCAAACTAATTGAATCCTACCGCAGCGAGTAGGGTCTCTAGTACCCAGCTCAGCTTCTTGACGTAACGACTTGGCTATAAGAGCAAAACGCAAGAATATAGCATGTTAACTCTCTTCAGAGAAAACACTGTCTTGTCTGTTTGGATGATAATGAAAAAGGACACGCTCTTTAAACTATATATAGAGCAGGTTAACTTCTATATTCATCGTACGAACTTCTGTGTTGTTTTATCTCTTCACCCCCGACTCTGTTTAGTTGAGTCGCAACTTTTAGGTCCAACTTGGTGTGCTGACGCGTGCGCAATTTCCCTGGGGTTATATCCCATTCCAACGAGAAGAAACAAATTCGAAATTCCATTTCCCAACCTCTGTGTCTCGCTTCTCTCCATGTTGCTTCCATCTCTCACTTTAAATTCTCCCACCATGCTAGCATCAGCATCTCGTTTAACGCAAGTTACTATGCACAGTCTAATCACATTGCTTCGTAAGTGTGTGTTATCCGATACCAAAATCTCGCGCCTAGCATTTCCACTGGATGTGCCTCATTGTTAAAATGTACAGAGGATTTTCGAAAGAAATATAATAGTCCATTTTAGCATACACTTTGGAATGTTCTTTTAACCCACAGAATGAAATTTTAAATGTCTTTTATGGTTTTCTTACTACCGCAATGTTTGATGCTACAACCAAAGTAACGAATTGAATCACGTCAAAAATAATAAAATGCTGGAAAGGGAGAATTTCAACATCACTCGACTCGTTTTGAGTCATTCAGTGCTACTTAATTCGACTCAGTTCGGCTAGCACAAACACATCCTTGAAGCCATTTAACGTGATTCAGTTGTCGTGCCCTTCCGCTGATCACTCTTTACTCAGTTAGATGTTACCAACTGATCGGATAAAAAGAATCAGATAAATGTAAGATTTTAGAGCTTCTTGATATTGACTACGAGAAATGTTTTCGTCCGGGATGAGACAGTTTTTTTGTGAAGGGCCCCGCAGCAGATGCTACGGACGCACCGCAGCCTTAAGGCTTATTGTGCAAAACTGTGATGAAGATGAAGATGGTTAGTTTTTTTTGTTTTTTTCATGTAATGGAGCATCAGTGGAATGAAACTGATAGGGGAAAACCGAAATATTCGGGGAAAAGCCTGTCCCAGTGCCACTTTGTCCACCACAAATCCCACATGGACCGACCCAAGATCGAACCCGGGCCTCCGCGGAGAGAACCCGGCGACTAACCGCCTGAACCATGGCACGGCCGAGTTTAGTTTAGTAAAGAGTTACCAATTTCTCGGGGCGCACCGAGTTGGTGTAGTCAGTATAGCGACTCGCTACGGACTCGAAGATCAGGAAATCTAATCTCGGTGTGGGCGAGATTTTCACACCCGTCCAGGCCGAATCTGGGGTTCATCCGGCCTTCTGTAAAATGGGTACTGGCTCTCTTCCCCGGGGGTAAAGTGGCCAGGGCTTGCCGTTGACTATCCACTCCCATTTAGCGCCGAGGTTAAATAAATAGTTGAGCTATACCTATACCCTCCTTCTGGGCCTTCGTGACGGCTTCTAGGGTGAACTTTACATTTCACAAACTTTTCGGAGGAACCTACCACTTCAACCTTCAGAGAAGAAGAAATATTTGCGCTTTACTCTTGTGGAGACATTAGGCTCCTTAGAAGAAAAGGTATTTATTTATTGACTTCATATTATATATATATATATATCATTCTTAATCACTGGACTTAAATATTTTAATTCCATGCTGGAAAAGAAATGATACAGTCATTCCTTATACAGGGTGATCGAAAAGTCAAGCAAAGCATATTTTAAAAGTTTTATACTCGCCAGGTCGAGTACACTAATACCAGAAAATTAACACCGTATTTTATTAAACGGCATAAATATTCACCAACATAAGCAAAGCAAGACTTCAGTCAACTCACAACACTCAGTCCAACAAAATGCACTACATTTTCCCCAGATATTTGTTATTAAAATATCACGTTGAACACTCCTACATACTTCGATCCCTCATGGGATCATCATCAGGGAATCACATTCACACAGCCGAACTAGCAATCCATGTACACAATAAAAAGATGTGAAAATGTCAACCAGTTAAAATGTAGGCGTTTGTTGTGTAATGGATAGATGTATACGTAGATGATCATCTATGACAAGATGTCATATACGTTGTACACGTTGATCAAAGTTGTAGCTCCCTGAAGATGGTCAAGATGTATTATCGAAACATGTAGGAGCTTTGTATAACATATATAAATATCGTATAACGTTTTCTTAATGGTGAAGGGCCCCGTAGCAGATGCTACGGACGCACCGCAGCCTGAGGCTTATTGTGCAACCCTGTGATGTAGAAGATTTTTCCGTTTCTCCAAGTAATGGAGCACCGGTGGAATGAAATTGACAGGGGAAAACCGAAGTACTCGGGGAAAAACCTGTCCCACTGCCACTTTGTCCACCACAAATCCCACATGGACTGACCCGGGATCAAACCCGTGCCTCCGCAGTGAGAGGTCAGCGACTTACTGCCTGAACCATGGCACGGCCCTTGTACAACTAGTCGGTAGTGAAATTTGTGTGCATGTCAGGTAGTGTTCGGGAATGAGGTATTCTTCTACTTACGAAAGGCATGTCTGCCCTTTGACTGCTGAAAGACGACCAGAGGGAGTCAGTTACAAAATCACGTGTGCTGCGCGTGTTCTTCCCCGGTATTGTCAGAGTTGTATATTTTTTTCTACGGATTCGTTTGAGTCTATTTTAATTACCGCAATTAGTATATATTTAAATATGGGTAACTTTCGGTTGGACCGTAATTTAAATAAGCCTGTACTTTAGTTAAATTAGATGATACTGATATTTACTTGTGTTCGGTATTATCTGTCAGTAGCTCTTGCAATTCGCATACCACGAAAACACTAATCAAGGCATCATCAAGGAAGCACAAATGTTTTCCAAATTTATTTGGACTAATGATGGACATGGGCAGCGTAGTCGGTATGCTACGGTATGGGGGATATGGGGTGTGATTCTGGTAGGGGCAGCGGGATTTTTGTTTTCTAAAAGATGGCCCAGACCAAATCTGTCATCCACAAAGTCCCCTATTCAACCGCTGCTGGGGCTTATTTCCCTTGGGTTAAATCAGCCCGAGCTTGAAGGCAACCACTCACCTCCATCTAGTGTATATATTACGAAAGAGCTGAGTTACACCTCCACTTCCTCTGCGTGTCTTCTTGGCTTGGAGGAAGACAAATATTTACATTCGCACTAATGATCCATTCTGCAATTCCTGGGTTATTATCTCAAACTGCTAAATATCTTATTTCCAAAACAAAAATTACTTTTACCAAGCTAATAGTGAAAGTGAAGTGTCTTTTTTAGATATGAAGTGCATTATTTTTGTGCAGAACGCTGCAAAACCTTCACACTAATTTCCTGGTTCATGCAAAATAATTTAGATAATATAGTTTAGCCGTTACTTCTCAAATTGCTTGCTACAGGCAGCTCGCAGGCTGTCTGCATGGATGGGTAGGAACTGAGATATGTTTCATTTAGGAATCCCTGTAGCAAACATGTTTCATCATCAAAGTAGGAGAGTTCTTATCTTTATTACTTAATATTACTAAATTAAGGGTTGCTAGCTGTGTTAAGAAGCGCCTCTAACTGGATTTGTGTGCAGAAGGGACTCGCGTCACAGATTACATTAAGCCATGAAACGTTGTTAGTTGTAAGGCAGTACAAATATAACGAATATGCTGTTATTTGTACACTGCTTTACGAATGCAAGAGAAAGTTTCTGATTACTGTAAGAATCTGCTGCTGAAACTCACGTTGTTCCTTTGTAACATAAGACCTCTTTTCAAGTCTTGAAGTTTTTACGGCGTTTTCGTTGAGAACTCCTTTTCTTCAGAAATGGCGCTGCGCCGCTGGGTAATAAGTTCCCGACGTTTCGAAGTAAGACAATCTTCGAAAGGTTGGGAAAGGATTATCTAGTGACGCGGTGTAACATCCCGAAAGAATGGAGTCCTTATATTACTGGGCTCTTCGTACAGATATACAGGGTGATTCGAGAGGAAAGGTCAATATTTAGGAGGTGACAGTATCGGTCATTGTCAGAAACAAATTTTATATGAACATGTGTCTAAGTCTGAATTGCCACCGAGATAGGGCTCTTTGAATTTGGCGTGCACTCTTTGTCCCTCTTCCCTGATGCATTAGATTTTTGGTTGTAGGGTTGGATGAAGAGCGAAGTTTACAAAAAAGAAAGGTGGCTACACAAGACGAATTACTCACTCTCATTTTGAATGTTACTGCCGGCATAAAGGAACGTGAAAAAGTCCTCTGTGTATTACAGAGTGTTCGTTCATAGTGTACATATCTTGTCGATATAGAGGACTTACCACTCAACAAGTTCGAAACGAATTTTATCAATCTCAGATATTTGGATGCACTCGATTTTAGTTGCAATCCTGTATAATATTAGGCTGTATATATTGTCAGTATCACACGTGGGTAATTTAATAATATATTTTCAACGTATTTTACCATTCACTGCCGAATAATTTAAAATTTAAGTCAGTTTACATATATACATATATACTAGTATATATCCTTTGTATATTACTGCTCATTGAAAATGGCTATAAGAAATAGCCGAAACAATTTGCAATACTCTCCTGTATATGTGGATAAGTGGAAATTGTTTTGCACTTTGTTGGTAATAAAACTTGTAAGTGGTTTAAAAATAATCAACTTCTTTAAATTTATCAGTTTTTAATTGTTATCTCCCACCCTACCCCCTCTTTTTGAGTATGCTTTTAAAATTTACAAGTCTTTCATCGTTGGAAATATGTAGCATTATATATTAATAGGAATTCGAGGGAAATCTTTTCAGCTTCTCTGACGAGACTGCAGTAGCTTCCAGAACACCTATGTCTTACTGTTCTTCGTCAGTTGTTTAGAATTCCTGAGATTATTTTACGAAAACGATCCACAAAGGCAAATTAGCCAACACCATTCGCTGAGGGTGCGATAGCACTAACATGCCTGCAGATTTTGTGATATGTAAAATTTATAATGCATAATCGCTTTATGTTATTATATATTTCTTCGAAGTGGTTTATCAAAATAATTTCATTTAGGGGAGCCGCCATGTTGAAATCATGCAGTTTTCTTAATATTGTCCATTACCGTGTTCCCAATATCGCCCACTTCAGTGTTACTAATAGCGCCCAGGACGCAACATTTGAAACAAATGCAACACCTTGTCTCCTTTTTTGTTGCAGAAACAATCGCGAAAATCGTGGGATGAAGGAACAAGCTGTAAGCACAGCATAAAGAAGAAAATGAACAGCCTTAAAGACTTCAAAGCAGTTCCGGATTTATAAATAAACTAAATAATGTACAGCTTAAAACACTACCGGGTAAGAAGCACGCATAAACCAAGTGCGACATTTTCTTGTAAAATACGGAAAGACTGCAATCGATAGTCTGCATTTTGCAGTCTGGGATGTTGGAATATCTGCGAAAACCGAAAACATTTTGAGACGCAGCAAAGCTCTTTGCTTTCCTCTCTAATTCATGTTTGCAAATGTTGCGAAGAGAATAGTCAGTTGTACGCAGCTTATCTGTGCAGCCCCACACACTGTAGTTAAGAGGACACAGCGATTGGATCTGAAGCTAAATCCCTGCTTTCGCCAGATATACACCGCCGACGGTAGGTTCTACAAAACGCAGCAAAAATGATCAATAAGTAAAGAAGCACCAATGTGCAGAATGACAGTATATATAGACAGGTGCTAACTTCTGCTCCTCCCAAAGATATCTCTATAATCTTCAATTCGACATAAAAAGAAAGGAACTAGATAATGTGGGACGAGTAAAGTTTTCACTTGTTGGGGAGCGGAATGCAGGCCTCGACACGTAGCTCCCACATCTGGAAACGCTGCAATTACATTTCTTCAGTTACTGTGACAGCGGCTGTAGCATATTTCCCATTCTTACTCACATGCAAATTGGCAATTAATTACCGTTGTTTTAATCTCAGCGCGGAATTATTTGATTTTTGATAATTTTAGTGAATAACTTTTGTCATTGTAGTATTATTATGCACTTATTCAAATCAAATTCTTTACTCTTTTTTATTACCATTTTTTCAATGCTTTTCAAAAGTATGGTTCTCTACTTTATCACAGCTTACAGTCTCGGGAATTCATAATCCGGACTTACTTCAAAGTTAAGTAGGCTAATTCATTAAGAAGCACGTATCTCTGAAACGTCGGAAGAACTTTTAATGATGTAATAAATCAGAAAATTATCATCTAAGGAAAGTCATTTTGATAAATTTTAAAATGCATTTTTGAGGGTAAGTTCTATGGATGATATGTGAAACAACGTGAAACACTTTGTCCTGTGGAGCAATATATGGACGTTGTTTTCATTATTTTAGGCGCGTTCGTAAAATTACGAAAAGCAACTGTCACCTTCGTCATGCCAGTCCTTCTCTGTGTCTGTCTGTTTGTCCGTCTGCCGGCATAGGACAAGTCTGCTCACACTGGACGGATTTTCATTAAATTTGATACTTGGGTATTTCTCGAAAATCTGTCAAGATAATTCAAGTTCGGCTAAAATCTGACAATAACGGGTACTTTACATGAATACCTATGTACATTTACAATAATATCTCGCTGAATTATACTTAGAATAAGAAATATTTCAGACCAAATTTGTAGAGAAAATCAAATCACTTCTTATGCTTAATAAATTCATTCCGAATATCGTGCTGTTTATGAGACAATGTAGAAAAATATGGTAAAGACACACAGGCCATAAATAACAACAAAATTCCTTACACCTTTCAAGAAGGCTGAGGAATAGTACTTTAAATTAGAGCACAACAGCTACCATACATATCCTTTCCTAATCAGCATTCACTGTCACCCTACCCTTCGACACTCTATGGTCTAACAAATTGATAAAAGTATTAAACAAACCATAGATAATTAAAACTAAAATGTAACCCGTCCGCAGCACTAGATTAAATGCAAATCTACATCGTAGTTCGAAATATCAACCACACATACGTGTCATAAATTTCGTGCATTAATCATAAAAGCAGCAAAAGAAGCGTAAAATGAATAACAAAAATAAAATAATATGCCGGGGAATTTACAGTAGGAAAGACAGCAAACAACTCGACACGTGTTTGGTGAACCCCATTTCAGCCCGTATACGTGTCATTATCAACTGCGCGACTGTTCAGGAAAGTGTCGTAATATCTAGAAGTCACCCTAAGTTGGCTCCACTTGACTATCACGTTTCTTGGCAAGCTGTTTGCCAGAAGGCTGCTAATACCTCGAGCAGAATATAGTGTCGTAATGGCCCACAATATTGTTATCTCTGTTTTACTATAAACTCCTTACGAAATGCAGAATTAGAGTGAGATAAGACTTAATTTCAAAGGAACAACGACATTGTAACTACGCATGTCTCATTTAACATTAAGGATTTCTCAGACACCATGCAATAAGGCTTTAGTGTGAAGACTTGCTTTTGGCGTGATGTTACACTGTTGGAACTGAACATTATAACACTACATTTGTATGGGGCGAGTTTGGCAATTTGTGGTGGGTAATTATATGTGCTAGTCTAAGAGCATAGCGTCACTCTTTGCTGCAGTACGGATGTAAATAAAAGCCGGCACGCAGCAATTCAAGATATTATATGTGAATTTCCACAACACATTATACAATAATGAGAAAAATAAACTTCTAGAATAAAGTCGCCATATTATTCCAAACCATGATAAGTGGGTCCCTATCACCACGGCATGGCGCGTCCTCGGGTTGCGGATGGAGGAACGGCCTGTGGATATGAAGGGTAGCTGCTAATACATTGAATAAGCAGTAGCGGACAACCGACAAGGGGTGGCTGTCCAGCTTGGGGGTTGGGCGAGGTGCTAACAACTCCTCACCGTAAAAAAGTCCCATGTTATGAAACACTATACAAAGCCTCTGACCTGGTTGGTGGGGAGACCTGAGGGAAGGAGACTACTTGGAAAACCCAGGCGTAGATGGGAGGATAATATTAGAATGGATCTTCAAGAAGTGGTTTGGGGGGCATGGAGTGGATTGATATGGCTCGGGATAGGGACAGGTGGTAGGCTCTTTTGGGTGTTATAATGAACCTTCGGGTTCCACAAAACGCGGGAAATTTCTTGACTAGCTGACGACCTGCTAGCTTCTGAAGAAGGACTCTGCTCCATGGAGTTAGTTAGTTACTTATATATTCGAAACAACCGCACTATAATTAGATGCATTACTGTACAAACATGTGGTAATTCTCATACATGTGTCGGCCTTTTTTCGGCCTTCCTCTGGGAGGTATTCAACAAAGAGAAATACAATAATGACTATTTATTTCATTGACGTGCAATAGTAGAGTTAAAATGCAAATATTAAATGTTTAAAAAGATTAAAAAACATAGTATAATGTGTATCGTAATAATTATTATTTGACTGCAAACAAACATCTAACTACACAAACTAAAATTTTGTTCTTTGTTCTCGCAATGATTATCTTTGTATATTACTGTCTCCTGGGATGTGACACCTTGTTATCTGCTACGAGCAAACCGACGTTTCAGAGTATCCTGCTGCCTCCAACATCCGGTTGGCTGAATAAGGTTTGCACAGTAATGAGGGACAAATACAAGGTTTGGAGTGGGCAGTAACAGCGTGCGTATTAAAGACAGGCAGAAAATTTTTGGGATTGACCGAGGTAGAGCTGTGGTAGGGCCAATGGCCAAAATGTTTCGTGTATACTTATAAGTTTTATTTTTTATTTGTTTGTTGTTTTTTACTTGCTAGGAAAGAAGGAAGAATTGCGTCTCTGAAATCATGGTGCTTTTGTTGTTCCTTTCACAAATTACGTAAAACATTTTCTGCAACTGACTTTGGTTCCAAATTCCTTGCTATGATTTTAGGAAACAATCATAATTGCTGTCGGTCGGTGCAGCCCTGACAAAACCATATTTATAGCTACATTTGTTTGGTCTCCGTTCTAGGCTTACTGTAAGAAACATCATAATGACAGTAAAACATGTTTCCTTCCGTAGGAAGCTTATTTCGATTCCATAGACTGAGCTTACCCTATTTATTCGAGTGAAGAAATGCAGTTAACTTTTGATAGTTTGTTTAGATGTTCTATATGACACTGCTAGAGTTTGCAATTTGATGGTTATTAATTTTCTGCTGCAAAATTAATTAAATACTTTAAAAACGGTACAAAAACAGACGAAGAAACTTAGGACGTAACGGTAGAGATGGAATTGACGCGAGCAGGAGACGAAAGTTGGATCATTTTATAAAAGCCCCCTAAGGCAGTCCACGATTAAGTTTGCTCTCTGTTGAAAAGTTAAATATGTTCTATATAGGGGGAGGGAAGGGGGTGCGGAGGGGGGGGGGGGTTCGTGTCGCGAGTTTCTGTTCCTCAGCAACAAAGCGAAGGAGAATCTGACACACAAGAAAGTATAACCATCAGGGGAGGGATATAAATCGTACTTCATTTCTCAAACTTAATAAAGATCGCGCTAGTGCAGCAAGTGCGAAGCAAAACACAGAAGTCGCAAGTAATACACGCTGTGGTAGGTAGCATTTTGAGGCATACGTCTCCTCTTTCTTCTCTTATTTTTCACTTCAATGTAGAACAATAGAGCTTATTCCGTCATCACACACTCATTTCATCTGCTCCAAGATCCTTCTCCATCTCACGTATTTGGTCTGTACTGTACACTCTCGGCCGCACTATGTCCCAGGGGTCGACTAAGATTCTAACAGAAATGAATGCCATGAATATTTCCTGAGGGGTAAAGGCGGCCGATGAGTAGGGCTTACAAACTTACAACCTTCATGTGCCGAATGTCTGGAAATCTGGGAGCTTCAACCTCCTGGAACCCTAGGAGCCTGTCCAGGCCTGTAGACGGATAGCTTTATCTTTACTGTACAATCTCTTTCCTATTATCTATCTGCCATTCTGTATAAAGGTTTATCTTATTTTACTTATGTTTTTATTGTATTCTGTGTTGTCTCTATCTTCAGTTCCTTCCTAATGTCTTCGTTTTTCATATAGTACAGTCTAGAGCAGGGTCTAATGTTCTTAATTATTTCATATGTATTTACTGTACTGCTATACTTATACCTTACGATATTGTGACCTACTGAGAGTTCCTTTAGAAAACAATATTAGTGTCTCATTGAAAACCCTCAGGTTCCAATCCCTGACATTATTGTCACTTTCATTTATACATTTTATATCTGAAGTGTATTAAAATTCATTAGATTATTTCTAAGACTACAGGTAATATTAAAAATGTTAAATCTGCGGAACTAATAAATTTCCATTGTTCTGGTGTAGGAAAAAAGACAGAAAGGAATAAACTAGGAATGAAAGAAGGCAGATAGAAAGAAGAAAGAGAGGAGAGAAGGAATAAATAAAGATGGAATACAAGTGGGCTTATTTGTGGTTAGTGACATATGATTTTGCCGCGGCGGGGACTACGAAGTTTGATGCCTTCTGAGATTTGACGTCTTGATGTATGGTAGGTATACACCGAGTTTCAGAGGAACTTGCTTTCTCCATCATCGAGGCAGCGTCCTGTCAGACTATAGACCCTAAAACATCTCACATTACAGAAGACAGGAATCTTTGTGATTGCACAATTTGATAATATTTCGGCGTTTATAAGTTGTAATAATTAACTTTTTGAAAAAGCTTTCAACTTTACGTACCACCTACCTCAACATTAAGAACTCCGGATTTTGCTGACACAGTGTAATTAAGTTTTGTATGATTCTTATAATAAGCATCGATTATATCCCTAAAGAAAGAAGCAGTGTGTTTACTGTAAGACAGGAACTGATCCATAAATTTTGTTTAGTGCAATCTCTGGCTTCAAAATTTAAAGCGCCTCAGATACAAAACCTGTATTACATCAGATTACAAAGTATCTAAATATGATTTACATTTCCATCGTTCCCACTTTATAATCAACCATTTACATTCTTCACAGCTTAGAAAAGAATATCTTATGCTGAGGTCATATCTGTCCGTCTGCTTACGACGCCGTATCAGCGCCTAAATCATCGCACATATTTTTGTTACTTTAGATATGTGAGTCTTGCACCAAAAATATGAGGAAATCCCGATGTTTATTTATCTCGACCCACAGTAAGTACAATTTACTGAGGATCACTGATGGGTACACAGACTGTAAGTAAACTCAATTACCTGTAAAAGAAGAGGTCATTGGGAATTCTGTGTATTGCATTATGCAACACAGCCAGTCCAGTCTTTTTTATTCGTCGTGTTACGTATTACATCAAACACAAGATTTTTATATCTTGCAGCATGCGATATCCATACAAATGGGAAAGCTACTCCAGCAGCCCAGTGCTAGGACTTCACCATTTCACTAAAAGGATCTACCCTATCCATACACTTCATTGCGGTCTATGCTAGTATAAGGAAGGGGACTAAGATAGTTAGCTTCGTATCCTATCTTGATCTGATTCGGGGTGATTCATTACGGCTTATACCCAGAAGTATCCCAAGGCTAATTCCTCATGTCAAGATGCTAGTCTGCTCAGCCGAATGCCCTGCCCACTACAGTGCATCTTCGGAGTACCAGAGTCGTTAATGTGTCTTCTGCCTCGCACAAAACAAATGGGACGAGAAATCGCCTCCCATTTTGTATTTTGATAAGCGTAAAAGGCGGCTAAGCCAAACATATCACATCAGAAAATTAATACAATAAATTAATGTAGCTTAAATCTGACAGAAGCTACATGTTCGCAGACTTAATATTTTTAGCAGTGGTATTGACATGAGGGGTTAAATTAAACTTTCAGTCGTACTAATCACAAACAATTAATTTTAAGTTAACCACCACCTGTGATCTCTTCTCTTCAATGATGCTATGGGCCAAAGGGTCTAAGGGTCTGACGTTATTTAGGTCCCTATGTTCAACTTTCAGACATAAGTCAGGACTCCTTAAAGGATCGGCTCATGCCATCATAGTATACAAACACTGTGCTTTTTAAATCACATAATAATATGCTACAAGTTTGACCCTGAGACCACTATAAAGAAGATCATATTTTGATCACAAAGTAAGAGCACTAAAGGTTTGAAAAAATAATATTTTAATTTATAAAAAACAAGCATATTCATCTGAATTCTCAAAAATATTAAAAGAGCTGAAAATATTTTATAAAGTAATAGTGTTCTATGTATAAAACAATTATAATCTTAACATAAATTGATCACAATTTATCCAAGGGGGTTTTTCGTTATATTTTTCGCATAGGGTTTCAGCAGTTACGTACTGTCTGTGCAATCATTATTTTCTCCACTTACTGCTGCAGTATCTAGCAAATTATTAAAGATTTCGCCACTTGTCTCTAGCTTTTATGTTTTCTTTAGTTGTGTATGCCTTTGGCTCTTTTTATTTAAATGTAGTTCTTTGTCGTTGTTTGTGACACGTGTTTGATAATGTTCGTAGCTGTTTTGTGATATCTTGTTACGCATGTGTAAATGCACAGGTGTTCCGATTTATGCCGATCCTGTGCTGAGTGTGTGTAGAAGTGGTGGTTTTGTTATGATGGGCTCTATAACCACAGAAAAATTACAAATAAAAAAAGAATGTTTATTTGTGTACTATGTCAGTAATAATATCAGGTACAGTAACGCGCCCTTGATTGCAGTGAGATTCGAGAAGTAATCGAACAATTAACCTAGTGTCGTTCTCGAAACTCTGACAGTAGCTGAGGCCACCAAGTCATTTACGACTTTTTATAAGATCTGAAAGTTCATTATCTTTTTCACAAAAGCCCTTAATTACACCCTATGTCTATTATGTAACAGCTATTTATTCACTTCTCTTTTCTTTCTTTCTTAGTCTGACCTCTACTACCTACACACTTTAGGAGTAGAGGGGTTATTGTTGGGCCTGATAACACTCAATGATACACACATGCACTCGGTAGAACTCCTTTAGACAAGGGACCGGCCCGTCGCAGAGATCTCTACGTGATAACACACAGCATTCGCAAGAGACAGACAGCCTTCCTCCCGGTGGGATTTGAATCCACAATCCCAGCAAGCGAGCGGCCGCAGACCTACGCTTTAGAACGTGTGGCCACAGGGATTGGCTTTACTCACTTCTCATCGTAAGAAAATAAACCGACCCTAAGCATATAAATACACATAAACATCAACTAATTAAATTATAGGCATGAATGGTATAGTGTCCTGAAAGTTTTGCAGAATTCTGTCTTATTGTACTAAGTAATATTTTACAAACTTTCTTAATAATGTACGTCTGTATGTATATGTATGTATGAGTAAGTCTGCCGGAATATTCGACAGCACGGTTTTATGCGGCTCAAATATTCATTCATCCCTCACTCTGTCTTACGACAGGTCCATAGCGTCTTCCAAAACGAGTTCTTCACAGAGTGCGATCTAGTGCTTCCTCTTTCAATTTCCAATAATCTCTCGTTTCTTAATGTCACTCTGTAGCTCCTTACCTCTTCTTCCTCACCTTACCTTCACATTTATCCTTCCTTCTACCTTTCCTTCAATAATGGGTTTTGAAAGGCAGTTCCTACGCAAGAGGTGACCCATCCAGTTAGCCTTCCTTCGTCTTAGTGTATGTAGGATATTCCTTTTCTCCTTGACTCTGTGTAATACTTCTTTATTTTACACACGATCGGTCGAACTGATCTTCTCCATTCTTCTCTAGCACCACACTTCAAAACTTTCAAATATTTCTGATCTACTTCAGCACTATACACAGCTATGCTGCAAACGTAGCACTTTTACTAGGAATGATAAGTGGAAGTTGAAAGAATTAAATATTTGTGTTTATCTAGAACCTCATTATCCTCGACAAAACCAAATGAATAAATAAATCAAAATTCAGAAAAACCCTTACATTCTACTAATTATGTTGGACCATCAATAGGTTCAGAAAAACTAAATAGAGGCCTACATTTCTGTGACGTTACGATGGTACTACAGGCATTGTCCTAATGGTCATAACGGATCTTTAGAAACGTCTATAGAAATGAAAAGAAGTGAATAAAATTCTGGGAGAGGAACAATTTTTTATACGTAAATACACTTTTTGAGCGTAATGCTGAGGACTGAACTACAAACCCGGTAAAATTAGTTACCACTACCACGAGTTTAATGACGTCCTGTACACCGCAGGTTAAGGTAATTGACCTTCCGTGAAGCGTTAACGATGTGAGATACAACGCACTGAACACAAAGCAGATTCCTGCAATATTTTCCAGGAGAGTGAACACGGAATTCAATTCCGATTACATCATTCGTAAGGGCGGTATTCAATTGTTCCCTTATTATATTAATTTAATTCCAATTCATTCATCAAATATCTGACGCATTAAATGTCATTTGTCCGTCTCTGTAATTCAGCTAGCAGAATTACATGTGCTGTGCCCAACACCTCAAAGTTTCGAGATTGTTTGTAGCGAACATTAACTGAGATGTGAAATTACCAGGAAAACACACTTCTACTTCCGAGCCACGGTCTTCTAATTGCTCACGAGTTCTCTAACGAAGGCCATCGCTGCTCATGACAGAGTTTCATTATTCATTGACTGACAAACAGAAATCACATACTTCGGAAAGTTAATTCAGTGTAATAAGTATAATAAGTATAAGCTTTATTATCGGTCAATACAGATGAGATTAGCCGATCCCATGGCCGTGCGGTCTAAGATGTGGGTCTGCGGCCTCTCGCTTGCTGGGATTGCGGGTTCAAATCCCGCCCGTTCCATGTATATCTGTCTACTGAGTGTGACGTGTCTACTGAGTGTGACGTGTGTAACTGAGTGTGTTTTTGAAGCCTCGATGATGAGAAGGCCCTGGCCCACTAGGGGCTGTCGCGCCATACAAAAATAAATAGCTGAAATTAGGAACTTCCCAACAAATTTTAATAGGTGATGTCCAAAACATTTTTTAACCCGGAAGATTCAAGTCTTCTGGGATGTTACTCCGTGTTGACTGGTAAATACTTAACGTTGTTTCAAATAAGAATAATGGAAATATCGTCGTCTTGAAGTTTAATCAATCCAAAAAAGGACTGCGTTTTCGGCTGTTTGACCCTGAGTATGGAGGCACTAAAATCGATAACGGCGTAACATTCCGGATTACCGAAGTCTCAGAAACACCGCTGTGACAGCCTAAAATTCCGAGTTTAGGGAATCAATCTATTAGGTCACAGACGAGTGGTGGCACGGACGGACGAAATGGCGGGCGAGCGAGAAGGGAAGGCGCAAGGTAAGGCTGAACGTTAGGAGGGGGGGGGGGGGGGGGGGGGCGAATGGACGGGGAGAAATGGTCTACGCACAAGGCGAACTTTCATATCTCTCAAAGAATACCCAAAAATATGACATCAACATTTTTAACGTGCTTGAACAAAACTGAACATAAATATTTTTATTCTAAATAAAATTAATTATTGAAACTACAGCTCAAGAATTACATGTCAAGCACATGGTTAAAGCAAGAAACTTTTCAACGACAACAGAAAACTCGACCCATGAAACTTAGGAAATCCTATTAATTTTGAACTTGGACCATTTCTAATCTCATTCTATTTTTAGCCTTTCTTATACACGTCTCTCGCACTTGGCATCTTACAGAGTCTTTGCCTTAAAATTAAAGCACATAATTAGTTTCGACCTTACCACCGTACAGATGTTCTCAAGTCCAAAAAGAATCTCGCCCTCCGTAGCCTTATCAAATTCAAGTGTTCCATTTAGCTGTAAAACAATATGGAAGGGTTAAAATTCTTTAAGTGGCTACTGAGAGTTACGTACTAGTTTACGCCGATGGCTCGGTTTCTTTTTTTGGAGCGAGAGTCGGAAGAGACGGAAGAAAGTTGGTCTACACACAGACACTTTAAAAGTTTAACCCTCCTGCAGCTCTGCCATGAGTCTCGACTTTTTCCCTCCACACCCTTTCTTCTTCTCTCCCCATTTAGCAAGCGGCAGCTGCGTCTCCCTCTGGAATCGATCAGGGTATATCAACAGCTGGCTCTGCTCATCTCATTAGTTTCGTCGGTTCAAAACCCTTTCTAGAAGCAATGTATTGGCAGGAAACGCGGGAAGGAAGCAGAGAGATGGAGATAGGAAGACGATAAAGTGAAAAACAAGTAGAGAGAGAGAGAGACAGATGGCAGCTTACAGATGTCGATATAACGAGAACAACCTTGCTACTCCTGCGGCAGTCATGAACGGTTGCCAAGTCGATTCGTTAACACTTCTGGTAACTGCTGGACTCCCGTAAGTGGTTTTCATCAAAGGTGTTTTTCTCTAAGTAAAATTAACAAGAACTTTGCCAACAGGCATATACATATATAAAACGACTGATAACCTGGCATCGTATTATTTTGTACAATACCAAATCCATGCACTGGAGATGCAGTGGTGTCCTCGAAATGCAATCCACTACTTTGTGGTGAATTATTCCTTTACATTTACATACCGCTCATGAAAGAGTAGTTTATCGTAACCCATCGATACATAATTTTACAGGAGACACAAAAAAATTGACAGATCCTTAATAAACCAAAACTGAAGCATGTTACGTTTTTAGAAAATATGAGGACAAGCAATTTTTGTGGACACAAAACTTTGACAGAAGGTGTGTTTTTAACCCAACTCTCTAGTAACGCAGGAATCTCAGTTTGACGAATTGTGTGAGTTAAGACAAATTGCTGTTTCCTTAGCGGTATTATTTCTGCAGCTCTTGTCCCGCTAGTGCCAAGGTTAAGAATGATTTGATAGATATCACCCCTGCCTCCTGTCTATGCTTTCATGGCTTGCACAGGGACAATTTTACTTTTTGTCCTGCACATTGTATTGATAGCCCGTATGATGGAATGCAGAAATGACACACGTAATAAAGGCACGATGGTACTTCCTATAAGCAAAGTTTTGCCGTCCGAAGACTGTCCACTTCTCGTTCTGTGTTATTCAGTCAAACAAAAACTTCTTTATGGAAGTCTAGATGTCTGTAAGGAATAAGTATTGTTAGGGTGATTTACCATCGTCTTATTTTTGTAAAATCCATGAATATGGAGAAAATAGGGTTCTTGTTAACACATCAATAAAACTTCGGCTTGCATAAAAGGCTGCGAATTTGTTTAGTTACTGAGAGATTATTTGATTCCCAATGACTCTGCTTAATCAGATTATTTACTGTGTTATTTCTTCTGTTAGTAGGTAACTAGTTGTACAGAATACAATTTTCAATGCTTGTATATCGTCATGTGTTTCAGGCTAGGTTGTGTTACGAAAGGGTTAACAACTGCCAATAAATAATTACATAATTTCTATGCATAATGTAACTGCAGACTACATTAAATTATGGGTTACAATCTCTTTATATTCGCAGTGTCATCATGTTGTTACCTTTGAAATATAAATCACAATTTCAGACACATAACACTAAATTTCATACTCTTGGCAAAAATGTCCAATGGTTATCATATTCAAACTGAGATATAAATATATGTTCATGTTCTATGCAGCTTCCACGTTGTTTCACATTTCTATAAATGTTACTTTCTCAAATTTGCACTTTTCCAATATACTGCCAGGCAAATAGTTGTGATCCTATGACACTACACTATTATTGTTTCCACTTCAGAGATTTTGGGAGAAGATTGTTGTCTACGAAACTACATTGCGTTACATTCTAGAAGAAAATATTTTTTTAAACAACTTTATATTAATCTTAAATTACACCCTAATTTGTGTTCCCCCTTCAAAGCAAGGGATGTCTTTCACATCATAAGAAAGAAACTGAGGACATTAAGGTTTAGGATGTCTTAATTTTCAAAGCTTTAGGTCGACAATTTGATAAAAATCTATGAACTAAACACTAAAGATGTTTTCGGAGCTTCCTTCCTTCTATATGATCTTCAGTTTGCCTTTTTAACTGATCTTCTCGGATATTTTAATATTAAAACAATCTCAAAATTATCGCTATATATAACGAAAAATGGGGTCCTCATGTGACGCATTCAATGTAATAATAATGGCAGCATTCATCAGGTTTTTTGAATGTTACTCAAAATTTATTAAAGATGTATAATTCTAATATCTTTTCCAAAAGATTTAAACCTTCTTATTACATTTCATTATTTCAATAAGTCTCATTTACTGAAATAGAATTGCGAAAATAATTCCCCCCCCCCAAATTAAAATTAAACACTTTTTACGTACAGAGGAGCGATATATGTCGATGCCTTAAATGTTATAGATAACGGTACCGTTACAACTTAAGCCCTAGCCTTAATGCGGGTGTGGCTTTACTCACAAACTGCGTTTATCTTAACCATGTAAATTTCAGTGTAGAAATCGAGTGTCACTTCACTCACAGCCAAGCAATATATATATATACATATACATATTATGTACATATATAGGGACAAATAAGAATATAGTCTTTACCTTTGATATGCAAGTTGGGCGCTTGATCTCAGATCTGTGGGATTGAACACTCTAGCCTCCACAATGAGCTGAGAATGTGACTAGGAAGAGGAGAGTGAATGCATAGTATATTTTTTGTGGAAGTTTTTGGGATAAGTCCACAAGATAATGGAAGGATACAATTATGAGTAATATTTGGAAAATACGATTTTAGGATCGGAGGTGGACTTGTACAAATTTGGGGTTTCGTACTAGCGTCCACGAAACTCAGCTTTCTGCTTCCATAGTTGTCCTAGTTAAAGAAGTTGGAAATCTGAATATAGTGAATGTATGGAGACAAAAGCGCCCTCACATGCACACACACACACATAGGCACATACACACATAACCAAGGGGCCATGCCTACAATTAGCTTGTTATTATTAGAAAGGAAGACAAGGTCTTCAGTGCATTTAACAAACGAATCCTACATCTTAAGAATTTACAGACAGTTGACCTTTAGAGGGAAATAATAAACATATGCAGACAACGTAATCATTTCTCACGGACAAAGGTTAAGAGTAATTTACATTCCGGAACATGATATAAACAACACTTTAAGAGCAACAGATAATAATGCATTTTAAGTTAGCTACAATTGAGGTATTCGGGGGTGTCCTACCGATTCCCGCAGCAAAGTAAAGAGGGCTTCAATATGGCCTTTTCTTCTGATCGTCTTTCTTTCAAGCTGCTTGAGAAAATCAACTTCGTCGGATCAGGAGCGGTTCGTGAGCAAACAATTCACAGCGTCTAACACACGACCTGAGTCAATGTTTACACTCTTGCCTTTCAAGGCTCATATGATCAACAAGCAGGTGGTATTGAGCGAGGTGGTAATATTCATGATGATAATATGAATAATTATGAGCATTAATGGCTTAGTCATTTGAGCGTCTGCGGCTTTAAAATTTGGGTTCTCTTCTCGGTAGAAATAGTGATATTTTCTCTTACCACCACGCCTTAGTCGACTCTGGGACACAAAGGGTGAATAACAGAAGATCTTAGATCAGAATGCACAACTGAAAACTCATCAGCGGCATTTAGTGAAGAGATTAGGGATACTTGTTTCACTAACGACAAGCGACGTACAAGCACTACAGCAGTAAAGACAGGTACATTAGAGACACGTTAATAGAGAGATGCATAAATAAACAGGACGAATCTAAAATGTTTGAAAATTTTCAGGAATGATTTCCCCACATAAAAACAAAGAAAAAATGTTGTATCAATATATGTCCGCAAATAATTCATTTTTAAGTTATAGACCCCAAGTTTGCCTAACCTCAGTCCGACAGATTTTTATCTGTGGGGTCACTTAAACACCCTAGTTTATTCAGCTCGAACTTAAAATGAATAGACAATTCACCAACGCATTTTTCATGCCTGTCAAACCATTCGCAAATGCCCCAGGACCTTTGCAAGTGTGCGACAGCCCAAAACTATACCTAACCAATGGTTAGGTATAGTTTTGGACTGTCGCACACTTCAATATCTCACCTTGCTTGTAGCAGACACATGTTGAACACTATTCACGAAATTGTTACACAATTAAATCGATGCGGTAAATTCTGGAGAAACGTACGAGACCTCTCCTCGCAATTGTTAGTTTCTGACTGAGTGACTGATTGGCGGGTGCGAGAGGGCGGTTAGTGGCGGTGGCTGTGGAATAAAGTTGCGTTCGGTACAAGTATTTCACGACCATAGCAGACAAGTTTTACAGTGCAGCCACTTTAGGCCAACTGTAGTGAAAGTCAGAAATCTTCGATTTTTTCAAAATATTACGATTTTTGTCGCGGTGGGGGCACCTCAATACGTGAAGCACAACAAAAAATATTTTAACCGGTTCTTAGTGACCACTCTCCCCATATTTCCCCAAGTATTCCGAATCGTTTATAGAGAATTAATATTTTCGCTCCACCCTACTAACCATGCATGGATTGATTAAACTGGAAGATATCTGAGTATCTGTTGTGAATTGTGCCTTGATATACAATAAGAACTGAACAGTTGCTAAATTGGGAACGTGAAATGTAAATACATTAGACCAGTTGTAATAAAATATTGTACAATTAAGGTATTTATTGTTGAATGTAATTTTTGAATTGAACTAAAAAATAATTAATTTACGGACGTATTTATATATGACGTTTTTTCTTTCTTCTGATGTGAACAACTCACTCTTGAAGTTTGTCCAAGCACTTCAGATAAACCCTGCATAAAAATTATGAAGTATATGGGTCATACGTATTAGAGATAAATAATATTAAAAATTAAGACACTTAACAGGACTTAAAATGGATTTAGAAGATTGGTAAACTTCTGAGTTCATTAACACTTTGCCCAAATATAAGTATCTTTTTCCATGACTCGACAGCCCTACTGGTCCTAGGCCACCTCAAGTTTGAAGTTTCGAGATCACACTCAGACACACCACACTCGGTCGGACTCCTCTGGACGAGTTATCGGCCCGTCGCAGAGAACTTTACCTGACAACAAACAACAATCAAGAGAGACAGACATCCATAGCCCTGGTGGAATTCAAACCCCCAATCCCTGCAAGCGAGCGGTTGCAGGTCCACGACTTAGACGGCGCGGCCACTGGGCTCGGCACCCAAATGTATACTTCACACAAATAATTTGTTATTCTGTTAGGTTAGGCAATTATGTCAGCAAGTAAGTCGGTAGATTAGGCCGTGTCATGGCTCAGGCGGTTAGTCGCCGGCCTCTCGCTGCGGAGGCCCGGTTTCGATCCCGGGTCAAGTCCATGTGGGGTTTGTGGTGGACAAAGTGGCACTGGGACAGGTTGTTCTCCGAGTCGTCGGTTTTCCCCTGTCAATCTCATTCCACTGGTGCTCCATTACTTGTAAAACTTGGTAAAAAAACTGCTCATATTCATCGTAGGGTTGCACAAAAAGCCTTAAGGCGTCCGTAACATCTGCTGCGGGGCCCTTCACCATGGAAAGAAGAAAAAATTCGGTAGATTTGTCAGTGCATAAATCAAGTTACTCCATAGTGTGCGATGTAACGTCAAGTCGTCACTGTGCTTGATTAAGCACGACGCCATGCAGATATGCAGAAGAGTTGAGGCACAGCGCCATGCACTATTCAAATTGGCACTAAACAAGGGCAGTAGTCATATTCATGCCCGCCCGCTATACGTGTGAAGAAATAGCTCAAGGTACCCTATTGGATAGGAGGCTACATGGGCCCCAGGATCGGTCCGTACTCTTTAGACAAGAGAAAAATCGCTTGCCTCTCTCAGGAATCGACTTCCGTTTCCTCGATTTCTTAGACTACGCGCTATACCGACTGCGCTACGCCAGACCATTCCTACACACGAATGCTTCAGGTAATGGAATGAGAGTGAACGCCGAGCACAACGGCAGCTTCTCCGACAGTAGCGTGTAGCAAGTTATCTAAACAAATTATTGCAGGCGTCAGGAGATGATAGCAGATTGTAAACTGCTTTTGACCTGCAGTAACCGACTGATATAAACGCATGTAAAGAAAAAATAACACCCTACATAGTACTATTAAAAAGACTTCACATAACACACCCCCAGGGGGCCGTAACTATAGCTATCTGCATTGAGATTTTAAATAATTAATTGTGCTTTCTGTTGCCTTTACTATAAAGTTCATAGGGACTACCATTTTTGTAGGTTTCGCGTTTTCCTGATCCATAACTGTAGCACATTTAGTCCGCATACTCAACTTACCTGCGGAAGGAAACATATTCCTTTTACGAAAGGCTTTGTTACCTTCTGTGCCTTTTAGAAGGCCAGACTAGAGATAAAGTTCAGAAAACATGAAGAACAAAATGTAACACACAATTAGGAAATTGCATAATTTAATTTTTGTGCAGGTTGCCTTACTTTTCTTTAGGTACATGGCGTTTCAAAAACTTTGCAAGTACATAGCGTAAGTGTTCAGTGAATTTATGTTTTCAAAGTGTCCCTCAAGAAACAAAAGAGAAGCAATGAACGTGTTAACTTAACATTGAGGTGCGTTCGTGTAATCATTGTTGCCTTGGAATGCAAAGAATAATTACATATTCTGAGTGTGTTTCTGTAGCCTTAATTACCCAGCATGCAAGGCGCATGCGCCGTATTATATTGTCATTTGTGGCTGTACCATATTTTTCCATATAATCTTATAAACGGCACGATTTTCGGTGAAAGGTTATTGAATATAAAATCTGTTTTATTTTGGGTAAAATATTTATCTGAAAATATTTCTCATTATAAGAAGAATTCAGCGAGATATTATCATAAATGTACACAGGTCTTCACGTAAAGTACCCTTTATTTTTGTCACATTTTAATCGAACCTGAACTTTATCTATAGATTTTTGAAAAATACTCAAGTATCAAATTTTATAAAAATCCTTTCAGTGGGAGACGAATTGTTCCATGCTTTCAGACAGACAGATATGACGAAGCTACCACTCGATTTTCGCAATTTCTTGAAAGAACCTAATAATGCAGAGAAGTTAACATCAATAAAATAATCATACTTTGTCTAATCATTATGTTGACAACCGCAAAAACTTTCTTTCAAGTGTCCAAGGATTTTTGTTATTAGGCTGAACAAGAAGGAAGGGATCAGGAATGAAACAGTGCAAACGAAGTTTAATCCAGGAAAAAACTAACATAAAATGGAAAAATGAATAAGACAGCACATGTGTTAATTGATAGTATACCTTATTATTTGTTGTGATATACAACTGTATGGTTTAGTACAAACAACAGGGCTCAATTGATGTGAGACAAGTGAAATGTGCTGATCTCCTGAGAGAAATATTTCGTGTCGTCTGGGTGCAAACTACATAATTTATTTTTCTGTGGCACAACAACCCAAATCATACCTCGACCGCGTCATTGTTGAGTTTTCTGGATCACACACAAATAGACTTATGCGCGCAAACACACACACGCGCGCGCTCGCGTACGCACATGCACACGTACACACGGTAGGACTCCTCTAAACGCGTGATCAGCTCGTCGCAGAGGCCGCTACCTACACAAAACGAAACACAAGGGACTAACTTCCATGCCCTCAGCGGAATTCGAACCCGCGATCCCAGAAATCAAGCGGCTGCAGGCCTACGCCTTAAACTACACAGCCACTGGGATCGGCACATTCATAAATATAAGAATACTGGGTAACACTCGGACGGTCAAAGAAAGATTGTGTTCAGGCGTATCACCTTACTTTAAATTGGATTCTTATCCACAGAAACGTTTGAGTTCTTTATAGCCTCTACTCTATCATGCCCGCATCTGGAGTCAAGAAAATAATTGACCTAACATAATAAATTTAATTAAAGTGAGCAGGGTGCATGACCCCGAAAATGAGGGACGTTTGTTTCGATTAAGCTCCACAGATGTCCGCCATACTTCTTCCAATCAGCCGTCCCAGGCTATCACGTCAGGGAAATGGCTCCGTCTCTAGCAGCGCCGTGCTTTGTATGGATAATTATCTGTCTATAGAACTGGGTGCTGGGAATGTATTTCGTCGTCTCCTCTATATTGGGAACATCCAACACTGTCATTAAATGAGCAGGCAAGTCAAATTAAATAAAGGCAAATGTTTTCCTTTGCGCGTCATGACGGCAAGTAGGGGAGAGATTATACAGCTCCAATCATTCTTAGCTTATGGGCAATATGAATGTGGGTTTCCAGCATCACACCCGGCATCTTTAACCCCATGGAAGAGCCCTGGTACCCCTTAAAATAGTAGGCTTTGTGAACCCCAGTGCCGACCTGAAATCGGGGAAAAAACTCTTGTAAAATTTAAATTAATAATATGAAAATTTGATGCTTTGTATTGCCATCTTCTTCCAACTTTCCTTCTTTAAAAGGCAAAAGTACTTTTATGAAAGAATCATACTCTCTGTTCGTGTGTGTTTGTTTGTATGTACACTTGTGTGTGTGTTTCCCCCACTTTCAACTTTTGAAACGTTTGACGTATTTTCACAAATTTCGGTGTGAATTTTACGTTCTTCGACACCACCCCAATGTCATGCTTCCTAATTTTCTACAATCGGTAACAAAAACATGCAGAAGCTTAAACGTTTGAGACTGGAGCAGTACTACGGGCACTTGCGCGTAATTCAGGGTGCTGAAATTATATATGATAATAGCTTGTATATGAATATTTAAAAAATTGTTAAGGTAATTATATTACAGAATGTCAATTTCACCATGGCAGCCGTGCGAAATTTCTCTTTTGTTTTCGTTTTTATACGATGGTTAATGAAACATTGGAGCTAGTTACAGATATGAAAGTTGAAGGCCCTACCTAGATAAATCATAAACATAATTAGGCATTGTGTATGTCTGCTTGTTAGAAAGTTAAAAATTACAACAATGGAGCCGATGCGAAACTCTGAATTATCTTAAAAGATTGCATGCTAGCATAGGCGTAACATGGCTAGTACCATTGTGGGGGTCGGCGGTACAAAATCGAGCATGTGTATTAGGAATTTTGATTTACGTAGGAGTCAAGTTAGAAAGATGGGGAAGATTGGTTTGAACCAGTCTCTATTCTGCGTCTGGTAGAACGCAGGTTTTTCTTTTTTTCTGTATTTGCACCATCCAAATAATCGTTTTGAAAATATTTCTATTTTTTTATTTGCTCCTCTTCAACTCAGCAGCATAAAAAGCTATTCTTAGGTATGAAGAATATTGCAGGGGCATTTGCCCTCTTGCACCCCCGAAGTTACGCCAATGCATACTGGCACACGCATACTATGTTAAGTACACTAAATACACCAAAAAATATAACTGAAACGATATTACACATTTTTTAATTCTGTATTTTGTCGTATAATAAGTTATAGTGTATTCATTTGTACGATTTGAGGGCCGATTCAATACATTTAACAATTCTGTATACAGTCTTATAAGGTGTAATATTTAATGAAGTCTACAACTGCAAAGATTACATAGCGTCAAAAAATCGATAGGCGAAGGCGTACAAAGGATTGGTGAAATGGTAATGACGAAAGAAAATCAAATTACTCGGAGAAGAACCGATTCAACTGACTTTTTCCACCAAAAATCCCACATAAACTGACCTGGTGTTTAAAGCATCCCCACGGCGATAAGTTGGCGACTAACCGCCTTAGCCGTGGCACGGGCTGCCTAAATCTATTCGTTATTAAAGTATTATCTTCTTCGAAAAATAAAATAATTATTACATTAATAATAATAATAAATTTGCATGATTAAATTATGTGTTATTTTCTTGATGAAAGCATGAACTGTGATGCATGCTGAGTTATTTTTTGCAAATTTGCTATTCGAATCATTAGTTACCTTCACACCCGGTCGCTTTACTGAAATCAGAGTTCAGTTACGGCGATAGTGGCAAAGACAGAAATCAAGACACACCTGTTGGGAATCTCACAGAAGTCGCCAAATTTTGTAGAGAGTGGCTTGTTTGGGTAGGTAAAGCGGAGGGTTCTAGTAGGAGGATGAGGCTCCCAGAATTTCTAGATAATCGGCACGTGAAGGTGGCAAAGTTGTCAGCCCTACGCTCCGGCCGCCTTTACCCCCAGGAAATATTCCTGATACTCATTTATGTTCGAGGCTAAGTTAACCGCACGGCCATAGAGCAGCCGGAAGGATTAAGTCAATGAAAAATCCCGATGACCCCACTGGGAATGGAATCCTCGACCTTCCGGCTTGTAGCGCAGTGGTTTAGATAGGTGTCATACTAATACGAGGTCTGTCCAAAAAGTATCCGACCTTGGGCCGGGAAAAAAAGGTTCTGTATCTGGGTGGTTACAATACCTAATCCCCTTCAAAGTAGGCCCCTTGTGACTCCACACACTTAGCCCAGCGGTCCTTCCATCGCTGGAAGCAATACTGGAAGGCTTGTTTTGGAATGGTGTGCAGCTGCGCCGTCGCGTTCTGTATGATGTCCTCGCGGCTGTCAAAACGGGAGCCTTTTAGCGGTGTCTTCAATCTCGGGAACAGCCAGAAATCACAAGGAGCCATGTCAGGAGAGTAGGGAGCCTGGCGAACCTGCGGAATGCCGTGCTTAGCCAGGAAACCCTGAATCAGGTGTGATGAATGAGCTGGGGCATTGTCATGATGCAGCTGCCAGTTGCGTGCGTCCCACAGCTCCGGTCTCTTGCGCCGAACTGCATCACGAAGATGACGGAGGACTTCTTGGTAGTACTCCTTATTAACAGTTTGGCCTAGTGGTGCGTACTCATGATGCACAACACCCCGGTAATCGAAGAAAACAGTCAGTATCACCTTCACATTGCTCCGAACGTGTCGTGCTTTTTTGGGCCTCGGGGATGTTGGATGCTTCCATTGTGACGACTGGACCTTGGTTTCCGGGTCATATCCGTACACCCACGACTCGTCACCAGTGATCACAGTCTTCAGGAACTCAGGATCCCTGTTGGCGCACTCCAGCATGTCCTGCGCGACCTCAAGGCGGAGTTGTTGCTGCTCCGGCGAAAGCAGCTTGGGCACAAATTTTGCCGCCACTCTTCGCATGCCCACATCCTCAGTTAAAATCGTGTTTGCGGAACCTCTGCTGATCCCAACCTCATCAGCAATTTCCAGGACGGTCACACGACGGTCCTCCATGATCAATGTCCGCACTTTGTCAATGACATCAGCATTTCGGCTCGTTGACGGTCTCCCGGAACGCTGGTCACTGTCCGCCGACATGCGGCCATCTTTAAAGCGGTTGAACCACTCTTTAATTTGAGTGACCCCCATTGCATCATCACCGAAAGCCTGCTGAATTTTGCGGATTGTTTCCGCTTGGGTATCCCCAAGTTTCTGACAAAACTTGATGCAGTATCGCTGCTCCAAACATTCTGTCATCTTGAGCGAAACGAGAATGCGACGAACACGTGTTACACCACTTCGCTATCTGGCAGCGACAGACGCATCCGGCGGTGTTGCGAGGCAGCAAAAAATCACGCATGCGCATGAAAGTCCCTTCTACCACTACGCTCAGTTTCCCCACCCTTTCGCCATTACTTACCGCGGGATAAAATATAGTCGGATACTTTTTGGACAGCCCTCGTATATAGTGGCAGCTTTCAGTTTTATTTCAGGATATAACATTTCCTATAAACTAAATTTGGAACTTTACTTAATTAATGGGCGTGTTAAACGTGAACTGCTTCCTATTTGCTTGTAATTACGGTACAGTAAAACAGTTTCATATAACAGTCGTGGAAATCGCAACACTTCACCCGCAAACTGATCTTTACTAGATGCGAATTAGAAAACACAGGCTATCAAGTGGGCACTGACTGCGTAAGTTACATACGTAGTTAAACAGGGTGTCCACGAGAAAACTTCACAAAGATAAGTTCTTGTAACAATTAAATGCTGAAAATTATAAATAAAAAATTTAGCTTCTTTTCTTGAAATCAAATTGTGTTTAAACATAATCTTTTGAGCTGCAGTTTTAAATACATTACCGTAATAACTATCAGCATTTGAACGTCATATGACAGCAAAGTTGTAAAGTTCATTGCGAACATCCTGTGTTTCAGCGAACTAATACGCATAAATATTGTATCACCCACATAAATACACACACACACACACGTGCACACTCATCAAGTTCAAAGCGTGAACAGCTATTTCCATGTTACATGTTGCGAAAAATAATACTGCGTGGGGTAGCAAATATTAGCGCGGTTTTCAGAGCGAAAACTGTCATCGGTCTGGATCGAATCACAGAACGTAAACGTCATGGTTGAATGAATGTCATCGTATTACGTAGGCTCACGTTTCGCTTCTCGGTCAGAAGCCGACTAATCTGTTCCGAGCCTCTATCTTATATCTCTCCAGGCTATTGATATGTTTCGTAATTTAAAACAGGCTATGATCCTTTAACTTCAAGTATTTTCCTGCGCATATTTTAAAACAACCTCCTCCCCATTCAATGGTATAAAAACCTAACACATTTCAGGAAAACCTTTCATGAAAAAAATAATGAACAACAAAACTTTAAATAAGAGACGCAAATGAAGCAGTGTCAGTAATATGAAGGCTTTTGTAACCAGCAAGCAGAGAAAACTTTTGAGTTAAATCTTTATCGCTGTTAAATCCAAGTATTAAGTCGTTTTTATTGTTACGGGAACTGAACAAGGTGGCAATGACTGCCGAAAACGATCTGTAATTATGAAGTAGTCCATAAGTACCTACGATTCGGTCGGTATTGCAGCACCGATATTTGCCCATAAAATTAATCTAGATATTAGTACTGATTCTTCTAGAAAGCTGCCTGTGTTATTTAACTGTGCTGAAATTTATACGATTTCATATTCTAGTGTTTGTGATTAAGTAATGAAGAGGGCGCAATGGTGGAATGATGATGGCAAAGGAAATTGAAATACTTGTCCCAGTGGTAGTTTGTACACCATAAATCCCACATCGATTGGCCTGGAAATGAAACCTGACTTTCGCTGTACTAGGCCGCATGAGTCATGGCACGGCCATTTAAGTTTATGGCGTGCATATTCAGTTAAATATGTGATTTCATAATATCTCTCAATGGCTCTATGTATGGAGGGGATAAATGTAGCGGTTATTTGTGAAAAACATAGTTGGAGTTGCAACTTGTCAAATCCTACCGTTGATATTTCAAAGGACTTTTTAATAGCATACTGATAAAATCTTTAGGCATTACGTTCCGTTTCCACAGAGGAGGCACTAGCTGCCGAGTTATGACGGTGTGAATATTACGTATTTTCTCTTTTGTCTAGTAATCCTTCCCCACATTTTCATAACACAACTTGATGGAGAAGTTTTACAAATTGGAAAGACAGGCTTAGTTAACCACCATAATTTACCACAAAGACTTCTGACATTAAATGTTATAACAACAAAATCACGTTTCTGTTACTTCATAAGAGGTAATAACTCTGAACTTAACAGGCAATGAAACCGCCTTCCACTTCAGTACAAGTAGCTGAATTTGGCTGCGAGAGGGTATCCCTACCAAGCACTTGGCACAACTTTAGATATCAGGAGCGGATTGGCAAAGCCACTCATAAACACAGGATTAAGGAAAGCTCACCTCTGAACAGGCCCAGAGGGGAAGTCGACGTTTAGCTCTACTCTTTCTTTAACCTCGGCGCTAGGTGGATGTGGGTGTTCAACGTTACGCCCCGGTCGCTTTACCCCCCGGGAAATAGACCCGTACCCGTAGTGCAGGAGGCTGGGTGGGCCCCAGGACCTCTCTACACTGGTGCGAAAAACATTGACCCCACCGGTATTCGATCCCCAGACCGTCCAGCCAGCAGCTAGTCGCTATACCGACTACGCTATCTCGGCATAACTACAGGATACAATCCTTAATTATATCGCTATTGCAGTATAATTCATGTCCATGATATCTTCATGTCCTTCGGTCTGTCTCTGTGTCTTCACTCCTCCTCAACGTCTTAGAAATAAGATTCAAATCTTCTGATGGGTTAAGCCATACTGAAGAGATAAAGCAGTCCAAGGGACTTGAATCTTGCTTTTTAAGTCATTATGGAGAACAGCAGACACACAGAAATACACGGTCATTATGGCAACATTGGTGTACCTTTATAAAACCCTAAACACAGCCGTACTTTTGTGTAGTGTATGAAATGTCCTCCGTAAATTAAGAGTTACAGACATGAGGCGACGCGAGTTATGAGGTTATATCCGAAACGTCTTGCTTGCCAGTGTACAGGCTGTGAATGTCAGTAATAACTTTATTATTATTATTATTATTATTATTATCTATTAACGCGATAGTTTCACAGCACAATGGCCAATTATAAAAACTGCACAAATTTCAGATGAAGATACACACACATACAAACATAACCTTAGATTTTTCACAAACTGAGCACATAAATTAAACCTTCAGACAGCGGGCCTGCTGCTCCAAACATTAGTTACATAAAACGGTATTAAAAACAGTACAAAATAAATTCACATTAATTAAAAATAATCTAACTAAATTAAAACCACAATTCACATAAAGGTCAGTGACCTAACCACAGAGCAAAATCTGTTTAAGAGCTCTAATTTACTTAGTAAAACTTTCTACACCTAACAAATCAATTACCAAAACAGACCTTTCATTGAATATACCAATATTCCTACTGATGGCATTACTCGCCGAAGAGCATCTAGCGGAATGGCAGTTGCAACGTAGCCAATATTAAGAAAAGAAAATCTCTGGGGGGTGTTAGGGGAAAGATACTGAGAGGGTAAATTAGAAATATTTGCAGGAAGCCTGTCCCCGTGCCATTCCATCCACCAAAATCCCACGCGGACTGACCTGGTGATTGAGCACGTTTCCTTACCTTAAATATGTGTGATATTGCTCTCACTTCATGGCACAGTCATCATCGCCTCTTCTCGTTTGATGTTCTTCCTAACCTATCTTCCTCCCTTCACGCTTTTCCCTTGTGTTAAGCAATAACAGAATTTACGTTATTGTTCCTTCTCATTATTTTAGCGCTGGAACTAAATAGATTTTTCTAATTATAGTATAGTAGCTTATTACAACACCAGTCCGCCGCTGATGACAATAGTACAACCTAACTTTGAGACAGAGAAGAAGATGTGCTCTGGTGGTCTCTCTACGACAACCACTGCGACCGGGGCTACCTCCAGCTCCAGCGTGTCCGTGACAAGACACTGCAGAGAACACAAGCAGCTAGCTGCAGGCCTATAAGCCAACGAGCTATAGAACAGCCGTAAGCACTGGCCATAAAATCTACTTGACATGTCGGCAGTTCCTGAAGTGGTGACACGCCACTCTCAGTGGAGTTGGTTACTTGGATTACAACTTCTCCATTATCTTCATAAGACACAATAAGTGCCCTTTAAATGTATATATGAAGAAGATTTATATAATTACACAACTCAGAGGGACTCCTACTGATTGAAAAGATGAATGCAACGTTACATAATACGTGGTGTGTAGTTATATTTAAGTGACAGGCAGAAAGACGTCACTACAACAACTACAACCGTTTAGCAGAAAAACGCACGGAGGGAAAATATTACTAATCAAAAGGCGTATGAACCCCTGTTTTACCAAGGAATTTGACAGTTAAACCTTTTTAAAAAGACTTTCAAGATTCCATCCTATGAAATGTCTTTAGAGTGTGAACAAAATCCTAAAAAAGTAGTTCAAATTCAGGAAACACTCACACAATTATATAACCAATAGCTTCTGTATTCTTTGAACTTATTTATTTCAGATGTAAATAAAATATTTCGGGTGTATATGTACATATGCAGTAAACGAATGTGATAAAGTCTAATTGTACGACTAAAAGATCAGCCCTGTGGTGAGATACTAAATTAAGGGTAATACATAAAACGAATCTCAATACTCAGAAATAGCGCAAATGCTTACCTATGCCGAGGTGTAAATTTATCAAAAACACTATCACTTTACGTTCATGTTTTCTGCAACTGCAAAACCCCCTCCAGAAATCTTGATTCTCTCATGCAATCCCTGTGTTACATCATTGTTTCATTCCACCTTCAGTGAGGAGTTTAAGAATAGCGACAACTTTATTTCCACTGTCCCTCTACGATTTCACTGTAAGGTGCTTCGAAACAATAGCCGTTAATTAGTTGCTACAATCCTTCCAATTTACTTTACATCTGCCTTTTACGTGTAATGGGAAAGGTTCAACCCCGTTATGCCCTTGAAAAAAACCCTTCAGTTATTTTCCATCAATTTCTGTACTTGGGCTTGTCATCATTACAGCGTCAGACGTTTGGGGCTGTGGGCAGATAAGAGGCTCCCCGTGTGTTCATAATAAACTGTAAGCCACAGTGTAGATAATAGCAACTATGCAGCGCAAATGCTTTCAGTAAACTCTGCAAAATTATGGGTGTAGCACTTCATCATATCTCAACGTCTTGTGCGAACGTCAGGATTTTGGCTTCAGCACGGAAGTCTCCGCTTTTTCCCCAAGAACAGAGGGAGTTTAGAGAAACAGGGGAAGAAGAAGAGGGATAAAGTAAGAGACATCCAGATGAACTCATGGAGACGTTATTAAAGATGATGGAAGTACATGGGACGTACAAGCAGACTATATGAGAAGATAAAGGAATGACAGTTGAGCATCAGCGTGTACAAGGATTAAGAAGATTAATATTGCCCAGTTTGAATTTAAAGTTTTTAAAGCCCAGAGCTCTGGAAAACTATTCACGTCTCCAAACATTTCAAATACACGACCTCAAGCAAGCATATTAAAAAAAAATAATGCTCGCTTTAATTCGGAACTTTTTATACTTCGGGAGATGTTTGAATGTGTTATTAAGTGATCCAAGCATAATAGTACACTAAATTGAAGAGAGTAAGATGGGAAAATTAGACGGAGCAAAAATGTATTATTTGCTGCTCTAGCCACATCTCTTCTTACTTAACAATTGTGTTTATTCAGGTAAAAAATTTTTTTGTATATTAGAATGGGTTAAATTTGTCACTGCCTGTAGATTTAAAAAATACATCTTGCTATTCCACTTCTATAAGTAATTGGCTATTGACTTTCGTTGGGCTTGCATAAATATAATCGCTCGGCCAATTTTCTCTATCAGGCTAGCTTCTAGTGGCGTGCTTCCTTTGGCGGCCTCTTGTGGATATAATATTTTGTTCAAAGAATGCGGAGAATTTTTGAACATCCGAGCATCTATCCAGTACTGCTCCACAGCTTACTTATAAGTACTTTATAAACATTAGTTGAAGCTATAATATACACAAAATAGTATTATGCACTCTGCTAAAATAAAATGCGATATGTGTATTAGATTTAAAATTAGCCATGAAAGAATTCAACATTGTACAGAAAAATTTGTCACAAAAGATACTTTTCTAGTGTTACAGATTCAATTTCCACAAAATAGCATATTTCCTGTAAATCCAATCGTTTTTCTGGCTATTCTCATTATATTAATAATTCACGAAACTAACAAAGAACCCATATTTTTCCTGGGGTCTGAATAATGAATGATGAAGGCCAAAGTGCGAACTGGGTCACTAGATATTCTTTCTTAGACTGGGTCCAGAATTCATCAAAGGCAGTTTCAAGATTATTAACTATCTAACACAATTGACGTGCTGCTGGCCGTGTGGTCTAAGAAAATCAAAGCCCATTAGATATGAAGAATTAACCATTAGTTTCCAAATGGGGGCAGGGACACCCGTCACAGATTTTGTTTCATTCGTTTATGGCAGTGGCTTTGCAATGCTTTGGAACTCCATACAAGACGTCGTACTGGATGTCTCAGTAGGAATTACAAAATATTCGCGACAAACATGTGATGTTAGCTCTTAAACCGAGCTGCAGTTTACACAATCCACAAGTTATTACTTTTAAAACTTTTAAGCATGCAAATCTTCGAAAAAACATTTAAACAATAATTCGTAGCTCACTGATAAAGAAACCCCATGCCTGTCTTATAACGCCAACATGTTAAACGTGTTTAGGAAAATAATCGGTGTTTGTTTTCAGAATCATATGACGTTCGTAAATACATAAACTCACATTCATTCATTCATTCATTCATTCATTCTGTAGTCTGTCTAACGACAGGTCCGTAGCCTCCTCCAAAGCGAGTTCTCCACAGTGCGCTATCTAAACTCACACTTTATTTTAAATAAGGACTTTAATATCGAAGCAGATGGTATATGTTATAGTAACCATTAAGTTCGAAGTTACTAACCATAAAATAAATAGTTGTGTACTGTTAAATTTGAAGTAATATAAGTTATTGGCTCTGTTGCATGTGAAGAATAAAAGAAGAATGAAGTGTGAATCGATTAGTAATCGATTTTAGGCGTGACAGCAAAGAGGGAGAAACATTAGAGATTTCGATTTGTACTAAGTATTATATAATTTTCATTTTCATTAAATCATACGTTATTACAAATGTTATTTCAGTTATTGGTGTTACTTAAAGTCTCTTGACATATGATTGCACATGGTTTGGAGATTTGTAGAGAAGCAGTTAAAATCGAGTAAAGACACAGACCAGGGATTTGCTTGAAGTGAATTAGTACATCCATGACAATATTTCACTTGAGATAACTGGTCTTCGATAGGGATTGAATAGTGGCTATTCCTGCTTGGCAATTTACATGCTGGAATAAAAGAGATTGGGAAATGCGTTCAATTTGCAAAGCAAGCGAGGGGCATAATCTCTACATGCAACAGAGTGTAATGAGGTGCTGTACGGGGATATTGAAGATTAAAGACAAAGAACAGGTTTAACACTGCATAATCACGTGACGGAAAGCGATGCGGTTCGTTAGGGACCAGCAATTTATAAGTTTGCCTATGTCATACTTCTTAGACTATAATTACAAATATCATGGAATTTTAAAATTAGAAGAAATCAAAGAAGATCAAAATGGTGGGCTACTAGGCTAGCATGGAGAAAAAAAGAATGCATAAGAGATTTCGTATGGAAGCGTGAAAGAAGTAGGTCGCTTGGAAAACCTACGTGTAGATGCGTAGATATTACAATGAAACTTAATTAAATAGGGTGGGAATGTGTAGACTGGATGCATCTGTGATAGAACTGACAATAGTTGTGTGCCTTGTAAATACGATAATGAATGTTCGAGTTGCATTAAGTGAGTAGAAACAGAATTTGTTGAAGATCTCAGTAAGGTCGAGTATTACCCTAGCAAGAATTACACTGCTCCATGCAGTTTATCACTCACTCACTCATTCATTCATTTAGTCAGTCAGTCAGATAGTTAGTCACTTATTTAGTCAGTCATTCAGTCAGTCAATCACTCATTCCCTCAGTTGGTAATGGACTTTTGTAAAGGCAATGTGGCACGTGGCCTCATTACGGCCATGTAAAATAACATTAAGCCTTTATCATTAGGTAAGGTAAAGTTCTTCCTAGAACAGGCCACGAAGACTCAAAGGGGGAGTAGAGGTATAGCTCTACTCTTTCTTTAACCTCGGCGCTAGGTGAGGGTGGGTGGTCAACTTCACGCCCCGGCCGCTTTAACCTCGAGAAAGAGACCCGGTACCCATTGTATAGGAGGCTGGGTGGGCCCCAGGGCCGATCCGGACGGCTGCGAAAAATCTCACCCACCGGGATTCGATCCCCGGACCTTCCAGCCCGTAGCGAGTCGCTGTACCGACTACGCTATTCCGGCCCCGCTTTATCATTAGGCTTAACGTAGTTGGGTTCTCTACGCATTTTTTCGAAACTCTTGTAAGATTATTGTCGTCATGTTGTTACTTACAATTTTTTAAATTTACTCCAATAATATTAAAAAGATTAGTGTAGAATTAATGTTATAACCTCGTATTCAAAAATACTTTCCTTCAACACCTGCAGATAATTGTTGAATCTAACAAGTCTCTTTAATCTCTGCTGAAAATGTCTTCAAATAAAGAACAGCCTCCTTCAGAATCCTTCCTCAGTCACTAGTCATAGTTAGATTTCTGCTCAAACCTCATTCGGCTCTACATAATTTTATGCAGTCCAAATAGCGTTTTTTAATATTCTAAGCCTCTTTCGATTTACTTTATTACATGTCGTGTATTTTCCACACATATTACATTACACAAAATAAAATCATCGACTTACGTAGTAGTTGCTTTGTCACGAGTGGTCATACGTATAGCACGAAATGTGTTTTATTTCAATCGGTTCGTACTCTTTAATATATGTTTAAAAATAACTAACTTCAAAGCCATCAATTTTGTCCATTTAATAATGGTCTTTTATTTTCTTTTTTTATTGGATAAAGAATTTTATTATTTTTAGTCTCCACTACAAAAGAATTTCGTAGCAAGACTCATTAATGCAGAATTCGCGCGTCAAAGTGACATAAGTCAAGCATATACGCGTGGTTTTCTAGACGGTAAAGAAGCTAGAGGAAATGGTGGAAGGGCCTACTTCGTAAGTGAGGTCACAAGAATAGGATATTGGTTTTGTTTCGTCCATAAATCCTCTGTACCACTGACTCTAATTTTTCTGCTTGAAAGTTTCACCGGTCAAAGTGTAACACATAACCTACATATGCATAATCAGCGTCTCTAGAGTGTCTATCAAAGCAGCAGGAAGTGTCGCAAGGACTGGAAGTCATTGTACTGACATGAGACAAACACACACACATTCCACTCTGAATGCAGAAAACTACAGGTAGCCTATATGATATGTGATCATTTAACCTGTGTGTCCCTTTAACTGGATCATCACCTCCGTCAGTTACTTGCAGAAGGCATCGCCAAAAATGAAAGCGCCCCCTGCAAGTCTTTATGGAAATAAGTAAATTATTACCTTCGGGGCATTCCCTGCAAAACTGAACAAATTTATCACTCTCAAAAACTTATTTCAAGATGAATTAATGCTGCATTATTACAACTTCCCCTCACCAAAAGTTAATTAAGTGTGAGGAGGTAAAAGGGTTTTCAGCTGACGTATGTTTTCTAGTAACCAGCTTGTGCTTTTACAGAGGAGATAAGCAAATTGAATACTGAGCAGGGAGAAGAACCACACGCTATAAAGCTGGAGAAAAGGAATATGAATTTTTTGGTGCTATACTGGAAGGGTATTAACTGTAATTTTACGGTACGATTTTGGTGCCAACTGAATCAATTTTACATGAGCTCCACCCTGACGAGGTACTGACATCTGTTCTAAGTTGATATATTCTCATAATAACTCAAATATCACATACACCGAGGGAGGTCGTGTATTGATAACTATCTCGATTTGCACTGGGAAGGTGTCCGATTTGAATCTCGGTCATGTTACCGACTATACAGGCTCAGAGGTTTTTGAGTATATTCAGAGGGAATACAAGAACAGGAATTTTTTAAAAACAACCTTCCAAAATCTACATTTTATCATCATTCATGATCATCTTCTGAATCACGTACCAAGATTACGGTCTTCTGATATGTAACGACATGTCGCTTGGTAGATGGGTACCGAAGTTTTGGAGAAATCTGCTACGTCGATATTTACCAATCACCAAGCCCACTCTGAAGATGAGGGCAGGAGATTCTTCTGAAACATTGGTACACACGTGTCAAACAATACGGTGTGATATCCCGAAAGCCTCTAATTTTGGTAGGTCGTGCAGATTTGAATACCTTGTTCTTCAGTATTTGAGAAACAGATAAGATGATGAGCACACGCTACACGTAGGAAACAACCGGGAATAAAATGTTCCGGCAAACATTATTGAAATAAGTAACGACGTTGCTGGATTAGGAAGGCCTATGTGCTGAAAATAATCTGCCTTGAGCTTGCAGAGACGCGGTACCCTAACTTGTGTAATTATTGACGATAATACTCTTTCATGCCCCCACACCCTTTACCTTCACGGCATACGGAGCGCAGCTTTTAGATGTAGATCGTAGGACAGCAATAAATTGATGAGCTAGGGTCAGCCAAGTTACGGACTCCTGTTCCCCTTCGTTATCTTGAAGTTGACGGCAACCGAGAGTTAATCTGCGGTCAGCGCAGAGTTTGGTGCCTAGCGATATAATAGGCCCAGAGCCACAAATTCAGGGTAGGTCTATAGCCAAGAACAGGAGTGCCCAAACTGAGCCCACAATGAGAATCAGTGACACATGCACTAAGATTTAAAGCTCGCACGGCAATGATTACTAAGACTCTGGTCATATGGGATGTGGTGCTGTGTACTTTGGTAGATAGGCACCAAGTTATGGAGGAACTTGCTGCCTGTGTCTCCGGGTTATAAGTGAGAGTGACATCCTCACGGCCCAACATGATAATTGAAGTTTCCAATATCAGTGGATATTAAAGTCAAGGCTTTCTAGAATATGACACCGTGTGATTATTTTAGGGGTTATTTTACGACGCAGAATATATAGCGTTGATATTTTATGACGGGTGAAGGATGAATTGGGTAGAATTAGAAAGGGAATGGTGACATTAAAATCGCAGTAGTTTTGGGTAATTTTCCAGGAGGAGCCTGAATAAAGTCACGAATAATCTGATTCATGCTAGCCAGTCTCCCGGTCGACATTTTTAAGGATATCGCCGTAAAAAAAAATTCTAGAATGCTACCGACACACAAGCGTTTAGGGGAAGGTATACTAACAGAGAGTATCCTCAGTTACAAAGATAGCTTTCTCAATAATTTATTTTTCATCTTGCTACACGTTTCGGCTTAAATAAACTGGTGCCCGATGATGGCTTTTAAGCCGAAACATTTAACACGATTGACAATAAAATATTGTCAAAGATATTGCTGCGATTGACACTCCTGCCTACTTTTCACACATCACAAGGGATGTCCAACCCTCAAATTGTTGAGTGGAAGCCTGACGCCCACACCTTCTGGGTAGAACTGAAAGGATGATCGCTGTATGAGATTAAAAGGTCAGTGAGTGTTAAGACTTCTGTCTTTGGGATATTACGTCGTGAGCTTTGGTAAAATGGCAAGAAAGATTCGGAGGAACTTTCTACAACCATCCGCAGGACAAAGTTTTATCTTCTTGAAAATAGAGGCAGGAGGTTCCACTTGTAGTGAAAAAGAATTCCCAAGAGCTGTATAGTGCAAACAATCACACATTTATATCTGCAAGTCTGCTTTAAAACAGCAAATTTTGAGAAATCGAGTGATCTAGCTGCTTACATTTCATTAATTATATAGGCCTAACATAAAAATATTTAAAATAAACTGTAGTAATCTTAATGAGGTAAACTTTCTTACCCAATTTGGTACATTTTGATTTCAAGTTAAAGTGACGCAGAACCGAAAAGAACTGATATTTAAATTGTCCCGACAAAATTTGATGCAGAATTTCTATATAAAATTTTAAGAAATCTATAGTGTAATCTTAGAAATTAAACAAGCGAATAAACAGGAAAAGCTACTTCCCCATCATAAATCAATTTAATTTGATTTTGTCACAAAAGTTACTTTATTAGCAGCATCTGATCCGAAAGTCACAGATTTCTTGCGGTGCATTTGTGACTTTACAGACTGGTTTTCCTACGGGAAGCCAGCTGATGACAAGTTTTCCTCAGACTAGAAGGAAATGTACGCTTCCATTTTCCCTTTTAAACGTGGCTGTTATCTAAATCAGTTACTTTTTTACATTACAGAAACACACTGCACCTCCTTCAAAAAGGCTAACCGGTTACATATTTCCGCGAAATAATCGTTGTTTAATCTGAATCTCACACGAAACCAATAATCACATTGTGTGGGTAAAGAAAGACTTTTTTTAATGTTAAAGCAGGTGATATATATATATCATTTTTCTTTAAAATGTTAAAATAGATCACAATCATTTCCTTCCATGTACCTTCAAACGCACCAAATATAGTCATCCACACACTGGAAGCTATATGCTATAACGTATTGGTAGACGTGTAATCGCCTTAGATAAGTTGAGATGCAAGTACTCAGTAGTGTCGAAGACGTAAGCTTGGGTCTGACCGACGTGTGCTGCTACTGACCGCCGAATACTGTGATTACTGGTCACATCCATCCGTCACTTTACGTTGGACAGATCGATGTTCAGTTTTTTATACCTTATCACCTTCAAGAGATAGTCAACACGTCACCAGCAAGTTAAACGACGTAGCTTAATATCCGGAACGACAGAGATCCATCATCTGATTTCGATAGCCGTAAGCCATACGCCTATGTACCAAACGTATGCGATTATCTGATACGCTGGGTGAGGAACAAATATTAATGTAACAATAATTCTACATCATCTACTTTTATAACGCCATCCTTTTTATAATCTTGAAGTAAAAACTTATGCAAAATTTTAGGACATTCTTTATGTAAACTGAATTAAAGGGGACCTGAGACAGCCCAGTTCGTATAGCAATTACGCTAAGGGCTGCATAACCTGGGAATCGCTGTTTGATTCCTGGCAAAGACAAGGAATTCTTCTTTTCTTTAAAGCCTACAGGCTGGCTGTACATCCCACCAATTTACGGTTTCAATAAATACTGGGGTCTATTTCCAGGACTTGATCACTCACTTCAGTCTAGCGCCGAGGTTAAGGATGAGTGGAGCTATACTTTTACCGAACTATATGTCTTCATGGTTTACACACGGACAAATATTACTCTTTTACTTTCGTTAATTTGTTAATGACAATAGTTCACAACACTAAATAAGAAGAAAGTAACAATTTATACGTAAAATAACAGACAATTTATTATCGACGTGTATGTCACACTCGCACAGAAGTCTTCGTGCCTCAGTTGCGCTTAGTATCTGACAGATGACGTTAATCGTGAGATGGCTTCGACACGTACATACTTTCACCTTCAAGAAACTCTCAGTGTCGAATAGAAAATATTATTCTTCAGACGTCCTCGACATCTACGTACTTTCAGCTGTAAGAGTCCTAAAGTTTAATTTTTATCAATACTGCAATAATAACTGATATTGACTGAGGAGTTTGCAGATGACCTTCGAAGATGTTTGTGCTGGAAAAAGCCGACCGCCCCTTGTTTTTAACCTGAAACCGATGTATTCCAATTAAAATTACATTAGGCTGGAATGCAGTCGTTTTCCTGAGTGATAGATAACATAGTTACTTGCTGTAGTGTTCTATGTAGCTGTGCATAAATTTTACTTTAAGCTTTTTACAAACGAAACACATAACAACTGGAAATCAGTGGAAATAAGGTCATGCAGTGATAGAGACTCATATTTTTTAAAGGATCTCTACGTTTTCCCCCGATTATTGTCGCGAGTGTTACGGGACGCTACCCACGCTGTACAGTCAACTGCATTCTCTTGAGTAAGGGACAGGAGTAACATTACATAAGTATTCACGTTTTGTATTCTAATATTTGTAAGTATAATATTAAAATGAAGTCACATAACACTGTAATTAACTTTATTTTGAGCACATTCTCTCATTAAACCGCCTTCATAGCTGTGTTTTAAAAAAGTAATCTATTACAAGCCCGAAATAAAAGCAAATCGCAGAGACGTAACTTTGGCATTTGGCACAATAGGGCATGCATTGTGATCAGCAGATATCTCAACTGACACGCAAATATTTTGCAAAGTATACAAATTTATAGAGTAAACTCTTGTGTACGTCCTGTAAAAACACAGCAATGATATAAATTTGGAAAAAAAACCAGCCTAATAATGCGATGGTCAATCCTACATCATAATTTTGCGTTTCAGGGATGTCGCTTCCAAGTCACAGTGTGGAGGTTAATATTCTTGAATCGTTTCTTTTAGAAAACAGAAAGGGATGCAACTGGTACACCATCATTAAACAGGCCAGTAATCCTTTAAGTGTAAGTTAGTTGACGATAACCTTTTGAGTTAGTGGTGATGTAGCTTCGAGTGAGATGAGAAGATGTTCAAGCACGAGTACGTATGGATACAGGACGAGGCGGTATGCCCAGTTGCAAGAAGGCTGACTATCCTGACATTCGCCAGGACAGATTGCAGGTCCTGTCAAGACGGCAGTAAGTTTGGCGAAAAATTTGCAGAGTTACGAACTGTAATAAACTGTCTGATGATTAGGTCCAGGGACAGAATTTATGTACGCATAAATAAATCCTACGATATTAAAGAGATGTGGCCATCTTCACTCAGAAAACTCGTCAGCGGAAAAATATGGCAGCGACACTTAACTTCTGAAAGATTTAAATTTCAACTCATAAATGACCCGATTCACGCTGTGTGATAAAAATATTTACATGTCCATTCCTACAAAAGAGATTATCTTGCATGTTACTGACTGCCTTGAAATTATACGTGTAGTTGACTTGTGATATCTGATTGTATGGCAGTTTTATGTCAGTAAATTCTCATGAAACGGAATGTATTATATAAATATAGTGAACGTAAAATTCTACAGAAATTTGTAATTACCTTCATAGGAAAAGAACAAATGAATCACATCCGCACTCTTATTGTCAACGCTAGATCTAAGCCCAAGGGAAACAAACGGAACTTTACCCGTCTCCTAATACAGCCATGATAGAAATATAAACGGATAATTGTGATTTAAACCCTCTAAGCATGAGATTCATGTGTATTGAAATTACAGATTCCCACCTCACAGTAAACACTCTGCATCTCGATTATAAAGACAAGCACGTTAATGAAGTTTAGAAAAAAAATCGATGTTTATTCTATTATGCGACACAATACATAAAATATGTGGGAAATTATAGAGTAGAGCTGCGCTCTTCTGAGATATTACACAGGGTCGAGTGGTAATCCTTCACCGACGTTTCGGTATATCCTATTCGTCCCATCTTGAAGGGTCAAGGGTCAAGACTTCTTGACTCTTGAAGATGGGACCGACACGTTATCCCGAAACTTTGGGTACAGGATTACCACTCGAAGCACCGTAATATCCCAGAAGAGCGCAGATCTCATCAACAGCGAGGAGGAAGCCTGAAATCACGGAAAATATAGAGTAATTTAAATGTTGACGCAAGTGGCACAATATAGTAACTATTTGGCTTTAAATTGTTAAACGTTTTATAAATTTTACATCACGTCATGCGATAAAACAAGTTTTTAATTTACACAGAATTGAAAGAAAACAATAAACGCAAAGGGAACATTTTCGTTTTGATATTCATTGCTCCTTTACATGTTAGGAAGGGGTCTATATGCATTATACGAAACTTTCACTACAAAAAAATATGGCGCATGAAGCTTTGAAAAAAAACAAAAAAGGAAAGTTTTACCAAGGCGAAGCAATGTCAGAAATAGAAAGTAAAGTATCAGGTGGCTGTGCACAGAAAGTTGGTGTGATGGAAGGGGACAAAGTGAGTTCATTCTTGTCCTCTTTGTGCGTCAAATTACAATTTCAAATAATTATACAGTATTCGGGAGAACACAAAGGATGAATATACGACGGGGAACTTAAGAAAAATACTCTTGACAAAAGAAACTCTTTTGAAGAAGAGGGTAACATCGGAGGAGTTAAAACAGACACGGAATAAAAATTAGAAGTCGCAGCTACACGTAGCTATTTCAAATGGAAATACAGATGTACTGTCGTTAGTTCAACCATAAATGAAATCGCGGAAAAATATCTTCAGTTACGAAAGTTTCTCTATCGCTTTCGAAGTATATAACATTAAAAATGAAAATCAAAACTTAAAACTTTCTTGGTATTTTGACGCTCATAATGAGTTCCATCCGAAAACTTCGATGACATGCTGATATTTGATTATATAAGTATCCTGACTTCCTGTAAGAGGCAAAGGAATGAAGCAAGAATTCAAAACGCTATTCGAGGCACATGATTGGCAGCAAAACAAAATATAGAGTGCCTGATTATGGACACTAATTTGCCATGAAGTGAGTGTTTTAGTGGCGGTGGTGTGTCAGTACAACCGAATGGCTTGCGGTAGCAAGTAGCAGCATAACCGATTGGCTACTGCCTGTTTGGTAACTGGCGATGGCGAGTGGAAACACAACTGCATCCTGGCGATGGACAATAATTTGTGGTGGTGACTGGTATTACAATAGAGTGGCTTGCCTGAAGATGGAGGCTAATTAGCGATGGAAAGTGACAGCAATACAGAGTATTTAGTGCCTGACGGGAACAATAATTTACGGTGGTAATATGAATGTACAATACCGCATCTAAAGCCTGCAAATGTAAACTTAATTATTGTTTCTCCTTGGTGCTGCAGATCATAGGTGTATCTACTCGTAAAATGCTTGGACAAGTTTCAGGAGTGAGTTTCCACACCAAAACAAGGAAAAAATCTATATCAAAATATATAAGCAAACAGTTTTCGAAGTACATCTCTCACCTTGTCCGAACACAATCCCTTAGATTTTTATATGTGGGGACACAAAACCCTAGTGTATGCATTCCAAATTGAAAACAAAATGACATTTCACCAAAGAATTTTTATGCCTCTCAAACTATTTGCAACTTACCCGGGACCTTCAAAACAGTGCGAGAGTCCGTGATCAGATGTGTCCATGCGTGCATTGATTCAGTTGGAAGATATTGTGAGCGTCTGTTGTGAATTGAGACTTTACAGAGAATAAGAACTCAAGCGTTATTAAATTGAGAATATGTGTTTTATAAGTATTATGTTAGTTGTAAGTAAAAAATTACAAATTTAATGTATTTATTGTTTAATGTAATTTTTTAATTAAACTTAAAAGCTAATCATTTCCTGACGTATGTTTTTGTGACCTTTGTTCCTTATTTTGATGTAAATAACTTAATCTTTAAGCTTGATTAAGAATCCACATACATCCTGTACAATACGTTTAAAACCTTGTTAAGACAAAAGATAGGATTCCTTAGGCAGGGAATGAAACATTCTAAAGATCAGCATAGACAAACGAGGATATAGATAGGCATGCAAGGCGATTATAAAGAGACTTCCTCAGTGTTACGATTTAGAAAGAAGGAACATGAATATTTAAACAATTGCAATAGTAGGCTACACACACTTTTCCTAATTCCCTCAAAGTGGATATTAGATTTGAAGGAAGTTATCAAATGATTCCCTTAGCTCAGCACTAGAAAGTGAAAAGTAGCGGTCTGACAGCACAGAGAACTTCTGGACATATTTGTGAGTAGCGTCATGTCTTATATAATTCCAGGGAAAGAACTCCAGACGTCCACCTAGTAGCTGGGTTTTACCATTTAAGGTAACACCGAAATATCAATTGATTTTCCTATGCTTTATGAAGCACGTAACACAATTAAATTAATAATAATCCGATATGTCCTGTAATATATACATCAAAATAAATATTCGACAGTTTTCACAACTCCACTCTGGCCAAATTTTGTACCTGCTTGATACAGCTACCGAATAGATTGCTATAAGTTCTACTTCTAGACTTATATTCGCTGAGTAGGCAGTTGGAATATTGACAGGTTTATAGACACACCGATTAACGTTTTTCATTGTTTCTGCATGCCCTTAGAGTCATGTTATTTTATACCTTGAAATAGGCCACTACTTCCTTTTGAAGCCTTACCTAACCATCGTGATTATCTTTCCACGTCATTCGATGTAACGAACACAAAAGCAGTGGCAGAGCAGCAGATAAAGCCTGCGTTTACACCTGAGTACACAAATAACGGACATGCTTGACTAATAAAGCGAACATAGGCTAAAAGGGGATGTCATAAAAGTCTACTTCAGTTGTACATTGCAATTGTCAATGTTGGTCACATCTTGCGTAGGAACTAAAACATGTTATCAAAGGAAAGATATAAGAAATGAGAAGAGGACGAAGAAGACGCCAGCAGCTCCTAGATGACCATTAGTTACAGAGAAAATACTGTAATTTGAAAGAGGCAGCGCTGGATCGCACATTGTGCAGAACTTGCTTTAGAAGAGGTTATGGACTTGGTGCAAGAGAAAGTAGGTAATAACAGAAACTTGTAAATATGCTGGTCCGTTATTTATAAATATCGTGATCGTGAACCCTCAATAATGAGGACGCCCTGATCCACTAGGGGCTGTTCCGCCATTGGGAAAAAAATTATAAACGTCGCATCAAATTCAACGATTACTTAACAGAGGACGATATAATTATATACAGAAAATTTGGGAAGCGACTTATCATAGACTACTGCGCGATAGTTCCATCATTTACCTTAAACTGCCTCACGAATATGTGTCAAATTGGAGCCGAGTTGTTCCATGCGGACAGACGGACAGGCAGACATAACGAAGCTAATAGTCGCTTTTCGGAATTTTGCAAACGCGCCTAAAAAAAGACCCCGCAGCTCAGGTAGCGCCCAGAGGCGGTCTTTTGTAAATACGATCATAATACTTCGGAATTAAAAAAGGGAGGGAATTTCTTGCCATCGGAGAAACTATCGACGTCTCAATAAAGATTCTTACTTTACGTACATCATAAAAATCGGGGTTACCATTTAGGCGCGTTTTCAAAATTACGAAAAGCGACTATTAGCCTCGTCATGTCTGTCCGTCCGTACGTCCGTCTCTCTCCGTCTGTCCGCATGAAACTTCTCGTCTCCCATTGGACGGATTATGACGATAATTGATATTAGAGTATTTTTTCAAAGTTTGTCGAGAAAATTCAAGTTTCATTAAAATCTGAGAAGAGTAACGAATATTTCACATGAAAATTTATGTACATTTATGATAACATCTCGCATAATTCCTTTCAGAATGAGAAATGTTTCAGACAAAAGTGGTAGAGAAAATCAAAACACACATTTTATTTTCAATAATTTTTTTCGAATATCGTTCCCTTTCAGAGCTAATGTTGAAGAATATGGTAGAGCCAGACACGCTACAAATGATAATATAATACAGCGCATGCGCTTTGCATGCTGGATAACTAAGGCTACAGGCACACACTCAGAATATGTAATACTTATTGCTTTTCCACGGCAAGAATTGTTACGCGAAATCACCTCAATATTACGTTATACGTACATTTCCTGTCTTGTTTCAGGGTTAATATTCATAAATATTTCCAAGAAAATTTTCCATCCAGTTTACTTATTTTATATTATTTTTTATATTTATATTATGTTTTATATTGTGAATACTATGATTTTCAGTATCTTTACTGTGCTTAAGAAACAGGCAATCGGCCACTACTCTCAGAAAACCTACCTCTGATGATAAGGCATTCCTTTAAATTTATAGTACTAAAGTACCTACAAATGTTTACTCTTTGGTCCCCTGGGTGGTCTGGTCCTATGTAGTCGTCACATTTTCGAATAAACACACAGCCTCCAATTCTACCCTGAAGAAGGCAGTAAGCATCTACAACACCTTAACTCTGTCATAATCGAGAGTACGACAGTCTAAATTTCCACCGCCATGAAAAGGTGAATTTTCATATACAAACGAACATTTCACAAAGTCTTTGTATTTAAACTCAGCACTACTGACGAATGCTGCATCTACCTATGAAAGGCGGAATGCTGTTGAAATACTGAGCAACGGAGCGTTGGATTCGTAGCTTTCATCACTCTCTTTCTGTGTGATATGGTCCGTTCTGTGTGCAGATCCACATGTCTGTTTGCACGTACAGTAGATGTCTCTGGAGGGCATCCAATTGAAAACAAGTCGCAACATTAAACACAGAACGCGCACACATGTACAAACACATGGCACAGCTACGGCCGCAGACCGCCTGTATGTAGGTCTCTCTACACGAGCGGCACCCAAAAATATTGATATAGTCCCCGTTATTTACGTTAGTAACAGCGCTCTGGCCAAGTTTTGATGAACAAAGTAATTAAATCCGTTTATACTGCCTCCCGTATGGCACTATAGCTCTGCCCGCTCTCAAGTTATACTCTGGGGATTCAAGACAGTCATATGCTTCATTAAAGGAAATGAGATGATTCATTTAGAGAAGTACACACAAAATATCAGTGTGTAGACAGTCAATTGTTAGTTAAGCCTGGTTTTCGTGTCTGAATATTGGGATAGAGCTTTCAAACGCGGCTTGGGGATTGGTATTTCCATTTTACCTCTTTTGATTTATAGTTTATTAATGACTTTTTCTGGGTTAGAGGGCAACAGTGTGACTATATCAGATACCGTCTCGTAAAAGCGCTTTACTCATTTAAATTCAGTTAAAAAGACAAATAAATTTCAACTAACTACACGTTTGATTTGTTGTTTAGTGACAAAATTTTGGTTCACTGCTGTTTCAAAATCTGAATGCGAGTCCTCCATTTTTAGTCTATTTTCTTTCATAGAAAGGGAACAAAAATTGGACAATCAGATCACTCTTCTGTCTGTATGGGCATCTTCTCCTTTCGACTGCTAAACCAGGTAAAAGAATTTCACGAAAATTGATATGAATATCATTGCATTGAAAAGTACTTCAGTGCAGTAGTTCTAATTTCATAATATCAGCAAAAGGAAGAGGAAGGATTGCGAACTTGTAAGGCATAGTGACAGTGATGATATTTACTTTATTGTTGTGAAATGGTGAACGGTAATAGAGCTTAGAAAAATATTGAGTTTTTGTTAGGGAAATATTACCACTAAATGTAGGCGTATAAAATTTAGCAGCAAGCTGCGTCATAAATATATCTGCACATTTATTACTAAATATATGTGTAAGTCGGTATTTCAAATATGGCGAAGATGCAAAGCTTTCAAGTTATGTCCAAAACAAAAAGGAAAGGGGTAGGAAAGAAATACAGGACAGATGATGGGCGGAAATGAGGGAACGAAAGGAATAGAAAAATAATGTAGCAGAAAGGAGGCTTGGTATTACAAGACTATAAACAATAAAGGAAAAGACATTCGAAAGAAATAATCCCCTGTTAAATTTTGTGGGCAATTCCGCTAGTAATACAAGACAACCAACTATGAGAAATGTTTAAAGCTCTCATACATCTGAAATACTCGTACAATAAATTGAGCAACCTGTGTGTCTGTCTGTCTGTCTATCTATTTATCTATCTATCTACCTACCTAGCTATCTCTCCATCTATCTACCTACCTATGTATCAATCTATCGATCCATCTATTTTCTATCTATATAAATATATATTTGTTTATCTGTCTGTCTGTCTGTATATCTTCTATATATCTAACATCTATCTATCTATCTAGCTCTCCATCTATCTACCTATCTATCTATCTATCTATCTATCTATCCATCATCTATCTATCTATATACGTATCTGTTTATCTCTCTGTCTGTCTTTCTGTCTGTCTGTATATCTTCTATATATCTAACATCTATCTATCTATCTAGCTCTCCATCTATCTACCTATCTATCTATCTACCCATCATCTATCTATCTATCTATATACGTATCTGTTTATCTCTCTGTCTGTCTTTCTGTCTATCTATCTATCTATCTATCTATCTAATATAACCTAACCTATGTTTTCGTACTCATCTTTAAGTCCAAATAAATCTTCCGATCTGTAAACTCGACGTACACAACCGTGCAGCATTGTGCTTTATAGTGCAGAAACAGGCAATGTACGAGTAGCTGTGTGACGCTGGCAACAGCAGTCGTAGACAAAATGGAGACACAATACTCTTCGCTTCACTTATATCGGATCAGCCTAAACTGTGTTATTCTTGGAAAATATACACAACTATTAGTTTCTCGTAACAGTAAATATAAATATTGCAATCTGGGATGTGACGCCATATTTCCTGGTAGACTACAAAAGGCGATTGAAAGGAATATACATTCTCCATATTGAGCCACGAATTGTGAAGAGGGAGACGATTGTATCCATGTAGTAGATTTTTATCGTAAAGTGTAAAATTTAAAGACAAGATAATCGGATGATAAAAACAAGAAATATTTACATAAAGTTGTTTGGAAAATCTCTTGTCAAATGACGACTTTGAAAACCACAAAAGAGAGAGATTAAAATAAATTTTATAGAAACGTTTTTTTGAATTTGGGAATGACTGGGGCTTGCTCAGAAACATGCCCAATGGCAGCGGAAGTACGCATCGCGGTGTTCAAACTCCGAGTTCTGTTAACAGCAATACGCCAACAAAACCAGTTATTTAACTTCCTCCAGTTCTTTGCTTCGAAGTGTAATGCCACTTTCTTTCTTTCTAGTCTGAACGCTGTCTACCTACTCATTGTAGGTGTAGAGGGTTATTGTTGCACATGATCACACTCAGTGACACACACAAAATCAGTAGGTCTTCTCTGGACAGGTCGCACCTGCCAACACACAACATTCACAAGATGCATTCACGTCCCTGCAGGATTCGATGTAATGAAACTTAAGAAAATAAATCCTATGTTTCTGACAACAGTATGGCATTGTAAATTGCTTCGTAAGTCAGGACAACAAATGGAGCAATTTAACCAACAGCCTTAAAAATATATTGGAACAGGAACATACATACTTGTACATTTAATAGCCATTTTCATGGTCTTGCTCAACTGATTCAGAAATAAACAACATAAACGTACTGCACTTTAATTCTCTAATTTCCTGTTTAGAGCCGTTGTAGCTTAGTGCAGTAACTGTGGGACTGGCTGGAGAACCCAGGAACCGCCGGTAGGGACACAGCTCTATGTATTCTCTGTGGCATCGAGACCCGTTCTTAATCCCACTTAACAGCCTCCCTAGTACACACTCTGGGATTTACCGATGATTACAGTGGCCGGAGCCTGAATCTGACAACTCACCTAGAACCTATGTAATCATTAACAAACTATCGAGCCAAAAGTCCACTCCTCCACCTCTTCATGAAGTGGCACTTAATTAAGCAGAGAGACAGGTTTATAATTGATACCATTTTTTACCTCATGAAGTTTGACGTTAGTATCTCTGGAAATATTCAACACAGTTTTAAAGACACTGGCTGATTATGTTCTTTCTTCGCATATAAATATTCCACGTGTCACAGCGACGTGAGAGTCAATGGAACTCAAATCATATCGACTCAGATCTGCGCTCTTCTGGGATATTACGCAGCGTCGAATGGTAATCCTTTACCGACGTTTCGGGACAACGTATCCATCTTGGACTTCTTGACTCTTGAAGATGGGACCGGTACGTTGTCCCGAAACGTCAGTAAAGGAATCTCATTGGAAGCTGCGTAATACATCAGAAGAGCGCAGATCTCATCAACATCGCGGCGAAAACCTGAAATCACATACAGATTAAGTTTAATGTTTCATAATTGGTAAACGCTGAATGATATTGCTCTGCACGTGACTGTACACTGTTAAACAGGAAATAGGAGGAATTGCTATTTTTAAACAGTACACCCTGTAGTACCAAACCAAACCAGTATAATTCACTTTACATTATATCAGCATTTCGGAGAAAACGATGTAGCTTTAAACGTTTTGTGTATATTCCAGTGGGACTGTCTGCGCGTAGGATGAACATGCATTGTTCTGAGACAGTAGACACAGTTCTATGCAGTGTGAGCCTGTGACTAGTCCCACAGCTGACGCATTGCCGACAATATCTACTATACATGTCCCTCGAGTGACAATTGCGCGAAACAAGCGCAGCTACTCACGTTTGTGTCAAATGTTCAGCAATTTGTAAAACAATCCTGCTTCATACTGTTTGCGCGCGTGGGAAGGGGGAATCTTCAGTTTGAATTCCGAAACAGAGACTGAGTATCCTGAATGACGATCGCCATGATTTGAATCTAGATATTAAAAGGAAGTGTTAGACTACTCTTTTAATTACTGGCACAACCTTTTACATAAAGATCTAGTTTGTCATATTATTCATAATGTGATACAAAGTATATTGCCATACATTTAATTTCTGAGCCACTGATACCTCCATGTTAAGGCTTTGAAGCACAAACACTTAGTATTTAAACATTTATTTCTTACCTGACAGGGAACAATCTCCATTACAAACACCAACCTTTTAATTCTCTTTAGGGAAAAGATTTATTTATTCTGAGAAGCACACGGAAGTCTAAAACACATCTCTTGCGGGGGGGGGGGGGGGGGGGGGGGATACAATTTTAAAACCTCATTTTTTATCATTTATAAAATTTGTAATAATTTTAAGAATGTAGGATTGTAACACACACCCAATCGATAATATCCGGCAACTCCGGCAGTAGTATAACTTTGCGCAAGTTGGAAATGAGTATATATTCTTAAATGGTAAATTGCATATGTAGCTATACACACACATATATATATATACATATGTATATAAGGGAGTCGAATTGAAACCTTAATTCCAACACACTGGAACTTAATCGGCCGTAGCATGACCGCCCCGCACTGTTTTATCGCCCAGCAGTATTCTTCCTCCACCTTCGTCTCAGTGCTCTTTCACTCCCGCAAGAAAAAATTCGGATACTTTCAAAAAACGTTATTATTGTAATTTTTTACAGTCTTTAATGTTATGTAAGTATGAAATTACATAATTTGGAATCGCCTAAGTCGGGAAATGTCTGTGTGTTAAACATTTCAGTGAAACTGAAGAGGCAGTTTGTGTTAGTGGCATGAGAAAATCATGATGCTGCTGTACAAGTCAAAACGCATTTTTCCATCAAAAAATAATTCTACTGATTAATATGCTCATGGCTATGGATTACTGTTAAGTGTAACTTGCATGCCGTGCAGTCTGATAGGATTAATATCCATACCAAAAATACGTATTATCACATTGGTTTATACTAAAATCTTCGGCGTTTAAAACGGAGATGGGGACATAACAATTTGCACTGCACTAAAGAGGGACATAATCAGTAACTCTCACGTTACTGCAACGTAGGTAGCACTTTACTGCAATTTGCAACATCACTGTTCTCACTAATTGGTGACAGTGTTGTTGTTACTAGTTTTTATCTCCACCGCCAGGCTTCGTTGTTGCCACAACTAGAGATATTAGCCCTCCAACAGCAGGCTGTCCAACCATGGGCGCCAGCTTGGAATATGGTTCCTCTTTTTCCCTGACTCCTCCCGTTTATGTAACATGCTTCGCAAATTACTGCAAAAAACTGTTGCGATAAAGCAGTTGCAGTGCGTACTCCTGGATGTGATTTCCAACTTTGTTGCACGTGCAGTATCCAGGGATCTTTTTTGGGCTCGACAGCTTTAATGAAGATATGATGAGCAGAGCCTGTCTCCGCAATAATGAAGGGCCTCTTTGTACTCGGTTCACACGTCTTACAGCCAACTAATATGAAAACAATTTCCTGAGTTTATATTTTAATATCAGACCCCAGTTAAAACTATATGAGTTTTTTTGGCTAAGCACAATAATGAAATAATAATTAAAGTCGCGTTTCATACTCCTAATCTAGAGATTATTCTGAAACAGAACGTTTAAGTCAGAACTTTATTGATGTTACTCACATGAGCAAGAAAAGGGTTAATATAAGGTGTTTCAAAACTTGCTTTATATCTCCTGTTCAAGGAAAAAACGTGTTAAATATATCGTAAAAGATTCGAAACTGTAACTTTCAAATAACTTTCTGCGTATCGCAGTGATCGAACGTTCTAGGCAGCTAACAATGTTGCACCCACGAACAATAGAACAATCCGTTTAAACACTGCTCCAAGCATTGATATATAGCCTGTAAGTATATATATGTTGTGTGTTGTTTTGTCTAGCTGCAGGCTTGGCCATGGGCCGAGTTCCTGCAGACAAAGCTCTAGAAATGTCTAAGGGATTGATTATTTTAAAATTACTTCCGAATTGATAGCGAAAAAAAAGGATAAACCATGAAACCTGAAGCTCTATTTGGTGTAGATGTAGAGAAGTCAGATAAATAATTTTAAATTGCCAAATACGATATATTTGTACATCCACTGTAATTGAGCTTCCTCTTAGAGCTTTCTTTGCGTCTTCCACAGGCTCCATCTCACCTCCTTCTTCCACAACTCTCAGGACTTTATAAGGGATTGTGTATGTTTTTCAGAACCGCCGTGTCTTAGACTCGCTTGTCAGGTTGTGTAGGGCTGGTTATTTGTCAGACTTGTTTGGTCAGCTGTCAGTAAATCAGTAACATCCGTCGTGACAACAGTAAGTAATTAGTTCTTCTTTTCGTTAAATATTAAGCTACTTACATTACTAATGGTTTAAAATTTTTTGTCTTCTTTTATGATTAGGCAGTTAAGGGTCAATAGTAGGGTCTTCTGGGATATATAAGCCACATCTCAGTTTTGTAGAATGGCACGAACTACTTCGAGGAGCCTATAGTCTCCATCTTCAGGATACTTCACTGCAATAAGATCGTCAAATCTCACAGGCAGTTACGTAGCAAGAAATTTTAATTGCGCACTCAGCTAACTTGCTACTTGTTTAGTTTCTCAGCTCTTTAGTTAATTTTGAACAAAACGTTTTCTACCCTGAACATGAAGGCAGCATGTTTCTCCGAAATATGGGTACCAGTTTATCAAAAAACATGGTAATATATCTTCAACAGTCACTTAGGCAATAAAGGAAGATTGAAATTATCCGTCTGTGGAAAGAAATAACTAACTCTATGGAGGAGAGTCCTTCCTGAGAAGCTAACAGGTCCTTAGCTAGTCAATAAATTTACCGCATTTTGTGGAACCCGAATATTCATTACCGCATTCACAAGCAACTGCCACCTGTTCTTATCCTAAGCCATATAAATCCAGTCCAGACTTCCCCATCCCACTTCTTTAAGTTCCATTTTAATATTATCTTCCCATCTACACCTAGGTCTTGCAAGTGGTCTCTTTCCCTCAAGTCTCCCACCAAAACCCTATATAAACCTCTCACGTCCCCCATGCGTGCCACATGCCACGCCTATGTCATTCTTCTCGATTTGATTACCCGAATAATATTTGGTTAGGAGTACAGATCATAAAGCTCCTCGTTATACAGTCTTCTCCACTCCCTCTTACCTCTTCTCTCTAACGCCCAAATAGACTTTTGCATGATAATAAATAACTTTAAACTTGACTTTATTCTATAATATTGTTCTTTCATGATAAAAATAAGTTGCAATCACGGGAAACGTTCGCTGTAAGGTCGTTAGAAAGGTGGAAATGATACTGTCAGTCTACTGCACGATAAAGCACTAATTTATCACGCGACTGCATTTCAGTAAAGCTGTGAAGTCCACACGTGGCGGTTTCACGCTCAGACAGAAAAAAAAAAAACTCTGCAAGAGTTCAAAACATAGAAACTAAGGACCTGAATAGAGTAAGTGCAGAAGTGCTTTCCTTATGCTGCTCCTCCTATCACACAGCATATCTAAAGATAATATGCTGCAAATATATTACATTTACCTGAAGATATTACAGCCTTCTAAGGTATTACAAGTGGTCGAGTGATATTTCTGACGAAGAGAGAAGCACGGAGCTCTCATCTTCAATGTCAAGCAGTTCAAGGCTTCTTTAACTGTTTGATATTGATGAATATTGACCATTGAACAAGGCGTAACATCTCAGAAGACTTGAATCTTCCTTAACACCGTTGTGAGAACCTCAAATCTTGCATTTTTGTTTTTGTTTACTTGCTAATTAAATTCTTTATTTATTTTTAAGGCCGCTGTCAGTATATCAGACTTTATAGTGTCGAATGGTACGACATGAATAAATATTGAGTTAGAAAATATGTGCAAGGAAGAGGCTGTAGCTTATGAAAATCTTGTCAGTTTGGTCAATAGTCTAGTCGAGATTCGAACCTATTCCTTCCTTAATACAATCCAGAAACCTTACGGCTTGAGTCAAATACACACACATATACACATAAGAATACACACACAAAAACTCACATACACAAACATACACGCATGCTCACCTACACACACACACAAACGTACATACACAAAATCACACACACTTAAATACGCATACACAAAAAAAACACACACACAACTACACACGTACACACCTACACACATATACAACACACATTTACATACACAAAATCACACACACTTAAATACACATACACAAAAAACACACACACAACTACACACGTACAGACCTACACACATATACAACACACATTTACATACACAAAATCACACACACTTAAATACACATACACAAAAAAACACATACACAAAAAAACACACACACAACTATACACGTACACACGTACACACGTACACACATATACAACACACATTTACATACACAAAATTACACACACTTAAATACACATACACAAAAAAACACACACACAACTACACACGTACACACATATACAACACACATTTACATACACAAAATCACACACACTTAAATACACATACACAAAAAAACACATACACAAAAAAACACACACACAACTATACACGTACACACGTACACACGTACACACATATACAACACACATTTACATACACAAAATTACACACACTTAAATACACATACACAAAAAACACACACACAACTACACACGTACACACGTACACACATATACAACACACATTTACATACACAAAATTACACACACTTAAATACACATACACAAAAAAACACACACACAACTACACACGTACACACATATACAACACACATTTACATACACATAAAAGCATACACACGCACAAACAAAAACACGAGTGAGTGAAAGTGAAAAGTAATAACACCATGAGAGTTGTTATATGCGTAGCCGTTCAAGAAGAAAGTGTTGTCTTCACCATGACGGTAGATGTAGGAAACAGGTATTTATGAAACTTCCGTACGTATCTACCAGACCACACAGCATCATATTCCAATCATACTTTACTTTAAAACTGCGACTCATAACATTCTGGTAGATGTAAGAAAACCTGATCCGTCCCACATTTGAGCCTATCTGGTTTCATCATTTGTGAGTAGTGAAATAATGTGACATATTAAAATTGCTTCTCTGTTGCCTACATGTATGCAGGCAACAGGCAAAGATATAAAAGATATTTTTCAGACGGCGTGAAAATCAGTGACAGTTATAGAAAAATAACAATAAAATGTGTTATCTTCATGCCTGTGAGCTGGAATACACAGTATATGTTTTGAACTTGATGGAAAAATTGAAACGATAGTGGAATAGTAATAAAATGCGCGTTATGGGCAGCCATTTGTTAAGATTTCCTGAGGTTATGTTCCAAATGTTTCAGTTCATCCAAAACAAATAAAAAAAAAGTGTTTATAAAAAAGTTTTGGACGTGAGCATCAGGAGTGGAAATATTGGGTAATAATGAGTTAAAGTCCTAAATAAATTATTTACTTTGATGGATAAAGGACTTTATGGATCTTTTGAAAGAATGTAGCGGAAGGTTGATAGAATACTTATTCAAATAAGATATCCTACCTGTATTGTGTTTATCTTGTCGAAGTGTAACCTTTTATATTGCTCATCTCCTTGCTTTTTTACAACAAATCCAGTCGAGCGCACCTAATGTTAGTTAGTTGCGCTCGACTTAATTTGTTGTTGTTTTCTACTTCGAAAGTAGTGAAACTTGCCTTTAAGATCTTATTCATTTTTCAGTATGCATGTCTACATTATGTAGGCTTATAATGAAATTTAATTAATTCAATTTAATTTAGTTTCTGTGACTGTGAGAACTTCAAACCTTACGCTTAACAACATACAGCCGGACGATACAATTTAAGGAAGTAAAATTATTATTTCAGGCGTGCAAATGAAGCTCTAATTTCAAACACCGGCCTTAAAATCCCGTGCTGTTGAAGTTTACACGTTTCAACTATTTATATTTTCATTTGTAGCAAACACAAAATAATACGCATGAACATACTGTGTCTCCGTGTGAATATAATGTCTTCGCGTGAACATAATGTGTCTCCGTATGAACATATTGTGTCTCCGTGTTAACATAATGTGTCTCTGTATGAACCTACTCTCTCAGTGTGAACATATTCTGTCTCCGTATGAACATACTGTGTTTCCGTGTGAACAAAATGTATCCGTATGAACATACTGTCTCCGTGTGAATACACTGTGTCTCCGTGTGAACAAAAGTGTCTCCGTATGGACATACTGTGTCTCCGCATGAAAATACCGTGTCTCTGATCATACTGTTTCCGTATGGATATACTGTCGCCACATAAACATAAGGTGCCTCCATATAAACATACTGCTTCTCCGATTGAACGTACCGTGTTTCTGATCATACTGTCTCCGTAAGAACATACTGTCTCCGCATGAATATACTGTCTCCGTATGAACATTCTCTCCGTATGAACACACTGTCTCCATATGAATATACTCTGTCTCCATACGAACATCTTGTGTTTCCGTGTGAAGGTACTGTGTCTCCCCGTTAAGCATCATGGATCTTATAATATATAAATTGTGTCACGCACGCATTTCCTTTAGGAGTAAGATAATGCGTTTTGTTAAAGGCAAATAATTTAAATTCGAGTTTCTTATAAAGTATAGCACTTATTTTTGCGATACAGAACAATATAGGTCCGTGATCTAATTCCTCTGGAAATGAAACTTCTAAGAACTCTAAAACGTTTCGAAATTCGCCTTTGTTTAAAACATGTGGCACTCTTCGGCAGCATCGGTGCTACTTCATTTGCTGAAACTTCTATCAAAGCTCTTAAAATATTTACTAAATATCCGTTACGGCAGCAGTTGGGAAGATAGGATTCAGAGATGCAATATACTCGTATGTAGCTTTAAAGAAATATGGACGCTACGAGCTTTACGTGATTTCGTGATATATCTTGCTGTATATTTAATTAAATAGATAAATCCTGACATAAAGTATAGTTGTAGTATATCTTGAAGGGAAAAAACTGTAGGATAATATTCTGATATAACCTTCCGGTCCGCAAATACAACAGCACGCCACTTCCTTCTCAGTACCAAACTGCCTTCTTTGCATTAAACGCGAATATGTAAATTACATCAACTGTATGACTGACTGAGATGCTTAGCAAAAGCACCATATGTTATTTTGTCGGCCTAGACAATGAAGACATAAATGTGCCAGTTAGGACGCTGAACGAGGAGAAGGATGGGAAGAAAAGTACAAAAAGAAGAGAAAAAAATTATCAGAAGAAGGAGAAGGAAGATGAGGAGAAGGAAAATAATAAGTTAAAGTGGGAGAACAAGAAGCTATAGAAAAAGTTGAAAAAGAAGAGTCCGTAGAACAAGTAGAGGAAACACAAAGAAAAGGAAAAGCAGAGACAGGAAGATGAAAAGTACCTGAACAAGGAGAGGAAAGTAATAGAACGAAAAGAACATAGGAAAATGTATTCTTTTGTAATTTATTTAAATACGCTGTAAATCAGATTATACGGGTAAGAAAACTGGGCGACAGTGAATGGCATGTGAGTATTTGAAAAGTAGCTGCATTGGAATAATTTAAGATTCTATACCAGAACCTGTACCTAGTGGCTGAAGAAAATCACAGAAAAATTTATTCTGAAGTAACGGTCTACCAGCTGTGATTCGAAATGGGCACCCTCGTGAGTAAACGTCAAGAGACATTACCATTTGAGACAACTAGTATGGTCATAGAAAAAGTGGGAAAAGACAATAATAGAAAAAAAGAGCTGAATAGGAATATGAGAAAGTCAAGAAGAAAATGAGTAGTTATAAGCATAGAATAGGGTGAAGATAAGAAGATAGAGAAAAGGAGGCAACAGAAGGTGAGAAAATAATTAAAGAAGACGAGAAAGATGAAGAAGGAAAAGAGAAAGCAGAAGAAAACAATGAGAAAAAATTAAAACTCATGTCTTCCGGGATATTACGTTTTGTCGTTAGTTAAAGAGTTTAGACGTTTAAAAGAATCGCAGTGCCGTCAGCTTCAAAGTTAACTTCGGTAGGATATGCGCTCTTCTGGGATATTACGCGGCGTCTTGTGGTAATTGTTTACCGACGTTTCGGGATAACGTGTCGGTCCCATCTTCAAGGGTCAAGAGTCCAGATCTCATCAACATCGTGGCGAAAGCCTGAAATCAGGGTTCACGTCCTTTATTTTAACATTTAATATTCTTTACTGTAGACAAAATTTATAAAACATAGGCTAGTACAGCAGAAATCCACCTACTCTGGTACTCGTATCCAGCAAATTCAAAAATTTAAGTTTCACGGGCTCTGAAATTAGGTTTCAGAAGAGTACAGTCCGCTTCTCTTCCGTTTTAGATGTAACGTGCCTCCGATCTACTTGTTAGTGAAGTCAGATGGCGGCAGTGACGTCAGAATAAAATTCAATTTATACGTAATACTGTAGCAGAACAAAACATGGGTCTCCCCTAAACTCCCTTCAGGAACAATGAACGTGCATAGATACTTAAAGACAAAATGCTGTACAATCTGCAGGCAATAAAAATAGAAATTTAAAGCCATGCCTGATATCGCTATATGTCTATGTAAAAATAAAGTAAGTTTATGCTCCAGTTTTTAACTAACATAAAAATTCAGTAAAAATTCAAAACATAAGAAAATACAAGAAAATCCTATAGAGTTTTCTGTGCAGCAATAAAGGAGAAGTTACATAACGTGGAGCTTCACACTGTGGGCTCCCTACGCAATATACTTATAAGTTATTATGTTAGAAGACCTAAAATGGGAGAGGCATGTGTCCAGCATCTTTCCTGAAGACGGAGGCATGTGTTCGCCACAAATGCTAGTACCCCTAACCCCAGTACACGGCTTCATAACCATGAAAGAAAAGTTAAATATAAACTTATAATCTTCCCAGTTTGCCAGTCACGTAACACGAAATTTTTGTTACTCTTTAGGTTTTACTGCCCGTATTTTTAATTGAGAAATACGTATTTCACTTAACTTTAATGTCATTAACTTTAACAGCTTACGTTTTTTCGTTTAGGCAATTAATTTCTCTATTTATTCTTCATTAATAATTTAAACAAAAATTCACGTAGGCCGTACCATGGCTCAGGCGATTAGCCTCCAGGCACTCACTATAGAAACATGCGTTCAGTCCTTGGCCAGTTCTTTTGAGACTTGTGGTGGAAGAAGTGGCCAGGGCACAAGTCTTTCTTTCCGTACTTCGGGTTTGCCCACTCATTAGTATTCCACCAATTTTCCAAATTCTTTCTTTAATGTATCACCGACGCTATATTTTCTCAGTAATAGCATAGTTTACAGAACAAACCTTCAATCATATAAGTCAAGAGATACTTGTAGTTATACTGTGGCTTTACAAAGCGAAGTAGATAGAGAACTGCTGTTTTACTGGGCAGTGAATCAGATCATTTGGCACAAAGAGGTAGAGTACTGCTGTTTTACTGGGCCGTGAATCAGATCATTTGGCACAAAGAGGTAGAGTACTGCTGTTTTACTGGGCCGTGAATCAGATCATTTGGCACAAAGAGGTAGAGTACTGCTGTTTTACTGGGCCGTGAATCAGATCATTTGGCACAAAGAGGTAGAGTACTGCTGTTTTACTGGGCCTGGAATCAGATAATTTGGCACAAAGAGGTAGAGTACTGCTGTTTTAATGGGCCGTGAATCAGATAATTTGGCACAAAGAGGTAGAGCACTGCTGTTTTACTGGGCCGTGAATCAGATCATTTGGCACAAAGTAATACGGCAACCAACAGCCTTCTATCGTGTTCTCCCTCCTATGACGCAGATCTTTCTCACTCATCCTGTAACTGGCAGTAACATTAGGGTCCTTCTCCGAGAAGAAATATCGGGAAAGTCGAAAAAACACATCTTTCAAAGTTGGTGTCAATACAACTGAAGCAACTGAGGGCAGACATGGTGTTATGATATCCACCAGGAGAACGATGATGCAGGTCCTCACCGGCACGCAACAAACAGATTTGTCACGCCATTAAATTCGCACTGATCCGCCCCTTGCCAAACGTAACAGCACGTGCATTGCGGAGTATTAATCACTGTCTCATGTCAGGGCAATTTTTGTTTCAGGGCCAGAAACCGACCGTCCCGCCCACCAGTGCTGTGAAGTGGCTTTGTTAAAGTTCAGATTCTTCCGTGGGGTCGTCCGATGATTAAAACTTAGTAAAGAAAACACAAGGATTTTTGTCTCATATGTACTTGAAAAAACTTATTAGGAATAACCAGACCTGGAACACCGTACCGATTGTAACAATCTGAATTTATGTGCTTAAAGAGGGATAAAAGAACGGCTGGGTTTAACAGCCAGAAAAAAAAATCCACTCGCCAGATATTTCTCCACATGACAAACTGCGCCTACCCACACGTTTGTATTTGCTCCTCACTAGACTGCTTACTGTCAAATAACATAAAGGACTTATAGCACTTACTTTTATTATATTAAATACATTGTTTTATATTAAAATTTAAAATTCGATGCATGTGGAGGAATAGAAAGATATGGAATATAATATTAACGAATAAAATATTTACCGTGCTCTATGTGGACGAATGGTGTAAAACGGACTTTTGCAGCGTGTGCATAACAAGACAGACTTTGTTTTATACCAACGGTGTTCCGGCTTGTAGTGTAAAACTCTTCCTGATAATGGTGGTAGCCGCTACCGAAACATGTCAGAGCTGAAACGATCTTGTAACGACTTTTGTAAGTATTAAATGGTGCATTACTGTTTGTAACTTTCTAAATGATGTCCCTTCAATTTTCGGTGGTTGTCATACGTACTACCGCATTTAACATTAATAGACGCTTTATTTTTTGCACTGAGTGTATTTACGTATTTCGTGTGACGTACGATATACAGCGACTACTTCAAGAAGCAGAATTACCCTTTAGTCTTTACAGTGAAGATGGGTTATATTTACTGTGCTGTAGGGAATGAATGTCTGGACAAAATTTGGATTAATTTTAATCTTGAAATCGACTGGTCATTTCAGCTGTAGTTTCCTTCTTTGTCCTGTCTTCAGACAAATGCTGAGACGATTCCAAATTTCCAAGTTTCTTGCTGCTGCAGGCTTCTCATACATCATTCCCGACTTAAATTCATTAAAATTAATCCCCTTCCCAAATTCTCTTTCCATATAATATACCTTAGCATTAACCGGTAAATTAAGATTTCGCAACTCCTTCTTCAAGACGCTGCCTGTCAACATTATGAATTATTAACTAGACCAATAATGCACAAATTTAATATATAACGAACAGTCGCTAAAGGATGATCTTAACTCCTACATCTTTCGATGATATATGTACCACTATCGTAAAGGAGAAAGTTCACACGGAAAGCTGGAACACCACTGGTAAGGTAAAGTCCTTCTTGTTGTGTAGATATTGCCAGAGTCACTTCACAGAACTTCATGCCCATAGAGGACGGTAGGGACTCTATACGCGCTGGGAAAGTCCCCCTTCAGTCGTCTTTGCAATACTCTCAGTACGGCGAGCAGATGAATCTAGAAACCTTTAAAAAAAATGATGCTGTTACTTCACCCCTAACCCCACGCCCCAAAAAGGAAGTTCCTCTCATTCCTCCCACGACTTCCCTCTTACCTATTTTTCTATTATTTATTTCGTCTCTCTTTTCGTCTTAAAAGTGTTAAAAAATATTTCCATTTGTTAGCTTCGATTCTTTATTCATTACGTAAATGCAGACGAGTAAGGTTGTTGCATTGTGTAGGGCTATATAAAATCAGTTCACGTATACGGGACGGAAAATATGAATAACTGACAGGAACACAAAACGAAATTAAGGTAGCATGCAGTTCTTTTACGAAACGTTAGCGGTCGCTTAACGCCTCAGCAATTTCCGCATTTTATGGAACCAAAGTCTCGTTATCGTGTTAATAAGATACCACCAGCCTATTCAGTTCTCAAGAGAGCTCAGCTAGCTCTACATTCTCTCATCCTAACTTTATAACATCTACTTTAATGTTATCCTACCCTATATGCGTGACACTCGAAATGGGTTTTACCTTCAGGTTTGAAACTGCATTTTTTTTGTATTTATTACGTCCCTCGTACACAACATTTTTTCCTTCAATAAGATCCTTTTTGATTTAATAGCCGTAAAATATTCGGTTAAGTGTACAATTATGAAAATCCACAGATGTGTCAATGAGGCCAGTAATAGTCTTGAGATATTTTCACGAGGTTTTATATTTTAAGATACGGAATTTATTACATAAAATTAACTAATTAATTGAAAAAATCAAACAAATTTTTCGTGGTTCATAAGGCCAGGGATTTAGTTGTGATATCCAGGAATTTATAAACCAACATTTTATTACATAATATAATAAAGAGAAGCTGATAATCCTTCGAGCAAGTATAACCTGGGCATAAAACAAAAATTTTGTAAAGACATGGACGAGATAAGAGTATGAAATTCTTTTTCTCTGCTGCTGCTGCTGCCTGTACTTACTTGCGATTTAAATCGTATCAAACAACGGAGTTCAATTCCAAACTGTTCTAACAATGGTACATTGCAATTAGAATTGCCAGGCTTCCTGACTTTGGCCATTTTCTAATATTTAAAAAAAGAAAACCTTTTCGGGAACTGGATCTGTTTCCCGTCTTCATGTAACGGGAAGGGGGGAGGAATTGGACAAAAACCTAATTGGTTAGATCAGTGCTTCCCAAACCTTTTCCTTCATTACCCAATACCGCTTATCAAAAAGTCCTTTTTACCCAATGTACGTAAAACACTGACTGCACAGAAAACGTATTTGACAAGTGAAGAGAGATCGGTAAAAAATAGGAAGCAAACAATATGTTTGATGCAATGTCTTTATTTTAAACGTCTCTAAACATTTTAACAGCCAAAAAAATTTGGTAATTATTCACCATGAATATTTCATCACCCAGGTCCCAGCTAATGAGTATAATGCCACTGTTAGACTGTTTTAGATTATCGGTGCGCACTGACTGATCACTTTCTTCAGAGTATTTCAACCTCTAAACTTTTACGGTAAATTTTAATGTGTATTCCGAAGTGTGTCGTTACCCAAAGAAAAAACACTTTTACCCAATTTTGGGTAATTTACCCAGGTTTGGGACGCACTGGGTTAGATCCTCCAGAAAGAGCTACCTGTTATGTCGACCTCCCTTCTCCCCATTATATAATGTTCGCTATCGTATAGAGTACGGCGGTGAGTAGACGTTAGTCTGGGTGTTTGGTACAGGGTACAGGGTACAGGGCGCACCTTACACTGCGTGCCTTGTACCATCGTAAGTAAATGTCAAGTTTTTGAAGAAAGATGTTGCGTCCGCCTTCAGGGACGAATACTTAACTTCTTTAATTTTTTTTGTTTGGAGGACTTAAAACTTAGGAAGAAACTTAGAAATAATTTTAGGACATAGGTTTAGATTGGATTTTATTCCTATACCGCTTGCAATAAAAATATTGTTAGGTGATACAAAATATGTATCTTACTGAGATCCAGAACTTTTATTACTTTCATTTCAAACATTTTTCAATAGTTTAAACTAATATAATCCTTTGCTCTAAGCATGTGTTTTCTGTATTTGTGATTACCTTTGTAGCAATGTCTGTACATAAAACACTGTTTTGACATCTACAATAAATGAATGACACCAACGATGATCTACGTTAAATCGAGGGAACGTAAGTGGTAAGTACAGCTTACCCTTTTTTTTGTTCACTGATTGTAATACATATGAAGTCCAAGCAGTACTCTTGGCTTTGGTCTATGGTAATGAAGCAAAGAGTGTGCCGGCAGGTTCCTCATCGCGGTGATCATATTCTCTTGCTCTCCGTCGAATAAGGGAACGTTGCCTTCTCTCCCTTTCAACCCTAAAAATACTCCCCGTGGGCCATCCCTCAATCTAAATGCGTCCTGCCGGACAATCAAAATAATTAATTTGTCACTTTGTCTGACTCTCTTTTCGCCTGCCACCCTTTTCCTTCCCTTTCTTTTCAGTTCTGTCGCAGAAGCCTCATGACGGAACATTGGACGGGTATTAATTACTGGACGAGGCAGGCATGTCTGCAATTGCAAGTTGGCTACGCAAGTCCGGCCCACGGAAAGTCCCACACAATGATTTCAGTGGTTTCTAAATAATGTTCACCGCACCAGAGCTGAAAACTACCCACGAATATACGGTCTAGGCTAGACAATAAAATCCACAAATTACATGTCTGTTCAAATGGTTTTATGGTTCGTTTGCGTTGTGCGTGATGCAAAACCTCAAATTAAATATAACCCACAAATCATATGAGATGGCTTTTAATTGCAAGTTAATGTTGACGCAGCTTCACCATAGGCAAATGCCGCACAAAATGCATAAAACCGCATGAAGTGGGTCCCATGTCATTAATCCGAATACCAAAGCACATGTAAAACAGATCAATTTATGTATTTACTTTGGCAAGTACAGGAATATTTATAAACAATTACCACCCTACCGAAAAAGAACTCTCTCTTTGTACAAAGAATTTCGTAATTATTTCCCCTCTTCATGTTTATCTTTGGTTTATGGAGCGGAATAATCACATTATAGAAAGTTACGTAGATTAAAAAGAGTTACAAGACAAATTGAAGATACTGCCTTTGCGAAGAACTTTGTGTATAGCCGAATTTTCCTCTCCAGTTTTCAACTCAATCCTTCTGTGAAGCCGAGGGAACGCTGCGCACGACCGCGGTTGTATATCGCTTCTGTAATTGCTCTCCACCGGAAGACGGTGAACTGACTGCTGATGTTCCACCAACTGAAACGGCAATGGTTCTTGGAGACGTTAACATAAGCCTGGTTGCAAATCAAAAGACAAAGACTCGCTTGGAATGCAATACGTTGCTAAGGCAACAGAGCTCAAATATCCTCTCCAGGAGCGGGTGGGGGTGCAGACAGTGGCCGCATACATTCCCGAAACTGACTTGGCGTCTCTTAGCAATAAACTGTTTGAACGGTTCTGACAAAACCCACAGTCTCGGCGAAAACTCCTTAAATAATTAAATACACGAAAACGGAAACAAGAGGTTTAACGATGGAGAGAATTAATTATTCAAACGTGAAGGTAAAACGCTTTGTTCGTACGGCAAAGCTAAAGCTAACAGCACATGTCACTAAGCACCATGCATAAGCCTGCTACTGGATCTGAATGATTTGTGGGATTGTATCAAATTGTAATGTTTAATTCAGCGAAACAATCGCACCAGTGCCACACATATTGAATGAATGTGAAACTAACAAACATTTCTACTTCATTTTTTATTTCATGAATAGAATTCATCCTAAAACTATGATTAAGGGTTTTTAAAACTTTAATAAAATTTATGTTCATATATATACATATATTTGTTAGAGTAAAATATGTGATGAGGCATATATTTTAATGTAGTCACATCAACCTGTTTTTCTAGGCAGAGATGACTTTACTACGGCCAATCTTAAATTGAAATTTTAGATACAGGATTAAAGGCAGGGAATCCACTTATATACTCTCTAGAAGTAAGGTTAGAGCAGAAGTAAAAAGTCATTCCGTAATTAACTACGACGCCAACATATAGACACAAGAAGCAGCACACTTAAAATTTCACGTATTTTTAAACTTGGTACTAGACGTAAGTGAGTTGCGGCTTTGTAACTTGGCAGCTTTAATTTCGATGTCCATTAGATAAAAGGCTGAGTACATCAAACCAAGATTCCGTACACAATGAAGAAGGGTCTCTGCTACTGCCGGGATTCGAATCCCGAAAACGAATATAAAAACTTTAATTTTCATTCTGTAGAAATTTTCAAGAATTTTCATCTATTCAGCCTTTTGTGGTGGCGTGGGGAATTAGACGACGTACAATAAACCGCTTTTCTCGCTAAAGTGGCTTATTTTATTTTTCCTATGGTTCGACAGCCCCTTGGGGGCCTAGGCCTCGTCATTTTACGACGCTTCACGATCACACTGATAGACACACCACGTTCGGTAGGATTCCTCTGGACGAGGGACCAGCTCGTCGCAGAGACCTCTACCTGACAACACACAACACTCACAAGAGACAGACATCCATGCCCCGGTGGGATTCGAACCCACGATCCTAGTAAGCGAGCGGTCGAAGACCCACGCCTTAGACCGCACGGCCACTGGGATCGGCATCCTTACACATATATCCGCCAAAAGTTTTCTTCAGGGACAGAAAGAGGTAAGAACGTCTGGGAGACGGATTGCACTGATAGGCTCATAATCAATATACTTTCAAGTTTTATTCACAAAATTATTCGCCGTGTAAATTTATTTTCAAACCGGCCATCGTACAGTTTTGCGTACGCGAATGAGAAGTACTACAAACTTTATATATTTCGATATGAACTTCGCGTAAATAAACTATAGGCTACAGTGTATCGATATGTATCAAAGAACAGAAGCTTTGTGTCTTCTGGGACATAACGTCGTGTATTTTCTTAAACCGCGTATCAAAGTTTCGGACTAACCTGCTGCATTTACTTTCTATGCGTGATTTCAAGCTTCCGCCGCGGCGCAAATGAGATCTTTGCTCTTCTTGGATGTTACACAGCGTTTATTGATAGTTACCGACGTTTCGGGACAACTTATTGGTCCCATCTTCAAGGACCAAGCAGTTCTTGAAAATGGGACCGAATCGTCGGTAACTCTCTACCAGTCAACGCTGCGTAACATCTCAGAAGAGCGAAGATCTCATCTATTTTCTACCCTAAACAGGGAGACAACAGGTTTCTCCAAGACGTTAACACCTACCTCCCAAACTACAAGATCAAGATCGACACAACAGTACTTTTATAGCCTCACCTGTAAGAGCCTCAAATATCATAAATTGCAATTACCTCAGTATACTTTAACACAAACCCTGTACAATCAATTTATCTCAAAAATTTTAAGAAGTTTTGAGGACGGACTCTCAAACACAAGCTGCTAATAACTTATCCGCTTGCCAAATTTGTTCAAACATTTACCAGGGAGTAATAGCGACAAAGTCTTACGTAACGCAACAGTTACTACTCATATTTCTATCAGGACTGCAGGATAAGATTATAAAATCATCAGGGGTCTTTCGCCACGTCTATCGGATATTACGTAAAAGAAAAGAACTGAAACGTATTCTGCGCCCACAGCAAAATTAATATAGATTTTACAAAGCCTAGCTTCGTAAGTAGAGTGAGGCAGTGCCTAACTGGAGAGAGAGAGTGTCTATATACACAAGGAATATACTGTGCTGAGACCTAAACACAGGAAAATTATTTATTGTATACAGCACGCTGGAAGTGGTGGTAATGCCAGGAAATCCGGCGACTCTTTCAACCGTGATTATTCCTGAAAATACTCGTAGAATGTATAGAGAGAGGGATAGGTCTAAATATGAAGTAAGGACTGGTAGGGTAAAATATATTAAATTTTACATACTTAAAACTCTGAAGCCACAACTTAATCACAATAAAAGGTAATTTAAAATTTAATTAACACCTAAACAAGCACAGGGTGTTCATTACAAAGACAAATAGCTTAATCACGTTTAGGGAAATAATCTCTGTTTGTTCTGAGAATCATACGAAAGAGTCTTAAAACATTAAAAATGCTATTTAAGGATTAAAACATTTCGGGAATTGGAATTTCACGAGTTTATTCAGGGCAATTTAATTGAAATCAGTATCATGATAATTAGCAAAGTTGACTTCATAATATATCAATGCGTAGATGGGAAGGGATTTAAGGGTTTAGAGTGCATTGAAGTGGTGACAGTGGCGAAATGTTGTGAAACTTGTGTCTACATGACAGGAGAGAATTTTTGACTAGCTGAGTGACTAATAGCTTCAGAATAATTTTTCGTATTTAGGAGTTAATCAGTTACTTCGTTAGTTAATTAGTTAGCTATTTCTTTAGCTGTTTGGTTTGTAGTTTGTTAGGTAATGAGTTGCTTGCTTGGGTTGTTAGTTAGTTGGTTGGATGGTAGATTGGTGTATTGGTTCTTTGGTTAGTTGTTTGGGTAGGTAGTTAGTTAGTTGATTGGTTAGTTAGTTAGTTAGTTAATGCTTACAATGCTACCGTCAAGAGATCGTCGCACCGCAAATGTGAGAGGAATTAAAAATTCTCTTACTGAATCCAAAGAACGCGTTCCTTATAATGCACTTGTGGCATGTGTGAAATATATCAAGATGTGCCAAGAAATTTGTCTCAGTATATGTGTCATTAACGCCATTCAGCATATTCACTTTACAGTCGTGTGTATTCAGACAGTGTGTAATTTGTTAGGCGGCTACTAACAGCTGAAGGATCTTGCTGCTTTAATGACAGATGAGGATGGACGCAGCGATTTGCTCTTCATCTACTCAGGAGATGGAGAGAGCATATTTATCGGAAGCATCGGTATATACCTACCAAAATATAAGGCATCATAGCGCAAAAGACCGTAATCTTCATAACCCATTGAATAACTTCAATCTCATACTTTAACGATATTCTACTTTTCTAATTAAAAAGCTTAAACAGATTGCTCCTTCAAATATTCTACGTGTCCTTTATCATATTGTGACACGTGCATTACTACCGTGGATCATTTACTAGTATATCTCTGGCGGAGCAGCCAGCCTTCACTCAAAGGTGCCCAATGTAAATACATCAAATCAGAATGTACCTATTTATTTATAAAAAACAAGATGAAACAGAAAACAGTACGTACAGAAGGCGTAGTAGAAACAATGTACAATCACAATAAATCAAAACAATCTCAATGACAAATTAAAGGGAGCTCTACACAGCTCAACGAACACTTGGTAGTGCTGTGTCGATACAAACACACACTCAGACCGTAGCACCACTATCAAGGACTGCAACAACTCCATATATAACTTGCCGAAACAAAATTCGGAAGCTCATCCTTCGAAGCCAGGTTGTTGAGTGGTCAAGAAGATAAACACAGCTGTCCAGGTAGACTCTGGTTGCATATCAAAAGTAAGGGTAGGGGAGGAAATGAAAGGAAGGAACAGTCCAACAAGAGTTAGATCAAGGTCCGGTGGATCTCCTTGGAATGTAGAGACTATGTCACGGCACAATATATCCGAGCTAAATATCCATGCTTATAACGTTCCATAGTTAACTGTCTTAACAATGACCCAATCTATGTTCTGCGTAAATGAGTTATTTCAAATGATCTGGATTTGAATATTTATACTCGAAATAAAATATGTCACTTTCGGTCATTTTGTGGATCGCGAAAACAGTCACATAATACCCGAACATTACAAAATAAAAACTGAGCGTGCCATAGACCATGATATTTCTATGTAGTAGGAAATCAGGTTTTAATTATCAGTGAGATAACTTTTCGATTTCAATAGCTAATTCGTTATTTGATACGGTCCCAAAAATCTTGTGGACTAGTGCTCTTGTTAAGCTTCGTGCTACAACTTCGTGTTACAGTGTCAGAGCACAATAACATAAACTTCTGGGGAAAAACGCCTAATTCCTTCAACAGTCAAAATTGGCGTTTATGTAAATTTTTTCTTCGAGACAAAGAATTCGAATTCCTTCAATAAAGCCTCGAAGAACGGAACATATGAATAATTAAAAGTGTTGGTTCGAGACATACCGAAATTTAATTTTGAGTAACTTAAGGTATACAGAACTATAATTTTGCCTGTTGTTTTTCATGGGTGTAAAAATTGATCTCTCACACTGACTAAGAAACAGAGACTGAAGATTTATTCTAAAATCACCGTGCATTTTTCACAAATCAATGTCTTATCACCAACTAAATGCACTAAACATATGTAGAAGATTTTAAATGTTTTAAAGAAACCTTATATTTTTTTTTTAAATAAAGTGCATTTAGTTGGTGATAAGACATTGATAGGCTGAAGATGTTCGAGAATAGAGTGCTTAGGAAGAAGCTATTTGGGCCTAAAAGGCACGAAATAACAGGGGAGCGGAAAAGACTGCACAATGAGAAGCTTTATGATCTGTATCCTCAACAAATATTATTCGGGTGATCAAATCAAGAAGAATCAGAGGGGCGGGGCATGTAGCACGTATGGGGACACGAGAGGTGCATACAGGGTTCTGGTGGGGAGACCTGAAGGAAAGAGACCACTTGGAAGACCTAGGCGTGGTTTGGATTATAATATAAAAATAGATCTTCATGAAGGGGGATAGGGAGGCTTGGACTGGATTGATCTGGCTCAGGATAGGGACAGAAGGCGGGCGCTTGTGAATGCGGCCAAGAAATTTCAGGTTCCATGAAATGCTGGGAATTTGTTTACTAGCTGAGGACCTCTTAGCTTCTCAAGAAGGACCCTGCTCCATGAAGTTTGTTCATGGAGTTAGCTTTGAACAACGGAAAAAGAAAAAAACCCTTGATGGTGAGGTAGGGGAGGAACACAGCGAATACAGACGGCAAATTGTCGAAGTGTGACAAGAGTTAATTAATTAGAAACGGATAGTTGCTGATCAAAAATGATGAAGTCAAGAGATACAGGCATCTTTAGTGGCTTCATCACGTGACTTCGTAAGGATAGTGAAGTTTAATATTGAAGTGCTGTAAAAATATTTTTCAAATTTCATCTTGTACATCTTCTGTGCTACAGTCTAATACACACAAATTTCACTACCAACTAGTTGCACAATGTTTATGTATATGTAATACAAAGCTCCTACATGTTTCGGCCATAGAACTTGGCTATCGTCAGGGAGCTACAAGTTTGATAGACATGTACAGCATATACGCCAAATTGTCATAGATGAATGGCAGACTATATACACATATATTAATATAATAAGAATACAATGATGACTGTCTCTACGTAAATCGTCATTATATAAAGAGGTAGATATAATATTAGAAACTGTTTTTTTAAAAACTGGTCTTAAGAATTTGTAGGTATTAAAAGCATTAAAAGCAATGCTTCATATCCAAACATTTGTGGTGATGGCATGTTTTCTTCTGTTTAAACTGGATCGTATAATCTGTAAGTATTTGTATCGAAAACCAATTAAAAACTAAAAATTAATTTTGGTATTGACTAATTGAAAAACATTTTTTATCATCGGATGTGATTCATACATATCCGATGTTAGGTACTCCGAGTACGCACCGTGAATGAACACGATGTACTGAGTAGGAATCGGATTTTGTTTTCTGCATTTTATCACAACAAATTTACACACAGCTGACCACAATACATTAAATTTATTACAACAAACTGACACAAGTTAAATGAATTACTTTCAATATGGGACACTTTTCTTTGTCCATTTATTTCAAGAATTTTTTTTTTTGCTCTCTTCTAAGTTCTCGCGGAAGTTGACCAGTTTCTATTATTCGGAGTACCCAAGTCAACATTCTCCTTACAATTATATTGCACTGAAAAGTCACAGTCGTCACAACATTTATTAATTCATTTAAAGACATTTACACCCATGAACGCGTTTCGGTTTCATATCAAGCCCTTATCACACTAATCAATATTGTATAAATAATTATTATGTCAATTAAAATATCACCACTCTTTTAAAAATATGCGATTCCACACTCTGTTACTTCACACATTCCATAGAGCAGAACGGCTAAAATGTGTTTAAAATAATAGCCTTATTTTTACCAACACATGCACTACAATTATGTCGTATTTTTTACACCCCTACATATGTTTCGATTATGTAGGGGTGTAAAAAATAAGACATAATTGTAGTGCATGTGTTGGTAAAAATAAAGCTATTACTTAAAGACAAAATGCACGGTAAATATAATGTGAAAAAAGTGTTTAAAATAGTTTAAAATATGTTGTTAAATAGTTTTAAAAGTGTCCCACATATGTTATAAAATAAAAAATAAAAGTTATATTTGTTTCTGCTCATAACGACAAAGCAAAATACTCCATCTTATAAAATACTGAAAGGTGTTCGTGACTGTTGCTTAAGTTAGAAACACAGGTGTAATTCTAAGAAATTTTCCACGTATATTGACATGCTTTCTATCGAATGTCAATGGCTTCAGTGTTTTCTTAAAAAGCGAGATCAAGCCGGTGCCCGCATGAACTGCCACGATTACACATTATGATAGCGTGCAAGTTAAATACTGTAATGACACATCACGCAAAGTCTTGGAGTTACTGTGCCCATAACAAGGCTACTCTAACAAGCAGAAATTATAGCGTGGGCAACAAAGGCCAGCTTATTTTGGAAAACCGGTTGCTAGAAAGTTCTATTGACGAGGATCAAACTGATTTCAGACAGAGTAAAATAACTTCACATATTATGTTGGACATTTAATTAAATCACCATCAATGGGCATTAAACTTTCGCTTGTACATCCATAAATTCATTCCAAGAAATTTTCTACGTAAGACAGACACCATTAATTAAACTTAATATACATACCTCAATAGAAATACTGGCTACAGGAATTTCACAACATTAAGTTCTTATACACTTTAATAATACCTATATCAGAAATATGAACTTTTTCTTTATAAATTCTATTTCCAATATAAAGAATAAGATCTTATTCTATCACTGAGTATTACTGTTGTAGTTATTCCTTCTTCACAGTATTTTGTGACTTGATATAACTGATTATGATCATAAAAGGCTGAAACATGTAGCATAATATATTAAAATAACCATATAAAAAGAATGGTAATCGAGGACATATTCCTTTATTTCTAGTGTAATGGGAGTTATTTGACAATTTCATATTTGTTAGTGTATAAGTCCCTTTCAGAATTCAAAGGAACGCCTCGCAAAAGTCATACTGTGAACTCCACACGTCGAGAATTTCTAATTAAAAATGTCTCTCAAACATTGAAAGGAAGAATAATTGACACTGAAACAAACATTGATGTACACTAACGTTTAAAACAGAAATTTCGAAATAAACAGGCAGTGCATACTTCCGACGTAAAATGGGGCGATGAAAACCATGCCGTTACTGGTAATGAGGAAAACGAAGATAAGGAGGGTAAAGAGTACGATAAAAACAAAGGGGTCAAATGTCAATAATCATCTACACAGTTAATAATATACGTAATTCAACAGCAACTTCAGAATTTTGTATAATCCAGTTAAGTATTTATTTAATTAGAAGAACTGCCGAGCATAATTCATAAATTGTGTGGCCGATTTGGAAACTTCGGTGAAGAGAAAATTTTTTTTTGTTGTAAATCGAAACCCGGGAATTTAAGTCCTTAAACTAGTCATTATACTGACACAACTATCCCAACTCCGTTATTAGTGTATTACTTAGGTTATGTACGTAAAGATATAATCTAGTAAACAACTGCCAAGTACTTGCTAGACAACACATATACGGTATTTAAAATAATTTACAGGAAAAGTGACTTATAATTTTCGCAGTTAGATAGCCTGGATACCCAAGTTTACATACTTACTACGCTATCAGATGGAAGACTGAGAAATCGTGCTTCGATTCTCAGCAGGAGCAGAAGATATGTTCTTCTCTAAACAATCCAGACCTATCCATAGATCAATCCAGCATCCTAAGCAAGGGGTGTTTCGGATTGTTTTCCCTCTCGTAAAGTGAGGGAAGAGTGAAGTGGACTACTAATGTCCATCTATTACGAGATGACGAATACGTGGTGTTTTACCTCCTCTCCCCAGTAAGCCTACCTGGTGCGACGCTTAATTAAAGATTTGGAAAGTTTTACTGTTGAACTTAACTTCGTGAATTAATATTTCGGTTATTCCTTTGTCCTTGTTAACAACAGAACTCGCGCTTCGAAGAAAGATAGTGGCTACAAAAGAACTTTACACTTTCAAAATGATACAGGAAAACCTACACGAATTCTCCAGCAGTAACTTTGTCATGCGCGAAAAAGAAACTGTGAATTGTGAGCTACATGTTGAGTAATCCGCAGACCTGTGTATCTGTAGGGCTACTTTTACGTCCCCTCCTCCCCCCCTCCTTTACCGGCAGTTAAACCCTGGTCTCATTCTCCCCTTAAAGTAACAATTCCGTTGTGATTACCTGTGGGAAATAACCTTCGGTCGGCTATTATCAAGCCTGGGACATACAGGGCCGTGTATATTGTCTCCGCGGAATGTAAATTCTAATACATTTCTCGTAAAATAAATAAAGTATCGCCAAGCTTAATTATAAAGCCAAAAATACGTAAGTTAAAATGGGGTAAATCTTAAATTATTCTGAAATTCGGCAAATTTTTATCAATTGCTTAAAGGGCAAGGAAGTATTGTGTGTCATCCTCTGCACAATGTTCAGTTACTGTGTGTCCTACGTTGCTAACAAGGCTAACATTTTGCGCATAAATAACTTCTATAGCGATGGTGATTGTGAAAAATGTTTAAAAGAAAATTTTATGGCCAATGTTGTATCTGCTACGCTGTGTTGATGAATTCTTCATGTGAGTTTACTAAACTCTGTGCTGCACATACACGTAAAAGTTTAGTTATTTCAGCTATCGATATGATGATTATTTGAATTAGCCTGCATGACAATGACTGGTTCAGCGTTCATGACAGTGAGTCGTCAGCCTGCATAATACTCTGTGCCCAACGTGCATGATTTTGAGAGTTCAGCCTCTATATTTGTCAGTTGCCAGCCTGCATGATGATAACAGTTCAGCCTGCATGATTGTGAGACTGCAGCTTGCATGACTGTGAGTGACCAACCTACATTATTTTGAGCGGTCAGTCTACGTGTTTCCGTGTGCTCAGACTCACTCTCAATTCTCTCTGTCGTTTGTTAAATCTTAGGTCACTTACATCTACTCGTCAAATTTTTAGCTACGCTACAGACACGCAAATTTTCTACGGACAGTTTGGCTTATGCTATTCAATCGCTCGCATGAATCTACATTAAAATTAAAAAGACTGCATATGTATGTTTTCAAATCGCATTTATTCGTTATTGCATAGTATCAATATTACGATCATTCATCAACTGTAACATTTATTACAGTAGGTAAGAAGACTAAGCGGACAACATTTTTCCTTGTATTTCTGTTACATGTACCTTACCAAAAATGTTTCAAATAAAAGTCATATTCTTAATTAGATTTTCTGTGTTCATCAATCGTACTTTTTTTAAGCTTCTTGTTTTGGGAAAACTGAAAATTTTAAATTGAAGCTATGTATAAAATTATATGTTGAAATTGCAATAACCAAAAATAAAATGTTAGTGATAAGACGCCCTTCTCATATCCTAAAAGACGTAATTCTCAATCAACACCCTTGTGGAAAACTCATATCTCGCAACCAAAATTAAATTTTCCGAAAGTAGAAGAGCCGAAACTAAACATTACGAAAATGCACTCAACATATGCGAAAGAACAGGCACGACCACACCATTATGAGTTCATTTATGCATTTCATACAACGAATGCATACAAAGAGTGCAATATGAAAGTCGTTTCTGAAGGCGTGTTTTGTAATATTACACACCGCCCACAGTAGATCCTAGCGACTGGCGTGTATTCATAAAACATGCTCACGGTGAAGCTCCCCGAATATCCCCCCTCGTGTGTCTGTTAAGTGAATTTTCAGCAGCCTCCATGGAGTCTCTTTATAACCGTCCATTTCTTCCCTGTGTTTTAAGAAACATACAAATGATATTAAATCTTTTATAAAAACAGCTCCTTTCTCTTTCTCCATCCTTCTCCCCCCCCCCCACACTAGTCAGGCTTGTCTGTGTCTTACACTCACCCTATCCTTTTTTATGTACTTTTTTGCAGGATTAAGGGGGATAGACGCTACAAAGGAAAGGAAGAACAGTCTGGAGAAGAGAAATATTCATCTGTAAGAAGAATCCTGAAGAAACTGCTCTAAAGTCACGCTCGACATTCTGCAGATGCTCCTTTTTTCGTCGTTGCCCGCGCAGTCTGTGTCTCCTTCAAACCTTCTGCAGGTCCTGTACATAGAATGAAGTCCGTACACAACCTTAAGGAAAGGGACAAAGTTCAAACTTTTAAAACAGACAATAGTCGTAAATTTGACTCACGTCTCTCTTCCTTCTGCCTCCAGGAGGGGACTTGGAAATGTAATGGCAAGCTCAGTATGAACTTTTGCCCCTAGGGAGAGAGGAGTCGGATGAACTACTCTGTTGTACTGCCCCTTCTAGGAACCCCTTAGCCCAAGCAAACTGCTCACAGGAATGGTCATCTGGTTAGGGGTAAGCATGGTTTTGTGGAAATATTCATGTTTCAGACACACACAAATTGATAATTGAAATGCAACCACGTTTTGACTTCGTGTATTGAGTTTTTTTTCACTAAAAAGAAAACAAATATTTCGAAAATCACCTACTGCTTTCATCATCTGTTCCATCCTTTCGTCACCAAATAACAAAGTCCACAGTGCTTTACCAATTTAGATAAAAATCGGTATAGGTTTTCTAAATTAAAACGTGTCCACCCATTTTGATTTTCTTTTCATTCGTAATCACTTTACTTGACAGCACACACTGAGTTTTACATATCTTACTCACGGAATAGATTCCGAGGAACTGGGCATTCAATTTCACTATACAGTATGTTACATTTTATACTATGTGAAGTTTTATTCGCTTTAAATTTTAAGGCCATATTGCTCAAATGCCTATACGCATATGCTGCTAAATATTATGCAGTCTTCTCCCGAAGTAACGTTGTAAGTGGTTCCGAGACCAGCGGCATTAGTCGAGACGAAATAAGACGACACAGATTTTTTCCATAAAGGCAATGTTAAAAGGGGAGGGTAATTCACACAACATATTTCTACCAAGAACACATGTATACTTTCTTTAGAAAATTTACAAAGACGTATTAGATGATAACCAAATGAAAATTTAAGGAGGAAGCAGTTTCTCTTGAACTGTAGGCGGGTCGTCTTCATTATCACCTCCGACGTCCAACAATACAGGTGATGAGGCAAGAGTTCCTGAAGATGACTAGAAGAAAGCAAGCATTGAAATATGGCAAGACAAATATCTCTGCTTCTCCTTCAGAATCTCCTCATAGCCAGCAAGCATCCTCATAATTCCTCGTCTAGTTGTTGCTACGGTTCCTTCGCATAGATTTCCTCAAATATCGTGACGCCATCTTCAGTAAGTCCGAGCCCGTCAGTCAAGTTCAAAACCGTCATATTCCTCTCCTTAACGCTCAGGATCAGGTTTCTCAGAGTCTTCAAAGGCGCTTTGCTTCAGAATCTGAACAAGATCGTCGAGCGTGATATCCTGATCGTAGCAGTTCCTCAACGTGAAGGCATATTTAGCATCTTACATAAACATTTGCGCGCTTGGCTTAATAAAGTGGGTCTGGGGGCTAACAAGATAAGAGCGGAAAGATACGTCGAGAAGCCGTAAGACGGAAATGACTGTACTCACACACAGACAGCTCGAATAAGTAACAGGTAAATTTCATGCGTCAGGTATGAGAAGCTGTTACGTTGGGAGCGTAGTTTCCGATGTTTCGAAAAGTCATATTTCCTTCCTTTTAAGGGTCAATTACTTCACCCTGAATGTGAGTAATATGTGTAAAAATCAATACGTGTCCCCAAGTAAAGTGCCTACGGATGAAACGAAAATCAAAACGGATAGAGAAGTTTTAGTTTAGGACAATCACACCGGTTCAGATTTAAATGGTAAGGTACTGTAGACCTTGATATTTGGTGGTAAAAGGTCAACTGCTTAACCCTGAAGATGAAGGCACTATAATATTTCGAAACGCCGGGAACTACTCGCCCAAGGACACAGCGTCACTTCTCAGAAAACTTAAATATTAAAAGAAAAAGATTTGAGAATTTCAGACGTCATAATTCACAGATATTCGTAGGTTAAATATGTTATGACTTACAATGTTTGAGTAAGACGTATCGACTCGATACAACAGTTAATACAATACGATGATGTAGGCCTATTAAGCTTGTATCATCGAAAGTGGTTTCCATCTTACAGTCCTCGTTCCAACCTATACAGTGTTTGAAAAAATTTCGTACCCGAAACGCATGTTATAATAACACAGCAAAAATTAACCTATTTCTTTTGTTTTTACTTCTTACGACATAAGAGCAAGACCTTTTCACGGAAAAAGCTCACAACTGCCTCTTACACGTAGTTACTCTTCTGCAACCAATGATCATCCCGGCTAGTACTCTTTTCATACCACATAACGTAACTCAACACCACGTATGTTTTGTATGCTCCGTAACAGAATTCGATTTATGTGACATAAAAATAGAGGCAATATACACATTATCAAATGGGGTAAGAGATATGTCATTCACAAAATCAACATTATCGATTTAGGCTCTCTGCCTGACAGTAACACGATAGTTTCCTCATTAATACATGGCAGTGCTGATTTCAGCAAGCAGAATTACTCGTTTCAAGGCCCTATTCGCACAGAGCTACATCAAATGCGTAAGGCATTTCACTTATAGCCTTTGGGTGGAAGAGATGTATGTGAATTTTTCCTTGTGATTAATGAAGCACCACGCCATGAAGGCGTATGGCAACTGGAAACGTAAATCCATGCTTCTTTAACTTTCCACTAGATAAAGGCGAGTGACTGGCTTCATGTCCCTGCCACTTTACTGCCTGACAAACAACCTGAGGTACCCTTTGATAAGGCAGGGTGAAGCCTAGAGCCAGTCTGGACATTTTGGAGAAGAAAATACCTTTTGTCATTAACGTAAATGAAACCCCAATTCCTCAGCCTTCTTAGTCACTACATAGACTTTATCCTGAACAAATTTACTTTTGGATTTCCACCGTTTTTCTGTAAAGAATGTGTGGGTCATTTGATTTCGGAAGGGCGAGGATCCAATATTCCGTCCCGCAACTATTGGTCGGGTTTTGCCTATATATCCCCCTACTTAAGCTTCTTAGCTTTTTTAGAATTCCTCATACACATTTAACTCTTGACGATGAAGGAGAAATGTTCATTCGAAACGTCAGGAACCACTTATCCAGCGACGCAGTATTAACTTCCCAGAAGCAGGAATTCTCGATTACGCCGCTGTATAAAAGCCAAAGGGCAAAATATATTTTAACAGTGGAAACTAATCTTAAAAAGAACTAGCGGAGTTACTGCAAGCTTTCCAAGATGAACCCTACGTCATACAACAAGTCGGTTTCTTCGACGTTTCTTCAGGCGTTATTACTGCCAGACCCTAAGACAGCCGCCATGAATATACGCGAATTGGAAGTTGAGCCCTCCATCAATCACATTGAGATAAGATCTGCCATATAGTGAGTGTGAACCTCAGTTCTTCGCCCAATATTACTGGAAGTTGGTCCCTCCATCAATTACATTGAGATTAAGATCTGCCATATAGTGAGTGTGACGCTCAGTTCTTCGCCCAATATTACTGGAATTTGGTCCCTCCATCAATCACATTGAGATTAAGATCTGCCATATAGGGAGTGTGACGCTCAGTTCTTCGCCCAATATTACTGGAAGTTGGTCCCTCCATCAATTACATTGAGATTAAGATCTGCCATATAGTGAGTGTGACGCTCAGTTCTTCGCCCAATATTACTAGAAGTTGGTCCCTCCATCAATCACATTGAGATTAAGATCTGCCATATAGTGAGTGTGAACCTCAGTTCTTCGCCCAATATTACTGGAAGTTGGTCCCTCCATCAATTACATTGAGATTAAGATCTGCCATATAGTGAGTGTGACGCTCAGTTCTTCGCCCAATATTACTGGAATTTGGTCCCTCCATCAATCACATTGAGATTAAGATCTGCCATATAGTGAGTGTGACGCTCAGTTCTTCGCCCAATATTACTGGAAGTTGGTCCCTCCATCAATTACATTGAGATTAAGATCTGCCATATAGTGAGTGTGACGCTCAGTTCTTCGCCCAATATTACTAGAAGTTGGTCCCTCCATCAATCACATTGAGATTAAGATCTGCCATATAGTGAGTGTGAACCTCAGTTCTTCGCCCAATATTACTGGAAGTTGGTCCCTCCATCAATTACATTGAGATTAAGATCTGCCATATAGTGAGTGTGACGCTCAGTTCTTCGCCCAATATTACTGGAATTTGGTCCCTCCATCAATCACATTGAGATTAAGATCTGCCATATAGTGAGTGTGACGCTCAGTTCTTCGCCCAATATTACTGGAAGTTGGTCCCTCCATCAATTACATTGAGATTAAGATCTGCCATATAGTGAGTGTGAAGCTCAGTTCTTCGCCCAATATTACTGGAAGTTGGTCCCTCCATCAATTACATTGAGATTAAGATCTGCCATATAGTGAGTGTGACGCTCAGTTCTTCGCCCAATATTACTGGAAGTTGGTCCCTCCATCAATCACATTGAGATTAAGATCTGCCATATAGTGAGTGTGAAGCTCAGTTCTTCGCCCAATATTACTGGAAGTTGGTCCCTCCATCAATTACATTGAGATAAGATCTGCCATATAGTGAGTGTGACGCTCAGTTCTTCGCCCAATATTACTGGAAGTTGGTCCCTCCATCAATCACATTGAGATTAAGATCTGCCATATAGTGAGTGTGACGCTCAGTTCTTCGCCCAATATTACTGGAAGTTGTTCCCTCCATCAATCACATTGAGATAAGATCTGCCATATAGTGAGTGTGAAGCTCAGTTCTTCGCCCAATATTACTGGAAGTTGGTCCCTCCATCAATTACATTGAGATTAGGATCTGCCATATAGTGAGTGTGACGCTCAGTTCTTCGCCCAATATTACTGGAAGTTGGTCCCTCCATCAATCACATTGAGATTAAGATCTGCCATATAGTGAGTGTGACGCTCAGTTCTTCGCCCAATATTACTGGAAGTTGGTCCCTCCATCAATCAAATTGAGATAAGATCTGCCATATAGTGAGTGTGAACCTCAGTTCTTCGCCCAATATTACTGGAAGTTGGTCCCTCCATCAATTACATTGAGATTAAGATCTGCCATATAGTGAGTGTGACGCTCAGTTCTTCGCCCAATATTACTGGAAGTTGGTCCCTCCATCAATCACATTGAGATTAAGATCTGCCATATAGTGAGTGTGACGCTCAGTTCTTCGCCCAATATTACTGGAAGTTGGTCCCTCCATCAATCACATTGAGATTAAGATCTGCCATATAGTGAGTGTGAAGCTCAGTTCTTCGCCCAATATTACTGGAAGTTGGTCCCTCCATTAATCACATTGAGATAAAATATGCCATATAGTGAGTGTGAAGCTCATTTCTTCGCCCAATATTACTGGAAGTTGGTCCCTCCATCAATCACATTGAGATAAGATCTGCCATATAGTGAGTGTGAAGCTCAGTTCTTCGCCCAATATTACTGGAAGTTGGTCCCTCCATCAATTACATTGAGATTAAGATCTGCCATATAGTGAGTGTGACGCTCAGTTCTTCGCCCAATATTACTCGAAGTTGTTCCCTCCATCAATCACATTGAGATTAAGATCTGCCATATAGTGAGTGTGACGCTCAGTTCTTCGCCCAATATTACTGGAAGTTGGTCCCTCCATCAATCACATTGAGATAAGATCTGCCATATAGTGAGTGTGAAGCTCAGTTCTTCGCCCAATATTACTGGAAGTTGGTCCCTCCATCAATTACATTGAGATTAAGATCTGCCATATAGTGAGTGTGACGCTCAGTTCTTCGCCCAATATTACTGGAATTTGGTCCCTCCATCAATCACATTGAGATTAAGATCTGCCATATAGTGAGTGTGACGCTCAGTTCTTCGCCCAATATTACTGGAAGTTGGTCCCTCCATCAATTACATTGAGATTAAGATCTGCCATATAGTGAGTGTGAAGCTCAGTTCTTCGCCCAATATTACTGGAAGTTGGTCCCTCCATCAATTACATTGAGATTAAGATCTGCCATATAGTGAGTGTGACGCTCAGTTCTTCGCCCAATATTACTGGAAGTTGGTCCCTCCATCAATCACATTGAGATTAAGATCTGCCATATAGTGAGTGTGACGCTCAGTTCTTCGCCCAATATTACTGGAAGTTGGTCCCTCCATCAATCACATTGAGATTAAGATCTGCCATATAGTGAGTGTGACGCTCAGTTCTTCGCCCAATATTACTGGAAGTTGTTCCCTCCATCAATCACATTGAGATAAGATCTGCCATATAGTGAGTGTGAAGCTCAGTTCTTCGCCCAATATTACTGGAAGTTGTTCCCTCCATCAATTACATTGAGATTAGGATCTGCCATATAGTGAGTGTGACGCTCAGTTCTTCGCCCAATATTACTGGAAGTTGGTCCCTCCATCAATCACATTGAGATTAAGATCTGCCATATAGTGAGTGTGACGCTCAGTTCTTCGCCCAATATTACTGGAAGTTGGTCCCTCCATCAATCAAATTGAGATAAGATCTGCCATATAGTGAGTGTGAACCTCAGTTCTTCGCCCAATATTACTGGAAGTTGGTCCCTCCATCAATTACATTGAGATTAAGATCTGCCATATAGTGAGTGTGACGCTCAGTTCTTCGCCCAATATTACTGGAAGTTGGTCCCTCCATCAATCACATTGAGATTAAGATCTGCCATATAGTGAGTGTGACGCTCAGTTCTTCGCCCAATATTACTGGAAGTTGGTCCCTCCATCAATCACATTGAGATAAGATCTGCCATATAGTGAGTGTGAAGCTCAGTTCTTCGCCCAATATTACTGGAAGTTGGTCCCTCCATCAATTACATTGAGATCAAGATCTGCATATAGTGAGTGTGACGCTCAGTTCTTCGCCCAATATTACTGGAAGTTGGTCCCTCCATCAATCACATTGAGATTAAGATCTGCCATATAGTGAGTGTGAAGCTCAGTTCTTCGCCCAATATTACTGGAAGTTGGTCCCTCCATATACCACATTGAGATTAAGATCTGCCATATAGTGAGTGTGAATCTCAGTTCTTCGCCCAATATTACTGGAAAACAGGCCTAATTGTCCCGCACATCTCAACCTCCTAGATGTTTTTTGTTTGATTGGTGGTATGATTGATTGCTTCGCAGATTATGGGTTTATTTAGCAATGCTGTTTCACGCATAAATTACTGTTTATGAAATACAAAGTGAATATGACGATAAGTGTGGTGATGTTAATAATCAATAATTCATTTTCGGGAATCTTACAGTAGCAGAACAGGTCAATTAAATCACACGTCCTTGATGGAACAAGAAGTTGCTTTACCTTCTTTACAAGAACACGTCACTGGACCCTAAATGACTCACCTAATTCCATTCCACATCCCCATATTGTATTCACTTCATATCCACCTGAATTTCATCTTGCTGTCTACGGTTATACTTCATAAATAATTTCAATCCTGTATACTTTTCAACAAAACTATTATAGCCACTACATTTCTTATCTTTCCAAGCGTGCTGCTTGTCATTCATATCTCATTCTTCACATCCTTGTTTGCAACGTGCTTCTTTATTGAGTTATTTTCTAGAAAGTTACCAACAATAATGCACCATGTAACGCTTAAAAAAAGTCGTTATAAGATCATTTCAGCTCTGACATATTTCGGTGGCGGCTACCACCATCATCAGGGAGAGATTTTACACTGCAACCTGTAACACCGCTGGCATAAAACAAAGTCCGTCTTTTGCAGCGTGTGCATTTTAAGTGTCCACACAGATAAAAACTTCAGGGATTGAAATCAACACGTTTTTAGTCTATACCTCGAGAATTAAGTGTTTTCGGACATTTATTTGTATGAAATTTTTTCTTAGTTTTAGTGTCGGGACCTCACTCTCGAAATTTATGCAAGTATTTAGGTACACCCTTTATATCTTTATGCACACCAAGCAGAAGTACGAAAACTTGCAAATGTCAGTATGAAATCAATCACAAGCTCTATTTCCATTTGGGATTCGTGTTATTCTACAAAGATCTTTGGACACTGCTATTGCGAGATCTTCCATGCAAGGAATCTGACTGCTTGTTCTACTGCAAATTTGGAAAATCTCGGCTGTAGCGTGAAGGATAAACTGCTTACCAAATGACGCTACCAGCCTGCCAGAGATTGGTACTACCGTCCACGGAACCCTACCACTTATCCTAATGAGGATTCACAGAACCTCCAGAGTAGAGGAAGTGGTTAGAATTAGACTGTAGCAAGAGACAAGGCGCCCAAACGTCGTCAGTAACACGGTGGTATATCTCATTGACAACACAGAATATTATTCTTCAGCCATATTTATTTTAATTCAGTTTAACAAATCATTGCATATCAGATAACACGTTTTCACGGCAGTCCGCATGATTTTAGATTATTTAGGTTGTAACTGTGTCGAAGCCAGTAAAGTTTACTCCTTTAAGGGGAAATTTCCTGCCTCTTTCCAAGTTGAATTTAAAGAAATATAAATTTGGATATTTATTGTGGATAGAAACCGTCACGATTTGTCACTCGTCATGACTATACCCAAGTACCACAAATTGTAGTAGGCCACAACGTAGTGAATATATTACGAAACGTCAGGCAGTGCTTCTCTGTCACTCCAGCACGTCGATACTTTCCATCTCTTTGACACAATGCTATGTCCATAGGAACTCCCAGTGACACTCCTGACTAAACGCTACATTTTAATTCCTGAATTCTGTTCAATGCGACATTGTATTAACAGCTGACTGCCTTAGTATCCTTGCATCAGTAAACGTGAAGTCAAATTCCATATCGTACTGGAGAGTTTGCTATGACAAAATAGCTTCAGTCAACTGTCGTTTACATCGCGACACTGATTTAACGTTTCAATAGATACTTGTACTTCCGGGGTGTTCGTTTCGCATGGCTAGAGATGGCATAGAAACGGTCAGGTAATTGCTAGCAGCATGATATTCGGTATGAATTGCTCTTAGGCCGTTCAATGGCAAATTACATCCCCAGGGGTGCAGCTTCGATTTCGGGTCCCTTTTATTTACTTACGTTTATACTTTGTATTTAATAATTAAATGTCTTCGTAAGTTGTAGGAGTCGAAGTAGTTGGTCGCTCGGGTAATGAAGTTGACGAATGCATAGGCATTTCCAGAACTGCTGTAGACCCTTTTACGAAAGGACTAATAGGGGCAGTGGGTAGGCCGATAACGCGAACCATCCGGTACTTTGGAATTATGTATGTATGTATAGACTAAAAAGTCGCCAAAATAGTAATACAGTACTGTATAAATAACACTAATTCATACACATAATACATAAACACAATTAACATTGTAGTGAATTAAATAAATGATAATTAAGGAGACAAGCCTGTGTTGGTATTTACATATTAAAACGTAGAAACTAAGTAAAAGTAATAGTAAATTATTGTAGGTCAGAGAAGCTGTAAAACTCCGCTGTTTGACACGTACAGTGACTTGTGAATATAGACCCTTTCGCTATTGAACATTCTTTCTTTCTGTCTTTCTTTCTTAGTCTGACCTCTGTCTACCTACTCACTGCAGATGTAGAGGGTTGTTGCACCTGATAACACTCAATGACACACACATACACACACGCCATATTCGGTAGGACTCCTCTGGACAAGGGATCGGCCCGTCGCAGAGACTACCTAACAACACACAACACTCACAAGAGACAGACATCCATGCCTCCGACGGGACTCGAACTCGCAATCCCAGCAAGCGGCGGCAGACACACGCCTTAAACCGTGCGGCCACCGGGATCGGCATAATTGACAGTCAAGACCGCTAACTTCACATATCGGCATAATTGACAGTCAAGACCGCTAACTTCACATATTCCCGTTGCGGACCAAAACTTCGGAACCAACAGATTTCTTCCGTTATTTCCGAAACCAGTGAATAATAGCTCCGTTCATAACAGGGTCTACAGTACTTTAAGGTGCATCAGTCCTATTGTGTTGTTGATACAACAAATTTCGTGCAGTCAGTTAACACAACATACATATTTATAATAATAATAATAATAATAATAATAATAATAATAATAATACAATTCTTGCTTACTAATGTGCCGATTCAACAGCTAGATGGTCAGTTACAGAAACAGCAGAACATACAAAAAAGAACAATAAACAGGGCACATATGAAACAACCACGAACAAAACAAAGAAAATACTGGTTCATTTTTAATTAGGTCACGTTATAATAATAATTTATTAATAATATCAAATCTGAGTGAGATACTTTGTCTTCTGGAGACATCTAAATCACTACAAACTGAATCTACCGCAGTGATACACTGGGCGGAGGGACAGTTGTTGAAGGACGAAGTAATATGGAAAAGTCTCGTTTCTTCCGAATGGGAACTCGAAGGCCAATATTGTCCATGGAAGACTTACAAGACTTACAACCCAAGAAAACATTAATAACAAAATTGCATCCATTTGATGGCTTCTCTGATTTAAAGTGCGTAAGTTAAGTATTTGAAGAACATTAGGATACGTATAGCCATTAGTGTCTGGGGAAAGGACTTGACTGTAGCAAAGAGCTACAAACTACCTCTGAATGCGCTCGAGTATTTTAGAATCAGTGATGTAATTTAATTCATACTATGGATGCGTACTCTAATTTAGATCTAATAAATAATAATAATAATAATAATAATAATAACAACAATAATGAGTCGTGATTCAACAGCCAAGTTCCCAGTAATATAGTAATAATAATAATAATAATAATAATAATAATAATAATCTAATAAATTTAGAATTGCAAGCAGTCCAAAATCGTAAATCACATTAACTTTGCGAAGAAAAGGGTAACATTATCTTCCCAGCACCCCAGTTGCGCCATGAAATTCACTTAGTTATTTTGAGATTACACTGCCTGGTAGCTCAGACACGTGTATCACACGAAACATATGCAAATACACTTGCTCAGTTTATATACAACACGATGCACTTTCAAGATCGTATTGGTTTTGTGGACTGTAATGTTCTCCCTATATAATAATTACAATAGTTCAACTCTAACACATGACATCGATCCATGTGATCAGATGATACCACTACAAGGCAATCTATTAGCTAGCAGAAACAAGAACCAATGTCCGCCATGAACATACTGCCTCACACTATGCATCATGGGAAACCAGGTTGGCCAACCAAGAACCCAAGGCTGCCAACTCCCACCTAAATACACCAAGGACTGAACACTGCCCATTAGAAGGCACTCGTGACCCAAGATTGGATCGCAACTCGGATTTTATAATTCCCGCTCTAACACTATTTAGTCCCATGACTGTCATCTAGAACTAGCCAAATACGCTAATTTATGAGTTGAGCTGCATTTGTTGCTGGATATATAATTTAATTGCTACTTAAGCACAGCATCAGAAATTATTGTGAATAGAAACAGAAGTTGATTTATGAGTACTCCCACAAAAGCTTGATTTTTGTAGCTTCATAAATATACACATTTATTTATTTATTTAGAAACTACATATTTATTTGTTTGTTGACTTATTTACAGTGCAGTCTCGATTCTCCAAGTCCCTATTTTTCGAGGTTCCGTTTCATTCGAGCCGACGCCTTAGAGAAATTTTTGCCTCTTACACGAGAGGGGAGGTTTTGATTTTTTTACAGTGTCACTTGATAGTGTATATTCTATTGTCGTTCTACTTTTGTATTGCTTTATGCATTGAGCTACGTGAGAACTGAATTAATAAAGCAAATTATTTAAATTTTATTTAACAAAGTCGCCCAGCAGCTCAGGTTAGAAATAGTGTGGAATCGTAGGACGTCAGTGAATAATAATGAATTGTAAAGGATAGGGCATTAAACGAAAGTGGCCTACTGTAGGGTGCTATCATTGCAGTTATCGGAACGAACTAAGTAAAACCATGAACGACATCGTGATAACCGATCTACAGGACGAGACACGAATCCGGGACCTTCAGACACGCAGCAGCGGTAAAATATATTTACTAATATTAAAAATCTTGCTAACGAAAGGATATTGAGATGGCAGTGTGGGACTAATTCTGCCAATCAGACTGCTTGCAAACAGCGTGTGTGGACGTTGCAATATACGATACTGTTCTAATTGGCATTTCCAAGCCCCTCAGAATATCTTCCACCTTTAAAATCGCTCAGTATTAAATATCGGTAGCTCTTTAATGTGCTCTCTGGAATAAGGCAGCAAGTATGGCCGTGGAATGTGCAGAAATAACGAAGAAAATTGGATTGTCATGTATGAAAGGTAATTAATGTTAAGATGTTGAAGGGGTCTCTGCACATGGGGAGCAGAATATAAGATACCGCTTTAAAAATTTAAAGACTTCAAAGTAACAAAATACAAAAGGGAATGCGTCTAACATCCCTAAGGTAGGGTGGAGACGCTTAAACAAACTGGGATAAAAAACATTTACCTCTCGTTAACTACACTTCTCTTTGTCCTTCGTATTTTAATCATAGGAGGAGTAATTGACGTGTTGTATCAGAGAAGTAATTATTTAACAAACCAACCATTCTCTTATTTCCATCAAATAAAAGAATTATTCGAGGAGAAATTCTAAACAAAAGAAGACTAGGTCTTAGTCCTGATCATGGTGTAATCAAGTAAATGTGCAGAAATCTTCAGCGCTAAACGAGCTAGGCATTCGTGGTATAAAATAATTTCAACATTGCGTAATATTTCAAGTATGTATGTCAATAAATACTCAGTTGACTATTCTTATTTATTTATGGTTCATTTAACGACGCCGTCAGTACCTCAGATTATGCAGAGTCAAATTGTGGGATGATTAGTGAGTAATACGTTACAAAGGCTGTGGAAGGGAGCACTCGTGACCTTAGTATAGACACTGTAATGCCGTTTGCCTGAGGATCTGAGAAGAATAAAAAAAACATTCGAGATAATTGGTGTCCGACCTAGATTCGAAGGGTGAATTCCCAAACACAAGTTCAATGTCTTACCGCTTGAGATAACTCCCACACTCGGCAGACAAAACTTATTTTATAATAAAACTTAACAAAATATCGATAAGCTAAGTCCCTATTTCTATCGAATAATTTCGTTGTATGTTTTATCGATTTGTGGACAGCAGCAACAGCGCCCATAATTTAAAAGAGACTTGTATTAAAGACCAGAAAGTTGAAAACAGAATACTTCTTCAGCACTTCAAACCACTGGTGTAAACATTACTTAGAACGCAAACAAAGAAGCATAATTGAAAGTATTGTCACATACGCGAAACGTCTATATAAAAATAACAAGAAAGAAAGTAGGAAGAAAGAAAGTGAAGACAGAAAAAATTTAAGGAATGTAGGCGCTTAGAAAGGTTTCCTTTGTCGTGACTGAAGTTTAGGAAACTTTGCAGACACTGGTTTTGCCTCCGTCTTCAGGTGGAAAGGAAAGATGGGAAAACTTATTCTGTTGAGTCGTTTAGAAAGAGCTGGTCTCACTCCAGGCACTGAAATGATCTTTCTCCATTCTACCTCAAGACGGAGGCAGTATCATCCTCCAGAACCTCTTAGGCTTTTCACAGCCTGAGACAATGAAAAATGCCCACAACTAAAGCCAACATCAGAAGCATTTAAAATTGCAAGGTTTACTTAATTTTGAGGCGGTGTGTATCAGAGCATTGTGTCCCCTTCATTTATCCGATGGATGATAGATAGAGCCTCCATGACGGGCTGAGGGCCCACCAGTAGCCTCGCATCTGCCTTCTCCTCACTACTGGCAGACTAATCACCACACGTTCTCCCCCCGCTCGCTTCGTTTCAATAAGCGACACCATCTCGAGCGTTCCCTCTCGCAAAATGAAGCCAATCTAGCGGTATTGATGAATCTTCTTGTCGATTAACACATCCATTTCAAACGTTTACATCAAGACATTTTGAAGTTTCCTTTATTCATCAGCTTGTATTCGAGAAGGAAGCCAGGTCCTTTATACTAGATCAGAATCCTAAAGGTCTAATAGCGAGTTCCGGAAACAAGCTCCACTCAAACCCAAGACTGTCCAATATCAGTCACTGAACTGTAAATCCTTATACAGCTTAGAGCTCGCTATGCTGTGGTTTTGTCGTTATGTATTTGAAAGTAAATCTTGGTGGTATTTAGAAATATGATGAGAAGTTGACATAGTGGAAGAAGGTACTCTTGAGTCGGTATCGCACTTTTAATTTGTTTAAAAGAGGAGGGTCTTCTACATACCAGAGCAGCTTAGTGGATATTACTACGTGATGCTTCAATTTTACTTGTCCATTCTCTGATTACATATGTACATTTTAAGAACAAGTAGTTTCGGGGACTGGCTCTGTCTTCCTCCTCAGATAAGAAAAGAGAAGAAGCCTATTAGTTACCTCTAGGAATAGCAGCAATCCTAGTGGATGGTTATCTATCAGAACCACTATCAATACACTAAGCAGTCTATCACAATTGTGCTGCAGAACAAACACGACAGTCAACAGTTTAACTGTATTTGCGAGACATAACTTAGTAGCGTTCTTCCTCTTTTCAGTTGAGAAAGAGGGAGAGCCAGTGTAAGAAAAGTCATGTTCTTAGAATGCAGTATTTTATTGGACAGAGTCAAACAAGAATAACATTATTATTATTATCATCATTATTACTACTACATGGCATAGTCAATAATCCATGAAAAGTCGGTCCCTGCCAACACACCACGGCATGGCGCGTCCTCAGGTTGCGAATGGAGGAGTGGCCTCCAGATATACAGGGTAGCTGCGAGTATGTTGAATAAATAGTCTGGTATAGCTGACAAGAGGTGTTCCTCCAGCTTGGGGTTGGGCGAGGTGCTAACAACTCCTCGCCGTAAAAACTTACCACGTTGCGAAACATTTCACAAGGCCTTGAACTTGGACTGATCCTTTGGCACTACGTATAGCTCATGATGGGGACAGGTGGCGGGCTCTTGTGAATGCGGTAATGAAACTTCAGATTCCATAAAACGCGGGGAATTTCTTGACTAGCTGAATTCCTGTTAGTTTCTCAAGAAGGACTCTGCTCCATGCTGTTTGACAGTCAGTCAGTCAGTCAGTAGGTCAGTCAGTCAGTAGGTCAGTCAGTCAGTAATGCCTATTCTGTCTTAAGGGTAAATCCACCTTTACCTGCAGCGTCTGTGACTTCGTTTCTCCTGGCGACCGAATGTTGTTACAATTCGGGTCTTTTATGATTTGCTGTACAAGCTGGAAGTACTTCTGTTTGAAGTCACGTGTTCTGTTGTTTAAGTGGTATATTTCTGATGTCATTGTAACACTACTGCCAATCCCAGTGGCCGCGCGGTCTAAGGCGTGGGTCTTCGGCCGCTCGCTTACTGAGATTGTGGGTTCGAATCCCACCGGGGGCATGGATGTCTGTCTCTTGTGAGTGTTGTGTGTTGTCAGGTAGAGGTCTCTGCGACGAGCTGGTCCCTCGTCCAGAGGAGTCCTACCGACTGTGGTGTGTCTCATATGTGTGTGACCATGAAACCTCGACGAAACGAGGAGGCCCAGGCCCATATAAGGCTGTCGAGCCATACAAAAAAACACTACTACTACTACTACGACTAATAATAATAATAATAATAATACAGCATTTTTTTACATTTAATAAACCAATTAATTTGCTTGATTCGTATACCTAAACCTGTCTTCATAAGACACATACGTCTGAAAGCCATAAGTTACTGTCTTCAGAATGTTCAAATATATTTCCAAAAAAGGCGCATTCAACAACTTTCCCTTAAATTCCAAAGGAATCACTACTGTTTTGCGTAAAGAAGAATGCAATCTCAGTAGTTCCTGGTAGGAGATATTTACTGCGTTTTTACTTTTAGGATTTCAATCGGTAACATAAGCTTCATCATTTCAAACGTGCAATAACTGGCTGTAAACAGGCCCCTAAAACACGGCACAGTCTACGACTGTCGGCCAGTTTGCCCAGGCACAGTCTGTCAGCTCCAGTATTCATTACACAAATGTACAACTCAGATTACTTGACGTAAAGCGCCCCTCTTCACGGCTTGATTTATGACAACATTCCACGTCATATATTTCTTTGAATAATACATTAATTTTTATGGCGACGGCTATCGGCTGACGCTGTATTCACTCAACTCACTCATCAAATTTGTTTAATGTAAACAACGACAAAAAGGATTTTGTAACCTATTCTATGCAAATTTCTTATCACTTGACTCTAAGCGCGGCGCTGCATTTCAGTGAGGTTCACAAATTCCCGTTTTCCAGATTTCCGAAACTTTTTATAGGCATTTGGCAAGATTCTTGTCGGAAAGCCTATACATATACAGGCCAACATAAACAAAGACAATTCGCTGTCACATCCATATTCCGAATGAAATTGGAACCCACGGTCCAAATGAGCAGGAGACAGAAGCCAGTACAAAACTTACTTCGCGTGGCCACTGCGGTCGGCTCACATTAATATTCCTAATGCCGTTCTAAAAGTACCTAGTTCTACGGCAGCCTTCCTCGTAAGACTTGAAGTGTTTACGGCGATAGGTACCAAAATTATAGTCTTCTGGTAGCGCCGTGCGTTACTGAAGGTAGTGAAAAATAGTCTGAAATAAAAACCAGAATCACAGCAGCAAATAGGTGCTATCATGCATTCATCAAGTGATTAAAATCTACTGCGGTATCACGAAAGACAAGACTATTAACCTTTTAAAGCCTAATGGTTACTGGATGCATCGACAGTTTTAAAATTCAAAAATTCTACATTCTGCCCACACTGTATTTATGTGTATTGTATTTATATTACAACAAACATCGGCTTTTGCCTTATATAACATAAATTGATTTGTTTTTTAACCGAGATGAAAAGTGTTTACTGCGCGGTACGAACTGGGTCTTTAAATAAAACAGTTTACGCTTCGTCTTTAAAGGGTTAGTCGGAGAATAATTTGAACGGTGTAATGTATGCTTCGGAAGTCTGGACACTGAGCAAAAGGAATGAAAACAACTTAGAAATAAGGGAAAGGAAAATATTGAGAAAAATGTTTCGCCCAGTAGAAGAAAACGGCATATGGAGGATTCGCACCAATCAAGAGTTGATTAATCTGCATAGAACACCAGATACTAATACAGAAATTAGAAAAGATTACAATGTTTAGGGCATGTGGAAAGAATGCCAGAAGAAAGAAATGTGAAGAAAGTGTTTAAGAATATCGCATAAGGAGGAAGATCCGTTGGGAGGCCAAGAAAGAGATGGTTGGACGATGTTGAAAATGATCTGAAGAAAATGTGTGTTAGAGGCTGGAGAAAAATAGCTATGGACAGAGACATCTGGAAATTGATCCTGAAGGATGCCAGGGTCCTGCATGGACCGTAGAGCCAGTGGACAAGAAGAGAGCGCCGTGTACCTCCGTTTGGAGAAACCTGCTGCCTCCATATAAAACGGTAATAACCCGAAGAAAAACCTCCTTGTTTAAAAATAGGCCTGTATCTACGAGCTGTCGCGGTTCATCTGTCCATTTTTTCATCTCTCTCACAATTCATTTACCATAAAAAATTAATTCATTTCTTGAGAGTCGTGACTGAAATTTTGGACGATTTCCATCATTCCGTATTAAATGAACTTTTAATCTCCTGGACGACAAGAAATGTCAAAAATTTCTGCCACAACTATAATCATATACCTTCATCAGAATTTTTATAAGTTCATTTATTAATTTTTGTAAGGCTCGGATAGAGTACCATGCTAATTCTTGTCGGAACTTAGAGCTATTCTCCTTCAAAAACGGCAAAATGACAGCAGCAACAAGCAGACTGGATTAGCGATGAGGCTTTACATTTATGTTCCAAAGATGCTCGGCTACTATTTCTGCCAGACTTTAGGTATATTGAGAGACGTGTTCCTTATTTCTTTCAAGTTCTATCATAAAATTTTGAGGTAGAACTTCGACTCAATTTCGACCCTTTTTTCTAACCACTTTTCAATTTATTATTCACCAATTACTATTGAGAGCACTGTAAAACAATTCACAACGAACACATGGCAGCAGTGCAGACTTTTGAGGTCGATCAAGTCCATAAACCAGTCGTACTTCAGAAGCTGTATGTCACTCAGTCCGTCCAGGAACACTCCGACATTCGTGGAACCGTCTACTCGTCACGGTATTCACATGAGCTGAAATGAGGTAGTAACTGTTTTGGTATTCTGCCTTACAATTCCGTGTAGTGTTTTTAGGTGGCTACAAATACCACGAAATACTAGAATTCTGTAACATTTTTTATAATGTTCTGGTGCTTTATGGTACCAGCCTTGTGGTAAAAGATGCCCAGTGTCTGAGCTATATTTGATAGAAGTACTTACAAGGCGTTGCTGGGTTTGATCCCACTCTCTTCCTGTTTCCTGTAGAGCAAGAGCCCACTTCTTGTCTAGGCCGCCTTATTCTTGAGGTTTCTAGATCACACTCAATTAGACACACACACACACAGAGTAGGACTCCTCTGAACGAGTGATCAACTCATCGCAGAGGCCGCTACCTACACAACACACAACAAATACAACAGACGAAAATCAATGGGCTCAGAGGTTTTCGAACCCGCGATCCCAGCAATCAAGCGGCCACAGTCCTGTGCCTTAGATAGCACGGCCACTGGAATTCCCACTATTTTATACTGCTTATTTTTACTATACTCTAACGAAACAATGAGTTGGTGTCCCAGATGGTAACAAGCGTTACCGCACACGTTACATGCTCCTAATTTTGTCTCAGTTTTCATTTCTTTCCAAGAATTTCTTTTTATATAATTTCCTCTATTCTATTACAATGCTATTAATACAATGAAGTGGGCTGTAGGCTTGAACATCCTAAACTCTCGCAAAGTGTTGAGGTAAAAAGGTTCGCTATAGTTTAACATAAGGACAATGTTTATATGGGTCTTTAACTGAAGACATGACACACGGCTAAAATATGCAGAAATTCCTAGAGTGTTTTTCTAAAAGGAAAGTTTGGTACCGCATGCTTAATTCCAGTCGTTCCCACCCAAAAACCCAAACTCCATTACTCATACCAAGATTAATGATTCCATTTTCCAACCCTGTGCACGCATTGTCAGCTGATTCGCGTCATATAACTTTGTTGATGGCTGCATGAAACCATCCAGTTATTCAGTTAATACACATCCACACGACCATTGTACTGCTCGGTTTTGTATTTTAACGACTCCTTCTTTAGCAGAAGAGGATTTATTCAAAATCATATTTAATACCGTAATAGGATTACATAGAGTTACGCTGTTTAATGGGTAACACTCTTCTTCGTTGTCAGCAATTACTGGCTTCGAAGCAAAATTACATGCTAGTGTTTGTAGCTGTTACAACTGGAAGCCTCACATTAAATGCGTAGAAACCACACTCACATTTGGGCAGTCGGAGGAAAAGAAATTTTCATTTTATAATTTATAAGGCTAGGAAGCTTGTAATAAACACGGTGAGAGGTACCTCTTTATATGGCTAGGAAGCTTGTAATGAACACGGTGAGAGGTACCTTTTTATATGGCTAGGAAGCTTGTAATGAACACGGTGAGAGGTACCTTTTAATATGGCTAGGAAGCTTGTAATGAACACGGTGAGAGGTACCTTTTTATATGGCTAGGAAGCTTGTAATAAACACGGTGAGCGGTACCTTTTTATATGGCTAGGAAGCTTGTAATGAACACGCTGAGAGGTACCTTTTTATATGGCTAGGCAGCTTGTAATGAACACGGTGAGAGGTACCTTTTTATATGGCTAGGAAGCTTGTAATGAACACGCTGAGAGGTACCTTTTTATATGGCTAGGAAGCTTGTAATGAACACGCTGAGAGGTACCTTTTTATATGGCTAGGCAGCTTGTAATGAACACGGTGAGAGGTACTTTTATATGGCTAGGCAGCTTGTAATAAACACGGTGAGAGGTACCTTTTTATATGGCTAGGCAGCTTGTAATGAACACGATGAGAGGTACCTTTTTATATGGCTAGGCAGCTTGTAATGAACACGGTGAGAGGTACCTTTTATATGGCTAGGCAGCTTGTAATAAACACGGTGAGAGGTACCTTTTTCATACACCCACCACAAGACAATTTTTTACTTTTGCAATGAGCATGACAACGTTATAACAGACAAACTACACGTTAACCCGCTGAAGTATTCCAAATCTTGTAAATAAGAAAATAAATACATAAATAACCGGTCCCAAATCCAAGAGAACCCTTACATATTTATTACAAAAATTAGTATCTTAATAGAGAAAATATCTCTTCATTCTGGAAAGAGAAATAAAATAATAAATTATAATTTCTGATCTTAAATAAAAGTTCGTCCTTTAAGGTTGAATCAGGTGTTGCAAATACAGGCTTAAAACGGTGCCTGAAGAATTAAAATAGACCACTTCTTGCCACACACTTAATCGTATATAAGCATACACATTTTCAATCACATATAAACTATGTAGGTGAAAAATGTAAATAATAAATTAAAAAGCATAAGAATAATTGGAACCGGAATAATGTAGCCGGTTGGAGACTAGACTACGAGGATCGACTGCCGGGAGGGGCAATATTTTTCTCGTTTCCTAAACGTCCTGACCATCTCTGATGCCCATGCAGTATCCTGTTTAGTGGGTAACATGGACCGTTTGAAGAGGGTAAAGCGGTCGGCGCATAAAAGTGAGCACTCAACTCAATCTAGCTTAACAATGAGTATAATTATACATTTTCTCCCCATGTAAGTACATTCATTGAGTTCACAGGGATAAATTTACCTTTTTGACCATCACATAATAATATCAGCAAATCAGAATGCGAAATTTTATTAGCTCTCTTCAAGGCTTAACTACTTAAATGTTACATCATATCGTATCATGTCACTGTACGGTTCTCGAATTATTAAGAACCGCGCAATAGAATTGTATATTTAATCCTACGCCCATAAATTACACTGATAGCCTTCGCCGAAATTCTTAAGCCACTACATATTAACTCGAAAATAAGCTTTGAATTTCGAAGTGGTATAAAGGCTTCTCAGGTGTACCGCTGCGTCTTCCTTTGAGACTCACATCAAACACTTACACCGTGAGAAAGTGCAGAGTCTCTAAACGACAACGCAGGTGGCAAGATGCAGTAACAATTCTGCTCCAATAGGTCAGTAGATAGACACCGAAACCACCCAAATGTCAAATTATACCATGATACATTAATGGCAGGCAGGAAAGTTAGAGGATGCTTTTATAGCCTCTGTTACGATATCGTCTGAGACTCTACCTGGAGGAACTGGGGAACACCACGAGGATATCTAATCAGAATAAGTAATTTCCCGGTCAAGACTCGACCTGCGGAAGCAATGACAGTGAGAAGATTTCCCAACCACTATGCCACAGATACGAAACATATCTTTGTGTAATGAATGTGCTTCAAGCTGTTTCATATTGAAAGTAGTTACAGTGACTCTCGGTGCAATCCATCAAACATTACCAGGTAAAGGCGGGTGTGATTAATAGCGTTGACAGCCAAAGTCTCGCACGGTAGTCAAACCATTACCAACTGGATCGAGAGCTTGAAAATACCACGAAATTATCTTTCTCAACAACTAAACCTTTTCTTGTTTTAATAATTTTGTGAAACAAAAATAAATTTACTAAAGAGGAATTTAGTACTTTAAAGCACAGTGTCTGAATCATGATGCAGTCATTATTTGAAGCTACGGTGGTCCAAGGAAAGTGAATGGCCCTGTCGACTCCTAGCGTCCGAGCTCTTGTAGTCGATGCTGGTGAAGCAAGTTTCGTATTTTTGATACGTTTATCTTCATTTTCTACCTTAAATAAATAGGCAGAGGTTCAACTGAGAAGCTGACACATATCAAGCAAAACTACTCGGCACCTTATCTCAGAGGACAGCAAACTTCAAAAAGTATATGCTAGTAAATATATAAGTCCAACGAAATTCAATTGCATTTCATTGAACCTATATATGTAATTGTGTAACGCATGGAAAGTGGAACATATTAGGGATACAAACTACTAGTTTGCACAGAAATAACGTAGCAAATAGCTGACAAGCACGGATCGTCACGAAGAACCTAAAATCAAGCTATTTTAAACATAACCTCGACGCAGGATGATGTATCAGTAATATAAAGCAGCCTCCTATTTAATGGATACTGGGGATTTTTAACTCGGGGGTAAAGTGGCTTGTATGTGAAGTTGAAAGCTCGACTCCTTCCACTGCCGTGCCTAGAAATGAGTGGAGCTATAATACTACTCCCTTCCTACGCCTTCATGACCTGCACAGGGACAACTTTGCCGTTAAATTACCCTCAGTTTTATCTGATTTTAACCAAATATATGAACAGGACAGGCAATGTATGTATAATATAACATTGAGGCAAGTTCACGTAATCATTGTTGCCGTGGAAAAAGGAATACGTATTACATATTCTGAATATGTGTTTGTAGCCTTAGTTATCCAGCATGCAAAGCGCATGCGCCGTATTACATTATCATCTGTAACTTGTCTGACCCCCACCATTTTTCCCCCGGCACGATTTTAGTAAAGAAATGTACTGAACATAAAATATGTGTTTTTTTATTTTCTCTACAACTTTTGTCTGAAACGTTTCTCAAATATACTATCATAAATGTAAAGAGATCTTCATGTAAATTACCCGTCATTCTTGTCAATTTTTAATAAAACTTTAATTTTCTCGACAGAGTTTCGAAAAATACTCAAATACTAGGTTTCATAAAAAGCCGTCCAGTGGGAGCCGATTTGTTTCATGCTGACAGACATACATGAGGAAGCTAATAGTCGCTTTTCGCAATTCTACAAAAAGACCGAAATGCAATTCCTCGCAGAAATTCGTGCATCGTTTCTCGAGTTGTTGCATGCAGACGGAAAGACAGATGTAAATATATAGCAAATACAATAGGTGATTTTTACACGTATTTAGCACATGTTAGGGGCTATTTGAATCGCTCAAGTAAAGTTTTATACATCACCTCTAGACAGCCAATTACATTACACAGTTGTCTTCGTTTAATTAACTATATGCTTCACTTGGGGGACATTATCTTAATAAATTCCGCTTAATTTGTTTAAAGGCTCGCTTCGTAACAGACCACCTTCAAGCGCACTCCCACCCGCCAAGCCAATAAAACGTTTCTGTAACGTGAAATGTCGCCTTCGTGTTCTGAACGCATATAGTTCAATATAGCAGTACGTGTTTAACAGCTCTCCACGCAACTCTCGGCCTCCACCAGTTGATAGTGTAAATCGCAGACAATAATATATCAAGTCCTCACTTTCGGAAGAATATTTTAATTTCCGTTTACTTACGTTCAAATTAAGAAATTAACGAAGAGCCTGAAAGTTTTGGAGCACTGAGTTCCCGTGCAAAGATCTCCAACACAAAATGTGATCAGACAACGATTTTCGAGTAGGAGGAACAAAACATAAATTACCATTGGTTTATATATTTCGAATACAGTAAAAGGTAAGGGAGAAATATACTGAACACAAAACATGTTTTATTCCTCTCTAAAATTCTTTTCCAAACACTTTTCGCTCCGATAAACATTTAGCGAATTACACTGAAGGCGGATGCAAATATGCATATCGATGTTCTTGTAACATATTCGTGATGTCGAATGCCAAAAAAAAACTTGCAATGCATCGACATGTTTTAGTGGCAGTCTTCAATAGAAAATGTCATGAGCGTTCTTAGAGCGCTTCTCGATTTATTACATGCAGACAGAAACACAGACAGACAGACATAACAAAGTTCATTACATTTTTGCAAATTTTCGTTGGGAGGGCGCCGAAAATGTTTACTTCGGTTTAATCTGTGCATACTAGCTTTAGTCTGTTTAGCTATATGGAGAGTGCCAAGGTCTTGCAAGATTATGAAGGTGCAACGTAATTTGGAACACTCAAAAATTATCCAGATCTAACCAGCTCTGAGGTTCAGTTGCTGCCGATAAAGAATTTTAGTTGACAGAGCTGATCAACAGGAGGAATATTATGCTTCACAGAAACATAAACTATATTCTTGACAGTTCTGGTCAATATGAGAAATAGAACTACATATATTTGAGTGATGTAGTACCTTCATACAATACTATATACTTCAGTCTACAATACAAATATATTGACAATATGCTTACACAATATATACTCCAAACCTAAAAATGACATGGCCGTGTCGACAGGCGTAGCGTGCATATTGTGTAATTATGTAATCAGTAAAACTGTACTGCAGACTGGTACATACATCCTACATTATTAATGTTAGGTTTAGACTATTACCGCATCGGAATAAGAATGTCTCTTTTAATTATTTAAACATCAAGCACTCCTTCTACTTAGTGGTGCATTTAGGCTTACTCTCAGAAAAGCATTTACATAGAGCTAAACCCGGTTATAACATCGATTTATGCAACACCTCGTCTATAACGTCAGATACTCTGTGGTACCAATTAATTCCCCACTGTTAATCGTAACATTATATTCCTCGGTTAGAACAACAGTCGTTTATAAGGACACAAATTATTCAGTCCCTTTCATGACGTTATGACCGAGTTCGACTCTATATGCGCACGTGTTTTGAAGGTTACATTTTTATGAACTTCTATTTAAGCCTGTGTAATGTGAAGCACGATGGACGAATGGAGACTAGAAATTTATTTAAATAGAAACTCAGAGTAAACCAAATAACTAATAAATAAATAAATTAAAGACATTTTTCCATGGTACATGAGTGTCTTGAAAAATTGTTTGTTAGTGAGTTCAGTCAAGAATTTTCCCCTTTAAAAAGGCTCAGTTTTTTACCGTGTTCACAAAATCCTCCCATTTATCCTATCCTCAGCCTTTGAATTCAACAAATAGCTACAAACTTTATTTATATAGCTCCCGTTTTAAAATTATCCTTCCAAGTGATATATTCACTCTATGTTTTCCAACTGAAATTTTACACGAATGTCTTATTCGCCACGTGAATGCAGCAGGTACATCTCACTCAATTATTTATCCGTGATCCAGAGACGTACCATGTCGCGGTAAAAATGGGGCGACTGAGAATAAATAATATAGACATCCAATGCCAACAGTAATACTGATATATTATGTGTACGTGAGGTTGAAATATGCCAACACATAGGGCCTCGCAGTATTGCAGTGATATTTTTCTTGTAGTGCTAGCAGTATATAAAATCGCTTCTACAGACCCTTACATCTGCGCAACATCTGAATTTTCTTCAAAGAAATGACACTATCGAAAGCATGCAACACACAGCAGGATGTTAAGAAAGTCCTTATTGAATTTGCGACATAAATGCATACATTTTAAGCGAATATCTTTCAATATAACCAAACTTCGAATAATTTATGTAATGACGTATGAGAAATGTCTGTAGTTTTTCAAGAATAACAAAAGAATTAAAATGTTTCCCTCTTTTCTACTACTTCCACTGGTCGTCAATATTTCTACGTTTCCTCCCTATTCCAATCTCCGACCCGGCACATAAACTTTGCAAAACCCGTGAAGGCACATGAACGTTTTATCGGTTGAATTCGTTCCCCTCGTTTTGAAACCCATGTTCAACAGGAGGCAATTCAGTGGCGCCAAGAAAGTTATGCAACGATCACAGCACGCATTGTATTCTGTTTACAACTCAGTTACGGGTCTCTGCTAAACTAACCACAAAACGCAAGGAGCAATAAAAGACGGCTAGGTCTTGATGTGTTAAAAAACAATATATCAACTGCAGCAACAAATAGTATTTATTTCATTAAAAAAAGATGAACGTGAGGGATCTGGAAGGCGACATTCGTCTATAAAGTATTATTCCTACAGGGTGTATTCCTACAAGCACAAGTAAGCCGCGTTGCAAAGTAGTTTCGAAAGAAGAAATCTGCGTGAATACTTTCGTCTAATTTCGCCGAGAAGGATTCTCCGTGTAACTAACCATTTAGCGCAGTATCATTCTTGAATCTGAGCTGTTCACGGAGTTTCCCACCCACACAAACTCGTACCACACAATCCGGAGATTCATTACCAGCTTCACAACAGCTGGCCATTTATCCTACCCAGATTGGAGAATATTCTAAACTAGTGTCTTTAAAAACACGGAGTGAAATTGAAGACTAAATTCAAGTAACTTGGAACGATAATGTTCAGATTAGTAAATTAAAATTTGGGCTAGACAAGGCAAGCCGTTTCTAGATGGTAAAGTACAATCATGGAATGTTCAATGAAGATACTGTTTCACGCAGTTACGCAACATTACGTCCTTTGCGTCCTTAATTAAAAATAACCTTCCGTACCTCCACGTTAAAGCTCTAGGTGAAGATGCGTATGTGTATACATACACACTACTATACACCATCATGCCGTAGTCAGCCTTACGACAGGTCCATAGCCTCTTCCAAAGCGAGTTCTCCACCGACTGCGATCTACTGCTTCCTCTTTCAATTTCCAGTATCCTCCCCCTTCCTTAATGCCATCCAGTAGCTGCTTAAGTCTTCTTCCTCCTCTTCCCATCACTTCTATCCTTACCTCTAGCTTTCCTTTATTGACATGTTTTAGAAGGCAGTTCCTACGCACCTACATATATATAAACGCATAAATGAATGGTTAAGAAGGTAAGAAGGTAAAACAATCCCTGTACAGGCCTGAACAGTCCCTTATGGATCCACGAGTTTGAGGCCCCCAGATTTCCAGACAATCGGCACATGAAGGTGGTAATGTTGTTAGCCCTACGTACCGGCCGCCTTTACCCCCGCCCGCCCCCCTTCCCCCCAGAAGATACCCTGGTACTCATTTCTGTTAGAGGCTGAGTCGACCCCAGGGCCATAGTGCGGCCGCAAGGATTATGTCAATGAAAAATTCCAATGACACAATCGGGAATCGAATACATATGGTTGAATATTCCAAATCTAAAGGGAAATTTTCATTTCTTACATTAGGTTGAGGTTCGCGGGGCAGTAAATGTGAAAACTACAGTCTTCTTGGATCTGACTCCATGGGATTTAGAGTGTATATATCAACGTTTCGGAGGAATCTGAAACAACTATCTTTAGGACAGATGGAAAAAGCTAGCATAAAAATGTAATATACGTAAACAGAACAGAAGAGAATAAAGAGTGAGAAGGCAAGACAATGAAAGACGTTGGCCCAAGTAACTAGCGTGTTGTCAATGAGAGAGCACGGACAAGAGTCTTTTCGAACCCATCCTTAAGACGGCAATCACTAGTTACACTGAAACGCTCGTACCTATTTACCAACTTGGCATTACTTTATGTACCAGGTGACCTTAATCTTAACTTCGCAGGCATCCTTCAGCATTAAGCATAATCATTCGGTCCGTAATCGCCAAGTCAAAGTGGCACCAAAGTATTTCCCGTAAGAGCCTGGGAAGTGACAGGATTGAAGAGAAAATCCTAGGTTTCCTTCAGGCTCACAAGAGAAGACACGTATTTCTGCATCTCTAATATGGTAAGTTATTTCCGAATGTCTCCTCTGCAGCAGCTTGGAACCTTTAGTTTCTCGAAATATGCGAAATTCTCTGTCCGAAAGTTTCAAAATGAATTCCCCATTTCTTTTCACTTACATACACATGATGCAAGCGGAAGGAACTTTGTTCTACTTTAAAAGCAGGGTATATGCTAGAAAATACTTCCAATAAACTGTGTCTGAGAGCCTGCCGGTGGAATTAATGATAAAAGCGTCCATATTTTACAGTAGGATATAACAGAATTGAAGGTAATTCAGTTACATTTCACAAATTATTATGTAATATTTTGTGAACTGTAATGGAATCTTATGATTTGCGAGTACCAGAATCAAATACAACGTTTATTTATTTATTTATTTATAGATAATTTGTACGAAAGGCTGTTTAAAGCTGACTATGTATGCCACGTCTTTGTCGCCCCGTTTCCATGGAAACCTGTAGTTATCATGCACCACTTACAAAGTGGCAGATCTGGGTCCGCTTTGTAGCTCCATATCATACGAGTATAACAGATGTGGTGTTTATACACGAGAATTTCTATTCAAATACTTGTAGACTGCACAGTCTGAAATAGTAACACACGCATAAATACAGAGTGTTTCAGGAGGAATCTGACATAATTCGCGTGAACATTCCTTAAGGTAATTACAGAGATATAATCAAAAACACCTTTGTCCGAAGTTGAACAGTTACGGAGATGATGGCGAGATAAGTTTAAGGAATGAAAGGTGTTATAAGTTTATTGATTTATCAAGAACACATTGAAGATTTTGTAGGAGATTGAAGGAATTTGTAGTTCCTGTAACTGCACATAACATTTAATTATACCTGACCTAATTTTTTCCAATAGCGCAAGAGTCCTTAGTAGGCCAGGGCCTCCTCATTATTGAGGTTTCAAGATCACACTCACCTAGACACACCACACTCGGTAGGACTCCTCTGGACGAGTGATCAGCCAGACGCAGAGACCTCTACCTGACAACACACAACCTTCACAAGAGACTGACATCCATTTTCCCAACGGGATACGAACCCACAATCCCAGCAAGCGAATGGCTGCAGACTCACGCCTTAGACCGCGCGGCCATCTGAGTGACATAAATACATTGATTAAGCAAAAAAAAGAATCACTAGTTTCATAAACATCGTCCATATGCTTCCAAGTGCTTTACATAGCACGTATGGCTTGGCTTCTCTGTCGGGTAAACGACGGACATGAGCTGTCTACGGATAAGGCATCATAATAAACAGGTAGTGTACCTGAACCGCAACAATACCACTTTTCCCCCGTCATTATCTCCATAACAATTCAAATTCGGATAAAAGCATGTTTGGTTATATCCATGTAAAGTAACCTAAGGCACGCTCTCCGGAAGTATGACACATTCCTCGTGAAACACCCTGCATTTATAGGGCACAATTAAAAAATTTATTCTAAGTAATTTATGTAAAATAATTAAGTTTGTAGAACATAAAGAAACCTCAAAGTTTTGAAGGTCACTTACAAGGTAAACATAAACCAGTCAGAACAAAAATTGATAGGCCTATCAGATCCAAAGCTCTGACCACAACAGATCTAAATGTAAAATTTTATTTCAAAAACCACCTGGAACTAAAGGTTGCAAACAAATTCAAACATTTTGTGCGTCTTACTTACACTTGCAGTTTAAGTTTCTAATACATTTTACACTAAGAAGTATTTCTGATAAATTTCACAAATTTCGATTTAACATGAATATAAATTGCTAACACCAAGCTACACACCTTCTACAGAAAGTGCCCCAATGTTCGCATAAAGTCTTTCTTTCTTAGCCTGACTACTTTCTACCTACCCTTTGCAGGTGTAGGGGTTATTGTTACATCTGATCATACTCAATGACATACACACACACCACACTCGGTAGGACTCCTCTGGACGAAGGATCGACCAGTCGCAGAAACCTCTACCTGACAACATACAACACTCAGAAGAAACAGACATCCATGGCCCCGGCGGGATATGAACCCATAATTCCAGCAAAGCAAGCTGCCGCAGACCCGCGCCTTAGACGGCGCGGCCACCGTGATCGGCGCTTTGCATAACACACTTCCACATTTACACTTTAACTGAAGCGGGTACTGCATAAAGCCTATGGTACTCTTCTACTGAGAGCGAAAGGCTGATGGTAGCAAAGAGTGCCAGAACTAGGTCTTACAATACAGGTCAAAATCTTAATACCGGTATTTCGGTATTTTTAATTTATGAAACCGGGATAATTAGAAATCAAGCATTTTTCTCAAAAAATTTAATGACAATTAAGTGCAATTACGTAAGGAAGAAACAAGTAACTACTTGAATTCATGTTTTAAATCAAACTTTCATCAAAATAATAAATACTCTGACAAAGATATTAGAAATACATTTACTCTAAAAACAAAAAATATATGTATTGATACTGCTTATTTTAGTTATGTTTAACTTATACATAAACAGTTCAAGCATCCACACTGCCTGTCCGAACAAAGTGAGCTCTTAAGAAACAAAAGCAATCAATAGTCTTATCGTTTGAACTGGATCTAATTTTGGTACCTATTTGATTAGCAGCAGAAAGTGCCCTTTCGGATTCTATACTGGATGGTGCTATTGTACTGAGATATTCGTAGACGAGTTGCAGTTTTACTCCCCCCCCCCCCCCTTCCCATTCCCTAATGTACGAAAAATCTTTCATATGATGTGAAAGTTTCATCAACACTCTTAGCAGTGAGGGCCGGGTCTGCGCATCACGTGACTACAGTGTGCTACAGTTCCAGGAAAGGTAGTCGGTTGGTTGTTGAGCCTTATGTTGGTGATAAGTATGTCATGACTCGCCCTCACAGTGTTGTTATGAAACTACTTCGCTAACAGAAAAGTATTTCTAGATTTTTATAATACAACAATCTATGAAATTATTCATTAACATGCAATATTTACTTCTTCTTTTGTGTGCAACAAAGTGTCCAGTAAACCAGATCTCAGTTTCATGACGTTTTCAGGTTTCCGTTACATTTACGTTGTGTATAACGATCTCTCAGTTGCAAATTCAGTAATATTAATGATTTATTGTTGTGTATTGTTATTTAAGTGAATAAACCATAAACAGTTATTTTTAAATTAGTACCGAAAAACCGGTATTTTTGTACCAATACCAGTACTTCAATACCGGAAAAAATGACCGGGATCCCGGTATCGCGGTATTGTAAACCCTAGGAGGTAAAGAGGGTGAAGCTACTATCCACCTTCAGTGCTCAGTAGACCAGAATGAGGATGGAGGTGCGGTTCATTTTACAACGATATTAGTATCTTAGATGACTAATGAAAGATGAATTGGAAAGGAACTGGAAGGAAACGGACGTGGCCTAATCCAGGTACTGTCCTGGCATTTGACAGAAGTGACTGAGTGGATTCTCTTAAAAAACCACACAGAAAATCTTGTTCACGTCGAGATCCAACCGGGAAGATCGCTGGTACCAACGTAAGCATCATAACTGTATCGGCTAATTCGTCCTTGTAGGGGGAAGTGGGACCATATTTGTGATGGCCCGGAATAAACGTTGAATGAAGAGCTTTTGGTGTTTTGCCTTGTGAAAACAGCAAAACAGCGCTTTCGTCTCCCAGCTGCGCACTGCTTATGCTACGACACGGAAGGACATGCAGTTTGTTGGTGCGAGACACTGTGACGTAACGACATGGAAATAATAACATCAGACGGAATTCCGAGAAAACTAAACCGATTCCCCCACGCACTCCGATCACAGAAACGCGTCCTTGGAAGTGGATTTCCATATGACAGAACAATTTTCTTTCAAATTTCTCTTTCCCTCATTAAATTGAGTTGTACTTCACCTTGTATTCTTGAAGTAATGAATACTAACCACACCTGCATATTTCACTTTGGAGTTAGTAAGCAAAAGGTAAAGCAATCCCATTACAGGCCTGGACAGGCCCATAGGGTTCCAGGAGGTTGAGGCTCCCAGATTTCAAGACAATCGGCACATTAAGATGGTAAGGTTGTCAGCCCTACGCACCGGCCGCCTTTACCCCCCAGGAAATACTTCTGGTACTCATTTCTGTTACAAGCTGAGTCGACCACAGGGCCATATTGCAACAGGAAGGATTACGTCAATGAAGAATTCCAATGACACCATCGGGAATCGAACCCGCGACGTTCCGGCTTGTAGAGCAGTGCCCCAACCAACTGAGCTACCACGTGCCCCGGAGTTAGTAAGTCCGATATAAATTAAATTCAAAAAATTAAACTGGGCCGGTCATATATACCGAATGCATAATACTAGAATAAAAAAAAAAACTGAACGGAAAATTTCATGGAAGACGCATGGCAAGACGACGGCTGAGAGAGGAAGACAACATCAGGAGGGATTCCTTGCTGCTGCTGAATGTAAAAGGATGGAGATGACTAGCAGGTCATAGAGATATCTGGAGGCGAACTATTGAAGATGCCAGGGTCCGATTCGGGCTGTCGCGCCATTGAAGAAGAGAAGAAGAAGAAGAAGTAGAAGAAAGTTAGTCCGTGGGTCAGCTAGAAATTTAGGCCGTGCCGTGGCTCATGAGGACAGCCGCTTGCCTCTAACCACGGAGGTTCGAGTTCGATCCAAGATCATGCCATGGAAGATTTGTGACATGGGGCAGATACTTCTAAGAGTTCTTCGGGTGTTCTTCCACATGGTCAATCTTAAATTCCCTATAATTATATTTCATTGATCTAAAACCAATGCTGTATAATTCTAGCAACTGACGGCGTTTTTAATTAAGGATTTCTTTCTCTCTCCCCTCTACCTCCCTTCCTCTCCCGTCACTTAGCCACTTATTTTTACATACAATCACAAAATGTTTATGACAAAAACGTGTTAATTATTACAACGCAAGGAATTTAAAAAAACTACGGGCGAAGAACAGGCACCTACGCTAGGTATAATAAATGGGGTAAAACGAAGTAAGCTGATAATAGGGGCAAAACGCTGTTATAGGAGAGTTATGGTAATAAGCGGGAGCGTTTATTTGAAGAAGAAATTTTGAAGGTCGAAAGATGACGGAAATGAGCAGATGGAAATGGTTAAATTGAAATATTGATTTCCTTATGTTAATAGGATTGTATGGGAGCAGAGAAAGGGGAAGTTAGAAAGAATGTCAATCAGGCTTGGAGAGGGTAGGAGTCGTGAAAAAGAAAAGACTAATGGTACTCCGCACCAGACAATGAAAGGGCGAAATTAATAAAATCAATCCCTAGGAGTAAGATAAATAGCACGTGTTTTCTGGATGCATAGTGCACGTGTCTCTTCATTTATATTGCAGAAATTCTGGGAACAGAATTTCACTGTGAGATTCAGAGATAAGAATTGAAAAAAGGGATAAAGTTTTGAAGGGTGGCGAAAAACGAATTTCTTGCTGCAGATCGTATATGCTTTAATATGTGTCGAATATAAAATCAAAGTCTGCGTCGATCTCCCAAAAGTTGTGATTATTTATCCTGACACGACTGGTAACGTCCATAACGTCAGTCAATTCTATAAGAATAGCTGTGTCTTTATTTGGATTACGCGGCTTCATTTGGGCCAAAGAATGCGTTCGTTGTTAGCACAGTCAGTAGATCTTCGGCAACATTAGTTCCCTAGGCGTGGACAGAAGTTTGTCTCTCCGCAAAGTAAAGCGGCCGGTTCTATTCATTCTGAGAATTGTGTAAAAAATATAATTGCACTCGCGCGAAATTAAGATGGCTTGAATATTAAAAGACATTATTACATATACCAAAAAACTCGAGCGTCGCCTTAAATTTGAGTTCCTCTCTCACATATTTAGGTGAGTAAAATTGAATCGTATCGCAGTATATATTCCAACAACTGCAGTATAAGTAGATACAATAATACAAAAACATGTAGTCCTTCTACATGTTTCGACTTTTTTCAGTCATCTTCAGGGAGGTACTTAACAAAACTTACATAATAGCTAGTTATGTCATAGATGCGCAATAGTTAAGCTAAAATACACATATTAAAATGATTAAAATGATTACAAAGCATCGTATGGAATGTGTATCATAATAGTCATTATTTCATTGCAAACAAACATCTATTGCAGAAAATAATCTCTGTTTTCAGGCATATGTCCTTGTGCCTTCTGTGGCTGTTTATGTCGCCATAGATGAATGAGCACTGTCGTATCTTCTTCGGTTCACTTCTGTGCTTTTCTAGTCCTTTCTTTCAGAATGGAATAACGTGGGTAATAGCTTCCCAGTGACAGGGAGTATAAGCATTGCAATTGTTCGAGAGGTTGATGTCGTTTCGAAATTGCGCGGATGACTAGGGGAAAATCGTGCCCGAATATTTCAAGTGCGCAGAATAGATTACGTGACCCAAGTAACAAGAATATCTTTGCACAAATCTTGAACCCGTAAATGTGCTATTATTCTTAATTACTAAAGCAGCGATACTTAAAACGTAGACCTACGTTTTGACTCAGTTTGAATACTCGTCTTCATGAGAGATGCATTGATCTCGCTCAGATAAGCAGAAATTTTCCCATATCTCAAAGAAATAAACACAAAATAACACAAAGCTACATGCACCGGTTCAAATATAAAGTGAGATAGGACTGATGGTGATATGTAATGTCCTGTAGTGTGTGTAGTTTTTTGGAAATTTACATAGGAATTTCAACCCAAGTATTAAAGTCTAAGACTACAGTTTTATATATGGTGTATTAAACTCACGCGTAAATGGGCTTTCCTATTATGGTTGTGTTTATAGAACCACAAGTTTAAAACTGTTTCCCCAGTCAGGTAAAAATTGTCATATATTCAATTAGACCCATTACATGGAAATATTGCTTATATCTATGTTCTGCACCTTTATTGGTATCATAATCTTTGTATTATTTTTTGAAGAACATACTGCTGAAATACAGTGTGCATACAATAACATTTGTCCAATACAACTGCAGAGATTAGTATAGTCGCCATTGTTTTTATATTTTTCAGTTACAAATAATGTTACACATATGAGTGTAATTGTGTTTATGTTCTTTCTCCGAACCAAATTTCATACATCAACCTCCAGTTGTTTATTAGCTATCGTCGTCACACTCACAGGTAAGGAAATTATCACAGGACTCCATCGTTTTGTCTTACTTTGTACCAAATATCACCTTACAAAATGTTACATTTTTTTCAAGCTCCACTAACCCACGTTACTTCAGGCTCATAAAAATAAGTGTCATTATTGTCACTCTCCTGAAAAATTCAGTGTGTTTATTGTGTTGTTATTACTGTTTGTAGTAAAACACAACATAAGCATGGTAATTGCTTTAATGGTATAACATTCATACCAAGCATCGTCAAGAGGCTGTTTCAAATGTTTAAATGGGGGAAAACACATAGAGACTATACTGAAGTTTTAAGCACATATGTCCCTCCTTAAGAAGCAAAATAGGCTAAATATGGCAAGTATGCGTATGTTCTATCAGATAAGCGTAATTCAGTTGGTACCTGTATTAGTGAAATTTATACACACAGACATATCATTAATTTGTATACAAATGACACATTTAAGTCCAAAGTACTTGCTAGCCTCATGATACATATATATAGAAGAGTAAGTCGGAATATAGGCTTTAGCAAGCCCTACACATAAACTTTGTTTACTTCTGTACAGATATACGAGGTATGTTTCCGAGTGACCGTACATTCATTAAGACTTCCAAGACTAAGAGTAACATCAATTATATTTAAAGATTCGGCTCGTACCGCGCAGTAAACACCCTCCGTCTGGGTTATAAAAACCTAACACTTAATGCTGTATAGGAAAATTACCTCTGTCTGTTCTGAAATCCATACAGAACACATACATGCATTGTATGGATAGAACGTAGTCTGTTTGACTTTCAAACCTGGTGGTAGATACAGTAACCACTGGACTTTAAAGGAGTAATTCTCAACGTATGCTTACCTATTTCAGCCACTTCCAAAATTATGTTTGGAGTAATCCGAACTCCAGTGACGAGGTACGAGTCCCAAGAGATCCCAACCAGTAACTCTCCCTCGAATATCACATCAGACCCCATTTCAATTACGATGTATTTCAAACTGCTGGACTCCCTTTTTTAGCGTTCCCACAGCGCAATTTCCTGTCCTGGTTCTCTCTTCACAATTACAGGAGCAGAAGTCAGGAACACAAGAGGTCATCAAGCAGCTAACCAGCATCAATAGACGAAGTTGTAGACCGTAGCTCTTGGGCTGCAGATCTTCTTTTAATTGCTGCCAGAGTAATTACATCGCGAAGGCAGACTTTGCATAGGTGAGCTTACTGCCCTGTCTGCTCTGGTTTCTGACTTCAAAAGATACAATATCTGCCAGGTTTGTCACAAGTTGAGAATAATCTACAAAGATTACGTAATTAAGAATAAAAAGTAAATGCCTTGTTACATTTATGACACATTCCGTTCGCACGTTGCAGCTATGTTATCAAAACTATTTTGATTAAATTTAGTACTGCGAAGTACACTCTATTACATCGTAAGAGTTTGATTTGGATTAGTACATTTCGATATAACAACACACAAAACTATGTTGATAACAAATTAGAAAGAAAGTTTGGACTTAATACATGTAACATGAGATGAGAATGCCAAATAATTAAATAATTCGTAATTTGTAACTTTCATTAAGTAGCACTAGGACGGTCAAATCAAGGAAGGTTAACATATTCATATAGAATGCAAGCACTATAGGAAAAATGCATATACAGTAAAGAGTCCGGAGAACTAAGAAATAGTTCCTTGAGACACGTGAATATGTATGGCAGAATAATATTAAAATTACAATTATAGGAATGAGTAAATTATGAGGACGTGCACTGGACTAAACTGACTCAAAATAGGACCTAGTGGCTGGTCGTTTAAAGGCGTTAGTCAAATCTTCGCCCAAAAAAGAGAAGGAAACTTCTTGACCAAGGAGTTGCTGTCAGGTTTTAAAGAAGGGTCATGATATAAGTATAATTCTTGTGTCGGTCAGTTAGTACTTACTTCACATCTAGCTGAATTGCAAACGAGTAGCTTGAGAGAATGTTCACGTCAATAAAACCTAAAACATATAGTAAAATTAATGTGACATATTCTGTCGCGTTGGCAGACATGTTGAGAAAAACGCCTGTTAGCTTTGCCACGTCCACCCGACCGTCTGTCCACATGTAGCAACTCGAGATTCCATACACAAAGCTTCATAAAATTTTGTACTGAATTACGCAGTTTTACTCAACTTTTTTTTAACACAAGACATCCCCGTTGGCATAGAGATTGCAAGAGTATATTTATTCTTATTAATTCTACAGTCAGATTCAACACTTCTCTTTTAAAAATACGTTTTTTTTGCTAGTAGTTTCGGCTCATACGCGCCATTATCTTGCCTTAACAGAAATTAAAGCTGGACAACTCCAAACAAAAACAAAACATATTCTGATATTTAAAGTGGTCATACCGCGAAAACAAGGGGCCGCCTTTGGACACATATTTTTATACAGCTTTTTCTTTGTTTTGGTCCATAGAACACCGTATAAAATATGGCCGCATATTTCAGAAACACCCTGTAATTATGCACCTTAAGTTTCTAGCACATAAGCAGAGAATTTCTAAATACCATTTAAATGCATGCTCATCCAAATTTTCCCAAATCTGCAATACCTTAATAGTTATGGACGTCAAATCAAGAGCGAAACACAGAATTCAGGAATCAGCCTTCCTGTATTCCACGAACATTTCTTTAAGAAGCATGCATCCTTCTCTAGTGCCAATTACTATGTTAACTGCAGAATACTTTATTGAAAGTCACTATTGGTGCTTACATCACGGAAGCTTATACACAGCAGCCATATTAATACCGAGACTAGGAATTAAAGAATAAGGGATAGGAGTGGCCTAAAATGACATAAGGTTCTCACAATATCTTTCTAATATCTGTAAATATATTCAAACATTTAAAATGGAACATACATATGCAGACAGCAAGATAATCTGAAAGACCAGTTTGCTGTAGGGTAAGGTTGTCTTCGATGGACCATTTAAGGATTATCGACATAAATAAAGGAATTTGTTGCGCATAGAAAGACAACAAATTTTACTTTAAGTGCCTTACTCTGTTCTGTGTTACTCAATGTCGTAATACACTATGTCGTAATTTTTACGACATAGTGCTCTATATTTAAAATTTATAGTGCTATAATTTATACTTCAAACGCAAGATAAATACTATACACACCAAGACATTTCAAGACAAAACTGGAAGAAACTTTTTATACTGGTGCTTGTCAAAGTAAAAAATAGCCTCAAACAGTGTAACGGTTCTGTGATAATACCAAATGGACCAGTGAACAGTGAAGTAAACTTATCAGTGTACCCCTGATGATGGCCGAGTCACGGCCGAAACATATGTAGGGTGAATTGAACAAGATACGAAAGTAAAAAGTGAATTCGTTGGTTAAAAACTGAAAAAAAAAGTATTTGAAATATCGCGGGTGGTCCGTCGATTACTACAGTTCAACGATGACAATCTTACTTTATGCTTGTCTTTCTTTCTTTCTTTCTTTCTTTATACATTCCGTTCTTTCTTTTTCCTTCTTTTAAGAAAGTGACGTAGACATAAACATGAATTCCTTGGTTTTAACACCCAAGAAAATTTCGGGGAAAGGAGCTTTACTTGCATCCGAAACCAGCATTTTAGCATTCTGCCGATTGTTCATTTCTGCACAGTTTCTTTTTCATCGGCAGGTTTATCGCACAGAAGGCCTGCATCGAACGGGACATCTCTTCACAGACGTTGTGCTCAGGGACACAATAAAATGGACTCTTTGTGTTTAGTGACAGAATAAGCAAACAAGTTTGTCATGACAGGCAACAGGATTGCGATTGCCCAGCTTCCAACCATGGCCTGCTTCAGGAATTCAATTCCCAATACTGGCGAGAGACACGCGTGGATATATCTTGCTGGCACATTCTTAGAAGTTCCTTCATCTGTGGAAAGCGCTCCGTGTCTTCGAAAACCTCTCCTGCAGCCGCGTTTTCCAGAATACCTACGTGAGGTCAGCAAGGCCTTAACTCCATTTGCGTTTTCATGCATCCGGAATCGCCAAAGTTTGTCTATCACGAGCAAGAGCTATGTCATTTTACTAAATTTTGTTTATCACGACCAAGAGCTATGTCATTTTATTAAATTTTGCTTATCACGACCAAGAGCTATGTCATTTTATTAAATTTTGCTTATCACAACCAAGAGCTATGTCATTTTATTACATTTTGCTTATCACGACCAAGAGCTATGTCATTTTATTAAATTTTGTTCATCACGACTAATATCTATGTCACTGTATTAATAACAACAAATGCGTTTTGATTGGTTTAGTGTTCCCTACTCCCGATGGTAAAACCATAGATCTACTCCAACGGTACCGAGAAATATAGGCATTATAAATTACAAAATTCTAGAAATTCAAATTCACATTAAAAATCAAGTGGCTATTATTAAATTCTTTGGATATTTGGAATATGACACTAAACGAATTAATTATACGGAGAGTCTGATCTAAAAAGTGAAGGTTATGAATGTGTATTCGTATAAGAAAGATACTCTTTCGTCGTATAGAAGAGGATCATTGGATATGCTGTATAACTGAGCGCAAGAAAACACTAAATACACACAACAATGAATACGATATAAATTCACAGAAAGTTTGTCACTCCGTAATTATGGAATTCCTTGCTATACCATTTATTGTAAGGAGCGATTCCTTACCCACCGGAAGCCATTCCTTTCTGCACTCGTACACAGACGTTACACATTCCGCAGCCATTCTTAGAGTTGGTTCAACCGGAAGTCAACCAACAGTGACAAGGGTCTTATGGCTCACGTAGGATATTGAAATTGTTCGCCGATTTCACGCTATGCTTGTACACTAAGACACATCAGAGTCACAAGATTTGGCGATTAGTAAGTTTCAATTACTGGTTCCGTACTTTCTCAGATTCAGGTCCTCTGTACCAAACACACATTTGATCCTACAAGAAGTGACATAAAATTTCAACATCAAAGTGTCAGAACATTCCCATCATGTTAAGAAGTGGAACCTATATTTTCTTTTACGAGTTTTGAATTAAATTCAACACATTCCTGGAAAGTTAAAGACAAAAGTATTCTGTGTTTCAACTGAATGTGGAAGTGGATCATTCTGTGAAATCTCGTTTTATGTAGTAGAAGAAAATTATTTTATTCTCAGAAAGTAAAGTAATGATCGAAAGGCGGCTATGCAGCTGGGGTATACGTTGGTTCTTTCTCTTCTACCTCCCTTCACCTAGGTCCCACTCACCCTCAGTGTCGTATCCAAAAGGCAGACCTTTGTCTTGTTGGCTCTTTATTGCACTTGTTTCGCCTCATTCATAATTTTCTTTTTCTGTCTTCCTCCTTCTCCCTCTTAGTTCTTTCCTTCTATGATGCCACACTTAATTCCTGTCTTTCCTTCTTCCTTTAGTTCCTCCGTTCTTTCCTTTTTAGCCTACTTTTCTTCAAAGCACGTTCCGCTTATGTGATAACTGTGCTGCCCGTTTATCTTTTTTTCCCAGTTTCAGTGTTTGAATAGGTTAACTAATTATCACGAACGTTATTGCAAAGGTTATGCCATTACAGGAAGCACCAACGTCATAATTAAAATTTCCTACAGGTAGCATTGGCAATATGGCGAAATCGCGAAACTATAAGGTAGGAGTACCATTTATTGTGGATTCTTAAATAATGTACAAAATTGATCTTCGAAAAATTTGCAACTAGTTTTTGAGATATATTTTTGTACAATGCAAAAACAACACGAAGGCCTTGAAAAATTTATTCCTAACATGTGGCTTGATAGCAATAAATACTGAACTATTCGAGCTGGGTGTGTGATATTTGGTATGGAAACACAATACCTGTAATAAATATCATGTTTATATTTGCAGTACACTGACAATAAGAGCAATAGCGGGCTCAAAACAGGAAAGGAACCATGTGGAAACGATGAGTTCTACAAATGGAACTACCCTCTCCATATTTGTGCTTACTGATAAGGAGATGTTTGTGAAAGGGGAATGAAACAAATTTAATATCCTGAACCCCCTTATCTTCATGGTAAATAATAATCGTCACTTTGGTCTCAATTTCAAACGCTTGACACTGTGTAAGAGGTCAAAGGTTTCTAGGCGACACGGTCTAATTAACAAGAATGTGACGGCCAGAAAATTCCGTTGCAGACGATTCTGCATCTCTTTTTTTAAGTTAATAGTTTTTTGATGCAGTCATAAAAAGTTATGCAACGAACGGCATCACTTAATGGTCCAGAAGGTGTAATATTTGGTTATGGGACACGGGAAAGAAATGAATGAAAATTCCACAGATGAAACTAACGTCTGTGAAAATGACCACATAATATTCCCTAACATTATATGTTGTTAGTTTATAGACCGCTTATTGTGTTAAAAATTACTTTCAAAACGAAAACCAATATGTATGAGAATATGCATAGGCAAAACCCATTTAAATATAAATAAATTAATAAATAAATTCTGCGGTAACAGAATCCACCAATATCAAAGTCTTCCTCTGAACATGATTCTGAGATGTACCTTCAACCTCACATGCTTAAGATCCATCTTAATATTATTCTCCACCAGCTTCCTGGTCTTCTAAGTTTCTTCTTACCATGAAGCTTTTTACTAAATCAAGTATTCGATGTTTAGAAATTCTCAACTGATTTGTTATCAACTTCTAGGTCTTCCCACGTATTTCTTCTGTTTGGGATTATATAAGTATGCAAATTTTGACAGTCAGTCCATAATCTTGCAATTTATTCACATGTTGTTTTTTTAGCTAATACGTCTGTATTCTGCCAGCATAAAGAGAATGTATCCATTCGCTTCCTAAGGCTTTCGTTAGAGGTTAAAGAGCTGAGACGTGCAACTTACATTTATCTACTGAGGTTAAGAATGCGTGGGGCTTTACACCACTCCTGCATAAATTCTAATAATGTAATGTTAATTTAAGCACGGGAGAAACTTTTTGGAGCGATGAATGTTGTGTCAAGTGTTTGAAACCGACATGCTCAAGACAATATATGGATGTAAATGAGTTGAAGTAACTTGGATGTTTCACATACTTCTTAAAAAGGAACTAACCCTGGAGCGTAAAGTCGATGCAGTGACTGGACTACGGGCTTGACAGCTGAGCAATCGTGTTTTGATTGTAGGCAGTGACAAGACAGTTCTCGTCTGGACAGGCTATGGGGCCCAATCAGCCATGCATTCAGAGTGTACTGGGAACGTTTCCCAGCGGTAAGACGGACGGGGCATAAAGCATACATCTCAACTCTTTTCAGAGCCAAGGTCAAGAATGAGTGGAGAAATTTCACCACTCACACATATGCATTCACGACGTTCACGAAAACAACTTCTCCCAACCTTTAGCATATTCTCAGTGTACAATAGATATCTCATTTTTTATTTGTTGCTCCGTCCCGTAAATTTAACTCCTAGTAATTACCTACGGGATCTCATATATGCAGACATTATTCCCGTTACTATCTCTCCTTCATGATCCAAGATTCACTTCCAAACCTTAAACCAGGCTCAATTGTTATAGCGAAGTCGTAATACACCTTCTCTTTACGAAACAAGACGTTTCTCTACCGAAATCCTGTACACATTTCCTGCCCCATTCAAATGACAGTCCTGTGTTCAATACATAGTAGATTGTAGACGCACTTGCTTTTCACTTTGCGATGTTTTTTACACATCTAAAATCTTAACAGTCATAAAAAAATACTGGTATACTACATTCTAGAGTGGTCAGTATAATTACCTGTTTGCATAATACCATTATTTATGTGGTAACTGCTTAGCATTAATTATGTGGTAAGTACACGTACGTACCTTTATTATAAATAAAATTTGAAATGTAACAGACGCAATTAAAACACTGGGATCGGCTATTAAATGTGTACCATTTTAATTAAATTACGCCCTTTATACGTAACAGTTTCAAAGCTCTCCAATTTTAATATTTCTTTACAAACCTTATATCTTTTTTCCCGTGTTTACACCTGTCATTCTTGCTAGTTGTCATCTTTTCTAAAACGTTTCTTTTAATTGTAAGATTTTTTTATTACAAGTTACAGAATATTCATAAATTAATCACATGACTAGGTGTGGATAATCACATAAATATTTTGCCAACAAGCGTAACGCAAATGGATGTAATTCCACATACATACGCATATAGCCTACATGGTATGGTGGGCCACGAGATATTTAGCTACATTGTAGTCAGCAGTCACGTGGAAAAGTCTAGTACAACTTCGACGGGAGTCTTCCCGGTAAGGATTTTTTATTTTTTTAATTCGCGTTGAAGTGAAGTGCTCTAGCAGACGTCCCAGGATTACTCATCTGCAGCACTGTGTGTGTCTGTTGGGAGGGGCGCTACAAAGAAAGATAAATATGGGAAACATCTGGCTTCAACACAAGTCGTGGTTTGTGACGTTCTTCTCGGCCCGACGTGTAACATGTCGTGGATGAAAGAGTCAATTAGAAGATGACATCCGTCACTTGCCATTGACAGCAACGGCTGGAGTGAGCTCTTGTCCACGTTAATAAATCCGGGACCATCAGTCCATAGCCTCGGACTTGCAAGAACACTTGTCACCCCCCTAAAACTCATGAAGTTACACCAGCGACACCTCAATTTGTCTGTATCCACAGGGTCATTTTTGCAACCTTTCGACAGCCAAATCACGCACCTCATTTCATGCAATGTTAGGTGTAAAGTAAACTCTAGTATTAGTTTAACTATAAAATTGGGTTCAATTAAATTGTTTAAAGTGCTGAGGGATTTATTTAATCTTCAGGAAAAAATGGCAAGCCTTACATATGGACAAAAAACGGGGTGTGGCTGTGTCGGGGACACGGCCGTGTGTTTAACGTGAATACGTGTACTTTAACGGGTAATATTTTGTTTCAGCGTATTATATGTATGTCATAATCATTGCTTTACAGTAAGAAGTCCTTCGTATCTGCATGTTTTATTGATGATGGCAACATGTTCCTTTAGTCGGGTTCAGGAAACAATTGAAGTAAACAAATCATTAGTGTGTTATAATTTTATTAATGATAGGTCTGTGATACGAAAAGTACGATACAAATGGCATGCAGGATACATCGAGATTATTAAGCAGCGTTAAGTGTTTTCCCTTTGGTGGCTTCAAGGAGCGCAGAAACCATAGACGGTCACACACGTTACACTTATGTCCGAATGGATTGTTGACAAACGTTGTAGTGAAACGTGCACTAGCTGCTGCCGAATGTGTCGTCATAATCGGCGATCGCACACAACCGATGTCTATACAGCCCGGCGTTGATACACAAGCGATTACATCATCGACTTGCATAGGCCCGGCCGCCCCAGCGTCAGATGTACCTGCGCAGTCGTTAATCCGCTCGGACGCTCTCATTGTTTTACGTTCCCGGCACCGCCTCACTGTATGATATGGTGTTTTATGGGTATCACTGGATAGCTGTTGAGAAGCCTTTTCCAACCGTATACGATTTATATATTTCGAATTGGCTTTTTGACGAGTATAGGCCGACATTGTATTCATTTTTTTAAATTTTTAACTTTAACACCATATATATTCACCATAAGTATTCCACACTCATGTTTTGTGTACGCAATAGATAAATATTGAGGAGAGCTGTAAATTGAAACTGAAACGAGCGTCGTAGCTTCTCCGAGTCAAAATGTATACTAAACCGAAAGTATGTGACGCGACGAAACGACCTGAAAATGGCGGCGCCTCCCCCTCCGGCGCGCGCGAGGCGTCACAGTCCCCACTCAACGTTATGAATTCTTTGATCCTTTAACTATCGAGTGGTGTAATTACATTTTGGATGTAGATGATAGATATGTAGCTGCAATGCCAAACTGTATCCCCCAATTTTGTTATCATCAGTTTTCTGAATTGGCTCCCACTACGGAAGCAAATTTAAAGACGTATTCACGTCAAAAAGGTATAGTAAGAAGATTCACTGTTACAGACTTCAGGATTATAGAACGATCGATATTAAAATTAAGAATCTACAGAAAATGGCTCCGCGTAATTCGCTATATAGGTACTGACATAAGTGTTTAGAAGAAAACAAGCAGTAGGTTCCCCTGATATTTTGGTCACTATCTGATAACATGACAAATCTTACATCCCAGAAATTATTAATCTCAAATCTCAGAGTATATAAATTTATTGTTCCAGTGATTAATTAAGTGAGAGACTTGAAACACTCGGCCAGATGTTGAAGATTACGCAGCACAATTTATTCGGATAGTGGTCGTGAGTTTGTCAATACAAAATGTTAAACCATTTGGTGGCTGCATAGCTGTTACTAATGACAGTAAAACAGAAAGTAGTATATCTAAAGTACAAAGTTTAATTAAAATCTGCAACTGGTGTATAGCCCAAATGAGTCGGTGGGACAGACACCCTAGGACAGGACGATACCATAAATGATGTACAAAATAAGGATAGTAGGTTAATGAACTAAGGAGAATGAGGACGATAGCATAAATGATATACGAAATAAGGACAGTAGGTTAATGAACTAAGGAGAACGAGGACGATACCATAAATGATATACGAAATAAGGGTAGTAGGTTAATGAACTAAGGAGAATGAGGACGATACCATAAATGATATATGAAATAAGGGTAGTACGTTAATGAACTAAGGAGAATGAGGACGATACCATAAATGATATACGAAATAAGGTTAGTAGGTTAATGAACTAAGGAGAATGAGGACGATACCATAAATGATATACGAAATAAGGGTAGTACGTTAATGAACTAAGGAGAATGAGGACGATACCATAAATGATATACGAAAAAAGGGTAATACGTTAATGAACAAAGGAGAATGAGGATGATACCATAAATGATATACGAAATAAGGGTAGTACGTTAATGAACTAAGGAGAATGAGGACGATACCATAAATGATATACAAAATAAGGATAGTAGGTTAATGAACTAAGGAGAATGAGGACGATACCATAAATGATATACGAAATAAGGGTAGTAGGTTAATGAACTAAGGAGAATGAGGACGATACCATAAATGATATACGAAATAAGGGTAGTACGTTAATGAACTAAGGAGAATGAGGACGATACCATAAATGATATACGAAATAAGGGTAGTAGGTTAATGAACTAAGGAGAATGAGGACGATACCATAAATGATATACGAAATAAGGGTAGTAGGTTAATGAACTAAGGAGAATGAGGACGATACCATAAATGATATACAAAATAAGGATAGTAGGTTAATGAACTAAGGAGAATGAAATGAGCGGAGCATGTGGCACGCAACACAGGTAAGCAAAATGCGCAGTGGGTTTCGTTGGGAAAACTGAATTAATGAGTTCGTCTCACAGAGTTAGTTATTTCGTCAGGTTCACGAGCTGTCCTTTGGTTATTGTTATTGTTGCTGCTGTCGTCGTTTTTGTTTTTGTTGTCGTCGTCGTTTGTTGTTGTTCTCGTCGTCGTTTGTTGTTGTTCTCGTCGTCGTTTGTTGTTGTCGTTTTTATTGTTGTTGTTGTCGTCGTCCATTATTGTCACTTTCCACCTTACGTATTTAAGAGTTTTTGGCGCTTTTACATTCGACGTACCACTGAGCCTCAAGTTAAAATTAGGCGGCTCCCTTTTCAGTGACTACATTTTTATCTTAAGGTGTATGTTACCGTGCAAAAACACAAGATACGAGTACAAAAAGCTTACATTTAAAGAAACTTTTTCACCTCTATTATTTGCGCAAAGAAACTATCAAGATCCTTTTAGATCTTTTGGCCTCTTTGGTAGTAGATGATATATATTTCATATTTCCTTTGCTTCAGGTTTAGAACGGCTGATATATGTTCCTTTAGCATGAGCGGAAGAATCTCTACTGCACCACAAAATATATGATGAAGTGAATATGCACATCATTACCTCACCTCTTCATAAAATTTAACGAAACTAATTTGGGCACCTGTCAAATTACGTCATGTCACTGTAAGCACGGAACAAACACTATATTTGAGTATGCCATATAACCATTGCACTGTCCTGTGTTTTAAATACTGATAGTTACTTAGCCTGCTACGAATTTTCGTGTACCTATCGAACCCGACAGTTCTTTACTGCATTCACAAAAAGCTCGCAGTAAAACAGTATTTTAGCCACCCAATACAGCCCTCTTCCACTTTCCATTTTATTAAGAATATTTATCACATTATCCTCACCTTTCACCTCTACTTTCCAAAGTGTCCTCTGCCTTTGAGATTTTGTGACAAAAATGTTGATACCATTTCTCATTTCGACAATACATGCTACATGTCTCGCCCATCTGACCCTTTTTCCTTCAGTCAAACCAATAATATTTAGTTACATAAGGAATTCTTTATTGCGTAATATAACTCCTGCAATTATCCTCTCTCTACTTAACTCCAAGAAGCGGCATCGTTTTTCAAAACGTGACGGTTACATAGGGGAAAAATATGTTCCGCATTTTATGGAAACCGAAAATTCAGTACATTTTTCACAACAGAATACCACTTATCCCTATCCCGAAGCAGACAATCCAAATTACATCCTTCCGTCTCCCTTCTCATAACTTTCAGATCAATTTTAATAATATCCTATCGTCTATGCCTACATCTAACAGCTTTAAATGTTTAGTATAAATCTACTGTGTCGAATCTCATCGAAATAATTTGCGTTAATTGGGGCGGACGGACATAACTGAGGTGTACGCTAGGAATTTCCTTGTGTTTTTGAAACATACCTAAAAAGTCAAGACAGCACTCTTTTGTGCGTTCCTACAAATAAATATTACACCTAGCCAAACTTGTCCTTCTCTTGACAGTGAGACCGACGTAGGTCTACCAAAAACGTTTGCTTAGATTAACGTTGTCCTTTCTCAAGTTCTCTAAGGATGCTGCCGTTTTTAACTGACATACATGCAGTATTTTGAACACGTTATATTTTCTCGTTATGGTTATATAAATACAAAGTTCCGAAAATGGTTGTGCTTCCAATACCCCGTAAAACTAAAAACATCTTCTTCCGTCCGTTAGATGGAGCTAATTCCTACTTCCGGACAGAACAGAATTGACCCAACAGAAGACATTTCATACTCTAACCTGATGAGGGAAGCATAACCAGCTCTTACAATACTGCATTTCAGTACTTTAAGCACTGCATCCCGTCTGGATATATAAATTGCTTTCAGTGTGCGTGATACCAACAACCTTTTACGCACGCATTTTGGAAGCGTTATTTTGACGTATGTGTTTCGTTGCACAGCTGCACCATCAATAGTGTTGCTAAAACCTACTTATTTTTTCACCGAAATGTTTGACAAGTTCTAAGATTTGTACACTGCAGTGTCCTTAGACATATTAAAATACGATTGCATTTAGTTGCACCCGAAACATTTAAAATATAGTGAAAGTGGAGTAAGAAGTGCTGTCTATTCGTATTTGACGCATTGTTTGTATGTGAGTAACGTATTTTTCTTTGCGAATTATTAGGTTTTCGCAGCGGTATGGCTGCTGTATACATTTCTTCTATAACATGACGCCGCGTCACTGGGTTTCTGACCATTTTTACACGCCGTAGTGTTTTCACGGTCAAGGGTCTAAATATTTTCTTGGACATTCGACCCTGCAAACACGAGGCAACTACGTTGTCGCGAAACTTCTGAAACCGATTACCGGCTAAAGCGATGTCATATCCCAGGAGAACCGATGCCTCGTTTTTTTTTTATTACAGTACAAATTCCTGTCAAAAAATGTGCACATATCCTCACTTTGATTATCATCAAAGTGAGGATATGTGTTTAATCACACAAAATGATCGGTGATTAAGCACACTTTGCTTTTGGATTATTGTTCAAAAGTCACACTGGTTCCTTCTGTCACTTTTTTACGATTATTGGTAATTTGACATCCAACACTAGACGAGGTTCATGTCCGACATTTGTATCACACAAGTTTTTCAGGCTTTCACGCCTAGAATTAATCAAATTATGGGCTTTGGGCGATCACACCCAGTAGGGTAACAAGTCTATTCCAAAGTTTCGGAGGAATGTGTCTCATTTTTCTTCAGGGTGACTGAATTTGGCTCAACATCCACTTTAAACATTTCAATAACTCTAAAGGCGGAGGAACACATTCCTCCGAAACGTCGGAAGAGACTTAAAATCCTACATGATGTAACAACCCAGACGACCATGATTTGAGATATAGGATGTGTGACAGCGTAACTCTTCTATTCGCATAAACAGTTTATCCGCACTGTCGTTCTATTTCCCCACACCAAAATTCAAACACTGCAAAATATTCTGAGTATTTACAGATGTCCTATATCATCATGATGATAAGAAGTTTGTGTCCATAAAACTCTGCTTTGTATGGTCGGTGGGATCACTGGAGCATCTGCGCTATATGCTCTACCTTGTAGAGAGGAATATCTAACTAACTCCATGGAGCAGGGTCCTTCTTGAGAAGCTAGCAGGTCGTCAGCTAGTCAAGAAATTTCCCGCGTTTTATGGAACCCGAAGGTTCATTACCGCACTCACAAGAGCCCGCCACATATATCTGCAATAATTGTATAAGTTTCATAAGGATTTTATTCATGAATGTGCAAAATTTTTATACTGACTTCTGTATTAGAATCATAAAGGTCTCTTTAAATACTTTTGTATACTAGCCGTTCCCATATCAAATGACTGTGTCTTATATCGTATCTGAGCTGCTGGCAAATTCGGTGAAAACTACTTGAGTATAGCATAACACGGCATTCGATTATGAACCGTCGCCTATTATATTATGTAAATACAATGTTATTACAAAAATAATGGCCTGTTATTAACTTTCGACATGCCTGACATGATTTTACCCATGAATTCAGGGTTTAGATGGGCTAAATTCATGCACATCCCTCTAAAGTGACTTTCGAAATATTTAGGTCTCAAATGCAGCTACAGTGTAAACTTTGATGCGTTTCAGCTGGTGCTAACATTTTACACTACGCAGTGTATCTGTTCTCCTCTGCTTGTAAATTGTAAGCGACAGAAAGCTAGATGGGGCTGGTGGTACTGGGGGAGGCCTCCAATCATTCTTCTTCATATATCATGACATCCTCTGTTGAACTGTGTTGTTCCCATTTGTCGCTTCAACTTATTTGCATTCCTGCTCTTCTTTCTCTATCACTCCTGCAACTGTTATCATCTTTGTTTAACCCCCCCCCCCCCCTGACTGCATGTCATTCGTTCTGATCCTTCCTTCCCCAGCACTCCGCCCCAGACATCATACGATTACACTGCGGAGAGATAAACGCAGGCGAATAATTGGATTGCGGTTTCTACTACGCATGGTATACAGCCTGCACGTTTAATCAAGCGTATCAGAAATGTTAAGTTGTGATGGATATGAATGCGGCAAACGCTGTTACTCAGACCAACACAACAGTACACTCAGTACTTCCGAGATGTTACTTACTGGTGCAAGCGAACATTCTAACATGAACGGGAAGTCTGCTATGGAAGAAAAGTTTGTTCGTCTCCAGTCTGTCTGACAAGTAATGTTATATGTCAAACACTGAGCGTCTGTCATCGATGAAAGTATGTACATGTCGAGACTATCTCACGATAAACACCATCTGTAGGACACTGAGACTCAATATTTCCCAGCCGGGGTTCCTCATGAAATCATGGGACACATACATAAAAATGTTTACCGCGAAAAATTCCAAGAATCTCTCGAAATATCGCTGGAAATTTTGTCAGGCAAGTGGCAGTACTGCAGTAATCTCCGTGCGCTACAAACTGCCTCTTTGTTTTCTGGCCTGTAAACGTTTTCGTAAGTAGGATTTCCACGGGAAATAAAAAATTATTTTATGGGTGCCTCCATGGAAGCAGGGTTGCGAAACAATTATGTAAAAAAATAAGTACATATCGAGTTCGTCTGAAGGTAAATGCCATCTCTCACCACGGAGACTATTTTATAGGAGAAAGTATGTACATATCGAGGCTGTCTAACAATCTAACATTTTGAAGTCCGAAACTTTTTAAGCGTTCTTTTGAAAATTCAGTTTCTCAGTCACGAAGCACAATGTCTCCATTACAAACACAAATACATGTTTATTCTGATAATAATATGCAACCCATCATCACAAAATGTGGCTAAAGATACGATCTTGAATGTTATAGCGTAGCGAGTATTATGGTTTAAATAATCTCCCCATACGTGCTACATGTATTGTCCATCCCATTTTCGTTTATTTGAGCACACTAATAATATTTGACGGGGAACAAAAAATAAGCTTCTTCTTAATACATCAAAGAATAATTCAGTAAATACAACTACGTATTCATTATAAAAGCGATATCTGTTTTTACAATTCGTTACATGTTTCAACGTAAGAGGTCATAATGAGGCACAAGTTATACAATACAAAAAAGCATGTAAATGGACATTTGTTTTTGTAAAAGAGATCTCTTCCTTACAAAATTTTGTAAGGAAAAAAACATGTAGCTAATTTTAGAAACACATTTTTACAATAAAATGATAGCTGATTTAAATTAATTTTTTTTTATATAACAAGTTATAAAAACACAAAGGTACGTCTTCTGTTAAAAATAACATTTTTTGCCCAATTCTATCCGCATTCCCGCTACTGCATAAATGGCAGTTCCGAATACACTCCTCTACACCTAGTTTCAACATACCGCAGTCCAGGGAGTACCTGGGTACTACAGACCAATTTTCACACCCATGCAAAAAAGGTAAAATTACAGTACATTCAGTTGTATAGATAGGAAACCATAAGATAAATAGTGCATAGATTTCCTAGAAGAGTTACAAAAATATGTGTTGAAGAATTCAACTCTTAAAATTTGAGGTTGAAAATCCTACTTGCAGGTATGCACCAACCTACAAGTTTCGTGGTTTTGAGTAATGCCACCGACTTGAGCACGAAATTATGGCCACTGCAATAGTTTCATCACATGCCATCGAGAAAGCTATCGGATTTTCCTCTCCTGAATGTCCATGGTAACTCAGTAATTTTGCCAATTTCTGCTTAGTACTTTGAAATATGCTCGAAATATCTCCTTCCACATCTTTTTTTTTTTACAATTTGTGATCCCATTTAAAAGAAATTCATCACCACATAACGTGTGCAGTAAAAGTAAATCTCCAATTAACACACAAGTGATATCTTATGTTACCTTACATTAAAAAAAAAATACGCTTCAATGCAGCGATGCGACACTCGAATTTTACAAAGTGACAGACAAAATCCACTCACGAACAAGAAAAGTTCCGCAATTTGAAATTCATTTTTTATTTGTGGACATATTCATGATATGCCAAAAGCACAAGTATTTGATACGCAGTGTCTCATTTCAGTAACATGCTTGGCTTGAATGGAGTGATAGAATTATTTCTGATCCAAAACGAGAAAAATTCATATCATGAGATATCTGCATTTGTGTCTTTGATCATGGCAGAAGCAAGGTTGACGTCAGGTACGTCATTAGCATAAGCACGCAGTGAAGAACGCGCCTCAGCAATTTATTTCACTTCTCCGGCTGAAACGCACTTCACTCCATGAAGTTCTCAAATCGTCCTGAAGAATAAAATCACTTTCCATTTCCTTCAATTCAGTTTATAGCAACCTACAATGCAAAGTTAGGCGTCTCTCATCCAGCGACCTTCATGTTCTCTTGACTTCACCCCAATGGACCTGGATGGTGGAAGGGGGGCGTAGATCTTGCTAACCCCTTGAATCATTTCGTCTTACAGTCTACCACCCTGAGCAACCCAAACTTGCTCGTTTTACCCGCTTCCTCCATCCATCCAAACTCCCCACCCCCAAACAGTATCTCATGCACACTTCTGATCATTACCCTGAGCCCCCAAGAACCACCCACACTTTCCAACATCTCACGTCTACAGGGCGAGGATCTAGCAAGAAGAGCCTCTGTCAGCTTAATAACAATTAAACGCAGTCTTGTGGAAGAGATGGTCTAGTGCTGTAGAATTACCGAATCACACGGCTCGGCGAACTATTCACTTTGCCTTTTACAGCTTCGGCACATCGCTGGATTATCAAGGCGATATGTCACTCGAAAGAGAAAAGGGGGAAAAACTTTGCGCAAAAAGAAGATACATCAAAATGAAATTGAAATGATACAAGTGAGGTAAGGAAGAACAAGGCGTCTAGAAGTTTCGACAGGATATTCCCCAATATTCCTTCTGAAAAGGAACGTCTTCCTGACCAAAGAAAAGAAAATTATAAGTTAAAGTACGGATAAATGACTCCATTGTCTGTTAAATTCAACCATTATACACACACAACCACATAAGGATCAAAGTTCTTTTCATTCGATATATGGTTGCTCAGGGCCACAATACAAATAAAAAAGTACCAGTAGACTTGCAGTTTTAAAAACTTCAGTCTTACGTTTCCGAAGTGGATACTAGAAATTCAGAGCTCGTAAATAATTCCCAGACTGAAAGGTGGATACAATTACAATCATAATAAATATTATTATCATAATGAGTATTCTTAACATAGGTTCCAGTTGTGGTTACTTCTGAAACATGTAGAAAATTGTTGCATCATTTTCTACAGCATAAGATTTTTTAAGCAAAATGTTTAAAGAAAACTAATTTAGACTTTCCAAGTAAATGGAATACCGGGTTTAGGTCACCCTTTCACACCAACTACGCATGTATCGAATATAACATTTATCTAGAAAATATCAGTAGTAGAATACATGTGGGAGACTTAGATGTATTTTGGATTACGCTATTAAAATAATTCAAAAATAGGGTACGATAGCGTGAACTGAATTGAGCTGACCCAGGGCAGGTTCCGGTGGCGGGTCCTTGTGAGCACGAACAGAATTAGGGAATTTGTCAGCCAGATAAGCAACCGGAAAGTTTTCAACGAAGAACCGAAACATCGAACTATAGATTTTCTAAAACTTATTCCGCACCTTACCATTCTGTCCAACGCATAAGAAATAACAGTTTCTTTCTTTGTCATCAGTCAGACAACATTCTACGTCCTGAGACGCCTGGCGCCATACACTTCTTTCCGCTTTGTCACTTTCTGTCAAACAACTATCGCTTTCGAAAAAAAGGGGAGAAAAATCGTCTCTCCGCCGAAGCAATTTGATTTATATCTTTTGTTTCCCTCCACATTTTGCCGCTTCATCTCAATTTTCTCGAGCCCTTCCTTCTCTTTATAATATCTTTGACTTATCTGCCTTCATTCTTATTTCCACAGCAACTTACAGTAGAGTACACCAGCTACGTATCATTGTTTGTGTCGCATGCATAACACTAAATGTGACTGAGATCTGTCCGTTTCTGGGATATTACGCAGCGTTGAATGGTAATTCTGTATCGAAGTTTCGAGACAAACTATCGGTCTCATCTTCAAGGGTCAAGAAGTCGAAGAAGAAATCCGGTTAACACTAGGTACGCAGATTATAAAGAGAAAAGTGTGGGCTGTGACAGGTTCTTAGTAAGCGCGATGCTATCCCATGGGTTTGAGGCAGCGTGATCGGTTGTCCCGAAATGTCGGTACAGAACTACCACTCAACGTTTCGTAATATCCCAGAAGAGCGCAGATCTCATCTACATCGCGGCGGAAGCCTGAAATCACTTAATGTGATTATTTACAAACAGCTGTCACATTGAATATCCCATTGTAAGGAGTCTAAAATAAAAAAAGCGAAGAAGTAAAATATGCATTTGCCCGTAATCGGCAAAAAATAAAATTAATCAATTGTCTTAATTACAAGTAGCTGTGATTTGATTGTTTCCAGTCTCGTCTACAGAACTCAAAATAATTCAAGGTAGCTGCGGAATACGGGCAGATACTTTTACCTTCGTCACCACATCCAGACCGGCTGTGGGGTCAACCTATCCTCCCGTGAAATGGGTACCGGGGACTTTCCGCTGGGGTACAGTGGGAGAGGCATAAAGTTGGCTATTCGAATCTCAGTGTCGATTTCCTTTATTTCTGCTCCCTTAAAACCTCACACCACGTTGCTCAGGGACAGCTCCGCCTTTAAAACCAGGCCTGTTTTCAGGAGGTGACAATTTCGACTGTAGGCAGTCACCAACCACCATGCCTACACTTCTTAAACTATATGTATATATATCTTCAATATAGTCTTCTTATTATTTTACATCAAATTTCTCCGACATGTTTTGGCATTGGATGAGCCATATTAGGGAAATACAATAAAAGAAGTTATACGGGTTCCATAAATATACATTTGCATTTGAGAGTCCCTCCATGTACAAGATATTGAGGTACCACACACACATGTCTTGTACATGGAGGGACACATGAGTTGCACTCTCAAATACAAATTTGTATTCATATAACATGTGTAACCTTCACATGTCCGAGAAAGTATAATGTAAAACAAGAAAGTATACATATGTATATATATTGCCTAGCAATTGTATTTTTTGGAATATTACAAATAGTGAAATAATAAACGAAAGATACAAAACATTAACAAGTGAACCATAATTTTCTTTCAGAGGAAGATATTCTGAGTTGTAGCATCTTGTAAGTTTGCAGATAGGCTTCTCCAAAATACTAGTAACTCTCTGTCAATCTCTATGGCGTCACATCTCAGAGCACCACAATCCGCATATTCGCCAGCACGACAAACTCACGCCTTATAGCTATTTTATTTTGCTCCAGTAAATTAACGGTAGGGGAAACACTAACAGCCCCTTAACAGCAGTCTGAATTACTTGGATTCCCCAAGAGTCCTAAAATGAGAAAATAATTTGTGAAGGAGAAGTGTACATACTCACATGGAAGGATTCAAGACTTTTTCCAGCAGTAGTGAAAATATTAGGGCCTATTATTTAATTCCTCCTTGCCACAGCAAGTAGACGCATCAGAGTTTCAGAAAGTGTTGATAAGAAAGTATTCTCAAGAAACTGAAACTGCCATACGGATTAAATAATTCCATAGAATGAAATTTTCAATTCCAATCAGGTACTAGAAGTTGAATAAAACTCGGAAAACTTTAAAGGGGTTCGAAACCGTGACTGCCTCTGGGACATACAGGTGTAGATGATAAAAAGAACTTTATCTAAATTTTACAATGTTCTTTGTTTGTTGAGTGTGAGTTAAGTGTATTGATTTAAATTAGGTAATTAGACGATGACATCTACGCCAGAAGACAGCATTCCAACAGATGGAATTACATTCAACGACCCGAAACATCAAGATTCCATTTAAACGTATTGTTTTTCGTAACTGTCAGATATCGTAACTCCTTGTAATAGCAGGTGAACGAATATTTACTAACATTTTTCACATTATATTCACCGTGCATTCTGTCTTATAAAATAGCTTTTATTTTAAACAACACATGCACTACAATTTTGTCGTCGAGTATACCCCTACATATGTTTCGACTACTTATAATTCATCATCAGGAGGATCAAAGTATATAAACACAGACTACACATCCACTATAATAGTTGGTTCGCATTCAATGTTAAAACGAGATGAACTATGTTCACTGTAAAAACATGTAGCATTTTTTTACTTTAGTGGTTAAAATGTATAAGTATGTTTGTTTACCTTTTAATCCAAAAAATATCTCCAGGTAAGCATTTTAATTCCCACTCCAAATTAAAGAAATTATTTCTCAAAATAAAATAAAATAATGATAATATTAGAGGGAACTATCAAAAAGAATCAAACAGAAACACGACATGGAAGCCTGGAGTTGATTCATTTAACTCGGGACGGGTATAAGATGCGGCGGGCTCTTGTACGCACAGAAAGAAACTCCGGCTTTCATAAACGGCATTAAAAGTTCATTACTCTCTAAAAGAATACTAGCTTGCGAGATTTGATGCTCTCACATCGCTGTTGCATAAGACTTAATATTTCTGAAATAGGACGCCCTGTCGTTGTGTAAAGTACTTCCGACTTTTTGAAGGATCGTAGGATCGTCATCTTCAGGGTTGAGATGTGCAAGAAAATTAACCGCGCGAAAGGGTAGTGTGTACGAACGTTGTATATACGTGTATATGTGCCCTATCTTCTAGCACGGCTTCTCTCTTTGCAATGCTTGACCCTGCAGGAAAAGGCACAATGACCCTTACAAACGTCAGGAACGACACCTAACCAAATGCCGTAACATCCCACAAGACTGGAAGAATCAATTTTTAAACAGCCTTAGAAGAGCCCTGTTTCATGGAGATTTTCTGTTAAAAAGAACAACAAAAGCTTTTCAACTTTTACCTTAAAATAAGACAACTGCATTGCCGACTACAGAAGCAAGCTGATCTACTGACACAACAGAATCTCGGTATCATTCTACAGTCTTCATTAACCAATCGCTATGCATTCTAATCTGTATTCAATGTAAGCTACCGTATGAACTGGATCTGAAACGGAGTTTATACTAAAGGATCCCTGGTTTTCTAGCAGCTCACGAACTTCAGTAATTGACATGTTGCAGACAATTCTACTAGCCCTATAAGAACAAATCACGTTTTGTGTGAAAAGTCATGTGTCAGATTCTGACCGTCTATCATGCACACTCGTCAGCTATTTTGTTTCCTTGGAAATGTCAGAATCAGCTTGGACATTCAACAGGACACACAGTAAGGAAGAGAGTCTTAGACACGCAAGTGGTTAGAACAGTGTCGCTAGGAAGTGCGAAACATTTCGTAGAGAATCAGTGCTAAAACGAAATATGATATCGCTAAAATATGCTTACCCGTTTTCACGGCAATGACTGCCCGTATTGTAGTCTTTGTGATGTGGCACGCTGCAGTTTTCGAGGTGGACACCACTTTTCGGAGGAACACATAGTCTTTATCTTCTGGGTGGAGCATGTAACATGTATAAGGCAACATCTGCCATTTCGACCCTTAAAAATGGGATTGCCTCTTCCCCCTCCCCCATAAAAGTTAATTTTGAGATCTGGGTTCTTCTGGAATATTACGCAGCGTCGAGTGGTAATCCTTTACCGACGTTTCGGGACAACGTATTGGTCCAATCTTCAAGGGTCAAGACGTCCTTCTTGAAGAACTTCTTGACCTTTGAATATGGGACCAATACGTTGTCCTGAAACATCTGTAAAGGATTACCACTCGACGCTACGTAATATCCCAGAAGAGCGCACATCTCATCTACATCGCGGCGGAAGCCTGAAATCACGGAAGTTGGTTTTCTTCTCCGAGAACACAAGCTGTGGCAACACAAAAGAGGATAAAATGAAAAATCACCACCATGAAATCTGTAAAAGTGCAGGTCAATGTCACGTGTTGGAGTGACGACTCTGTGTCTCGGAAATGAGTCGGAATATTGGGTTGTATTCTCCGGTGTTTTGTTCTTGTACCAGTTGACCTACTTATATCCCGTTCTATCACACCACAGTTAGTACTGTCCCAACCATCCACAAGCGAACATACAACATATAGGTAAGTACAGAATTACTATTACAACTTCGTTCTACCTAACTGAATATTCTACAAATAATATTTTATATATCTTATATACAAATTTTAACTGTTTTTAACTTAAGTATTTTAACGTTAATTTCAGTAACCAAGACAAAAAAGGCAACATTTTAAAGTGTATAACCTAACATGTACCTTTGAAAAAGGGCTGGTGTAATTTAAAACAGATATCCCTGAAAATGAACCTCATATAAGGTTCGAAACATGTTGGACCATCTTTAATGAAATATATGTATTGAATAATAGAAAATAAAAGTGTACATTTGTCGGATTAAACCTAAATAATAAAAAAATGTACGGTATGAATAACATAAAAATACATTAAAAATATCTCATGGCCCATGTTCAAAACGGGGTCCTCCCAAGTACAAAATAGTATATCGACACGTTATATCAGTATTCCAGGTAAGCTTGTCTGGCTTCTGTTTGTAATTATCGTATGTCCTGATGATGACTGCACATTTGCAGGACAGCACGTGGTCAGAAAGCAATTACTGTCTTTCCAGCAGAGTATCGTTTATTATTGGATTCTGAAAAGCCCTGTTCTGAAGAAAGGGGTGTGGTTGTACAAAATCTTTAGTGTAACAATCTTAGCTACTATGTTGTACAAAACCTACGATTTCAAACTTCTTATGTTTAGCAGTACCAGGCGCCATGCAATGGCTCCGGCCGTTAGGCGAAGGCATTTCACCGTGAAGTAGCAGACTTTAACCCCAGGCCAGTCCATGTAGGATTTATGGTAAAGAAAGTGGCACTGGAACAGGTTTTACTCCGAGTACTTAAGTTTTCCCCTGTAGTATCATTCGAGCAATGCATATTTATTGCTACAAACCTGTAATATTGAGTGCATTTTTTGGATAATAATAAACAATTGAATCATAATGCACAGCATGGAACTACAACCTCATGCTGTAAGTTAAGTATTTTGCATACTTATCTTCGGAATTAAAGACGTTGTCTTGCGTAATTCACGTTATCCGTTTCGTGCTTGGCCATTCATTAAACTTATTCCATTAAAACACACTTTCCCATAATTATAATACAAGTATAAGGCCAAATATTCTGTGCAGTTTTTCATAAATTAAAGAGTGGACAATCTTTTCAGAAACAGCTGTGTGTACAGAGCTTACTATCTGGTGTGACCATTAAGTACACAGGGTCACAAAACCTGAAGGATGCTCTTACCAGCCGCCTCCAACTCTGCCCGTCTGCTTCCGACTTCTGTAATTATGTAGAATTCACTCTACCATGCCTATGCATGCAGGATAAATTGCATGAGTGATCCTGGTAACTCCAAACCTCAAACTTACTTTGTTTGTTAAATACAATACTGCAAACAGCAGTCGGATGGATGGATTCACAAAGAAGGATACAGGAACATACAATATGCTAGGACACGTACAGCGACAGTATGAGGAAACCTTTGCACTCATGATTCTGAATTACTTTTGCCAATGATATCTAATTAATTACTGGAGCATATTCCCTTTCGACAGAGTCAGTCACTCAACTACACAATAAGAAGGTGCTCTTTATAAAAACCCTAAAGCATAGGAGTAACTTGGCTAATAATATTGTAGAGAGGAAGGGGTGGGGCAAAATTAACCATGGTTAAGTCAAGTGATGGAGTAAAGTTAGATAGAGGGGGAAGATTAGTTTGAACCAATCCTTAATATATGTATACCCCTTTCCCCCACTCTCCAAAAATGTTTATTTACCCCTCTTTAACTTAGTAACCAAAAAATTTTTTAGGTAGAAAAAATTTTGGGGGTGGGGCATTTGCGCCTCCTTGCCCCCAATCCAAGTTAGGCCTATGCCCTAAGTTTCAAGATTACGCAAATGAATTTATATTTTATTTAACTGATGTCATTAACACGTGCTATATGGCTTTGAATTATTGACTGTAATGAATAATGAATTAGGAAGGACGAGAAAAGAAGCGGTCGTGAATAAATTTACCGCATTATCCCGACATTTGCCTGGACAGACAGAAGAAAAGCTATAAAATGTCCAATCAGGACAGTACATGTATTAGCAAAGATTCGAAGCGAGCACCTCCTAAACACTAGTCACAAGCTTTAACCTTTCAGCCATCTTGCTGATTTCAATTACTGCATTCACAAGAACCCACTCAAGTCCGATAGCCCGTAAAACATTTCGCACCATGTTGGTGTTTTTAGAGCTCGGTACATTTAACCATGCATCCAACCACAAAACACCCAATACCACACATTGTCGGCTGTCCCCGACTGCTCTTATTTGCAGGTACCGTTCATATCTAGAAGCCGTTTCCTCCACCATCAACGAGAGGACCTGCCATGCCATGGTAGCAACGGGTCTACAGGGTCGAAAAAGATTATGTGCCAGTGTGTGAGATTTGGCGTTCTGGCAGCAATTGTGAATATTATGTTCCTCTTGGATGTTACGAAGGCTAACTTCACAGCCAGGTTCCAAGGTTTCGGAGAAAAATGTTGCCTCCTTCATCAGTGTACATAAAATGCAGAGAGTCACTGTTCCACAATGAAGATGGAAGCACTGTCATCCAGAACGTGATATATAGTCACGTGTCAGAACGCAGACTGCTTCATCCCATAATAACTTAATATTAAATAAGATTATAGCATGCTAAATATTTGGGCTTAATAAGAATGGCTGATTCGATACATATCAGTGTGATGTGTTTCCAACTCAGATCTAATCAAACAAACTTCATCTGGCCTTCAGATCTCTGTCTGTAACGGTTCATTGGTTCTTGATTCTATTGATGAACATCTCTAGGAAATTTAATTCTTGCCACTTCGTGCGCTGCAAAGCAGATTACAGACTCACACAAAAGCACTTCCGTTGAACGAGGAGCTAAAGACATCTGATAGTGTATACCCAAGAGAAGGCAACAGCGTCTCAGAGCTTCCGAACGTGAAGAGAGAGAGAGAGAGAGAAGAGAAAGAATAAAGTGTAGCTCTGACACTAACGACAGCGTTTGCATTTATTACAGGCAAACAGAAAACTTTATGGCTCTGAATCTTCCCAGACAATGTCCGATCATCCTTATATCAAAGATACGTTGCAGGCAATGTTGGAAAGTGAAGAAATTACAGCTGGGGGAAGTGGACTATTTGGGTATTCAGCAGACGGAAGAAGTTGAACGGTTACTGAAGCATATTTGCATCTCACAGTAAACACGCCTCGTCTTTATAGCATAAACCTTCGTGTTAATGGCGTTTAGCTTGGTAATCATTGCCTATTTTGACACTCATATATGGTACATTTTTAAACTCTTAGATAGCAGGTATAAACAACAAAACCAGTTCACTTTTTCTCAGGTTGTCACATGTTGGCATCACTGCGGCAGAGATGGGGAACAGTGTGGCGTCTTTTGGAAGTACGTACAACTCACACACCCACAGAAACACTTTGAATTTCACAGATAATGAAATTCGCGTTATTTGCTATTGTTACAGAACACCGTTCACAGTTTATCGAAGGTACAATCACGCTTATATGTCAAGAATTTTAAGTACAAACAATGTCTTCCTTTTGCCACCTAATAGCGTTAATTCTCTTTCACTTACCAACTAAGGTTTCTTCCCGCCTTTTTCGACAATATAAATCTCATTGTCTAAATTTAAACTGTTTGGTCTAAGCAACAAATAAACAAAGAAGAGCGCTGCAGTCCTAAAACGTCAGCATTGCAGGAACGGTAAAAGAGAAAGCTATATTACCGGCTATAACTTCGTAAAAGCTTCTTCAAGTCGATCCCGGTGGCCGCGCGGTCTACGGCGTGGGTCTCCGGCCGCTCGCTTCCTATGATTGCGAGTTCGAATCCCGCCGAGGGCATTGATGTCTGTCTCTTGTGAGTGTTGTGTGATGTCAGGTAGAGGTCTCTGCGACAGGCTGATCCCTCGCCCAGAGGAATCCTACAGTGAGCGCGCGCGCGCGCTTGTGTGTGTGTCATTGAGTGTGATCAAATGCAATATTAACCTCTACACCTACAATGAGTAGGTATAAAGAGGTTAAGACTAAGAAAGAAAGAAAGAAAGAAAGAAAGAAAGAAAGAAAGAAAGATTCTTTAAAAAGCCCAATATATCAAAACTTGCCTATGGACGCGACAATTTGTGCTCTGTAAAGTGGGTGTAGAAAATTAGTTATACCCGTATGAAATAGTTCTAAGCCCCTGTAGCTCAGCCAGCAGGGCGCGGAGTACACAACCGGGTTTCGATCCCAGGCACCGTTTTCTACCGCGTTCAGGCCAGCTCAACCCCATATCCCAAAGGTCCCGGAGATTCAACGTCCGAAGCTTTAAATCGATTAGTTCACTCTACGAATTGTCAAGTTGCGAAAACGCAAATTTTTAAACATACGTCATCATATCGTGGTGCTTAGGCACAGCGACAACTTCCCCTTTATATATAATCTTTTCTGGAAGCAATGTTCCGAAGCTGCTTGCCAACTTCACGTCCTACCCCACTTCGCCAACCCTCACGCCTCTCATCATTTTTCGACTCAAATTCCATAGAAATTACTGAAGTCAAGTTCACTGCGCAAGACTGACCTATAGCTCAAGGACGGAATTAAATTAAACTCTAAGATGAGATCTTCTCTTAATTTAGTATCTCGTGGTAAACCGTATGTTTAAGGTGATGCATTTTTAGGGCTGGCCTGCGGGTGAGAAGAGAATAGGGATAGAAGTGGCTCAGTAAATTTCATAACATATTTTTGTTAGAGGATAAGGCATGCCTCAGCAGCACACTCCATGTTGCTGTTACATGCTGTGACAAGTCAGTATTTCTCATCAGGTGAGTTATGAAATGTTACGCAATGAAATACTAAATCGGTACAAAAGTATAATTACTATTTTTCAATCATACAGTCTTACCCAACACAGGGAAATGTAATATTAAAATTATAAACGCTGGTCAAGAGCATATCCATCGTTACAGAAACTTTAAAAACAAAGCTCTACAATTGCAACTCAAACATATTTTTTAATCAAGAATGCCTAAGACAAAAATTAATAACAAATTATACAAAATTCAAAAATTCCAAACATCTTTCGTATTGTTTAAGACTGTATGGTTGATAAAGAGTAAATATACTTTTGTATCTGCATACAAATGGGGATGTCTAGTATTAAAATTAATAAATTGGTATTTAGGCCGTGTTACCTCCATTTACCCAGTCTTTCAGTTTACATAAAATTACCCCTTCTATTTTTAAGAGTTATGAAACCCGTTCCCCCTAATGTCATAAAATGTCTACAGAACTACACGGCGTCATACCACACAAAACACCGATCTTATTATTCCGAATATATGCGAACTTCTTTCTGGAGAATTTTGTCGACTCCGGTTACAATTTTGAGTATCGTTCAGTGCAATGGGGGAAAAACGCCATACATTTTTAGCTTCAGAAAGCAAGTCAGACATTTGCAAAACTGCCACAGTGACACATTTCATCTGTACAATGCCTACTGAGGCCTGCTTCATAGCGCCATGTTCTGCATAGACCCTCCAACAATATTATCCGTGTTTCTATTTTCGATTCCGTTGGCTGAGCCCAAACAGAACCAAGACCAAAGCGAACTCAATTTCAGCGGTTTTGCAGCAAGAAGCAATTTTGAAAAAGAATCAAGTCTACAGGATATAACAACATGCTTCGGACATGTAACTGCCTCTCACGCTGTTGCCGTGTGTTAACTTTCAAGCAAAATATCTATGTCAGTGTTATGTAGAAATTCATTTCCTGCCGCATATTAAACACAATGAATCGCAGTTATAAGTAACAAAGGTTTAAAGATATTTAAGGGAAGTGGTCTCTGTTTATTGTAAGATTTACACGAAACACATAAGTGTACTGTTTCAGCAAAATACACAGTATAATTGATATTAATGCCGCCGAACCTAAATGGTTCATGGCCTTTGTCAACTTGACTTCACAGATAATTTTATATTAATAAAAATTTTAATGGATCTTTCCGCATCCGTCCATACCGGCTCTGGGGCCCACCATCCGTCCAGACCGGCCCTGGGGCCCACCATCCGTCCGTCCATACCGGCCCTGGGGCCCACCATCCGTCTATACCGCCCCTGGGGCCCACCATCCGTCCAGACCAGCCCTGGGGCCCACCCAGTCTCCTAAATAACGGGTACCGGATCTCATTCCGCGGATTAAAGCGGCCGGGGCGTGGTGTTGAGCACCCAAACAAATCTAGCGCCGAGGTTAACGAAAGAGTAGAGCTATACCTCTAAATTTCCTTCTGGGCCTTGATGTCCCGTTCTGGGGTGAATTTTACCTTTTTTTTACTTTTTAAAGATTATTAATACAAGGTAAAGTGAAGACCATTAAGATTATAACAAGAAGTTGTCGCGGCTGTCATCATCATAGTAGATCACACTAACTAACTAACTCCATGGAGCAGAGTCCTTATTGAGAAGCTAACAGTTCCTCAGCTAGTCAAGAAATTCCCCGCGTTTTATGGAACCCGAAGGTTCATTACCGCACTCACAAGAGCCCGCCACCTGTCCTTATCCCTAGATCACATTGCTGAATTTATTGTGATCCACACACAGACACACGCATCCTATGGCTCTTGGGAGATATTTCGATATCACGATTTCAGTAAATATGCACGATACGAAATCTAAACTTACAAGAAAGGCAGTTGCATTCACAACAAGACAATAAACTTGATGGGATAACAATATGTACCAAGTTTTGCTGCTATCTGGAGGGTTCGATATGAACTTTTTCGCCAAAGACGAACACTGAATAACGACTGAAGAACAATCCCACTCTCATTAATTTATACGCTCTTCTGAATATATTCATAGCTACTCGCTAAAAATATGAACTCATAAAGAGTTTTCTTGTATCGTAAAAATTTGTTAGGATTGTTAGGTTGTTGATCATCAACAAGACTTCATTTATACCATCTATAAGCTGGCTGCCTACGGTATACCAGCCTTCGCCTGGACATACATAGAGAAATAGGAGGATGATGGGGATTTGGTGGGCGTACCGACTAAGAGATAAAAAAACTGAAATGCTATACCCCGTGTTAAGTGATAAATTGTTGCACTAAATGCATGACTGAGTAAAATATTGAACCTGTTCTTAAATAAACAAACAAAAACACATTTGTGGGCAAATAAAGAGATGCCATTTTCCACGTGACAGTTGCTTCTTCATTCAGCTGACGAAATGCAAGGGAACAAAGGGCGAATCGGAAAGAATTTCTCACATGGGCAGAAGTACAAAGAAAAAGAGTAAGTGGTGCAGAAGGGAAGAAAGGGCCGAGGTAATGGGAGCCGCTAAAGAGATGGGGTTCTGAATCGATAGGAATGGATTGAATAAACGAGAAAACAGTGGCAATAGGGAGACAGATAAAGCAAAGCTTTGAGAAAGGGAAGAAAAAGGGTCTTGCAAGGTTAAGAATGAGGGTAAAGCGTGGGGTGAAAAATAATAAAACAGGAGGGAAGAGAGAAGGAGATTGAATCTTTGAGAGTAACAAATTGGTTACACAGGTGAAAAGATGAGTGAATTAAAGCTACATAGAAACGGATTGGCAAAATTGTTTAGTAAGCGTCTGTTTCAATTGCTAGACAAGTATAGAAAATCGCTTAACACCTGTGAGTTTACAAGACAAATGACAAAGGAAATAAATGTATCTATCGGTATGTATAAAAATAACTGAACACGGACTAATTTTGCAGCATATGAATAAAAACAACAAGCAGTCGTTAGTTACGGCGATTTTCTTAGTTAAAAGCGGCGTTTTTCAAAGTAATCACCCTAGCGTTACGCGGAAAAGCCCTACTGTATTACTTACAACATTATGTATATATGACGGTGACGAATTTAAAACATAATAACATTCGAGGCTTCATGAAACGTAAATTCATTCTTTAATAATTACAGAACATTGAAATGTTTCAGGAATACAAAAACAAGCATAACACAAGTAGGAAAAACTCAGAAAAAAGAAAACAAAAAATGTATTTTTTGCAAGCAACAAAGTTGCGAATCATTTGAGATAAACGACCCTGTCTTTAGATACACGCTTATTATATCGAAAAAATTCGGACACGAATTAAATGGCAGTACAGTCACAATACCTTGGAAAGTTATTTCGTTGATACTGACTTGATGAATGAACATTTTACAAAGTGCCTGCAGATTATAAAATAATATACTGGCCACAAACTACTTTTATTTCCAACTACTGCAGCAGAAAGCTATTTTTTACGCTTCTACTTGTTTCGGCTACCTATTGTAGCCATCATCAGGGAGCTACAGTATTATAAAGACACAGGCAGCGTATCGTATATCAGTAAAGGGTAAACATATATAAATCAGCGTCATTTTTTTTTCCTGACACGACAGCCAGGGTCTCCTCATTTTCGAAGCTTCACGATCACACTCAGTTAGACACACCACACTCGGTAGGACTCCTCTGGACGAGTGATCAGCCCGACGCAAAGACCTCTACCTGAGAACAACCAACACTCAAAACTGACAGATACCCCTGCTCCCGGCGCGATTCGAACCCGCAATCCCAGCAAGCGAGTGGGCGGCTGCAGACCCATTCCTTAGACAGCGCGGCCATCGGGATCGGCCATCAGCTTTATACATCGTGTGTCAAAACCTTGGATCTCCGCCCCACCAAAAAGAGGAGATATCTAATACTTCAAGATGTCTGGGGACAGCTTTTTACATTCTTACATTATGTGTTTTAAAACTCCAATTGTATTTTAATCCAAATAAATTCTGGTAATGCTGTACATTAATTGACCCTTATATAATGTTAATGTATATATGTTTGCCATTTACTGACGTATGATTACTCTGCCTGTGCCTTTATATTATTATACCTCCCTCATAATGGCTACAATTGGTAGCCGAAACATGTAGGAGTGTAAATCTAGCTTTGTGCAGTATTTGGACTTAAAACTAATGTGTATAATATGACTGCACGGAACATGTACAACATTAAATACATCGGCTACAGTTTATGTACTTTACGGACGCTTACGATTGTTGTGTGGCATCTATGTTACTTTACGGACGCTTACGACTCTTGTGTGGCATCTATGTTACTTTACGGACGCTTACGACTCTTGTGTGGCATCTATGTTACTTTACGGACGCTTACGACTGTTGTGTGGCATCTATGTTACTTTCATTTAGTATCAAACTAACGTGAACAAAACATGTGTAGTTTGATAAGAAGTAAAGTTGTCAGTGTTATTAAAGAACCACCATGACATAAAGTTACAAAGAGAGTAGAGGTGTAGATAACAAATTTCCAACCTGCTACGCTAGATGAGGGTGATTTGTCAGCCTCCCGGCATGGCCGGTTTACTCTGGGAGAAAGTACCAGGTACCCACTGCATAGGAGACTAGCTAGCTCTACGCACGATTGTCTGGGCGAGAGAAAAATCTCTTGCCTTTGACGGAAATCCAACCTCGGTTATCGTCACGTGGCCTAGTCACTATATCGACTGAGTCACCCCGCCTCCTATTGCAGTATGGCAGCATCGTAGATAAAACATAAATAAATTAGAATCGCAACTGCGCGATACGCCATCGTAATAAAATAAGAGCATCATAGGCCGCTGCTCGATGTTCAGTATTGTGGGAGCAAGTCCGAAGAGGCGTTGAGCTTTCCCACTTTCCCCGTCACGACTTGCAGCTGTGGGAACATCCCCGTCTGGCTTACCACCAACGATCGAATCGACGCTGCGAATTTTCGATTTGACTCCTTCTTTCACCTCCTCGCTTCTTGGACGTCACCTTGCTCGAGTCTCACGCGAAACCCATAATACATGGCAGGGAGTCGTATGCGGCGACGCGAGTTACCAGCAGCTGCTGTACAGGGGAGAGATTACAAGATGCCCCTTGCTGATTGAAACACGCCCTAGCTGCAACAACTTTAAGACGTTTCTAATTTCGAAACTGTTTCCGTGTTTTCATAGCTTCAAGCTACTGTAGCATATTGTTATCTACTTAAAGGATAGTGGGTGCCCCTCCCACTGCAATATTATCTGTCCTACTGTGCAGTAGGTTTCGTGCTATTTTAGAATCACGTTTAATATTTCTCGCAGTAGGCCTATTTTGCCGGAAACTTTGCGGTGAAATGGTAGAAATAAGCACAGGTCTACACGCTCAGTGCTATGTAAGAGTTTCCGAAATCTTTCCCATAGCTATCAGAAGAAGAAATACAATTTTACTTGTTTCATTCTTAGTTATATAAGCTAAATTATTTAATTGCACGAAAGGTAAATAAGAAAGGTTTAAAACCTACCACAGCTAATCGAGCTAAATTCTTAAGTACGTATCAGAATGCACGACAAATACTGCTTAAGGTGAGCGCAAGTAATTGGTTTAATAAAACTTGAAAAATCAAACAGCTCATCCTCCTACGTACAAAGCTGATCATTCTTCATACACACTAGGAAAAATTAAGTTGTGTAATGTCCTTAAATAGTTTCCAATGTGTAAAAACAGATAACCATGAGGATGGTTGTGCGACCGGAACACGTAGGAGAAGTTTATAAACAAATAAGTGATATAGAGAGTAGATGTATACTTGATGGTTACATACAATCAACGTCTGGATGTCATCATATTTTTTTTCATATAGTCATAGGAAAGTCCATTACAGGTTCTAGCCTCCCATTTCGACTTCCAGTATTTTAATCCTTCTTTTATAAACAACAATGGAATATATCACGGATTGTTGAAGTCTGGAACGTGGGTACCAAGTTGCAGAGGAATATGCTTCCTCCGTCTTAAGATTTGAAGGTCCCTTCCTATCTGTTCGTACACCCTCTCTCGTTCATCCTCATCCAGCTTCAGATAAGAAAGGTGCTAGTCAAAATCAATGTATCTGATATATTCAGAAATTTCCAAATTCTAAACTCCTTAGGGTACTGACCATTCTTAATCTTCTCCGGTTCTCGTTGAACTGTCTCAATCTCCCCAGGAGAATGTTAGTAGAATAATTTGATGTGCGCCACATCCATTTATCACGTATTAAAAAATATAGCCTATAGCATTCCTTTCTACAAAATTTCAGTAAGTGGATACAGCGTACGGATGAACGAAGAAATGTCCAATCCATTCTTACTATTCCAAGCCTCCTAGACTGAGGAACTGCTTTCTTATAATTTATTCTGCATGGATCCTGCAAACACGGCAAATTTACCTTCATTGTAAGGTCGTAACTATCAGGGTTAGCAAAATTAAATAGTCCTCTCTTACTGACATTGAAGACCATCGCGCAGTTACACCTTCTGCCCATATATATATTTCAATGGCACAACAGCCCTTAGTGGGCCAGGGCCTCCTCATTATCGAGGCTTCACGATCACAGGTGCCTATGTATTGCTTTCTTAAAATTAGTATCACTTTTCCATTCAAGGAACACTTCCCTATCCGTGATATTATACAGAAGTCAACATAACAAGGGACATATGAAACTTATACGCACTTACGAGTACAACACACATTTAAGAAGAACAACTAATTAGAGGATAATAATAATAAAGAAAATACAGGAATGACAACAGAATACTACTACTAAGAAATTCTTGTGTCGAATACATTAAACACAACCCCCAAACCCGACATCACTCACTCAGATTTAAAAGTCTACATGGAAGTGCTAATTTAACATATCCGTAATTTTAAATGGAACATTTTTAAATATTTTAACGTGCTACTGTTACATACACATTCTCTTATTAACAACTTCGTCTCACTATGTATTTTCTGTGATATGTAAGATTAGATCTCAACACGAACATTAGTTAGTTAGTTAATCCTCTTCGCTCCCTGTGGAGCATAGGGCCTTGATATTTTTCCTCCATCAACACGAAAATAGACATTGTAAAACAGATAAGGCATTTTACATAGAAACTCTGGTTCAGTAACTGTTTGCCTAATGGCTCTGTGCATGAGCCGAAACATGTAGCACAATAAGAGAAATATAAGAAAAGTGTTGTGATTGACGGTTGTTTTTCCTATACTTTTGTACCTCTCTCACAACGAGATGTCCCACTTAAAAACGAAAGTAACACAAGGCTATCAGAATATTTGAGTTAAAAAATCTGAACAACAAAGTTTTTAAAATTAAGCCTACAGAATTTTGATTGTGTATCGTACATTCTACCAGTATAGACCCTCCCCGACTTACGCAGTTTCAGACTTACGCAAATTTTAAAATAGTAAAACAATTTGAAATAACAACACTTTCGAAAACCGCAGAATTTTTTTCTTCATGGAATGAAAGCGCAGTGAGATGGATGTGGCGGAGGAATGTTGTTGGACAATAACACAGACGGGCGGGGCAGTCATCAAGTGTATGGGAGATTGAGTTTCAACAGAACTCCATTTGACCATAAGTAAACTCAATTCCGAGTTGCGCAAAATTCGACTTGCGTCGGAACTTCTGGAAAGTAGTCGGGGGGGGGGGGGGGGGGGTCTGCATATGACGCATCTGTTGTCAAAGCAAATGACTAAAGCATGAAGCTGCCGCTCTAACGTCATTCGTCTCTTGAAGCTTGCTGTAAATTAAATTCAATTTACAGAGCGATAAATTCTAGGCCGTGCACGTGCCTGACATAAGGCAGACATGAGCATTCGTAATATCACTGCCCTTCGATACCATATGTAGAATGCTGTGGATTAAATATTCCACATTTATTACTTCCAGGCTGCAGGAGCCAGGTCGTGTCATTTCCTGCAGACTGTTCGATACGCTCTTTATTGAACTGGTATAAAACATCCGACGCTCGTTAGTCTACAGCTGTGGCGTCGGGACGCCCCCCGGATTCTATTCGTGTGCCACTGCATAGGAAGTAGACTGTTATACTAAGAATACGGAAATAAGTCCCATGGAATGCACCCTTCCCCTCCCTGCCACATATATTTCCAGTTGTGACACTTCCTCTCCAGCGTTCTTCTCCATACAAACCTACCCTTCCAGCAAAGGTAAAGATCACACCATGACATGCCTATCCGGACACACAGGGGTTACATCCTACTCATTCGCAACCAGGCACTAGAAATTGAGTAGTGAACACGACTCTTCGGCCGCTTTACCCCCTGGAAAGCTCCGGTACCCACTATACAAGAGGGTGGGTGGGCCTCGGGGCCGGTCTGGAGACACGGAAAGCCTCGCCCCACTGGGATTCGATGCCCGGAACGTCCCTGCCGCCACCCTTCCAGTAGTGAAGAACTTTGTTCACATGTATGTCAGTAGCAATAATCAGGCGATATTATCCGGTAGTAACAAGCGCTTTGGGTTGGTTTGTACAGTCCATAGGGCGCTGGAGAGAAAACATAAGGCAGAAAGTGTCCAATCCAGGTGACCGTCCTATCTAAGGTGTAGGTCTGCTGCTGCTCGATTGCTGGTATAGCGGGTTCGAATACCGCTGATTGCGTGGATGTAAACCTCTTGTGTTTGTTGTGCGTTTTGTAGGTAGCGGCCTCTGCGACGAGCTGATCACTCGTTCAGAGGAGTCCTACCGTGTGTGTGTGTCTAACTGTGTGTGACCTAGAAACCTAAAAAATGACGCAGCCTAGGCCCGAGTTGGGCTGTTATGCCACAGAAGAAGAAGAAGACAGTGGGAAAAATCATCTCCAACGACAGTGAGCTTCCTCTACGTGATTTCAGCACAGTACCAAAAGCAACACCTCTTTTATCTCAGCTCCTCTTTAACAAAGTTGTCACCCTCGCAGTAGACAAGATGGACGTGATATTGTGTTTTGCGTACATCGTCAGTTTCGGTGACTCCTTCTGATATCACAGAAATTCTATTTATTCTCTTTTATATTTACCTTCCTATCACAAATATGTTTTTTGAAAGGCAACCTCATTCACTATTCTATTAACCCTTTGAAGCATGCAGTGGAGAGGGGTTGGGGTTAAGAGAGCAGTAAACGGAAGGTGAGTGGGGAAAAGAAATTACGGATATCGCCCAAATAACACATTTAAAATTTCAGTTTTTACGCCTCATTAAAAGAACGTTTGTCTCCATTACGAAACCAACCGCCGGATGCCGCGTGTGAAATAATGGTGTGAGAATAATACATAATATTCAGTATTTCTGAATGTCAAAGAAGTGGAACATACACTTACCACTATGAGTTAAAGGATTACCACGCAGCCCGTGATGCGTCTTTTATTCCGTTTTCTGGTCGACTTATAAATACCAACTTTAATTCATTCATAAGTGCAGTAGTGTTTATGAACGATGTAATTGTAAGCTAGGATGTGATATTCTATCAGAGAAGACGGAGAAACATAAGAAGACTTTTACAGTGAATACCCTAAATCAAGACAGACCTGACAGTGTGTGTTCTAACTCAGGGTGACCAGACAGCGGTACCATGACTCATATATTAATAATACTGTGTACAATACTGATAAAAGTGTTGCTAAAAATTTAAAGTTGAAATTTTATTTATTGCATTCTTACACTTATTAATTTGGTTAGAAAATGTTCGCATTACGGAAACCGAGGGTCTCATACCATATTCACGAAAGCTTACAACTGACTCCTGTCCCAATTCATCTCAATTCAGTCCAAGACCTCACGTGCTATTTGTATGAAATTAATTTATTACTACTATCAAAACTACAAGTAGGTTTCCTAAATGATATCTTGCCTTCAAATTTTCATATCAAAATTGTTTATCAATTTCTCATCCCCTCACGCCCTCCACACACCCCAATGGTTTTATGATACAAATTTAGTAAGGTAATTACATACAACCAGAGTATGAATTTATCGAAATTTATCTGAAAAGAATTTTCGTTTAGTACATGGACTATCTCTCATCGAGCAAGCACTTTACTTTATCTGCGCTGTGTGTAGTCTGTAACACGAAGGGAGAGCCAACCTTTCAGCAGCACGAATCCCCTTCCCTTAGGAGAAAATCCAGAAAGAGATCCCATTACGACAAGATGGTATCGTGGTGGCAGGACATGGGAGCTCCCTTCACAATCAAATGCAGCACCTAGCATGGTATCGTGGTGGCAGGACATGGCTCTCTTCACAACGAAACGCAGCTCCTACGATGGTATCGTGATGGAAGGAAATGACAGCCCGCTACACAACCAAACGAAGGTCTAGCATGATAAACGATCGTGTTTCTTATGGGCCTTACTTCGTCGGTGTTGCCTCATTTGATAATCTCCGAAAACTAATCAGGGACAAGTAGACAGATGACCAGACACTTGTGGACCCTTGAGATTGTTATCCCGCCCATTTCTTTTCTTTTGTTATTCGCATTTACTGAGATTGCCTGATTACATGAAACAGAGTAAGTATTCAGAAAATATTAGGTGTTAATTTCATAAGTAAGTTTCACGAATTTTATAAGCTCTGAAGGTTAATGACTGTTTTCACAAGAGTCTCCCTCCGAACTCTATCTCGAACCATAGAGATCAGTACACATCCCCATGCCCTATTTATCTAAAACTCCATTTATATTCCCATTTAGGCCTGTATCTCGATCTTCCAAACGATCTGACTCGTTCATCTATTCCGAACAAATTACACTACACATGTCATTCCTGCCTTCCAGGATTTGATCACTCGAATAATACTGAATGAATAATAAAACTAATATTTTCACTATGACATTTTCTCTATCAGCCTACACGTACGTTCTTCCTAGTCCTAAATGATTGCATGGGTTATAAAAAAATATACATGACTTTCGAAAAGAAGCAAAATCTCATTGATTTCTGAGAAAGTTAGAACTATACTAAAATAAGCATATCATAATATCTTTGACACTAACACCTCGTAATGTCCTTTAGTAGGATACAATCCAGAGTGGTTACTGGCCTACTTACTGGACATAACACTTTGAGAAGACACCTTCATATAATGGGACTGAGTGACAGTCCCTTATGTAGGAAATGCGGAGCAGAGGAAGAGACATCAGCTCATGTTCTGTGTGAATGTGAAGCTCTGGCGACACATAGACACACTTATCTGGGTTCTTCCTTTTTGAACCCTGAAGACATCAAAGAACTAGGTCTAGGGGCGATCTGGACCTTTATTATAAGGACAGGGCTCCTGACTTAGATTTGGTTAAGGGGCACAAAGGGCCTGTTAAAGGCCTACGTGCATCGGGACCATAAAGGGCCAGACCCATACTTCTATTCTATTCTAACACCTCGTAAAATAAAACATAACACAAAATACAGGCGGAAGGGACGTGCTAATGACCATTAAAACATACCAAAGATTAAATATTTATTTCATACTTGCAATACAAGGTAAAATTTAGCTAAAGTCTCTTAATACGTCTCTGCACAATACTTCCTCCAAAGACTTGTACTTACTCAACAGCGCGCCTTCCTTCCCCTAGAAAGTAAATGTTGCCTACCATTTCAGCACAAGACCGGCATAGATACTTTCCCACAAAAGAATTATTCAGTCACATTCACACATTACATTGATTGTGCCGTTTAATATTAATCTTCATATTACGTCTGGGTCTCCCAAATGATCACTTTCCACCAAGGCTCAGAAAACCGGTCAAAACCTTAATATCGGTATTTCGGTATTTTTAATTTATGAAACCGGGATACCGGTATTAATACCAGTATTCCAAAAACAAACATTTTTTTCAATAAATTTTGATGAAAATTATGTGCAATGATGTAAGGAAAAAACACGTAATTTCGTGAAATAAAGTTATAAATCAAACTTTTATTACAATAACTAACATTCTAAGACTTCACGGACAGTTTCATCAACACTCTTAGCAGTGAGGGCCGGGTCTGCGCATCACGTGACTACAGTGCGCTACAGTCCAGGAAAGGTAGTCGGTTGGTTCTTGAGCCTTATGTTGGTGATAAGTATGTCATGACTCGCCCTCACAGTGTTGTTATGAAACTACTTCGCTAACAGAAAAGTATTTCTAGATTTTATATAATACCACAATCTATGAAATTATTCATTAACATGCAATACTTACTTTTTCTTTTGTGTGCAACAAAGTGTCCAGTAAACCAGATCTCAGTTTCATGACGTTTTCAGGTTTCCGTTACATTTACGTTGTGTATAACGATCTCTCATTTTGCAAATTCAGTAATATTAATGATTTATTGTTGTCGATTTTATAACCTTTATGTGAATAAATCATACACAATTATTTTTAAATTAGTACCGAAAAACGGTATTTTTGTATCAACACCGGTAATTGAATGCCGCAAAAAAATGATTGGGATCCCGGTATTCGGGATTACGGTATTGTAAGCCCCACTTTTCACAAAGCAATTAAACCACAAATATAGTGTTTGTTGCTTTTCCTCCGTACTAGGACCTCAATGACTAATGTTGGATATCAAAAATCATTCATGTATAGCCTATTGATAACTACGAGTGTGATGGCATTAGTAAAGGCATAATTTATTCTTAATGTAGCTCACAAAACAAAAGCAAGCTTATTGCACGTTGTGTGTGTCCGTGTTTCGTGCTTTCCTCTATACCCTCCCCGTCAATACAAGGATATTATTTTATCTGACAATTCTAATTGTTTTCACTCTGAGAATTTCGAGTGACGGCAGGCACCGCAACGCCCGCCGTTATTCCCCTTTGCCGTTGAGTCGAGGTCCACGCGTTTTAGTTCAATGTATTGCAGTTAATATTACGTTGTTATTCATCACTTTTAAATAAAATATGTCTTTTGTTCTCAGAAACACATCACATGTAAAAAATCACGTTCTTTATTGCAAGAAGACTTTCTGCTGGTGAACCTGAAGACACTACATACTGAAGGCTTTCTTTCACGTCATCTATAGAACGACGGTCATTACTATAGTTTATCTTTTTAATATGCCTTACCAGTAAAAACTTCTAAAAAGGGAGCAACACTATTTACATTGACAGTATTTACGGACCTAAAGGGTTATACAAAAGTAGGAATAGTAGCCGTCTATCACAAAATTATATATATATATATAGTGAAGTTTTAATGCAGCATGTTTCGGCTCATGTATAAAGAGCCATCATCAGGCTGATAATGTACCACAGAGAAGTTTAAACATAAAACAGAGTTGTGGCGTCCACACATACGTACGTACATACACACACACACACATACATACGTACGTACATACACATATGCGCGCCGCGCGCGCGCGCACACACACACGTGTACTGGTAAATAATAGGATAATTTGCTTTAGCAGACACATCACCGAAGCTATGTAATGTGACTCAGCAAATAAATAAATTCTAAATTCTGCACCATAGGATATGGATTGTTGATAACAGTAATGAAACAGACCAGAAAATGGTAACAGTAAACGCGACAGAAAGTGGTGCCTCTCTCTCTCTTCATCATTGTTGCAGTGTTGTCGTTTCTCGGAAAACACAGTGCTTATTCAGTGAAATCGTCCGATACCGAAGCGTCCCTCAAGTGTTATAACACATGAGTGGATCAGTGAGGGTGTTATCTGTGATGAACATTCTAGATACTGGGTTTGTCAACTCCTGCCACTGAATTTTCAACATATATTTCGCTAATACTAGATCGTATGCAACTTTTTATAACAAAAACTTCTACCAAACATCCTGGCAAGTGTTTAGCATTCCATTTTCTTGAATCTGAGTTCCTAATCTCGGCCCGCCGAGCTGACATACAAGTTGATATCCTTCATAATATTTTGTGCCTTACAATTCAGTTCGGAAAGTATTACAACACTTTTCCTCTAACCACACACAGTTTTCACGAAAACAAGAAGCACAAAACCATTCTCACAATTCGTGGTCAAATTTTCTTTTGCAGAACTACAGAAACAGAGAGCAGAATACACAATATAATATAAACTTTCAGAATAATTTAGATTAAGTACACACTTTTCTGAGATTTGAAGCTGCAAAATCTGGTAGGTAAGTGGAAACTTTCGGAAGGAAGCTGCTGCCTTCATCTTCAGTGCGGATGAATAAGTTATTTATATCTTCTGGATAAAAGTAGTAGATTCCACCGAAACGGCGGCATTGATCTACCAGATTACACTGCGTCACATCCCACAAAAAAGCAATATTCGTAGTCGTAACCTGCGAAATCACAATTCTGAAATAATTCCACTAGGTGCCTAGATGTGTTTTACCCTTCAGAATGCAGAGGAGGCAGTGAGCATCAATTTCACGTCTCTGTAATTCTGTATGTAGATATTATGAAATTGTGTAAAGGAAGAGAGTGCAAAGCGAAAGAATAGAAAAAGACAATAGCTATAACAGGAATGTGAAGAATATTGAAGTGTGGAAGAAAAATGGTCTATTTTGCACAGTTGTCAGGTGTAAATAGACAAACCTGAAAATTGTTGGGTCTAGATTAGTCGGGAATTCCTTTGTCTCATGATGATGATGGTAATGATATGAGGCGTCAGGGCGATGATTACACCTATTAGGGCTCGTTATTTATTATGTGCCATCAAGTAATCTGGTTGATATTTAGGCTATCAATGATAGGAAATTGCTACCTACAACCTCCAGGTAGAAGTCATTCGGAACTGACAGTATACTCGTGTTCCTCTGCTGTACGAAGCTCTGGCTACTGATAGCTGTCACAACAAGAAAGTTTCTGGCTGACAGCGATCGAACAGTTTAATCGGTATAAATGTACGGCACAAGTTCGAACAGACGACTGAAAATGCATCAGTTGTAGAGCTGAGAACTATATATGATTTCAGGATTCCGCCGCAGTGTAAATGAGATCTTCGCTCTTCTGGGATTTTACGCAGTGTAGATTGGTACTTAGTTGCCGACGCTTCAGGACATTCTCCTTGGACTGCTTGACTCTTGAAGATGGGACCGACAGGTTGTCCCGAAACTTCGGTAACTGTCAATCTACGCTGCCTATATCCCAGAAGAAAGAAGATCTCAGCTGAGAACTACATAATAATAATGATGATGATGATGATGATGATGATGATGATGTGAGGCCGACGATTTAACAAGATCTGAAAAAATACTGCACAAAAATCTTGAAAAAATAAAGTAGAGAAAGGAACAAAATTTGGAAACCCGTAGACTAATATACTATAACGGTCAGTCACTCAATAGTCCCACTATTCAGATCAGGGCACGTTTGGTATACGTAGCTAAGCAGTTCTACAAACTGCAGTTGGTAAGGCTGCCACCATCCAGTATCTCAATACTGGAAATCTTAATCCTCCTGTATATATCTGGGATATAATAAACACCAACACCAAATTTAACACTAATAACAAAGCAAATTTATTAATAAAAACAAAACAATTAAACACATAAATCACAAAACCCCAATTAAATGTCCAAATAAAATAACCCAAATAATTACCTCAATAGCAAATTACTACTATTTACTAAAATATCCAAATATTTAACTTTCCCTAAAAAGTTATTAATATCTCAATACACCCAAATTAATCTTTCAGTAAACTAATATAAATCCCTTGAAGTTACATTCCCTGTATTTACATTGGATTCACACACTTTACATTGTAACATAATATCCACATTAAAATGATTTTGTTTCCTTCTCTACTTGAATATAATAGGCTGTTCTTACATACCTTGTATCCAAATTAATCCAAGTAAAATAATGTAACCAACTTATCTGTTGAATTTAATTCTGGCCGTAACAACCCTGTTTGCATTCATAAATTACACTTTTATTTCTGGCTGGTTAAACTTCACTCGGTTTCACTTTTGTGCCTAATTTATCTTACACTCAAACCGTTGTTTCACCATCACAGTTACCAAACATTTTCTATCATTTTCAATAAAATGACCTAAACTCCTTTTGTGTGTTCACTTAAATGTTTCCAAACAAATACATTTCGTGGATCTTTTCTATTTATCACCACTTTTCACTTTTGCATAGTTAGTAAACAACTAACGTTTCTTTGTTCATAATAAATTTCACATGTTATAATTTCAAACGCTCCTGACCAAAGACTGACGCCAAAGACGCTCTCCCCTTGTCTTCACCCCTATTTAATACCTGCGAAACCGCTCCCAAAAATGGCTACTTCCAAGCGCTCTCCACACTCTTGACCAATAACTTGTCATTTCGGTTGCTATGCACTATTAACTGTCAATCAGAACTCTATTGCATATCTAGTTCTAGGAATATTTTGCACACGGCCCAAATCCCGTGACAAATCTGTTCTGCTTGCAGGTGGACTGCAACGCTATGATTCAACTCAATGGAAAATTGCATCATTAAAATGCAATACATAGGTTCTCATTAATTCTATGCAAAATCATCTTAACTAAACATAATCAATTCAAAAAATATTTCCCCATATTATCAATATTCATTACAAATCACCTCCCTCTCAGTCTATGATGTGTCCTCACATCATTTCATGTTGTCAATGAAACATAATGAAGATTGATAGGGTCAAACACAAAATATTACACTTGAAAAACCAATAAACATTTACAATGTAAAACCCTTTAACATGTTACACAAATAAAAGCTTTACTTTCATTCAACTTTCAAAAGTTTCTTCCTTCAAGTCTTTAAAATCAATGTTTATGGTGTTGACTGTACAACATATCAGCTATTACCATAGCACTTCCTTCTCTGTATCAATGTCAGTGAACTCTCATGTAAACATATTACACTTGCAGTTGTGCAATGTTCTTAACACTTCACTACACTTTTCTAATCTGTTTTCCAATCAAAATGCAATGAATTTTGACAATAACAACAATTTTAAATTTCTTTAACCCTTGTTACTTCAAAATTTAAAAATTTCTATTTCACCAACAAAGTTCTGATTAGTTACTTGTGTCTTCTCTCATAAGTTGCTGCTCGTGGATGGATGTAGATGAATTATCTGCTTCCTACCTTTCGATGTTTTCACTGAAGTATCCTTACTCGTCCTGTAGTGTATACGTAGAAATCTGATGTAATTGTTGATGACTCAACTCCCAATCTGGAATTGTGCTGCACATGTGTGATAAAAGGAATCGTCTAAGGACATTCAGGTTTAACGTGGGATTGTATAAAATCTTTAGGTCTTGTCAGCATTTTTGTTACCACCTTCATTAGATAGGATTGGGAACAAAAGTAGCATAGGAACATTTCCAAAAAGGAATTGTTAATGAATCAGTGCATACAAGAACCAATTCATTCTCTCCTCATACTGCGTAGTTCAGCCTGAGATTGTTGAATATCCTGGTCACCATCTGGTACAAATCCTCCGTGTTGACTGGTCTATACTTTGTAGAAGAAGGAATAGCAGAATCCAGTACGACTTGATGTCCTGGGTAAAACTGCAACTTTCAGTTGTAATAACACAAGCTCACATGGTTTAATACACCCTCTCTAGTTTACTTTTAGAGAAAATGTGTCCCAACTGCCATTGTGATTACACTCGAAGAGTACTTCTGGTCGTTGTAGAAACAATATAACCGCACAGTGTCTTTGTTGTAATTTTCCTTAACTGCTCAAGTTTGCTTAGTTCACAAGTATTAACTGTTTATTATCCACATCTTTGTTCATCAGCCAAATTAACACTTTGTCATCTTTTCACTATTTGTGTCCTTTGTTGTTATCAACCAATATTGTTGTCGTAGTGAGTCACTTAATCGATATTCGTGCTTCAGGTCTACTAGCTCATATCTATACAGCCTCATTTCTAAAGGAAACGCAACCATTTGTACAAAACAAAATTTCTACTCATCAATTTCAGTGGCACACTAAGTACTAACTTAAAACTACGCATATCTGCCAAATTAACTGTTAAATGTTTACAAAGTGCACCTGTTAGCTGGACTTCTGATCATAACATGACATCATCATATGTCTGACCTTCGTCAGCTGTTCACAAGTCCGCCATTTTGAATTCCACACTTATCTAAAGTGGGTGAAACTTTAACACCTTGCTAGCAATGTTGCTTCAAGCTCTTACTAACACAAATTAATGTTTTAGCACTAGTATTCTTATCCAACTAATGATTACAAACATTGTATACTTTAAACCAATTACAAATTTCAAAATTCTGTTCTATTATTTTCCTATATTTTCATGCATATAAAAACTTCCTTCTTCATTCTCCTTCCTCTTCATCAGCTTGTGCCTGCATTCTCGCTCTCGATCGCGTAATAGGTGGCTCTAATCTAGTGCTCCCTAGTTCACGTCTCGATCTCAGTGTATCAGGCGGCATGTAGATGGAATCATCTAATGCTGTGTTTGAATCATCTACAGATGATTCTGCCCCGGCATCGTTGTCAAACGTATGCTGTAAATCTTGCCTGTCTAGATCTGTTTGCCTATCTTCAAGCTGAGGTGTTACTGCTATTTCCCTTGAAGGTAAAATGCTGATATCCTCTTCTTCGCTTCCTGCTTCACTCTCTTCCTTGCTTTTCCTAACCAACCTCTTTACATCGCGATTTTTCCTACCGCTAGGTTTCCAAATTTCTTGGTTATAAGCCTTCTTCAATCTATATACATAAACCACAAATTTCTTTCCCTGCTGGCTTTCTATTCTGTAGTTCAATTCTGATAACTTTTCTGTTATCTTATAAGGACCACTCCAAAATTTTCTAAACTTCTTACATTGTCCTGGTTTAATTGCAGAAGTAAACAAACACACAATTTCATTCAGTTCAAATGTCCTAATCTTTGCCTTTCTCATTACAAGCTCTCTCATTGCATGTTTCAACATTTCTCAAACTTCAATCAAATTTACACACAAATTTTGCAAACCAAACCAATCAAATCAACACAGTTTCTCAAAACGTAAAAGTATAGTTAATTTAAAATAATCACCATCTATACATCGTCTAAACAAATAAAGTGTGTAATCATTCAAGCACCTAATAACCCTTGCAACTGCAAATGTAAAACTTCACTTGCTCAAATACGTAAACACAGTATCTTTTCATACAATAATCATTAATACAGTATTTAACTGTTCAAAATTTCTATTACCAATTTTGTAAAAGTCAAACATTTCTTTTCTCTCTTATGTTGTAATAAATTTGCATTAAAATATCATTTTCCATTTTGTCCATACTTTACTGTTGTTCAAGTTAATCTTCTAAAACCATATTCCTTCCATAATTGAATGTGGTTGTAAATAATCCTACTGGTATATCCCCTTGCTGTAAAAATAATGTATCTCGTTCTGGAATTTCTGCCACCATCCTCTGATCATCTTGTGGAATGGCGTTGCTGTCCTCCACCTCGCCATTTTTAAACCACTGGATTAACTGGAACCTCACCATTGTCAACTGCTTAATTTTGCAAAATACAAAACTGCAAACATAACTCCATTTGCAAATCAGTATTTAAATACTCTTCACAAATTTGTTCCACCACAACACATCAAAATTTCTATTACACTATCATGTTCAAAATCACAAGTACTGTTGGCAAAATTTACCATAAAACACAATTATTTTTACAAAATAATTACCCTACTTAATTTTCATCAAATATTTAGTTATTAACATCATACTCAAGTTTATAAATTTTCCTTATAACACTTAATTTCAAAATTCAATTTCAAACTCAAAACATTTAACATTTATAACTTTTAATATTTCATTATTAACCAATTATTTACTAAAAATTTAATAATCTACTATAGTGTCTCATAACCTTTGTCCTAAACACATGGCTGTGTTGACAGTACTCAGCTGTTTCCTAGTCAGCCATTTTTAATTCCCCTGCTGACCTAATTATGTAAACAAAGTTTCTCTCTCACTAGTCAACCGTAAAAGTGTTCACATCTTCCTCAGATATTGTGTACATGCTATCCAGTTGTACATCCTTCAACTTCTAGCATCGCTCCATATCAATGTTCTTGATGTGAGCCTTGTCAAGGAATACTGCGTCCTTGCTGTACTGAGTCCATGCCTGAACCCGATAATATCTACTGGAATACACTCACGTCCTCTCACACTGATCTAGGGCTGTCCAGAATTAATCGTTAATCTTGAGTTCAGTCTTCCTGAATTTCTATATGTCTTCAACCTGTAGTTGCTCCCTAATAATTCTATGCTGTAGAATTCTAATTTTTTTTCTCATCACTTACCTGGATGAGCTCCTCATAGGATTATAATTCCTGGCCATCACTTCCTTACTAGGCTATTCGGAATAACAGTGTCATACTCCGAATCATTCCTACGTCTGTAAATCACGCAGTCTTCTTCACAACAAAAATTAAATTTCCTTCCAAAATTTCTAATTATTCCTTTTGCTTCTGGTAGGCTAGATGTCTGGGGTCTCTCACTGTTTATCACATTTCTGAATTACCCATTTACGTTGATTCTCTTCTTAGATTATCCACTTAATCTCTGTTCATGAAACTGCGACATACTCCACGAATGGACAAATATGTTCTCAGTATTCATCATGTCAATTCCCTCTGACATTTTCTCAAAAAGTTTCCACATATGAAACTATCAACTTCACTTGTTTCGTTTCCCATATGAACCCAAGTAACAGGCACCAATATAGGCTACCATGTTTTCTCAAAGTCTTCACGTCTGAGACTTTCAACTGCAATTGTGTCGCCACACTGTAACGATCACAACAAACCAAGGTACCATTACCGGTTACCAAGTTTCTCACTCACGTGTAACTAACACGATTTTTCCTCACCTATCCCTGATACGATTTTAACTTCCTTGACTCCCAACCTGAGTCATTAACTTCAGAATACAACTGGGCTTCTTCAATTTCTCATAATCTCACACAGAGACATTGCTTGATGGATAGTATCATCCCTTGTTCACCCCATATTCTCCCACATCTATTACTGCTCTACCCTTTAATTTCTAGTAGTATTCAAATTTCCTAGGTGTGTGTATAACTACATCTTAAACCATTTCCAGTGCTGAAGGTAATTTCAATAAATTCATACTAAGATTTCCCAAGCATCCGCAAGATTGCATTCGGTGTGGTTGTTTTGTAGTACGGCTCTTCTATAACCTTGAAGTCAGATGATTGCTCGTCATGTGTTCCACAAACTAAGTGCGTCACACAATAACCTTGCTGTCAGCTGTTCTACTGACCGCACCCGTACCGTCAACTCTCGCTACACAAGACTCCTGTGCTGAACCTACGCTTGAAACATGTAGGAAAGCTAAGTTTCCCACCCTCAACTGCAACTAACCACTAGTATACACCTGATTTTCTGGATTTCTACTCTTGCTTCAAATCTTGATGCTTCCACTTCTTTTCCAACTCTCAGTAAACATTTCATATTTCCTTAGCTTTACAATACTGTTGAAGTTTCCTACAGTAGTAATTAGCTTTTCCACGTTACATTTTAACTACTACTTTCTTCTGTCAGTATGATTGTCTGAAGCAAAACACAGCGTAAGCAGTGTGGTGGATCCTTCCGCACGCCTCACCTCTTCCACTTCAAAAATCCATACACAAAATTTTAACACTTTCTACGCATTTATCTCTTGTCTTTTCCAAGTTCAATTTGTACTTCATAAAATTTAACACAATTTGTGTAACCTCTACTTCAAACAGTATGCAAAATCAACAAATGCACATGCAGCTCTACAAAAACCAATGAAATGTCACTTTCCCTTCTTTCAAGCACTCGTATTTTCCTGATGAATATAAATTCATCGTACTCTTAACTTCAGAGTAATCAAACATAATTGTAACTTCACACCCAAAAATTACAAAAATTTTAAAACAGCTTTCTCAACATTAAACTGTTACTCCATACAGTGTCATAATTTATATTCCTCACAGGGTCAACAACCTGTGCTAACATTTACATTTTCAATACCACAGCTACTGGCTTCAATTTCTCTTAATACTTTCAATCTTCAACCAAACTATACAAAGTTTCTTACTTAGCCATAGCTTCCTTGTGGCATCGTTTTCTTTCTTTCACCACAACCATTTTCTTAATAGCAGTACTCTGCAAATGTGTGTTAGCCAGTCACAATTAAATATAAATCTATTTTTTCCAACATATAAAATTAATGTCAAGCTAACAATTTTTAACATCCAAAAATTCCAACTCTCATAAATACCTAATGATCATAACTCATCAGTATATCTCATGCACAAATCCTATCCTCCTTAAAATCAGTTCCTGACCTGCTTGCTTGGACATTCCCTTGCAAAGTAACCTTCGCCACCACACTGATAACATATACAACTTCTACTGGGATGTGCATTCCAGGTATTACTGATGTTAGAACTGCTTCCCTTTATAGCCTCAAAATTCATGAAAAGGAGTTGCTTTTTTTTTGTGCCAGACCATTTCGGAATTAAAGATACCAATAACATATCTTTAGCTGCTGTCAGTCTTTCCACTAACTGCATTTGTAAATTTTGAACTTCAGCCTGTAATCTGGCCATCTGTTGTGCAATTGAATCTTCTGATTTAATTTCGTGAGCCATGTTACCCTTAACATATAATTACTTCACTAACTTAAATTTTACACTAACAGTGCCACTCAAGTGTGTGTATCCAACTTCAAAATTTTCTCAAAATAATTTACTATATCCCTCTAGTATCATAAATCCCACTGGTTTTCCAAATCGCACCACTGCAAACCAATTTGTAACGGTCAGTCACTCAATAGTCCCACTATTCAGATCAGGCACGTTGGTATCGTACTAACCAGTTCTAAAACTGCAGTTGGTAGGTGCCACCATCAGTATCCATACTGAAACTAATCCTTGTATATGTCTGGGATATAATAAACAACAACACCAAATTTAACACTAATAACAAAGCAAATTTATTAATAAAAACAAAACAATTAAACACATAAATCACAAAACCCCAATTAAATGTCCAAATAAAATAACCCAAATAATTACCTCAATAGCAATTACTACTATTTACTAAAATATCCAAATATTTAACTTTCCCTAAAAAGTTATTAATATCTCAATACACCCAAATTAATCTTTCAGTAAACTAATATAAATCCCTTGAAGTTACATTCCCTGTATTTACATTGGATTCACACACTTTACATTGTAACATAATATCCACATTAAAATGATTTTGTTTCCTTCTCTACTTGAATATAATAGGCTGTTCTTACATACCTTGTATCCAAATTAATCCAAGTAAAATAATGTAACCAACTTATCTGTTGAATTTAATTCTGGCCGTAACAACCCTGTTTGCATTCATAAATTACACTTTTATTTCTGGCTGGTTAAACTTCACTCGGTTTCACTTTTGTGCCTAATTTATCTTACACTCAAACCGTTGTTTCACCATCACAGTTACCAAACATTTTCTATCATTTTCAATAAAATGACCTAAACTCCTTTTGTGTGTTCACTTAAATGTTTCCAAACAAATACATTTCGTGGATCTTTTCTATTTATCACCACTTTTCACTTTTGCATAGTTAGTAAACAACTAACGTTTCTTTTTCATAATAAATTTCGCATGTTATAATTTCAAACGCTCCTGACCAAAGACTGACGCCAAAGACGCTCTCCCCTTGTCTTCACCCCTATTTAATACCTGCGAAACCGCTCCCAAAAATGGCTACTTCCAAGCTCTCTCCACACTCTTGACCAATTATAACTTGTCATTTCGGTTGCTATGCACTATTAACTGCCAATCAGAACTCTACTGCATATCTACAGTTCTAGGAATATTTTGCACACGGCCCAAATCCCGTGACAAATCTGTTCTGCTTGCAGGTGGACTGCAACGCTATGATTCAACTCAATGGAAAATTGCATCATTAATCTGCAATACATAGGTTCTCATTAATTCTATGCAAAATCATCTTAACTAAACATAATCAATTCAAAAATATTTCCCCATATTATCAGTATTCATTACAATACCAACGGAATTTCTGCAGGTTTTAAGTAGGATCAACACTCATATTAAACATAGGGATTGTGATTGTGAGTTTTAGGCCTACTCTCAACTTCCGTTCAATTTTCCGTATAATATTAACAAAGACATTTAAACGTATAACCTGTATACCTAGCTGTTATTTCTTGAATTTTACAGGGATGTTACTTAATTATCTACAATTTTTAAGCTGAATAGAAATACAAACCATATGTAAGCCTATAATTTGTCGAAGCTTATAGAAATACTGCCTATAATATCCACTGATTTCATGGCGCAACTTGGGGGAGGGTAAGCTAGGCAAATGCCCCCCAATATTTTTTATACCTAAAAAGTATTTTTTTTGGGCCACTGAGTTGAAGAAGGGCAAAAAAATTTGGAGTGAGAGTGGGGGCAAAGGTGTGTATGTATTTCACGTTGTGTTCACCGTGCATCTTGACATTAATTTTCAGTTCTTTAACCAACGAATGCACTTTTTATTTTCTTATTTTCGTTCAATTAACCCTACATATGTTTCGGCCGCGACCCGGCCATCATCAGGGGTACACTGATAAGTTCACTTCACTGTTCACTGGTCCATTTGGTATTATCACAGAACCGTTACACTGTTTGAGGCAATTGTTTCATTGACAATCACCGGTAGGCAAAGTTTCTTCAAGCCTTTTCTTGAATTGTCTTGGTGTATATAATATTTATCTTGCGTTACAAGTGTAAAGTATAGCACTATAAATTGTGAATGTAGAGCACTATGTCGTTGGAAGTTGTTGAAATCGTTAAAATTATTAAAATTATTAAAAATTGTTAAAATTGCTGGCAGTTGGTTTTGTATAGATGTTGACGTCCGTATCCTGTAACAACATGGTTATCAAATTTTTTCGTAAAGGTTTGACACATTATATGGCTTTATAATCTTTTTTGTAGTCTGGTTTACAGGTAAGCCAGAAAATTAGAGTGCATTCGTTGGTTAAAAAAAAGGAGTGTATGTATTTTAAGGACTGGTTCAAACCAATCTTCTAACTTGACTCCTTCGTAAATTAAAGTTCCTAATACCCATGTTGCCGATCCCAGTGGCCGTGCGGTCTAAGGCGTGGGTCTTCGGCCGCTCGCGTACTGAGATTGTGGGTTCCAATCCCACCGGGGGTATGGATGTCTGTCTTGTGGGTGTTGTGTGTTGTCAGGTAGAGGTCTCTGCGACGAGCTGGTCCCTCATCCAGAGGAGTCCTGCAGAGTGTGGTGTGTCTCAAATGTGTGTGACCATGAAACCTCGACGAAACGAGGAGGCCCAGGCCCATATAGGGCTGTCGAGCCATAGAAAAAAATACCCATAATTAATTTTTGCTCCCCCCCCCCCCCCCCACAATATTATTAGCCACGTTTATGCCTATGATTTTTTTATATTTATCTTGATAAAAGTTAATTTCAGGCTAAGTCTTGTCGTAAAGACGTTAAGTATACAAACACCGAGAGTACTCTTCTATTGGTACAAATAAACTCCACCTTCCAAACGTAAACCCGGCTCAGAAATACATTAAACACAAAATTAACATGTGTACTGAGAGTTGACATAAAGTACTAAGTTATCTCTTTTTTCTTTGGTAGCGCTCTTTAAGCAGGTTTCTACGTTGTCTACACATGAACTCCAATACAACCTCCGAACTGTCGAAAGTTGGGGGCAGTTTTTCCACCACAAATTCTAATGTTTATTCAATGATCGAGCTCTAAATCAAAAGAAACAATAGTGGTATTACCAATACCAGTTTGGAGACTGTACGGGCACAACTTAAGTAAAATTAGTGTCAATTTCCGTCGTCAAAATTAGAATTGATGATAAATTGCATGTGTGTAAAAAAAGAGCTGTGTTATTGTTAATTAGACGTGTCACTGCAGCGTTATACATGTCTCTATGAAGATAACATTATAGGATACATTGCGTTTGGGTACTTACAAATGCTTCAAAGTACTGGTGATTTCTTCTTCATATTTTTCTGGAGATTTCAACGATTAAGGCCAGGTAGAATTTATTCCGCTCTCTCTCTCAGTTCCTACAGACAAGTACACCAATATGTAAGTCACGGTCTTAATATCTTATTCCAAATTAGATGCATCCTGAGATTTCACACATCTCAGTAATCGTTAAGGGAAGTTTAATTTCAAGGTTTGGGGTGCCAAAACTCTCAGGGATCAAACAATGAGAAAGTAACAAGACGTTAGGGGTTTCATAATTTAACGCCCGTGTCATTAAACTGGTCATCAAGGGAAGCGGGTTAAATCTTGCGAGGAATGAATATAAATAGTCGTGTGAAACCGGGAATATACACGATCACAATATTAAGACAAAGATTTGTTGGAAATGGCTTGGCATCATCTCCAGTTGCGGGTCTAATATTATCAGTGTCGAATATCGAGCTAGTTTTTCAGTCAGATAATTAATGGAAATCTAATCGCTATAACTGCTAATAGATAGGGACAGGTGGCGGGCTCTTGTGAGTGCGGTAATGAACCTTCGGGTTCCATAAAAGGCGGGGAATTTCTTGACTAGCTGACGACCTGTTAGCTTCTCAAGAAGGACTCTGCTCCATGGAGTTAGTTAGTTAGTTATAATTGCTAATAAGAAAGATCTAAATGTATCTCAGCCGCCTCTTGTCTTCATTAACTTACTTCAGCATCACCCGTCACAGCCTTACTCTCCCACATCCAATTAGTTCTTCAAATTGACCGTTTTACAAAACACTTTTCCACCTACCTCATACACGTAATTCATTTTCTCCCATCGCGAGCTAAGAATAAGTTTTGGTTACAATATTAATGTTTTAGCAATTTTAAGTGTTCAGTACCAGAAAGGATATATATATGACAGATATGATAATTTGGAGACTGGAAGACATGACAGGAATATGTGCCACATGTGAGGAACAAGTTATTCAACACCTCATTAAGGTCTACAAAATTACAGGAGATAATGTATACAAAATGTTACATTAAATAGAATCATTCGGGGACATTACGTTAGAAATAAATATACGAAAATATCGGGATTCGCAAAGTTAACTGCGCTAAGGTTAATAGAACAAGTTACAAAATACCTACAAATTAATTCATAAGTTGCAAACTATATGCACAGCGTAACATTTTCGTGGTGCGAGATTCAGAGTTTTCACTGTGGCGTTACTGAAGATTCAATTTTTCAGGGACGTTACGCTGTCGGGAAATATTTACTCAGCGACAAAGCCTAACATCTCAGACGACTGTACTCTATATTTCTGAGATGTTAGCCCCCTTTTAATTATCTCGAATATCTGTTACCTACGGGAAATATGAATTGAAAATAACATTTAAGTGTAAGATTCATTACTCCAGATAAACTTTTTCGAAACGTTTTTCATTTCGATGACATGTTTCCCAATTTATCCTCGAAATGCGCATCGAAACACAAGTAAAGTGTCCAATATTTTTGTTTGAATTTACCAAAATTCGAATGTATAAAAAGATTTTACTGAAAATTAAATGAAATTATTATGAAAACCCATTCTTCTGTTCTCGTGGTTTCCCGCAAAAGCAGAGGAATGAATAAATGGATATGGTGAAGCTAATAAACATATGTTTGCAAATTTTCATTACAAGCACAATAAAATTTTGATTCACAGTGGGAGAAGAGTAATTTAGTTTAACAATCAATGACCTACACAATAATTACGACGACTACTTTTCAATTATTATTTAATAGGTGTAGGGGAGGCCGATCCCGGTTGCCGCGCGGTCTAAGGCATAGGTCTACGGCCGCTCGCTTGCTGGAATTTTGGGTTCGAATCTCATAAGGGGCATAGGTATTTGTCTCTTGTGAATGTTGTGTGTGGTCAGGTAGCGGCCTCTGCTGCTCTTCCAGGGGAGTCCTACTGAGTGTGTGTGTCATTGAGTGTGATGAAGTGCAACAATAATCCTCTACACCTCCAATGAGTAGGTAGAAGAGGTCAGACTAAAAAAAGTGCAGTAGAGTAATTACAATCATTCTGATTCACTATCCGATACCTGAATTTCATCATCAATGGATCTTTGCATTTTAAAGCAAGGCGTCTAACCTCATCATGGTCTCTGTCGCATAATTCTTCGTTATTAGCATGAGATAAAGCACTCTCCTGAATTAGCATGGCCTTCACGTCTTCAGAAGCGATCTCCAAGACCAAAGTTTGAAATTTCAGAACTTTCGGAATTCATCGGATTAAGTTATATCCCGTTTTACGACAACCCGACTAACGACGTTTCACAAGGTATCGCTGATATGCAGTCTTGCAAGAACATCTACATGTGCGAGTGTATTACGAACAGTAAATATTAAAATAATTGTGTCACTGGTCATCACCCTTCCACCTAGCGTTAGGTTCCGTAAGAATAATTTACCCGGTATGTTATGAATAATACCTTAGGAGATGGAAGTTGGGGTTTTATGTGGTTATTTTACGACGGACTTTGTTGCCTTAGATTCGTTCAAGACGGGTTGGTTTATACTGTCCTGGATTGGGTTTCTTTACGTTGCATTTTGTTGTGTTTTCTTTGTTGTGTGTGTTTAACTTTAAGGGTGTAACTACAATTTTATACTTCTGATGAATACATAATTGTGAGGGGCCTATTTAATTTGATTCTTCTTGGCACTTTTATGTGTGTCTAGTATTTTCGACATAAGGCTACTTCGGAAAATTTTATACATCTTAGACTACATTAACTTGTTGTGTGTATTTACCTGCTTAGGCGCGTCACATAAATAGCGAAAAGCGTTTAGTAGCTTCGTCATGTCCGTCCGTCCGTCTGTTCATCTGTTTTCCCGCATGTATCAAGGCTGGTCCAACTGGACAGATTTTTGTGAAATTTTCCACTCGGCACTTTTAAGAAAATCTGTCGAGAAACTCCAAATTTAGTTAATATCAGACAAAAATATCGGGCACTTTACGTGAAGATATAAGTACCTTTATACGAGTACTGTTGAGAGCAGTACGAAATACTTTGTTGCTCTATAATTGTGCAAATGGAACTCATTCTTGGGTTTCCATGGCAGAACTCAACGGCTTTATATTGTTGACAGCTATAAGTAGGTCAAAGAAACAAAGGGAAAGCATTGTTGCCTTGCCATTGCAACAATGGTTAAGAGAAAGTGCCACAATGTTGCGTTATTCGTACATTGCCTATCTTGTCTATTCTTAAGCCTATTAATTTCACGATCTCTTATATTACTTGGTACTTCAAGACCTGAAGTTTTGTAAGACTTTCTTCCGGAATATTAGGATATTTTTATATTTTCTCGATATTCTACGAATGGTTTGGTCTTCTTCATATTTATTTTAATTTTTTTAATTTTCCCGTCTAATTTATATGGCTTTCTTTTAAACTTAGGTCTATGAGCATATGGAAGAGTGTCTTTTTCAAAAACGTTCGAAATTTTGTTGGTTTCTTTCCGTTAATTTTTCGAGTGTCCTGAGTTTCTCAAATTCTAAGTGAAACGGCGTAAAGTATTAGCCCTAAAGAAAGAGACAAATCCGTAACTGACTCCATGGATCAAAGTCCCTCTAGTCAAGTAGACCAGTGCTCAACCAGCTAGTCGAGATATCGCCCGACTTTTTTTGCATCCTCATGATCACAACGATATTCACAATATCCCGCCACCGAAAACTAAACTGAGTCAGACAAAACCAGACAATATACTTATATTATAATACCAATTTTATTATTTTCCTTCCTTATACATCTGGGTCTCCAAAGAGGTTTCTTCCCATTAAAATCAAAAGTCCACTATATTTCTTATTTACTCCCTTCGTGCTACAAGCCCATCCCTTTCATCCTCCTTGATTTGATCACTCCAATTGCGTAACATTTGGAGAATGGTATCAAAAAGCAAGTTGTCATTATTAATTTTTCTCATCATATTATGTTTAAATATTATATTAAATTTTATTTTATGCTGCTGTATTCCAGTCCAGCACTGGGTATATTGCGAAGTTTTCTTTGTAGACCTTATACCAACTAGATTCCTAGATACAATTTTTCTGATATGTCAACATGCTGATCACGTGCTAAGGGATCACTGGTTATTGAATGTGATACTGCTAAAGTCAGAGTTAGATCTAGTGTTAAGCTCTGTCCAGTGCTGGCCTCTGGCGCAGATTTAATGTGCTGCGTAAGCTAAAGTATTAGTCCCTGAATTTCTGAGTCATGAAACACAGAAACAAATATATTTTCCCATACGCAAGCACCATCACTCAGCCTATAATATATCAGTGGATATTAGTTTACAAATCTACTTACCCCTATCATATACAAAAACGTTACATATAATAAAAAATGAAAGCCTTTAGTGATAATGAAATACGAGAGATTACATAATTACACAAAATGAAGAGCCACAATTACAATTATGAACAGCGGAATAAGAGGCATTTTGTCATAAATCTTTGGTAGCATACAATAATAAGGAAATGAACCGTACACGATGTCAACAACTGCCATGTCTTAGCAGCAAATAGTGATATTCAGCGTAAGTAAGCTTTACAAAGAAACGAAAACAGTAAAATAATGCGAGCTGTAAAGCCTTCCGTATATTGATATTACATGTAGAAACATCTGCAAAAATTTTAGGAATATTTTTTAAAGCAAGTAAGACGTCTGCTTTAAAAATGGGTATTACTTAACCAACAGGGAATAAGACGAGAATTTGGACGACGGTAGTAATGACGGCGAGACCAGAAATATTTTGGGATTCTTACACATAGACCAATAAATGTCAACTGAAAATTTACTATTTACCATTTAGAGAGGTTATTCTTTTATCTTTAATTTCAGCAACAAAATAGTCCGCGTTGAACTGCTTACAATTTAGAATATAAAGCAACTTATAGTGTGTCAATTTTTTCCCTTAGTGGGCCAGGGTCTCCTCAGTATAGAGACTTCACTATCACACTCAGACACACCACTCCTCTGGACGAGTGATCGGCCCGAGGCAGAGACCTCTACCTGACAACACACAGCACTCACAAGAGACAGACATCTATGCCCCGGCGGGTTTCGAATCCACATTCCCAGCAAGCTCGCTGCCGCAAACCGAGCGGCCACTGGGATCGGCCATACAGTGTCATTGACAAATATTAATCTCTGAACCTGCAGCTGTCAGGAACCATAAGTTGGTCAATACTGCTATGAAATCAAGAGTTCCAAAATGTAGGCTACTTGTCCCACTTAGAAAAATATGTCAACGTTACGAGTACTGTCAACTAAGCGGACTGTAAAATCAATGGTTCTGATAAGCGGAATGAGTCAAAATGAACTGTTGAATACAAAACGAAATCCATAGCATCTAAAAGATCAATTCACGCTGACGACAAGCAGGTATAATGTTTTTATTTAATGAAGGTGTTTCGAAAGCATTAGTTACATAACGTCGAAAGGAAGAATAGACTTTGGGATGATGCTGACGCATGTGTTGAGGCCTATTTAAAGTACATAAAATGCCCCTGGTGGAAATGAGAAAAACCAAGGTAACCGGTAAAATGGTTAATATCCGAGAAATTTCGAACTCGAGACCTAGAGAATAAACAACAGTAATGGCAACATGTCCGCTTAGGCGGTAACAATGGTGATAAAACTATTTTAAAATATAAAAGCATCTCTAACATATGGAATAATTGTTTGCTGCAAATATTACAATATTTGTTTTGAAATGTTTCTGAAATTATACACACATGAACAAAAGTGTAACAGGTACATAATTATCTTCAAATTAAACCTAATACTATAGTCAGACGTTTGTGCACAGAATTTCTGTGAATATTGTGTCTTTTCTGAAGTCAAAGTGCTTCCTTTCTCTTAGCAAGTAAACAAGTCTTTAAAACGGAACGCTCACTATGCCTCTTTTGAAAGCAGTGGAATGACATCATGCTGGTTTCTGTTCATTAGCGTTGTTCAGGTGAACAACGAAAAAGTATGAGATGGGAAAGAAAGAGAGCACGCACAAGGAAATAATATATACCAGCAAAATTTTAATTGGAAATAACTGTGAGGATGTAACTGACCTCTTAGCAGACGTGTATAATTGACAGGATAACATTAATACAAATCTTTGATAAATGGACGGGGAAGTGTAAGTTTGAATGAATTTGGATTGGGTTCAGAAGAGGGTTGCTTATGATGGCGAAACTGTTATAGAACACTGACCGAATGACTCATATTCTTCTTGAATTTCCTTGCAGTGAAGATTAATGTGTGTTAGCTGAAAAAATTGCAAGATAGAGTCCGTACAAGAAGAAAGAAGACAGAGCTATCACACTCTAATAAAGCCGAGGAGACATACAACCTTTCATATAAAGTGGGGGCTGTACAGCTGATGTGCGTTTCAGGGTGTCACGTTCGAGGGGGCCACTTTATTTTCTCATCCAGAGAAACATTGCGACAGGTGTTGATGACGTTATACTGTATTTTATCTCTCTCATTCTCTTTACTGACTCGAAAGATTTCTGAAAGTGATTGAGAGTGTAAGAGGAAGGAGAGAAAAGAAGAGTAAATTTAATCATCAAAGGCATGTCAACTGCAGACACTGACACTTCAGAATCACAGCCAGAATAACTCGGCTTTTTCTTTTCAATTAGTTACTCCACACCTCTAGCTTTGAGTACGAAGAAATGCAGCACTGCCTTAGTCACAAGCAGGAATGTAACATTACTCCAGCAAATAAGCAGCATGCCATAAAATGTATGGAGAATTGGATGTAAAGCGCTAATCATCAATTCGGCAATAGGAGGTAAGTGTTCAGCTTCAGGCTTCGACCCTTTACCCCTGAACAAAAGTCCGTGGTACACGTCGGATACAAAGGTGGATGGCTACGAAGGCAGTCCGGATTGGTGAGAAATGTAACACGCATTTCCGAGCGGAACTCAAAATCACAGATTTTTATCCCTATGTATCTAGTACAGTTGTTATTACTGCTTTACATTACTTCTGTGAAGAACTTCCTACTTAACGCAGATTCTGTCTACGTCACGTTTGTGGGAAACGAATTGGCCTCGTATAGTGTATCTCCGTAACTAATTTTAGTATTTAATTGCAGTGGTACATTGTTTATAGCCACTGAAACTAATTATTTTCAGGGAACCGCAAATTTTTACGTTCTAAAAAAATGGCTCTACCAACATTTGTGTATTCATCATTTGTTTATTATCATACACCCTGCATTAGGTGACGCTATCACTCTCACCTTACAAGTACGGCGATCGCCATGTTGTTGTTACTGATTGTAGGAACTTGAAACATATAGCATTATGGTAGCCTCCAAAGGAATAACTTTCATATCAAGTTTTGTTGAGATCAGTCATCTGGCTTAAAAGTTGAACTGGGGGCTGCATAGACAGCACTAAGATCCTGCAGATTTGTTTACTTCTACGAAAGCAAACAAGACTAGAAAGATAATAAATATGAACACAGGGTGGAAGTAAGTACTCATTTCACGCTTCAGCCGCTTTATTTCCGAAAAAGTAGCCAATGAAAACTGCTGGATTTTAACTGGAGCTCAGAGCGAGTCTGGACATGGTGGTTATTTTATAAACCCCTGTCAGGTAAAACTTTCTATTTTCACAATTGAAAATATAACACTATTGTTTTACTACTAAACACTATACGTCGACCAATGTAAGGTTCACTTATTACACAACTGTTTTACCACTAAACACTATACGTCGACCAGTGTAACGTTCACTTATTACACAGCTCTTTTACTACTAAACACTATACGTCGACCAGTGTAAGGTTCACTTATTACACAACTGTTTTACCACTAAACACTATACGTCGACCAGTGTAACGTTCACTTATTACACAGCTCTTTTACTACTAAACACTATACGTCGACCAGTGTAACGTTCACTTATTACACAGCTCTTTTACTACTAAACACTATACGTCGACCAGTGTAAGGTTCACTTATTACACAACTGTTTTACCACTAAACACTATACGTCGACCAGTGTAAGGTTCACTTATTACACAACTCTTTTACTACTAAACATTATACGTCGACCAGTGTAAGGTTCACTTATTACACAACTCTTTTACTACTAAACATTATACGTCGACCAGTGTAAGGTTCACTTATTACACAACTGTTTTACCACTAAACACTATACGTCGACCAGTGTAACGTTCACTTATTACACAGCTCTTTTACTACTAAACACTATACGTCGACCAGTGTAACGTTCACTTATTACACAGCTCTTTTACTACTAAACACTATACGTCGACCAGTGTAAGGTTCACTTATTACACAACTGTTTTACCACTAAACACTATACGTCGACCAGTGTAAGGTTCACTTATTACACAACTCTTTTACTACTAAACATTATACGTCGACCAGTGTAAGGTTCACTTATTACACAACTGTTTTACTACTAAACACTATACGTCGACCAGTGTAAGGTTCACTTATTACACAACTCTTTTACTACTAAACACTATACGTCGACCAGTGTAAGGTTCACTTATTACACAACTGTTTTACTACTAAACACTATACGTCGACCAGTGTAAGGTTCACTCATTACACAACTGTTTACCCAAATTGTTTCTTCTCCATTAATAATTCATCTGCAGCCGTACTTTTCACAATTACTAAAAGATTATCCAGCCTTTGTAGGTTTTTGCCGTAGTGGTGTCTTTCATTATTGCTACCATTTTATACGCGCTCTCTACAGCCGGGATAGCGACTCACTACGGACTGGACGGTCCAGAGATCGAATCCCATTTAGGGAAAGATTTTCCGTGCCGTACAGACAGGCCCCAAAGCCTACCCAATCTCCTGCACAACGGATACCGCCTCTTTAAAGTGGCGGGAAGTGTGGTGCTGATCGTCCACCCTTGTCCAGTACCGAGTTGCGAATGGGTTGGCGCTATACCTCCGCCTCCCTTCTGTGCTTGTCAAGGTATGTGACAGGATGACCTTTAACTTTTTTGCACGCTCTGCACCATGAATTCGACCAAAATAACTAAAAAGGTTTCGATATCAGCAGTTTTATTAACCAGGAGCAAAAAAAAACGACTTTGCGTTCCGAAATAATCTCTTATTCTTCTCCCACTCAGTAAAGAATGTCAGCAGCTGAGTAAGAAATTAAAATTCAAAGTCGCTCAAAGTAATGATCAAATAAATGTGATGTTTATCCTGAAGGTGAGTACGAACAACATAAATTAAATTTCTCCAGCACGAAACGTTAAAGAAAGAGGAAATACAAAAGCGAATATTGATATGCACGACATAAATCCGAAACGTATGAAGAAATTAGATATTTCTGAAAACGTGTTTTCACACAGTAATCAACTTGATAGCCCGCAAGAACGTAAAATAGTTTCTAAAATAATGCCAATTTCTTCTAAAGCCGCGAGCTCGGATAGCACAGTCGGTAGAGTGACAAGGCCGAGAGCAGGGCCAAGAGTTGCCTCTTCTCCAGAGCGTTCAGACCTACCAAGCTTCCTAGCCGCCAGGTCTCAGAAATTTCCCCAGGGTTAAATGTGCCGAGGCGTGAAAATAAAGACTCACTTGCATTTAGTGCTGTGGTTAAGAACGTGTAGATTTATGTCTGCTACTTCTTCTTCCAATGGTACTACATCCCTGGGTGGGATTTGACCTCCTCAGACTTATATCTCTAATCCTTAATAATTCTTAGTGGTGTGATGATTAATTACACGTAAGGACAGTTTTACTTTTATCTAACTTACCACAATTACTGAAGTACAGGAAACAATACTAGACCATCAATTGTGCAGTCTGACATAACGTACGTTCTAAACCATAGTACCACAATAAATGTATTATTATTATTATTATTATTATTATCTGTAGAGTTATTTAATCTCGTCAGCCTTCTTCAGCAATCTGTTGATAAAGGAAGCCCTAAACTTCTCCTTCCTGGTCTAAATGGTAACATCTGTAAATTACTCTACGTGAGGTAATGGCACCTGGTAGCCGACTGTCCTGCCAGACCTCTGACTTTATGCGGCCAGGTGGTCAGAGCGTTCCAGAACGTGAGAGACAGACTTGCTGATGCAGGCCACAACCCGTTCACGTCCATGTTGTACCTGGGACAGTACTCCACCAATCCCCACATTGCTGGTGTCTGTGTCGACGATTAACTACTTTCCTGGTTGCGGGCAGCCCAAAACCGGTGCCGTGCAGAGAGTCTCCTTCAGCGGACGTCAAAGCAGAAGCCGCCTTCCGCTCACTGAAGCAGACGATTTCTATGGCACCGGTCTTGGGCTACCCGCAACCAGCAAAGCAGTTCGTCGCCGTCACAGACGTCAACAAAGCGAGGACTGCTGGAGTACTCTCCCAGGTACAGCATGGCCGTGAACGGGTTGTAGACTGCTTCAGCAAGTCTGTCTCTCTTTCCAGCTCGGGAACGCTCTGACCACCTGGCCGCATGACTTCATGGGCCTGGTAGGACAGTCGGCTACCAGGCGCCGTTGCCTCACTTTACGCTATGATCTTAATTTTGAAATGTATTATTTAGAATTATTCTATAATTCAAGTCAAGAGTTCCAAATGATTCTTTAGTTACTATATTAAAAAACGTGACCCATTCCCTGCATAATCTGCTACACTTCTTAAAAAACTATAACTCAGCTGTGTCTATTCGCTTTTCATTTCTTTTTGTCGAAACCCACGTGTGCGTTTCTTACAATATGTAAGGGTTTGTACTGATGAAGCCTACTATGTGACCACTGGTACAGATGTAGCCATATACATAAGTATTTTGACCTCTCACCTTTCTTATCTTTCCTCAAATTGTTCGAGAAGTGTCTTTAAGTCCACTTAATCTTATTTCTAATTCTTTATTTTTTGTCATTTTAACAGTACGTACAAAGTAACTGAAATTATGTGCTTGTGCAGTTAGTTGTTCCTTAACTCATTCATTATGTAGGCCGTCTTACGACAGGTCCGTTAGCCTCATCCAAAGCGAGTTCTCCACATGGAGCGATCTAGTGCTTCCTCTTTCAATTTCCAGTATCCTCTCTTTTCCTTAAGGTCATCCAGTAGCTGCTTACGTCTTCTCCCTCGTCTTGCCGTCATTTCTATCCTTCTACCTAACTTTCCTTCAATCACGTGTTTCAGAAGGCAGTTTCTACGCAAGATGTGACCAATCCAGTTAGCCTTTTTCTTTTTATTGTACGTAGAATATTCCTCTCCTCCTTAACTCTGTGTAATACTTCTTCATTTCTCACACGGTCGGTCCACAGATCTTCTCCATTCTTCTCCAGCACCACATTTCAAAACTTTCCAGGTATACCGATCTACTTTCCGAAGTGTCCACGTTTCAGCACCATACAAAGAAATGCTTCAAATATAGCAACTTACTAGTTTCTTCCTTAAATTTAAGTCCAATTTGCTGGTGAAAAGATTTTTCTTCTTCTTGAATGCTGCTTTTGCCATGGCAATTCTGGATTTAATTTCACGTGTACACCTTGCATTATTTGTTATCATGCTACCCAAACAATTAAAATATTCCACATTCTCCAATTGTTTCTGATCTATCATAATTTTCATTGGGAATGGTTGCCTTTAGATTTTCATTACCTTCGTTTTTCCCACATTCATTTCCATTACATAGCGTCTTCCAATTTAAATTAGTCTATCAATCATGCACTGTAGCATCTTTTCTTCCCTAGCCAGTAGCACAAGGTTATCTGTATATTTCACAGTGCGAATTACTTGTCCTCCTATTTTGAAGCATCCAAACCCTTCAAGAGCTTCCCTGATTGGGTACTCGCTGTATAAGTTGAAGAGAATCGGCGACAAACAGCAACCTAGTCTAACTCCTCTTCCAATCTTCACACTTCTCGTCTCCTCTTGGTGCAGTCGTATTTTGACACTCTGTTCCATGTACAATTTGTTGACCAATCTTCTTTCGCGCCAGTCTATCCCAGTTCCCTTTATAATCTGCATTAATTTGGTCCAGTTGACACGGTCAAATGTCTTCTGCCAGTCTATGAAGCAAGCACACAATTCCTCACCTATGTCCAAGGTTCGTTCTGATATTATTATCAGCATCCCAGTTGCATCCCTAGTTCCTTTTCCTCTCCTAAATCCAAACTGATCTTCTCCAAGCGCATCCTCAGTCTTCCTTTCAATCCTTCTTCTAAGTATCCACGCTACTATCTTTGCTGCATGCACGATGATGCTGATTGTGCGATGGTCGCTGCATTTTGTGGCTTTGAGTTTCTTCTTTAAGGCAATCATTTTAACTTCAATGAAATCTCTGGGCCACTCTCCAGATAAATACATGCTGTTGATCAGCTGTGTCATTAGTCTGAGACCATCTTCTCCCAAAAATATGAGTACATCCCCAGGTACACCATCATCTCCTGTAGCTTTCTTATCCCTTATCTCCTTGATAGCTTTTTCCAAATCACTTTGCAAAATATAAGGGCCTTTCTCGTCTTCATCTACTTCATCTTCAGTTTCGACTTCTAGGTGTTCTGGTCGATTAGCTCGATCGTAGAGCTCTGTAATATAATTCTCCCAGATTTGCAGTACTCTTCTCTGATCTATTATTATATTTCCTTGAGAGTCTTCGATGCCAATGTTTTGAATCCCATGGTTTTCTTTCCAACCTAGTTCCTTTGTCTTCATGTACATTAGATCATAACGTCCTGTTCTTTGAAATTCTATGATCTCGTCGCATATGCTCTCCAGATATTCCTTCTTGGCTTTGTCCGTCGCACTTTTCAATTCGTTCCTCAATCTTCTGTAGTTCTTCCTTCCTTCTTCGTTGTTGACATTCTTCCACTTCCTTTGTTCATCCATTTTACTGATCATCTCCTGTGTAATCCACGCCTTTCTTGCTCTCCTCTCGACTTTTCCAACTAAATCACTCATAGTGTCTAACACACATATCTTGATATTGTTCCACTGCACTTCCACATTGCCACTTTCCCATTTGATTTCACCAAGTTTTTCTTCTATTCTCTCTTGCACTTCCTGTCATTGAGCATATAGCTCCTCCAAATCCCATCTTGGTTTTCGCTTGTGGAACCTTATGATTTTCTTCAATCTGCTGCAGAACATTGCAACCAGTAAATTGTGAGTTTGACTTCTCCGATTAATCCTTCCCAGTCCAAATGGTCCAACAGTGTTGTGATGTGCTTTATTTCCAACTACACTGTTCCAATCTCCCATTATAATCGTATTTGTCGCGCCCTTTCCATCCTCTTTAAGAATTTCTTCAATTATATCATACAGCTCTTCCACTTCTTCATCTTCATACTCCGATGTTCGCATGTACCCTTGCACTATCAAAATAATTACCGGTTCTGCCTTCAACTTAACAGCAATGATTCTGTCACTATACACACTCGTCTTATCAACACTTTTCACTATGCTTTTATGCACTAATATTGCTACGCCTCTTTCAGCCCTGTCACCCCCGGAATAATACACTGTATAATCACCAATTCTTATTTCACCTTCACCCTTCCACCGCACTTCACTAACACCTAGCACACACACTGCGTTCTTCTGCATCTCCTTCAAATTTTCGAGTTTTCCTCCTTGATTCAAGGTCCTTACGTTCCAAGTGCCTATCTTGAGGCTGTGATTCCTTAAATACTATTTATAATTTTGCATATTGTTTCCTCTTGATCTTCTGAAATCAGTAAATTTTATTTTGTATTCCTGTCACTTTAGTTTATTTACTACCGTTGTATGTTTTCCTCAGTACTTATTATCACTGCACATGTTGTGTTAAGACAGGTGGTACTTACTAATCTCCATGGAGCAGAGACCTTCTTGAGAGGCTAACAGTTCCTAAGGTAGTCGGAAAATCATCCGCATTGTGTTGAACCCGCATGTTCATTACCGTGTTCAGAAGAGACCGCCACGTGTCCCAATCCTGAGCTAGATCAATCACCCCATTGTATTTCTTGAAGATCCATTTTAATATTTCCCTCCCACCGACGCGTAGGCCTTCAAAACCGTCTCTTTCCTCAGGTTTCCACACCAAATGTCTGTAAATATTTGGTGAGGGGGCAAGATAATAAAGCGCCTCATTACGAAGTCTGTTTCAGTCTCCCTTTACCTTGTATTTCTTGCCCCGAGTGTATTCCTCAGCAACGTGTTCTCAAATATCCTCAGCCTATTTTTCTCCCTCAATTTGAGAGACCAAGTGTCATGCTCATACAAAACAACAGGCAAAATTATAATTCTGTATACTTTAATATCTATATTCTCGGACAGCATACTGGAAGACAAAGGATTCTGTACCGAACAGTAGCAGCATACCTTGAGTCAATCTGCTCTTATTTCTGCAAGAATGCAATTTTTATTTGCTAGGGTGGTGGAACAAAGAAGAACCACTATAATTAAAGTGGAATAATTTTGTGTACACTTACACATAAGTAATTCCTCCACACTCCTGAATTCTTTCATTAGAAGATGTTCTTTACTGTACTAAGGGATGCTTGCATTGCTCAAACTTCTCCACGCCTATTTCTAAACGTTTGAAACCACAAAATATTTGTACCTCTGGGTAGTAAGTGAGTGAACACGCCAGTAAATTTTGGCATTTGTCACTTTTTCTGCAACACTTCTTTCTCTTACTTAGTGGAAATTGTGAGGTGACAGAAATTCCATCAGCAGATATGTAGAGTAAAAAAAAAGGAAAGAAGGAATATAAAGAAAGAGGCATGTTCCTTTATTCACCCCTAACCCATCAGCCCAACACCACCCCCATTACAAACACCGTCGACACTCGATTCACTTCCATTCTAACCCAGACAATAGCGCCCTCCATTATCCCACTGACAACTTTCAACATTTACTCAGCGTTACAGGATATGATAGACAGCTTCATCTGCCGCTTCGTACAGCACCTGCTTCGTACTACAGACCTGCTTTGAAAATTTTTTAAAGGGAATAACAGAGGTTCGATTCCCAGTAGTCACAATCCTATCCACTCTAGCTGCCGGGATGGGTGGCCATTTCCTTGAACAGAAGATATGAGTTGTAGTTTTACTTTGACCATCTAGCAAAGAGGTTAATTTATTCATACAGTAACATGATGGATGTGGGAGGAGTTACCGGATATCCTGACTAATGTTATCTAATGTTGTCCTCAGTTGCCCCAGTACAGTATCGTGTTTCCAGATAGCTGACGGCCGATTTTTGCCACATTTTTTCTTATCGCAGTTAATTAATTTTCAATTTCGTTCCATGCTATGTGGCCTACGTCGTTTAAAGGGCGTCCTTTATAAAAAGGTCTTAAGTACAATTACTATGAATTTTACAAAGTGACTGAAGAACTTAGCATAATTCAGCTCTGTTCCGTTGTTTCTGACTATGGCCAAAATATCTTGCTTGTAAACTTCACTGTACAATGACTAGATTGCAACACTCTAATGGTCTTATCGTTGTAACGATAAAAGATATTTACGCGCATAACTGTTGGCGTAAATAAAATCTTAATGTAGTTTACCTTACCTAGCACTAAAAATATAATCAAGGAGTCATAAAACTGGAGGTTATTGTGGCAGCGTCTCTGAAGATTGTTTACTTCTTGGGTGACATTTTGTGCGGTCTTATATATAGAATTGTACCGGCGTTCCAGGGGACCCTGCTACTTCCATATTTATCTGCCCTGAAAATAGAGGTAGCACGTTCCTCTGAAACGTCGGTAAAATTCTACCGGACTCCACACCGTCACATCCCGCAGGATAGATTTCTCAACGTCTTCAAGCCAATTAAGTGCAGAAACCCGTAATGCTTTTCTACCATGTTATTATATGCCTTAATGGAGCAGTGCTAGGAACAGCAACGACTATAGGCATATATCGGACAAAGCAGTAAAATAAACAGGCCCCTCTGGAAAGTCAACATTGCTCACAAATACAGTATAATTTGAGGTTCTCAGGATGATGGAAATTCATATTGTGGTCTTCTGGGTTATGAAACTGTGTAGTCTGACAGGACAGTACCAGAATTACACATGAACACATGCTTCCTCAATCGCACGAGCAGCCTTCAACCCTTGCTTTTTCTATGACCCTAACACATATATATGTTTGGCACCACCGTAACTGGCCTTCGTACTCCGTAATCGTCGTACGGATACTTTCAAAGCTGCAATTCGACTCTATAACATACAAACATCCAGTTCCTAAATCACAGAAAACACAATTCATGTCCACTACAAAGACCTTTAGTTATAATTAGCGGAAAAATTTCTATTCAAAAAATTATTAGTCAGGCTAACACAACTGTTTCTTTATTTATTCTATATGTTTCGGTCTAGATATCCACCATCATCAGGCTAAAAAACAGAATCATCAAAAGCAGGTAAAAGATAAAATACGAGTATACAAAACACCATCATATTTAAGTGGGATCCCCCAGTTTTACAATATTCTGTTTTATAATAAAAGTGTAAAAGTATATATATGGTCGATGTTAGCTGAACAGTAGTAGTGGGATCATAATATTAATATTCTCTGTTTTATTAACTGCTAAAAACAAAGGGGTGAAAGGGTAAAGAAATATTTATAGATATTAAAATATTTAATAATATTTTGAATATTTTCTGAAGACACGACGGGATGAATTCTATTAAGGTATTTGGAATAATTATGTTTATTATGAGCATCAAAGTAAATACGTGGGAAAATGTAGAGCCTTTCATGTTATAGTATGGAATATGCCTTTCGTACCAGCACTGTGCTGTGAGTCTCCCATTATGATATATTAACCGCATTACTTTCATTTTAAATTAGATTTGAAGAAAGTACATCAAAAGAAAAAGAAATATCAAACTCCTGTGTTTACCGCTATTAAATTGTCAAAATATGACTTAAATTTCTACTGTGTGCTTCAGGTTTACTTGTTTTCACGTTATGTCTCAGACACAAATTCTTCCTAACACCAGGTTGGGCATACACCACCATTTTTAAACACAGCTGTGAACTATGAACAGCTAATGGCAGCAATTCTCTGGAGTCACTCCCAACCCCCCCCCCCCCCCCGACCTCCGCCCCCACCCCCGAAGCTACCATAAAATTAGAAAGGTTTCTGTCCCTTAAAATAACACAGTCTGACTTCTTTCATCGTCAAAACTTCGTTTTCCAAAGGAAGAATATGTGCATTTCCTTTACTTCAGACAGACGCCAACAAACCCTTGCACAATGGCTCATAATGAAAAGTAACCTCGTTTTGTTAATTCCGAGAACTCTGAAGTTTATCACAACTTTATTAAAAGACAAATACAATAGAAGACATTTCTTTCAGCTTGCGAACTCATTAAGTTTCCAACTTCTATGGAAAAGGCACATAGTCAAATGCAAATTTTATAGCGTAGGCAGCACAAAGAGGCATAGATTAGTAATTACATACTAAAAGCAATTAACAAATATTTAAATCTAGCATAAATTCCGCTGAAACTTCAAAGGGAAAATTTTGTAGTTCCAAACTCTAAGCTATGATTTAAACAGACCGCCCCTCTGACAATCTATAATTACAGATCATAGCCACTCTAGGATATTTTAAATAGCCATTTCAATGAGTATTCATCGTATGAACGTACTGACATATTCTGGAAAAAAAGCTTTGCTAGACTAGGCGATGCTTCTACACAAGGCAATTTTATCGAACAAATAAGAAGACTGGACTCTCAACTAAGGTAAAAAGGGTAAAGTTCTCCCTAGAACCGGCCACGAAGGCCCAGAGGGGGAATAGAGGTATAGCTCTACTCTTTCTTTAACCTCGGCGCTAGATGAGGGTGGGTGGTCAACTCCACGCCCAGGCCGCTTTACCCCCGGGAAAGAGACCCGTTATCCATTGTATAGGAGGCTGGGTGGGCCCCAGGGCCGGTCTGGAAGGCTGCGAAAAATCTCGCCCGGACTCTCAACTAAACCACAGGTATCACTTATTGAGGCTTATTGCTGCCATCTTTCGGCCTATTTGTAAATTCCAACTATAACAGCTATTGGACGACAACAACAACAACAATAACAGCAGCAGCAACAAACAGTACTGGACCTGGTCTTGAGTATAAATTATTTTTAAACTTAGGCAATATTTGGCAAGATAGCAAGTTTTCACGGTGGTAAGTGCTTATTTTGCGGTCATTTCAGTAGTGACACTGTACAGCCTTGAAGGTGGATAATGGCATTTGGGAGAAATATGGCTTTTCCATTGTTATGAGACATAATGGCTGATGGTTTCTCCATCTTCATGATCAAAGTGAGTGACCGACAACATCCCTGTTCGACCTCAGTTCCTCCACCGCTTCAGTGTAAAACTGCGACGATGCGACAAGGTTATACCTTGTCGCATTGTCGCACTAATCACTTAGGTCCTGACGACAGGGGTAGAACATTCTTCCTAAAACGATGGCATCCACCTCTTAGATAACTTAACCACACAATCTAGAAAGCCACATGTTACATTCCTTCAGAAACTTTACCAATGGGCTTTTTATGTCTCTCTGTGTTTCTTACGGTTACGAATGCATGTAACCCTTACAGAAGGTACTAGCCGATTCGTGTAAAGCGATGCGAAAGTCGTTCCTCCGAAATCTTTGCGATTATAGAAACTACTAGCCCCTTGTTATTAACAACACGAAAATAATGAAAAAGTGATAATTCACAAATTACTATGATAAAATGAAGTTCTGTATTAATTAGGAAAATTACTTCGTTAAAATACATTTCTGGCCTTCTCACTTCATAAATTTTATATTGTGAAGAACACTCGATGGACCGTCATGGACCCCGAAGTTTCAGCATCATGCTTATAAGATTCCACAGGTCTGAGGACATGCGAGTATTTCGTAACACTTTAATCCAATTGTGAGAAGATGTTACCTCCTCTCCCAAGCCCCAAGCTGGAGGAACATTCCTTGTCATCTGCTCGCCACCGCTTCACTACTTAATACCATACGTGGATCTGTCTACTTGTCTGCTCATCCTACCATGTTTCTCGCCCAAAAAAGTAAATGCAAACAATTTTCCGTTTGCAGACGTAACCCCAGGGAAATTACACATTCTTTTTTTTACTTTTTCGAAAATTGGGCACAGGGTACACAAAATCTTATACGTCACATAAAAAGGGATTCTGTTTTTCCCAGATGGCTCGTCGAAGAAAACAATGCTACGTACAAATGATGTTCCTTTTTGGGAGTCAAGCCTGAAAAGTTAAGAGCTTTACGATTCGAGGATATTACGTACAGGCTATCCAAATACATTATACGTCACGTGTATGAAACACCCTGCTTCTTTCTAACAGTGGATGTTAAATACAAGGGACGGTTCTCTTGGTGAGAAACTTCGGAAAATATGTAACTTCTATTTCAGTAAGGAGGCACAGGATTACCAAGTGAATAATACCGTATATGTAGTGGCCAATTCGTATCGCGATGGTTTTCAATCATCAATGCAAGTGGACCAGTGTTCTTCAAATACCATGTCTCGGTACCAGTGCAACAATTCCTGTCAGGCTGCAGCTGCTCGTCAAGTAACTTACCGCCCAAGGTCTGTCAGTCTCGGAATAGTGATTCAGTTCCTCTTACAGGGCTTCCCATCTACTAATGCAAGTAGACAAGATTCTCCTGAACTACAAGCACAAATGCAGTAGGACTAATCAAGGTTTCCATCGATTCCTCTACTACAATGTCAAGAGAAACTGTACTAATTTCTACTTTCTGGGAATATCCAATGGCCAATTTCAGGAGATCTCTGGGCAAGGCCCTGTCACCCTCAGGACTGGACCAGGATTCCTGTCACAGGGCTAATTAACTGCCAGTGCAAATGGACCATGGCAGCTCAACTACAACCGCGAGCGAATAATGGTCACCAGAGTTGCCAGTTCAAGTAAACCGGGGTTCCTCAACAAACCGTAAGAAGATCAGGGGATCCTCAATGACCAGTGCCAGAGAACCACCACGAAAAGAAAAAAAATACCAGTGGAAATATAACACCAGCAAAAAAAAATCCTTTATGTTCAAGTACAGATTTATGTGCACGATCTCACTACTTCAACATATTTGCAGCTCCCGTACATATTTGAAGCTTACTAGTTCAAGGATTGCATCTACCATATATATCTGCGTTTCCCTAATTCAACAGGTTCCCAGCTACCCGCATATCTGAGATCACTCGTTCACCATTCTCGCAGCTACACTACACATGACATGCTCTCTAGTTCAACACATTTGCAGCTATACTATTTGACACTCGCTAGTTCAACACCTTCTAAGTTGCAAGGCTCAGTATTTGAACACGTAAGTAGCTACCCTACATATCTGAAGCTCAATATTTAAACACGTTAGCACCTACCTACATAGTTGAGGCTCGCTACTTCAAAGCAATTTAAGCTACAAGTCTCACTAGTTCAACATGTTTGTAGTTACCCAACATATCTGAAGCTTCCTATTTCAGAAGGTTTGCACTAGTTCAACACGTTGGCAGCTACCCTACGTACTCGTATCTGAGACTCAGTACCTCAACACGTTGGCAGCTACCCAACATATTTGAGGCTTGCTAATTCAAAACGTTCGCAACTACCCTGTAAGTCTGAAAGTGTCAGGTCTATTCACGGACTGAGGAAGCGTCGGTGACAATGGACCCGTTTAACGTGGAATTACGAATTACAAATTTAATCTTTTCATTAGCCGTTCTTAATATGCATCGCGATGTGCAACTTGTTAAGTGAACAAAAATTACAACAGCCAGTCATGTAATTCCCGTTGGCCTGTCCCGCTGTTTTAATGAATATTTAACGATATTCAAACAAAGCTTGTCTGCCAATTGACTTCCAACGCAACTAATTACTTCTAATTGACTTAAGACTCCCATGAGAAAAACCTGCATGCATTCAGCTACACGGTGTGTGATATTCTCCTGTCATTCCACCTCGCTCACGTTTAGAAGATCGCATTCCCTTTAACACAGAACGGAAGATTTTATTTGTTTTAGTAACACATATAGCGAAGAATTATAAGACGATTAATGCGTAGTGCATTCCGAAGTGTCTGGAGTTGAGAGATAGTGGTCAAATATAATTAATAATTATGGCAGTTGTCTGAAGCGAGTGACCACAACTATGGAAACACTATTCAAAGCAAGTGTACTGGTCAAGACTAAAACTGCTCGTATCCCAAATATGAGCCAGAAGCATTATCATTAAAAGCACAGACAAAAGCTTCAATCCCTTGAAATGGTTTTCTTTGCAATTTCCACAAGTTCACAAATTTGGCGCAATAAATGTCATTTAAAATTTTGAGGTAAACTAAAACCTGCGAATATAAGTTTTAAAACTTTCGCGGCGACATGATTCAATATAGTCTTCTCGGGCGCACAGCCGCGTCAATTCGTTTGAATACAACGTTTCGGGGACTAGCTCCGTCCCCATCCTCAGGCAAAACTGATTTAACACACAACTCGTCTGTCCCGTGTTTTTCTACCTGCCGCGGCAGGGAGAATCAGACCGGTTTTGTAGTACCCACAAACAGTTAAGTTGGTGGGTGGGCTGTTGACTGTTTTGCTCCTACGCCTCGCTGCGAGGTCCTTATCTGACGTATTGCAGGCTGCCAGGCTCTGCTGAGTATGAAACCGCCATCCTTGTTGATGTTTTCCGGATGTAATTTTATTTCAATGGCTTCTTTTATTATGCGGTCCATGTATCCTTTTGTCCTGGCTAGTCTGCAGGTGTTGTTGAATTCTATTTGTGGCCTGTTTCCAGGGCATGTTGAGCAACTGCTGATTTTTCTGGTTGCCCCAGTCTAAGGTGCCGTATGTGCTCTTTACGCCTCGTCTCGATCGTTCTTTTTGTCTGGCCAATATACGTCTTTCCGCATTCACATGGGATGCCGTATACGCCGGGTATCTTTAAACCAGGGTCATCCTTCACTGGTCTGAGCATGTGGCAGGTTTTCTTTGCTGGGACGTGTATGGTTCTGATGTCGTACTTGGATAGAAGTCTGCTGATTTTATTGGAAGTGGATTGTTGGTATGGCAGAAGTGCTGTAGAAGTTGGTTTTTCGTTGTTTTGTTTTTGTTTCCTTTTTTAGTTAAGGGCGTGACTGATATCCTGATCGCTGTAACCATTTTTACCAAAAATCCACAAAGAAGGAACACCGCTGAGACCGATAGTTAACTGCATAGGATCACCGACATATGACCTGGCAAAATATCTGGCAAAACAATTGAAACCTCTGGTGGGACAATCAGAACATCATATCACGAACTCTGGGATGTTTGTTCAGAAGCTAAAAGACATACAAGTACGCGAAACAGACATTCTAGTAAGTTTCGATGTCATATCGCTATTCACTAAAGTACCGCTGGATGAAACCATCCAAATTCTCTCACAACATCTGGATGACAAACTCGCCGATCTCATCAGATACACCCTCTCTACCACATACTTTGTGTATGACGGTACTACCTACGAGCAGACAGATGGACTAGCAATGGGCTCGCCACTAGCACCTGTAATGGCCAATATATACATGGAGTTCTTTGAACAACAGGCTCTGAACACGGCAAAAAAGAAACCTTCCATATGGTACAGATACATAGATGACACTTTTGTAATCTGGCCCCATGGAGAGGAAGAACTGCAGATCTTCTTTCAACATCTGAACAGTTTACACTCAAACATCAAGTTCACCATGGAGACAGGGATAGACAACAGACTGGCATTTCTCGATGTCCTTGTAAAGAAGAAACCGGATGGTTCACTAGGACACTCAGTATACAGAAAACCTACACACACAGATCTCTATCTTCAGCACACCATCCGGCACAGAAAAATGGGGTTTTGCGAACTCTGGTACACCGGGCAAAGACGATCTGCGATACGGAAAGCATAGGAGAAGAGCTACAGCATTTAAAAAAGACCTTCAGTAAAAATGGTTACAGCGATCAGGATATCAGTCACGCCCTTAACTCAAAAAGGAAACAAAAACAAAACAACGAAAAACCAACTTCTACAGCACTTCTGCCATACCAACAATCCACTTCCAATAAAATCAGCAGACTTCTATCCAAGTACGACATCAGAACCATACACGTCCCAGCAAAGAAAACCTGCCACATGCTCAGACCAGTGAAGGATGACCCTGGTTTAAAGATACCCGGCGTATACGGCATCCCATGTGAATGCGGAAAGACGTATATTGGCCAGACAAAAAGAACGATCGAGACGAATCGTAAAGAGCACATACGGCACCTTAGACTGGGGCAACCAGAAAAATCAGCAGTTGCTCAACATGCCCTGGAAACAGGCCACAAGATAGAATTCAACAACACCTGCAGACTAGCCAGGACAAAAGGATACATGGACCGCATAATAAAAGAAGCCATTGAAATAAAATTACATCCGGAAAACATCAACAAGGATGGCGGTTTCATACTCAGCAGAGCCTGGCAGCCTGCAATACGTCAGATAAGGACCTCGCAGCGAGGCGTAGGAGCAAAACAGTCAACAGCCCACCCACCAACTTAACTGTTTGTGGGTACTACAAAACCGGTCTGATTCTCCCTGCCGCGGCAGGTAGAAAAACACGGGACAGACGAGTTGTATGTTAAATCAGTTTTGCCTGAGGATGGGGACGGAGCTAGTCCCCGAAACGTTGTATTCAAACGAATTGACGCGGCTTTGCGCCCGAGAAGACTATATTAAAACCTGCGAAATTTATTAAACACACGCACCTGCACATATATGTAGATATATATAGGTGTGTGGATATTTTATATATTTCTACACAGTTACTAAGCCTACGTTCTTAGCTTTCTGAAGAATTAGATTTGTACTCTCCTTGTTTCATAAAATGTAACTCAGTTTGTTTAGTCAGATACTAATAAAAGTCAATTCATCATGTTGTGTTTGATCCTCAGAGCTTTTTCATACAATGTAAGATTTGAGGTCATCACCAGGGCGACTGTGAAGACTATGACTTTCCGGAAAATGAAGCCGTGTAATCTTGTAGACGGGCATCAAAATTTCGGAGGGATATTAGTACTCTATACCAAATTATACGGCCTCATATAACAGATGGCCGTAGGGTTCGTAATATACGTTTTATTTACCGTCGCTGCCAAGATCGCTGGATTCTTTCTTACTTTCTTCTTATCACCAACAAGCTGTCAAACGTTCTAAACTGCTGTTGATCTGTTCTGTTCGGTGTCCAATGTTTCCTTGAAAGGCTGTCTTTACTTCCTTTTCACAGTGAGTCCATACTTCATTCATCCTTAAATCGGAAAACATATATATATATATATATAGCCTGAATATAGCAAACCCACTGCCTTCTCTAATCCAGATATTTCCTCTGTACCGATTTGGTCTCAGTTCACTAATTACCTATCATTAAATATATAAAGTTATAAAAGTATAATTATGAACGTGACATATATTATATGCAAAAATTAAAGGAAAAAGGGGGAAAAAGTCCTTAGAGAATTTTATAGAAGAAGGCTTTTTGGTAGGAACATTATTTATAAATAAGGCAAGCAATGTTGAATCTCTTGCACTGCTTCCCTCAGGATAACACATCACAGTTCAGAAATTCGTAAATCAAAGAAGGCTACCCACTACTGCATACGTTAAATCTCTCAGTGAATTTCAGATTTCTAGGCAATTACAGTTACCTGCGGGTTATGCATATATTAGCATGCAGTGTGCTCTTAAATCATTAAAGCAAATTAAATATTATTCATCAGACCTCAAAATGTATTACCCAAATGGAGTATATCCGTATTTCTCTCTTAAAAAAGGCAGCTGAAGCAGTAATCATATACGGACTGTTAGAGAAAAAACCGACAGACAGACTTACATTTGAAGTACACTACACCACAGTTGCAAATAAAGCAAAAAACTTGTACTAAAAGTCAGCGTTTGATTGAAATATTAACGACTTACAGAGTGTCCGGGTTGGTCTGAGTCTCATAAAGCCAAAACTTCCCGCATTACGATGGAGCAATCGCCGAGATTTCGCACAGTCGGTTAAGCTACAAACTAAAAAAACAAGAGAGGTAATGCAGGTAAAACGTAACATTGAGCCGCTTTCGTAAAGCCATTTTTGCCGTGGAAAAGCAATAAGAATTAAATATTATGAGTGAGTCTGTAATTCTCTCCTTAGTTTTCCGGCATGTAAATCGCATCTTTTCTGCGTTGTGTTTTATTGCCATCAGTGGCCTGTCTGGTACTACCATATTTTTCCACATTACCTCTTAAACGGTATGATTTTTGGAAAAACGTTATTAAACATAAACTGTGTGGTTTGATTTTTCCTACAATTTTTGTCTGAAACATTTCTCATTCTAAGAAGGATTCAGTGAGACACTATCGTAAATGCACGTAAGTTTTTATGTAAAGTACCCGTTATTCTTGTCATATTTTAATTAAACTTGTATTTTCTCGACAAATGTTCAAAAACAACTCAAATATCAAATTTCATTAAAATCCGTACAATGGGAGCGGAGTTGTTCCATGCGGACGGACAGACGGACGCACGGACAGACAGATATGACGAAGCTAATAGTCGTTTTTCGCTATTTTGCGAACGCACCTAAAATGATATTTTCTGAGCACTTAAAAAACACTTGTTCAGAAGAAATATTCGTAGCATTACACCGGTTAATCTTTTTCGTGTTTTAAAAAAGGTATGAAAAGCCATAAGAACATGAAACAAAGCAACCGCCAATCACTTTTGACATTGCTCAACACTACTGAGTCAGGAAGACGAGTTTTGAGCATTCATACCCCCAATTTGTTTTAGAGTCATTTAGGAGAAAAATTTTGAAACCAGTCAACCCCAGCACAGCCATTAGACCTACGTTCGTTTTACACCCACAAGTGAAAGCCCCCAAATTACGAGACCGATTTCGTTTAAATTCAGCATAACAGGCCTGTACTACATTTTTTGCAATCACATTTGTTCAAGTTTACTTCGATGGTAAACATTATTAGGATGTAAATATTTTGAGTCCTTTGGTATAGCTAATAACGTGATGGAACTGGATATACGGCACTTCTGCTACATGACTGTACACACTGTAAAATTAAACAGACTTAATGGAGCAGAGATCTTCGTTAGAAGTTAATAATTGCTTAGGAATCATGAAATCTTCCACCCTGGAAAACTTGTCTGTCAGATATCTGTATGCGTTTTTCGTCTGTTGAAGCCTGATACAAGCTCCGGCCAGTGTCTGTATTTTATAGACTTAAATTACTCTCTTAACATTCAAAATATTTGGGGTCCCTAAACACACCATATTTATCGCACACGAAGACGCTGCTTATAACATGACACCCTTTCACAATCCCCAATTTTCAGTAAAGTACGCCTACCTAGACAGAGATTAATTTCGTGCCCCATTTTAAGGCACCCTCCATTTTTCGGATAATGAATTAGAGATAATGATGGCCCCATATTCCAGTAAATATGGAATTTTGGGGGGTCGATCAGTTGTGCGAAAATGTAGTTAGTACCCAAAGTTTCTGCATCCATCGCAAGACGTTGAATATGATGAGTGACACTGTTGCCCTCTGTGTTTATCCATAGGTCAAATTTTCATATAATGAGTACAGCTAACTCTGAGATAGAGTTGAGTCCGGATGGTTGAAGCTGTTCGTGCAGTGCCGACAAGCTTAAGTAAGTAGGAAAACTTGGGCAGCAGACGGGGGACCCAGCAATCTACATAATGTGACCACGGCGTGTATGTATGTGTGGTGTTTTGCCAATGCAACAGCGAACAGCGGCGTGAAATGAATAATTCACATGCACTCAGCAGCCTCTGCTTCACACGCCACACAAGAACATTTTTACTCTAGCTAAACCTGCAAACTGTCACACACTTCCTTACCCTCATCCCCGTAAGCACTTCCAACCCTTTTCCACACAATTGTCACTACCAGGCATTCCATAAACAAATTAAATCTCTCTCTTACCCCCATTTGCTAGATTCGAATTTCCAACGGCAGCGGTGTAACGCGCACAGACAGGTAGAAATTTACAGACTTTCGGATGTACGTATCGTGTCCATCTTCGTGGTATTTTTTTACCTGTGAGTGGAATCCTTTATAACAAAGTTTTCGAAATCTGTTAAGTTCCTTGGCTCATTGTAACGATGCTGTATCATCAACCTTAGAGTTTTTTCAGAGTCAAACGCGATGGGAAGATGATCATGAACGATGAAATTGTAACGGTCTAGAAAATTAGGATTCAGTCTTATTTTGAAACACTGCCACAAGATTCAACTCTAGAGACAGGAAAACCAAAATACGAGCCTTGCCATGGCTCAGGCGGTTAGTCGCCGGCCTCTCACCGCGGAAGCCCGGGTTCGATCCCGAGTCAGTCCGTGTGGGATTTGTGGTTGACAAAGTGGCACTGGGACAAGTTTTTCCCCGAGTACTTCGGTTTTTCCCTGTCAATTTCATTCCATCGGTGCTCCATTACAAGGAAAAACGAAAACAAACTACTGTCATCTTTATCACAGGGTTGCACAATAAGCCTCAAGGCTGCGGTGTGAATGTAGCATCTACTGCGGGGCCCTTCGCCCCCCCCAAAAGAACCAATATACACCTTAGTCAGGACAGATAATAATCAGAAATTTAAAGAGGTACGACACCATATCTAGTCTAGAGCGCCATCGCCACTGCAATCTGCTCAAATAAATTATCTTAACCCTTTCGAGGCTAAATTCGTCTAAGTTTTCTCAATAATGGACCACACGTTCAGAATCCTATGTAGGCTAAGAACTGGACTTATGGCTTCTTCGTTCTAGACGTTTATGGATGTATAAACACACGTTAAACGGCAAATTAAATTTCAGTTCAAAGACACGTGGCTGCAGTCAGGTACATAAAGTTGGCATCGCGCAGGTTACATGAAAGTGATTGTCCTGAACATCTCAGACGGGCCCCACCTTGGAGTGAGGCGGGCCGAGCGCCCCACACATGAGTAATATCGTAACGACTTTCAGCAGAACTCCAAGCATACTTTCTAAGTGAACACAATTCCAAATATACAGATTTTAATATTATTATTGGTGATTTATTAAAGTTTTGTGAAGAATGTATTACTGTAATGCAGAGTCTGCGTATACAAAATGTGTTAGATATAATGTCAAGGTAGTCGCCACATTTTTAACTACAGAATTAAAAATGTTTCATGTAAAATATATAACTACGTTTGTTACCTATTTCCGTAACGAATTCCACATCCCTACATCCAGTGATTCATTATGTATCTTTATAAAACCGTTAGATTAAGCAAATGTTTGAATGGCCAAGATATTTTTATTCTACACCTCACAAAAATTTTGCATTAAGAAAAGTTGTATATTTTACCAAGTTCTATTAATATACATAATTTTAGGAACCTACCCCTCCTCGAATCATTGGAATTAATTCCTTGGCATAATCATTTCTGTCGCACTATGGCCCAGGGTTCGACTAAGCCTCTAAGAGAAATGAGTACCAGGAATATTTCCTGGAGGGTAAAGGCGGCCGGTGCTTAGGGCTGACAATCTTACCACCTTCATGTGCCGATTGTCTACAAATCTGGGAGCCTCAACCTCCTGGACCCCTCAGGGCCTGATTAGGCCTGTAATGGGGTTGCTTTACCTTTTAACCCCTCCTCGAAACTCCGTAATTCCAGCATGTTCTTACTGCTAACTGCAGTAAAATGTGACAGTAATGGAGTGCCTTCTAGAGCATGATATTACAACAAGGTTTCATGAAAATCGGTCAGATGATGATGAAATCCAAATAGCAATACACAAAAAGCATGATAAATTCATAAGCCTAATTTTCCCCTTGTTAGGAGTGACAGTAAGTGGAGGCTGAACTTTTTAACTCCCCGCCTGTAAAATATAAAGAATAGATGGTTAAAGCTCTGTAGGGATAATTTTCTATCTATTCATGCGTAGAATCAGAATAAACACATTAATACGCTCTGTGACTAAAACGTATTTTTATGTTAATATATGAGGTACTCAATTATCCTGTAGTCTGTCTTAAGACATGACCACAAGCTCTTCCAAAGCGAGTTCTCAAGAGAGTGCGATCTAGTACTTCCTCTTTCAACTTCCAGTAGCCTCTTGTTTCCTTAACGTCAACCAGCAGCTTGTTACGCCTAGTTCCTCGTTTTCCCGTCACTTCAAACATTTCTTCTATCTTTCCTTCGATAACGTGTTCTAGAAGGCAGTTCCTACGTAAGATGTGACCAACCCAGTTAGTCTTCCTTCTTTTTTATTTATGTGTAATATTTGTTTCCTTCTTAACTGTATGTAATACTTGATTTCTCACACGATAATTACAAATGATCTCCATCCTTCATCAGCACCACATTTCAAGACTTCGCAGGAATCTCTGATCTACTTTCCGAAGTGTCCAGTTTTCAGCACCATAAAAATTTATGCTCCAAATGTAGCACTTTTCTAGTTCTCTCCTTAAAGTTAGGTCCAATTTGCTGGTGAAAACTTCTTCTTCTTTTTGAATGCTGCTTTTGCCATGGTAATCCTGGATTTGATTTCACGTGTACATCTTGCATCATTTGTTATCATTCCGTGAGGTATATATATATAGGTACTACTGAGCTCTAAACGGTCAGACATTGGGATGGGCACATTTCACTTTCCCTCACTACTTTGCAGGCACACTGTGCACAGAGCGTACAGAATCAACGTAACTCATTGTTTCGCGAAGGAAATCGCTGATAACACAGACATCTTTTTTTCCTATGGCTCGACAGCCCTATATGGGTCTGGGCCTTCTCATTTCGTCGAGGTTTCATGATCACGCACATTTGAGACACACCACAGTCGGTAGGACTCCTCTGGACGAGGGACCAGCTCGTTGCAGAGACCTCTACCTGACAACATACAACACTCACAAGAGACAGACATCCATGCCTCCAGTGGGATTTGAACCCACGATCCTAGTAAGAAAGCGGCCGAAGACCCACGCCTTAGACCGCACGGCCACTGGGATCGGCAACACAGATATCAGAAACCATAAATTGAAGATACCGAGAAGTCTATACAGATATTTTAAAGCGGGTGTCTGTGAAGAACCTACAAATGTAATCGCGTGTTTTAATGGCTGACTCCGTGCTAAGACACGCTCGGCAGCGCGATGTGCCGTATTGGCTCTGTGCCGAGTGGAATAATTGCGACAGCGGAAACCGTGCCGTGCTTTGTGCAATTATAGCTGCAAGCGTTTAAATGTGGATCTTCACTTGCGCATTCGTTAAAAGTATCCCTCTGGGACTCAGATTTCACAACGCACTCATTTACAACAACATATGTCATCGCAAAGTATATTATATAGGAATTCTGAAATAGGAATTTAAACTTTCAACAAGGTTGAAATACCATAAAGTATCGCCTGAAATACTGGTACCTATCTACCAAACTGCACGGCGTATTATCCCAAAAACTTTCACCATAATATGTAATAAGTGCCATTAAATAAACCGAAAATATTAATGCGGTAACTCAGCGAAATATCCAAGTGTGATAAAAATATATAATAATTCAGCGTAATTTCACACGCTGAACTCCGTCTCATAAACTTCCTACGATTACAGTTTCAAAAACAGTAAAAACTGCTCAGAGGATCAGTTCTTCCCCTAGATACAAATAATTGCTAACCGTCTCCCGACTAAAACTTACGGCAGCACTATAGAATCGAAGGCACAAAAATAAGGCAACAAAGACACTTATGCTGAGAACTATACCATACTTCAAAGTAAATGCGGCATAATATTAGCAGGTGATTCACACCAAACCTCAAAGTAGTCTCCAATGATTTCAGAATATAATCCCACCGTGGCATCAAGAATTGTATTATAACGTAGAAGAAATCTGTGTCAAATTTTTGTGGGTCAGGAGGTGGCAGCTTGCTTCACGTCGGCGTCTGTTACAAATCACCAGCAATATGTCGGAATGCGGCATTGGCGTGGTAGCCGGAAAAAAGCGGAACAGCTTCTTAGTAGGTCCTTTCGCGCACAGACGTTCCATGGACCCTTAGTAGATCGCCGTATTTCAATTCACAGAGGCACGACTGAACGGCTGCTGTAATGTGCTGCGGCCTTACAAACCACTTTCAAAGCTAACCGTGGCGACATGGTCTGGGTACAGTCGCAGTCCAGCTCCGTATACGTGTTTCACAGACGAACTCACAAAGCAATTCAAATGAAAGAGATAAAATCCAAATTTTTAGTGACACAAGACAGTCAAAACACAGTCGCAGTCCAGTGCTGTATGTGTGAATTACATTTTAAGGGTACCTAAAAGATGGAAATCAATGGGCGCGAGATTCAGACAATAGGGAGGGTGGTTTTATAACCCCCCAACCATAGCTCCGTAACCAATCACAAGTCTAGTTGGCAGTAGGGGTATGGCCTTATCGTGCAAAATAACGTCTAGCAGTGGCATAAACCCCCGAGTGTACCACAGTAACGCTGGTTAACTTACAGCAGAAAGGGCTGCAGGGTAATAAACAATAGCAAGGTAAGGGAAAACTTCGATTCCCGTCGTTCCCAACTGCCAAAGGCCTTCTTTCAATTGCCTCAGTAGAACAACTAGCACAAGATGAAAATTTGTTGCCATGGTGGTTAAATTTCCGTTTGCTACGGGTACTTCCTTCAAGATAAAGAATATTGTAATAAATTAGTTCATGGAGCGGAATTCTCCTTGAAAATATAGCTGTGACTCATCTGCTCAGGGAATTTCCCAATTTTTATGCAAAACTAGGCGAAAGTCTTCAGAAGCTGACGTGCCTCAAAACACACACACACTCAATTTGGAAACCTAAAGGACACCGCATGTTCCTAAGGGACTGAATGATGGCAACACAGTGTATTATTGCGTAATTTTATGTATTGTACTTACTTGCTGTAAGACTATTTTAGTCTGCACTGACTGTCCTATCAATAGGTAAAGCTTACGACGTCAAAAAATTTAATAACAGAACAGAAAGCTCTGCGTGTTTTAATAAACCAATGAACACTAAATGAATAACGTCAACAAAGTCAAACTCTGAAACTGCAACGCTGAACCATGTCCAGATTTAATGAATCAATTTAAAAGCCTTTTTTTTGCCGTTTGACAGTTACTGCTCCCTGGTGTGAATGTGGTACTCCTTTTGTCATTCACGTGTGGTAAAGTTATGAAGTCTGAGGAATGTTACAACAGGCACTCAATCCATTTACCAAAAAAAAAAAAAAAAGATAAATGAAACAATTGTATCAATCACACAGATCCTACTACTATTATTTTTCAGCCACGGACTTTAAACAGTTCAAATCAAATCTTAAGGATATTCATCCTCGTTGCCGTCTCTGTACAAAGTTGCCTAAGCTACCCCACCTTTAATTTATTTGAGACACTACGTTTTAATTTAACACAAAGCCCCAATCAACCACCTAATGAAAAAATTTTAAAATTTGTACCTTTCCATTCCTGAAGCTGCATATAATGTTGACATATTTATATATATTATATATAAACACTCCTCTTTTAAATTTGAGATATCAAACTAGTAACTGCAGTTGTAAATATTCCCTTTTTTTCTGTTCTTCATATTCAGCCTGATAATGACTACCTACCTAGCTAGTCGAAATATGTAGTTGCTTTCAATTTTAATTTTTAAGAATAAAGGTGAGTTTAGACGGAACATATATATATATATAATTCAAATTCCATTAGCGGCCCCCGTCGTGTTCGCAAATGTTCTGCAACTAATTTACAAACTCAATTTCTCGTAAATGTAACCACAAGTTTCAGCTGTCGGAGAAATGTGTACTGCTTTCACAGTCACGGGGATTATTAAGTTTAGTTTAGGCAATCAACATATACAAATATAATGATGCACTCTTAACCACTGGTTTAGAATGCATGTCCTGTTCCTCCCTCTCCCCCAAAACAACAGCTTAAACCCGTCCTTTCGGATATGATGTCTTACCAAAAGCTCAGTAACTACACAGTACTATTTACCAATAGACAGTGTGTCATATCACAGAAAAGTTGAATCTTCATCAAGACGGCTCTGAGAATTTAAAATCTCTTTGACAAAGTGTTGTATTTAACGTCTCCCAGGGCCTGAGAAATCCCACTAACCTGGGTGGTAATTACACAAAAAAGGTACTAGTAAATCCCATTACAAGCCTGGAAAGCCCTTTAGGGCTCAAGGAGGTTGAGGCTCCCAGAATTTCTAGACAATTGGCCTATGAAAGTGTTAAAGTCGTCAGCCCTGCACACCGGCTGCCTTTACCCACCAGGAGATAACCCTGGTATTTACTTCTGTTAGAGGCTGAGTAGAACCCAGGACCACAGTGCAATCGGAAGGATTAAGTAAATGAAAAGTCCAATGACCACATCGGGAGTGAATCCGCGACCTTCCGGGTCGTATTGCATGCCTCAACCAACTGCGCCACTGTTAATTGCGTATGAAATGTATTTACTTCTAATTGAGAGTATAATAACGCGCAAAGTGGTCGCAGGCAGTCGCCAAGGGATGTTCGTGTAGCTTCGGGGTTGAGCGATAGACTTAGCAATTCCTCACCGTAGCAAACAACACGTTACGAAATGTTACTTAATTGTGAACAACCCCAAAATACAATTCTGGGAAAAAAGATAAACTTAGCTTCTTTTATTGCCAGACTGCTTCTGAGTTTTGCCGTAGGTCAAATGTCAGATGGGATGTAAATTGCAAAATTTGATTTTCGGTGAACTAGATATTATGACTCGTTTAAGGTTTTAACGTAATTATCTGCATTTTATATCCTGTCCGCATATAAAATAATTACTAATCTTAATGGGAAGCAGTATGATGTACAAGAACAAGCGCTGCAAATTCTAAGGTAATACAAGTAACAACATAATGTTTTGCACCATGGTCTCTATACCGAATCCAGCCTCCATTTCATGAGCAGAATGGAACACGGCGAAAGAAATCTGAGGAAGAAGTCAGTAATATAACCCAGTGAATCACTCCATCTAAATTTGCAAGTACATAAAACAAGATAGGTCCATAAAACCCTTGTATAACTCGATCTATAAGAACATCTGAGTGGAATGGTCTTTCGTCAGATTTGGTTGCCTGTTAAATTGTTTTCATCATTTCATCTTCTTTATCTCTCTACAAAACTTTATTCGCTAACTTCATACAGCTTCAGTAATTGAAATTCTGTTTTATTGTGTCATAACTCAGAAACACTGCCAAGCAATTTTTGAAAGCACACGCCCATACATGCACATACGTATATTTGCACACGCATATATTTGCACACTCATATATATTTGCACACCCATATATTAACAACCGCATACATTTTCACACGCATATATTTGCATGCGCATATATTTCCATATGCTGCCGTCTCTAAAGTTAGAACAGTGAAAGTTGCAGAAGAACTGTAGCAGAATATATTGAAATTTTCTTTGTTTGTTTCCTTGTTTGTTTGTTTGTTTGTTTTTTCGATCTTTCGTTTCGCTTTTCATTTAACCGGCCTGTGTCAACTAAAAAGTTGCAGATCTATATTTTTAACCAGATCACGGATTTATAACCACTAGTGAGTAATTGGGAAGGATTCCGGAGAAATCAGGCTGATTTTAAGTATTTGGTAATTTTGGCCATCAGTAAGTGGAACTCCACAGCGTTAAGTAACAAATAATAACATTTTGAGGATGGGATTGTGTGGCCTGAATTAAGGTAAGTAGTATTCCGGGATTTTGTCTGAAGAGACGGTAAGGAAAGCCAGGAAAACTTCAGCATGTTCGTTTACTCTACCGAGAGTTGAACTATGTTCCTCCCGAATAAAAATCTCAAGCTTTACCAGAATTTGTTTATATTTTACGGAGATTACCGGATATAGAGAGTATTGAAGTTTCGGTATCCCACCGTTCCCGGTACTTTATATGGGTGTGAAAATTGGTCTAACACATTGAGGAAATAGCACAGGCTAAGGCTGTTCCAGAAAATGGTGATCAGAAAGATATTTGGGCCTAAGAGGAATGAGATAAAAGAAGACTCGAGGAAACTGCACAGTATTCCTACCGAGTTTTATGGTTTGCACTCCTCACGAAATATTGTCCGCGTGATCAAATTAAGAAGGAAGAAATTTGCGGGACAAATAGCACAGATGGTGGAGGGGAGAGGTACATATAGAATTTTCGTGGAGAAATCTGAGAGAAAGAGTCCACTTTGAAGACCTATGTGTAAGCGGGAGGATAATATTACGATGGATCTTAAAGAAATTATTTGGGAGGACGTGAACTGGATTGATCTGGCTCAGGACTCGGACAAGAGGCGGGCTCTTGTGAACGCAGTAATGAAACTTATGGTGCCATAAAATGTGAGGGACCTAGGCTCCATGGAGTTAGTCAGTAAGCCAGTCTGTCAGTTAGTTAATTAGTTAGTTAGTAACCCACTGTCTTCTTAAATATGTGGATGAAAATGTAAAGAAGCCACCTCTCTGAAAACATATTATTAGATAATAATGGTTTTATGGCGAAAGAGACAATATTTACATCAACAAAATCATACGTTAATTATCACGTGCCCAAAATGTCTTTTCATTTGACCAATTATAGGACTAGCAGTGAAAATCAGGTATTAAATGAAATGTATATATATATAATACAAGTCATGTGTCCGTCAAATGAAAGGCTAACACAATATTCACGCGTTCCCCCACGGTCTCTTTCATCTGTAGTTTCTTTATTCTTAGATCAAACTAAGCGTAAATTTAACCCCAGTGCTTCCATCTGGCTATGCTGTGTTGTGTCGTATGCACGAAGCTCAACTGTTTCTTCAGCAACAGCTCTGATCTCGTAAAGAACACACACACACACACAAAATATAAATATATATATATATATATAAGGGTTGTTAAAGGAAAGTTTTCGCATAAAATATAAATTAAGAAACATAAACAATAAATTCGCTTGGCAATATTTTAGAATTAGGTTCTTATGTCCAAGAAAACACAGCATTCCTCTTACAATGAGTACTCGAGTGTTGATGTTTGGGGAAACAATCCCTATTTTTTCTGAGAAACAAAGGAAATACACAAGCAAAACACGGCGGAACAAATGTCGTGATATTTAACCTTAAAGCAAGATATACACAATTACCATTGCCCAGAAATGTTTCAATTTGTTTACTAGAAAAAAATTAAATTAAATCCTAGTTAAGTTGCTGGTTACTGATAACATCTGGAAGGTTACTAGAAGTTGCCGTGACTTTACAGTGCTTCAGGTATGCCGTCACTCTACGAAACAATAAAGATACAGCACTTGATACACCGATAACAGGTACGTTCGGAAGCATACCATTTAAAAAAGGCTCCAACTTCAGGCTCTGCGGCTGGTCACCATGGGAACCACGCGGTCAGTTGTTGGTGCATTGCACAGAGGCAAATGTTTTGGTGGTATTGATAACTGAATAGTAGAAATAATAATCTGAGGTTTTTACGGCCGTAAATATTTATATTGTGGTCGTCCGCATTATAAAACTTTGCAGTAGTCCATTGGTGGGTACCGACGTTTCAAAAAAAAGTACTGTGCCCATATTGAGGATAGCCCTCATACCAAACTGCAAGGCGTGATTTTGCGGTTCATTTTATGACGCTGCCAACATCTCAGGCTGTATAATATCGATGATAGGATGGTTGCTGAAGGATAAACATCAAAGAATTTTAAAAAAAGAATTTGCTATCTAATCCAAGTTTTATTCCTGCATTTACTTGGAGAAAATGAGGAAAAATAAAAATACTTCAGTCTAGATAGTCGGTGTACCGGCCGAGATTCAAAGAAGATACCTTTCAAACACAAATTGACAGACACACCATTACACTATCCTGCCTGTTGTCGTGACTTAGAAGACCGTAGATTCAAACAAGATACCTTTCAAACACAAATTGACAGACACACCATTACACTATCCTGCCTATTGTCATGACTTAGAAGACCGTAGATTCAACAGCAGAAATGTTTGCAATATAGAGCAACGCAGAAGCTTGGATGTCACAGAAATTGTAATTCATAACTGTAAAATGAAAACATTTTACAAGCATGGGACTGATAATGAAATCAGATGTTAAATTCATTATCAAAGTTGTAGACGTTAAAGTAAATTTTGTGCTGAGTGTAAATTAAATAGTGCGTGAAAGTACATACTGTTATAATGTATAAGGCCAAAATAACTTATTCGCTGGGCAAGAAGTTGAACGTAGACAGGAGTAAAGAACATTAACATTATTGCAGAAATAATTTTATAGCAAAATATCGCAGTGTAATTTGGTAAGTATTTTATCACACATAAAAGTTAATTCAAACTCACTTTTAAAAATATACTACGTATTTTAACGTAGGATAAAATATACAAAGTCCTACGGAGTACAAGTATTAGGCCTTTGTATTTCTTACTCTGCAATATTTAAATTACAAAATTTGTAATTGAATTTTTAATTCCCATTGAAAATATATAAAATCCCTGATTATGTTCAACCTTGGTCGAAACATGCAGGATTGGGCTAAATAAATTTTGGTTTTTGCCTCTATATGCAGGTGTACGTGGATGGTTTAATATTGATTGATTGAATAAGGAGGTATAGGGCTAAAGACGTTGCATTTTAATATTAATTGAATTTATAAAAGAATTGAAGGTAGTTACAAGGATGATGGACGTTCGGTAAAAGAAAACGAATAGTCTAAGGAGGTCGCATAATTCCAAAAAAGAACAAATGAGTTATTTTTTTAAGTTTGTTTTACAGCACATGCATTAGGTGGATGATCCATCCAAGAAGCACAGACGATGGAACTTCTCGTCCAGAAAAGTGTAGTGTTTACCACTTACTTTACTAAATTGGTTTATATACTTCAAAGATTTTCAAGACGACGGCAGCGTGTTTTGAGGCTATTCTTCCAACTGAAGGGTAGTTTAAGAAGATTACGTAAGGGTAGCATCATCAAGCGAATGACTACACTTCAATGAAGGCAGGGAGATAAGACTCGGTTACTTACCAAAACAGTTGGCAATAATAAGAAGCGCATCCATCAAGGCAATGTCATCTATACTAGAAAATGCACTTTGCCGCCCACGGGAAGGGGACGTCCGCTTTCAATCACTTCACTGTACACAAAGGCTACACAGACATAAGGCTTTGCTTAAATGCGCCAGGATAGTAAAAACCCTCTACTTATCACAGTTGTTTCACATGACGGCTTTTAGAATACTGCTGCAAGATTGGAGCATTATTATGCGAATTTTATTGTCATCACCGTAACTTAGATGCAACCGAAAATTCGCCATAGTGGAGTAAGAGCAGACTTGTGTTTGGGAGATATCAGCTCGGGATTTAGTTTTTCTGACATTATTTGTAATTTCTCGTGGCCTCTCCTGGGAAGCGGTACATACCGGAACAGTGGCCTCACAGAAGTTTCGGAGACTTGTTACATCCTTTCCAATACGCTCATTCAGGTGATAGACACGTCCACCACGTTTTGATCTGTCCACGGCATGTCACTCTTAACAAGCACTGTCCCTTCTGGTCTAGAATTAGACTAAGTGGTTTTATAAAACACCGAAAGAAAATTTTCACCCCATTTTCTAGTAGTGAAAGCGATATAGTCTTTTCTATAATCAAAAGTATACCTTACCGCGGAAAAAATAGCAGGGTAAAGTGTCAATGAAAATTTAACGTGAAAATGTCGATTCACAAAGAACCTGACAAATTTTTATGAACAAATGAATAAAAAGACAGTCAATCAGTATTATATTTGAAGACGTTTATTGGCTAATGTGCAACGTGTTTCGACTTATCTGTAAGCCACCATCGGGCACAGGTTAAGAATATGTGCAAAGCCCTGACATACAACTCATTATTTAATAAAAATGACCGATATTTTTAATTAATTATTGCTTACGGAGAAGTCGATATGTGTTGCACACTCGATAAAAAACAGTGTCCAATATGATTGTGATTGATAGTCTTTTTATTCATCTGTTTATACACGCAACAAAACGGTACACTTCACCCTAAAATTTTCAAGATAAAAACCGTATATCCAGAACCCATATGATTACTTTAGTCTGCTTTCCTTCCTAACAGTTTAGGAAATGTAGGGAAAGAGTTACACGTCTGGTGCGTTAGCACTGTTATTTTCCTTTTAGTTTTCTCCATTCCTTATCAACAATCTGCTCTGATGTGATCAACAGAGTTAGTGTCGCTTATGCTCTATTGTTATGTTTAGTTCGTTAACTGTTTCTTCGGCTTCACTTCAACTTTTGAACCAAATGATCCACTATCACGAAAATTGGTGTGGATGTTATGCCACTCGAGCACAACCACAAGCCGTAGTTTTCAATTTTATACAATGAGTAACATCAACATGGCGGACGCGCGAACTTGTGAAGGGACAGCAACACTAAGCGTCATGTAGTTTTGCACGCAGGAATCATATATGGAAATAGACCAAGGTAAAATATGCAATGAATGTTAAGATCACAGTTTTGTGGAATATAAAATAAAAAACGGCATCTTTGATAACATTTCATAACGGTAAATAACGAAACTCTGAATGTAAAAGGTAAAGCTTTCCCGTAACAAGTCATGAATACTGAAATGGGGGATTAAATGTTGGGCTTCAATCCTTAATTTGACATTTGGCACAGCTAGGCCGACAGAGTTGTCAAATCCACGCGCCGGCCGCAAATTGCCACCAAGGAAATTCCTTGGCACCCATTTCTGTTACAGGCTGAGTGGACCCCAGAGCTACTGAATGCGGACAGAAGCAATAGGTCACTTGAAATTTTCCAAGAACCGTACCGAGAATCGAATCCAGAACCTCCCGTATTGTGGTGCAGTGCCTTATTATCAACTGCACCGCTCGCCCCCACCTCTGAACGTAGGCACTTGAAATTTAAGACAGCAATAGATCATAAAAATAAGTAGCCTATACCTACGGCATAGTGCATCAAGTCAACATTTAGAAACATGGAGACGATGCTGAAGTTTGAGTTTATACCTACAGTTTAACGTAGAACCTGTATATGTGTGTGTTAGTACATGCACGTATAGGTAAGCAATAATTTCTTCACAAAGCCTACCGCAAAGTTAAGTAGGAAAGAGTTCCCCTTTTACGCCACGAAGGCATAAAGGATGAGTAGAGGTACAGATCCACTCATTCTTAACCTCGGCGCTAGATAGAGGTGAATAGTTAACTTCACGCCCCAGCCGCTCTACCTTCGGGAAAGAACCCCAGTATCCATTGAATAGGAGGGTGGGTGAGCCCCAGAGCTGGTCTCCATATTTTGGAGAAGAGAAAAATCTTGTGCCCCTACCGTGCAAAATTTAGTACGAGGTCTGTAGAACAAAAGAAGTAAGCAATAAGAAGTCAGCTAATTGCTGATCGAAACTTTTGCTGAAAATAAAAATTTGTCTTTTGTCGTGTAGGTCGTACATTTGACAAGTGTGTTTCTTCACAGAATAGAAATCAAGAAAATGAAAAATTACAGAAACATTTCTGCATGTGTTGCAATCTACTTTCAGAAGACGCATCTTCGCATTCTGGACTGCTCTCAGATGGTCATAGCATTTAATCCTCTAGGGCCACAGAATATCATTACTATCATTGGCTTGTGTTGTTATACAGGGCATACATAAAAGAATGGTGCGGTTTCAAAAGTGAATATAAAATTTATGTCTCACATTACACGAGCACAACATACACCGTCAGCGGCGGCAACTGTCCAAGTTTCTCATGCGCTACCAGCAGTTCGCTTCTCATGCTTACTGCGTGGCCGCGGGGCCAGTTTCAAAGATGGCGTTGCAGCAGGAGAAGGCTTTCTGTGTGCTCCGTTTTGAGGTGTCCAGATCTGTGATTACCTTCTCCCTTGGCCACCCCGTTCGCCAGATCTTACACCTTGCGATTTCTTTCTTTGGGGGTTCGTTAAAGACAGCGTTTATGTACCACCATTGCCCACGTCCATCCATGAAATTCGTGATCGGATAACGCATGCACTGCAGGCCATTACAGCGGACATGCTACACCGGGTCTGGGATGAGTTTGATTACCGTGTGGATGTGTGTCGTGTGACCCAGGGTGCACACATTGAAGGATTATAATTACCAAATAAGAAACTTGGACAGTTTCCGCCGCTGACGGTGTATGTTGTGCCGTGTAAGGTAAGAAATACATTTTTTATTCACTTTTGATACTGCACATTCTTTTGTGTATGCCCTGTATTTCTTTCAAAAAATTATTGTATGTACGAGGACTGACACAAAAACAACGAGACTAACCCTATAGCTCTGGAACCAAGAGTGGGGGATAAACAAATATACGGCTATGGAACATGATCTGTCCTGTCACAGTGTTACAAGTTTCAGCTCGATCGCTTCACTCAGTACAAGTTGACGCATCTTCAAATATAGGCGTGTTTTTACCCTCGGACGGAAAATGTCGTACTGCAAAAGTGAACAATGAGTTAACATCAGGTTTCTTGTTGTTAAACTGAAGAAATCTGCGAAGGAAACTTTTCAATTATTGACTGAGGCTTATGGTGAAAACTGCATATCTCGTGCACGCGTTTATGAGTGGCACAAACGATTTTCGGAAGGCAGAGAGAGCGTGAAAGATGATGATCGTCCAGGCCGGCCACGCACAGCTGTAAACGAAGACAACATTGAAAAAGTGCGACATGTGATTCGAAAAGACAGAAGGTTGGGTGTTCGAGCAGTAGCTGAGAAAGTTAATTTGGATAGGGAAAGTGTTCGACGAATTCTAACGGAAGAATTGAACAAGACAAAGGTTTGTGCAAAAATGGTTCCAAAAATTCTGTCAGATGAACAAAAAGAACGCCGCCAGGAATTGTGTTCGGACCTTTTGCAAGCAGTTTTTAGCCAATAAAAACATCACTGTGATGGAGCACCCACCTTATTCGCCAGACCTCGCTCCCTGTGACTTCTACCTCTTCCCAAAGATCAAGTCGGTGCTCAAAGGGACCCATTTTTTATCGGTAGAAGATGTGAAAGTAAAAACGACGGAGATCCTCAACAGTCTGACAGAAAATGACATGCAGAATTGCTTTGAACGTTGGCAGCATCGTATGCAGCTGTGTGTTAACTCAGAAGGAAACTACTTTGAAGGCGATCGTAGTTAATTTGCTGAAATTGTCAAACAGAAATAGTTAGAGGCACAGTCTCGTTTTTTTTGTGTCATACCTCGTATAATTTAATTTTTTGTTAATTTGTCAGTCTCAAAACTTCAGCCCGACGAAATGTTTTATAATTTCCGACTTATAAACTTTATTTTATACAGAACTTATAAATACATTTATAATTTTTCTAGGCAACAAATTTCATATTCTTAAATCTAAACTATGAACATTATGTATTAATTGAATTATTTATACCAACAAATGCACTAAGACAGTTTTTTCACTGTTTTCTTTATTATTACGATGCCCCAATAAGCATTTCGGCAGTTGTCTGCCATCATCAGGGGGTATTTTAAGTGAGTTTTTTTACATAGACCAATTTTGGTTACGTCATAACAGTGAGACGGTATTTACCACATCGTATAAAATTTTTTTGTAAAATTAGTGGTTAAGCTGCTAAAAGTTATTAAATTATTTTTTTATAAGTTTTAATAATTTAATAACTTTTAGCAGCTTAACCACTAATTTTACAAAAAATTTTATACGATGTGGTAAATACCGTCTCACTGTTATGACGTAACCAAAATTGGTCTATGTAAAAAAACTCACTTAAAATACCCCCTGATGATGGCAGAATAACTGCCGAAATGCGTATTGGGGCATCGTAATAATAAAGAAAACAGTGAAAAACTGTCTTAGTGCATTTGTTGGTATAAATAATTCAATTATAAAAAGATGCACGGTGAATATAAAGTGAAAATTATGTATTAAATTCACGTTTTCTTTTTCTTAATCACGCATTATGCAAGTGGTTGTAAAAACGTTTCTATGTGCACAGGAACATGACATCATCACACGAATTCGATGTAAAATTATTATTACGTCATATCACAAACAAATTTCACTCTACAGTAGGTGGCGCCATATTATAATATAATTGTAACCATGTATTCAATAAGCATATATTACGTCTGCAGTTACTAGAATACCTACTGGAGAAGCCCGCACTTCTGCCCTAATTATCCTTTATGCGAATTGTGTCTTAACCTCGAAGTTTTATTCGGTCGAAGGCGATGAATGTTAAATATTTTTTCGCTATATATTTTGTATTAAATTACCCGGCATCTAAATCGGATCCTCTTTGCACCCTACTATGTTCTATCACGTATGCTATATCTGACTCTGTCGAATTTTTCATAATTATCTCGTAAACGGCACAATTTCGGAAAAGAATATATGTGATTTGAAATGTGTATTTTGATTTTCTCTAAAAACGTTATCTGAAAATTTTCATTTCGGGAAGAATTACGAGTGATATTATTACACCAGCAGTTGAATTCGGTTATAGTGACCTCGGTTTTTGTAACACCTCGTCTACAGTTTTGTAGGTTCTGTGGTACCAACTGATTCCCTATAAGGCACATGTTCTTCTGCCTTGGTTAGTACGACATATACGTATCAGAGCATTTACCTCGTATACTCGTATAACGACATTACCAGTCATCGGTCCCAATACAACTTTCCAAAAAGTAGGTTATTTTGAGAATTCAACCATCCCCTCTGTCTAGATTTTAAAGTGTATTTTAAATTTAAAATAGATCATAGCGTAAAAAATTAAGTAATATGCCTACTGGCCTATATTTTGCCTTGAAATATTTTTCCTTCACTTATAACACACACCTTGTTAAGAGCGACACTCGGTTATAACGACAGAGGTTGTTTGTTATTATATTTTTGTCCGATTTTAAATATAAGGACTTCTCTCAACAGATTGTAGTAAAAGTATCCACTATAAAATGCTATGACAACAAGTCCAGTGGGAGCCGAGTTTCCTCATGTGGACGGGCACATGGAGAGACAGACATGATGAGATTGTCTCTTTCGCGACCTTACGGAAGCTCCTGAAAAGAGTACATATTTTATCTTTATTTACATTTGTAAAAATACGCAATTCATTGGCATTTAGGCAGCGCAACATTAATTACAGTATCAAGTACAGCTCGGGAAGTAACTTGAATCGTTGGGGGGAAATATGGGTGAGAACTTGGCGAGCAACATTTCATTAAGAGGATAACAGACGATGCATGGGAGAATGGCGCTTAAACAAACGATGGTGCGCGTTATCTTAGTTGTCCAGTCTCGGATTACGCCTATAGCAGTTACTGAAACAAATCTAAAATCGATATCTGAAGGAAAAGGTGCAAACCCCGCATACCTGGACGGTAGCAGTGTGGTTCGGGAATATTTATAAGCCTCTAGGCCAAACACGATAAAAGCTGTTAGTCCACCCAGCATTGGATAGCGCTTACACTTTGTAAAGTTACCCCTGTACACGCCGTAAGGGCATACAAGTGGAATGGAGGTATAGTCCCAGTTATTCTTAACCTCGGTACTGCATGAAAGCGAATGGGCATATCCTTTGTCAGTGAAATATGTTCGAAATATTCTTTGTCATTACACTGTTATGCTACACCCCACTCTTATTACACTCTCTTACACAACAGCAGAAGGCATACAACGACCTCTATAGATTCTATCAATATCAAAAGAATTCATTGTGAAAGCAACAGAACTTATTGGAAGAACTTTGTATCTATTTCCGTCAAACGCGTAAGTCCTCATAATTTGGCTAACTAATTAACTAACTCCATGAAGAGAGTCCTTCTTGAGATACTAACAGGTCCTCAGCTAGCCAAGAAATTCCACGCATTTTATGGAACCCGAAGGTTCATTTCCGCATTCATAACAGCAAGACATATGTCCCTATCCTTGAGCCAGATCAATCCAGTTCATGCCTCCATTCAACGTCTTGAAGATCTGTTTTAATATTATACTTCCATCTACGCCTAGGTCTTCCAAGGGGTCTCTTTCGCTCAGGTTTTTCCACCAATAGTCTTGTATGCACCTCTCCACTCCCCCTTACGCGCTAAATGCCCCGTCCATCTCATTCTTCTTGATTTGATCACCCGATTATTATTTGGTGAGGATTACAGATCATAAAGCTCCTCCAATGCCCTCTCAACTCGCCTCTCTTAGACCCAAATATCCCTCTCAGCACCCTATTCTCGAACACGGTCAGCTTATGCGTGAATTCAAGCTTCCGCCGCGATGTAGATGAGATTGCCGCTCTTCTGGGATATTACTCAGCGTAGAGTGGTAATTCTGTACCGACGTTTCGAGACAACCTATCGGTACCATCTTCAAGTGTCAAGAATTCCAAGAAGAATTCTTTGTAAAGCACATTCCTGAAAATGGCCACACGAGTGGCCGAAACATGTAGGAGGTATACAGTGTGTAAAATACACTTTCGTACACTTATGTGCATTTGTTGGTTTTAATATCATACTTAACTGCTCAATGCACGTTTATAGATCATTTAAAGTAGAATAAACAATCTTCCATGGCACTTATATCAGTGGCCTTATTTCGCTGGGGAAAAAAAAGCGAAATAGGGGGCAAAATTCCCGTGTCTAAGGAGAGTTTAGAACCCTCTATTTTAATCTGCAGATAGCAGAATATCGTGCGCTGTTAAATAATAGACATACTGAGAACTACCACATGTCCATTTTAAATCGCATAACGTGCTATTACGAGTGCTTAGGGTTCCGATTGAGCACAATACTTTCTTCCGGACCGCACGCTTCTTATCTGTTGTCACTTAAGTCGTGTATCCACTTAAATTGGCCAATAATTACCCAGCCTGAGGTAACGTCTAAATACAACGCCCTCCACCTACCACATTTATGTCCTTATCATCATGGCTACCACGCAAATTTCTAAGTTTCATATCACAACACTAATGGCACTGCAAGTTTTGGAAATTTTGGATAACGATAAATATTTAGACCATACGCAAATTTGGGTAGCAAAGTGCATCAGAACGTATGTAGTGTATGTGCAAAACAAATTTGTATATATACACGCCGTGAAGGCATATACGGGACTGGAAGTATTGAAAAGTTATCCCATTACAGGCCCGGGCAGGACCTCAGGGCTCCAAGAGTTTGAGACTCCCAGAAATTTCTAAACAATCGGCACATAATGGTGGTAAGGTTGTGAGCCCTACGCACTCATTTCTGTTAGAGGCTGTGTCGACCCCAGGGCCATTGTGCGGCCGGAAGGATTAAGTCAATAAAAATCCCAATGACCACATCGGGAATCGAAACCGCGACCTTCCGGCTTGTAGCGCAGTACCTCAACCAACTGCGCCACCGCTCATTATTAACCTCGGCACTAGATGGTTTTGGGTAGAGATAAGCACTTATAACATGGCCTATGGCAAGCTTTGTGTAGCAATACGTATTTAGAACATATGCAAGTTCCATTACGATAATTTGTAGAAAAATTAAAAATATGGCGATCGTGTAATATAGTTTGGTACCATAAACATGTTCGGTGACTTTTTGTGAATTAATGTGTTACAGTTGCATGACAACGCATTGCAAACATCTTTATTGTAGTGTATGGAGCCACTCAAACATCTTTATCGTATGGAGCCATTCATGTGCCCTATGAAGAATAATGGCCTTCTGTTCTCCACGTCCTTACGACTTTACTCCTCTGCAAACTAGACGGCACCCATAGGTAAGGAAATACAACAGACCTTATGGACTGTTCTTTCCAATGGAAGCACCAACAGAGCTAAATTTACAAATGAGAAAATAAAGGTTTGCGAGATTTGAGGTTTAAACAGCGTCAAAGATGAGGACAGATCTGTGACGATGCATCACTAGGAGAATGGTTCCCGGCGATTCGAAGCAATGTAGTGCCTTCATCTTCGATGTTCATGGAGCCTAAGATAGCAACCACTAAGCCAGCGACACAGCGTCACATTCCAGAAGACGCGAATCCTCAAAATAAAGGTAGTGTCCTTGACCTTGCAGCATCGGTGCTTAACAATTTCCCGGTAATAATCCATTTATCCTGTAGTCTGTCTTGCGACTGGTTCATAACCTCTTCCAAAGTGAGATCTCCATAGAGTTCGATCTACAGCTTCGTTTTTCAACTTCTAATAAAATGCATTGTGCTTTTGTCTATGTTTTTGGAAAAAGACTATCCAGGAAAAGTAATAATGTGGTAGTTTTTCCATTTGCTTTCCACGTCTCAGTACAGCAGCCGTTCAAACCACTCTGGTCACGCCTGTTGCTACACGATCATGAACCGTCTCGAGCATCATTTGGTCTGTGCTTCAAGTCGCTACTTCGCTATTGATGTAGCTCCTACCGGCGTCAGGGAATTTATATCGGAGTTCCTTCCTCCAACGCACTTCTCTTCGTCTGGTTCCTACCTTCCAATAAATGTACCAGTCTTTAGGAATTCAAAAAGTAAGGCAGGAACGGGAATAAAATGAGAGGAAAGAAACTGGCAAGGAGGAAGAAAACTGAGCAGTAACCAAAAAGGGAGAGAAATTTTGTACAACACAAAGATTACTTTAAATAATTTTATCTACCTTTTCTTGCCTGCTTAATGATGTGGATATTTAATCACGCATAACAGAAATGCTTTCAAAGTGCTGGATTACGTTTCTGGTGCCAGTATATAGTTGTTACTGCGCGAATTCATTACACGCGCCAGTCCAAAAGAGATTACTTCAAGCCGTAACTCTAAGACAAGTTCAGATTTCCAAGCCCACACAAGTGTTGGACACGTGATGAATTTGACGAGCGTCTTTAACGAGAGTGTATAACTTGTTACACCCTCTTGACTATAATCCAACCGGAGCAATAAAAGTAACGTATTTGTCTTTTGCATAGTAAACCGCCCGCCAGGACTGACCAGGCACAGAAATTTGTTTGCACAGCTCATATATATTTTTATATAATTACACAGTCCTGTGTTATCATCTGTGTCACTGTTACGCTAACAACGTTCTGTCTACACTTTAATTATCTGCTAGAGATGACTAAATTAGTACCTCATTATTCCTTCATTAGAGGGAAATTGCTTAATTAGTACACCATTTCACGCTTCAGACGGCAAGGTACTTATGTGTGGAGGGTGAGTGTGTGGGGACAAGAAGTGGTGCAAGTGGAGGGGGAATAGGGAACGGGAAATTGTTATGCCAGTAGTAAATTGAAGCGTAGCTAATACGTAAAACAAATAATGTCTTTCAAACCGGCAGATATCTCAACACAAGTACGGTATGCGTATTTTTCTACAGTATGTACAAGAAGTGTCTGTGCATCAAAGAACTGGTTGGTTCATACGTCGAGATTTCAGCAGTCATGATTCGTAATACAACATTTAAAAATTTGGATATAGGTTCCAAGAAAGCCTGTCCTGACTAAGAATTTTAGTGCTTTCCTTACAAACCTTTTCCTGAGGTTCAGAAAATTTTATGGATATGAGGAATATAGGTGCATGGACAATTTCGGATATCACTTGAATTTGCAAGACCAATGGCTCTTCTGTTAATAGGTACACAGTTTCAAGAAATTTGTATTAAAATCTGGAAATCCCGCAATTATTATTATTATTATTATTATTATTCACTTATACTGTTGTTTTGTTATTATTATTATATGATGTTTTGTTTTGTGTTTTATTTTTGTTTTTGTTTAGCACACATCATTCAATCATATTCCTCTTCCTTAAATGTGTGTGTGTGGGCGTGTGTAAGAAACACCTACGACAACTTCTTCCATTTTTAAAATTTTAAATTGTATATTTCATTTTACACATTTATTCCCTTATTGAATGCCTCACAGCGCAATTGACAAAAGCTCCTGGTACACCGCTTGATAATCAGTCAACTAGACCGACCAAATAATAATTAACATAATAACTATAGAAAAAGGAAGTAATTAGGAAAAAGGACTTCATTCTACCATTGCTCCATACTCATACTTCATCGTCCACCACTGACATTATATGGGCCTAATCGTTGCAGTCGAGAGAGTCGTTAAATAAAACACTTCTCTCTCCCCCTCCCTATATATATAATATATAATATAATAATATACGTAACTGAATATTGCACAAATCCGTAACCATTATTTTCTGTCTTAAAAGTTTCAAAATATTTTAAATACTTTATGAAAACTTTAAATAGATAAATTTGAACATGATAAGTAATGTCCAAATTACACTAATAATTTTCAAGCCGGTCTTTCACTGCGGAGACCTGGGTTTGATCCCAGGCAGGACCTTATGGGATTTATGGTGGACAAATTGTCACTAGGACAGGTTTGTCTACGAGTATTTCGGTATTCGACCGTCAGTATCATTCCATCAATGTTCCATATTCATTCCATTTACCACTGACGTTACACTGAATTTTAGTAACTGGCAGCGTTCTAATAAAACACTTCCCTCGCACTGCAATAGATTACGTACGGTATATAAATCTGAAAATAAATTCCGTTACTTGAAATATGTCGAGCTTGGTTCATTACAGTGAATTTCAATATTCTGTGTCGCTATGCCCTAAAATACATGTCCTGAAACAAAGTACATCAAACAAAACTAATTTGTGCCAGAGTTGAGGTTTCCACCGCAGTTCAGTCGAGGTCTTCCTCCTTCTGGGATATTTTATGGCGTGGGTTGGTAATTTGTTACCGAAGATTATGGACAAAATACCGGACCAACACTGCTTGATCCTCGAAGATGGAACTTACGTTGTCCCTATTCGTCTGTAACAAACTAACAACCTACGCTCCGCAACATCCCAGAAGAGCGAAGACCAAAACCAACATACTGAGGACACGGTGATAGATGGTGATATTAGATTGGCGTCACCGAAGGAAGGAGTGACTTTGTCTACAATCTACATCACAATTTACTTATCTTGCGGTACAAATATTTATGTTTACTCTTACTGCTGAGTGCACATGAATCCCAAAACGATTTCAGATTCGAGGTCCACCAGCGGGCCATTTCCTCTGTAATGTCTGCCAAAGGGAGCAACAAATTAGCTGGTTATTACAACGCAGGAAACAAAGTGTGGACAATAATGCAAACAGCTGAGTGCCTACCCACGGCAATTTGCAACTTGCAGTACCTTCTGTCACGCCATTTCCACAACTATCACTTGACTTTTACTACAGAAGAAACTAAAGCCCCACTTCATTCTGCAATTATCCCATTTCGTTATGACACTTTACTCAAAATGACTGTAAAAGCACTTGTGAATGTGGCAGTAAGTGCCCATGAGAGTTTATAGAACATCTGGAGAGTGATATTACAGTCTGTTAACAAGTGTCAACGTAATCGTGTCCAGATGTCCCTGTAACACTTCTAACTGAAAACCCACACAATAAGGGAAGTTCTGGAATTTAGTTACTCGGTATGGCCAAAAAAGCACGTCTTATTTTTAAAACAGAAGAAAAAAGAATTGCGCTTCACTTAAGCGCATTCGCAAAGCAGGCGCGAAAAGCCTTGTCACGTCTGGCTCTCTGTTTTTCCACACGGCATAGCACGACTGCCACCGGATTGATTTTCGAGAAATTTCGTATTTCGAATTTTTAATAAAATTTGTCGATGAAATCCAATTTTGGTTAAAAACGGACAAAAATAGCAGATACTTTATTTAAAACCCTAAGTACATTCATGCGGGCTCTTGTGAGTGCGGTAATGAACCTTCGGGTTCCATAAAACGCGGGGAATTTCTTGACTAGCTGACGACCTGTTAGCTTCTCAAGAAGGACTCTGCTCGATGGAGTTAGTTAGTTAGTTAGTTAGTTAAGTACATTCATGATATCTCACCATGATTCTTATTTCTAACTGGTAATATTCTCTGTTCTCTGTGCGGTACAAGCTGAAGCCGAAGAAATTTTGACAAACTAAGCATAGCAATCGAAAAAGATGGACTGTAGATCTTGCACTTTAAATGACGAGTCCAAAATATATGATAGACCTATCATTTACAATCAATTGTATATCTGTTGCTAACTTATTGAGAAGTTTTATAGTGTGTGTTGTGTAACACGTGGAGAGGTACATTTCAAACTCTCGTATCTTTTAGTGTTCAATAGTCCAGAATTGAAAAAGCTAGAGACAGTAAAAGGCACGCGCCTGAATTTTTACGCTTGTTAGCTACACGTATATGTCGTTACGTGTAAAAAAACAACTAACTCCTTGTTAAAACGTCCATCTTGAAAAGTTGATAGTTGTTTAGCAAGCCAAACAATTCTCAGTTTTCATAACAGCACGTTCCTGGACTTTTACTCTTATAAAAATTAGTCCAGTTAACGCTCTCCGAGATTTCTTTTAAGGTCCATTTTATTATTACTTCCTAATCCAAGCCTAGTTCTTTAGTTGTGGATTCCTTCATTCTGGATTCCTGACCTAACTCGTGAGTGCATTTAATATATTTCCGACGATTGCGACGTATTTGGACCTATCAGATCCTCACTGATTTAATCATTTTAATAATATACTTACCTACGCATCTTTATACAGCCTCCTGTTGCAACCTACCATTTTGGTAAAATGTTTAAAAAATCTAGGTGTCACATTAGAATTGTAGGCGCCAGGAGTTTGACCTGAAGCATTCCGCATTAGGACCCACTACATTAGGTGCCACCGTAAAATAATTAGTTCCCATGGCGACCTGGTGCCCTGGATTTCTGCAACTCTGTATTACCCTGAGCACTTAAGGTGGGTCCTCAAAACCAGAGGCCGAGTATATTGTTTAAAGCCTTCAGGATTCCTATCCCGAATATACTGTTGATATTTTATCAACAGCACTAATATATTTTATAGTCATAAATTCTATGATTCGCAAGACTATTAGCAGAAGACTACATACATTAAAATCCTTCAACCCAAAACAGTATTTGTTACCTGGCATATTTCGTTAAAACTATTGGAACAATTGTTGAAAATATTTTTATTCATCTACCCTTACAAATTAACAGCCAGGAGGGATGTTTTCAGGCCTACATCGCGATTTCATTGAATTTGGGCATTGTGAACTTGAAAAGTTTTGTAAAGGCAGCGTGGTATAAGGAACATAATAACCACGGGCCTACTCTACAAGTACCCATTTTCGACAGAGAAACATTGCTTTTCTGTTCATAATTATTTGATGTCAGATTATTTTTATTTGTCCTCTAAAAGCACAAAGAATACTTAAACCACCGAACACTTCCAAAAATATAAAGACTAAAAGTGTGATTGAGAAGTCATTTTTTTCCGGCAATTGTCGACACAATAATAATAAATAAATCATGCAATCCGATGTCATTTATTGTTACCGTCTGTTGGTGTTATTTTAAATAAATGAGATTTTCATTTGGTTTCCAAATAGAGAAAACAAGCCGAGACAGCTCAGTCACTATAGTGATTAAGCTACGGACTGAAAAATCAAGGATTCGGAGTTCGATTTCTTGCAGGGCTAAAATGTATTCTTTTCTTCCACGGTGTTCATACCGGCTCTGGGGCTTAACTAACGTTTTCTCCTCTTTCTTTTTGACTAAAGCGGCAAGGGCATGAAGCTGACCATTCACCATCACCTAGTGCCAAGATTAAGAATGTATGGTAATATGCCTACACTGCCCCACACATCTTCATAGCTTGGTGCTTAATTAAGAAGCGGAATATATTTTTAACTAAACACACAATTGGAGTTTCTATTGTTCCTGCCAGTGACAAATTCGTCCACTAACTTATAAGCAAAAAGAAAGCCGTGTATTTAATCATTGAAGTATTCATTGGTTTATAATGAATTTTAATTCTGTAGTGAACAGCTTTAAATCGTATATAGAGAAGTCAATTATAGATGTCTCTGTGTGTCTGAAATGAAACATAAATAACTGTTTGATTGTATATTTTCAATTTAGCGGTTCAATTTTCATCACATCGTAAACTGATTTGCAGTATTAATCGAACTTTCAAATGCATATATATTGTTGCGCTTTAGAATTTCAATTTAGAGATCATAACTCGCTTAACTTTGTCGATAACATCGTATGCACGGCTTAGGATTAGTCTAAATATATCGAGAGTATACAGAATATTGAATTCGCTTTTGTATCCGATAAAGAACGGCTGCAGTGCCTCTCTGGGTTTTGGGGTTGGCACGTTCTCGAACATTGGTAGAAATAAAAGTTATTCTACTACAATTTTTACCAGCTGCTACTCGGTGGGATACAAGGTATTATATATTTTTATGACAAATACACATAGACCTGTATCCAAAAGGTACTCAGCAGAAACTAAGTCAAAATACATTTGTCAATAATTAATTACACAAATCAAAATTCAGTTCTGTGCATAATTTCCGTCAATACAACAGAGCCCAATTAAGTTAAACTTGATAGACCTAAACACTAAAATTTACATCATTACTATGTTTGAAATAGTTGAGGCACTGCGCTACAAGCCGGGTCGATTCCCGATGGCGTCATTGGAATTTTTCTTTGACGTAATCCTTCCGGCCGAACTACGGCTCTGGGATCGACTCAGCCTCTAACAGAAATGAGTACCAGGAAAATTTCCTGGGGAGTAAAGGCGGCCGGTGCATAGGGATGACAACCTTACCACCTTCATGTATCAATTATCTATAAATCTGGGAGCCTCAATCTCCTGGAATTCTAGAACCAAAGTTAGAATAATCCTTCAGTTCTTCCATAAGTTCCTCTTCGAAACATTAACCGATTAAACTTTATAACTGTGATGCAGAGTATGAGACACTAGATAAATTTCTATGTCTGTATTATATAGAAACACTTCATGATGCAAGGATAAATGTGGTCACATTTTCATACTGTAAGTAAACAATGCATATGCAGCTACATAATGCTTGGGATATGTTGCTTTTCAATACCGACAGTTCAGTAAAACCAATGGTTTTTTATTCACCCGCTGCAGATCAAATTATGGAGAAAAGTAAGCGTCATGTATAATTCTTAATTATGAAGCAAGGCTAAATTGGAGACCTTATTTTGTAGAATCTTGCAATTCTGAATATTTTCTAATTGAGGAAGAAGTTTCTTTCAGAAAGAAATAAAAAATGTTATTAATTTACATCTTTCGCGCTACAATATTGAGAACTAAACAATCAACAACAAAGTTACAATAACTTCGGAAGTCTAGAATCATCATTGGCCCACTGGCCAATGACGCCCGACCATCAGTTTCTTAGAAACCTTAGCACAAACGGATCACGTGTTACACAGTAGTTTTTCTGGAAATGTGCAAGATGTAGCGACTGTTTACTTCTCAAAGCTTTGCTGTTGTTTTGTAAAGTAAGCAGCAGGGTTTGTAACTGTATCTTTTATGCAGCCACTGCTTAATAATTTTTTTTTGTTTGTGCATAAAGTAATTTTAACAACAGTCTACATAAAAAGAGGGACTTTCCTACACCGTTTCTAACGTTACAAACTTCGCCAAACAAGCCAAGACATCTTTGCTCCTCATTTGGGTCATACCGCTCGACTGAGAGATGGGTAAAGTTGCCGCAGTGTTATTTAAAAAATTCTGGGTAACTTTCATTCAAAGATCAAACTGTACTCCATTTTCATCAATATGTTAGCCAAGGACTACAGAATTTCCTACTACCTTCAAAGGCTTAAACGTTAAGCCAGAATTTGTAGCTGGAATTGCAGCAGGATCTAGGATGATTTTTAATAAAGATTCAGCCTACAGAAAATAATAATTATAATTTAGCGGAAGGAAGAGTTCGTTCCATAGAAACCATCAAATTATTGTTCATATCAGACGGACAAGCATCCCACTGTAATTAATGTCAGACGCTGGACTTTGCAAGAAACAAGGGCATTGTGCTATTGTGTTTAAGTCATTACTACAAAATATTTACAACACCCTCACAAACCGTTTTGAGCCCTTGAAAGATCATTGCACCAAAAAATGTAATTCTTGGCTTATGGCTAACAAAAGACGACAAATTACTCGACTGCTATTTGGAGTACTTTTACGTACAGAGTGGGGTAAAGCTGCAGCCAATGGAAATGCAGCCTCGTGATTAAAGGCGACTGGAATATATCCATAGATTAGAACTTAATTTCTGACATCGCATTCGCAGAATCTGATGGCAGGATGCGTATGCTTCTAAACCAGGAATAGATTTTTGCACTGGTTATTTCAACAGACACTACTGATTAAGTTATTCTATATCAGTCTGAATGTCTCTTACGATCGTCTTCTACGACTGCCCCAACCAATTTGCTTCAGCCTTTTCTATTCCTGCCTTAATATTTTTTACTTCTCTTCTATTCCCTCATGTTCGAAATGTTGTGAAGTGTTCAGGAAAAATAAAATATTTTCTCCCATCCTTCCAGCAACCAATAACCACCCAGGTTTCTTATGAAGAAGCCGCAACCAGAATTTTCATGGTGCCGAAGAAGAAATGGAAAAGAACCAGACATATCTTCATACGTCTGGTTCTTTGATCATTTCAAGAATATGTCGAATTCGATTAATTCCGATCAAATGCTGAAGAGACTGTAGAAAGGCATCTAAGGAATAATACTATCTAAAAAAACTAAAGTGCAATATGATTCAGTTGTCTTTCTACAAAAAGTGGCTGCATGAGAACTGCAAACTTCTCTCCAAACTCTGCATTGATTATGAACGTTACAAATGATCTAAAGTCTTGAGCAATATATGCAGGTTAAAAGGAAGTAAAAAATACTTTCATAGTGATACAGAACGCTAATTTTCTATGTGTCTGCGACCTTCATCCTTAGATTTGCATTACTTTGAACTTCATTACGTAAGGGGCATCATTGACCACATCTCAGGCAAAAACGCCCTTCTGCATCCCTTCGTAATTTTTATTAATGACATTGAATGCATTTATATTTTCTATAAAAAACATAAAATCCCTACTATAGTTACCACACATTCAGGCATAACTGCCATGACTATTTATATTTGAAAAATTTAGCGACATCAAAAGTCAAGAATAAGAGTGGGTAAAATCTCGGAAACTTTTAACAGAGTAACGCTATTTTTCTTTCCCCGAAAAGTCTCTCCTTTCTCCCACGAATTTTCGTCAAACCGCCTAAGTAATTTCCATTACCCTTTACTCATTATAGAATTTTCATTTATAATATGGTGTTTTACTTTGTTCTTGATAAAAGTTTTATGATCCCAAACATTTTCCGACACAGGAAATTATTATTCTGCAATCTACGATAAAGAGGTCTGACTTGTTAACTTGCAAGTGCCCATCACAGAGGCCGCTCTGTCTGAGCCAAGTATCGTTGACTGTTTAAAGACTGGGATCATATGCTGCAATTCCACTTGCCGCAAATATGTATGTTGGGGGTCTTTACCCATTCCTTATGAAGCAAAAATGAAGGCATTGTGTGACGTCCACTTCCGTCCCTCCGTCTCTCCTTCCGTCTATGAGTCAGTATCAGCAACTAAAATTTTTGTAGGAGTTTAATGAAAATTGTTACAGGAGATCTTTACAAAAAAAATCTGTCGCGCGATGAGTTTCGTAAAATTCAGCTTAATGAGACATACTTCACTTAAAGGAGTCAATAAATTTCTATCCGAACTTTCCATATCTCTTGAGCGTTTTTGGTGTATTCGGTACAAAATATGTCCACAGCATGAAGTTCAGAAATAGAGTTTCGAAAAACAAAATTGGCAAAGTAAAAACACGTAATTTACTTACAGGCTCAAATAAAATTTAGACTGTGATTTCTACATTTTTCCTCTGATTTGGATAAAATTTGGTGTTGAAAATCTCCATATACTGCCGTTGAGCATTTGTGTTTCTTTCGAAAAAAATCAGTAGCATGAAAGTCATGATCTAACTGAGGACGTAAATGAAATTCTTCCTGTATACTCGACATTTTTTACCATTTGGAAACAATTCGGTACATGAGATTTCCACAAGAATTGTACTGGGTAATATTGAGTTTCGTGAAAATCGGTGCACCTAAAGCCATGACTTCTTTACGAACATAAATAAATTTCTATCCATACTTTTCACATTTATTATCCGATATGGGTAAAATTCGGCAAAAATATTTGATCGCAGTTTTGCTGAGCATTTATGAATGTCGTGAAATCGGATCAGGGAAGGCCATACGTTTCTTATGGTGGTATATGACATTATATTCACGCGTACACCTTGAAATCTTTGATATTTAGAAAGTAAAGAACGCCTTGTTAACGGCTTTGTACTACGTCACGAAGTAAACCTTTCAAAATTTTATTGTATGTTTGTGTGATCACGTGTAGATAACAGACTGTCGACCTGCCTATCCACCCTTGCTAGAGAAGAAATCCTATAAAATTCACAGCTTCAGAAGTAATTATGAACTGAAAAACGGCATAATCTAATATGTAGAGCGAGAAGAAGAATAAACAAAGCAGAAGTGTATAAAACTTAGGAATTAGTCACATCTGTGGTGCAGCCAACGTAATGGTGCTGGTGTAGGCGAGTTGACCCACAAAAACCTTATGTAACGTGATGACCAGTAATTATACACAGGATGCTGGAACGGGATGCCCACTACAGCTGTAATGAGGGAAGTTTCCATGTCTGTGTTTATATCTCCAGACTCGTGAACACGAACAGCAAACACAACTCGGAACAAACCAACTGCTGGGGCAGCTTCGTCTGCCTACATGCACTCTAAATCGACTTCACAGACAAAACTTTTAACGCCTAAGCATGTACAAAAGTAACGAAATAATTAACTGAATGCTGTGGTTCACATAAATATTTTAATCTCTAAAATGAATTTAAAATGATCCATAACCGTGCATTGAACATTTAGATAGGGTGACTAAAACCTACAAATGCAGTGTTTTTGGCCTATACAGTAATATAAACAATTCTCTGCTGGAATGGTGACATATATACTAGCTATATACATTATTTGTTACACACCAGAATTAATCTCAAAAGCTTGTATGCGTATTTTGAGCTGTAATAAGTATTTTAAACCATGTGATTTTAATATTTAATATTTTACGTGTGCATTAATTCACAAAATTTTGTAATACCTCAATGAATTTATTTTTCCTAAAGCAACTCCCTGTGGATGGCCACATGAGTGGCCGAAACATGTAGGAGGCATTACTACGTTTATAATATATTTTAATAAGCCCTAAAATGAGTTTTAAATTTTCTGGTTAACCGATAGCGCAGGGTGACTGCCACTGAGTTACCAAATGAATTCAGTACAATCAGTGACACTGAAAAACATATGCTCATAAAATCCACCTGCTAGTAAGGATGAAAGTACTTTGGGATGTTACTCCACCCGTCCAGACCGGCACTGGGGCCCACCGAGCATCTTATAAAATGGGTACCGGGTTTCTTTCCCGGGGGTAAAGCGGCCGGGGCGTGGCGTTGACTACCTACCCCCATCTAGCGCCGAGGTTAAAGAAAGTGTAGAACTATACATCTACTCCTCTTCTGGGCCTACATGGCCTGTTGTAGGGTGAAGTTTACCTTTCACACCATGTCGACTGCTAAATATTTCCCGAACTTTCGAAGGGTTATAGCGCCTCTGTCTTCACGGTCAAAAGTACAATCCTTCGAAAAGTCAGTAACTACTTACATGTTGTTTCTGTTTAACATTTCAGATTACATGAATCTTGAACTGAACCATATTCAGGCCACAGCTAAAATGTCTAAACCTCTGCTTGCTCACCGCCATATACGAGTATATGTGTGGCGTGTGCTCAACTTAAGCTTGGGGACAGCTATCCGTGACAGAATGACTGCGAACGAAGTACTGGAGGACAGTAGGAGGAACTGATTGATCTCTTGTAAGAGCTTCTCATAACACCTCCTGAAGGTCCTGATAAGAATATTTAAAGTTATCTTCTTAAAACCAGCTGGCTAACATACTGTCATTTACCTGACTAATTAAATCCTCTGGGCGGTAGGACAGCGTAGTCAGTACAGTCACTAGGCTACAGGCTGGATGACTCAGGGTTCGAATCCCGGCACGGAGAAGAAATATATCTCTTTTCGAAAACATCTAGACTCAACCTTCAAAGGTTACCGGTGCTCTTTATTGGAAGTAAAGCGGTTGGGGCTTGAGGATCACTTCCGTCACTCACCTCCATCTAATGCCGAGGCTAAGAATGAGTGGAGCTATACCTCTCTCTAACGGTCAATTCTTTTGTAGCAAATGTAAATCCGTTTACTGACAGTGATAAAAATTACACAGGCATGCAAAAGGGCGTCTTTAGCTTATGCGTGGAGAAAGATGCCCTACATATAATGTTATACGAAATAATAAATGTGTAGTAAACAAAATTACAATCAAATAAAATAATCTATGTTCTGCATCAATTTGAGACTCCTTACTTCTTTGTAGATTTCTTACGTTTTTTAAGATTCTTAGAACGGTTGTTACGTCCACAGTCGATGCAGGTTTTGGAGAAATTTGTGCAGTTTTCATGCAGCCATTTTTCACAGACTGAGCATTTTATCCAGTCGCATTCCTCCTTTGTTACACAGCAGTATTCGTCACATTCTGCAGCAGTCACTGTCATTATTTTTATCAGAATTGCTCGAGTTCGGATTGTGAACCATTTTCTTGAAATTATTCTTCATATATTTGGCTTTTAGTTTCTTATTCTGGATGATTGGCGAATTAGTGAGAACCTCTCCATGGATATTTCTCGTTACCCTTGATGGCCCTGAGTTCCATAATTTTGGTGGAGGGGACAATTCCATGGAAATTTTGGTTGGCGTTATTTCCTGAGAAACCTGGATGGGTGTTGATGGATGGACGGATCCAGGAGTGAAGGCGCGCCATTTTAATACGATCTTTAACACGCAACAGGAGTAAATAAAGTATATTATAGTAGGTAGGCGACAATTTTGTAGTCTTTCATTAACATATCAATAAAAATGCAATATACAATTTGATGTATGAACATAGGTCAACCAAGCGAGTTAAAATATCAGAGGGACACCTTTACCCATTTTTCAGTGGGCGACTGTACCCAAATGTGGAGTAAAGATGCCCCGGCTAATCACGTGACTTCGGCGTGGCTTGCGAAAATTTGTAACGGTATAAAATAGTAGACAGAAGTCCAGGAAAACTATTGGTAAAATTACTATATGCATAAACAAAGAGAAAATTATTACTCTTCGCACTTCTGCCCTGAATGTGGAGGAAGGAGTTTCCTCTGAAACGTTGTTACGTAAAAAGCTATACGGCGTCACACACCCAATATACCGTAATGCTGGCAGCCACACACCGTGAGAATTTAAAATCTCACACTGAATTTTTATGGGGCTTATTCCTAATTAATGTTCGCGCCACAGAATTCTCCTCCCTGTTGAATCCGATGAATACATGAAAAGAAAAATTTCGATTCCAAACTCTTCAGCAGATAATTCCGGAAGTCTGAATTTATTCAGATATTAAACCAAAAGGTCCATCGTTAGATAAAGGGACTTGGGTGTGTCACATGATAGGCTGCCTAAAAATTACTCGTCCACCTGACAGATGTCTCACACCATCTTAAAAGTAAAGAAGATATTTCTTATACTGACACATCATTTTGATGTAAACTCTATAGAAACTTTGGTTATTTAAACGACCTCCATAAGCAGTTTAGGTCAAATACAGCTGAACCAGATGGCAATATAATTACAAATAGTGAATAATTAAACCACTCATGCAGAAATAAACATCAGCACATGATAATAAATTATCCGATCCTGCAAAGAATATTCAGTATTACAGTACAGCAGTCCCTATTCTGTACTCCACAGAACCTAAGGTCTCTACGACTAGACGATCCCGAATAGCCTTCTCTAAGGACAAATTTATTTACACAGAATTTCTACAGAAAGGCGCTTAACATCATGACTTTCAGAAAAATTGGGAGCTGCTTAAAGTGCAGATGATAAAGTGTCACTGTCGCTAATAAAGTAAATTTAAGAATCCCCCTTTAGAGTAAAACTCAATAAAGTCAGCCCAAAGAAATTATTCAAATCGCTGTTAGAAAAGAAAGAAATGATAATAAAATTAACTTAAGACCAAATAATTAAATTCGGTTATGCACTTCTTTAATGTGTTCGATTACTCTGTCCTTTGATTTTATATAAACTTAAACTTGTTTTACCACATTTAAATTTTAACAGGTCTACACATACTTTATTCGTCTGGGGGATTCACCAAGGCTTCTCAACGTTAACACGGATCCACCTACGTTTCTCAAAACTAACAGAGCTCTGCAATCAAAGGTTCAGGAAACACTGCTGTAACAACGAACAAACGACAAACGATAAAATCGATACAGCAAAATCGCACAGGCGGCAGCACAAGACACATAAGTTAGGTTACCAGCTGACTACACGTCAAACCGAAAAGATTTTGAAGTCATAAGTATGCAGATATAACACTCTTATGTAATGATCTCAAAATAATAACCACATCAATAATATTAATAAAAACAGGTATAGTTAAATTAATAAATTCTACAAATATATTTTTAGTTACAGAAATTAAAGAATCACGCAGTAGTAGAACCACAAAAGTAAGAATCCTGGTTAAGAAAACAGAAAAACAGGAATTTTAAATTATTTAATACAATTTAATATTGAAACCAAATTAACTCAAAGTAGGCACTGTTAAAACCCATGATGTCATTAAATCATTAATACCCCTATCAGGGTAAATAGAAACATTGCATCAAGAAATGTCGCATTTAAACCATCTATTCAGAGACATTTAGATTCAGAGCATTTAATAAATCGGTGCTGCAGAGAATATTAGGAAATAAAAGAGGCCAAAAGAGATAACGGAGAGAACAGCACAATAAGGAGCTCTAAATTAACAATATTCGTCAAAAACTATTAGAATGATAAACTTGAGAGAACGTATGAGTGGGAAATTAAACTTGCATGAAGAAAACGAAAAGAGAAACCTAAAAAGCAAGATATGACGTGTAGGATCTAAGCTCAGATGTTAATTGAAAATGGTGTCAGAGGGGACTGAATTCAAATGATGAAGTCGAGTGGCGGACTCTGGTGAATAAGTTACAAATTGTACAGTGCGAATTCAAATGTAGGAATAAAACCTACCGATCAGCAAGTACATTGTTGACGTATCGTTTGCAGGCTCGCATTAACCCCAAAGCCATATGACATAATTACACCGATACCATATATCAGTAAATATTTACTCTCATATTCTGAAAATGATTATTCAACAGCTATTCTGAATTAGCTCTTTCACGGGCTTCCTCAAGCACTCACGGCAATAGACTATAGGCTACACGCTATCCTGAGATAAATCACGGCAATCTTGCAACTCGTCATTCACGAATCTCGTCTCTTTCATTGCAAGTATACATTTTAAACCTAAAACAGTTTTGTTTTAATATCTTGGAAGTAATGAGTGTTAAATTTCGTCTGAGTGTGTATGAATGTGTATACAGTTTTCCTGAAGATGCGTTAGTCGTATGCCTTGGGTTGAAATGGAAGAGAAATACAAATAAGTAAAGGAGTAATAAGAGATAAAAAGTTTTGTATACGCGTAGACTTTGAGCAATTTTGTGTAAAAAAAATAAATATGTCTGAAAAATAAAAAAAAATATTTAAGTCACTTGCAATTTCATTCCAATCGGCTTTTGCTTTACATATAAGTTATGAGACACAATACGATCGGTATCGTTCATGTTGTACAATTAAAAGCGATTGTACGAAAATTCCAAAACGAGAAATAAAATGGTTTTTATTTTCCATTACAAATTTCCCTATAACTCACCAAACTTGATGGTTATATAAGTGTCTTCGGTATAGAAAATCAGTACATAACGCCGTCATTAGAGGGTTGCTGCCAACATCGCAAGACACCGTTGTATTAAGGGAGAGGTAGACCGATAATTCAATTTGTTCCACAACAAGAATCCAGCGTCTTGGAGAGACGTTATGAAACATCGCAACAAATTACAAAACAATGTTCAAACTTCTGACACAATAGAGCACACAAAAGTAAGTAGTTCTTTAACACAAAGAAAGCAATTCTGACTGCTCCTGCCTTCAAATTGCGACATACGTAGGTCTGGTATAATTCTTTAACATAATCATCTACATTGCTCAGGTGAAATTATAAATTATATAAACTTGATAAATATGAATATGTACATCAGGATCCAACCACGGGTCTACCACCTAAAGCTCCAAAGTCAAAACGACCATACGAATTTCGTTAAAGTTGTTAAACTAATTCAAAATCTGAAATAGTGAGACACACATATGCGACATGAAAATTTATTCCCTCAATTTCTTTCCTTAAGAAAGGAAAGTAGGCTTAAAATACAATATATTCAAGGTACTGTAAACATAAACTTTATCAAACAGCCTGCGTGCAGGGAAGTGTTTCGATTTTCTTAAAATCAGCACTGTGGTTTCTGTACGATCAACAGTCAGACATAAATATGTCGTAATTTCCACTACAATCAGTACCCAATTTAAATTAACTTACTTAATAAGCGCTTTGAAGATGCCAATATATTTCTTGCAAGCTCCTTCCTGTTGGAAAATACACCATTTATATCATCACTAAGTGTTCACTTTCTGCTTTAGAAACAGTCATTTCAACCAATTGTCTCATTTAACGTATATTTCCATTACTTCTGTATCCAGATATGCGCCCCGTAACTAAGTTTAGAATTACCGCTAACATTAACTATTTAACCAAGCTACGCATGCATGGGCAGAGACAAAAGCAAAGAGAAACTGAAGGAAGATAGTATAGACGTGTTATTTTACTGTGACCCTTGCCTGAACGAGAATGGAGGCGCGATAAGATTAATATAGGGAGAAAAAGGCAAGGAATTAATATGTCAGTATTGACAGTAGGTAGCTATAGATCTGCTAGAAAATATCAATGAATAAAAACAAAAATTCTCTCTGCAGAATCAAGCAATATATGTGTTCACTGCTGTGATTTTAGACAGGTTTCCCTTAACCTACTGTAAAAAGATTTGTGTTGTAGTCTATTTGATTAGACGTCAATTAACGAATGACTTTTGTCATGTTCGCCTTCTTGTCCACACGCTCTTTAACTCTCTCGTTCGCAGATGTCAGCTAATTAATCCATGCTGCCACAGAGATAAGTGTGTGAGAGTGGATTCCGCCCAGTTTTTCGCACGATCTAAACACAGCGCTTCCATAAAATAATGGAAATGTACAGCTTGCACAAAACTTTGAATGGGTTACGTTAGCACGTAACTTCTCATACAGTTTACATAAAGTTCAGACAGGAGCTTTAAGCGGACCGAAATTCTCAACAGTTCCATGACCGAATCGAGCTGTGACCTGCGTTATAGAGACATTCTCGGCGGGGCAACTACAATTCAGTGAGCACTAATCGTTGTATTGTGCCGTACAAACACAGAATCTTGGCAGTCTTCCACAAGACGCTGCACCAAAACAAATGACAGCTTACTACCGACTGCGAAGGGAAAATAATGGCTGTTCTCCTCTTTTATCTTGTGTAAGTTGAAGAAACATGAAGAAAGATAGCTAGACACGACGAGTTGCAAGTAACCCCAGCGGTTTCTTGTTCAAAAAATTTAAAAACCAAAATTTATTGCTAACAAAATTAAATACTGTACCATTTCTAGGTCACGCGCAGAAAATGTTCAGGGCTTAATGGAATCTTGCAGAGTTTACTGGATACGCCGCGCATAATTCATTCAGTCCTTTACGAATGTGGTTCGCAGATCTTCCTGATAGAGAACACGAATCGGTAAAGTAGCTGCATGTTTTACGGCAACTACATCTCGTCCGTCTCATATTGTACAGACCAAATAATATTCTACACGTTGTTTTAAATATTTTACTTGAAATGCAGCAATAAACGCATTTACCTTTACATTACTTCCATTCTTTGCGTCCGTAATAAAATCCAGTACTATAAAGCACACCAGCACAACTTTTCAGCCATTGTATTTCAATGGGGTGCGTACACTTAAAGCCGTACATTTAAACGGAATACTGTCGTCCCTTTCCTTTTTACCCCAGCTCAATACGTACGTGTTGAAGCGGTTCAGCATTGAAACCAACTTATAATTCACAAATTCACAGCATCCGTTCATCCATTTACTCATTTCAGAACATCCATTCACATATCATGTTGAAAATCATGTAACTTTTCAGCTGAATGAATAGAACAGATGTAACGACTTTCAGTAAAGAATGTAACTTCCCATCCCTGATTAATTTCACATTACAGTACGCTACATGATTGCATCATGAACGTTGTGTGTGCATTAACTTTATAGGGTATAATTGCGTTATTTTACAGAATACCTGACTATTCCACAATCAAGGCAACGTTGTAGGTATGGTATGTAATGAAAAAAGATTTATCGCTGTAATAACTGGTTACTTTGTGGAATATTAAGATATTCCATGAAGTACCTATTTCAGGGCAGCTGAAATGTAAAATAATCATCTTTTTTCACAGAACCACGTTTTAAACATTCAAGGAGCCAAGACAAAATATTAAATTAAGAAAAAAAAAAGAAAATCTTGAATAAGATTGCAGTGAATATTATGGATGAATTAGGAACAGAATACTAGAGGTGTGCACCGAGTGTACGGACCATAAATCATTTCTGTGTATTATACGATCTTGATAAGTCAGCACAGAGTTTGATTATATAATATTACTCATACAATTTCAGTCAATACATGGAATGTCTAGGCATTCATTCAGTAAAATAACTTTGTTTTTTCCATTCTTAAACTGTAGCATATATACTTGCAAAAGATAACACTCTGGTTGCATAATAACCATGTTGACTATATATCCGATCTCCGGTGTACCATTCCACTTGACACTTAGCTAGTGATGCATGAAAGAGTAACTTCTGTGGAGTAACCTAAAACATGATAAAATTCAGCATCGAACCGCCACATTCCAAGACAGTACCTTAAATTTGGACAAGACAATTTTTTTCATTACCCTTTTCAATTAATGCTCACTATCATCTAATATTTCAACGCCATAAATTCTTATCCTATTCAGAGATCTGTTAAATAAACTACATATACATGGTCTCAAAGATTCACAATAACCTTATGTAACTTTAAAAAACAAAAAATATTTGTACGTTACCGATGACTTTTTGGTCCATCATCCTTCAAATTTTATTTTGCCTAGATACAGTGATAACAGTAAGAGGGACTTTCCGTTTGTTTCGAAAAGCACCTGCTTGTGGTTAGTACAAATACAATTATGGCGCTCACGTCGTGTGATCGGCTTTGTCAAATCTCGCTTTCAGCACTGTTTCTGTACGAGGACTAATCCCGCTCATCGAATGTGTGCACTTTGCACTGCGAAGTGCTGCTCTACCAATTTCAAATCCAATAACAGAAGCTGAATCCTAGAACTAGCACTAATGAAAATGCCGTTAGGGTTCGTCGCATACTTTGTAACGCAAGGGGACTGAGGTGTGTTCTAGAATAAAGACAGAAACAACAATCATTATCTGGGGAAAGCAAGTTCCCTCCACAGTAACAGAGTTTTATGGGCCAGAATGGTGCTTTTCCCCCGCGATGAGCTTCATTGAAGGTCAACATTAAACCCGGTATATATACTAGTATATAGAGGGTATCGGGACCATTGCATGTGAAAGGATGTACAAGACTTGCCATGAAACTACAAAAGTAGAAAGGCACATTTAAACAAATGCAACACCTGTTTTAGAAAACTTGGTTTACTGAAAAGGCTAGGGGCTGGATGACAGAAGAATCGGAGTTTGATTCACTGGCGGGACAAAAGATATTTCTCTTCCCCATAGTGTCCAGAGAGGCTCAGGAAACCACTCAGCGTCCTATTCAGTGGCTAACGCAACATCTTTCTGCGGGGTACGGGTGACGCTCACCTCCGTCTAGTAACGGCGTTAAGAATGTGCGTAGCTTCCATCCACTGTCCCAGAAGCCTTCATAATTAAACACAGGGGCAAATTTACCTTTAACCTCACAACTGACAGGAGACAAGAAACATAAGGGTGGCAGGAGCAGATATTCGGGGCGTAGTCCCTCAACATAATCATCATCAACATCATCAACACCAGCATCACCATTGGTTTATTTTACGACGCTGTCAGCATCTTACAATATATAGGTATGAATTGTATGATTATTAAATAAAGATGAATTTAAAATGGCGCAGAACGAACGGACCGTGGCCTACCCGACTTATTATTCCGTAATTCCCCTGGAAGCACTGAGGAAAAACCGTAAAAATTCCTTAGCCACTGTAGCCGGTGTCCTGACAGATATTTCAGGCGAGAACCCCCCGATCAAAAATCCAGAACTTTACCGTTACACCAGCCTGCTCGATTTCTTCTTCTTCTTTATCGTGTGTCAGTCCTAATATACTGTTGTGTTTCAAAGCCTATGTTTGGAATGCATTATTTTTCCATTACATAACCTAACCCTTGCACAAACATCAATTAACTCCCTCACATAAATCCGTTTCTTTATGTGTGTATATCTTTCAGTTCATATTAAAATACTGTAAAGAGTACATCAAGAGGTTCCGGAATTCTAGTTGGAAGTCCGTGTGTAGCAGATATCGATATAAAATTAAATAATAGGGCTGCTGGAAAACAACACCACTTCGCGGTATACATGCTGAAGATACACAAATACGCACGCAGCAAGTGCCTGAGGTGCTGCATATTTTCTGAGCACAAATTCCCCATGTAGGGAATACATGGTGATATAGTCAGGAAAAACTGGTTGGAAGGGAGAAACTAAAAGATATTCCCCACGAGTGTCACATCTTCTTCCATGTCACATTACGGCAATCTACCTGCGTGTTAGGCTAGCTGTAGAGATATGGCTTGCCCCAGATAACTCAGCGGTCGTTACGATGCCATACAAGAGTCAGTTTTATCAGCAACCCTCATCTTCTGCTTTTATAGTCAATTTTTAAAACGTTCTGAGCTATTTTGTTCGAGATTTCAGGGGGATAATGTTCGTTTACAAAAAACGGAAAAACAACTGATATAGTCAAAAAATTTGCTAACTTGTATACAGTTTATTTTAACCCCCAGACAAGAAGAGTCGCTTTCGGCAACTTATTTTGTTAATAAAATAAAATATACCGGCTTATTCACATGAATGTCACAATAAAAGAAATATCTCACTATTTCGTAACAGTGTCTCTGAACAAACCCTTTGGCAAATAAAGGACGTTTATACCAGTAAATCTCTTTTTAAAATACTAATGAAATTGCCGTTTAGATATCACACAAATTTCGGGATCTTAAAACACAAATTTCGCCTTGAAAATTCGTGTGCCTTTTTCACAAGGTCAAAAAAATATAGCAACTATACTGCGAAAAACATTTTGCAACTGTATAAGAACGTTGGGGCTACCGTTAGGAAAGCGGATGACTCGAGTCAACGTAACAACAGGATGACAATGATGATGGTGGTGGTGGTGTTGGTGGTGGCAGAGGCGGCGGCCACAATATGATGATGATGTGTGGTGTATATGATAATGTGATAATACAATGATATTAAAAATAGTAATAATAGTAACAATAATAATAATAATGGTACAGAGGTCAAGATATGATAAGGTTAGTGGAGGTGTGATATGATAGTGATTGAGTTGATGATAATAGTAGTAATGGTGATATGATATAATGTGATGCGGTGGTGATATGATTATGGTGATAACATGATAATAATTAAGTTGCTATATTGATCATTGTAATGGTGGTGGTAATGTGATAATAATTATAGTTATATGACAATAATGGTGGTGATAGCAGTTGTGATGGTGTCCTCCGCTCTAAACAACACACCGAATGTTCACCCAACCTTAGGGACCTAAACGACTGGAGCACTTTCGTATGTCAAAAGATAGGGCTGACCTTGGAAAATAACAGCCATCGATTGCGCACGTCTCTAATCACTGTTCTCACCTGTTCAGCATTTGCGTGTGTATAAATTCTTATGCTCCATCACAAAACAATGGAACATTTCACTACGTTCCACTCCAATACACTGTATGGACCTTGATGTTACGTGGGTTTTGTTAGCTAAGTTAGCATGTTCATGCAAGTAACATTATCGAAGTAATTCCATGAAGACTGTGTATACGTTACAAGCTGTAATGGGCTGTATTGCGAAACAAGTTTCATGTTCAGACTGAACTGCCTGAAGCACGTATCCACGCCATCAACAGAATCCACATACATATTAAAACAAACATAAAGGCTTTAAACTAGCTCCATTGTACTTACTCGTGCTATGATTAAACCAGCAAGATGTTCAAGTACTAACAGTTAACCATGCCAAGTACAAAAGAACACAGCAACAAATAAAAATAACACAAACACGCTCAAAGAAGCCTTCCCGTAACCACTAACAAGATGCTTACTAAACGATATGTAAAGCCGCATCAACATTAGTAAGTATTTTTATTGTGTGTTGAATGTGAAAATTCAACGCACAGATTTTGGCTGCAAGGTAAATGTTCTTGCTACATAAAAATTTACGTTGTGCGCTGTGCGTCTGTGATCAACACGTGCGTGGCAACACAAACATTCATCAAAAGCACTGCAAATTCACAGATATGTCCACACTATATATATTTCGGCGCAAATCTCTTTGATGTTTTTCAAAAAACCGATAAGGAATGGATCGTGTGCGTTGAATGTCACGGAAATCTTTGTGCGCGTTCTAATGTGGCACACACGTCCACACTGAGATAAATTTGTTAACGCACGCACAAATTTGTGTCAAATACAACACACAACAAAAATATTTATTAATGTGGACGTGGCTTAACAGTCGAAATGCGATACCAAGGGCTGCCAACATTCAGCTGCAGATTACGTAGCAGAACTTCGAGAGGACATCAGCGTTCTGTGGGAATAAGAATCTCGATCTTATACTTTAGACAAAGACGACGATGCAGCAACAGTTCGTTATAAAATCTTTGTTACAGACATTGTTGCTGTGTTGTTTTTATTAACTTCTAATACCACAATGATGCCTGTAATAAACTAGATTGTGGTTCATTAAGTGGACTGATATCAGGAGAGTACAGAGATGCTTTTCGTTGATTTTGATTAAGAATACGGGAAAGAAATAAACTTGTATGTAGACGCTAATTACGCCGAAAAGAATCAAGTTATGTCGCATTTACTTAAATTACGTCATGTCTTTTTTTAATTGTAGGAGCCGGGTTGTCCCAGTCTGTGGACTAACTAGGCTGCGGGCTGGAGAAGCAAAAAATACTGGTTCGATTCCAAACCGGCTCTGGTTACTACCCAGTCTCCTATTCAGTGAATATCTTGTCTCTTTACCTGAGGGTAAAGCGGCTGGAGCGTGTAGCTAACGACTTGCCTCCATGTAGTAGCGGGGCTAAGAATTAGTGAAGCTGCACCTCCATCCCCCATATGCAGTTCATGCTGTGTACAGGAAAAAATTTAGTTTTACCTCATTTTGGTACTCTCCATTTTCTACGTTAACGTCGTGTCGCATATAACCATGTATTTATAATCCATACTTTAATACATCAAACCAACAAATACACTGTGGCTAGGAAAGGTCCCAATAGGCTATATTATATCAAACGCCGACACGTTTCGGCTTTTAAAGGGCCATTTTCAAGGAACCACAACAATTGTAAAACAAATTGTGTATATATATAAAAACCAATTATGCATATACTATGCAAACTTATATATATAAATGTCGATATAGAAATGTCTAATTAATGTTGGCCAAAGTTCAAGTATTTGAATGTGAACAAATTCATCAGCGTCCATCAAAGTATGATTATGCTTTCATAGTTGCATATTCCTGTCCAAATGATATATTTATCAAGACATGTAAATATGCAACTAGGAAACAGTCATTATACTCGTACTTTTATCAACGCTAGTGAATTTGTACACATTTAAATATTTGAACCTTGGCCAACAGGAATTAAACATGTCATTTTTATCTACATTAGTGTACAGTATTTGCGTAATACTATTACTTTTATATGTGGCAAACACCGCTGACTAGCGCACCTGGCCAGCCGGGATGCCTGCCGCCCGAGTACCACAAGCTCATGACACCTGACACCTGACAGAGCACCTGGTTACACAAGTAAACTGCAAGGGAAGCAGTTCGCTGTAGGACAAGTTACAGACTGGTAGCAAGCACGCGGCCGGCTGCAGAAATTGTACGCACAGATAAAAATAATGTGTAGTGTGTCTATATAACGTACGTGTGTGTTTGGTATTTGTATCCATACCACCACATATATATTTACGTACGCTTCGCCTTACAATTTTTATGACTCCTCGAAAATGGCCCTTTAAGAATCGGAACATGTAAGCGTTTTAACATAATATAAAATATTAGGTATATTTTATGGTCACAGTACATTTTTTGGTTTGGCTTATTAAATTCTGTATATTTAATTTAAATTAATTTCGAGAAGTACCAGGTTTCAGACTTGACAAGTGGGCGAGCAAAACGAACTGGGCATCCCAGGTGCATTCTGCCGCCTTCCCATTCAAACTAGGAGGGAATACTTGAAAGCAGACTGGAGATAAAACATAATCTGTAGTTTCGATGCATGTAACAGGTTTCCCTTATCAAGTGCCCCTGTTTACACCACTGCTGACATCAGTGTGGCGACACCTGTGATGTAACAAACTTAATTAGGATTCCACAACTGCCCAATGCCAAATTGCTGTTTGATCTTCAATATACATAAGAACTGAAAATCTTACGTTTAAAACATCAGCAAGCGTGGGTGTAACTTCGCTAGTAACATTGGGGGGAGGGGGCCAATCGACGATGGGTGTTAGGAACTTTAATTTAAGAAGGGGTCAAGTTAGAAACAGGGAGAAGACTGGTTTGAACCAATCCTGAATACACATACACCCCTTCCCCCAATCTCGCCCAATATTTTTATTTTCCCCTCGTCAAATCAGTAACCAAAAAAATATTCTTAGGTAGAAAAAGTATTAGAAAGGCATTTGGCCCCCTTGCGCCCCCCCCCCAAAGTTACGCCTATGTCAACAAACCTTCTCTAAACGTGCTGATTTTCATTAAATTTGTTCCTTTCCTTAATTTTATATTATCTTCAGTTTCAGGGTGTTTTTTTGGCTTACAGCAATATCGCAATTTTTTGTTATCGACTCCCTGTTTTCATAATTAAATCGTGTTATATAAACATTGCTGCTGAGATCATTTATTGGCATTTATGGGACCTATTATTGGTGGGAAAGTCCCGTTAAAAATAACCTCTTATAGGTGAAAACATGTACATATTAAGGCCCTCTGACGATTAACGCCATCTTACAACACTGAGTATCTCTGATAAGTGATAGTATGTACGTACAAGCCGAGACCGTATGATAACTAAGTCCATCTGCCAGACACTGACAGAAACTACTTCTTTTGTGAGTGAATAGCATAAACATTTGACCTATCCTAAACCGTTTCCTATTGGGGGCGCTCCCAGAGGGGGGAGACTGCCGGTCTGCAGCCCCCCTCAAATAGAAATTATAAAAACACAAATTTTGTAGATATTATGATATCAAACGTTTTACGTGATTTACCCTTCAGCCGAAATCAGCCACTGAAACTGGCTGACGACTAGCGCATTGGAATTTTAAAAAAATTAAATAAAAAACGCAGGATAACTTATATGTATTAAACAAACAAGATGAGATTGTGTCATTTAAATTAGACGAGTGAGTCGTGGAACACGTAGTTATATTTGTATATATATCAATGCAGTTGCAAACAGTGGTAGGTTCTAACAGTTATCCTTACTACACGATTTTTATAACATAGTTTTTAAATTGAAACATAAAATAGATATAGCCTCAGGGTCAGCCCTCCCAGTGAAAAATTCTGGGTGCGCACCTGCTCCTATTACACGTAAATATATAAATTTCAGTAACCTATCTGTGTTCAACAATAATCATCTGTAGATTCTATTACAAACATTTTTCAATAAAGCTTAGTATACTAGAGCCCAAGAAATATTCCCATAAATGGTGGGAATGATGACGCTCGAGGTTTCCTCCTCTCTGCTGTATTCCTCTCCAGAACCTTACGGCCTATACCAACCAGCCCCAAGCTTTGTTGCTCTGTAAGTTTGTCACGTGACTATCACTACCAACATTTGTGTGATCAGAATGGCTAGAGGACTGTACAGGAATACACGGAAGTGCACTGGATGGGGAAACGTCAACAGTTTAAGGGACATGGTGGGGGGGGGGGGGGCGAACCATTCTGTCCGTAGCCTCAGCATCAAACACATACCAAATAATTTCCGATCGCTGCCAATAACAAAGAAGCGATTCACAGCACAACTGGACGACATGACGTAGGAGACATCCAAACAAGTAACTGTATACACAGGACAAGACAAACAGTTGTGTCCATTTACAAACACACTTCATCGTTCAGCAGCGTTAACACGATAATGAAATCCAATCAAAGGTGTGAGGACAAGAGACGTGTAGACATTACGTGGCCACTCTGTCGAGTGTCCTACAGTGATAGTATATATTTACCTTTCAAATGGAGGTGGGGGGAAACATTTTAGAGTGAGCAATATTGGGCCTTGGAGCAAGTAATCAAGTGTGTCCATAATAACCGTATACTGTTATAATGTTTCTGCACATATAGGCCTGTACTGGAGACAGGAACAACAGTGACCTACACCTGCTCACTTGGAAACTGCAACAAGAATATTAGGGTTGCTAAGATCTGCGCTTTTCCGGGATATTACGCAGCGTTGAGTGGTAGTTCTGTACCGACGTTTCGGTTTTTATTTTTGGACTTCTTGATCCTTGAAGATGGTGCCGATAGGTTGTCCCGAAACGTCGGTATAGAATTACTACTCTACGCTGTGTAATATCCCAGAAGAGCGCAGATCTCATCTACATCGCGTCGGAAGCCTGAAATCATATATCTGGGTTGCTAAATAAGCGAAGTACTTACTCCAAAGTTACATGCTCACACACAGTGGCGTAAAAGGGGAGAAGGAGGAGATGTACGGCTCAAAGGGTAGGAAAAATGGGCAGCAAAATGAACAATTTTAATGAAGAAAACTTGATTTTCTGCACTCAACAGTTTTTAAAATAATGAGCCAAATACAAGGAAATTCAATAATAATTGGAATTTTTTTAAAGTTCAGAATTTCTCCAACATTCACAGGGATCTTTTCCATTGTCACCAATATTCAAAACATACACTACGTTTTGGAAGCTACCTGCTTCCACACTGAGGATGGAAGCAGGTAGCTTCCAAAATGTAGTGTATATTTTGAATATTGGTGACAATGGAAACGTCCTTGTGAGTTTGGTGATATGACTTGCGTAAAACCATTGTCAGAAGTTTATATGTTGCATTCAAAACTTCCGTCACGGGCGACCATAGTAATTACTCCCCTCGGGGGCCAAAAACACCTAGCTGCGCCACTGCTCACATACTTCTTTTTAACGTGTAAATGTAAGGCTTTTTTGTCGAGTAGCCTGATTTTACACGTTTTATGTTTTAACACGGCTGTCTGTAGACAACGCATGTCTTCTGATATGTTGTATTAATGGTTTTGGTTCATTGAATGGAGATTTTCTAAAGGTCTGGGTTCTGTAGCTTTGAAAGAAAGGTTTATTCGTGAATGACGAATAGAAGATGATATGAAAGGAAAGAGTCGCATTATACAGGGTGCGCCAAAAACACCTGATGGTTTTTGAAATTTGAAAACCAGCGTGTCCGCTACGCGGCGCTTCCAAACTGACCGTCACCATGTACAGCGATGTTTGGAGTTTAGTTGAGATGGAGCGCTGGTCGATACAACACCGTACTGCGGCAGTGAACTGTTTATCAAAACAGTATGTTACAGCTACACAGGGTGGTTTCCAACAGCAGTTTCAGATCTTGCAGTACCAGACTACTTCCTTTGGGGTTACGTCAAAAGCAAGGTATACGAAACACGTCCTGCCAATATTGATGACTTAAAGCAGCGAATTCGTGAGTGTACTCCCTAAGGAAATGTTACAACGTGTTATGACAGCCTTTCCGTCGCGACTGCAGCAGTGTATTGAACGACATGGTGGTCACCTACAAAGTGTCATATTCAAACAGTAATGATTCAGATGAATTTTCATGGACATGGAATGTACCTGATAGTCTTAATAAAATTTTTCCACTTTGCCTTAAAAAGTTACTTCATTTCAAAAAGCGTCAGGTGTTTTTGGCGCATCCTGTATTTTAAAAGGTACTCTCAAGGCAGTTGACATGAGAGGCTGAATTGAGCTACGATAATCTTCGGGAATAACATTTAAGACTTGGGGACTTCCCAACCCAACCACATGCCGGAAACGTTCGACAAAACTTCATGCGGTTATAAACCTTTATGAGGAGTGGATATGTAGCTCCATACATTCTTCACCTCGGCACTACGTGTGGTGAGTGGTCAGCTTCAGGTTCCGGTCGCTTATTTTGAGTACCTATACAACAGGGGGCTGGATAAGTTCCAGAAACCGTCTGGTCATTTTGGAGAAGACAAGAATTTCTTGCACCTTCTTGGCTCGTACAGCCCTATCCATTCACTATTCCGACTGAGCTATCCCGGATCCTTGTTACGTTGCAATTGTTAACCTATGAAAATTATGTCAACCTTAGACCACCTGCATATTAAAATCTTAAATTTGAAAATAACAGAAAGGAAGCGTGCCTTGTATTTTGTGTTTCTTCTGGTGTTTTCTAGACACTGTGTAAGCTTCTCGATTATAATTATTATTATTATTTACATTTTGACGTTCATGTTACCCCGTTCAATATTATAAATGATTATTTATGCACGGCACTGGTAGGAAAATTATCCCGGTGGCCGCGCGGTCTAAGGCGTGGGCCTGCAGCCGCTCGCTTCCTGGAATTGTGGTTTCGAATCCCGCCGAGGTCATGGATGTCTGTCTCTTGTGAGTGTTGTGTGTTGTCAGGTAGAGATTTCTGCGTCGGGCTGATCACTCGTCCAGAGGAGTCCTATTAAATGTGGTGTGTCTGAGTGTGATCGTGAAGCCTCGATAATGAGGAGGCCCTTTCCCACTAAGGGCTGTCGCGCCATGGGGGGGGGGGGGGAGATGGTAGGAAAATAACTAGATAAATTCCAATAGCGTATAATGTTTATCTTGCTTCAAGGATGTTTAATTCTACAAGGTATCCTACCGTATGTATAAAATGATACATCGTTTTAAAATTATTCCTGTTTCGAAAAGGCCACACTGACTAATCACAGAATTATTATTTATTGTTATTATTATCATTATTATTATTATTCAGAGACGCGACATTGCTATTAGCATCCCCTTTCTTCGTTTATATTAGTTTTCTCAATCCTAATTCCGGTCTCAAAATCCAATTTCCAGCGTGTCACTCTTTTGTTCCTTCGTCCTGCACGTTTGTAATTCCACTGTCTGGAACGGAATCTTTGAAACAAAACAATGTTTATTTCGTTAAATGGAAATACTCCAACGAAAATTTTGTGTCGTTTTTATTCTCCCGTTTGTTGAGTCTGCATCTCTGCAGCCTTTAATAAGCCAGTTACCCATTGACCGGATGACATAAGAAGCTTCGGTGGAAATGTGAAAGACGGCGGAAAGCCGAAGTACTCTGAGAAACGTCGGTTCCAGTACCAATTTCTCTTCCATAAATTTCACGTGGATTGCCCTTGAATTCAATGTAGGCCTAATCGGTTATAAGCCAACAACTAAAGGTGTGAAGGATTGTATGGCCTGCAGAAAACTTTGTGAGCCTTCAGAGGTTTATATAATCCGCCTGTGAAAATGACTTCCAAAATTTTGTTTTTCTTTCATGATTCTTCTAAACGAAACTGCAAAGAAAGAAATGTATAGCTTAAGAATCACTTTACGGACAAAGCACTGTAGGTTACAATATCTGCTATAAGGAAACAAAAATTGCTCAGTCGATATAGTGGCTAGGGCTGGATGACCAATGATTTAGTGTTCGATTCCCACAGGAGTAAGACATGTTCATTTTGGCCTAGCGTCCACAGAGACCTTGGGCCTCATCCATCATATTCAATGGAAACCAAGGGGTTCTTTGTCTTGGGTGGCCGGAGTGTGAAGCTGACAACTTCCTGCTATCTAGTACAGGAGTTTTAAAAGTGTACGTCTCTACCTCCACTCCCCAATACGAAGTCATGACGTTGTCATAAGTTTGCCTTTACAGAGTACGTTAAACTCGGCCTACACTTTGTCAAAATATGCCGTGTTAAACTGCAAGCCAACGATGTAAATGGTAGAAGAAACAACACAGGCAATGTACATGTAACTTAATATTGAGTTGCGTTCCATCTAACATTGTTGCCGCGGAAAAACAATAAGTATTATATATTTTGAGTGTGTGTTTGTAGCCTTATTTATCCAGCATGCAAAGCGCATGCGCCGTACTACATTGTCATCTGTGGCCTGTCTGGCTCTACAATATTCTTCCACATTATCTCATAAATGACAAGATTTTCGGGACACAATTATTTAACATAAAATGTGTGTTTTGATTTTCTCTACAAATTTGTCGGAAACATTTATCATTCTAAGAAGAATTCAGCGAGTTACCATTATAAATGCACATAGACCTTTATATAAAGTATCCGTTATCTTTGTCAGATTTTAATGAAACTTAAATTTTCTAGACAGACTTTTTAAAAATCCCCAAATATCAAATTTCATGACATTACGTGCCTTGGGATTTGAGTTGTTCCATGCAGGCGGGCTGATGGACAGACCCACAGAAGGGCGAACAGACAGTCAGGCAGACATGACGAAGTTAATAGTCGCTTTTCGCAATTTTGCGAACGCGCCTAAAACTTTTACTTCAGCCTGTTTCAGAACTGCCGATATATGGGAGGCTCTTTTTGATGCATCGCGTGTCATAGAGAACATTGTAAAGGTAAAGGTAAAGATCTCCCTAGAACGAGCCATGAAGGCCCATAAGGGGAGTAGAGGTATAGCTCTACTCTTTCTTTAACCCTGGCACTAGATGAGGGTGGGTGGTCAATTCCACGCCCCGGCTGCTTTACCCCCGAGAAAGAGACCCGGTACCCATTGTATAGGAGGCTGGGTAGGCCCCAGGGTCTTTCTGGACGGGTGCGGAAAATCTCGCCCCCACCGAGATTCGATCCCCGGACCGTCCAGCCCGTAGCGAGTCGCTATCCCGGCCCACGAGAACATTGTAAGAGAATAAAATATTTAGGCCTCTTCCAAGGGCCCGCTACGCAAGAAAAAGGAAAGCATTTATTTTCCAGACTAAACCCAGATAGTTTTTGGTTTTACGAAGCAATTTCAGACCACTAGAAACTAAAACCATACTCCTGGTATGTCTGTAAGAAGTTTTGCTGCTCTCGTTAAAGTAATATGCTTGATGAGAATTTTGTCCTGACAGCTGTGAATTATAATTACTGTCATCCGGGATGTGACGCCGTGTAGTTCAGTAGAGAGTAACAAGGTTTAAAAGGACCTTCTTTCCTCCTTTTTCAGGGTACAGTGGTAACTCTATAACAAATGACAGTTTTTCCTATCCCCGAACAGAGTAATCTAAATTTTCTCCATTCTAGAAGTTTTCTCGTATGCAGCTTTAGCTAATGCGGGAAGGACACTTGAATTTGGTTATATGTGGAAACTTACTGATGTAATCTACTCGATAGGAATATAAAGAAAGAAATGAAGATATATTCTATGGATTTCGCTTTAAATCCGACAGAATCCAATTCGAAAATTTTATTCTACTTCTAGTAAGTCAAACTTCAATAGTGTAGCAGAATGACGCGATTCCAAATAGAAAAGGACAGCATCCCAGTGACAGAACCAGGACACGATATCTGAGCAGAAGTAATATTCAGGTGCACGTCACTTCCTTCTTCATGCAGGGAAAACAAGATGATATATCAGATCTCATATCTTCATGCCCTATCAAACATGGCGTTGAGTAGTTACGTAGTTAGCATCCATAGGTCACGTTTGGGATGTTCCTCCATTTCGCGGCATAAATTTAAAATACGCCACTATTAATGTTCTTTACCCAATTATAATTCACCGTACTGCATTTTCATGCAGAGACAACGGCGTCGTTAAATAAATAAACAAAAAGTATCCTCTTTTTTCTCGTATATAGAATTTAGAAAATCAATAAGCTAGGTATACGGGAAAATATAGTATAAAACGAGGAACGTGGGGGCAGAAATACGAATGAAACTAGAATTGGATTTTATGATCTCACGACTTTTGTATCAACGAGTATGTTCTTCTTCATGTGGCAACTTACATTTTAGTACATATTTAGTTTGCTGGCGTTTAAGAGGAATGAACTACCTCCGTCTTCAGGGTGGCGGAATGATTTGTTTACTGTGTATTAATATAGCAGTATTTGGGGATGTTGCGCCGGGCATTTTGAGAAATAACAACATTTCGAAGGGACTTCTTGCGTCCGTCTTTACAGTTACTTGAAGACGGATATAACAGGTTTCTTCCAGAAGACTACCCTACTCGTTGTCGCCTTCAGAAGCCAGACTTCATAATGTTTTTAATGTCACAGAATCTGGCTTCTTAGCTGCTATGTTGGGAAGTAAGCCAGTTTGTTGTTATGTCAGTTCGTTCATCAGCAAGTCTCTCAGTTTCCTTTTTATTTCACTTAGAGTGATAATGACTACATTCCAGCGTTGCAGTGTGAGTGGTCAGGTCATGTTTATCAATGTCAGCGTTTTTAAAAACATTCGTCCAACATGTTACATATACATGTTTCCCAAAAGGCGGTAGCTTTGCAGTCCTGTAGTCCTGTTCGCATGACGTGTAATGAAAACGTCAGAGCAATGTCACGTTACGACAAAAGACAAACAAAACCCGCGCGCCAACAATTTGTCTGCTGCCCGCAAAGGGAAAATAAATTAGGGATGGAACCAATTGCGTCCATCCCGCGTAGTACAATTACTTCTTTCTAAATGAGAAAGGATGAAAAATTGCTTCCAACTTGTTTCTATGCTTTGTTTCCTCGTAAATATAAGCAGGGTGAAGTCTATACAGAAATAAATGATAGCTGTTACGGTGTATTAAGTTAAACAGGTTGCTGTCAAATATGCAATCTTTCTTCGTTGAACACTTTTCTTCTCATAAGTGGATAAACTGAACTTAGGTATGTGTCTCCTCTCCTGTCCACATGTTTCTCCCCACGAAAAAAACAAGACAGATTGGAGGTAAAAGTTTTACATTGTCTACACCAAAACGTGTTGGCAGGTTAACTTTAATCCCTAACGGTCCATTAATTCCTCTTTCCACGAAGCCTTCAATCAAACGGATAAGTAAAAAATAATAAGGGCTATACTTTTCTGCAGCTCTATCTCTCTTAGATACGGTGTCGTCACTTCGTTTTATTTAGCGACACTGGGTGTAATTAAAAAATGACCGTAAATGACGACACTGTATATAAAAGTAATACAATTACAATGACAATTAATGGTTCTGAAAGTCATTAAGTATGTGGTTTAGAAACCTCAAAGAAAAATACCACTGGGTAAATCTAGGCGTAGATAAGAGGATAATAGTAAAATGGATAGTGAAAACAGAGAATGGAAAAGTATGGACGGTTTATTGGGTTATTTCTTTCTTACGCTTAATTAGTCAGTCAGTCAGTTAGTTACTTAGTTAGTTAATTAGTTACTTAGTTCGTTAGAGAGACAGTTAGTTAGTTAGTTAGTCAGTAATTAAGCTAATATAATTTGCTTTCCTACCGATACACTATAAACCTTCCTGTACACGAAGATAACGTACCGATACACTATAAACCTTCCTTACACGAAGATAACGTACCGATACACTGTAAACCTTCCTGTACACGAAGATAACTTACCGATACACTGTAAACCTTCCTGTACACGAAGATAACGTACCGATACACTATAAACCTTCCTTACACGAAGATAACGTACCGATACACTATAAACCTTCCTCTACACGAAGATAACGTACCGATACACTATAAACCTTCCTGTACACGAAGATAACGTACCGATACACTGTAAACCTTCCTGTACACGAAGATAACGTATCGATACACTATAAACCTTCCTGTACACGAAGATACAATTTAACGTACCGATACACTATAAATCTTCCTGTACACGAAGATACAATTTAACGTACCGACGAAAGACAAGAATTTCCGAGCAAAGTTCACGAAGCCTATTTCAGCATTGCATAGAATTCTAGTCCTGCAAGGCAATTAGTATTATTGTTATTATTATTGTTATTTTATTTCATTTTTGAGAATTACTGAAGTGCATATTGTACAAATTTACGTTAAATTCCCAGGATATATCATAATCTCAGAGTTTCATATGTTTTGTTGCGGTTTTAATTTGTATTTTATTTATTTCTTGATACAGGCACACAGAGCCACAAACTCTGGCACACACACACACTTGCCGTGTCCAGACAATAAGCAAATACAACCCCATTTCATTACACTTGACAGTACACGCTAAAAAGCAAATTCAGTCAAAAGAATCTCGGACTTCGTGTCAAACAACTGTCATGGGTTTAGTGTTCGTATGCAACTAATGAGATTTTGTGACACATACAGAGAGCATTCAGCTGCCAGCAATACACAGCGTCTGTCTGCGGCAACACGTCACTTTCTGCATGCTATTTATTATAAAGGACACTGTCCTCCGATAGTCACCTAGACAGGGAGAAATATTTCATTGTGCACCAACTGGCAACTGCTGATCTATGAATGTGCCAACACACACAGGGTTTTCACTATATGGCGCTGCGTAAGCACTGAGCCCGTCTAAACCTGTTGGCTTTTACAAGCACTTTAGAGGCGTCATAATTCGAAACCCCGTGAATTTAAAGCCAATCCACATCAATTCCGATCTGAGCCTTGAGCCAGTCAAAACTCTTAACACCTTAAATCACAGTAACTACAAAACTTACACTTTGATTTCATGTTTCCGCCGCGGTGTAAATAAGATCTTTGCTCTTCTGGGATGTTACGCAGCGTAGATTCGACTTTTCGGGACAGCCTGTCCGTCACATCTTCTTCTTGGATTGTTTCACCCTTGAAAATGGGACCGAGAGTTTTTTCCGAAAAGTCTAATCTATGCTGCGTAACATCCCAGAAGAGCGAAGGTTTACCAGCTGTTTAACGTTGCAAAGGAACTCTGCGTGTTGCTCACAGGCTGTGTCTATTGGTTCGTAATATTCTCGGAATGCCGATCCCAGTGGCCGCGCGGTCTAAGGCATAGGTCCGCGGCCACTCTCTTGCTAGGATTGTGGGTTCGAATCCCGCCGGGGCAAGGATATCTGTCTCTTGTGAGCGTTGTGCATTGTCAGGTAGAGGTCTCTGCGTCGGGCTGATCACTACTGAGTGTGATCGTGAAGCCTCGATAAAGAGAAGGCCCTGTCCCACTAAGGGATGTTGCGCTGCTGGAAAAAAAATATTCTCGGAATAAACAGCGATCATTTTCATAACCAGCATTAACCGATTGACCTTTGTAACGGAGAGGCAATGTACTGTATGTAAGATAGGAATATAAATACTGATATAAATATACCACAATATAAGGAGCTTGCCCTCAACAGGACTAAGACGCAAATTTCGGGTTCGAACTAAGTCATTATAACGATTTAGTGTAGAGATGTGCTGACAGTTTAATTTCGCATCGTGTATAAAGCCGGTATATAGGGCATGCTAATATGAAAATAAAGGGTACGCTACGATGAACAGTAGCATGTTTAAACTGAATATAGCCGATTTTCTGCTGCATAGACATACACAATGAGAGCAGAATATGTACCCCATTATCTCGTTACTTTTAGCTTCCCTTCAGTATAAAACTCGCCGGTGGAACGTGCTAATTTCAACTCAGTTTTCTCGTTCTGTGATCTGGCATGTAGGCTACGCTTTGATGCCTGGATGAGCGGAAAGTGTATAACTAAGCCTGTTCTCCCTAGTTAGCATCTTCTTGTCTGATAACAAAAATCCAAACTTCCTAATTATTTCTCCCTTTGTCGTTTCTCTCGAATCTGATCCCCTGCTCATTAACTGGAGTTCTCTGCCAGGCCTTTGGTCACCACACAGCACAGCAACTCTGAGTAAACTCGCTACGGAATTCATGTAAAGCACTTTCAAGCAGATCCTAAATATAAAAGCTTCAACGTCCTACTAGGTACGGTTTAAGACTATATTCACGTGACCTTTCCTTTTTGGCAGGTCTTTCTTCTCGCTTTAGCCTAACTAGGAATGATTTGATGTGTGCATGGCATTAAATCCTGCTTATAAGGGAATGCTGCGGAATACGTTGAACGTATTCCATTTTCAGGCAGGTGTCCGTTGAAACATTCAGTTACAATACATTTTCTTTCTCATATCAAGTGAAAATGGGTATCAATCACTTCTGGTTCATGTTCGGGAAGCCCCGCCTTCAAATTGCAGCCTAGATACTAAGTATCCCAAATTAGGTTCATGGTTTTCCTCAGTACCACCAAGAAAATGCCGGGATGTTGCCGGAAATTACGTCATAAGCACTTTCTTCGAAACAATTCCCCATGAATTTTCCACAAATCATTCTAACATTTCACTCTGTACATTAGACTTGGACACTGACAGCACCGCTAAATACAGTAAAGTTGTCCCTGTGCAAGTCATGACAGCATATGAGGGGTGGAGGTATAGCTCCACTCTTTCTTAACCTCGGCACTAGAGGAAGGTTTTGGTAAGCCTCACGCCCCGGCCGCTTTACAACTGCGGAAAGAGACCCATTCGCCTTTGAATATGACGCCGGTCGGGCCCCAGATTCGGTCTGGACAATTTGTAAAGAAAATCTCCAGCACTTGCGGGAAATCAAACCTCACTTCCCCAATCTATAAATGTTTTGTGACATTACATTCTGTACCTTTGTAACTCCTTCATCAGTACAAGTTACGACAATCAAGAATAAATTGGCTGCAAGGCAGTAAGTTTAGTTACCTTTAAAAAGTATAAATATGAACGCGAACTACCTCAGATGTTTGTTTGGAAGTAAGCCTCCTCATGATGACCCGATCCAGTCGAAGCAGGCTAGAGTTTTGATAAGCTAAACTTTTCTTACCTTGATGGCTGTCACTTGCATTGATTAAACCCGAAATATGTAAAGTACATATTTTTAGCCGGCCTGGATAGCGTAGCTGGTATAGCGACCCGCTACTGGCTCGAAGGTCCGGAGTTCGGAACCCGGTGGGGACAAAATTTTCGCACCTACCCAGGTCGACTCCAAGGACCAACCAGCCTGCTATGCAATGGGTACCGTGTTTTTTTCCGGGATTAAAGTGACCGGGGCGTGACGTTAACCACCCAGCCCAATATAATGCCTAAGTAAAACAACGAGTAGAGCTCTACCTCTACTCCCTCTCTGTATCATCATGGGAGGTTGTAAGGTGAACTTTTTACATTTGATTTTTTCCTCGCCAGCGTGTCCAGTCCGAGCTGAGACCCAAACAACTTTCTACCCAGCAGGTAACGAACAATGTTGTTCCGGGTTAAAGTACAGATCTTATAACCGTCTACTGCTGATCTTAAGAATGCATGAAGTTATACCTCATCTTCCCCGACATAACCTTCACGTCGTCATACACCTGAGTAAGGACAACTACGTCATCATTCCAGCACAAATCCCATACAGTAATTCGTCTGGTACCTGCATGTCATCAAATATGAAAACTCAATACTCCAAACCCATGAGTTGGTGCTCCGGAGTTATACTTAATAACCAAGATTGCAATGCCATTAATGTAGGCGATATTTCGGGGTATCAGGGCGGTGTCTAAGAAAAATGCTGTCTTATGGAATGTGACGCCGTGTAGTCTGGTATAAATTTACAGGCATTTCGCAGGAACGTAACGTCTCTAGTTTCTCTTGCCCTGAAAACATAGGCAGCGGTTTCTTCCGAAAAGTCCCTAAATTTATACCAGATTACGCGGCGTTATATTCCAGAAAACGGCACCCGCCATTAATACAGGCTATACAAAAATGCGAATCCATATTTCTGTGAAGATCTTGATAAATCTTTGTTAACTTTATTCCACGTGCCCCTTATTATTTTTGAAATGTCATCAAAAATATTACCTTCATTTCTGTTACATTTGCAATGCTGTTCGTCACCAGAAGACAGCGAAACCACATGGAATATTCGTATGCTAGACAACCTTGTCTTCTTCATATTCTCACTTAGATATGTAGTCATTTCAGCCGGATATAGAAGCCTGATAATACACAAACTGCAACCCGTTGAAAACTAAAGCAAATTAAGGTCACGTGACAGTAATTCCGTTTTGGTTTCTAAAAGCGCATGGGGCTTATTACCAGATCTTAGTCTCCGTACTGAGAACTACTCCTGTTTCATCTTGGGGCACGCTGTCTGAAGGTAGTGCGGATTTGTCCGTTGTCATAAGTCACCGTCTTTCTCGGTTGTGAATAATTACATATATATATATATACATATATATATATACATATATATATATACATATATATACATATATATTTTTCGGTACTTAAAACTAGGCACAATATACGATATATACATGATGCCTGTCAGTTCAGGCCTGATGTAGCAGATTTTTGCCTTAACTCACCAACTTTTGCAATAATGGCAGTTTGAAATGTCGCAGGCTGGACCGCTGTCGAGATTAACCATCTTATATTTCCTGAGCCGGGCTTCGCCTTAACCAATATTGCAAAAATTTTCATTCTTGTGATTTTATACGACTTCTGGTTGCTGCCTGCATAATTACGAGACAAAATCTTACATGCCCTAAATTTTACAACCCATGTGAAAATTTCTTCTCTGTGTCTGCCTTGGAAAGTTGCCAACCAAACTAAAATAAATACATATTTTTTTTAAATTCATTTCGTACCCCATAGTAAACACATTCTGTCTCGGCTATAAAAATCAGTAAGTTAATGTTGTATAAGGAAATAATCGCTGTTTGTTGTCAGAAACATAAAAGCATTATGTGGCAAAATGCGGATTTCTTGAATGTTGGTGCTTACATAAAATCGCCAATGGACTTTAAATGCTTAAAGTTTCGAATTGTTTACTGGTAGTCTCTCTGTTCTGAAAAATTTTAGTTGAAGAATTCGCATTAAGTTATGGAGCTGAAGCATTTCAAATGTAGAATTAACCAAGTAAACACAAAATGATACTATTTCTATGTAAGAATTACATTTAAAGGAACTGCTGCTGAGACATGAGACTACACAGAAAAGTTACGGGTGAGTGAAAACGACATTGTTTCTGTATTTTCTGCTTCATCCTACTATTTCATGAGTCTCATAAATATATTTTTATGACTGCCCATATATTACAATAATTTCCAGGCTGTAACATTATTTGGCTTTGTCTGTCCATTGTTATTTTCAATAGAAACAATGGGGACGCCTGTAATATGAAATTAAGTTGCATGTGAAAACAAAACATAGGACTTGGAAATGCGCAGTGAAAACGCAAAAAGTACACGTTGTTCTTGTTTACATTGTTTGTTATTTTCTATATGATTATTATTGCTTCATCCGCAAGTCTGCAGAGATAGACTCTACTCGAAAAACAAATAAAGCACAACAGTTCCTGCAGACGGGGCGGAACTTGTGGACAAGCCTCGTCCCTTTACACAGTCTTTCTCTACAGCATAGTTCCCTAAATGTGGTCCGCGAAACCGCTGGAGTTTTACTGGTAACACGTGTATTATGATGGATTTTTACATCACAGTTATGTTGACTATACCCCACTGCTGGAAGAACATGTGTTCATTTTATCACCCCACGCTAAATTAACTTCTATTTAATTGAAATTGAAGGCTCTTTCCCCCAGGCGAAATAGGCCGGAGCGTAAGGCTAACCACTCGGCTGCATCTACGTAAAGTTCTCCCTAGAACAGGCCATGAAGGCCCAGAGGGGGAGTAGAGGTATAGCTCTACTCTTTATTTAACCCTGGTACTAGATGGGGGTGGGTGGTCAACATCTAGTGCCGAGTTTAACAATTAGTGGAGATACACCTCCACTCTTCAATACGACTTCAAGGCGTGCGCAGGGAGAAATTTAGAACATCAGTTTTGGGGAAATAATTACACTTATTCTACTCAGTCTTATCTCAGAACAATGTGTTCTTCTTCTTAAGAAAATTACGTGTTACTATTCGGCAAATAAATTTCGTTGCAAAGCGTTATTCTATGACAACTTCTGTTCTGTAAACAAATATTCCTGGTATTGTACCGCAGTGTATATATTTAGTTTATAATACACAAAATTTTATTGTATCGTAAAGTCGGTTTTTTAAATAAATTCCATGTATGTATCTTTACGTTATATTCACCGTGCATTTTGATTCAATTAGCAGCATTATAACCAACAAATGTACTTTTTGTATTTCTGTTACACTTTTACCCTACATATGTTTCGGCTGTGGTCCAGCCATCATCACGGTACACTAGTAGGTTTACCTCACTGTCACTGGTTCATTTGGTTTTATCACAAGTCATGACAATGTTTCTGTAGCTTTTGTTAACTTCCAAATGCAGGTTTTGTTCGTCTTGCGTCAAAATATATACCGTTTTATATCTACAACCCGCAGTGTTACACCTCGAGCTTTTGACGCAAGACGAACACAACCTGCATTTGAAAGTGAACAAAAGCTATAGAAACATTGTGATGACTTGTGATAAAACCAAATGAACCAGTGACAGTGAGGTGAACCTACTAGTGTAGCCTGATGATGGCTGGACCACAGCCGAAACATATGTAGTGTAAAAGTGTAACAGAAATACAAAAAGTGCATTTGTTGGTTATAATACAGCTAATTCCATGTATGTATATTTATAGCACGTGATGTTTCTAGCGTTTGAATTACTCCCGTCTTCACGATCCGGATAGAATCAAGACCATTTGCATACGCATGCTAACTACTAAACCACCTTTAATATTCAAATGTTTCCAGGTTCAACTAAAACATTCGCACGAAATATTTTTTACAAGATGTTCGAGTAAATGCGTTCGGAGATTATCAAACGTGATGAGAAAACTCAACAGTACTTTAAACAACGTCTGTCTTTGTTTCTAAACAAAATTCAGTTCATTCAGCCAATATCTAACGACGGAATAATGCAACGTTACCCTTCATCGAATGATAAGCATGGTTGCCTACTGCTTTAGCACTAAACAACAACGCATTTTGCCCACACACGCCTAGTGGTTACTTTATGGACGGCCAGGTTTAACATTCAACAGTTCTACTTTCTGTCCATACAGTGTATTTATGCATTTTGTGTGATTCTCAGGTCAAACAGCGATATTTTCCTACTCATCTTTAAATAATTAAGTGTCAAACCGAGAATAAGTGTGAACCACTTGTTTCTTGGACTTTGTCCATCGTCTTTAATGTGAATAAAATATAATATATAAAATGTAAAATATAAAAACATAAAAATCTAAAATGCACTAAGTTTCGGAAGATGGCTCTTCTTCCATCTTCAGGTCTGAAGACGGAAGAAGAGCCATCTTCCGAAACGTAGTGAATTTTAGATTTTTATGTTTTTATATTTTACATTTTATATTTTATTCACATTAAAGACGATGGACAAAGTCCAAGAAACAAGCGGTTCACAATGTTATATACCATCGTCAAAACCTTTTAGAATTCGAGCATAAGTGTGTTTACTGCGCGGTACGTCAAGAATCTTTATTTCAGGTTAATATTAGTCTTTACGTTACGTTACAATAGAACAGCTGTTCCCAAAATGTTCTTCCAGGGGATCCGTGGATACATTTCTGTAATGGCTACTTTGCAGTTTTCTTACCTTTTAAATTAAAGAAATAATTTGAAAAAACAATGGAGGAACTTGTTTAATTGGCAATAGGTTTACTTCGTATGACCGTTAGAAAATCTAACTAACAAATTTCCTGTACCTACGAAGCGGGCGACAGTCATTTTAATTAAGGTCAAATCATGCAGTGCATTGTTACGTATGCTACTGGTATGTATTAGTAGCTATCTAAAATCAGTTCTGAGACATACATTTTTCATTTTGGATCCCTATCATCCGGATATCTATATTTACGTGAGTAAGGATGTGAGGATTCGTGGTTATTTTTCGAAGCCAAAAGGGGTCCGCGAGCAAAAAAGGTTTGGGAAACATTGCAATAGAAAATAAATTATTTGTTTTTTATTACGATAATCACCTTTTCTCTTTCGTCTTGCAACGAAGAGTATTTTTCCGATGTGTTTCAAAAAACACTAAGCAATATTTGTAAGGAAATAGATTAGGAACGTACCCTTTATAAATCTGGATTTGTCCTCCGACTTTCTGCACGTAGTGACCAAGATACATTTGTCAGATATGGCACATCTGTAATCATGCGACTTTAATTTCAAAGTTCTCACTCAAAATCTACAGAAAACAGGCTCTGCCCGGAGCTGAACCTCCGCTAATGCAACCACGCCTTGCGCCGCCTAGTTACTATGACAGACAGGATTCCAATACTGAATACTGCAGATAATTGAAGAAAACGATTCTAAAAGTCGAACCGGAAGCAAAGGAAAAGAAATAAAATATGATCGGAGGGTAAAATTTTTTTCTGGAATATCACCCACTTGCTGCATATGGATGAGGTTCTGGTGGAGCAGGAATAAAAAAAGAAGGTCCCGTCTTCTTCGACTCGACATCTCAGCTTGTCACTCCATTTCGTCATCCCCTACATTAAAATTGTGTTATTAACTTCCACTGCAGAAATTTCCTCCAAGAAGTGTCATTTTAGGCGTGTTCGCAAAATTGCGAAAAGCGACTATTAGCTTCGCCACGTCTCTCTGTCTGTCCGTCCGTCTGTCTGTCTGCAAGGAACAACTCGGCTCCCACTAGACGGATTTTTATGAAATTTGACATTTGAGCATTTTTCTAAACTCTGTGGAGAAAATTCAAGTTTCATTAAACTCCAACAAGAATAACGGGTACTTTATATAAAGACCTACTTACATTTATAATTATATCTCGCTGAATTCTTGTTACAATGAGAAACGTTTCAGACAAAACTTGTAGAGAAACTCAAAGCACGCGTTTTATGTTCAAAGACTTTTTTCCGAAAATCGTGCCGTTTATGAGATCATGTGGAAGAATATGGTAGAGTCAGACAGACCACAGACGACAATATAATACGGCGCATGCGCTTTGCATGCTGGATAACTAAGGCTACAGACTCATGCTCAGAATATGAAATACTTATTGCTTTTCTACGGCAGCGATGGTTACGCGAACGTGCCTCATTATTACGTTTATACGAACATTGCTGTCACTTTTACTTCTTATAAAGTGGATTTCAGTGCAAATTATCCGTAGCATCTGTGGATTCTAAACGTAAATCAGTGCCCGTACTTAATTAACAACCAACCCAAGAAGTCATATACCACAGTGGAAGGAAATTTTAACATATTATTGAGCTCGACACTAGATGGAGGTGAGTTGTTAGCGTCATGCCGCAGCCGATTTAGCTCCCATGGAGAATTGTTAAAACTGACAGTGAAATGTGTGCCTCATGGAGTGGGGATATCAGAGTGCCGTGTAATAAAAAGTATTATATTTGGTTTTCAATTTATTTATATTTATTTAATAACGTCAATGTTTCGGGAAATAAAGCATTGAACGTAGAATGATAAATGAATAACAAATTGGAATGGATTTCGAAGGAGGTGGTCCTGACCTAGGTAAATGTACTTGCTTGGTGAAAGTGTGGACAAACATAAAAATCCTTACTCAAAATGTTTGGTGTCCCATCCTGTATTCAAAATGGGCACATTCTGAATAGGTAAAAGTAAAGCAGTCCCATACAGGCCTAGGAAGGCCCTTAGGGCTCCAGGAGGTCTAGGCTCCCAGGTTTTTAGACAATCGGCACATGAAGGTGGTAAGGTTGTCAGCCCTACGCACCGGCCGCCTTTACCCCCCAGGAAAGATTCCTGGTACTCATTTCTGTTAGAGGCTGAGTCGACCCCAGGGCCATAGTGCGAACGAAACGATTATGTCAATGAACAATTCCAGTGACACCATCGGGAATCGAACCCGCGACGTCCCGCCTCAACCAACTGAGCCACCGCGACCCCACATTCTGAATAGAGTCAACCAAAATATTTGATACCTCGAAATAGACTCCTTCACGTTAAAACGTAGGTATAACTTAAAATTTCTGTGTTTTAAACTGCATTGCAAAATAAAGTATGTATCAATCATCATTAAATTTCCAGAAACGCAACCCGTCTGTTTGAGTTCAGAAAACATTAAACAAAATTCACCCTCAAAAATTATATAAAACTAGAAACGGAAGAGTAAATTGTCAGTATCCACGTGGTTGCTATGGACAGTTTTTTTTTCTCAAGTTCTGCATTCTGAGGAACGTTACACTCTGACATTCTGCAGTACAAACAAAGCTCTCACATTTTAAAGATGAGAAAGGTCTTCTCTTCGATCCTTTATTTTTTATTAGATTTTTCATTCGTTCAGAAAAGTAATAATAAAATCAGGAGTCAAGGCTTAGACGGTATTAATTGAAGCCAAACGTAGACTTAAAGGAAAGACATTTGCATTTCCGTAGCTGTTGTATATAATAATTCCAGTACATTTACTTCTCGTAAAACGTATTCCTTCCACTATTGCAAGATGTCATACTTTCACCATGCAAAGAATAAGAGGAGGAAATAAAATCCTTTCTCTCCCAGTTAAATTATATTAATACTTAAGCTGTGGCTTGTAACACAAACTGGGTTCTACAGATAAGAGAATCGCAAAACGATGAAAGTGGCTTTAAAGTACGAATTTTATTTGTTTCTGTCTTAACTAAGTGTCAAAAGCAGGTATGATGCATCAAATCTGGAGTGTTTCCTCATTTTTGTTTAATTGCTGTAAAACCGTTTGGACTTGGGGGAACAGAGTATTGCGAGTAAAAGTTTGTTTTATCATTCTCTGCAACGTATGTCTCAAAATTTTTTGCTTCGGTAAATATTTAGCGAATTATTTTCTGGTTACCCTTGAGATATGAGAAGAAGACACGTAGACTTTCATGTAAAGTGTCCCTTATTTTTGGAAAAGTTTAATCAAAATTGGGATATATCTAGAATTTTAGCAAAACTCCCCAATATCTAAAAGGACAAAAATCCGTTGAAAGGTCCTTGAGTGGTTGCATACGCACAGACATACCTTGTACAGAAGATCGAATCGATAAATTATTGTAACCTCTCGCTGCGGAAGCACGTACGGTTCTTTCTCGTTTGCGTGTACGTTTGTTTCTAACTTACTGCTTGAACCTTGAAAATGGGACCGAGAGGTTGTCCCGAAAAGTCGATAACTAACTACCAATATAGGCTGCGTAACATCCCAGAAGAGCGAAGATCTCAACCAAACATAAATTTGACGAAACATTTTAGTGAAGAACCCCCCTCCAACCACACATGAAATTTAATAGAAATTCTTTAACTTATTTCGAAGGTAAAGCCATTCGCACGGACAAACATAGAGTATCAATATATCTTTATGCATTTCAACGCATACGAATAAGGCTTTCCAGTTAAACTAGATTCTGTAGTGGATTTCAGAGCATCCCGTGAAAAGGGGAACAGGCAAAGGAGCGTTTCTGTTGGGTGCCCATACAGGAGCTTTACCTTGTAACCGTATAATTCTCATCAAAGCAGATATGGCCCAACATTTGACTCGGCTCAACAGTTGCCCAGGTTTGGCTCTGTAATCAGGACTCTGTAAAATTACAAGAGGAGCACAGCCCACCACGTAATTAATTTGTAAGCTATTCCTAATGAATTCGCGCATAGACAAGAGCTTCTATATTTTACTTCTTCCTTCTCTGAAGATGATCCTCCACTGAGTGACTGAACAATTACAGCTATAAATTGCCCTACAAAATTTAGCGCTCTGTAGCCTTAAGTTAATTTAAATAATAATTAACTGACCCTATGGAGCAGAATCCCTTTTGAGAAGCTAACATTTTCCCATCTAGCCGATCCCAGTGGCCGTGCGGTCTAAGGCGTGGGTCTGCGGCCGCTCGCTTGCTAGGATTTGGGTTCGAATCCCACCGAGGGCATGGATGTATGTCTCTTGTGAGTGTTGTGTGTTGTCAGGTAGAGGTCTCTGCGACGGGCTGGTCCCTCGTGTCCCTGTGGTGTGTCTAAAAAGTGTGATCGTAAAGCCTCGAAAAATGAGGCGGCCTAGGCCCCCTAGGGGCTGTCGAGACATTGGAAAAAAAAAACATTTTCCCATCTAGTTAAGAAATTCCCTACATTCATAGAAACCGAAGATTCATTACCATGTTCACAACAGCCTGAGATTGGTCCCTATGCTGAGACAAATCAATCCAGTCCATACCCCATCCTACTGCTTTCAGATCTAGTTTAATATTATCCTCCCATCTGCGCTTTGATCTCCCACACATTCTATTTCTTCCTGGTTTTCGTAGAAAATAATATGTGCATTGCCCTTCTTTAGAGAGCATGCTACATACCCATCTTATTTCATCACCCATGATTTGATAATCCTAACAATAGTTTGAGAGGAGTATAAATCATGACGCTTCTCCAGCCTCCTGTTACTTGCGCCCTCTTAGGACCAAAATACTCTCATCAGCACACTGTTTTCGTACACAGCCTATTGTTTTACCACCGGGGTTTATCAAAAAGTTAATCCCACCAAGACCACAGACAGATCGGTGTCAGGAAAAGTAAGATGGTGTCCCTGAGAGAGGGTGGGAATTTTACAAGAATAACGACTTTACTCAAGGAAACTCCAATCTAATAAAACAAAATGAATATAAGTAATTATACTAAATTCAATAACTGATATATTATCCATCAAATCTGCAGATTTAATCTAATGATGCCATACCTGAACTCTTCTCAGAACCGAACCACATCAAGACCAAATAAATTTAAGGAATATCAATCATGTGATTATTACTCACTCAACCCAGCAACAATAAAGCAAAATGGCGTCATCCAATTCTCGAGCAGCACACATCAAAATATCCGTAAGTCCCCCCTTCCTTCTATCGTTGCTCAGGCAGTATGACCAAATGTGCCCAACCTAGTTTTGAGAGATTTTACCAAAAATAAGCCCTTGAAGCGGGTGGCTGGAGCAATGGCCTTCTTTTTACGTCCGATTCTCTCATATTTCCTTACACAAATATCTCTTCACCATTCGTGCTAAACTTGTAATCTTGCCATAGCTTCATATGTTCTACTGTTACATGTTCAACTCTTGGGCCGGTATAGGCAGTGTGTTTCTTTTATCGCTGTCCTGATCAACGCAGCTGTCGCCAGGTATCCCGGCGAATGTAGGCTGCACCGTAATTTTTGGCGGGGAAGAAGATCTCGCTTGTTGTCCCTGGTGAGGTAGTTACACTTTCGAGTGACAGGGTTTACTAGTGACTACGAGTGTGAGGACTCAAGTATCAGAAAGACAACGCATAGTCTATAATATAACACAACATCATCGCAAATAAAAGTAATCGAAAATATATTACTTAAAAAGGAAAACAGCCAGATGCACCGCTGTTTAACAGAATAAAAGAACTCCTTTTTGAAATATGAAAATGAAACAAATGCAGACATTAGGGGGGAACAGACCGTCTTGCCAACAGAGACTCTACTGGCTAATAGGCCGACCAGAAGGTAAGACTAACATATCAATCGGAATAACGATAAACAAAGAGAAGGCAGACACACTGGCGGCTAGAAATATGCCTGCAAACCTAGCTATAAAACCATTCACCTCAAGAGTTTCAATATCATGGTTGAAATGTCACAGAGTCCACCGTCCATGGCCCCTACTCTCGAATGGAACTTGCAGAGCACAAGAAGCCTTGCCGACGTTACGTTTTGCCGGTGATACCAGACTCTTTGTCTGTTGCAAGCCACTCCAAGACTCGAAAGCTAGGCCAGGGCACACATACACACACACATACACAGGGTGGGGTAGAAATTACTTTCGAAAGCAAGGGAAATTAAATGGTACGGGCGAGATTAAATGCAGCGCGGCCTCCGAAACCTGAGCAGTAGGGCTCAAGGCTTTCTATTCTATCCCATCAATTTGCTGTAGGCCTAATAGGTGCGATGGTAAAAGACAGACTCTGTACACAAACGAGAGAGTGTGTACAAATTAGTTTTCAAAAATAATAACAAAGATAATGACATTATAATTCAATAAAAAACGGAATACAGTTGAGTTTGCAGTTTTGCATTCTATTATTTATATTTTATATCATATTAATCCAAAATTAAAAGTAACATCCTAAGTGTAGTGCTCAAAAATAAAAATACCGGTACGGTCTGGCACACAGTTTCAGATCTAAATACAAATACATCTTTTAAAATATATTACGCATATATATTTCTTACACTTTCCTCTATAGTCTGCATAATTGTGTACGGCCATAGATGGCTTGATATGAGCCGAAACATATAGCTGTGGTTGGGGTCTTAATATATTAAGAGTTGTGTTTGGTGCTTATTTATTGGTATCGAGAGAAAGTATTCCTTTCATCCTCAAGCAGCTTGACCCAATTAGACCTTGAGAATATAGGCAATACTTTCCTTCGAAACGTCGGGAACCACTCACGCAGTGACAGAGCCTCACATACCCAGAAGACCGGAATCCTAAACTACACCGCTGTGAAAACCTCAAAACGTCGCAGCACTAACCTCTGTTTCGCCTTGGACAAGTACATGAGAGTACCCTTCGCCTGCAGCGCTCAATAGAGCCATGATATAATACCTGACGGTGTCGTATATAAGACTATGCAACCAACATTACAAGCAGCAGATCTAGACTTCTCGCTTCCTTCACACATCCTTCCTTCGACACTGACAATACTCGGTTGCACAGTTTTGTTATTTTATGATATGCACTCGGATCAGGCGCAACGTCGCCCCGACCTACCCGAGCCACTGCAAGTGCCTGAAAATTCGTAAGCAGTCATGGTACCTGTCAGTAGCAGACTGGGTGTTATAGCTGATTGCTGCATTTCCTGATTCATTTATGAATGCTGGTATTAGAGTCCAACGTTACAATATATATATTAAGCACTAATGTAAACTTTTGAGCCGATCCCAGTGGCCGCGCGGTCTAAGGCGTGGGTCTTCGGCCGCTCTCTTACTGGGATTGTGGGTTCGAATCCACCGGGGGCATGAATGCCTGTCTCTTGTGAGTGTTGTGTGTTGTCAGGTACAGGTCTCTGCGACGAGCTGGTCCCTCGTCCAGAGGAGTCCTACCGAATGTGGTGTGTCTAAAAGTGTGTGATCATGAAACCTCGACGAAACGAGGAGGCCCAGGCCCATATAGGGCTGTCGAGCCATAGAAAAAAATGTATAACTTTTGACAATCGCTATAAATGTAATGCATTTAAAGACCTGGCCTCATGTACTTTCGTAAATGTGTAACAAAGCTCAGAACGGAAATGCTGCCTCTACACTCACAGGATAGAAAAGTGAGCCGAGAAGAGAAAATTGGTACAGGTATGGTGAGGGATGACCCGGTTTTAGACTGCGATTATGAAGGACATAAGCGATCCAGTTGCCCCGAAAAATGAGGTGCCTTAAAACAGATGCACGGGTTAAAAACAAGCTACATTTATAGCTACCATTGTAGCAATCTACTCGTTATTTCCATAAAAAACAGAACACGTCTCGTGTAACTGGTTAGGCACACCTTGAGTGCCACTGTCAGACCATTAAATGAAGTGGAAGTTGCTATTCACAGAAATAAGGTGCGAACCGCCACACTGCTCTGCAACATAGAGGTATCCTACAATTAAAACTTACATTCACCGCCATGAGAAATTCAAATCCCAGATGCGTGCACCTGTTTTAGATTCAAACACCAAAGTTAGAGACACACACTGACCAAATTCCACGTGGCCACCGTCAGTGAAGCCTTCTTGGTACGTTTAAAACTGTGCCGGGATTTTTCCCAGCACCCTCTACGGTACTCGACGTATGGACTTTCGTCGCGCGCATCCATTCCTCCTACTTCATTTCCCTACATGTCCCCTCCTGACCCGAGCTTTCCTCTTATGTGCGTGTACTTGAAGTTGTTACTCTGATCCTAGCCGCCTACAAGTTACATCTAAATTTCGTCTCGGCCATGGGGGCAAAATTCCGTCCAGCTGTAAGTTGGTGGGGTTGGAGTCCCTTGGCGGTCGTCGTGGTCCCTGGACTTCAGTTTTAGTTTGGTTAAGCGCCACGGCGACGCCAAGGTATCTTAAGTTTGGTATGTATGGAGACAAGTAATTGCTTTATCAGTCTCACGTTTTGTATATTCTGTAATATTGTAGATGATTGTCTTGATTGTACTTTATTTAAGTATGTGTGTGTTATAATATATGAGTTTATTGGTATATTATATCTTTGTTGAGTGCGCCAACCCTGCATATCAGCGGGGGCCTAAAAGAACCGAACCCCCCCCCCCCCCGGCGCAAAACTTTCTGCAATATACAACAAAAACATGGCGGTCGTGCTATCAAAATTAGAATCTTAACTTCTTATTTCTAAACAAATATTTGACATGTGTGCAAATTATTTTCACTGGAAATAAGTGGAACAGACATCAAGAGATATTTAGGTCTCATTATTGCAACTGAAGACACTTTGCAAACAAATTGATGTAGTATGGTAATAATACCTATGTAAACAAATTAGTACACACAGTATTAGTTTTGGCACTAACAATTGTAAAGTTTACGAGGTCGCAAACCTTTTATTCACCAAGGCAAGTAACGAGAAATTTGAATCATTGGATAATGCTTCTGTCTCATATTTAGAAGGTACCTAGTTCGAGTCTCAGCTGGCTCGTCGATCATCTTGACTGAATTAGTTCGTAGTTTTTCTCAATACCTCCAAAAATAATTGCGGGATGTTACGTCTAAATAGACGAGGGCCGCTTTCTACCACACATTTCCAGTTCATTATTCACCACCATCCAAACATTTTACGCCACATGGACGGATTTACTGACAGTATCGTTAAATAAACTACACAAAAATACACAAATTGCCACAGCAATTGCGAGTTTATTAAAATTTTAAATTAATATAATGTTAAAGGTAAACAGAAGCAGAGTTAAAAGACAAGTTGTCCCTGTACTTACCATGAAAACATATGAGCGAATCGAGGTAGAGCTCCACTCATTCTCAATCTTGTCACTCGATGGACTGAGTGGTCAGCTTCACGCCTCGACGTCTTTACCCCCAGTGAAATAATCCCATTTAATAGGAGGCTCGGTGTACCCCACAGCCGGGCTGGAAATTTTGAAGAGAAAAATCTCTTACCCCTACTTAACACCGAACCACGATTCGTTTGTTGGCGAGTACGTATATGTTAAGATCAACGTGTAATTTCAACATCGTGAATAATACGTACATATATTAAGAAGTAATTTATTTGTTTAACGTTTGTTTGCAATAAATTAGAAACTTACACTCACCACACCGCTCTCCGTACGCGGACTGGAATTCCTCTAAACCTCACGTTACGTCATAAGATTGTAATGGTCGCAGGCCTGTGGCTGTTGGAGGCAATCAGGAGGGACAGTAGATTCATGAGAGCCATCTGCCGGCATGACAGGCCCAGTTTGTTTGCGGTTAACCTGCTGGCCGACTCCCCTGTCTCATTACGCTGGCCAGGACAGCGTGCCACATGTGGAAATGGTGGAGATGATAGTGGCGTCGGTACACGGGGACACAATGATTTTATTTACAATAAGCAGGGAAATTTTCCATTTCGTGTATTTATCGAGAACACAAAAGACAAATTAGGCAAGGTAAGCATAAATATGAAGACAATGATAGATGTCACGTAAATTGTTTAGGGAGATGTGAATTTAAGCTTTGTGTTCCATAACAAGAGGGGAATTTTCGATCAGATAAATACATATCAACTGCTCTAACAAGTCCCATTAGCCCGGAGTTAATTAATTAATTGATTCTTTCCACCCTCGCCTTACATCAAACCTCATTGTGTTAGCGTATTCCCATGATAACATGTAATTCCTGTTGTTAAAGGCAGCGAATAATTAACTCCAATTTTTAAAAGATGGCAGAATAAGGCAGTTTGTTAATTTCAAATGTTGGTACTAAAATAATTCAGAAGAGTGAGCTCTGTGCTTCAAAGACAAATGCATAACGTTGAGAGAGTCAGTTAGTTAGTTAGTTAGTTGGTTGTTTAATTTGTTGATTGGTTGATTAGTTAGACAGTTAGTTGGTTGCTTAGTTAGTTGGATAATTAATTAGTTAATTAGTTGTTTAGTTGGTTGTTGGTTTGTTGAGTTAGTCAGTTAGTTAGTTAGTTAGTTAATTAGTTGGTTGGTTGGTTAGCAATTCAGTCAGTCGGTCGGCTAGTCCATATTTGGAAACCGTATTATTCTATTTCTAAAAAGATCTGTTGTAGATTTTATGGTTACGAAGAAATAACACTATACTGCTTTTGTTAGTAATAATGTTTATGTCATCATAAATTTCACTTAGGCCCGTTTAGACATCTAGGCTACACCTAAACGCATGCAGGTGTTTAAGTAAAGTGGCTACTAGTTCAAAGCAGTCCACGGCGACACGGTCGGAGCACGGTAGGAGCACAGTCCTGTATGTGAATCAAACGCAGTCTTACTGTGCCTTTCTAATGGAAATGACACAATCCAAATTCTGAGCGACACGACGCGGTCAGCGCACAGTCGGTGCACAGTAGAAACAAAAGCCGGTATATGTGAAGGAGCTTTAAAATTGCCCAAATTAAATTAAAATGCTCAGACAATAACTAACTATCTAACTAACTCCATGGAGCAGAGCCTTCCTGAGAAGCTAACAGGTTCTCAGCTATCAAGAATTTCCCCGCATTTTATGGGACCCAAAGGTTCATTACCGCATTCACAAGCGCCCGCTACCTGTCCTTATCCTGAGTCACAGCAATCCAGTTCATGCTGCCCTATCCCACTTCTTAAAGACCCATTTTAGTAGTATACTCCCATCTACGCCTAGGTATTCCAAGTGGTCTCTTTCCATCAGGTTTCCCCACCAAAACCTGGATGCACCTCTCCTTTTCCCCATACGTGCCACATGCCCCGCCAATCTCATTCTTCTTTATTTTATCGCCCGAATAATATTTGTTGATGAGTACAGAGCATAAAGCTCCTCGTTATGTAGTCTTCGCAACTCCCCTGTTACCTCGTCCCTCCTGGGCCCAAATCTCTTCCTCATGTTCTGACAATATATTCTAAAATTCTCCAATATCAGATTTAATTCTAAGAAATATTTTCGGCCTACAGACACACGGATGGGCAAGCGATTTTATAGGCATTCTGAAGAAGTCTGAACATGTCTAAAAAAGAGGCCATAAAACAGCAAGGAGGAGTAATTTATTCGGAATGTCTATAAAATTAAAAAACATAAACCAATTACACAATCCCAAAAATAAAGCTATACTTAAAAAAAGATGTTAAGCAAAACCAAAACACTGACCATCAAACGATGGTTATGTTCCATAAGACTTTTGAGATTGTGTCATTAGCCTAAGAAGTCACTGCCGTGTGCTCAACAAGTTAGAGCTACAGGAAATTACTTCAATGGCCTGAAGACTTAGGCAGCAGGTTCCCTGAAATGTTGACACAAAACTACCAAATGCACGCCGTCACACCCATGAATACCGTAATATTCGAGACTAAATAAATAAATGAAAGAAGACAATTGTATTCGCATGCTCTCTGTATTCATAACATGTCCTCCAATTAAACGTGCTTCCTACTCCAATCACACGCTCTCTGCACAGGTGTTGCAGGTAATCCATCACTGCTCCTGTGCCGCCATTCTGTATTCTAGACTTCACGAGCTGCTCTCCGGCAGCGTAAAGATGTTACTCAGTTCGGCATAACGCTTCAACCTGCACGTCGGACCTCTACCTAGGAGTATGCACGGAAAGTCTTAGAATTCTACTTTGCTGGTCCGGTCCAGAAATATGCATCACATACCCGACCGAAACACAACTTCCTTTTGCTCTAGTTAGAATGGATCCCGGCCTATTTACAATCTATTACTAATATAATTCCTTTAATGAATAAATGCCAACCGTCCTTGAATAAATTATTTAACGACGCTCTAAGAATAACTGATACTATTTTGACGCATCAAACGCCAAGTGTGTCAGGACTTAAGTCGTATCTGTACTTTTCCTTGGAGGCTCAACTTCAAATATCTCCGAAAGAAATTGAGTTTGTGTTTGCGTGATTTCAGGCTTCCGCCGCGATGTAGATGACATCTGTGCTCTTCTGGGATATTACGCAGCGTTGAATGGTAGTTCTGAACCAACGTTTCGGGACAACCTATCGGTTCCTTCTTTAAGGGTAAAGATGTCTTCTTGGATTTCTTGACCCTTGAAAACGGGACCGATAGGTTGTCCCGAAACGTCGGTAAAGAATTACCACTCATATCCCAGAAGAGCGCATATCTCAGGTTTGTGTCTGTTTCCGGACCCCGACAGAACACAACTTCCCAAGATGATTCTTGAAATAAATTCTCAGCACACAACGTTACGTGCATGTACAGTGCCACCGCAACTCACAAGTTACTGGTCAGTTCGCAATCCACAGGTAGCCTCACAGCTCTCGATGCTGGTCGCTAATCTTCTGTGTAAAGAGCAGAAAATTAAATCAAATTGCGAATAAATCTTTCTTTGCGAAGAAATAATGGCCAAAAGTAGTTCGGAATATTTTATAAGACGTTTGATTGGTATCATCTGATTCAGGCCCAAGCAGCAACGATGTCTCTGCTACCGGTACCAGACACGGCCCTAAAGCCACATCAGGCCCGGGCCCGTAAAGAACCTTCTCAGCAACAGAATTTAATACGTTATGTGATGTCATATACAGGTGAATTTATTTACAACGCATTACACTTCTGCTTCTTCTTCCTCTGCTCACACTGCAAACCTTTGTGGGTCTCCGTCTTCTGCACCAGTTCACACCAGGCTTTTCTGTCTTTAATGAGATATGTCCAGTTCCTCACTTTTAATTTCTTTAAATCATTCAGCACTTCATCTTTCCATCTATTTTTTGGACGCCCTTTAGATCTTATTCCTATGGGATTCCATTCCGTAATCTTCCTCGCCTTTTTTTTTTCATCCTGTTAAGATGTCCCCACTATGTTACCCTCTGTGTTCTTATGTATTTAACTATATCCTCTCCTCTTATTAATTTCTCCAATTCGTCAGTATTTATTCTCCATCATTCTTCAGTTTGAACTGGACCATATATACAACGCATTGCACTAGTTCATACATAAAGGTTACTCCTACATGTTTCGGCCATAACATATGACCATATTCAAGCTGTACATGTTACACAAAGGTCATTTTTTTTAGTCGTCCTCTTCTACCTACTCCGGTTTTCCCGTTTCAGTGTCGAGGTTTGTAAGTTTCTTTTGATCACACTGAGAGACACACCACAGTCGGTAGTACTCCTCTGGACGAGGGATCGGCTCGTCGCAGAGACCTCTAGCTGACAACACACAACACTCACAAGAGACAAACATCCATGCCCCCGGTGGGATTCGAACCCACGATCCTAGCAAGCGAGCGGCCGAAGACCCACGCCTTAGACCGCACGGCCACTGGGATCGGCACACAAAGGTCATACAGACTTAAAATATAACATCGTCGATACAAAACGGTAAAATATAAATTTAAGAGTAAAATATATATCTAAGTATGTTTGTAGACAATATTACGGGTGATATAAGTCCAGGATCCCAATAATAATATTTGCATCCAAATATCTTCACTTCCAGGCAAATTTTAGTTGTAAGCCTGACATCATGAAGTAAAAATAATATAAGTATTAATGTTTTAATGCAATCATATACATTCTTCTTCTTCCCATGGCACTACATCCCTGGGTGCGACTTGACCTCCTCAGTGACCTTCCGCCACTCTTCCCTTGACTGTGCATTAATTCTCTAGTTTCTACATTACCTTTATAATTTCCTTGTCTTTGTCCAATAAACTGTCCGGTTTATCTCCTTGAGGATGCGTGTCAGTGATATATTTACGAGGTGGCTTCGTCAGCCCCACGACCAACCCCCAACTTGAGAGGACCGGGGTATCCCTTTTAGTCTGGGTCATCACCTTTGACCTGTCCGATATGGGAAGCCCTACCAGTAGCTACGCTACCGCCTGCATAGCTCTCAGGATCCCTTGAACTTGCAAGCCCCACCACTACATCAAAGTAAGGATACCTTCGGTGGGGAATCACATAAATACATAATAATATAAGACTAATGACGTAAGGTAGTGATAAACATAGCTTGTGTGTGACCAGGATGTGTATTGCACTTACTAATCAGCCTATCTGCGATCGATCTGCTGTCGATATTAGGCGCATGCGTGTTTTGGTTGGATATCATGTTGCATTTCGTATAAAATTGTGTAGTCTCCAACATGCTGTTTATCAATTAATAATCCTTTATGCTGATAAAGTTGTATTTAGCGGTTTTCTGCTGTTATTATCCTTGGCAATAACTCATGTCGCAATAAATAACTTCAAAATGAATATTTGAAATTTGTATCTGTGGAAACTCAAACACAGAATTCAGTATAGCTTCCTACTCTCATGGGCTGGACGGTTCGGGGTTCGAAACTCGGTGGGGGCGAGATTTTTCAGACCCACCCAGATCGGACCCGAGGCCTACCAAGCCTCCTGTACAATGAGTACTGAGTCTCTTTCCCGGGAGTAAAGCGGCCGAGGCGTGGCGCTGACCACCCACACCCTTCTAGCACCGGAGTCAAAAACGGACAGAGCTATACCTCTGTCTCGCCTCTGTGCCTGCTTGGCATGTTACGGAACAGCTTTATCTTTTGCTACTCTCGTAACTTACAAATCGCTCATGACGCATTTCGGCTAAAATAAACATTCTAATAGGCCTGATGGTGACAATGTAGTTGGAATGTGTGTTCCATAAATGAAAGTGTATGAAATAAATAACAGTCTAACATAACTAACAGAGAACCAAGAACTGAAGCGTTCATCACTGCTACAACATAATCCCACTTCTCGACCCAAACCCGTATCAACTCTTTCCTAAACGGAACCCGTGGCTTCATTTATTTCGGCCCACAAGTTCCGGTTAGTTACACAGACTCTTCACGGTGCAACTGTTCTCTTTACTTTTCTCTTTTCCAGTTTGCTGGAAGTACAACCTGACAACACTGATTGTAAAGATGGCGTCCTGCACCAAAAACAGAAGGTGTATATTGTAGAAACATATCTACGTATTATGTTAAATATAAAATAGTCTATCCCTCCGTAGAAACCGTGTAGTTCCACAAGTATATTAAGTCTATGTACAGCTTAAGAGTATTGACCCATAATGCAATATACCACGACTGATAATGTAAGCACAACTCACTAGGAGTATTAGCATTTGCCTACATCGTTTCATGTAAGGTACTAAAATGTTTGTGTTCAACACTATCATAATTTGCAATTTAACAATGTAAGTATACAGTTACCCGTTTGCTTTCCCTTGTATAGTGCAGGAATACTTCTGAATATTCGTTTCATATCCTCCTTCGTGATTATTAACTTTTTTTTTCCAATAGCGCAACAGCCCCTAGTGAGCCAGGGCCTCCTCATTATCGAGGCTTCACAATCACACTCAGCCACACCACATTCGGTAGGACTCCTCTGGACGAGTGATCAGCCCGACGCAGAGACCTCTACCTTACAACACACAACACTTCTTCTTCTTCTTCTTCTTATACAGGCACGACAACCTCATCCTTTGTAGGTTTTGGCCTTCTCAACTATATCCTTCCATTTCTTCCTATCCTGGATGCAGTTTCTCCAGTTTTTGACATTTTGAATCCTCAAGTCTGCCATAACATCATCTTCCCATCTATTATTCGGTCTTCCACGCATTCGTATAGATATAGGCTTCCAGTTGTAGATTCTTTTAACCAATCTGTCATTTTCCATTCGGTACACATGCCCAAACCACCCTAATCTTTGTGCTTTTATATGATTTACTATGTTCTTATATTTTATTAGTTTATTAAGCTCTTCATTGGTTTTAATTCTCCATGAGCCATCCATGTTTTTACTTGGTCCAGAAATCCTTCTTAGTATCTTCCTTTCATATATGAGCAATTTTTGCTTCATTGCTTCTTTCAGGACCCATGTTTCAGAGCCATAGGTAACCACCGGTCTTATAACCGTTCTATAGAAATGTAATTTTAAACTCTTAGCAATTAGTTTACTTTTAAATAAGGTTTGGTTTGCATAATATGCTTTGTTACCTTGGATTATCCTTGTTTTGATCTCTTCTTCTATTGTATTATCTCCGTTTACGATTGATCCAAGGTATTTATATGATCTCTTTTGCTCTAGACATGTACCGTTACAATTAAGTTCTGTTAATTTGTGTGTTTGTTTAGCACATTTTATGTATTTAGTTTTTGTGTATTTATTACTAGCCCATACTTGTATGATTGTTCTTTTAGTTTCTGGAAGGTGTCGATAGCAGCTTGCTTGGTCCTTGCAGTAATTAGTATGTCATCAGCATATGCAATACTTTGTTTTAACCGTGTTGAAATATTCCATCTAACATCTAATTGATTCATAATTGAGTCAATTATCATACTGAACAGAGTTGCAGACAGTGGATCTCCTTGTTTCACCCCAGTTTCAATTTTAATTTCTCCACTTAGGTCATTATTTACTTTGACTTTCGCTTTTGTGTTTTCTAGCGATAAGGAAATTAATTTTATCAACTTTGATGGTACTTCATATTGTTTTAGACATTCTAATATTTTCTTCCGGTGCACCGAATCAAATGCATGTGTGTAATCTATGAATATATTATTCAGTTCGATATTGTATTCATGGCACTTCTCAAAAATCTGTCTCACTATAAATATATTATCTATTGTTGATCTGTTTGTCCTGAAACCCATTTGAAAATCGCCAAGTTTATTCTCAATAATCTGTATGAGCCGTTTATCCAACAGTATTGCCAGTATTTTATATGCTGTGTTTAGCAGAGTTATTGGCCTGTAATTTTTGCAATCCAGTCTGTCACCTTTTTTGTAGATTGGACAGATGATTCCTTCCCTCCATTGTTCTGGTAACTGTTCTTTGTCCCAAATATTTAGTATTAGTCTATGCACTTTATATTTCAATGTTCTTCCACCATATTTGATTAATTCTGGGCATATATTATCAGACCCCGCTGCTTTGTTGTTTTTTAATTTGTTTATAATACTGCAAATTTCATTGAAGGTTGGTGGTATAATTTCTTGGTTATCATCCACAATATTCTCTATCGTGACTGGATCTGCTGTTGTTCCATCTTCTTCAAATAAGTTTCTAAAATACTCTTTCCATATTTCCAATATTTTTTCTTTTTGTATTATTATATTTCCATCTCCGTCCTTACATTGGATTGGCATGTTTGTTTGCCATTTATCAAGTTCTTTGGCCTCTTTGTAGAATTTCCTTACTTCGTTCTTCTTAAAGTTTTCTTCTATTTGGCTTATTTTGTTGTTAAGCCATTCTTTTTTCTTAATTCTACAGATTTTATTTGCTTCCAGCCTCTTAGAATTATAATATTCTTGATTTGCTCTTGTATTAATTTGCATGTATTTCTTCCTGGCAATATTCTTTTCTTGTATCGCTCTCCGGCATTCTTCATCCCACCATTCGTTTCTATTTTGTATATCTTGTTTTTTGATTATATTATTTGCCGCTTCAATTATGGCATTCTTTACTCCTTCCCATTCCTTGTTGATTTCTTGGGTCTCTGGCAGTTCTATTAATTTCTTATGTAATTCTGTTTTGTACTGTCTTATTTTTGTTGTATCTGTAAATGCATTCTTATTCCAGTGTGTGTTGGGTGTAGGTTTCTTCTTGTATGCAAGTGGTAACTTTTGCTTGAGGATAGTTTTCACCAGGAAATGGTCTGAATCGATGCTCGGTCCTCTCATTGTTCGAATGTCTTCAATTAGATCCCTTTTCTTTTTATTTATTAATACATGATCAATTTGGTTTATTGTCTTTTGGTCAGGAGATATCCAGGTTCCCATATGTATCTTTTTATGTTGAAACTTTGTACTCATTACTTGCATTTCATTTACTGTTGCAAATTCACACAGTAATTCTCCATTTTCACTTGTTTGTTCATGCAACGTATGTTTGCCTGTGACATTTTTGTATGTATCCTCCTTCCCTAATTTTGCGTTGAAATCACCTAGTATGATTATTGTGTCACTACGTGGAGTATTATCTATCATGTTCTGTAGTTCTTCATAGAACTGTTCTTTAGTTTCTGTTTCTTTCTCCTCTGTTGGGGCATATGTACTGATTATTGTTATGTTATTAAATTTTCCTTTGATTCTCAATTTACACAGTCGTTCATTTACTGGTGAGAAGTTCAAAACATGATTGTGTATTGTTTTTTTAACATAAAAACCAGTGCCTGCTTGTCCACTCTTCAAAGTAGATCCACTGTAATATAGAGAGTAATTCTTTTTGTTAATTATTCCATTCCCTTTCCATCTTGTTTCTTGTATTGCCACAATCTCTAAGCTTGTGTTTGCTAGTTGATCATCCAATTCTTGCATTTTACCTACTTTTAATAATGTCTTAACATTCCATGTTCCTATCATTAATTTGTTTCCTTTTGTCCTTTTAACTCGCCTTGGTCTGCATCCAAATATCCGTCCGGCATTCTTTCGTTGAGATTCTTTAGCAATTGTTGTTTTTATAGGGCAAGGGTGCTGGCCTTGCGCCTAACCTCCGTAACTTGGAGGACCTGGTTTTTCTGTTGGGGTTTACTCCCCTAGCTGGCTTGTCCCAAGTATCAGCGTCGGGAACTCGCTTTTCGCCCCTCCATGTCTTAGCCGTCAGAGACGTTACCAGGGGCCATGACATGGACATGCATGGATTGGACTTGGCAGGAATAAATGGCATTTCTCAGGTTTTAACGGTACACCTCTGCCAGCATCGATGTACCCCTGAGGCCACATACTGCCCCTTTGACCCCCGACAACACACAACACTCGCAAGAGAAAGATATTCATGCCCCCGGCGGGATTCGAACCCGCAATCCCAGTAAGCAAACGGCCTCAGACCCACGCTTTAGACCGCGTGGCCACTGGGATCGGCCGTTATTATTAACTAACTAACTCCATGGAGCAGAGTCCTTCTTGAGAAGCTAACAGGTCGTCAGCTACGTAGTCAAGAAATTCCCCGCGATTTATGGAACCCGAAGGTTCATTACCGCACTCACAAGAGCCCGCCACCTGTCCCTATCCTCGCCCGTAGGAAGACATCTTGGCGTGTTTAAAACTCTCCAGAAGATACGTGAGAATTTTACGTGGAAGGGCATGGTGAAAGAGATAAAGAGGAAGGTGTTGTGCTGCCAGGATTGTGGGCGCAGTAATACAATACAATAATAATACAATATGGAAACATTAACTCAAGCAACTGTGAATCAGTGAGCATAGAAAGATCTCGAATACGAATCACCTCAGTCAAAAACACAAGGAGTTGGTCGACCTGTAATCCATTTACCCGAGGCAATCCCTTTAATAGACCTTCTACGGGGTGGGGCAACTTACTGAAAATACTTCAGTTAGACGGGGCCGCAGCGTTCTTTCCCACAACAACTTGACTAGAAAATGCCTGACCGCTAGGCTGTATCCCTACAAGTGTTTAATGTGTTTACTATCCGTACCTGAAGCACAGAGGTTAATACACATACCATCTCCTTTAAAGTAAGAAATTCCGTCATTTGCTCACAGACTGTTTTTATGTTTCGTAAGATTGTCATAATAGGCCTAAGCGGTATTTCTCCAAACAACACCAAATGATTTGTCTTTGTAATAGAGATGCAGGGTGTTTAGTGTGAAGTAGGAACTGAATATCTACGTTAGATTAATTTCATCCTTAAAAAGAGTTAATACGCACAAAAGCTTTCCATTTTATGTGGAGGTCACGTCCGTCCGTCTGCAAAATAGCAGGCATATCAGCGACTAAACCATTTGACCGATTGCCAATAAATTCTCGTACGATACAAAAAGTCTTTGTAGAATGTTGTTGAACAAGCGTGACTTTCGTAAAAATCTGCTCAACGAGAGTCATAGTTTACTTAAGGAAGTAAATTAATTTCTTCTACTGGTGCTTTACATATTTCGTGGCAGATTTTGGTGAAAATCGGTACAGGAGACCCCAATTAAATACTAGAATCATTTATGACTTTCGTGAAAATCGATACATGAAAGCAGTAGTTTAATTGACGATATTGAAGAAATGTTTCCGTATTTTAAAATTTTCACGTTTATGTGAAATTCAGTATAGAATATTTCTACAAATTTCATTGAGTAATTTTGATTTTCGTGAAAATCGGTACATGCATTACTTAGGAACATAAATGAATATATATCGATCTTTAAAAATTGTTTGTCCGATTTGGATGAAATTCGGCATAACAGATCTGTACATAATTATGTAGAGTATTAGTAAATTTTATAAAAACTAAAGCAGGGAAGGTAGTACTTTACTTATGGGCTTAAATAAAATTACATTCCCATGTGTAGCGTGAAACTAAGTGACATTTTGAAAGCAAATAACGCATTGGTAAAGCCTCTGTACTACGTCACTGACCATACAAGTGGCAATTTTTCCCTCCATTACAAAGAAGCATATTTACTCTTGGTATTGAAACTTAGATTCGCATACCACTGCAGACCGTTAGATTATTTTACTGTACACACAAAACTGAGATAGCTAGATAAGGGACTGACCTTCGGAAAAGGCGCTAAACAATACCACTGTGTCATGTAAAGGCTTTCAAATATATTTTAATTGCAAAATTTTGTATAAGTTTTTTGTTTTATGAGCAGGGAATAAACACCTTATTTCCATGCCTACTCATTTCTACCGATTGACCAGTCACAGCTCACCTGCACCACACTGACTAAGTCACGAACTTTAACTGCAGTCACAGCTCACCTGCTCCACACTGACTAAGTCACGAACTTGAACTGCAGTCACACCTCACCTGCTCCACACTTACTAAGTCACGAACTTGAACTGCAGTCACAGATCACCTGCTCCACACTGTGTCGCGAACAAGAGCTGCAGTCACAGCCCACCTGCTCCACACTGACTATGTCATGAACATGAACTGCAGTCACAGCCCACCTGCTCCACACTGAATATGTCATGAACATGAACTGCAGTCACAGCTCACCTGCTCCACACTATGTCACGAACATGAGCTGCAGTCACAGACCACCTGCTCCACACTGACTATGTCATGAACATGAACTGCAGTCACAGCCCACCAGCTCCTTACTGACTATGTCATGAACATGAACTGCAGTCACAACTCACCTGCTCCACACTATGTCACGAACATGAGCTGCAGTCACAGCCCACCTGCTCCACACTGAATATGTCATGAACATGAACTGCAGTCACAGCCCACCAGCTCCATACTGACTATGTCATGAACATGAACTGCAGTCACAACTCACCTGCTCCACACTATGTCACGAACATGAGCTGCAGTCACAGCCCACCTGCTCCACACTGACTATGTCATGAACATGAACTGCAGTCACAGCCCACCTGCTCCACACTGACCAAGTCACGAACATGAACTGCAGTCACAGCCCACCTGCTCCACACTGACCAAGTCACGAACATGAACTGCAGTCACAGCCCACCTGCTCCACACTGAATATGTCATGAACATGAACTGCAGTCACAGCCCACCTGCTCCACACTGACTATGTCATGCCCATGAACTATGATACTGCGTCACAGCATCCACATAGCTCCACACTATGTCACGAACATGAGCTGCAGTCACACAGCCCACCTGCTCCACACTGACTATGTCACGAACATTAACTGCAGTCACAGCTCACCTGCTCCACTACTATGTCACGAACATGAGCTGCAGTCACAGCCACCTGCTCCAACTGATATGTCATGAACATGAATTGCAGTCACAGCCCACCTGCTCCACACTGACTATGTCATGAACATGAACTGCAGTCACAGCCCACTGCTCCACACTGACTATGTCATGAACATGAACTGCAGTCACAGCTCACCTGCTCCAGACTATGTCACGAACATGAGCTGCAGTCACAGCCCACCTGCTCCACACTGACTTGTCATGAACACGAACTGCAGTCACAGCCCACTGCTCCACACTGACTATGTCATGAACATGAACTGCAGTCACAGCTCACCTGCTCCACACTATGTCACGAACATGAGCTGCAGTCACAGCCCACCTGCTCCACACTGACTTGTCATGAACATGAACTGCAGTCACAGCCCACCTGCTCCACACTGACTATGTCATGAACATGAACTGCAGTCACAGCTCACCTGCTCCACGACTATGTCACGAACATGAGCTGCAGTCACAGCCCACTGCTCCACACTGACATATGTCATGAACATGAACTGCAGTCACAGCCCACCTGCTCCACACTGACTATGTCATGAACATGAACTGCAGTCACAGCCCACCTGCTCCACACTGACTATGTCATGAACATGAACTGCAGTCACAGCCCAACTGCTCCACACTGACAAGTCACGAACATGAACTGCAGTCACAGCCCACCTGCTCCACACTGACCAAGTCACGAACATGAACTGCAGTCACAGCCCACCTGCTCCAAACTGACCAAGTCACGAACTTTAACTGCAGTCACAGCCCACCTGCTCCACACTGACTATGTCACGAACTTGAACTGCAGTCACAGCTCACCTGCTCCTCACTATGTCACGAACATGAGTTGCAGTCACAGCCCACCTGCTCCACACTGAATATGTCATGAACATGAACTGCAGTCACAGCCCACCTGCTCCACACTGACTATGTCATGAACATGAACTGCAGTCACAGCTCACCTGCTCCACACTATGTCACGAACATGAGCTGCAGTCACAGCCCACCTGCTCCACACTGACTATGTCATGAACATGAACTGCAGTCACAACTCACCTGCTCCATACTGACTATGTCATGAACATGAACTGCAGTCACAACTCACCTGCTCCACACTATGTCACGAACATGAGCTGCAGTCACAGCCCACCTGCTCCACACTGACTATGTCATGAACATGAACTGCAGTCACAGCCAAACTGCTCCACACTGACCAAGTCACGAACATGAACTGCAGTCACAGCCCACCTGCTCCACACTGACCAAGTCACGAACATGAACTGCAGTCACAGCCCACCTGCTCCACACTGACTATGTCTTGAACATGAGCTGCAGTCACAGCCCACCTGCTCCACACTGACTATGTCATGAACATTAACTGCAGTCACAACTCACCTGCTCCACACTATGTCACGAACATGAGCTGCAGTCACAGCCCACCTGCTCCACACTGACTATGTCATGAACATGAACTGCAGTCACAGCCCACCTGCTCCACACTGACCAAGTCACGAACATGAACTGCAGTCACAGCCCACCTGCTCCACACTGACCAAGTCACGAACATGAACTGCAGTCACAGCCCACCTGCTCCACACTGACTATGTCTTGAACATGAGCTGCAGTCACAGCCCACCTGCTCCACACTGACCAAGTCACGAACATGAACTGCAGTCACAGCCCACCTGCTCCACACTGACCAAGTCACGAACATGATCTGCAGTCACAGCCCACCTGCTCCACACTGACCAAGTCACGAACATGAACTGCAGTCACAGCCCACCTGCTCCACACTGACTATGTCTTGAACATGAGCTGTGTTACACCTCGTGAACGTGCGACGTGGAGTCAAGTAACGTCTCTTGCGCTCCAATGTTGGCAGCGATCACACACAGCACGCTGACTTCCTTCCGGCTGATCTTACAGCTTCCTATCACTCAAAATAACTGGAACAAAGTAACATCATCATACTCCTGTAAACCTACCTATGAATTCACATTACTTAAACCTTTCCATTCTTTGTACGAGATATCTCATTTGTAAATACGTACTTGCCCCTCCAGTCTCTCTCTTTAATATAAAGGACAGTAACGACATGAAAAGAGCTAATGCACAAGTCTTAAAATAAAATGTAACATCTATATTACATTTGTGGTAAAGAGAATTAAACGTTAGGAAGGAGAGATATTATTTCTACAATATGCGGGTTTTTTAGGGGCCCCGCAGCAGAAGCTATGGACGCACCGCAGCTTGAGAATTATTGTGCAGCCCTGTGTTGAAGATGAAGAGAAAGATGATCAGTTAGTTTTGTAAGTCATAAAAATGCCTCAGTAAGTTAAGAAATGTGTTTTTCTTGTCATTCAAATATGGTCATTATAAAAGTGTCAAAATGACAACAAAATATTTTTTTATAAAAAATGTGTTACTTAACGCTCTGTTAATTGCTAATAAAATAGAGCATCGGTGAGCGATGAAACAAGACAGGCATTATACGTATAACGTAATATTGAGGCGTTTCCGCGCAACCAATATTGCCGTGGAGAAGCAATAATTATTACACATTTTGAGGGTGTGTTTGTAGCCTTAGGTATCCAGCATGCAAAGCGCATGCGCCTTGTTACATTGTCGTCTGTGCTTCTCCGGCTCTGCAGCATTTTTCTTCATTGTGATTTCAGGCTTCCGCTGCGATGTTGAGATCTGAGCTCTTCTGGAGTAATATCCCAGAAAAGACCCTTGAAGATGGAACCGATACGTTGTCCCGAAACGACAGTAAAGGACTACCACTTGACGCTGCGTAATATCCCAGAAGAGCGCTGATCTCATTTTTTCACGTTATCTCATAAAGCGCACGATTTTCCGAAAAATGTGTGTTTTAATTTTCCCTACAATTTTGTCTGAAATATTGCTCATTCTAAGAAGAATTCAGCGACATATTATCATAAACGTACATAGGTCTTCGTGCAAAGCACCCGTTGTTTTTGTGAGATTTTAATGAAACTTTAATTCTCTCGACATATTTCCAAAAAATGCTCAAAGGTCAAATTTCATGAAAATCTGTCCAGTGGGAGCCGAGTTGTTCCATGCGGACGGACAGACGGACAGACAGACATGACGATGCTAATAGTCGCTTTTTGCACTTCTCCGAAGGCGTCTAAAAGTGAGTATTGAATACTGGAGAAGTGTTACTGACAAGGAAAATCCGAAGTACTTGGAGAAAAAGTGTCCTAGTGTCACTTCAACCACCAGAAATAGCGCTAATATGGCCTAGGAACGAACCCAAAAATTCGCGGTGAGTAGCCGGCTACTAACTGCCTGAGACACGAGCATGTACAAATTTTGAATTTTCAGTCGCCGGTTTCCTCAAATTAGTAGAGCAGCATAACCCGTAACATGGGACGTCGAAACAAATGGAAAAACTAGTACATTATTACTTTTCCTGGATATTGTGTTTCCAAATACCTACGGAAAGTAGATCAGAAGTACAGTAGAAACTCAGTTATCCGAACTTCGCTTAACCGTAACTCGGGTTAACCGAAAAGCCTGTAAGGCGCTGCGATTCCCAGAACTGCCTGCCGCGAGACACCTCTGAGACTCTCCCCGTCAGTTTGTTGTGAAAAGTTGACGTGTGCGGACGAGTGGCAAATTGACGTGTGTGCTTCTTACAGTGCAGTTTTAACATTTCGTTTGACGGTGATTGTAAACAGTGTCGGCTAGACGAAAACGTGTTGTAATAACAATTGAACAGAAATTGGAGGCTGTGAGACGAATTAAAAAGGCGAGATCTTGCGAAATGTCGCGGCGGATTTCGGTGTTGGCATAGCAACTGTTTCAGATTGGGTAAAATCGAAACTCGAATAACATTCGTCTAAAATACTGGATGGAGGGACATTGCAGACAAAAAAGTTGTGAAAAAAATTTCAAACTAGAATATCAGATTTTGTCGTAGAAATTTGTAGTATTGTATTGTATCTGTATGTCGTATCAAACACTTTCTTGTGCCATAAATTTTATTAAAATAAGACGTGTTTCTGAATAAATGTTATTTTTATTGCACCTTATCACGTCAAGCCGAATTTCCCAATTATCCGAAATATTGCTTATCCGAAATCGCGTCCGCCTCCTTTATTTCGGATAATCGAGGTTCTACTGTACCTTAGAAGTTTTAAAGTGTGGTGCTCGAGAAGGATGGAGAAGATCAGTTGGACTGATCGTGTGAAAGATGAAGAAGTAATATAGAGCCGAGAAAAGGAATAACCTACATAAAATAAAAAGAAGGAAGTCTAAATGGATTGGGCACATCTTGGGGTGGGAACTGCCTTCTAAAACACGTCATTGAAGGAAAGACAGAAGGAAGATTAGAAGTGACAGGAAGACGATAAAGAAGACGTAAGCAGCTACTGGATGAACTTAAGGAAACGAGAAGATTTTGGAAATTGAAAGAGGCAGCACTATATCGCACTGTGTGGAGAACTCGCTTTGGAAGAGGCTACAGATCTGTAGTAAGAATAAACTATGTGGTGATGGTGATGAGTAACAGGGAGCACAAAAACTGGGTATCTCATCTTGTCATGTTACTAACAACTGGAGCACTACATCAGAAATGAATTTATCCCGATTAAGCCCGTGGACGGGGGTGATGTCACTTTCTATACAGGCAAAAAAAAACGCATATACACACAAACCGAACCCTCACAGACCACAGTTTTACATTCAGTGTACATAATATTTTAAACCATATTATTCCTTTTTATTTATCCACAACTTTTAATTTGTGAACATGGAAAAATCGGCGATTTTTTAAGGACAGACATATACTTTATAGGGATCCCACTTTGAGGAAATGCAGGATGAATCTACTAGAGAAGAGGGTACAGAGGAAGACGTCTGGAAGAAGGAGGAAATAGATTAGTTTGCAAAATGGGGACCTTCATGGTTTTTATTCCTCGCCGAATATTTAAATCAAGCAGGACAATGAATAGGCAGCGTATGTGGCAGGCGTGAGAGAAGTGCATAGAAGTTGTGGTGAGAAATCTGAAAGAAACAGATTGCTTGAAACACTTAAGTGTAAATGGGGAATAATATTAAAATGGATCGTAAATACTATGATGGAAGGGTATGGATTGTTCTTATGTGACCCAGGACAGGATTGTAATAAACCATCAGATTCCGCAAAATAAGGGGACTTTCATGACTAACCTCTTATGGAAGCGGCTTGCAAAGGTCAGTCAGTAAGTTAGTATGTTTGTTGGTCGGTTGGTTGGTTGGTTTGGTGACTGATCGGTCGGTCAGCCAGTGGGTCAGTTAGTTATTTAATTAATTAGCTATTAATTAGACAGTCTGTCAGTCAATCAATCTGTCGTAGCTGTCACAACATCCAAACCCAGTTTCCGCAATGTCTGGCTTCAAATCACAATGCCTCTACTTGTGGAAAGTGTCATAGTATTATTTTTATGCAATATTTTTAAGCATATTTTCACGTATTTGTTTCGATTAGCAAAGGAGCAGCCGATCCCAGTGGCCGTGCGGTCTAAGGCGTGGGTCTGCGGCCGCTCGCTTACTAGGATCGTGGGTTCAAATCCCACCGGGGGCATGGATGTCTGTCTCTTGTGAGTGTTGTGTGTTGTCAGGTAGAGGTCTCTGCGACGAGCTGGTCCCTCGTCCAGAGGAGTCCTACCGAGTGTGGTGTGTCTAATGTGTGTGATCATGAAACCTCGAAATAAGGAGACCTAGGCACCCGAAAAAGAGGCTGTTGAGCCATAGGAAAAAGAAAAAAAAGTAAAGGAGCAAGTATCTTGGTTAGATTTCAGTAGATGTTAAACTGCTCCAGTTCCCCAAACACCAAACTTTCCATAAGACATCAGTCTCACAAACCACGGTGCTTTCAATAACGTAACCGCCGAGGTTGGTGAGGAATTTCTGTACCTAACAGGCTGAAGTTAATGCTCTTCACCAGAATTTCTTAAAATAAAATTACCAAAAATAGTTATTTCTAACACTGAAATATTAAAAACAAAAACTTGCACTTATCAACTTCTTCAAAATCTTTCGCTTAAAATACTTTCATCTTAAGAAGATTTCACTTATAATGCTACCATCTTTAAAAAAAACTTTCAATTAACATAGACAGTACAGTCTTAACCTCCCACAGGTAAACAGACAACTTCCGATACGCAGTGGACCGAGGGCCCAACAGAGACATAGCTTACAGCTTTAAGCTTTATACATTTTGTATTTTTAATATGTACCAATATGAAGAGTCATATAATAAAGTAAAATTGAAATACAAAGATAAACTGCTGCTTGTAAAGACATCAGCATGGAAGGAATTTTGCTCCACACAGACGGCAAAGAACCCATGGGGAATTATTAATTTATATGTCGGAAACCCCAAAATTTTAATAGAACTCTCACATCTGTCAAAACCGAGCAAGGACATACAACAAACACACATGATACGGCCAAGGTCTTGATGAAAAAGTTTTTTTCCGTCAGATATAGAAGACACTAATTTGCAAAAACTAATACGATACGAATCCAGCTTGGACCCTCAGACACTTGATGACTTACCCTTCACATATGACGAGGTGAACCATATTGTAAAGAAACTTAATGACAAGAAAGCTCCGGGTCTTGATGCTATATCTGCGAATATTATTAAAAACGTTCACATCTCCTGCCCGACTCTCCTCCTCAATATTTACAACAAGTGTCTGGAACTTTTTACTTTTCCTGACCTATGGAAAATAGCCGTCGTAAAAATAATCCCAAAAAAACATTCTAAAGAGACTCTCACAGCAAATGCTTACAGGCCCATTTGCCTTTTACCGGTTTTAGGAAAGATCTTGGAGAAACTCATAATAGATAGAATAATGTACCACATGCACAGCAACAATCTCTTAAATAGAAATCAGTATGGATTTACACCGCATAAATCAACTGAAGATTCTGTCCTGAAGGTGGTTGAATGATCTCGAGAGGTGTTACGTAGCAAGCAACTAGGTATCCTAATATCGTTGGACATAGCAGGCGCCTTTGACAATGCCTGGTGGCCGAAGATCATACAGCAGCTAAAGAAGAAAAGGTGTCCTAGAAATCTACACAAGCTGGTACGAAACTACTTCTCCAGGCGTAAAGTACAGCTTACAATAGGGAATTCAAAGATCGTAAAAGACTTGTCTAAAGGATGCCCCCAAGAATAATCTTGCAGCCCAGGTCTTTGGATGATCCTATATGATAAATTATTATGCCTCCAATTACCTGAAAACTGTAGTATTATGGCTTATGCGGATGATGCCCTTCTATTAATTAAACCCGATACAATTACTGGTCTAGAAAACTCTGCAAACACTGCGCTTAACTCTATATACAGGAAATACACAAAAGAATGGTGCGGTTTTAATAGTGAACACTATTAAAACCGCACCATTCTTTTGTGTATACCCTGTACAAGTGGGGCTGTAATAACAAACTTCAATTCAATCCACATAAAACAATAGCAATGCTGGTAACTAAAAAGAAAACAATCATCACACCAAAAATTCAAATGAATATGGAAGACATTAAAAGAGTGGACCAGTTCTCATACCTCGGAGTAATGCTTGATAAGAAAATGACTTTCAAACCTCATCTAGAAATATTGGCTAAAAAAGCAAGTCAGTTCCAATCTGCCCTAGCACGAGTCACAAAACCCACATGGGGCATAAATTCAGAAGCTTTGCGTACTATCTATTATGGAGCTCTTGAGCCAATAGTACTGTACTGCGTTTCCGCCTTCCAATATGTAATAGATAAAAAATGGGCTCAAAATAAATTGATTAAAGTACAGCGTGGTTTTGTTCTTCAGATTACGGGGGTACAGAACAATCTCCACCGATGCAGCCTTGGTTATAGCAGGCATCGCACCATTATATATAACAGCCATTGCGCAATCTGAACTGACATATAGGAAGAAGGGTGCAGAAGGTACTCCACGAATATTTCAGCAAGAGATTGAGAAGAAAACACATTTCCTATCAATAGGACACCCACGTGAGTATCCATATTTTGTTAGTGAAACAATTTGCAACAGGAGACATGATTACCAGATCTACACAGATGGTTCTCGTACACAGAGAGACAGTGGTGAAGAAATAGTAGGCTGTGCTTTTGTCGTCTATTCTAATGATGTAGAAGTTTTCACAGCAACAAACAGACTGGCTCCAGTGTGCACTGTCTTTCAAGCCGAACTCTATGCCATCCAACAAGCGGTTAAATGGTGTAAAGATAACAGAACAACTTCTCATATACACTCTGATTCTCAAGCAGCTTTACTCTCAATCAACGAGAAATTCAATCTCAATCCAATAGCTGCAGTAATAAGGAACGAACTTTCAGGTTATAATAAACATATTTGCCTTTCATGGGTAAAAGGACATGATGGTATTATTGGGAACGAAAGAGCAGATGAAATGGCGAAAGCAGCAGCCTACAGCAAGGAAGATTTCGCATACGAAAAATGTCCGCTATCCCGTGCAAAAACTGAATATAAAGCTTATATAATAAACACGTGGAACTCACAGTGGACAAACGGCAATAATGGCTCAATCACAAAAGATCTTTTCTTCCCTGACGTACACAGCCGTTTAAAGTGTACACAATTCCTGCCTGATTTTATAACAACTCAATTTACATCCGGCCATGGTAAATGTCGTTCATATTTCAGAAGATTCCATATCAACGTAGAGAATGGATTTGAATGCACTTGTGGAAGTGAACAAACAGTAGAACATCTACTATTTGATTGCCCCATATTCGGACACAGGAGACTTTGCCTTGAAATGCACTTAAACAAATGTAATATTAGTTACCATAAGCCACTATACAATATACGAGTATTTAGTAGAAACTGTTGTCAAAAACATTTCATTAATTATATACACCATATCATTAGAAAATTGTAAGTAACAATATTGTTATTATATGTACTTGGTTAAACTTTAACCCTAATATACACATGTAAAATAGGGTTTGTTTTTGGAAAAATATAAAAAAAAATATGTACCTATTTTGTTAATTTGTAATGTCTAATTTATGATTTTAAGAGATTGTCCCTGATGACGGTCCCAACAAGTGATTGAAACATGTCGGACTAGTTCACAGCGAATGTATTGTAAATACAAAAAAGTATAATAAGAGTGCATCTGTTGGTCAAGTGTTGTGTTCAAATGACAATGCACGGTATGAATAGCATAAAGCTCAGACAGACTTAATGTTGAGTGAGCCAAAATACTACAATTTTTTGTTTTTTTTATTTTGCTATTCGACGGTCCATCAATTGATAGGCTACTCAAGACTGTTACCCCTATAGTCGCTAAAGAAGCACTAACATGCGAGAGCAGTCACGGCGTTTATCCATCACGCTACGCTATCTGGCCACTGGAAATAATTTCGAAGACCTGAAATTCATAAGGGTTACATGTCAATCAACTGTAATGATTGTGCTGCAGACGTGTCTACTGCTCGGCAGACAGACGATAACTGAATGAATATTGCGCAGTACTGTCCACAGACTATTCAGTACATTGCACAATAAATTGTGTCAGTCAAACTTCATTTGATTGACACAATATATTGTGAAACTCTTCAATATTAAATTTACACGAGCAATAACACATTGCAATGATTAATATCGCACAATATTATCGACGGTACCTTTAGTCTTTGATGTAATTATACATACATTACATCGGTTAATATTACACTAGTGTTCTGAGGGGTCCACATAATGGAACGGCCGGTAAGGATGTGATATTTCTGCACATCATACAATTTAGCACGTTTCAACTAGCACACAAATTGTTTCTACTCTCTGCAACTACCTCTATTCTACTCTGGAACTGTGTTGGGCAGTAGCAAGCCATTATTTCAAATTATAAGGCAAACTGGCTGAGAGACAACGGGGATACAATATTGTGGTATAGACACTGGAGTAGAGCAATAAATCAACGCAGGTTTTGGTGATAATTACATTGTGCAAGGGTTGTGCTTTTGCTGTTTAATTAGGCGGCCTATTTAATTAGAAGAGGCTTATTAGTCAGAAGCTGTATCTGTAATGCCAATTAATTAGCACATGTGCACATTAAATCCATACGTGGCTATAGCATAACATCTGAACACTTCACTAATACGGCGGGCATCGGAGATAAATGGTCGCAGCGATTAGGATGAAATCCAGTTCCTAGGGACGTGACATTTGCTGCTCTTTATTTAAAAAATCAGTTATTCCTACCTTTGCAAAGTGCAAATGAACAATGGCCATATTGGAGACAATAATACGAATTCCGCTGTACCAGTAAATCCGTCACATTGCTCATCACGCAACACACAATATTATTAGGATGTTCAAATAAAAATAATGAGGTGTACAAGCAAGCATGCTAAAGTTACACACGCTTGGTGGGAAACCAGAAGGATAAAGCCTCTTGGAAGTCTTAGGTGTATATGGGAGGACAATATTAAAATGGATCTTAAAAAATAGAGTTTGGGGGACGCGACTGGATTCATCGGGCTCTCAATAGGGGCCAGTGGCGAGTCAGTAAAACGGTAATAATTGTTGTCTCAAAAATGCGGGGAATTATTTTGCTCTCTGAACAACTATGAGCTTTCAAAGAACAAAAACTGAATAGCACTTAAATTATTATACTGAAGACACATTACTACGCTAAGGTTTATACGCTTTATATTAATATACTGAAGTCACATTACTACGCTAAGGCATATACATTTTAGATTAATAAGCTGAAGACACATTACTAGCTAAGGCCTATACGATTTAGATTAATATACTGAACACACATTACTACGCTAAGGCATATACGCTTTAGATTAACATACTGAACACACGTTACTACGCTAAGGCCTATACGCTTTATATTAATATACTGAAGTCACATTACTACGATAAGGCATATACATTTTAGATTAATAAGCTGAAGACACATTACTAGCTAAGGCCTATACGATTTAGATGAATATACTGAAGACACATTACTACGCTAAGGAATAGGCCTATAGACTTTATATTAATATACTAAAGACACATTACTACGCTAAGGCATATGCACTTTAGATTAGCATACTGAAGACACATTACTACGCAAAGGCACATACATTTTAGATGAACATACTGAAGACACATTATTACGCTAAGGCCTATACGCTTTAGATTCATATACTGAAGACACATTACTACGCTAAGGCACATAAACTTTAGATTAACATACTAAAGACACATTACTACGATAAAGAATATACGCTTTAGATTCATATACTGAAGTCACATTACTACGCTAAGGCATATACACTTTAGATTAATATACTGAACACACATTACTACGCTAAGGAATAGGACTATAGTCTTTATATTAATATACTAAAGACACAATACTACGCTAAGGCATATACTCTTTAGATTAATATAACTGAAGACACATTACTACGCTAAGGCATATACGTTTTAGATTAATATACTGAAGACACATTAATACGCAAAGGCATATACTCTTTAGATTAATATACTGAAGACACATTACTACGCTAAGGAATAGGCCTATAGACTTTATATTAATATACTAAAGACACATTACTACGCTAAGGCATATACACTTTAGATTAACATACTGAAGACACATTACTACGCTAAGGCATATACGCTTTAGATTAATATACAGAAGACACATTACTACGCTAAGGCACATACACTTTAGATTAACATACTGAAGACACATTACTACGCTAAGGCATATATATTTTAGATTAATAAGCTGAAGACACATTACTAGCTGAGGCCTATACGATTTAGATTAATATACTGAACACACGTTACTACGCTAAGGCATATACACTTTAGATTAATATACAGAAGACACATTACTACACTAAGGCATATGCACTTTAGTTTAACATACTGAAGACACATTATTACGCTAAGGCATATACACTTTAGATTAATATACTGAAGACACATCACTACGCTAAGGCATAAGCCTATAGGGTTTACATTAATCGGCTGAAATCACATTACTACGCTACGGAATATACGCTTTAGATTAATATACTGAAAACACATTATTACGCTAAGGCATATACACTTTAGATTAATATACTGAAGACACATTACTACGTTAAGGTATAAGCCTATAGGCTTTACATTAATCGGCTGAAGTCACATTAGTACGCTACGAAATATAGGCTTTAGATTAATATACTGAAATCACGTTACTACGCTAAGGCATATGCACTTTAGATTAATATACTGAAAACACATTATTACGCTAAAGGCATATACACTTTAGATTAATATACTGAAGACACATTACTACGCTAAGGTATAAGCCTCTAGGCTTTACATTAATCTACTGAAGTCACATTACTACGATAAGGCATATGCACTTTAGATTAATACACTGAAACATATTATTATGCTGATGTATATACGCTTTGTACTGACAAGTTCAATTTTTTATTGTTCATTTAACGACGCTCTCAGTAGCTCAGTCTTCGAAACATCGAACGGTAGGGTGATTAGTGAATAATGAATCAGAGCGGATTTGAAAGGAAGCTGGCGTGACGTCGACTAAAGTACTCTCCCGGTATTTCTGTGGATAATCTGAGGAAAACCAGGAAGACCTCAGTTAGGACACGTGATCCGTGAACCTGCAAACCCCCCCCCCTCCCCGAATATAAAACAGGAGTACTGCCCCCTTGACTACGACTTTCGATCATACAGGAACAAGTATACCGAAAATATTTTCAAGGCACAGGTCAGGAAGTTGTACATTTAAGTCTACTGGCTGTATGGCGAGGCTTAACGATGATGTAGAGACCTGGCTGCCATAACAACAGGACTTTGGAATCTACTGGCTGTATGGCGAGGCTTCATGATGATGTAGAGACCTGGCTGCCACAACAACAGGACTTTGGAATCTACTGGCTGTATGGCGAGGCTTCATGATGATGTAGAGACCTGGCTGCCATAACAACAGGACTTTGGAATCTACTGGCTGTATGGCGAGGCTTCATGATGATGTAGAGACCTGGCTGCCATAACAACAGGACTTTGGAAACTACTGGCTGTATGGCGAGGCTTCATGATGATGTAGAGACCTGGCTGCCATAACAACAGGACTTTGGAGTCTACTGGCTGTATGGCGAGGCTTCATGATGATGTAGAGACCTGGCTGCCATAACAACAGGACTTGGAGTCTACTGGCTGTAATGGCGAGGCTTCATGATGATGTAGAGACCTGGCTGCCATAACAACAGGACTTTGGAGTCTACTGGCTGTATGGCGAGGCTTCATGATGATGTAGAGACCTGGCTGCCATAACAACAGGACTTTGTAGTCTACTGGCTGTATAGCGAGGCTTCATGATGATGTAGAGACCTGGCTGCCATAACAACAGGACTTTGGAGTCTACTGGTTGTATGGCGAGGCTTCATGATGATGTAGAGACCTGGCTGCCATAACAACAGGACTTTGGAGTCTACTGGCTGTATGGCGAGGCTTCATGATGATGTAGAGACCTGGCTGCCATAACAACAGGACTTTCTCAATTATAAAATAGCTAAATGTCCGCTAATAAAGGAATCATGGAGTCAGTGAGTAAGCAGCTTTCTTGCTTGCTTGTTACTTTGTTTCTTTGTTTGTTTATTGATCGAGCGATTTATTTATTTATTTATTTACTCATTGAAAGTAAGTGAGTGAGTGAGTAGATAAGTTGGTTAAGTCGGTGAGTGAGTAGCCTAAAGGAGTCTGTGAGTGATTTACAATAATTCACCATAAAAAATGACTTAAACTGCAACAACAAAAGAAGAATAGCGATGAGTAATGTAGACACGCACAGAAGTACGCGCCGTATAATTTTGCACACGGACACGCGAGCTGTAAGCAACTTCCAGCTGCATTAGCCAAAGAGGCAGCAACTGTGGCTTCAAGAAGATTTAGAGAGTTTGTGTAGTGTAAAACTTCACCTCACGTATTCGGACACGCACACACAATTTAAAATCCCTACGCACCTTCCTAAAACTGAAGACGATGGGGCTGGGGTTAGGGGGGGGGGGTGCAGAGACAGAACACGCACTGTCTGAGATCGTAAAGTTTTGAATAACGGCCTGCAGGCCGGTTGAATATGGATGAGTGTAATAATAACAACGCAAAATCCCTTCTTTTCTTTTCCTTTAGACATCGTCTCAAACCCCCACTACTTTCTGCGTCTCTTCCTTCACAAAACACATTTCTCACCATCAGGAATCCTCAAGTGAAGGGACTTCCCTCTATTTTAACAGCGGCATTATCATAATGTTCATAATCATCAACTTCAGCAATTCACTATCAAAAACCAGTACACACAACAAGATTCTACTCTCAATATACTTCCCTTGCCCGGATCATCAGAAATCTTCCTCGTTTTAATGTTTAACAAGGTCTGCGAAGAATACATGATATCTAATGTCCTTTAAACATTCAATTTTCATGACGAAGTGGCAGCAGGGGAGCATCCAAGGGGGGTTGCCGGGCTGCAGCCACCCCAAACCCCCAAAACCGAAATTTAAAAAACACAGATTGTTTATATATTATGATATCAAAAGTTTTACGTGATATACCCTTCAGCCGAAACAGCCACTGAAATCAGCCGATGACTAGTACATTAGAATTTTGAAAAATAAATTAATAAAATTAAAAAGAAGATAGAACACTGTGATTGAGTCATGGAACATGCAGTCATATTCGTACGTGCATAAATGCAGTTGCAGACAGTGTTATGCTGTTCTTACAACATGATTTTATAACGTAATTTTTCAAATCAAACATAAATTATACATAGCCTCAGGGTCAGAACCCCCCATCCCCCAAGGAAAAATTCTGGGTGCGAACCTGCATAACAGAATCCTAATTTCAATATCCTTCCCTTGCTTGGATTATCAGAAATCTTCCTCATTGTAATGTTTAACAAGGTCTGCGAAGAATACATGAGATCTAATGTCCTTCAAACATCCAATTTTCATGACGAAGTGGAAGGGTCTACAGTGTAATAATTATCAGGCTGAATTATCAATTTTCGGTAAAATAAATTCCCATTGCGTTAAATTTGTAAGGCCAAAAACTAAAATTTCACACCATCACTCTTTCTTCTTCTAATACATAAGAATCCATATATCTATGAAAAGTTACATTCATTATTCCGGCTTTATGTATGATATCAAGTGCTTACAAATAAAAGCGTAAGATGGCAGAAATAAATTGCAGACGAAAGTGTGTTTGTAACTGTGTCAGCTTCTAGGAAGCAGCATAACTTATACATATTGTTATCCTATCAATTGCAGTATCTTTCGGTAATACAAACGCAGCTGTCTTTTCAGAACTTTTCACGATACTGAGGTTAATTGCTTGCGACAAACTTTGTTTTTACATGCAAAAATGTTCACATAAATTGTGCACCATATTCAATACTGGTGTTCATACAAACTGTGCTCCATATTCAGTAAAGATATTTATACAAACTGTGCTGCATAATCAATTAAGTTTATGATGTTCATAATCGCAATAATTTTCCGTTGAAATCTTAATGATCTTATGCCATTGTTACATTGCAAATATTTTATTATCTATATCCAAACTAAATAGGTTACTATACCCAGTGTTCCCTCCCAGGGGACACCGCCTTAACGAAGCACTGTCCGTGCGGGCGGAGAGGGTTTGAGTGCCCCAAAGAAGCTGGGGGCTAAACCGGCGGTAGCTTAGCTACTGGTAGGGTCTCCCAAGCCGGGCAGGCCTCAGCTGAGGGGCCAGACAAAGCGTGTTCCACAACGACCTGTCTGAACCAATAACCTTTCCATAACATCCTTCCTATTCACCCAAGTCAAGGTGTGAGGTATCGTGCCGAGGACTGCATGGCACTGGGGTGGAAAAACAGCAGTGCATTTACGATCCCCTCGGGGAACCGGGCAGCACCCCGTTGTATTTATGCCTTCCACCCGTAAGGGGCTCTGCGGGTGGTGACTGTTACTTCCCCATTACTTGTGGGAATAAAATGGACACAGTAATTAATGGACTTGATCAAGGAGTGGCTGAGGCTGTAGACTTGATACAAGTAAGTTCTGAGCTGAGTTCTGATGAACCTGATCAAGGAGCAGCTGTGGCTGCAAACTTGATACTGAGGCTGTAGGTTTTGAGCCTTTCGCTGTTTCTTCTGATAAGGACAGACTGGCTGCAGGTGTCTATACGACTAGACTGCAGTCCAGACGACTCTCGGGAGTGCAGCGGAAGTAGCTCATTAAAGTAAGAGAAGGTGGTGGCGAGAAGTAGTGGGGCTGTGAGAAGACCCCACTCTTACTCGAGTATTCCACCTTCGATGAACCTGTGAGCCTTTTGCTATCTCTGCTGATGAGAACAGACTGGCTGCAGGTGTCATTATGACTAGACTGCAGACCAGGCGACTCTTGGGAGCGTAGCGGAAGCAGCTCGTTAAAGTAAGAGAAGGCGGTGGCGAGAAGTAGTGGGGGTGTGAAAAGACCCCACACTTACTCGAGTATTCCACCTTCGATGAACCTGTGAGCCTTTTGCTATCTCTTCTGATGAGGACAGACTGGCTGCAGGTGTCATTATGACCAGACTGCAGACCAGGCGACTCTTGGGAGCGCAGCGGAAGTAGCTCATTAAAGTAAGAGAAGGCGGTGGCGAGAAGTAGTGGGGGTGTGATAAGACCCCACTCTTACTCGAGTATTCCTCCTTCGATGAACCTGATCAAGGAGCGGCTGTGACTGTAAACTTGATATTGGGCTGTATGCCCTGAGCCTTTCGCTGTCTCTTCTGATGAGGACAGACTGGCTGCATGTGCCACCAGACTGCAGTCCAGGCGACTGTCGGGAGCGCAGCGGAAGTAGCTCATTAAAATAAGAGAAGGCGGTGGCGAGAAGTAGTGGGGGTGTGACCAGACCCCACTCTTACTCGAGTATTCCACCTTCGATGAACCTGTGAGCCTTTTGCTATCTCTTCTGATGAGGACAGACTGACTGCAGGTGTCATTACGACCACACTGCAGACCAGGCGACTCTTGGGAGCGCAGCGGAAGTAGCTCGTTAAAGTAAGAGAAGGCGGTGGCGAGAAGTAGTGGGGGTGTGAAAAGACCCCACTCTTACTCGAGTATTCCGCCTTCGATGAACCTGATCAAGGAGCGGCTGTGGCTGCAAACTTGATACGGAGGCTGTAGGCTCTGAGCCTTTTGCTGTCTCTTGTGATGAGGACAGACTGGCTGCAGGTGTCTATATGACTAAACTGCAGTCCAGGCGACTCACAGGAGTGCAGCGGAAGAGCTCTTTAAAGTAAGAGAAGGTGGTGGCGAGAAGTAGTGGGGGTGTGAAAAGACCCCACTCTTATTCGAGTATTCCACCTTCGATTAACCTGTGAGCCTTTTGCTATCTCTTCTGATGAGGACAGACTGGCTGCAGGTGTCTTTATGACCAGACTGCAGACCAGGCGAATCTAGGGAGCGCAGCGGAAGCAGCTCATTAAAGTAAGAGAAGGTGGTGGCGAGAAGTAGTGGGGGTGTGAACAGACCCCACTCTTACTCGAGTATTCCTCCTTCGATGAACCTGATCAAGGAGCGGCTGTGACTGCAAACTTGATATTGGGGCTGTATGCTCTGAGCCTTTCGCTGTCTCTTCTGATGAGGACAGACTGGCTGCAGGTGCACCAAACTGCAGTCCAGGCGACTGTCGGGAGCGCGGCGGAAGCAGCTCATTAAAATAAGAGAAGGCGGTGGCGAGAAGTAGTGGGGGTGTGAACAGACCCCACTCTTACTCGAGTATTCCACCTTCGATGAACCTGATCAAGAAACGGCTGTGGCTGCAGACTTGATAATTGAAAGACTAAGGGTTAGCATAACAAGCCTAGGGCTGTGGTGCGTCCGGAGCTAATGCCGACGGGCCCATAGAGGGGCTGTACGCTCTGAGCCTTGCGCTGTCTCCTCTGATGAGGACAGACTGGCCGCAGGTGTGACCAAACTGCAGACCAGGTGACTCTCGGGAACGCAGCGGAAGCAGCTCATTAAAATAAGAGAAGGCGGTGGCGAGAAGTAGTGGGGGTGTGACCAGACCCCACTCTTACTCGAGTATTCCAACTTCGATGAACCTGATCAAGGAACGGCTGTGGCTGCAGACTTGATAATTGTAAGACTAAGGGTTAGCACAATAAGCCTAAGGCTGCGGTGCGTCCGGAGCTAATGCCGACGGGCCCATAGACACAGAAGAAGAAGAAGATAACCAGTGTTTCATTATTTATTGCCATCAAACGGAAAACCAAATTCAGATTTCGCGCTCCGAATATGTTGCTTTCGTATTCTACATAAATATGCCCCCCAACAAGTTTCGCACATTTTTTAAATGTATGTTTCCAGATGGGTCAAGGTAAACCCAGTGGCGAGTATTTGTTTGTGTTTTAATAGCTCAGGATGAACGGCTCGATTCAAAATATGGCGAGAAATTCGGCGTTTAAAGCTTCAACATCACTTTCAGGAAGGTTCTGCTCCCTGCGACTCTTTTCACGCATGTAAAATGACCGGAATATCAAGATAACAAAGTTTCTGTTTTCGTAGTATCCTACAGGCCGATCCCAGTGACCGCGCGTTCTAAGGCGTGGGTCTGCGGCCGCTCGCTTGCTGGGATTGCGGTTTCGAATCCCGCCGGGGACATGGATGTCTGTCTCTTTTGAGTGTTGTGCTTTGTCAGGTAGCGGTCTCTGCGACGTGCCGATCCCTAGATCACAGGAGTCCTACCGACTGTGTTTGTCACTGAGTGTGATCATGTGCAACACTAACCTGTACACCCAAAATGAGTAGGTAGAAAGAGATCAGACTAAGAACGAAAGAAGTATCCGACAGCACAGAATTAAGCGTACTTTGCTCTGTGTTATCTACTCTAAAGTAAGCAGCCAGCCCGTGGAACACTGCAGAGAGAAGAGATTATAAAGATATTAATGAGGGTTTTGATTACACCAAGATTTCCCCTTTTCACATAAAATACATTCCAGCAGGTGAGTATCGTATGCAGTGTAGTTAAGTCCTGGTTCTCTGCTCAAGCGCCCCTAGCCCCACGAGTTTGACAAATGAGCGCGGATAAGCCTAGAGGTTATTACTCGCCCTCACTGGCTCGACCTTCCCTCCATTATTCCAGCCCTCCTCAGCATTCGTTCCTATTTTTCGCTTCCCTTCACACACAAACACATCACACACAAGAGTATTTATTTTTCCTCGTCTTGAAAAATGAACAAGACATGTTTCAAATACGAAATAGCAGCGTACAAACCACACAACGCTAAACGTATAACCGCAACACATTGTGAGATTCAGATTTGAGAATCTCTTGGTGGAAGGCGGTACGAGTACTAATCCTCTGGGACATAACACCGTGCAGCTTAGAAGAAAGGTACCAATGTTTCGGCGGGATCTCCTGTCTCCATTTTCAAGGAACAAGAGTAATCCGCATGCGAAAGGAATGCCCAGATGTGCTACAAGGTAAGTGTGGACAGAAGCACGTTACAGACCCCGGTCCAGGTACTGGGGCAGGGGCTATCAATATTCACTGTATCTGGCCGCCACTTTCCCACGTGGCTTCCTCTTCTACCATGAGGATGGAAGCAGAAATTTTCCCCACAACATTGGTTTCTTTATACCAAATAAAAGGCGTCACATTTTACAAGCCAATAGACGTAGTATAGATTATTTCAACTGAATATCAAACATAAACACTTAATTGAAATCAGCTGCTTATAAACATTAAGTATGTGTATTTGACGTGAGAATGAAATTTATTTCACCTTATTTTCCAAGTTTTAATGTTCTATACTGAAATATCATTAGACATTTCCTCAGATTCCATACTGTATATAGACTCCTTGGTATTCAAATGCCGTTCCTATATTCAGGCTACCCCGCGAAACACCAATATTATGCGCTGAATAGTAAAGAGGGCATTTTTCATGCGGGGGATCATCATTTGTGAGAGGCGATGGGAGAATATTCGCCAGACGAGGTGAGACGAGGTGAGGGTAAGATTGCAGTCCGGAAGATGATGCACGTATGAGAATTTCCCCTCAACGGTTAGGAGAAATGAAGAAATATGATATCCAACGGTTTACAAAATTTTATAGCTCATCCTCTGTTTAGGCCTAGTTGTAGAATACGAAATAGGATAAAATCATCCGCTTTCCTTGCCTTGACTTATTCAAACTAGGAAAATGTTCAGTGTCTTCTACTTTTCTCTCCTTCTTTAATAAGGATAGATAAGCTTTTCACCAGCAAACTGGAATTAAATTTAAGGAAGAAACTAGTAAAGTGCTACATTTGGAGCATAGCTTTGTATGGTGCTGAAACGTGGACACTTCGGAAAGTAGATCAGAAATATCTGGAAAGTTTTGAAATGTGGTGCTGGAAAAGAATGGAGAAGATCAGTTGGACCGATCGTGTGAGAAATGAAGAAGTATTACACAGAGTCAAGGAGGAGAGGAATATACTACATACAATAAAAAGAAGAAAGGCTAACTGGATTGGTCACATCTTGCGCAGAAACTGCCTTCTGAAACACGTGATTGAAGGAAAGTTAGAAGGAAGGATAGAAATGACGGGACGACGAGGGAGAAGACGTAAGCAGCTACTGGATGACCTTAAGGAAAAGAAAAGATACTGGAAATTGAAAGAGGAAGCACTAGATCGCACCCTGTGGAGAACTTGCTTTGGAAGAGGCTACGGACCTGTCGTAAGACAGACTACAGAATGAATGAATGAAGCTTATATACCAACAAAACTATGAGGCGGTTTCCCTAACTAATTTTGTGTGATTTCAGGCTTCCGTCGCTGTGTAAATGAGATCTTCGCTCTTCTGGGGTGTTACGCAGCGTTGATTTGTATTTAATTACCGACGTTTCGGGACAACCTATCGGTCCCATCTTCAAGGGTCATGCAGTCCAGCTTATTGGATCTGAACTAACTTTGTAGTCTACGTATTGAGGTTATAATGTTCTATTATATGGAGCCATTAATTTAGTAAAGGTCTACCAAAATATTGGAGGAAAATTCTCCCTCAGTCTTCAGGATAAAAGAGCTCACTGCCGTGCGAATATCGGTTCTTACACCTGAATATATTTACTGTCTTCTCATGCGTGCTTCAATTTCCATGTCGCTCGATTTAATAGTGATAATGCTACTGTGTGAAGATAAAAGGTAAAGTTATCGCTGTCCTCGCCAAGAAGGCATATAGGGGGAGCAGAGATATAGCTCCACTAGATGGGGATAAGTGGTTAACTTCACGACCCGACCGCTTTAACCTCCGGGAATAATCCCCGGTACCCATTGAATAGGAGGTTGTGTGAGCTCCAAAGCCTACCGGTATTCGAACCCCGGACCGTCCAGCCCGTGGCATAGTCACTATACGGACTACGCTACTCCGCCTTCTAGTGCGTGATGATATAAAATTATACATGTAAGTAATAATCTGATTGCCTTTGTCGTTGCCTTGACATTAAATACAGGCCTAAACAATGTTAAAACGAATTAAGTTGCTTTGCTGTCACCTGTTAGGACTTCGCTTTTTTATTTTGGAACCCTTCTTTCATTGCGTGTTGTGTGGTTTTGGTAGTGTGGGTAGGGGTAATTTGCGGCTATGTCAGTATGTCAGATTACACGGTGTGCGGCTGTGTCAGTATGTCAGATTACACGGTGTGCGGCTCTGTCAGTATGCCAGATTACACGGTGTGCGGCTCTGTCAGTATGTCAGATTACACGGTGTGCGGCTGTGTCAGTATGTCAGATTACAAGGTGTGCGGCTGTGTCAGTATGTCAGATTACACGGTGTTCGGCTGTGTCAGTATGTCAGACTACACAGTGTCGATGGACAAATGACTGCTGAATTACGAATTGGAAAGTAGCGGTCTTGGCCTGATCTAGATAATGTTCCGAAATTTTTCCGGAGGCACTGAAGAAAGCCACAAAATTTCTAAGTTAGGGTAGCAGGTGTCGGCGCCGTGATTCCAAAGGGGCACAATCCGAATACAAAGTCCAGAGCGTCACTACTATAATAATGTATTCGGTGTTCTGTGTGTTTGCTAACCTGATATAAAACTTCAGCAGAATAAGACACCGAATATTTCACCTGCGAGTAGTAAACAGTCACCTTTCCCTGTTGTAACTCTTGCCGGCTTTCTTTTCTTCTTGGACTTCTTGACCCTTGAAGATGGGACCGATATGTTGTCCCGAAACGTCGGTAAAGGATTACCAGTCGACGCTGCGTAATAACGCACAAGAGCGCAGAGCTCATCAACATCGCGGCAGAAGCCTGAAATCACAGATAGTAAACAAAATAATTAATCATCTCTTGAGAGCCGCTTGAATTTTCAAATGCTACCGGAAACCGTGAACCATATATTTAATTAAAGTACACATTCAAAGTTAAGATATAAATTATTTTCAATCTGAAACAAAGTAGTTTGTCAGGTTTTAGTCATGTGGATTAGGAAGGGTCTTGGTGGCGGGCTCTTGTGAATACGGTAATAAACTTTCAAGTTCCATAAAAGGTGGGTAATATCTTGACCAGCTGTGTGACTATTAGCTTCTAAATACCAATATTATTAAGCTGTCCTGTAACTATACCCTACTTTAAAGTACTGTTTCATTATTTGCTCCAAGGAAGTGAGAAGAATCTAAGAAATGACCGTTGGTGTAAATGGTACAGCCGTGTTTCGCAACAGATAGCTGAAGGCACGAGGCAGTTCGTAACGAAATTACAAAAGCGCAATTCCTCATTTCTAGTAACAACTATAAGATCAGAGCAACAGGTAGCAGAAAATGGCGTAACGGAAAGAGAAATTACGTTAAACATTAGCTGCGGGGCTTAGAGCGATTTATTATGACAGTGCGGTGCATCGAGCTGAAGAAAACGGAAGGAAGGATGTTCACATAGAAGCCGCACAATGAGGCTGTTCTTTGAACTCAAACAAGTTACTGAAATATTCACACCACGACCATGAAAATGGAGAGACATCCTAGGCTCTACATAGGGTATAAAAGCCTAACATTGAAGTCGTGTCCGTATTCTATCCCCATGTAATAAGTTACTCTTTTAGTTACGAATAGGTAAACCAGAAGTCACTGATTGCCAGAAATAATCTGCCGTAAGTAAGTAGTTGAGAGATACCTAAAATCAAACATAAAACACTCAACCAACAAATGCACTCTTATTATTATTTTTTTTAGATATTATATAATATAATCCCTGTAAACCAGTCCAACATGTTTCGATCCCTTCCTGGGATCATCATCAGGGACACCTGTGAGAGTATAAATTACGTAAACTAAAACCAACAATATAAATACATTCTGATGGATATGACAGTACTGTCCTATCCGTCCATATATAAACAATCAATTCTCTCTACACAGTAAGCTAAGGATCCACCACGAAGTGATCGCCTACAATTTTAACCATCTTTTATACATTTTATAGTTTTAACATGTACTTATATTGTTGGTTTTAGTTTATGTAATTTATGCTCTCACAAATGTCCCTGATGAGGATCCCAGGAAGGGATCGAAACATGTTGGACTGGTTTACAGGGATTATATATAATACCTAAAATAATAATAATAATAATAATAACAATAAAAGTACATTTGTTTGTTGAGTGTTTTATGTTTGATTGATGACAATGCACGGTATGAATACAAAAAATACCTATAATTATCACTAGATATCTTCTTCTTCTTCCAATGGTGCAACAGACCCTCGTGGGCCAGGGCCTCCTCATTATCGAAGCTTAACGATCACACTCACACACACCACACTCGGTAGGACTTCTCTGGACGAGTGATCACCCAATGATGCAGAGACCTCTACCTGACAACACACAACACTCACAAGAGACAGACATCCATGCCCTCGGCGGGACTCAAACCCACAATCCCAGCAAGCGAACGGCCGCAGACCTACGCCTTAGAACGCGCGGCCACTGGGATCGGCTCCCTATATATCAGCACCATTTATTGTATCAGTCTTTCAAGAATTTTTGAAATTCATTGCGTTCACATTCATTGAAATTTTAGACATAATACCGCTCGAGGACTATAATATATGACCAAATCAATAAAACATTCACTATGGAAACCACACCTAGACAGAACTGCCAGATTCTCCCATTAAAACTTCAACGCTTTTACTGTAGGCCAGCAATTATAATTTAGGGCAGTGGTATTCAACCTTTTTTGTTCGCGTAACCCCACATATAATTTATCTTCAACTTTGTACCCCCAAAGTTGTTGGTGCATAATTCAAGTTACACATAGTCTATAATCTACATCTAAAATAAGTTAAATAAATTACATCCAAAATAATGTATTAAATAATAAATTTTAAATGAAAAAAAAGGAGAATCAAGCTATTAAATAACAAATATGTTATTGCTTATCATATAAAAATTAATAAAGGAACAAAGGTATTTTAACAAAGCAAAATTATATGCGCTATGTGGAATAAAATGAAACTAGCCGCCCAGATAAGAATGGCATAAAGGAGAGAGAGAGAGAGAGAGAAATGGCGCTCCCAAATTGCATGTCCTTACGTCCGGGTCTCTTGTGGCTAACGCTAAATCTGGAACTGATTATTCAGTGTTTATCATGAAATAATATATATTTTTTTAATTTTACGTACCCCTAAGATGTCTTCGCGTACCCCCGGGGGTACAAGCACCCCAGGCTGAACACCACTGATTTAGGGCACTTCTTTCCTTGAGAGAAAAAGCTTACGAGAACACCATTTTGTCTGTTTGTTACGGCGTGTCTTCTTGTGTCTAAGCGTCTGTGTGCCTGCATTTTAACTTTTGAAACAGCCGACCAATTTTCACAAATTTTGTCACAAAAATTATGTTTATGGAGGCTAACCCAAGGCCAAATTTTAGTTTCCTACACTCGAAGAAACTTCGACCCTGAAAACGGAAGCAGAAATTTCCCCGAAATCTTGGTATAAGACTACATGGTCTCGCGTCCCAGATCTCATAATGTAATGACAACTTACATTATTGTAAATGAAATCCCTAAATATTTTCTCCTTACTGTTCTCTGGAAAGCACAGGCCTACATATGACTTGTAACAAGACAGGCAATGTACGTGTAACGTAACACTGAGGCGCGTTCACGTAACCATTGTTGTCGTAGAAAAGCAATAAGTATTACATATTCTGAGTGCGCGTGTCTGTAGCCAGTTATACAGCATGCAAGGCGCATGCGCCGTATTATATTATCATCTGTGGCCTGTCTGGCTCTACCGTATTTTTCGACATATCTCATAAACGGCACGATTTTCGGGGAAAAAGTTATTCAATAAAATGCGTCTTGATTGTCTACACAACTTTTGTCTCAAACATTTCTTATTCGAAGAATTCAGCGAGACATTATTATAAATAGACATACGTCTCCGTGTAAAGTACCCGTTTTTCTTGTCAACTTAAATTTACACGACAGATTTTCGAAAAATACTCAAAATATCAAATTTCATGAAAATCCGTCCAGTGGTACCAGAGTTGTTCCATGCCAACGGTCAGCAAAACATGATGAACCTAATAGTCGCTTTTCGCAATTTTGCGAACGCGCCTTAAAAGGCGCTTTACTATCTCGCAAATGGGACTCGGACATTAAACTGCTGTGTGGGTCTACAAGCAGCTACAGTCAGACAGTTGCACTGCATAATGCATATAGCTCAGGTCTACAAGCAGCTATAGTCAGACAGTTGCACTGCATAATGCATATAGCACAGGTCTACAAGCAGCTATAGTCAGACAGTTGCACTGCATAATGCATATAGCTCAGGTCTACAAGCAGCTATAGTCAGACAGTTGCACTGCATAATGCATATAGCTCAGGTCTACAAGCAGCTATAGTCAGACAGTTGCACTGCATAATGCATATAGCTCAGGTCTACAAGCAGCTATAGTCAGACAGTTGCATTGCATAATGCATATAGCTCAGGTCTACAAGCAGCTATAGTCAGACAGTTGCACTGCATTATGCATATAGCACAGGTCTACAAGCAGCTATAGTCAGACAGTTGCACTGCATAATGCATATAGCTCAGGTCTACAAGCAGCTATAGTCAGACAGTTGCACTGCATAATGCATATAGCTCAGGTCTACAAGCAGCTACAGTCCGACAGTTGCACTGCATAATGCATATAGCTCAGGTCTACAAGCAGCTACAGTCAGACAGTTGCACTGCATAATGCATATAGCTCAGGTCTACAAGCAGCTATAGTCAGACAGTTGCACTGCATAATGCATATAGCTCAGGTCTACAAGCAGCTACAGTCAGACAGTTGCACTGCATAATGCATATAGCTCAGGTCTACAAGCAGCTATAGTCAGACAGTTGCACTGCATAATGCATATAGCACAGGTCTACAAGCAGCTATAGTCAGACAGTTGCACTGCATAATGCATATAGCTCAGGTCTACAAGCAGCTATAGTCAGACAGTTGCACTGCATAATGCATATAGCTCAGGTCTACAAGCAGCTATAGTCAGACAGTTGCACTGCATAATGCATATAGCACAGGTCTACAAGCAGCTATAGTCAGACAGTTGCACTGCATAATGCATATAGCTCAGGTCTACAAGCAGCTATAGTCAGACAGTTGCACTGCATAATGCATATAGCTCAGGTCTACAAGCAGCTGCAGTCCGACAGTTGCACTGCATAATGCATATAGCTCAGGTCTACAAGCAGCTATAGTCAGACAGTTGCACTGCATAATGCATATAGCTCAGGTCTACAAGCAGCTATAGTCAGACAGTTGCACTGCATAATGCATATAGCTCAGGTCTACAAGCAGCTATAGTCAGACAGTTGCACTGCATAATGCATATAGCTCAGGTCTACAAGCAGCTATAGTCAGACAGTTGCACTGCATAATGCATATAGCACAGGTCTACAAGCAGCTATAGTCAGACAGTTGCACTGCATAATGCATATAGCTCAGGTCTACAAGCAGCTATAGTCAGACAGTTGCACTGCATAATGCATATAGCTCAGGTCTACAAGCAGCTACAGTCCGACAGTTGCACTGCATAATGCATATAGCTCAGGTCTACAAGCAGCTATAGTCAGACAGTTGCACTGCATAATGCATATAGCTCAGGTCTACAAGCAGCTACAGTCCGACAGTTGCACTGCATAATGCATATAGCTCAGGTCTACAAGCAGCTATAGTCAGACAGTTGCACTGCATAATGCATATAGCTCAGGTCTACAAGCAGCTACAGTCAGACAGTTGCACTGCATAATGCATATAGCTCAGGTCTACAAGCAGCTATAGTCAGACAGTTGCACTGCATAATGCATATAGCACAGGTCTACAAGCAGCTATAGTCAGACAGTTGCACTGCATAATGCATATAGCTCAGGTCTACAAGCAGCTATAGTCAGACAGTTGCACTGCATAATGCATATAGCTCAGGTCTACAAGCAGCTACAGTCCGACAGTTGCACTGCATAATGCATATAGCTCAGGTCTACAAGCAGCTACAGTCAGACAGTTGCACTGCATAATGCATATAGCTCAGGTCTACAAGCAGCTATAGTCAGACAGTTGCACTGCATAATGCATATAGCTCAGGTCTACAAGCAGCTACAGTCAGACAGTTGCACTGCATAATGCATATAGCTCAGGTCTACAAGCAGCTATAGTCAGACAGTTGCACTGCATAATGCATATAGCACAGGTCTACAAGCAGCTATAGTCAGACAGTTGCACTGCATAATGCATATAGCTCAGGTCTACAAGCAGCTATAGTCAGACAGTTGCACTGCATAATGCATATAGCTCAGGTCTACAAGCAGCTACAGTCCGACAGTTGCACTGCATAATGCATATAGCTCAGGTCTACAAGCAGCTACAGTCAGACAGTTGCACTGCATAATGCATATAGCTCAGGTCTACAAGCAGCTATAGTCAGACAGTTGCACTGCATAATGCATATAGCTCAGGCCACAACATGGCGGATGATCTTACAAAACATTAATAAGCTACGTAATAACGGCCACGTCTATTGATGTGATGAATAACGGCAGCTGCATAAGTACAAATATTTTAAAATCTAAATCTCCATACAACGTCACCTACTGGGTGATTACATTTAAAACATTGGCTATTTTTTTTTTTTAAATGAAAATCAAGATTAGTGACGTACAGAAAACCTCAAAGCACACGTGAAAGTTCTTACGTACACGTTTAGGGAAGAGAGTATATCTTGATATCTCGCTATATTCAGGTGCAATTCATTTACCCAAACCCCACGGCACGCTACGTCATATGGAATATATTTACCGCACAAAAACGTTATCTGTTGTGTTGTTGTGGCACCAAATAATGCATCTTGGGGCCGTCGAAATTACTGCATATGGCGCAGCGTGGCGTGACGTGCTGCAGGCGGAATTCAGCGTTGATTTGCGCGTGTAATTTCTTACATCACAGGATCGACATCAAGGAAAGCTGTTGAGAGTGGTGGCATTTATAAAGTTTAACAAGGATGTATTGCACAGTTGACGAAGACAGAGATCTGTGTCCTTGCTCGTTATAGATACTTTGTACATATCTCACAATACAAGGTAGATCTCCGCTAAAGAATATGGATCACAGTGTGAAGTTTCACGTTTTGTATGGGGGTCTGAACTGCATAGGAGTAAAAGGATGTGTCAAACGAACTCGCTACTCCGGTATCCGTTATCGGTACAAAAGTCAACTTAATGAACTAGAATTGAATTTAATTGAATTACTATGACGATGATGATAATACTGACGATGATGATAATTACGATGACAATGTCGATGATGATAATGACGATTGACAATGACTGTAGTAGTAGTAGTAGTAGTAGTAGTAGTAGTAGTAGTAATAGTAGTAGTAGTAGTAGTACACATTTTCACTACAATGTACTACGCTTAAAAAACGTTTACGGAAATCCTTGCTGGTAACGATTTAAGCCTAAATATGCGATATTTGAGGTTTTCACAGCGGTGTTAATGAAGACCCTAGTCTTCTGGGTTGCTACGCCTTGTCGGGTGATAAACTGTTACCGACGTTTCGAAGAAGCGTACTACCCCTTCTTCGTCTCGTAGTATTAGCAGCAGACACGGCGTAACATTCAAGAAGACTTCTATTGCTACTTCAGTCTACTTTCTTTTCACAGCAAATGTAGCCTGACGATGTTAATGTGAACTCACATGTGTCCATTAATAATTTAAATCAACTGACAGATTTCCATGAACGTAGTGTAGACATCACAGCAAATGCTATAGACCCTACCTTTGTGCTTTTGATCTCCTAATGTCAAAAATACCAATATGGTGGCCGCGCGATCTCTAGAGCTTGGAGTGACTAGTGCTACTTATTGTAGAACACTGGAATTTGGTGTGATAGTGTGTTAACGATAATTATGCAACGAATGTTGAAAACATACTTTTATATGGCGTTATAAAGCTGTGTTCTTATATGGCGTTACAGCAAAGTGTAGCTTTCAGTCTGATCGGGAGAATAAACTCGGGAAAACAGTGGTAAGATAACAGGACGCCGTTTATACTTTACTGTATTATGTTGTGTGAAGAAATAAATATCATTGCTAATAATCAAAAACAGAACTAGAGGGTTTCAGCAAGAATTAGCAGTTAGAGATACCAATGTTTCAAGCGGTACTGAATTCCCTACCTTTGCCAAAAAGAAGTGTCATAGCATGTATAGTCAGTGAAATCGTGATTTCAAAATGTCCCTCAAGATATTTAACCTGAAATAGTGAGCCACTGCATGCATTATCTGTGGAAACCCTAACTGGAGACGGAAATTATGAAAGTTTTCCGTTAAATTTTGAAAGAACATTTCACTAGCGCCTTAAAATCTGCCGGGACTTCTTTCCTTACCACGTTTGTTTACGCGCTAGGACCGCAGTGCCAAGGGACAAAAGCTCACTCGGCCAAAAATCAGTAGGCACGTAATCACCACGTAGGCCTACTCGACCAACACCGTCATGCAACTAAGGTCACGTATTCCGGTCTTCCTTGGACGAAAATTGTAATCAGTTCTATAGGCAGCTACGAAATACCTTAAAAGCGGATGCGACCAACCGGAATAACGACCTTATACGATTCCCTTCCCCTTGAACTGACCGTGTCGGGTACGAAAACTCCTCCATCAAACTGAATTCCTATTTTGCGTCTCCTTCGCCCTTCTATTTTTCACTTTTCGTTTTACTCTACACCGTAACGAGGCTCTCACTGCTATACATTAAGAATCAATATTAGCCAAAACACAGAAATCACGAATGTGTCTTTCGTGTACGCTAAAATCTTTCGATCTTCGGCACACTGAAAATCAACGTTGTGTAGTTCATACCGACAGCTGATTTTGAGTGTACAAAGGTTTGGTCGGAACCCCTTCAGGAATTAGACAATCTAGGACGTTAATACGCGGGTGGCAAGCAATCCTAATACACGCCTGGATAGACCCTTAGGGTTCCAGGAGGTTGAGGATTCCAGAATTTCTTGACAATCGGCACATGAAGGTAGAAAGGATGTCAGTCCTACGCACCGGACGCCTTTACCCCTAAGAGATATCCGTGGTAATCATTTATGTTAGACGCTCAGTCGACCCCAGGTTCATAGTGCGGCCGGAACGATTAAGTCAATAAAAAATCCCAACGGCCCCATCAGGAATCGAAACCGCGACCTTCCGGCTTGTAGCGCAGTGCCTCAACCAACAGCGCCACAGATAGCAAGCAAAAATGATGTTCCCATTGTACGTACGGTACCTACCGTACCTACAATAGGAATATACACAAACTGCTCCAAAGATTTGAATGATTACAATACTGTATATATAAATAAATAAATAAATATATATATATATATAAAAGATCCATTTCACAAGGAATACCTCATCAAACTTACCCATCTACAGCACCCACTTCAAGACATCAAACGATTTTAATACAAGTGTAACTTATTTTATCTATTTATAATCTACATTTTACACAAATTTTGACGTACACTCCGTGAGGATGACCCACAAAGGATCAAAACATGTCAGAGTTCTACTGCTTTAATTGCAAAAACTTTATAATATAGTGCATTTATTGGTATTTTCTTGAATTTTAATAATTAGTGCATGGATATGAATACCATAAAAAGAAGAGAGATGTTGTGAACACAAAATGAACCTTCAGTTTCATGAAAGGTGTGTGATGTTTGTCTAGGTCAGGGATTATTAGCTTCTCAAGAAGAAATCAAGTCCATACAGTTAGTTTATGTTACGACTAGTATCTATCATTCCTTCACTCTTTTATTCATCACGCAGTCTGTCTTGCGACAGGTCCACAGGCTCTTCTGCAGCAAGTTCTCCACAGAGTGCAATCTAGTGCTTCCTCTCTCAAATTCCAATATCGTCCCTTTTCCTTAAGGTCATCCAGTAGCTGTGTATGTCTTCTTCCCCATCTTCACGTCCCTTATATCTTTCCTTCAATAATGTGTTTCAGAAAGCAGTTCCTACGCAACATGTGACATCCAGTTAGCCTTCCTTACTTTTACTGTACGTATAATGCTCCTTTCCTCCTTGACTCTATGTAATACTCCTTCATTTTTACAAGACCAGTCCAACTGATCTTCTCCAGCCTTATCAGCACCACATTTCAACTCTCAAGATACTTCTGATCTAATTTCCAAAGTGTACAAGTTTCAACACCACACAAAGCAACTTGTACAGTCCTTTTTTTAAAGACACAAACTGCCAACTAAATGTGCAGTATACTGGATCAAGGTCACAAAAAGAAAATCAGTATTAAAGTGAGGTTTGAGTTTGACAAGCAGAACTGCGATCGAGCAGTTTTGCTTGTTGCAGTGCATCACCCTTCTACTTGTCATACAGATGGAACTCTGCTGTCACTTCCCCTCAATACTCCCCACTTACTCGTAACACAGCAGCCATGACTCAAAACTCGGACTCTGCTCTTTGTTTCACAATAAGTCATAATTGGAAACTGCAAGTTCGATATCATGTTTTCACGCAAAGCACAAATTATAACAGACTGCCACATGCCAAAATGACAGTCACTCAAAAAGTTTCAGTGTGTCACACAAAATTAAGGCGAATTTATCTCTGTACACACCATGAAGCATATACGGGGAGGAGAGGTGTAGCTCAACTCATCCTCTACCTTGACGCTAGATGGATGTGACTGGTCAGATACAGATATAACGTCCATTCCAGATCCATACTTTACAGGTGTTTGCTCCATTTTTATGATATTTAATGACATAAAGACAATCCTTCTACATATATTTTACCTTTCTGCAGCCATTTGTCTACATGGTACTCACTCCTCACTCCATGTCAAATGCCATAATTGAAACCAACAAAGGACTGCCCTAACATTTTGAAGTCCCACATTCTGCCTGTTAACCCCACTGTTACACAACTGGCCCAGCAGACTAAAATAAGTTAATGCAACTTCCAGTAGCCATAAAATCACCATTCGTACCACCAATGTTTATCACACACATATATATACAAATCTTCACTGACTAATTAAACAATCTGTCTTTACTGCGTACATTATAATAAGGTTCTTAAAACATGTCATCTACTTAAACACATGTGCATGATTCACTGCCTGATCAGCAATTTTCCCATTAAAATCTCCCAAGATCAAGCATTCTGCCGTATGATTTAGATCCCTTAAATTCATAATCTGTCCCTATGCCTCAACAACAATTCCAAGAAAACCATTTCGGTTCTCTATGTGAATTATACCAAAGACTAGGCATAATTCCATCGTCATGCAACTTAATTATTTAATTAACTGTTAATTTAAGAAATAAAACACCTTACATTCATTCCCCTACATTGATGGTCTCCAAATGTACGGTAAAACATACCTGAACATACACAGTAATTGAATACCCTCCAGAATAAAGTTTTAGCCACCAAAATGTGTTTACTGAGAAAACTAAAAAATTATTTGTACTTAAATTTTCATCAATATCTGCTTATAAATATGCATTATAATCACTGCTTGCATCAATAACTTTACATCTTCACTTTTGAAACATCAGAGTAGAATGTGAAGATCAAGGAACACTATACCAAATTAATGGAACAAGGGCAAATCCCATGCGGCTGAAGACTGTAATTGAAAAATAATACTCATGTGAACAAAAATGGATCAGGACCTTTTTACTCATTTTTGGATCTATGGAAGCCTTATAATAGCTTGATGGGCTCAACAAAGTCCAAATAACACAAGACAAAATCAGAGCATAACTATGCCCATTGTGTATTATTAATGCCAAAGCTGTCTGACTTGGAACAATTTTCCTCAACTGCCATCGCATCAGGATGTCCAGAATATCAGCTTCCAGAGGAATTCTACTGTGAACGGAAGAGGTATTAAAAGGGCCAAGTATACGAAAATCATACGGGAAAATTATGGTATTACATTATTCTATCACCTGAGGCACGAAAATATCTTATGTGGTGTCACCCTAAACAAGTTGCACTGTATTTTAATTTCTGGATTAGACAGAAAATGGTAAAACAAAATAAAATTTATGCCTCCAAGCCTATTTTGTAATTTAACTCAGATGAATTGTCACAGCATTATCAGTAATATATGCTATAACAAGTTGTTGGTCCATGTTGATTTTGGAGACACAATGACACACTGAAATAATCCATCCTAGATTTGGGTATTTGCACAAGGTACAGTGGATGCAGGACAACTGACAGTTTGTGCAGGTAAGTGGTCTTCTAGGAGCAAAGCTAATTTCAATATATTACAGTGGAATGCTAGAGGTAATGTCCATGGAAAAAAAAAATGAACTTACAACAACTGTACATGACAAAAAGGCTCATATCTAGACTATACAAGCAATCAGTACAGCATTAGTCACATAATTGATAAACATTCCATCATAGCAAATCATCACAATCACAATCACAACATAACTTCACATACACTGACAGGAGTTGAAAAATAAATCCAGTGATCAAATTAGTTGTCAGCCGTCTTTGTGTACTGTGTACTCAGCACACTGACAATTAATCCTGATAAAGGATTAGAAGGTTTATAATTCACCCAACAACACTAGTTATTTGCAACTGTCCAGTATAAAAATAAACTGGAAAATTCAAATCTAATTTAGCCTAAAATCTGGTTATAAGATTTTTATCCACAAAGGGATATATGATACACCTTGCTGCAGAGAAACAAGTAATCCAGAACGCTAAAACATTGGCCATGTTTGTAATAAAATGTTGTAAATAAGTGCTCAAATTTTTATAATAACTTAAACAGTTTAAAAGTTATTTATGTGAAGTGAAGTAAAATATCCCACCATATTTTTAAAAAACGGTGACAGCTATAGCCTTAGGTTTCAGAATGGGGGTGCAAAAGTTAAGATGTGGGTGAGGAGTGAAGTCAGGTGCAGAATGAAACTATACACCCTGAACTAAGAATATTCACCACTCATCTCAAGCTTCTAGTCTCTTTTTCTTCCTTTATTCTATACATTCCTTTGTGATAATTATAAATTTAATTTCAAAAACCAATTCACAATTAAAACCTATGGTCAGTACGTATTCTTCATTACAATATGTATCGGTTGACTTGGTCATCTTCAGGTAATACAAAAATTATACAAGACACTTGGGAGGTTAATTGCAACATTAAGTTTTATAAAAACAAATGGGATCTCATTTTTACATAAAGGTAAAAATTAATACAGCTACATACTGTTGATGTAATTTTTCAGTTCTATATATTCTATTATCCTGAAGGTATGCAAGAATATTGTCTTGGGAGTTCTAGCTTTTACCTAATTTAAGGTTGTTTTATGTTGAGTAATTATGGTACATAATTTACTTCTAGAAGATTTTGTAGAGTGGTTTCCTGGTTTTCAGTTATTCTTTCCTTGAGTGTAGACTAGTTGAAGATTTTAGTATTATAGAAAATCTGTACACCAAGTTTGTAGTTTATAAGTTAAGAGTTTCTTTTAATGGTGAATCTGGAAACTGAAATAAAGGATAGAATGAACATGATGGTGATATACACAACATCAAAATTATATCAATAACACGTATCCTTATGAATTTTTACTCTTTATGTAAAAATGAGATCTCACTTCTTTTTATAAAACTTAATGTTGCAATTAACTTCCCAAGTATTTTGTATATTTTGTTGTATTACCCGACGATGACCAAGCTGACCGAAACATGTTGTAATGAATAATAAGTACTGACGGTATATTTTAGTTGTGAATTGATGGTTATTTTTAATTTTGTTTACTCTTTTGTTCTCTTATTTTAAATGTCTTATGGAGATTAGTGCTAACACTGAAGCATGCATAATAGTCACTATCCCCCACAGCCATGAAGTTAGGCTGTTACAAGTGCAAGTTAGATTACTAGAATGATAAGATTACCTGGAAAAGGTCCACAGCTCAGACTTATGGGGCAGTTTTTGGGATTTTCATTGTGGTTATGAACAACACCATACATTAAACTTCCTACTTCTTATACTGTTTAGTGCAAGGAACATGGACACCTACAATTTCTAAATATGACCAACATAACAATGTGAATGCTGCTTGAACAGTTCCCAATTTCTGTATCACTTCTTAATCATTTAAAGCCCAGACGAAACCACACGTATCACATCACGTGCTGGAACATTAGGATTCTCTGTGTTCTGGAAACAGTGTCTTTATGTGGTTCCTATAAATCTCACCATAAACAATGACCAGTTCCCAAACGAGCAGCAGGTGGCTTGTCTTTCCAATGTAGATGGGCTGTGTTCACTGAAAGGTAGTAACTGAAGTTTTATATATAATTTAGATGAATGTCTTGAAGTGGCATATATAGTTTAATGCACATAATATTTCTCATGCACACACAATGAATGTATAGCATTTGTTCATGAACAAAATCATTTATTTGCAGCAATCATCAGACAAAGACATCTGTAGCTGCTTGAAAGTTATATTTCTAATTCTTTAGCTTTAATTTCAATTCATCCATCCACCAATGTTTATTCTTTACAAGACGTGACTCAGAAAAGGCTTATTTCTTTCTTCCAGGTGATTGATTACAATGAGTAAGCAACCCAAGTCATTGGTTATTTTTAAAAAAAATAATTTTTCAACCCCTGTTCATGATTATTACCTAGAATGATTTGCCAAGTAAATGATGACAAAACTCACAAACAGGAAAGCTAGTGTTATTCACACTCTAGTTTTCCTGCAGCTAAAAATGCATGTCATTAACACACACTTCTTCCATTTGTGTTCAAAATATTTCAGTCTTTCTTCTTTGGCTTCTTGGGGTTCCGGCTACGAGATTTGGCCTTACATAATGGACAAATTGGTGCATTACGGTGGATCTGCTGATGACAACTAAGGCATGACTTCATGGGCGGTGGTTGCTGCCTGTAAGTACATGGAAAACGCACACTTCATATTTTAAGGCAACTACAGCAATACCTCGTCCATCATGAGGGATACATTCCTCAAAAGTGGCACATTTGGTGAATCTGCATCGGGCAAATTTAATACTGTATGGGACTCAGGGGGATACAGGAATGTGGCCATGGGAGAAAAGTCAATAAACAGTAAAAACAGAAATATGCATAAGTGACATTTGTTTATGAACGTGCAGTTTGGTAAGATAAAGGGGGGAGGGGGTGGAGGACGCAAGAAACAGTAATCACATGATGACAAACTGAATATTTACACCATTACATATGCTGAATAAAACACACCAAGTCAGTTACACAAGTAGCTATACACGCAAAAGCAAAACGCTCTTTAGGTGTGTAAAAGTACAGGTATGCTACTGCAGTGCATTTAAGACCACATATAATCAAATTTTTCACATTTAGAAAATAACTGTTGGCATTTATTTTGTGCCTTGTAGTTGGGTTAAATACAGCAAATATAACTTATAACTAGTAAGTGTAAGTTTTACTGAACTGTCCACAATGTAAGGAGTGTGGTGGTGGTGGTGGTGGTGGTAGTACAGCAATGTATGATTCCAGTATAACATTATCACTCACATAAAAACATGTGCTCAATTTTGGCAAGAATAATGTGCATACAAAACACAGTAATGATATACTGGAAGGAAATGAAAAGCAGATGGCTGTAGAATAATATAACACACATATCTTCTCCTGGTCAGAATTGAGGCAGGAACCTTCAAAACACAAATTTAGAGGAGCAGTCAGCACACTGCATTATATAGTCACGTGATTTATAACATTTTTCATAACAACCACACCCCTCCACATATCCAAGACGGCATTTCTAGCATAATAAGTACATACAAAATTAATTTAATGTTCATCACCCTTACCTAAAAGTTGGCGCAGGACCTGGTGCAGGTGGCATAGGACGTTGTTCAGGTTTATTTGAGCTTTGAACCAACTGCATTGGAGGCTGAGTAGGAGCAAGAAATGCTGAAGCTGCCCCTTGATGTGCCAAAGCCAAAGTGGAGAGCGTTGGCTCTTCCCTCATTTCAGGGCGCCAGTCAGATTTGAAATGTTTCTCAAAGTAACTAAGAAAAATAAATCATAGAATTACTTAAATATCATTAATTTGTGTTTGATGTACATGCAGCTTCAATATCAGCATAAAATGCAACGCAAATCAAAAGTGTGACCTCTGTGACAGAAGCTCAAGAAATGTAACTTTACATGTAACAATATTTTCAAATTTGTACACTTACACTTCCTTTGAATATTTTAAAACACCTTAGAGCAGTGGTATTCAACCGGGGGTACGCGAAAACATCTTAGGGAGTACGTAAAATTAAAAAAAATAAATATATTATTTCATGATAAACACTAAATAATCAGGGCCAGATTTAGGATTAGCCACAGGAGACCCGGACATAAGGACATGCGATTTGGGAGCGCCATTTTTTTCTCTCTCTCTCTCTCTCTTTTATGTGATTCTTATCTGGGCGGCTAGTTTCATTTTATTCCACACAGTGCATATAATTTTGCTTTGCTAAAATACCTTTGTTCCTTTATTAATTTTTATATGATAAGCAATAACATATTTGTTATTTAATAGCTTGATTCTCCTTTTTTTTTATTTAAAACTTATTATTTAATACATTATTTTGGATGTAATTTATTTAACTTATTTTAGATGTAGATTATAGACTATGTGTAACTTGAATTATGCACCAACAACTTTGGGGTACAAAGTTGAAGAGAAATTATATGTGGGGGTACGCAAACAAAAAGGTTGAATATCACTGCCTTAGAGAATTCAAATCCAAAGTTGTAAATATGCATAAAATAACAAATTTCAAATTAACCTTTAAACTGGGTTGGTATTTAAATTTTCGCACATGGTTTGGAAAAAAATTTATTAGTTGAACAAAAAAAATGAAACAAATGGCATTTTGTGAAAAATAAAACAGATTATGCAGCACGTCTTAAAAATGCAGTAAATTTCCTTGTTGCCTAAATATATAAAATTAATTTCTAGGGGTGTTTTTATGTGCATTCGCATAAGCGAATGTAGGTCATTTAGAAGTTTGCATTTGTATGTATGTATATATATATATATGTATCTACATTTATTTATTTATTCTTTATCAATGTCAGAAATCACACAAAGTTTTTATGTCTTTATACAGCAAACATATAGAGCATCCCACTAACTGTGATGCAAAGCCAGTGGAAACACAAGCTTATTTAGCCAAGGCGAGTCTGCCAAGGATTTCCTCTTCTTATCAACACTCGAACGCAAGAGAGGAGCCTAGTCAGTACACATGAGAAATGTTTTCTGTTCAAAAGAGAGTGTTCAATTGCAAAACTTTTGGAAAGTATGGGTGAAAAAAAAATGTTGCCAAAAGTTTTGTAAAAACTACCCAATGTCACCAGTGTACTGCAAAAAAAACAATACACAGAATAGTGGAAAAATCTTGAACAAGAGGTTCAGTGCTGGATAAGAAGAAACTATGAAAACATTACGCAGTTATGTTTTTAAGTGACAAGTACTTGCAGGATATTGAACTTGAATGGAAAGAAGCCCCAGTAAATCTTTGTGCCAGCTGGCTGTCAAAATCCTCAGCACACAAGGCAAAAAACCTTTAAAACTATGCCCATCTAAAAGCTATACAACTCTCTTCTCTACATTCTTTTAAACTTGCACAAAAATAGCAGACACTTTACATGTAACTCTACATAGATTTATACAACCGGTCATCATAATGGAGACTGTGTTCTCTGTGAGCCACAAACTGAGACCTAAGAAACAGATGATCATCTACATATTCTGCCTATTATGACCCACATACTGGAAATAGGATAACTCGCCCTTTACTACGGAAGAATAGGAAACATATCTCGTTGTGCAAGACAGACATGCAAGGAACATAATATCTTGACCTTTATTACACAAGTACAAGAAGTAAGGCAAAGCCAAAGAGGCCGGAGAAACAAGAGGAAAAGTGAGTAGTGATTAGGTCTCCGCTCTTCTGGGTCATTACATAGCATATGCTTGTAGCTGTTTACCAATACTTTGAGACAGCCTATCAGTCTTCTTGGACTGCTTGACCCTTGGAGATGGGACCAACAGGCTGTCCCAAAACATCGGTAAACAAACAAAAACATAGGCTGCGTAACAACCCAGAGGAGCGAAGACCTCATCTACACTGCAGCAGAAGCCTGAAATCTCATGAAGCAATGATTACATTTAGTTTGCATTGAAAGTATTCATGAATAACAGGGATAATAAAATATCAAATGCACCCCGTGGATGTTTCCTACTGAAGTATCCATTCTTGTGGGGGGGTAAGGCCATGTCACAACCCAGAAGATCAGACACCTCATCCTCACCACTATAAAAACCTAAAAATTCGCATTGCCTGACTTGTTGGTTTTGGTTTTGTAATATCCAGTATTTTTATACATAAGCCAATACTCACTAAAGAACAGAAGATCACAACAGTGCTACCAGACTAATTTCAAATTTAAAAAAACCCTTCAAAAACTGCAGAACTAAGGCATCAATTCCAATTACTCAAATGCTCTTTTAATGTTTAACATTTGCAAAAGAATACTTTTGCAGAAGCAAGACGTAACATAAATTCAACTCAAACAATTTACTGGAACAATAAAGTACCATAAAACCTCATTAATTATAAATTATCAAAATGCTCCTCAAATCCAGAACCCCTTGTAACAATAAGATCACTACAATGATTCCAAATACTCCAGTGCCAACTTAAACCACACGTTCATATGGCCTGATAGTGCTGTATGAAAGAAAAGACATGCAACACCAGATTTCCTTAAAAATACCATGCAATGTGTCATGACATCAATAGTTCTCCAATTCAATAGTTGGTGTTTCCTGCATAATATGATGCACTAACAGCAATATTTGTTACATTATAATCCAAGCAACAACTTTGTGACTTTCAAGCAACACCACAGCAGCAGGCATTGGATCCTGCTATCTTGCATTCAGTCACAATAAGCTCCAATTATATAATGACACAGCTTATGAGATCTAAATAGGTAGAAAAGTTGTGCTAGACTCAAGCAAATCAGACTAAGTAGCAGCGTTAACACATGTGACTGAAACTCAGGAGGTTGTCAGTTTAAATCTTGGACAGGCATAACCTAACCTGACTGCTTGGTTTCAAGGTTTCCTTCAGAGAATGCAACGGAATGCTCGAGAAGTAAAACAAGCTGTAACTGCTGCCTCCTGATCATCTTCCATAATCATATGACATCTCATTTGTCAGTATGTAACTAACAGCTAAGAGAATAATACAGTAAGTGAATAACCAAGCATCATTTATATTTTCCATGAGAGTCATTCTGTTTTATGCATGTATTTTTCACAAGTTTTCATTACCATTTCTGTTTTAATTATTACAAGTCTGACGTTCACTTCAATTTGCTACAACATTGTCCTGCATTGTCAGTTTATTTTGTAACAAGGGCACACAGCATATTCACAACAAATTATTCACCCACTATGAAAAGTTTTATTGATCAAACATTTACTTAAACAGTACAAGTTAAGCACAAATGAAATGTATACATAAAAAAAACTTTCTTACTCTGGTGTAATCAAGTCCCCTTCTTCTTCATGAAGTTCTGGAAGCCTTTCTAGACCCAAGTACTCACGCCTCATACGATCAACATCTAATTTGAGTGGTCGATATTCCTCATGTATACGTTTGGCTGTATCAAGTGATCTATTACGAGATTCTTCTGCCTGCTTTATTACATTCTCTATCTGCAAAAAGCGTCACATCATCAAGTTTAGATCTCAACACATGCAAGTGCCGCAAGTGGGATTTGGAATTGTAGAGTGTGCTGCTGTAGACAACCAACTGCCTTTTGCCAAAGTACATTTGTCAGAAAATGCAGAGTTGACAATCATAGCAAAGTGCTCTGTAAACCAACATAACTTTGCTGTAAAAACATGATTTTTTATACTGATGCAGACATTTTAGACATAAATTTGACATATTGACATATGGAAGAGTTGCAAAGCAAGACAGTTTTAAGGTGGACTAATGATGAAGGAAACAAGGAAGACCACATAAAAGATGGAGGGACGAGGTTGAAGAGGATTTAAATATAATGGGAATATAAAGCAGGCAAAATATGGTCAGAGACCATCAGGAATGGAGGAAGACTGTATTGGAAGCCTAGGTCCACAACAGACTGTAATCCTTGAGGACGAGGAGGAGACGATGAAGAAAAGAAGAATGTAAGTGTTCATGATAGAGACCTCAAAATTTGTCAGCAGTGAATATTCAGTTCATGCACCATACATCAGACTCACCTTTCTGACATATTGGTTTCATTAATCTCTGACACATCCATTACACAAATTCTATACAAATATGTAGGTTATAATCCCAAGAAATTCAGGTTGCTTGATACCAAGATGAGAGAGTGACCTATCTCAATTTCTACACACAGGTTACGAAAGTTTTGGATAATGATGCAGATATGTTGGCTGCTTTGATTTGATGTTAGATGAGGTCCACTTCCAACTCAGTGAGTATGTCCACAAACTGGGCTGAAAACAATGCTATGCAGCCTTTACATTGCAGTAGTTTGCAAAGTCTGCATTTGGAATAACTCAACCTATTTTTTAAAGAATACAATTGAACTGTTGCACTTAATTCATTCATATTTATTGTTCAGAAGGCATTCGCACTGATGCACTCCGCACCTGCTTGCTATTTGCTAGTCATTAACCCCAGCACTAGTCACCAGCACCACACCCTGTATAAATAAGCACAGTCCTATACCTGAATTGCAACTGGCTATTGATGAGGTCATGATAAGATGTTGCACAATTCCTGTTGGTTCCCCACCATGTCATGACAGAATCCACAAAATTATAAAAGTGACTAAACACAGATGGTCAATGTGACATCACAATGGTGAAAGCAACACAATACAATGCACACCATTTTACTACTGGTATTGGGGAGCCGGGATAGTGTAGGCAGTATAGTGACTAGGCTACAGGCTGGACGATTTCGGGTTCAAATCCCAGTAGGGACAAGAAATTTTTTCTTTTACTTTTATTGGGTGAGTCTTGCTACTCCCAATACTAAGTGTTAAACGTCACTTATTCTGCACACTCTAATACAGGGCTGGCCAACTTCAACCCACAGGAGGGCCACACAATTCATTAAGGACTCGCCTAAGGGCCGCATATGTGTAGACATATATCAAAAAGGGGGGTGGAGTTTAAATTAACTAGAAGGCCATTATTTACAAACAATAAGTTACGCTAAATGTGCTTACTGCGTGCTGTCTTAAAAGTGCTGAGTTATAGTTTATAAAAATGTTCTATGCTAATAAATTTGCCATATTATGTTCTGTAGACATATTATATTATGTTTGTTAAATTGTGTTGCTGAAAATATTCAGGTCACTAAGGGCTACACAATGGCCAGTCCTGCTCTAGTAATTCACAATATTAATTATCAGACCATACTCCTACGCCAGAACAGCATCCTCTCACAAACCACTCCAGATGTTACATTGCAAAAGGAATTCTATTAATAACTTTTAGATGCATTTTGTGTACATAATTCACAATAAAGAACTGTTAATAGGAATTACCTGAATTCCTCATTCAAGCAACACTACCATATTCCCCTTGACAGATGAGATATACACACACCAATATCCACTGTAGGCTGGTAAAGATCTTATGCTCAATAGACTTACTATCAATTTACAGCAGTCATCATACTTAATGCACATGGTAGTTAAAACCAGAAACTCCCCAGTCATTATAGTATGTTGATGACCTTACTAAGGTTTGTGCAGATATAGGTAAAAAAGGTATAAAGTTGTCCCTGTTCAAACCATGAAGGCATAGAGGAGAGAGCAGAGATACAGCTCCACTCATTCTTAACCTCAGCACTACGTGCAGGTAAGGGTCAACTTCATGCCCCAGCCTCTCTATGTCCTGGAAAGAACCTTGGTACCCCTTCAACAGGAGGCTGGGTGGCCCTAGCGCTAGTCTGGACTTCTGGAGGAGAAAACGTCTCTTACCCCTGCCAGTAATTGAACCCCACATTGTCCAGCCCATAGCCTAGTAAGGACTGTGCAGGCTGAAGACAGATAAGACACAGTTCAAAGTAGATAGCACATACAGCAAGAAAAAAACCATGACAATGAAAAGGAGAATACCTCCAGATCATTAGATTTCAAGATCTGAGACACCACATGGCCACCAACATCTCCTAGCACAAATGATACATGTAACAAGGTGTTCAAAATTCATTCTAACAACTAAAGAACTAAAAACCCAAATTATGGAAGACATAACAGCAACTGTTGTTACTGCCTTACTGCAAATAATCAGCACACATCTGAAACTTCCCATTAACACTGAAAGTCAGGAATTGCTTTCCAATTGAGTTTGCATCCACCATAACAATCCTTCATACCCACCTGCTATTGCTCGCACCAATTCTTGTGTGCTCAGGCCACTAGAAGAAGTCTTATGAGGATACACTTAACAGCATATGAGGAGCTAAACCAGGCAATGCATCTGTGGCTTTCAAACCAACCAAAATAATTTTATGCTGATGGCATATATAAGATACAGATATAACAGAAAAACCATGCTGACCTAAAGGTATTTCTGAAAAAAAAAAAATAAGACAGCTACTCTGCACTTAACGAGTACAAAACTGTTTCTGTGTTATTTTTCCTTTTAGTTAAAAATATTAATATGGTGGGTGTGTGAACTTATATGGTGGGAGCAACACTAATGTCATTCATATGTTAATGCAATATTCAATGCACGAGTAACTCAGGAAAATGAAAATAACATGGCAACCATACGAACTACACCAAATTCATGAATCATAACTAGACATGAAAAATTTGTATTTTGACAAGGACATAAGCAAAATATCAGCCTAGTTTCAGTGCACTTGAAATAGAATCAGTGCCCAATAGATCCCTACATGTAAGCATATAAATCTTTATGACTTTCAAAGCACACAGATGACACTACCACTCACCACATTTATATCTGCATGTATTTGTCTTAATTCTTCAACATGAGCCATCTTCTCTTGCATTAACAAATCCAACTCTTGTTTGAAATCTGACAAACATTTGTCCTCCTGTTCTGTAGCTTCAACTTCATGAATTATTCTAAGTTTCATTTTTTCCAACTGCAGTGTTTTGGCCCTGCAAGACAAACACTCATTATAATTCCCATCACCATGCTGCAGTTCTATGAACACTTCCACTGGCAGAACCACCATGCATCTGGTTCCCTTATGTAGGGCCAATTATAAATGATTATGGTGTGTGGGATATGACAGTGTATGGCTTTGTATGTTGAGAGCTTCTCATTTTCAGTGTGTTATGGTGTTACATTGCCAAATACAGGTTTCTACATCAAGACAGAGGCAGATGGATCCTCCCAAAACATTTAAACCTATGTGCCAAACAACACTGTGTCACATCCCAGAAGACAGTAACCATGACACTCACCAACATGATAACCTCATACCTCACACATTAATAATAAAACTACAGGAAGAAGCCGTGGTTTCACTTCTGAGTACTGACAGTGTGTTAGGGTAACAGGTTGTTAATGACAGGACTTTTGTCATTAATACAAAATGATGATGTGTCGGTAATGAACTGGGAATGGTGTAAGAAGAAGCAGTTATGTATTATTTTCAGGTACTATCACATTTGACTGGATGTGACATTTCAGTTTATTGACGACAGATGAATCACTGCAATGTGACGATACTTTGTATACTGACATGTTACTAACCCCTGAAGCCTAGTGGTAACTGTATGTACTGCCACATTTAGCACTACAAACTCTGCACGTTTTCCACACACTGTATTTATGTGTCCTCTATGATTCTGACAACAGACAGTAATTATTTCTTTATGCAACATTACTGATTGGTTTTCGTAACGATCACAGACTGTGTCCTCTGTGAGGTACAATCTGAATATTTATATAATGTAAATTCATTTGTTTTCCAAGGATTAACAGATCTGTTAATACTACAAGCAGTACTGCAACCTCTATTTGATCTTCCAGAACTCTGAACTACGCCAACCAACAGCAAGCATTTTTAACCACACAAGCAGTACAAATTCCATGTAACATAAACGATATCAACAATGGAGCCTACTACACACTGTGAAACTTTGTAAATAATAGCTTATAACTGGTAATTGGTTTTTAAACCCGGAATATTGTGCTCTCTGAAGATGGTACGCTTGTACCGAAACATGTTGGAACTATATGTTTAATAGTCATATGTAACTAATAATGTGCTATTTAACGTCCATGCATTTAAACATAGGCTACACTATGCCGCAACTCGGGAAGAAAGTCGCACGGTAAATTAAGGGAAACTCAAATACGCACCTTGTGCAAATTTCATCATTTATTTATTAATACCATGGTTATTACAATATTCACTAACACTTAACACTGTAACGTATAGCAACTGCTAGCTGGAAAAATCAGACTTCGCAAAACCTTGTATCAGTGAACCTCCCTCCTTCGGGAACCACAATGACTGTGATTTTCCATGTCATCCCGTCCCTTCCACAAAATTCAGACAGCGAAAATATCCATTTTTAATATCTCACCTAATCTCCTTCAGCGCTTCCAGCTTTGCAAATATAGTTCTTTCGTCAGTAGTCATATTCATACACTACACAATACCACAACTTGTCAAACACAATATTTGGTACGTACAAACACAGACAACGAGATGTACCACAGATAAAATACATAGACCGTGTGTAGAGCTACCAACAAACAAATCTCCCCTCCGATGCAGTACCTCACTTTAGAAGTCAGTAGATATATTTCTACATTTCCACCACAAGAGGCGCTACTTCACTTTCAGAACGTCTGTCGTCGTTAGTACACATAATGTGAAACGACGGAACGTGCACTGGCAAAGACGCTCGAAGATCCTTTATCTGATAACAGATATAAGGAAAAGTAAAGAACCACAACCTAAACTGACCATTTTTCATTGACTATTCGGGGACAGGGACAGCATTCAAACAATTAAAATGATACGTTAATCACTTCTTATCTTGCATACATCTCTACCGTTCTCAACGCGCAGGACTGTTGCCATCTCCTCTTTTGGAAAGTCGCGAACAGGATCCAGGAAACTCTCTATTCTGAAAAATATATTAGGTGGCCGGAATATCGGAAAAAATAAAGAAACGGGGGCATAATCAAGAGACCAAAATTAGTCCCGGACATGTCTTATTTCAAGGACTGCCCCCGAAAATCTGTGATGGTCACCTTACAGTAACCGAAGCACGACCGCACAATGTATTAACGTAATCAATAAACAAATTTCATACCTAAACAAGAGAATTTAAACGTCAAAAGCACTACCCAGATCGTCAATTTAGAAAGAAATCGATCAACAAATATTCTCAGCTGGTTCTATACCAAAAAGGTTTATGAACTGAATATAGAAATACCATTATTTAGATTAACTCAAGATAAACTATTTCATATTATTCTAATTTATCAAAGGAAATACTTTTACAATATTACTGTAATTTACACAACATACACGCAGTTACAATGGTGTCATTAGTGAATATACCGATATAGGGCTAGCATGAGTCCTCTTTATCTACTCAAAATTTCCATCCCGGCGGGTTTTTGACTGTTTCTTATTTCTTAATGATCCACAGTTCACCAGTTTGCAAGTACACCAGAACTGGACCAAATATTTAGAAAGCTCAAAAAATGGTAGGTGCCACTGAGAACTGTTGAAGATTTCAATTCTTCTTTATGGATCTCACTCATAATCCAATCACAGAGCGAGTTTTCTCACTGATGCAAGCCCAGTGTACAAAGGAAACATGTTCAATGTTGAGTCACTTAGAAGGCTTTTATTCCTGCATTACATCTTCAAAGGAATTTCTTTTACCTTCCTGAAAAGCAACGTACAACTTCATACTAAACAAAATCCAAACTACAGAGACGACTTGAGAAGTAGCGATAGACGACACATTGTATGCATATATGAATAATTTGTGTTCTTATCTCGTACTTTTTCTTGGAAATAATTTTATGTAACTACATTTTGACTACTTTTATGTCCCCTTTTTTCAGCCCCTTTTTTTCACTGACCTGTCCTCCTTTTGTGGTTGATAAGTGAGAAATGCCCTTTTTTTTTGTGATGGATATATGGTAACCCAAAGGTACAAGACTGACTATGTAGTAAGGACACATATAACCTCAAGTTTAGATATAATGCTAATAAAAAGCTAGTACCTATTGGTTACTTGAAAATGGCCTCAAAGACCGAAACATGTAGTCAGTCAAATTTATACAATCTTGTAGAGATGCTTTTAACCTACACGATACGGATTTAAATGCCAATTGTTAGCTCATGATGGCCAGAGATTTTTGGCTAGCATGGACATTTAAACTGCTATGAAGCAGACAGACACCAGCAAATGGCATGACACGAATGCCAGGACATTTTAGAGACCAGCATATGGTCACTTAGGATGAGAAATAGTCAAATAGGCATAATCCATCTCACAAATTACACACCAACCAAATGCACTATATTTTCACTTTTTAATCTTTAACCCCTACATATGTTTCAGCCTTTACAAGGCCATCTTCAGGGGGCTCATAATCTGCATTTACTTTACATCCATTGTTTATGTCTGATTACGAGCCCTCTGAAGATGGCCTTGTAGAGGCTGAGACATATGTAGGGGTTAAAGAATAAAAAGTAAAAGTGTAGTGCATTTCGTTGGTGTGTAATTTTTTAGTTGTTAAAAAATTCACGGTGAAGATAATATAAAAGAGGCATAATCTGTGTTCATAGGAATACTGAATTCTGTTTAATCCGCACACTAACAGCAGCAGAATGCAACAAGTTAAAGTGTATAACAAAGCATATGCCAAATGCCACCAGAATGCAGGCCAAAATGCGTGTCTGCTAATAAATCACTTGAAAATGTGACACGTTCAGATATTTCAGACCAATAGTAACAAGTCGAAATTGCATTCACCAAGAAATTAAAGAGCAGATTAAATTCACGGCATGCTCACAAAAGTTCAGTTCAGAATGGCGTCTTTCTGGCAATCTAACTAACTAACTCCATGGAGCAGAGTCCTTCTTGAGAAGCTAGCAGGTCGTCAGCTAGTCAAGAAATTCCCCGCGTTTTATGGAACCCGAAGGTTCATTACCGCACTCACAAGAGCCCGCCACCTGTCCCTATCTGGCAATCTAAAAACATGAAAGATTGAAACTGACAAACAAAACAAATAATACACTTAAATCGTTAATAACTGCAAGTTACAATCTTTAGAATCCACAGACTAAACCCAAATAACAAACACAGCTGGTTCTGATTGCTGAAACTGCCTTCTTCCTTGAGACCACATGCTACATGTACCAACCAAGGGTGTATGGATGTACATCTTTATTTGGCATTTCATGTAGCCTGCAAGATCAATGGTGGTACTAATATCTTTCAATGTTTTGGGTAGGCTGTTTAAAACAGCAGACGATTCTTGAAGGCGTACAGAGTATTACAGTTCAACTCCAGGATCTTCAAGTGATCAAATTGTAGAGTTGTCTGGCCAACTGTGAGCTTCATTCTGTTCTTGGCGCAAAAACTTACACCGTATTAATTTCCACGAAAATATTATGGTTTATTTTAGTATTCTCCAACTTCAGTCCTTTCAATAGCTCAGCCACGATTGTCTTACACACAACATTTTAGTGCCCTGTAAGCTTGCTCATAGGATCAGATCTAACAGAGGAGATCAGGATATTCACTTCATAGTGCAAAATTTGAATACATTTAATATACTTAATAAGAAACAGAATAAAATTAATAATGCACTGCAGGCACTTCATGAAAAACACATAAATTTACAAACATTTATGATAGCCTGAATGAGTAAATTTTCATGTACTGGGAAGTTCGGAATTCCATTACACCTTCCTCAAGATAATAATAATCCCTTGCAGCATAAGTCAGAAATTCTGCAATGTAATATGAGCAAAAGTGATACTAGTGTATTATTTGTATTGCTGTCTTCATAGGTCAATGCACATGCTCAGAATTTCTCTGGAGTGTGGAAACAAGGGCTGCATTAGGCACGGTCCACTACCAGACTGATGAAGTCAGTACATCACATGAGGTAGAACATGGGGTAGAAAAATACCAGTGTCTAGCCCTCAGTGACAAATCAGGATTTAACCCAACATCACGGTTGGAGTACAGTTAGTTACCAAATAATGAGGCTCATACCAGAGAAGTTAGGTGTGAATCCTAAATATACTCTTTGGCGATGACATCCTGTTGTGTTATCGTAACTCAATTATTCCAAAACCAATCCAACACATTTACTTCTATTATAAAAGCAATTCTGGTTTTACAAAAATTTGCTACATTTTGGCCAATAAGGCCATCATCAGGCGAAGCTGTTACAATATACAAAGAAAGAATTGTTTTTATAATATAGTAGTAGTGTTTGACTGGATTGGTTTTGGAATAACTGAGTCCAAAATATACTAGCCATCAAGAGTCACCAGATGTCTAATAATAGGATGACCACATACAAAGGAGAAGTTCTATAGTCTTTAAGCATAACTTCCCCTCCTCTATATTATTTATGAAGACAGTACGATTCAACAGACTGTATACAGACTACTGTACTTCTGGTGACTGTGTCAAAGCAGCTATGAAGAGTAGTTCAATTAGCATACAGATGGGTTGCACTGCACTAGGAGTTCCAGTTAATACCAATTTATTCATGTTAATTGGAGTGTCACTTTTAGGCTACAGGCTGGACCATCCAAGGTTCGATTCCTGGCAGGGGCCAGACAGCTTTCTCTTATCCAAAATGCCTACCCAGCCTCCATTCAGTGGAACTGGAGGTTTTTACCATGAGTAAAGCTTATGCAGCATGAGACTGACCATTCACCTCCATCATGTGACGACGTTAAGACTGAATTGAGCTATACTTCTACTCCACCTATATGCCTTCAAAATGAACAAAGAGACACCTTTACCTTTACTTAAACATGTATTAATTTTAACAACCTTTATCAGAGCATACAGCCCTGCAATTTAGATATATGCTTACCTCTTATGGTGTCTGGGAGTATTTACTGGTGATGTGATCTTCCTATACATTACGTACATAATGACACTGAAAAATTCTCCAGAGGCTATCCTTAGGAATACCAGGGTTGTTACCAAGGCTATTTCTATGGCCTATCTTCTTCTAAGTCAGGCAATTTAGATGTCACAGTCATTGGGATCATTACTAATAAAACCAGTTTTTCATAAATTCTGCTTCCTATCGCAAAGATAAAGCAAATGACATAATTTGCATTCCATTCTATATGCAAGGATTCAACCACATAACACACATTCAGTCAGGATTTAGGCCAAGATATCAATGACTTGTGAAAAGGATGAACCACTGAAGACTGATTCATGTTCTCTTCAGATATTTCATTTCAAAATAATTTTAACCTCCAAACAAAAATCTCTTTTTCTTCCATATTTTATATCATTGAACAATAAAATTAGGACAAGGTAAATCAAATCTTGCACTTGTAACACCTTACACGTAAACTTTTGAAATGGACAATATAATACACAAGAAGTCATTATGCAAGTCCAAAAATTATAACAACCTCCCACAAAAAATTTATTAAAAGCAAGATCTATGGCTAGTCGTAATGCAGTATCATACATACTCAAAAAAAATAGTGAGAATATTTTATCAATTCATTGCCTTAATAATAAGGGAGCACTTCTTATAATCACGTATAAAGTTAAACACAGATTTTTATACTTCTGATTTCACTACCAAAATGCCGACACCTAGTCTGAAGTCAGATTCATGAAGCAAGTTGTTCTTAAAGTATTCTGTAAGTATCATGGTTGATCCTGTTGAAGGAAAATGTATAACAGCATCTACAATACCAAAATCAATGTGTTGCAGTTACAATGCTGACTTTAAATGGTAACAAAACATGCAGAAGAAACAAACAACTGCAGTGTGGCACGGAAATTCCATGTTGCAGCACAGAATGTATAATACTGAAGAAAACAACACAAACATTACCAAAGGGACAAAATTCAACTTAAAAAATAATGAGCCTAAGCAGTGGAATTTGGATGCCACTAATTAAAAAGTTCTGGAGCTTGTACCAGAAAAACATAAAAATGACTTTCCCATTAACGAACACGCAATACAAATTAAGGCATTGGAAGCTGTTATGTCCCTGAAGACTACACAGCAAGAGTTCAAATCCAGGGATGGTTGGGCAGTAAGATTTATGTATTTGAAAGGGTTCACTCTTCATCAGAGATCTACATTAGCTCAAAAGCTTCCCACAGACTAACTTGAAAACTGAAGAGCATACCAGTGCTATATAATAGCGCCAAAACATGAATAACTCTTAAAACAAATCTGTAACACAGATGAATCCCCCAACTTGTTGACATACCAATCAACAATACAAATGATGCACAAGGATCAACATCACTACTTTTTCAAAACAACAGACAATAACTGGGATGCTTTCAGTTCTGTCTAATGAGAGGAAGCAGACACCAATTCTGAAGACTCTTCCACAATACAAACTTCAAATACAATTGCTTGTCATGAGAAAAAGTGGATGCCACATGAATTCACAGCTGAATGGCCAAGGTAAGTCTGAGACAGATGACCAGGTGCTCTTTTAACAAAATAAACACAGCTCTTGTGATCATATCAGGACCTCTCTGTTACACATTCTCAATGTGGTAGTTAACAAACCACTCAAATATAAACTACATCACCCCTATAGGTAATGGTTATCTGAGAACTGCCTACCAACACCGGTAAAAAACGTTAAACACATGATCTGAAGCACTCTTGGAATGATGATTCAACACGGGCTTTTTTAAAAAATCTTATGTATCAAATATTGTGAATGGAACAGATACTAAATTTCCTGCATGCAGATCATGAAGTAAACCCTTCTTCTAGTGATTTAAAGTGACTAGTTACCCCACTAATGTGTTTGTAACTTCTCACAAGACAGTACTATGATTATTATCCAAATCCAAAATATTAAGCATGTAAGCACTAAATGACATAAAATCCTGGCTAATGTGAATACAGCCACTTTCCTGAAAAATTAAAATTGTGGGGCAGAAAGGGTGTCATCTTATACAGAGGTCAACAAATTTTCCAAAAATCCAGGAGCAGAGGCCACCTTAAATTCATGATGCCAGAAGGGTGACACAATCGAGGTTCCCTACTGATGCCCCACAAATATGAAGCACCACCATACAAAATGTAGTCGCCCAGGTAACATGGCACTCAGGATTTGTGCACCCCTGGTCTTACATGCATGAATGTCTTATATTCAGATAAATACAGCAATTAAAATCTACATATAAATACCAAATGTGTATGTTGTCAGCTTATAACACAAATGCAAAAAATTTCAAACAAAAATGTATTTCAACTCCTGCTAGAACAAGAAATCTACTGCACAGTCATTCTGACAAGTGGACTGCAGCCACTGTTCTCATGAACATGCAACATGACACTCCAAATCAAGATTTATGGAGACAACACTGAAAAACAACTCACTCTGCTTCTTCAGTCACTGTCTAACAACATGCAGTTTCTTGTCACAGTTATCAAACTAGTGGATAGCTTGCTTGACTAGCAATGCCACAGTGGTTATTACGGTTGCGGGCCATCTTCACATATCCCTCATCACCCCAAGTTGTGCCCCACGAATTTTTAACCAACCAATAGTCCTCGCCAGTTTCTGTATCTGTGCCATAACCAACCACAAGCACACCGTGGTCGAGGTTTGTGCTGTTACACTCTGGTTCGTAATAAACACCTAGGACAGAAAACATTGTACAGTATTATAGGAATGTGGACACACACTATCTGATCAACCAGTCCAAGTACCTGAATGCAGACAAACCACAGAACATTCTGGTGATACATCAACAGAACAAAATAAATTCACCAGCCAGGACAACATGCTATCACCTCAGAGTGGTAGATTACACTTAACACCTGGCAGCTGGCATGGGCCTCAACTTTACTTCAAAGTTTCAGTTTCAAAAACAGGGATGTAGTCTGTGCACAGAATGTTGTACAAATATGCTAAAAATAGCTACACTCTAGCCTAGATTGTGAATTCCATTTTTCTGTCAATTTCTCCTATGATCATCCACACATTTTATTACACATGATATATACACAAACACATAGGTGAAATTATATATATATATATATACACACACACACACACACAGTAAAACCCCGATTTAAAGTTCCAGCATTTAGTGAAATCCCGACTTACTGATGATTTTTTCATGTCCCAACAACAGCTCCATATAAACAATGTAACCTCCATTTAATGAAAACCTCAATTTAGGGAAATATATTCTAATCCCCCAGCAATTCATTAAATAGGGGTTTTACTGTGTGTATATGTGTATATGTGTGTGCACGCACACGTGCGTGGGTGTGCGCGCGCGCACGTGCGTGGGTGTGTGCGTGCGTGGGTGTGGGTGTGTACTGCTTCATTCTTCATTCTGTGTATTAAATGTCATACTGCCTGTATACAGACAAAATTTTGCCAAATTTGCCCACACCATATAATGGTTGAGCAGGCCTGATCTATGGCATTAGTCTAATGACTAATGCTGTGACCAATGAAGCAGCTGTAAGAAATGGTAAACCTGATATTTCTCAAGTCGAATTTTCTCTTAAAAATAAAACTACTACAACGGATTCAACTACTCGTACAACTTATCGGCAGAGCAAATTATTTCCTTCAGTGCTTTGTCAGACAAATTTAAATGTATCACCAAAAATCTGTTGCAATGAAGGGAAAATTTTATATAAAAAATTATATCACACAGAGCTGAAAATGGAAATATAACACAGACTTCAATTTGGCACATTCTGCCATACACTCATTAAGAATGTCTTGATTATTTGTGTGCCCCGCATAGCACCTTGGAAGGCCGTCATCAGTCAGTCAGTCAGTCAGTCAGTCAGTCAGTCAGATACATTCCATTCTGAAGTGGCGTAATGACCTTATCCCCTCTATCTCCCTTCACAAAGACCTGACACTTTATGGGTTGAAATATATCGTTGGCATATACGGAAAACCAACTAAGTCCGCTTTGGTTTAAAATGACATTTTTGAACTATTAAGTCTGTATCTGTTACCTCCTTGACCTGGAAAATCCTGTCAGTCCAGTCACAAATTACTTACGATGGTACAAACACCTCAGTTTTTGCTAAGTCCAGGCAAGTTTGCTGATCAAACTTTTACATCCATTTTTCTCAAAGTGTTTGTTGGGCTTAGTGAGTTTTCCTTGTATGCCCACAATATTTTGTTATGTCATCATTCACTGTTAAAAATACACTTCAAACTGAAAAGACTCCACAGCAGAAAATGGTATTAGTCATAATAAATTAGTATCAGCTTTTGGATGGAGGAGATAGCCTCCATATACGGACAACAGCTGCAAATATACTGAATAGGCAGTGACAGACAGCCAAAAAGGGGTTGTTCTCCAGCTTGGGGGTTTGGCAAGCTGCTAACAACACCTTACCATAAGAATCAACATGTTGCAAAAATGTTACACCAGGCCTCGGACTTCAAACATTCTTTAAAACAACCTAAGCAATGGAATACAGACATGAGATTTTGAACTAGGAATGTGAGTTGTCTCTATAGGTCATAGTCAGTGAAACACGTACAAAGCAATTAGTGAAGTACCGATGATATTTAGTGGAAGTGCAAGAGGTCAGACAGAACACAGGTGGCAGATGATTATACTTTTTCCATGGAAAACGAAATAAAAACCGTGACTTAGGGACAGGATGTTTTCTACATATGGGAAATGTATCAGCAGTAAAGAAAGTGAAGTTGCTACTGGTAAGATGCTATATACAAGTACAGTGTCACATGGTCACTAGTGACAGTTCTCCATGCACATGCCCCAAATGAGAATAAACATGACAACATAAAGGGCAGTTTCTATGAGGAATTATGACAGGTATTAAATGAATTCTCTAAGTATCACAAGAAAATTCTGTTAACTTCAAAGCAAAATTTGCGAGAAAAGATATTTTCAAACCAAAAATTAAAAACAAGAGCCTAATATGAAGATCGTAATGGTTAGGATATTACAGCGAGAAACTGTGGCACACTGAAATATCTAACTATTGAGAGTATAATGTTCCAGCATCAAAAAAATTCATAAATGCATTTGGACATCACCCGATGGGAAGACGCACAATCAGGCTGATCACATCTTAACAGAGACTGCATTCAGGTACACTTGCTGTCCCATTTTTCTGAGAAGCTGGCTCATAATGTCATAATGACAACTATCTGGTGGTTGGCTGAAAGGCAAGTAAACCACTCACCATTCAACCACCTTATGCAGCTGCTAGCCCAAGAAAGGTCTACTGAATTCAGTACCGTTGAAAGTGTTAGATAATGCAGCTTTAGAGAACTTATCTGATAGCAGGGACATTAATAGGGCTGAGGAAAATAATAGAGAGAAGAACAATATCTCAGCTTAAGAGGGTCCACATTATTCTGAATGGGCACAGCATAAAGCATGGTTTATAAAAAAATTTTCAAAATATTTACACCAAAGGAAGCAGACCAAATGGCAAAGGTTACAGTATCTGAAACACAGTAACAGAGAGACACTGAACAATGTAAGATGTGTAAAGAGTACACATTTTAGGAACAAAAAGGATATCTGAAAAATAAAGAAAGGAGAAAGAAGTAACAGAAGGCTGAAGGCAATAGATTAATGAGGTGCTTCATGATTTTTTACTCCCCACCAAATATTATTCAGGTGATCAAATCAAGGAGGATGAGATGAGTATGGCATGCAACACCCTCCCATGGGACACCGCCTTAACGAAGCACTGTCCGTGCGGGCGGTGAGGGTTTGTGTGCCCCAAAGAAGCTGGGGACTAAACCGGCGGTAGCTTAGCTACTGGTAGGGTCTCCCAAGCCGGGCAGGCCTCAGCGGAGGGGCCAGACGAAGTGTGTTCCACAACGACCTGTCAGAACCAATAACCTATCCAAAACATCCTACCTATATTCCTATGAGTCACCAAAGCTAAGGTGTGAGGCATCGTGCCAAGGGCTGCATGGCACTGGGGTGGTAAAACAGCAGTGTCGCGAACGATCCCCTCGGGGAACCGGGCAGCACCCCGTTGTATCTATGCCTTCCACCCGTAAGGGGATCTGCAGGTGGTGACTGTTATTTCCCCATTACTCGTGGGAACAAAATGGACACGGATAATTTAAAACCTAAACAAGGAGCAGATTTGGCTGTAGACTTGTTAAAAGAAGACTCCCACATGGAGGCTGAAAGTGAATCTGTTGCTGTTTCTTCAGAGGAGGACAGACTAGCTGCAGGCATCTCTACGATCAAACTGCAGACTGGGCGTCTCTCTGGAGCGCAGTGAAGGAAACTAACTAAAGACAAGAAAATGAAGGAGGGCACCTGGACGGTTGAAAAACCTAAAGGTAGAACTCCTTCATCTAAGGAGAAGAAGGTGAAGGAAAACAGTGGGGGTGTGAAAAGACCCCACTCTGATTCAAGTACTCCACCCTCGACAACAAAGCAACCTAAAAAGCCCAGGAACGCGCAAGTGCGGACTGAGTCTTACAAGGAAGCTGTAGTTGGAATAAGAATGGCGGTTATCTTCAGACGCTATCCGGAAGAAAAACTAAATGAGGCTCAGGCTGACCTCATTCAGATAAAACTTTTGGAGGCTGTGGATGCGTGTCCCGTGGGGGAGATGCCTCCACAGTTTCTAAATACTAGATTTACACACAGGGAGCACTATGGATAAACTGTGCAAATGAACACTCGAGGGTCTGGCTAATGCAGACTACAAATGGACTTGGGGAGCTTTGGGAGGGGTTGGAGCTGACAGTTGTCGACTCCAAAGACCTCCCGAAGAGACCCAAGGTGCTTGTCCACATACCAAACACCTCAGAGGTTACCACTGTCATAACGCGTCTTAGGATCCAGAATCCAGGACTGAATACAGCAGATTGGACACTAATGAGCCGTAAGGTAACTGAGAAGGAACAAACTCTGGCCTTCTCTATAGACTCAGACTCATACAAAGTACTGGTTGAAACCAACTTCAAGGCCTTCTGGGGACTAGGAAGAGTCATCTTCAGGACCCTGAAGGATGAAGAGGAAATAAAAGAAAAACCAGTAGATGAGGGTGCTGCAGGTAAATCTTCATCACAGTAGGGCGGCTTCAGCAGCCCTTTGTGTTGCAATGAGGAACTGTGATGTAGCCCTCATACAAGAACCATGGATCTACATGGGAGCTGTCAAAGGTTTAAAAGAGGTAGGTGGAGAACTAATTTATAGTAGATCCAATCTAAATCCAAGAACCTGTATTTTAGTCAAGAAAGACTTTCAGATACTGCCGATGATGCAATATTGTTCTAGAGACCTCACGGTAGTCAAAATCAGGGGGTCGTGTGACAAGGGGCCGAGGGAGATTATTCTTGGATCGGCCTACCTGCCATATGATGAAGCTGAACCCCCACCCCATAAGGAGTTAGAAAAGCTGGTGGCAGGATGTAGAGCAAAAGGATCACACCTTGTCATCGGCTGTGATGCAAATGCGCATCACACATCCTGGGGAAGCACAAACATCAACACCAGAGGTGAGTACATGTTAAACTTCATTATGGTAAATAATTTAGACATAATGAATAAGGGTAACAGACCTACTTTTGTTACTTGTAACAGGCAGGAAGTAATTGACATCACTATTGCCACCTTCTATGCTGGCAATTTTGTTAAAGATTGGTTTGTATCTGAGGAGGTAAGTTGTTCGGACCACAGATACATACGATTTAACATTACGGGAATCGACCGTTCAGTTGAATTCTATCGCAATCCACGCAGGACTGACTGGGAGTCCTTTAGAACTGACCTGGAAAGTCACCTGTGTGGGATGAAGGATAGGATTACCAATTACATTGACCTGGAGATTGCTGCAAGGCAATTTCAGGATGCTATTAATATGGCATACTATGATAATTGTCCTTCTGTGGCAAGGCAGAACAGCAGGTATACATCTTGGTGGAACAAGGACCTTGCGGACAGAAGGAGGAAAGTTCGCAGATTATTTAATGCTGCGAAAAAGTCAGGGAATTGGACTGACTATAAGAACAGCTTGACTGATTATAATAAGACACTAAGACAGGCCAAGAGAGAATCCTGGAGGAGACACTGCGAGGAGATAGAAAAGGCTCCTGAATGTGTAAGACTCCAGAAGATTCTCTCGAAGGATGGGCAAAGTGTAATTAGCTCTCTCCAGTTAGAAAACGGAGAATACACTAACACAGAGAACGAGACTCTGGAGGAATTACTCAGGGTTCATTTCCCTGGTTCAAAAATACTTAATGAACCTTCTGGTGGATGGGACGGTATTGAACAGGAGTCTCCTGAATGGAAGGCATCCAGGAGTGACTGGGCATTCTCCAGAAGGGTCGTAAGTTTTGGAAAATTGAAATGGGCTGTTTACTCATTTCAACCATATAAATCCCCAGGTATGGATGAAATTATGCCCATCATGCTACAGCAGGGTTTTGATCTGCTAGGGGGAAAATTATTAAAATTACTAAGAGCTAGTTTGGCCTTAGGATATATCCCGATGAGCTGGAGGCATACCAGGGTGGTGTTTATTCCAAAACCTGGGAAATCTTTGACCCAGGCTAAGTCCCTGAGACCTATCAGCCTCATGTCTTTCATACTCAAAATACTTGAGAAAGTAATCAATGTACACATCAGGGATGGTGTTTTGGTTGAAAAACCACTTCACCAATACCAGTATGCCTATAGGGCAGGTGTGTCCACAGAAACCGTACTTCTCCAGGTGGTAAGCAGACTGGAAAGATCTTTGACAAATAAGGAGGTTGCGCTGGGTGCCTTCTTGGACATTGAGGGGGCATTCGACAACACCTCCTTTAATGCAATTACTACAGCTGCCAGAGAACGTGGACTTGAGGAAACATGTTGTAGATGGATCAGGTCCATGCTTGAAGGCAGACTGGTACATACTTACCTCATGGGCAGCAATCTTACTGCCCAAGTTGTAGGGGGGTGTCCACAGGGGGGAGTTTTGTCTCCCCTTTTGTGGAATCTAGTAGTAGATAGGCTTCTGGTAATAACCAATGACCTAGGATTCAGAACCTTCGGATATGCTGACGATATTGTCATCATAGTGCAAGGTAAATCTGAACACACTGTCAGGGAACTCATGCAAAGTGCCCTGGATGCAGTGGTAAATTGGGTTGTCAAAGACGGCCTGAATAAAGCAACCATAGTTTCCTTTACCAATAGAAGGATAGTGAGGGATTCAAGACCGATCACACTTCTAGGTAAAGAACTTGTTATGTTGGGGGAGGTTAAGTATTTGGGAGTGATTCTAGATTCCAAACTTAACTGGAACCAACATCTACAGAAAATAATTAGGAAATCAATGACCACCTTTACGGTGGTCAGACGAATGTATGGTAAGAGATGGGGACTTAGACCTAGTATGTTGCATTGGCTCTACACTAGGGTAATCAGACCATCTATTCTCTATGCTGCCTTGGTTTGGTGGCCCAAGGTTAAGCAAAAGAGTACCAAAAACAAATTAGGCAGGATTCAAAGAATGGCCTGCCTAGCTATTACAGGGGCTATGAAATCGACCACTACTGCAGCAATGGAGGTGCTTCTGAATCTGACTCCGCTAGATCTATTGATTATGGCGGAGGCGTGGATGGCACTCTATAGACTGAATATAATTGAGCAACCAAATGTTCCCAAAACAGAAGCAGGGTTGCTGAATATCTGGAGGAAGGTGGGTGACCCTGTATTTGATATGCAGTCAGACCACATTACACCAGTATACTACTACACCAAAAACTACATGGTTAATATTGACCAGGAGTTTTGGAGGAATAAAGATCCAAGGCTTCCCAGAAACGCCCTAATCTGGTTTACAGACGGATCAAGGGATGGCTCAGGGACAGGATCTGGGATTCAAGGCATAAGACCAGAGAAAGGTTTCAGTTTCTCTCTGGGTAAATTTGCCAGTTTTTCAAACCGAAATACATGCCATTCTTCAATGTGCATGTGAGAATATAAGAAGGGCTTATTGTAATAAGCGGATCCTTATTTTCTCTGACAGCCAGGCGGCACTTAAGGCACTCAACAGCCCAAAAGTAACGTCGAGACTAGTTGTAGAATGCATGGATGCTCTATCTGAGCTGGCAGAACGCAATGAGGTAACCCTCATGTGGGTGCCTGGGCATAGTGGCATCCTTGGTAATGAAAAAGCAGATGAACTTGCAAGGCAAGGTACAGCTAAGCCATTACTTGGCCCAGAGCCGGCTCTTGGAATACCAAAGTGTTCAGCAAGAGAAGCAATCAAGAACTGGACTGAGTGTCAACATTTAACTACCTGGAACAGTATACCAGGTCACAAACATGGCAAACTTTTTATCAATGGACCATGCAAGAAGAAAGCTGATGGCCTGATTAAATTGAGCAGGAATCAACTTAGATCAGTAGTAGCATTCCTCACAGGACATGCACCTGTGAGGAAGCACTTGAACATTATGGGCATCTTCGAAGGAGATCCGACCTGCAGATTTTGTGGGTCGGAGACTGAAACTGTGCACCATATTGTTTGTGGTTGCGAGGCACTGGCTCGACAACGTTATAAGCTCTTTGGGAAGATGTTCGCTGAACCAAGAGATATAAGCTTGGCTCCACTAAAAGACCTGTCTCTCTTTATTAGTAGCACAGGGCTAATGAACCAATGCTGAAAGAAAGACTAAGGGTGAGCACAATAAGCCTAAGGCTGCGGTGCATCCGGAGCGAATGCCGACGGGCCCATAGAAAGAAGAAGAAGATGGCATGCAACAAGCATGGCAGTGAAGAGAAATACATACAAGGTTTGGGCAGGAAAACCTTAAGGGGAAGAGATCACTTGCAAGACCTGGCAATGGATGGGAAATCAATATTAAAATGGACATTACAGAATTAGGATGGAAGGGTGCGGACTGAATTTATCTGGCTCAAAATAAATACAGGTGGTCAGCTCTTGTAAAAATGGGAACGAACCTTCTGGTTCCATAACACGCTGGGAACTTTGGAGACTGCCTAACGTATTATTAACTCCTCAAGAAGGAATCTACTCCATCAGTCAAGTTAGTTAAATGTGGCATCTACGAGAACTAGGTCATGTTAGTTGATGGTATTATGCTACTATAAATTGGGAAGCTACCCATTCTAGTTTACATAATTCTGTAGTAGCTAATGAACAATAAGTACAGAGTGTTTAAAGACTATTAACGAACGCAGAGACACTTGAAAGCTACAACACAATGGAATTTTCTGCCACAAGAGTTTAGACAAAGAAAAGACGCACCACTCACTGACATACATACCTGCCTTGTAGAACTGGAATGACGTATGACCTGCATCAATAGCAACAGAAATAGGTCCAATCGTAGCTACAGCTTCTTTCAGTTGCTGCTCATTGCCTTCTTCAACATCTGTGAAGCCAACATCAGTTGCTCCTGATTCACTAGGATCATATCTGCATTTGTCATCCTGAAAGGATATTGACATTAAACGTTTGCGTTTATTGCACTAATTTCACACAGGTTACGACAGAATACTTGCAATTTTCATAAGTACACACTTTTCTAACTAACCTCAGCTTCATATGGATAAGAAACCTCGGTGTCAATTCCTTTGTTCTCTCTCACATACTGGAAGGCTTGATCCATTAAACCACCATTGCAACCTTGATTACCATACTTCACAGAGCAGTCTATCAGATTCTGTTCACTCAGAGAAACAAGCACACCAGTCTTTCTGAAGTGCTGGCCTTCAAGTGCTCCAGTCTGGAAGAAATTTATCAAGTTTATCTTGCAGTGATGTCGACATGCCATATATTACATAGCTGTTACTGTAAGAGTCCACACTTTCAACCCTCATTTACTTTTTTACAAGTTCAGTTAGCCAGTGTTCTTTGAACTTTCAGGGCTACAATATTTGCAGAAATGAGAAGTACACTCAGTGAAACCCTCCTTAAAAACCAGAAGAAAGAACCTATCCATGGGTCAGGTTATTTCTCTGTTAAACAGCTTACCAGCAGAGCACATCATGCTTAAGTCTCTTGGTGTTTTATGTGGCCAAGTAGAGATTCCAGCTTCTTATACCTGTATCAGTCATAACACTGACACACATAAGTTTACTGAAACGTCAGACACATGTGAAAACAACTATTTCACTGTCTGACAGTTCAATAAGATGTGTGGTTTTACACCCACACAAAAAGGAAGTTACTATAGAAGTTTTAAAAATAGTTTTCTTCTTCTAACCAATCTGGCATGAAACACAGCAAATTACAAGTCAAATACCAAATAAAATATTTACTTTTTTTACGTGACATCCCATTGTGAGTCAATGACATGAATGAATAAATTTCTTTATTAGACAATAGAGTCTATTCGTCTAATACAGCAATACCTCAGACTGGCATGTTTTATCATATTTTTATATTATTTCATTTTATATTCTTTTACTTTATTCAACTTCTTGAAAGAGCAACAATTAATTATATAATTATATACTGTCTTTGTCAATGTGTTTTTTACAGATTAAGAGCCTGAAGATGATCTAATGAAGATGTTCTCTATTAGACAGAGTAGACTCTTTGTCTAATAAAGATAGATGTGTTCAGACTGACATTCATTTTACTAATTCATGACAAAATATTTTTATCACTCGAGTTAAATTGTACAGAAGACTAAATCTGCTAACACAAGTTTTTTTTCCCCCTGAATTCATAGGTTATATCTAATTTCATAAAAAACATTATTTAGTAACTACTTCCTCACTGACAACTCCTACATTTCTACTACGAATGTCACTTACAGCACTGAAGGACCAGCAGGAGCCACAATGTCCCTGATCTTTGATTGGTGTAACAGCACCCTTCTTACGCCAATCTACAGATTCAGGAAGTTTAACATTTGCAGGGCTAATGAAAGTTGCTCCCACTAAATCCATCTGTTGATTATATCCCACTCTGCCACGCGTGCGATTGAAACCATTCATAGTATACACAAATTCATGAAGAAGCTAGAAACATAATCAATTGAAATGGTATTAGTTCTATTATTATTACATTATAATATGTGATGCCACACAGTCCAGTCAAGTGTATCAGTATATCAGAATAACTGTACTCACACTACAATATCCACACACCACAATTGTACATCCAACGACTCTTTACACAAATACATGTAATAACACATTGCAAAATCCAACACATGCTGTAACAACTACATTACTAAAAAACAAAAGCTCGATGAGTGAGGAAACAAAATTTTTCTACAGACTGTAACAAATAAAGTAATGATGAATTATACAGACTAAATAACAACTACAATGCCACATCAAGAACACACCAAATAACCGTATCTCAGAGAAGTAGTCGGATATTATTTAGATAAAAAAAATACTTATCCAAAGGCTACAAGAATAAAATGAAAAATAACAAGACAGGCAATGTACGTATCACATAACATTGAGGCGCATCTGTCTAACCACTGTTGCCATGGAAAAGCATCATGACAGCAACTCATTTGACTGGTCCGCTTCTTTAATGCACCGGTTAATGCTACATCTTACACAGAAATCTGACACAATATTGGCGAATGCCTGTTCCACAGCTCTGCACAAATCATCATTGCTACAACAGCAGTGTGCAGCCACTTTGCCCTCCATAATACCCCATCAAGAACTGTCCAGTGCGGTAGGATCAGGACTATGTGGTGACCTGGATAATTGCGTGGGAGATGTTGATGAACCATGGTTAATCTGGCAGCCTGTAAAACATGCCTTCAAACAGTCACACACAGGGAAGACAAAAACGTTCCGGTGCTCAATCGTGCTGCAGCCACACATCTTCCATGACTCCTCTGTCTCTAAGCTGTGGTATTAACCACACCTCTTCTGCATAAAATGCACCATGAATAAGTCAGTCAAAGAAATGGGGACTAAACAAATGAATTTCTGTCACACCACCCACAATATCATAGGAGACGGGTTAACATTCAAAATTTACCATGAAATGCAGATTATCCTTAGCACAACACACATTTCTTTCACAGGTACTGCAAGAAATTGCATACTCATCGGCGAAGAGAACCTTCCAGCAGGACGTGGTATTTGGGAACCTGTTCAGCAGTACGCGACATCCCTCACAGCGTTGATTCATGTCAATATCAGATGGTTCATTTACAATTGTCAGGTGAACAACCAAAAACTGAAATCTTTGTCTCTTTTTAACTATGCCCTAAAAGCATGCAAGACTGACAGTGTTGCCACACACCACTTTTGAGTTCCACAGTGTACCACAGGCACACAGCAAGCACATACAGATCTACATGGTAGATTAGTTAGGGGTATGGCAACTTCTTGGGACACCCTGCAGATAAGAACTTCAAAGAGTTTGTAATAATTCATTTACCAGGTTTAAAGGATGAACTGGATTGTCGCAAGTGTAAGACACTTATGTAATGAAGTGTGGTTCCTTACAGTATGTACATTTTACAAACAATGCCTGACAAACTTGGGAATGCCTTTATCATTATCATGTTGTCTTCATCAGCATCATGGTTTTGGCAGTTTCACCTGCTGCAACTCAACTTATAATTCTCAACATTTCATCTTATTAATTAGATGTGTGAGAGATGCATGCACACATTTGAGCAACTACAAGAACAAATGTTAAAGAAGTTTCCAACCAGGGATATTTAACAGGGGGACAGTTATTTAAAAAATACTGAACTTCAGCCCTGAATGTGTTAAATGGGGCTGTGAACTGTACCCTGAACTTTAGCCTACACAGAAAAAATCACGAATCAGGGGCAGTTAACAGAAAGTCAGTTACAAGAAAACTATCCCACTACAATTTTGCGTGTGTAAATATGACTCTGAACTCTACTATGAACTTTAAACTTTGAACCTATTTTTATAGATCAGGCCTCAGAAAGTATATCATGCTTGCATCGTTGTGTGTTTAGTACTGATGTCACAAGAATATACAAACATGCACTCAGGAAGACTGTCTTCGGACTGATGTTAGCTACCGATAAAGAGACAGCTGCCTAAATTGATTAATTACAACTGAAGTATCATTTTTGCACGACACTTTGTTTAAATTTTCAACAGTAAATTCCACTTTACCATCCATATTCAGAGTTCCATTTATTGTGGTAGTCCACTTTCTCAATTATGATTTCAGAACATTAGACTACATTTTGGAAGGTTTTCATGACAATTTGTTAAGATCCACATTCTCACTTTGCTAATACTGACACACAAGACCATCACATTTATGGTTTTGGGACCACTGAATACATGATAAAAAAAAATCTTAAGCACTAATAAGAATAGACGAGATTTTAAATTCACATTTACCATGTCTCCATATTTGTTCAATGCCAGCTTGAATTTGTTGTTTCCTTGTTCATAGGCTGCATTGTGTTTTGCAATTTGATGCTTGTTTTCCATGAAGATCTTCATGCGAAACTTCTCTTCTACTTCAGATCTGTATTTCTTCCCATGTTCAAGCTAGAATGTGAGCAAACTGTTTGTTGAACATCAATGAAAAAGAAAACAAATTCTATATTCTTTCAAATACACTCAATGTGCCTCTTGGAGAATCAGTCATGTCAATATGGAATAAAACTACAGAACTTTATCCCTTATGACATACCTGAATATGATTTCAAAGCAATCACTGCAAGCAATACTGGTAACTTGATTGATTGGTTCATATGTAATGATACTAAACCAACTACAGAGGCTATTTATCACTCAATGATACAACAATGTACAGCAAAATGTGAAAGGCCCACTTACCTCAAAGGGTCAAGGGCAACCATACGAAAATCCATCTAAGCTAACTGGTCTCTGGTCCAGATTCAAACCAGGTACCTCAAAAATGCAAGTCACACATTTTAGTGCTTGCTATGTTGCCCATATGCAGTCTTTGCTGTGTTTATGAATGTGCTACATGATCAGTCACGCTCATGCATCACTGATGGTGACAAAATGAATGGCATAAGCAACTCAACACCTTTTTCTTAGAATACTGTATAGCAAAGGAAACAAGATAGAAAATGTACATAAAATGTAACACTGTTGCCAGTTCGCATCTTTGCTCTCCTTAATACACATATCAGTCGAGCCATTTTGAATAACTTTTGCAGGGAAATGAGAGACAAATATTAAAAGTGTAGCAATGGAAAATAAACAATTAAGTTCTCTTTTATATTGTTGAGCTATGTCACTGTCAACAACATAACCATACTTTGGTTTGGTGAAAAGTACCAGATATTCTTGCCTGATTTGAACCAAACCTGAATTTTCTTGACAGATTTTAATAAAAAGCATGCAAACAAATTTCACGAAAATCCATTCAGCGAGAGACGAGTTATTCCATGCACGTGGGTGGATATGACAAAGCTAACAGGCACTTTTTGCAACTCTGCAAATACCCCTAAAAATAAAACCAGTCAGAACCAAGTAATATTAACCTGGGAAGAAGGGTGTGAGAGAGGGAGCCAGAAATGAAGCTTTCTTTCTTAAACCATACTTCATTAAATACCACTTCAGGGACATACAGATTTTTCAAAAATCGAGAAGCCACCTCAAAATTCTAAGCACCATCAGAGGGGCAGGAAGCAAGTACCACACTTAGGACCCACAATTAGGCATCACCATACAAATTTAAGTTGCCCAGGCAACCTGGTGCCAGGAATTTGTGTACCACTGTACCTCATACAATGAACCTGAGCAGTAGCAAATGTTTCAGTTTCAGTACCATTTGCATCATACCCAACATGAACGCTACACAAATTTTTTCCTGACACTGCATCTAAAATACTGAATTTCATGATCGGTTAACCAGTCAAATTAAAAGCTGGAAACTAAAGCACTGCTTTTCCTTTCATAGCCATTAGTCCACAATAACTAACGTTTTATCTGTTGACCAACGCCCCAAAGCAATTGAGCAATATTTATTCACATCATATTACAAATGAACACAGACTAACATGTCTTCACTATCTGAAATGGCACCCTGATAAAAAGTGCCATGTCTGTATTTGCATTTTGATAAGGGATAATCCATCAATTTTTTTATTTCTGAGCCAATATCAATTACATAACACAGAAATACTGTTTCATACTCAGACGTGACACTCCCATTAACCTTTTAAAGCATGGGAGATTTAAACCCCAAAGTAGCAGCTGACAGCCAAGGTTCTTTGCACTTTAAATGCCTATTTTTGCACCTGCTGATATTATCTGTTGTATTTCATACATTCTTAAAGATAAAAACTTCAAATACAAAGTACACACTTACGAACAGATCCATCCACCTGTTCTGCAAGTTTCAAGAAATTTCACCTCTTTTTACACAGCTTAGTTCAAGATATTATCATCAGTATTTGGACATACTGGACGAAGGACAGTCCCCACTGCCTGACGTGATTGTTCAGGAAATGTATTTGTTTTTGGCCATTTTTTTGCGCATGGGGCACAATCAGAAGGATAATTTGAAAAATTACTAGTCAACACAAGTTCAGTTTTACATGACCTTTTATGGGAACATTATGAAACATGATAAATTCCTTAAAATACTTAAGATTCCTGCATTTCTGTGACAACAAAAAAGGCCCTGACAAGACGGATGACAACTATGACCAAGCAGGGAAAATGAGAACTATATTTGACAAGCGCAGTGATTCACATGCTAAATATTACAGCCCAATTGAACATGCAGCAGCTGACAAAATGATTGTGATACTGTGCTCTGTGCTGCGTTATTCACCGAGTATGTAGGCACACCAATTTGGGACTGTTGGTGTTGGAGTTGCGCAGTAGATTACTGCTTTCCCCTACATCCCCTCCCTGGTTCCATGCTACCTCAAGACCTGAAGTTCAAATCTGGGTGACTTTGTTCCCATCCTCCATTGTCTCTGGTGTTAAAACTGGTTTCAGTCTGCTAAGACGATGGCGCAAAGTTCCTGCTCCAGTGTTGAAAATTACATTTTGTTTCCGGGTAATATGACGTATTATTTACTATTTTGGTTGAGTTATTTTGTTTTGAGAACAACACTGGGGCAGTATTCTATGTGTGGTGCTGCTGGTTAATATGGGGCTGACCACCTTATGTATGTGATTTATTGTGAGACTATATATGTACACACATCATGTGTTGGCTGAATTTACTCTGCTATGTATGTTATTAATGTATTTTCTTGACACATTTCTACTCTTATGTTTCCTTATTAATGGTACTTGCATCCTTCATGCTTCCACAGTTCTGTAATTGATAGGGGTGCACTATCAAATGTAGAGCCATTTTCAAAAAGTACATACCGAAGAAACACAAAAGGTTTGGCATCAAAATTTACAAACTCTGTAATTCTAAGGGCTACACGTACAATATGACCGTGTATTTAGGCACAGACAGGCAATGTGTGAGTCCTTCCATGACAGTTACTCATAGAACTGTAACTGGACATACTGCAAGGCTTTGAGAATGTGGGACACAAACTATACATAGACAATTTCTTTTCATCTCTAGTGTTATTTGACAATTTACATACTAAAACAATAAACTCCTGTAGGACTCTTAGATAAAAAAGAAAAGGGATGCCAACAAATGTAAACATACTGTCAAACATGCATTCTCCACCACCAAAGGGTAATTTCTGTGATGAGCATGGGAAACTGTAAAACCGGGCCACAGTACAAGAACATAAGAGACACATCGGATATGCGGAAAAATCTAACTGCAAGATGAACTCTTACTCTATTACCAAATGGACCTGGAAATGGACAAACAAGCTATTTTTTTCATATTCTGGACCTTACCATTCTAAACGGCTTTATTATTCTTGCCTCTTATCAAAGGAAAACCGTTCACCATTAGTATCAACATTTTAAGGAAACGACTATCAGCAATCGGGAGAAATAAATCCGTCGGACCAGATGGCATTCCTGGGGAAATTTTAAAGTTAAGTGGGGAAGCCATGATTCCATACCTCGCGAGATTACTGGATATAACGATGAACAACAATTCTATCCCAGGGGACTGGAAAAAAGCTATAGTGGTTCCTATTTATAAAGGGGGAGATCGATCGGTAGTGGGAAACTATAGACCGGTCAGTTTAACCTCAGTAGTTTGCAAACAAATGGAGCACGTTATAGCAGGGTATCTAAGGCAAGTCTGGGAAATGAGTGAGTGGTTATATGAGGGTCAGCATGGTTTTAGACCAGGGTACTCATGCGAAAGCCAAGTAGTCACAGTTTGTCAAGATATTGCTGATTCACTGGACGAGGGAGTCAGGACTGATGCGATTATAATAGATTTTTCAAAGGCTTTTGATTTAGTCCCACATGATAAGCTGCTTACAAAAATTGCGGAAACCGGAGTGGACTTGAGGGTAGTGGTATGGATAAAGGAATTTCTGTTAGGACGTTCGCAAAGAGTTAGAGTAGACGGACAACTATCTGATGAAGTCAGAGTAACGTCGGGAGTGCCGCAAGGGAGCGTATTAGGTCCGTTGCTGTTCCTCGCTTACGTTAATGATATTTGGAAAAACATTGAGTCAAATATATGGCTTTTCGCTGATGATTGTATAATATACAGGAGGATAATCGATAGTAATGACATTCAAAATTTGCAGACAGACTTAAATAGATTAGGGGAATGGGCAGTTGAAAATGAAATGAGGATAAATCCAGGTAAGAGTAAAGCAGTAAGCTTCAACAGAGCTAGGGTGAAAGGTAAACTGAGGTATTGTATTGGGGATCAACTAATTCCAGAGATAAATAGCTTTAAGTATTTAGGAATAATTATACGCAGCGACCTAAGCTGGGCAATCATGTAAATTATACACTAAGAAAATCATGGAAGGCTCTTCATTTCGTAATGCGTATACTCAAAAGGGCAAATAATAATACGAAAAGTTTAGCTTATACGGCACTAGTGAGACCGATACTTGAGTATGGAGCGGTGTGTTGGGACCCATACAGAGAAGGTCAGGTAAGCGCTTTAAATCACGTGCAAAAGAGAGCGGCAAAATTCGCAAATAATACAAATGAATCGGGTTGGGAAACATTGACACAGCGTAGAGCGATAGCCCGAATATGCGCCCTTTTCAAAGCATATACCGGGGGACGGGCTTGGAAAACAATAGGGGATAGACTGCTAAAACCATGCTACCTGGGTAGGGGCAATCACAGTCGGAAAATTTGGATTAGGAAACAAAGAACAGATGTAGGTAAATATTCCTTTGTAAATAGGACCATAAAAAGCTGGAACCAATTACCTTCAAGCATACTAGCGACTTTCCCCTGTAAATTAAGCACTTTTAGAAAAAGGGTCAAGAAATTCATTACAAGGTAAGGGTTTTTAAGTGGGGATTAAATAAAAATAAGGGGTGTGAAGTGATGTGAAGTGAAGTGCTTTGGTTTTGAAGTGAAGTGAAGTGAATTAAGTTCTTGGAGGATATAATTATCATGTACTTTGGTCTAACTTTATACTCAGGATATTCTAACGCACTGAAATTAATTAATGTGTGGGTGTTTTTTGTAATGTGCATGTGTGTTTTTTTTTCTGTATTGTGTATGGGTGTTTTTGTAAGGTGTGGATGTTTTTGTAATGTGTGTACGGTGTTCTAATCTGTGTACTTGTATTTACTGTATGTATTTTGTTTTGTATGTGTATGGGTGTTTTTGTAAGGTGTGTACGGTGTTCTAATATGTGTACTTGTATTTACTGTATGTATTTTGTTTTGTACGTGTATGGGTGTTTTTGTAAGGTGTGGATGCTTTGTAAGGTGTGGATGTTTTTGTAATGTGTGTACGGTGTTCTAATAGGTGTACTTGTATTTACTGTATGTATTTTGTTTTGTATGTGTATGGGTGTTTTTGTAAGGTGTGGATGTATTTGTAAGGTGTGGATGTTTTTGTAAGGTGTAATGCTTTTGTAAGGAGTGGATGCTTTTGTAAGGTGTGGATGTTTTTGTAATGTGTGTACGGTGTTCTAATGTTTGTACTTGTATTTACTGAATGTATTTTATTTTGTAATTGTGTATAGTTTGTTTTGTATTGTTATTTTTATGTATATTATATGTACATTTGTATTTTGTGTACTAGTGTAAGGACTACTGCAACTGGGTGAAAACCCAATTGCAGTAAATAATAATAATAATAATAATAATAATAATAATAATAGAACACAGAAAGTAGAAATAAAATCACGTAATGCAACTAAAAACGTTTTCTCTGATTGGGGTCCACTGAAACATGGAGTTCCCAAGGATCAATTCTGGGGCCTTTATTGTTCATAATATATATAAACGACCTTCCTCGGAAAATAAATTCCGTATCAAAACCAATGCTTTTTGCTGATGACACTAGTGTCATAATATATAACAGAAATTTAGAAGATTTCTGTACAGTGGCAAATTTAGTTCTCACTCGTATGATTGAATGGTTTACTGCTAATAAATCAGTACTAAATCTTGATGAAAAGAAAATATTATGAAATTTATAAAAAAAATTCACCACACTGTGCATTACGTATTGATTATAGAGGAAAGTATATAGAAGACACAATAAACACAAAGTTTCTTGGTTTACAAGTTGATAACCACTTAACTTGGAAGAATCATATTGATCAAATGGTTCCTAAGTTAAGTGGAGCATGTTATGCAGTTAGATCATGTATCATATCAGCAACATCAACACTCTTAAATCAATTTATTTTGCATACTTTCATTCTATTATAAAGTACAGAATAATTTTTTGGGGTAATGCCTCCAACAGTAAGAAGATATTCACCTTACAAAAGAAGATCATCAGAATTATGGTCGGTGCACAACCAAGAACTCCATGCAGAAGTCTGTTTAAAAAATTGGAGATTTTACCTATTCCATGTCAATACATATATTTTCATTAATGAACTTTATTTTAAACAATCACGAACAAACAAATTCATCTATACACAGTATAGACACCAGCAATAAGCACCATCTGCATAGACCAAATTCCAACCTATCTTGTTTTCAAAAAAGTACATTCTATGCCGGTATCAGAATTTTTAACAGACTCCCACTGAGTCTCATAAGTCTTAAGAATGAAAACACAAAATTTAAAGTAGCATTAAGAAAACACTTAAATACACACTCCTTTTACTCACAAGATGAATTTTTTATGTATAAAGATGGTTCATAGTGAGGTATGTAACATGTTTATACTGTTTTAGTTTATAGTGTTCAAATGTAAAATTCTATAGTCTGTGTAACTATATATTTGTATATCATGACTTACTCCACATCCAGTTGTCACTTCGACAGACTTATGAATCCTTAGAATGAATGAATGAATGAATGAATGTATGTATTCTTGCCTCTTATGGTTCAAAATTATCACACCCGTAATTCAAATTGACATTGGTGAGGGACCTAATACAACAGGCAGGAAGGGTGCCTCGACCTCAAACCACAAGGTAAGAAAGACAAGCCCCATCCACGAGCCAACTAAACAGACTTGACACAAGACACAACAAACATTGGCCTATGCAATGTAAGAGAATTTGGTGCCATGTGCATTCCACTAAAAACAAAGAAACAACAACCAAATTCAAGTGCCTAAATGTAATGTAGCAGAGCACACAAATATAAGTAAACATTACCTTTGTAATTACTGATCTGATTTTTCAGTAGCATTTTCTTGATGAAATAATTGGGATGAAGGGAGTGTGCATTTTACAGAAGGGCTTTATGAAGGAACAGAGACTTGTCAGAAGGGCCGTTATGTGTGTATTTGTTCAATTTTGCCAATTAGTGGTAACTTTAACAAGAATTAAATTTCACAATCTTTTATACCTATACAAGCCTTTCAGACTAATATTGTGAAAATTATGAATGCAGAAAATTTTAAAAACACCATGGTGTTCATGGACAATATTTTCCCTTTCATATTTTGAGGCCATTTAAATTACTGGTACAGGGTTTTCCCATTCGACCGTTAGGGGTTAGCTTTTACTACGTCTGTTTAGATATATTTACTGTTAATTATTCAATTCAGTTATTACAGCAAGTCTGTGACATCTGACTAAAGTTTATACCGATCCTTCATCTTCGTAAGTGTAACTACGTTGCAGTACAACTGATGACTGCTCCATTCATGACTCATCGTCATGTGATATGAGAACAATGGGAACATACCTGAAAGCCTATCCAACTTGTTTTTAACGTCGCTGATGTCTGTGAATTTCACATCATCGCAAGCCCCGCAAAAAAAATAAAATAAAATAAAAAATAAAATAAAATAAAATAAGGTGACGATAAAATTCACTTACCTTGAATGTTTGCCATTCGTCGACCACAAGCTCAAAGAAGGAAACTGCTTGACAAGCAGCCGCAAAGGATAACAAGACAATGCAGAACTTCATATTCACAACTCAAAACTGTGAAAGAGAATCACACGCAGACCAAAACTGTTATATAATTTTCCTTCTCGTCGTAGTGTGTAACACAAACGTTATACTTCGAATTCCTGCAAAAAAAAAAAAAAGGTTGAAACACACGTTCGTAACATATATAACACCCTTTTGTTGTATACTATGAATGTTTCACTTCAAAGACAAAGCCTTGGGCACTCACCCAACGAGGAATACAACACCTAGAACCACACACCAAGAACGTACTCCACACAATGAAGACGGAACTCTAGAACAGAGCCAGAGGGTACACACGCTTTCGTCATGTGATCTCTTCCCCCACCAAACTGTGACGCATGTTGCAATTCAAGCGTTTCGAACTGTTCCAGCAATTCTTGAGTGACGGATGTTGTATGCATCTCAATGTGCGCAGAACAGCACGAGTAGCGGGACGCTTTGTTTGTCTTTATCAGACTGCAGCACTGACTGTTTAAATCCGTGACGTTACAAACATGAAGAATATCGTGGATCAGATCGTGCGTTTTAATACTGTTAAATAAACTGATGCACTGCAATGAAACTATGCTTTCTATATAGTTCGTTAACTACGGCATGTCGAAAAAATGTTTCTAATGAAGGTTATACATGAATATTAGATTTCGTTTTTACCATGTAATGATGCTATTATTGATAGATCAGAGCGTTAAACTCTGAGATTTCAGCATTCGGAATAATTAAATTTCATTAAGTCGGGCGTGCTTTACTTTTCGTTACGGTTTCAGTGCACAAATAACCAACTTAGGTGTTTCACTTGGTTAGCTCTTTTAGAGATCGGTACGAAATAAATTGCGAAATTACGAATAACCTGTGTTACACATATGGAGCTAAGTTGCATGTTAGCCCGTGTATAATGACGTAGCCAGGTATTTTTTGCGCCCGGGCGAGTAACCGCAGAAATTATGGACTTTAAAAAAATCATAATTATTTATTGAATTTCATTCTATTCGGACGAATAATTTTAAATTTGCAAAGTGCTGAAAATCAATTTTCTGATTTTAAATATGCATTTTGCCGCCCCTGCGACTCTGCTGCCCGGACGGCCGCAGCACTCGCCCCCCACCCGCCCCGGGGACAACGCTCCTGGTATATGGTAATGATATTCAAAACATAATATTATTCATTCCGTACATTTTAACTTTATATTTAAAGTCCGACAAATGTACAATTCAACCACATTAATTGTGCACCTTCCCTGTCCTACATGTTTCGAACCCTTAATTTGGGTTCATCTTCAGGGACACATTATTTAAAATCGCACACTAGTTACACCAACTGGCACAATTATTTACATGAATTCTTTACAATTGTTCACATACACTGTTTAAAACAAATAAAAGTTAATTTTTAACCAATGTAAGACTGAAACAACCAACAACCACAATTTTTAACTTTTATTTGTTTTAAACAGTGTATGTGAACAATTGTAAAGAATTCATGCAAATAATTGTGTCAGTTGGTGTAACTAGTGTGTGATTTTAGATAATGTGTCCCTGAAGATGAACCCAAATTAAGGGTTCGAAACATGTAGGACAGGGAAAGTGCACTATTAATGTGATTGAATTGTACATTTGTCGGACTTTAACTATATTCAAAACAATATAAGTCTTCCTCGATTACGACTAATATTACACATATTCTGTGCAGTTTCCTTACACATACAAGTTTTATTTCCAACCACTACACAAAAATAATTTTTATGCTCCTATATGTTTCGGCTACGTATTGTAACCTTCGGCAGGGAGCCAATATTACAAAGACATAAGCTGCGTATTGTACGTCGGTAAATGGTAATATACACACATTAGCTTTTTACACAACATTTAGTCGCTGTATAGCATCACTCAAATTGTACAGAATAAAATATAATAAAATTCTCCATGAGTAAACATCGGGTATCAAATCCTCGGGTCTCCACCCCATCGAAAACAGGAGATACATATTTAATACTGCAAAATGTTTGGAGAGTCTTTTACATTTTAACATTTTATGTTTTAGTAATATACGTGTATTTAATCTGTATAGTTTTAGTGATACTATATAGCGACTAATGTAAGTATATTATTACCATTTACCGACGTAAAATGCACTATTTATGTCTTTGTAATAATATTGGCTCGCTGATGATGGCTACAATACGTAGAAGAAACATGTAGGAGCATAAAATTACTTCTGTGTGGTGGTTGGAAATAAATCTTGTATGTCTTTCCCGAACGTTTCAGTCTTTCACGCAGTCATGTCTCATTTATTGAACCTACCACCACATTTAAACCCATGTAACTGGGAATCATCCCAGGCGGCAGACACGTCGAATATGTTTCGCGTTGATTGTCTTTCCTGTCTTAACAGTCATTTTAATTGATGGTAATAAGATTGCATGATTGTTTTGATTTTTATGACTACACTAAATGGTTAGAAGAATAAAGAAAATCACCCCGCACAATTTAACACTCGCACAGGACAGCAGCCACTAGATCAGGAAGAGAAATATATCTGTCGAAGAGGGAAATTAGTTGTGGTTCTCTGCTGCAGGAACTGGCTCGTGATCTGTAATCCATGACTGACAGAAATGGTGGTGTGGTAGAAGATAGAGCTGAAGCTAGAATATATTTATGAACTTCGTCTTTAACTTTAATATATACGCATTTATTTATTACACATTCGTGTTCATGTAAGATAATGAGCATAACGATATCATCAGTTCGTCCCAGGACGAGTATATTAGATAAATCATTGAGCAGGGGCAGGGGTGAGGTTAGCCACAGTTGTTTCGCGCTGTTGTTTTCTGAACTTGTGCAGTATTGTCAGAATCGTGTGTATACAGTCCCAGAATTACAAAACAAGTAAGTCCTGAAGAAAATTGATTGTAATAAGTCTTATATGTGAAGAACACGGTTTTGGACCTCAACATATTCCAGGATGGTTCGATCCAGGGGACCATGCTTCTACGTCAGTTTCGTTTTGTTAACTCAGCGTAGCTTTGGCTGGGGGGTGCTGAAGTCGTATTATAAGATTGGCCCTTCATTAATACTTTTTCACAGGGATCATTATGACTATGGTTTGCTGTCTTAAAAGTACCCATATATTTGCGAGTCTAATTTGTTAATTATGAATTTCAGACAGAAAACTATCAAATACAGTGAAACCTGCCTATAACGGAACTGTAAGGGACGGGTTTCGGCAGCAGGAAGTTTCCGTTTAATACATGTACTTTAAGTTTAGATCCTGGCTATTGTAAACATTTTCCACCAAAGACAGGTTTCCATTATGTGCACGTTCCGTTTAAGACAGGTTTCACTGTACTTCAGAAGAATACCTATGGGAATGTTTCACCATATCCTGCTCCCCCCTCCCCCACCCTTCTTCACAAGCAAAAAAGTAGCAGTCATCACGACTTGTTAATCATCAACATAACATTTTTTGAGTCACAGAAATTGCATAATTACCTGTAGAAATTCCAGTTCATATATATATATATATATATATTGTTATGTATCTAATATTTTATGAGCATTTACAACATGCCTGAATTTCCATTAGATGTGTAGTAGTAATGCATAACATTTTCTTTAGAATTCTCCTTTGTGGGCTGTATGTAGAATGTTTTGTTTTGATTAATTTCCATACAGTGCTTTATTAGTATTCAGAACAAACATGCGATATATTAAATTTAAAAATTTGGCATAGCCTTATGTATGTGTATTATGTAATTTGACCATGTTCTTGTTACCTAAGATGCAAATATTCTACTGAGCACTTTGTTTCCAGAAGTTATCCCTGAGCATAAAGAAATGTCATGCCATGAAGGCATATGGGGCAGTGGATTAACCTTAACCTTGGTACTAGGTGGAGGCAAGTGGTCAGCGTCACACTCCATACTCATTATTCCTCAGGGAAAAGGCCTCTTATTTCCATTAAAAAGGAGACTTGGGTGGTCACCAGGGTTGGTCTGAAACACCCTCAGTTTGTGTTCCATAGGGTGAGAGACCAAATTTGACACTTACATAAAAGAACAGGCAAAATTCGAATCCAAAATTTTTAACTTTCTAAACATGTAGTGGAAAGATACAAACATTTGAACTGAATGGTATTGTATATTTTTATGTCATTTAGGTTTTTGCCTAAAAGATGAATATTGTAAATTAATTTTGTATGTGAACTGTGATGCTATACACTGTAGTTCCTTGTTCATGTCATCACTCATCTTCAGTTGGGGAAGTCATGTTGAGAATATTTTACACCAGCAGTAAGGAAAGTGTATGTGCTTAAAACATGCCCAAGAATCTCTCTAAGTCTGAGGCCCTTTGTGATATTTTGTAACACACACATTATTTGTGGTACACAGTTTTGAACCCTTGGACGGTCCGGGGATTGAATCCCGGTGGGGGCGAGATTTTCAGCACCTGTCTAGACCGGCCCTGGGGCCTACCCAGCCTCCTGTACAATGGGTACTGGCTCATTCCCGGGGGTAAAGTGGCCGAGGCGTGGCGTTGACCACCCACCCCCATCTAGCGCCAAGGTTAAAGAAAGAGTAGAGCTATACCTCTATTCCCCCTCTGGGCCTTCATGGTCTGTTCTAGGGTGAACTTTACCTCTACCTTTACCTGCCCAACCCTCCCTCAAGCTCATGCTGTGACATAGGACCTTTGTGTGGCCAAACTGCACTTACATATCTGAAAAGTGATGAAGATTACATTGAAATTCTGTGCTCAACACCATAACTACACTTAACATTGTTCCAGACTTGCTGATATGGGGCAAGAAGTGGGTGTGAAAGTGATTGATCTTCTGTTTGTTCGAGAGAGGAACTGCAAACGTGAGACAAAATTGTTAAATATGCTTCTTTTCATTAAATCTACCCTGTGGAAGGTAAATCAAAGGCTACTGCAGATGGTATAACATTGTAAATATGTTGTAGTATATATCCATTAGTTTGTAAATAATGGTAACATTTGTTCTCTGATTATATCTGTCCTAAGTGAATCCAGATGTTCAGTGTGCACTGAATCTCGTAATGATCTCATGACCAAAGGTTAATGATTCTCAAATTTTTCCATATCCTCCTTACAGTTTGCTTTGTGTATTATTTTTATCTGAGGCAGGGGCTTTAGTACTACCTTATTAAGCTGTGCTGTTGACAATTTGTTAACTAGAAGTAATAATAGAACCTGGAAGTTGAACTCTGCTTATACAAAGCTTGCCAGTGGATAATATTGTGATCCATTTTAATACTGCTGTTATGTTTCCCTGTTAGTCTTCCAGATATGACAACAAAGTCTACATTCAGAAACTCTGCACATTTCCCACAGAGTACCGTATATTCTCGAATCTAATCCGCACTTTGTTTTTACAGTTTTAGAGGGCTAAAAAATCAGATGCGGATTAGATTCGCGATCTAGAGCTGGATTTTGGAAAAATGATTGAGCTGCTGTACAATATAACAATAACGTAATTAACGTAATTAATAAACAACGTAAGAACAATACAATACAATAATCTATTATTTTATTATTTATTATTATAATTTATTATTCATCAGACTCGCCGTCATCACTCATAATTCGAGGAATGTTCAAAGATCTGGCCTTCTTTATCGCCTCCTCGCGAGTAGATCATAACTCACAAACAGTCCAGTCTTGCGTCTCTCTTGAAAAAACGTGAAGACTGCATCATCAATTTCAGGAAATCGTCCTTTCTTGGGTCCAGTGAATTTCCTTCGTGACGCCTCACACCCGCTGATCGCTGCCTTGTGTTTCCGCCATAGTCGAACGTTGCTTTCATCAACTCCAAAAATTGCAGCGGCTTTGCGGTTTCCATTCTCCTCTGCGCACCGAATAACTTCACGTTTGAACTTTGCCGTATATGAGAGTCGTTTAGATTTCAGGTGTCCCTCTTCCATAACTACGGTACACGACAAATTGGAACAAGCACCTCCCACGTTTCAACAACTAAAGATCAGCTGGCTTCAGACGAGATTGCGCACGTCTGTTGAGAAAGGCCCCGCCTCTATCGGTATGACTCATCGGCCACAGGCGTAGCGTCGGATTTTAACGCATTGGTAACATCCAATATTATTCAATCAGTCGCCCGTGGGCAAGGGGTGGTTGAAGGAAAGGTGCGGATTAGAATCGCGAACTAACTTTTTTCGTTTAAGAAGTCGCCAAAAACTGGGTGCGGATTAGATTCGGGTGCGGATTAGATTCGAGAATATACGGTATTTAAGGTTTAATGTGATTCTCAAAATAAATGACAGTAATGTGCTGTACAGCATTAACTGCTTGTCCTTTTTCATGGATTTACAGTGTGTTTTCTGTGTTAATTTCTACACATTCATATGATTTTGAGGCTGCAAAGGGTAAAAATCTTCATTTGACTATATAACAATATTAGATAAGGCATCTCTCTTCTTGTGTAGTATCCTACATTCAACACCATGTATCTTCTTGATGGGATGCCTTAATATTGAACATGGTCATGACAACATGTTGCTGCATCACATTTTATGGTCATTTATGTGTATTTGTAACTTTTCAGTCACTATTTGGAAGGGAAGCTGACAAGTTGGAACATGCCAATGATGATGAAAGAACATATTACATTATTGAGAAAGAGCCTTTGGTGAATAAATTTATTTCTGTACCGAAAGATAAAGGAAGTTTGAATTGTTCTGTATTTACAGCTGGTATAATTGAAGCTGTCCTTAATGGATGTGGATTTGTAAGTAGTGGCATATAAAATGTAATGAAACTTTGTTCAAGTATATAAAGAATTGACAAAAATGTGCTGGTTCTCACAAAATTTTCAAAAATTAATGTTGTTGGGTTTAATAAAATCTGTTGTAAGTAAGAGCAAAGATGAGATGCATGAATAGATGTGCTGATGCTAGGCACTTTTAATGTTGAAAATATGCCTGATTATTGTGCATTTTTCCATTAAATTATCATTTTTGAAACCGAAAAATGTTATATTTACTGAAACTGATTCTTATTTTACAGCCTGCTAAAGTAACTGCTCACTGGCATAAAGGAACCACATACATGGTTAAATTTGAAGATTCTGTAATTGCAAGGGATAAACAACTGGAAGACAGATAATTAGCAAAACTGGAGAAATAACAAATGTCTTGAAGTCTGTGGTCCACTTCAATATCTGTATAAAATTATAATTTTAATCTGAAGTGCAGAAAAGATAAGTGTAATATGGTAATAAATGTGATAATTAAGGCAATATTTGTTGTGCACTCTGACTTCTTTTCTTTCTTTATCGTGTCCGGACCATTAAATTAAAGATTTTTTGCCCAGTATTGGACTACGTCAAATCCTTTTTTATTTGCAAGCCATAAATCCTCGAGGGTGCATTTCTTGGGGCAGTCCTTGCATGACAGGAGATGCTCCATATTTTGTACCTCTCCACAGCCACAATACAGGTCGTCGGAGTTTGTTTTGCCCCATTTCACCATATTTGTTTTTACTGGTGCCACCCCTGTTCTAATGCAGTTAAGAGATTTCCAAGTATTGAAGTCAAGGAGGTGGCTACCAGGGCAAATCTGGGTAAGGGGGAAGTCTTCAGGTGGTTCAACTTGCACTGTTCCGAGGAAGCTATTCCGCGATTTTAATCTTCTCTGTGGTGTTCTGGCTCTGTAGAGTGCGTGTCGCTCATCGACAGTTTGCTTGATCTTCTCTATGTGTTCCGCTGCCTTCCGACGAGATGTAGGAGCTGCGAAGCCTGCTGCTCTATAGAGGTTTGGCAATGGCGTTGGTTTCATACATCCTGTCACTATCCTACATGTCTCGTTGAGCGCCTTGTCGACTTGATTGGTGTGGGCAGATCTATTCCACACAGGACATGCGTATTCTGCAGTTGAAAAGCAAAGTGCTTGTGCAGTTAGTCGGAGAACGTTGGGGTTTGCTCCCCTTCTACTTCCCGTAAGCTTTCTAAGAAGATTGTTTCTCATTGTTACCTTCTGTCTTGTTTTGATGCAGTGATGCTTGTAGGTTAAAGCCCAGTCCAGGGTAATTCCAAGATATTTAGGTTGGTCTGTGTGCTCCAAGGTGCTTCCGTTCCACGAGACTTGTAGTTTTCGCCTAGCTTCTTTTGTACGGAGATGGAAAGCGCATACTTGTGTTTTGGAAGGGTTAGGTCTTAGGGAGTTCTCGTCATTAGTAGGTAGACATAGCTTTAAGAGCGCTTTTAAGTTTTTGTTCTACTTCGGGAAAGTGTTTTCCTTGGACGCATATGGCCAGATCGTCAGCGTATAGGAAGTTTCTGGAGTGAGCTGGAATGGGTTGGTCATTTGTATATATATTAAAGAGCATCGGTGCCAGAACGCATCCTTGTGGGAGGCCGTTCTTTTGGTTTCTCCACCTACTTCTTTTGCCCTCCAAGATAACGAAGAAACGTCTGTTTTGAATTAACGAGTCCATGACTCTCACCAAGTGATAGTCTTTAAGCATTTTATATATCTTGGAGAGTAGCGTTTTGTGCCTGACTGTATCATAGGCCACCGTCAGGTCTACGAATGCAACCCCTGTTATATACTTTCCTTCAAAGCCCTCTTCTATATGTTCTGTCAGTGCGAGAACTTGACCAGTGCATGACTTTCCCGGTCTGAATCCTCCTTGTTGTGGGATAAGTTGTTCGTCCACCTTTTTTTCTATCCGTGTTAGGATCAGCCTCTCGTAGAGTTTGAAAAAGTGGCATAGCAGAGAGATCGGTCTATAGCTACTGGGGTTTTCCGGGTCTTTCCCTGGTTTAAGCACAGCTATTACTTTAGATTTGTTCCAGGTTTTCGGAATTTTATAGTTCTTACAACATGCGTTGAAAAGTTGTAGTATCCAGTTTTTTGCTATTGGTCCCAGGTGCTTGATCTGTTCAGTGCATATATCGTCTATCCCTGCAGCTTTCCCGTTTTTCATTTTATTTATGCCATTGTTGAGTTCTTTGATAGTAAAGGGTATTTCTAGGTGATTCATTTCGTTGTTGAGGTTTCTAACGATTTTTAGTGCACTCTGAAAAAATGTACAGCTAGATGCAACATACAGAGGCAAAATGTTGCCATTACACACACACCACCATGCACCTGTTCCTTCCCTTCTGCAATGAAGATTACTGTAAAGGTGCTCCCCTGACTCATGACATCATCAACTTACAACCATGAAAAGAATCAGTAAGCTCCACAACTGGTTGATGTACTGTGCATGCATACAAGTCATATGTGGTTCCCCGTCTCCTTTTTTGTCTCCCATCTCATGAGTTTATGATGATGCTGCATAAAATACTATAATCTGGTGTCTGATACACATTTACAATTTATTTTCACAGTATATAAGCTAGGCAGTTGATGTATATGGTATTTCCGACTTAAACGGTCAGTCTGCTCTATAAATAGTTGTCACTATTCAAAATTTTGTTAGAAGAAACTGGATGCACAAGAAGCTGTGAACAGTGCATAGGTATGTATGACAGCATTAGTTGGCATACTGGGTGCAGGATTTAGGGAAGTTTTGTGACTAGTTTCATACATGCTCCCTGGCAGTGCCCAACATCTATATCATTGTACCATACTAATAATTGATATTGCAGACTCATGTATTTAGAGAAATCTTGCCTCGGATTAGTGGATGGTCAGCATGCATTGGAACCCAGTAATAAAGTCTATTAAGAGCACAGATTTCTCTCTCCTTTTCATAATATGTAGGAAGAGAAGTCATCTGAGATAATATACAAAAGAACATAATATTATTACATCTTCCATGCAATGAGTAATATACAGATAACATTTATTCCAACTTATTGCATAGTTTATACCATATACAAGTTACCCTTCCCTACCTTGTCTGTAGGTGAACTACATTCTATAAGATGTAACTGCATAGTTTATACCATATACAAGTTACCCTTCTCTACCTTGTCTGTAGGTGAACTACATTCTATAAGATCTAACTGCATAGTTTATACCATATACAAGTTACTCCAACATGTTTTGGTTAATATATGTAGCCATGTTCAGAAAGGACACAAATAGGTCATGTTTAGTTAACATCTATATATGTTAGCTAAAACATGTTGGAGTAACTTGTATATGGTATAAACTATGAAGTTAAGTTGGAATAAATCTTACAGGAGAACACAGTTCACCTACAGGCAAGGTGGAGAAGGGTCTCCATGAAAGATTTCAGGTGCTCTGAGCTGTGGCTATGGGGATAAGTCTTCTGGGATGTGCAGAGGAATTTGTTACCTCCATCTACCTGGATGATGGAAGCAGCAGATGCCTTAAAATGCCCTTGATATAACATCCCAGATGGCAGTTATCTTTTGGTCTTGTTCAGGTCTGGCAGCAGGGTGTGAAGGTAAGGTTTCTTTGTCCCATACAGGTGTTGAAGGAAGAAGTCTAAAATTTTAGTAGCACACAATATTCTGATACCCTAAAACATGTGAACTGTAACAACAGATTGCTTTCACCATTTATTTTTGCCATGAAGAGTTTCATAACTTGGGCACATCAGTGTGTTCCCTTTGACCTTTCTTAAATTTTACTGCACACTTCACACATTTTAATATCTTGAGTGCACAGCCACTGTATATAACCCCTGCCATGACAGGCAGATAAGGCAGTGATTTGTTTCTAGAGCCTTGAGTTAAATCGCACATGACTTCATGTGAGATTCATGGTGAATGATGTGGCACTGGAGCAGGTTCTCCTCCACATTCTTTGGATTTTTGCCACTAATTGTCATTCCACTGCTGCTCCATATTTATCACCATCCCCTGAGACATGTGACAGCCTAGATCAGGCACTTGAAGTACATTTCCAAGCCACAGAACTGACATGAAAGATACTTCATCCTGAAAATGTTCCTGTCACCTAAAAGCATCTGAGTAGCCAAGATGTCAAACACTCATCATTTCATAAAATGTCTTCACATCCTATGTTCATTTGTGGGAAAAGTATGTAATATTTTAAACATAAGCTGCATGAACTTCTGATGCCAATTCAAGCAGTTACAATACCCAATAACTCTACACAGCATTCCTTTGAAATGGAACTCACCACTGTCAGCAAGATTATCAGACTGTGACTCATCTAGTAGTTTTACAGCAGCACATTCAGATACAACGTGTCACCTGATGTCTTAGTCGCACAGACCAGTTCACTCACAAACTGTGTGGAACAGTTGTAAATTGTCATTTGTACATTACCATGAAGTACAGTGTAACATAGAGGGTTTTTAATTATGAAGTAAATTGTTACTGTTATTCTGAATATGAAGTACATTATAATACAGACTTTTACTGTGGAAACCTAGGCCTATGTAAGAACATGGACCTATAAAAAGTATTGTAGCAAATTTGGGAGTCTGTTTCCCAGTGTTTCAGTTCATTTGAAATCAACAGTACATGACTGGTGAACAAATTTTGAACAACAGGTTAGAGAAGAAGCAAGAGTGAACACAATGTGTTCTTTCATAAGAAATGTTAAGAGGATAATGGACTGCATTATGAAGCAAGTCCATGAAATCAAGTAATCTGTATACAAAGATGCAAAACTGCTTAATTTGAAACCACACAACTTTACAGTTGTGCAAAAACCCCAAGATAAACATAGTGTTGAGATAGTACAGTTTTGTAACTGGTTCTGTGAAAGAGTGTAGTAGTGCAGTCGATCCAGTGGTAACTTATTTTACTGATGAGATTACTTAAATCGTCATGTTAATCATCAAAATAACATAATGGTCAGGAGACAATCCACACACACACAAATGAAAAACTTAAAGAAACCATTAGGCATGCAGTATCAGCAGTTTCTAAACACAAATTTCATAACAGGTTTTTAATAATTTGTTCAAGTGTCAAGAATGTCTAAGAGTTGAAGTTGTTTCCAACACCTGCTTTACCTTTAACATGCAGTAAGTTATATAATACAGGCTGTTAATGCAGATGTTATAAGCGGAGGTCCCTCTTCAAGTTGGACACTTTGTATAAGGTAGGCAGCTACACTTCATTACACAGATCCATAAAACATCTGAGCTAGTTGCATGTGTTAGTACCTTCATCATCAAGCATTTATTTTATGATTGAATTCTGTTCCAGACATTTTGGAGAGTGGGGGAGGGGCTGAACTCTTAAATTGTTCTCTCTAAATTGTTCTGGACACTTAGACTGACTGTCATACTCGTATCATAAAGGCATGTCACATTTTACTGTTCTGTTCCATAGGCTTGCACGTGTGCATAGCTGAACAATTAAGTATATAATAATTACATTCCTACCCCAATTATTCTGGTATTATATTTTCTTCTTCTGAATTTCTTTACATTTAATTTGCTTTGAATGATTCCGACAGTGGTATACAGGAATAGTTGTAAATGAAATTCTGGACAGCGTCTACTGTCTCAGGATAAAAGAAATCTGCAACATTTTTGAGGCTGGACCTGGTACAGGGATTGAGATTACCTCTTTCTAATGGGCTCACCGAAGTACATTCTCCCCTTTCTGCATTCCACCTGAATGAAGACAGAGGAAAATGCACCCTCTGAAACATGGGTTTTTAGCCTAAGACAGACAATGGATGATATCCAAAATTTTGGTCATGACTAAGTTCCTTCTGTTCAGCTTTCAAATATAGTACACTTTAGAGAATGCCTGAATGTGGATTATGAATAACACTGACACTATGTTGCATCATCCCACATCTGAACTATGGTTAAAGGTCTGACAGTGGCTCCCAATTTAATCTCATTAATCACAAGTACCCTTTGATAGGTCACTTTTTTGAGAAGTCACATTGAAGAAATGTATGTTCATTTATTTGTATAATACATTCACTATTATGGTACAGAAAACATTTTTGTATTTCAGTATCTCTTTGTATACCTCTTCTACAGTCAGAGAAAGCTTACAAATTAGATGAACTTGAAACGTCTGTCCTTGTAGGCAACTTGACCAGTTCGGTACTTGTGTTCTTGAGCATCCTGCATAAATAGAAGAAACAGAGTTCATTTAGCATATCAACCTGTTTGGAGGTGTTCTTAATATATGGACACTTACAGTCAGAAGCTGCAATGGCAAAGGTCAGAATTCTGTCTAGTACCAAAGTTCAGCAAATATGGCTCATAAAGCAAATACAAGATATGATTCCAAGTGGCACAAATCATTATATTACATGCACTGGAAGCCTAAGTAACCATATTTTTAAGATTCTCTACATTTTGTGATTTTAGTCCTTGTTTTATGGCATAGCTCTCATACCAGTGGTTGTATTATCATATCTGAAGGATGCCGTACAGGACAGCAAGAGACCATGGTATAATCTGTCCTAATAAAATGAAAAAATACCTGGCTTTATTCTGTGATAGTCCTTCCAAACCTGAATGCTTAGTACAGATCTTTACCACAGCAGTCATTATTATATTATTATTATTTATTTACTGCAATTGGGTTTTCACCCGGTGGCAGTAGAATGAAAGGATCAAATTTTGATGGCATCCATGAATAACATGACACAAAACTTGCTTATGTTCCATCACTGCTCTGAATCTAACATGTAAAATAATAGTGACAGTAACAATACATGCTAGTTTACTATACTTGTGTAATTCTATATACATTACAGTAGAGTATACAGTGGGCGGTTTATCTCGGGGCCTGGCATAGAGCTGATGGTCTCACAGCCACACTTAACAGAGGGTTTGTTCAGAAATCTCTGCTTGCTTCTCCCACTCAATATTTCCCACTAATTTACAGAATCTGTTTCTCAGAAGGCCTCACATAAAAGATGGTCAAGTCATCCAGCTGCTTATTTCAGCACCACATCACAAAGACATATGGGGGAGTGGAGGTACAGTTTCATGCATTATTAACTTCAGCACTAGATAGCTGGAGGTGAGTAGTCAGCTTCACATCTCAGCTGCAATCCTCCGCAGACAGAGAAAGCACCCACTGAATAGGAGGTTGGCTGGCACCAGAACCAGTCTGGATGTTTGAGAGATCAAAATCTCTTAATCCTGCTGTGAATAGAATCCTGCTTCCTCAGTCATCCAGCCCATAGCTAGTCACTGTACTGACTGTGCTATCTCTGAGACAATATTTCAGCATGTGACAGTGTTGGCTTATTTACTTAAGTGTATAGAAATTTAACAAACTCACAGCAGTTGTTTAACTTGCTGTGTAGCCCTTAAAACTGTGTACCATCATAAAATAACAAATACACTTGCAACACCAAATTACCATTTCGTAGTCTGGAGGTATACAATTTTGTACAAATTAAGTTTTGTAATGGTGCAGATTTAACAGTTCTGTCACAACTTGAATTCCACAATTAAGAAAAACAAATGATTACCTGAGGCTTGCTTCTAAATGAGCACCAACGTTATCCAATGTCTCTTCAGCCAAAACAAGTCAGTTTGGCTTTTACTTTTGTTTAGTCATTAATACTTTTGCAAATTTTGTTGCAGCCTAGTAAAACCATAATATTTTCTAGAAAAAATCTGGTGATACTTTCTTGATTACAAACACAAGTATTATGAGGCCATTAGAAAATCCTCTTTCCATCCCATTAAGATATAAGTCTGAGGGATTCATGTAAAAAATGCTATTCTTGACAGCTGCTGAAACACAGCAACCTAATGGAATCCAAGGAATGCAAGGCACAGTAGAAAAATAAGATATGTGGCTGATAAACCGTCCACCTGGTACTTTATTTTTAATATGTTGAATAATGTGAATATCTTACTCTAGACGTCTTCACCAAGTAGCCAAATGCAAGCATAGGAAGCACAACAAAGCACAAACCGTACAGTGAAGTTTTGGGAGTTGCCCTGAAATGGTCATATTCTGTTGCCCTCATGGACATAAATCTCTGTATCCCAGAGTCAAACTGAAAAACGAAACAATCATTTCATGCATAGTATGTGCTCCTTAAAAATAATATAAACTGGCTTAAAACAAATAATATTTCCAATGAAAATTGACAAGATTTTAATCTTAGTTTATATCTGCTATAATGTAAGCAGTCTAGCTCCTGCATCCCCTTGTTCCTGCTTCCCCTCCCCCCCCCTCATTTGTAAAATTCAACTTTCACTTCACTCCCTCCTTGCAAGCTTTGTCAACTGGAATGCAGCTACAAACTCAAGAGGGAATGTCTTTGTAAATTCATGAACAAGCAAAAATGTCATCTCAAAGTTACATGACATACCTTACAATTTAGGTCTATACAGTTACACAATGTGCAACGTGAAAGAGTTCAAGCACAAAATTAAATATCGTTACACAAAATAAGCAAATCACATTATTTCAATTTAATGTCTATATACCAGCAAGAACAGATATCTCACTTACTTCCTTCACAGCCCTACCCAGTACTTTTTTTTTAATGACTGGTGTATAAATGTTTCTGTTTCATTTGCTGGTCTCACTTGTAATTTAAACCATAAGAAATCTCACATGGGTCTTATGCAGCACTGTTCACAATTTTGTTTGTAGGCCAGGCATCCTGTATAGGCATGTAAGTCAGATTTTTGATAGGCATCTATTGTCTAAAACAATGAAGTCCAATCAGTTGAGATATGATTTTCTTTAGATGTTATATCCTGTACATAGCAACAGCTGCATGTTTCTTAAAGTTGGGAGGCATGATGCTTTTTAGGAAAACCCAAAACTATTTACTAACCCTCAGATGACCAAATCTATTTTGTACATTTACAGTTGCCTACAACTATGCCAAATACTATTACTGTATTCAATGCTGGGAGTTTAAACAACCCACATCTGGTAGTGACTATGACTAACCACACTAACATAAGAAAGAAAAATTACAACCAGAACCTTGTGCATCTAAATACAAGTCTTCTCATATACACTCATTACCTGACAATGAATGTAAAATACTTTAAGATATGATTAAATTTTGGGTTACAAAGAAATGGACATTTGCTGAAGGAATTCTGCAGAATTGTCTGAACAGAAAATTCGAAACCAAAGGTAAATGAGGCACTGGGGGAGGGGGAAAAACTGTGAATGTGAAAAAATACAGACATGCTTTTGACTTATGACAATAACATATGAATCATTAAGAAATCTGAGATAATGATAGATTATTGACTGAATGTTATGATATAAAAGATTCTGTGAAGATAAAAACACACATTTATGTGAACAGAATAGTCAGTATGTTAATATATGCAATAAAGCACAGCTCTTTACACAATTTTTAAACCTCACCCACCACCCCCCCCCTCCCCCCCACAAAAAAAGCTACCTGTTATGTTATTGGTTATGACCAACCGCATGACTGCCGTAACTGTTGTGCATATACTACTGAGAATAAAAATGCAGGAAAAAAGGCTTTATTATGAAGGGTCTAACTTATACATGTCCTCTACTTTATTAAATCCAAAGAAAATGTTGCTTCATCAATGCTGATGCAATTACAACTATAAATTCATCGTAGAAGACTTTATCACCCTGAGGTCATGGAATGACATCACGTGCATGTTATGCTAGTTGTACATCACTTGCTTTGACAGTATGGTTTCAAAGTAATATTAAGAAAGGACCCTTTTTGTCAAACATGACCTATGATCAGTTTGCTTAAAATCCCCTTTCCATCAGAGCAAACTCTTATCATGATCCTTCATTACATTTCATGGTTAGAGGAGACAGCAATTCCATACAAACACAGAACATTACTGGGCCAATATTGGAGGATGTACAGTCCAAAGTGCATAAGGTCATGGATTGCTTGAATGCTCAGATCACTTCCGCATCTTTGTGTATTTCATGTAGGTAGAGGTTGTTATACAACCCACAATTCAAGGAATTCTATCTCTTGCACAAATAAATATTTATCATGCCTCTACAGTAAGAGGCCACAGTTCAAAATGAGCTATAAAGTTGACAACTGTTTCTACTGTCACCGGGTGAAAACCCAATTGCAGTAAATAATAATAATAATAATAATAAAGATATGGTAGGCCAGGAATAAACTAATGGTCTCCTATACTAAAGGTCTCAGGTTCGAGACTCAGCCATATCAAGTGTGAATTTTCTATTTATCAAGCCCAATCTCCACATCAGAATGATGAAATCTAAATCTGGGCACTCCAAACTGATGTAAAATGAATTGAAATACTTGTAAGGACAATACCTAAGTGTACAGTATCACATAGTACCTCCTTATGGACAAACAGCCACTCACATGACAGTTTCATGAGTGGCATCCCATTGTGTGAAATATTATACAGTGAGTTTCAGTTTTCTGTTTCCTCATCACTTTATTACTGTATTCAACTTAGGGGTACAATAGCATGTTTCAGCCAACAACTATCAGGCCATCCTCAAGGTGATGAGGTCTCACTGCTTTTACATACCAGAATCAGGTATTGGACATAAAATCAGGGCGAAATGGTTATATAAGGCATTTTCCATAACCATTTCAGCGTAATTCTAATGTGCAATACACATGTTACAAGCAGTTACTCATACAACTACCTTAAATTTCACCCCACTCTAAGACTAACTAGTCATCCACAGTGAACTCTGTCATATCAGACTCTTAACTAACTAATGAACAAACTCCATGGAGCAGAGTCCTTCTTGAGAAGCTAACAGGTCCTCAGCTAGTCAAGAAATTCCCTGCATTTTATGAAACACGAAGGTTCATTACCGCATTCAAAAGAGCCTGTCGCCTGTCCCTATCCTGAGCCCTATCAATCCAGTCCATGCCCTGCCATCCCACTTGAAGATCCATTTTAATATTATCCTCTCATCTAAGCCTGGGTCTTCCAAGTGGTTCCTTCCCTCAGGTCTCCCCACCAAAATCCTTTTATGCACTTCTTCCCTCCTCCATATGTGCTACATGCCCCGCCCACCTCATTCTTCTTGATTTGATCACCCAAATAATATTTGGTGATGAGTACAGATCATTAAGTTCCTCATTATGTAGTCTTCTCCACTCCCCTGTTACCTTGTCCCTCTTAGGCCCAAATATCCTCCTCAGCACCCTATTCTCAAACACCATCAGCCTATGTTCCTCCCTCAGTGTGAGAGACCTAAGTTTCACACCCATACAAAACTATAACACACTCTGTTATGTAAAAGTAACAAATCTCATTTTTTTTAATGCAAGACATCCCCATTGGCTACAGATTACAAGAGTATATTTATTCTTATTAATTCTAGTCAGATCCAACATTTAATTTTAAAAATATGTTTTTTGGCCACTAGTTTTGGCTCGTAAGAGCCATCATCAGGCCTAACAGAAACTACAAGCTAAAAAACTCCGTATGTTTTGTAAGTAGGAGATCTCCTACTTAAAAACATGTGGAGTCTTCAAGCTTATAGTTTCTGTTATGGCCTGATGATGGCTCTTACGAGCCGAAACTAGTGGCCAAAAAACATATTTTTAAAATGAAGTGTTGGATCTGACTGTAGAATTGGATTAATAAGAATAAATATACTCTTGTAATGAATCTCATTTACTTGCAAAGTAATATGAATAACAACAGACTCTTAAAAAATTGTATTCCCTGTATGACCTGAAGATAGCCTCAGTGTTTTCAGCTCAAACATGACATCATATCTGTAAATTTCATACAGCAATAAAGAGTTGTGAAAATGGACAAGACAGGAAATGTATGTAAACGTAACGTTAAGGTGTGTCCGCATAACCATAAGCTAAAAGTATTAAATATTATGAGTATGTGTCTGTATTCTTGCCTGAGTTATTCGGCATGCAAAGTGCATGCACCGTGTTATACTGTCATCTGTGGCCTGTCTGGCTGTACCATATTTTTCGTGTTATCTCATAAATGGCACGATTTTCTGGAAAAAATGTATTTACTGTAAAACATGTTTTGATTTTCTCTACAGCGTCTGTCTGAAACATTTCTCATTCTAAGAAGAATTCAGCACATATTATCATAAATATACATAGGTCTTAAGATTTTAATCAAACTTGAATTTTCTTAACTTGATTTTTTGTTCACCATGAATTTTCTTGACAGATTTTTGAGAAATCCTCAAATATCAAATTGCATGAAAATCCAACCAGAGGGTACTGAGTTGTTCCATTCGGACAGGCAGATAAGACAGAAAAACATGAAGTTAACAGCTGCTTCTTGCAGTTGTGTGAACTTATAACATAAAAGTAAAATGTTCCTCTACACAATATAACATCTGTTCTGCTACTTGGTTAATTAACACTAACTCAACTTCATATTATTCATGCTGCTGATGATCCTTGGGTCAAGGAAAGAAATGAACATGGGTGGTGGGAGGTTAATGCTGGACACTTCTCCATCTCACCTATATTCCACATTTCCCATCCCTTAACACTATTAACAAATTATATATGCTAAAAGCAGGCAGCCTTAAGAGGAACAAAAGCCAGAACATAAGTGACACCTGGTGAAAGTGGAGGAAGGTACAGAAGGTACATACTAGATGCACAAGTGGGAGAGAATCTGTCTTCATTCCATTTCTAACATGACTTTAGTACTGTGAACAATAGACTGTACAGCCTCAAATGAAGATTAATATGAACTGGGGGATGAAATATCACAAACGATATACCAGTACTACTTGGAAAATGCATATACTCTAAATTGAAGCACACTTTTCCATTTTTGTTCACTGACAGAAACCAGGGTACAATTACTTGCAGGGAATGTCTTGCATCATGGTCTGTCACATTGATCATCTCTCACAGATATTCTTGAAAACGTGTCTAATAATGGCAACTTCTACGCCTAGTAGCTACAGCCTAAATTTCAATGTCACATAATTGAAGCCTGGGCTCATATTAGTCATGCAAGCAGACCAGCCAAAATAGGAAGCTGAAGTAAAACACAACTGTCACTGAATAAGTAATGTAACTCTACAGAATGTAAGGAAAGACCACTACAAATTCCACACATTTCAAATCATTTTATTGAATAATTTGATAATGTGTGGAACTTCTGATTCTTGTAATAAACCTGCAGACACTATGGGGAGTGTTGCAACATCTCTTGCATTAATCAATTCCACACCATGTACAAATATTCCTTTTAAATTCTTCTCTGGGTGTCCTGAGTTCCAAGTCTAGACACATCTGACATTTTTGTCACATTTAAATACCCACTTTTTCGAACATGGAATATTTATGAGGATAGATATCACAAACCTGAATTATAACACACAGGAAGTAGCACTTTTGTATTAAAATACATACACATACACCCCAAACAATTAGTGGGCTGAAAACAATCTTTTGGGCAGCTGTTATGCAAGAGACCTTCGTTACATACGTGGGCGAGTAAATTACACTACAAGTAGTTCTTTACCAGATGTGCTACTTGTAGGAAAATAAATTACTTGGCAGATTTGAGTTCTTTGGATTGGGGCTGGACAGCAGTGATGGTAATATTAGTGACAGGAAGAGTCACGTGCTTATTTATTACAAATTATGCCATCATGCAAACATTAGTTTCCTGTATTCAACTTGTGAGTTTGTATTTATTCAGGGAAGTTGGCAACCTAGTCTTCAGTGCAGTACATCCGAGGGCAAACAAAACCCAACTTTGTGGGTTGTATTTACTTGTATGGTCAGAAATCAACAAACACTGAGCATTTCATAAATAAAATTCTATGAATATTTCTCATTAACTTGTACATGACCATCGTTAGCTTCAGTTTATTATGCACAAATGTCAAGACATTTTATTGAGCTTACCATTATTTCAGTATATGTCTCAAGTATATTTACAAAGAATGGAACTGGCTACCAGAATTGTGTCAAATAGTGTCCATACCGGAGGAATCGCAGAAAACTGTGGCAAGAACTGAGCTATCTGACCAATGGCTACATTCTCTTGAATTCTCACAATTTATGCTCTGTGACTTTGTTTACCAATACAGAAGTCTGATATGGAGAGATCTTATCTCAAAGAGTTAAATGAAGTGAAGTTACCGGCCAGTATCAAGCTGAAATTGTCGTTGGCCATGGTGGGTCTTCCTGGCACCCACAAAGGTGTGACAGATTTCTGACTTCCCACCTTAAACTTCTGTAGGTGGATGGGGAGAAATCAGAAGCACAGTCTAGCTCTGATGTGAAGCATGAGAAATACTCTCGGGATCCTAAAAGAGTGTTTTGGCCAACCTTGTCGATGTCATAGGAAATAACACTAGACATAGCACCACGCACTAGTACTTTGCATTTATTAGTGATTCATATGTACAACTTAGACTCAGTGAATACCGTCTTAGATTTCCACACTGTAACTACAGTAGGCCCTAGTATCTGATCACTTTTTCTAATTCCTGATCGCTCGATAACTCTCCAATTACTCCTTTTAGATCATTTTCCTTGCATTTCATCTACTCTTATCTACATTTCTGAATCCCCTTAGCCCTTCCACCCATCTGGTTTTCCAGGGTGACACCTTCGACACATTTTCTTGACTCCTGTGATTGGTCACACAACAAAAGAGGTCCCATTTTCATTGGCTGACCAATTTTTAAAAAAGAAACTTACCGAAATATATTCATTACAATTTGGAACAAAATGCCCACACAAAGTATAGCCATAAGTCACACATATCTCAGTTCAGGGGTTAAACCCATAAATTCATCAATGCAAAATAAAATTTCAAACAAAACTTCCAAAAACCTGGTTTGCATAATGAATTCTATAGCTGTCACAACCCAAGGGACATGGGTGAAATACGAGAAGGTCGGAGGGTGAGAAAGTCCTTCCTCAAGTAGGGTGTGGACAAAAAAAAAATGAAAAAAAGAAATTGTTTCCCCTTTCTCATGCTGGGGGTGGTCCGACTGGGACTTAAAACCAATCAGTGTTCAGCTATAACATGTCAGACAGACATGCAGCTTTGGAGAACTTAGATGATAATGGAAACATCAACACAGCATGGAAAGATATTACAGAGAACATCAAAATCCCAGCTCAAGGTAGTCTACGTTGATGTAATGAATGAACAATAGTGTTTAGCAATTTTAGATTTTTTTTAAGTTTTGTCATTTGGTTTGTATTTTCGTTACCATTGCCACACGGAGTTATTACCTGCGGTGCAGTGAACATTGGCTACAGTTCACCGCACTTTAAAGAATGCCGAGGCGGCAATTCCTGAATTGTCTATTTAAGGGAACTCCGCAAGGCAAACACCCTCATTTACGTTTCAGTAATTTAGTGTCAATAACTTAAAGCTCCCATAAAGCTATTTTGGTGATAATGAAAAACTTTGGTTTATGGCTGAGCATTCAAGGTAAGTGAGCTGTGTTGAATTTATATTTGTTTTTGGTTAACACTTACTGGAACGGAGCACTTTTGGTGTATTAACATTTTAGCGACAGAATTTGAAATCCTAAATTCATTTAGTAACGTGATACAACAGTTTGTTTATTTGAGGAAAAGCGTGAGCAGTTAATTTAATTCCAATGTGGCATTTCAATTTGTAAATTTGAAACTAATATTTGTAAAGTTATTCTTTTCTAAATAATGTAATTATTTTACTTCAAATTTAAATTAACTGTACCACTTCCTGTATGTTTGCAAATCCCTTACACCAGCAATAGGGTGTTGTGTGCATAAGAGCAAAGTGCAGGCCATCTCTCGCCTGCTGCTAGGAAACTTGACACGCTGGATAAGACAGAATAGGAATTAAAGCAGAGCAGTTACCGATTGCTACTTAGGTATATGAATCGGTTGGTGGCGGCGATTATAGAAGTGGAGATCCAGTGATTGCCTTCTCGGACTTTACCGATAGAACCTCCTTTAGAAAATTGAGCTGCATAGTGGCAACACACTCTGGGGGAAGTACTATATTATTATAAAGAGCAGTAGCATAAACCATGCTTTGATGAAGAACATTCTAAATATTTGGGCCAGAGGAAGCAAGCTAATCACTATAGTCACAGAATTTGAGCCAAATTAATGCAGGTAATCTGAACGAAAACGACATTTCAGAAACCAAAAGCGAAATACTTGACAGATAAAATTAATGGGCTTAAAACACACAGCAAGTACAAGAATATTAGACATACACAGAGGCATCAAGGAATTTAAGAAGGGTTTCCAGCCTAGAGCTAACTTTGTAATCTGCTTGTGAATTCCCATGGTATTTTGACCAGGTGGAAGAATCACTTCACCCATTTACTGAATGTACATTTGGTTGATGTTAGGCAGAATGAAATACATACAGCTCACACAATAGTGGCCAGGTGTTGTGTCTCTGAGCTTCAGATATTGAAAGGGAAAATTTTAAAATGTATAAATCACTAGGTACTGACCAAATTCCAGCAAAAATGATTCATTCAGGAGGTAAACCAGAACATTCTTAGAACTATAAGTTTGTTACTTCTGTTTGAAGTAATGAAGAATTTGTTGAACAGTGTAAGGACTCTACTACTGTACCTATTTATCAACAGGGTGATAAACTGACTGTAATAATTATTGAGGCATATCACTATCAGCAACTACATACAAAATTTTATGCAACATTCTTTTGCCAAGGTTAACTCCACATGCAGACAAAATAACTTAAGATCTTCAGTGCAGATTTTGATGTAACAGATCAACTACTGACCAGACAAACTGCATGCATCACACACATGACAAAAAATGGGAGTACAATGCAGCAGTACCTCAGCTACTTACATACTTCAAGGAAGCTTATAATCTGGTTAGGATAGAGATTTTATATAACATTCTCAAGTTTCACGTTATATTCACCGTGCATTTTTGTACAATTGATCAACTCACACCAACAAATGCACCAAAACAAGTTTGTCACTGATTTCTTTATTAAAAGATTTCCCCAATACGCATTTCGGCACTTCTATATTGCCATCATCAGGGGGATCCACACTCAACTTGAAAGCTTATGAAAGCATACACACACAAATATAATTAACAATAGTGTCATGATCCTAATTATATGTAATATTTTAACAGATAACCAGCACAAAACAGCACACCGGACCACGCTGCCAATAATTTATGAATTATATCACAGCATGTTGTTTAATATAATATACCACACTATTTTACTATTAATTTTAGCAATTTAACTATACCACTATTATACAATGTTATACAATTTTATACAAAGTGGTAATAACGAATATTGACTCAACTGTTCTGATGTAACCTAAGAACATTGGTCTGTGTACAAACTTCACGATCCCCCTGATGATGGCAATATAGAAGTGCCGAAATGCGTATTGGGGAAATCTTTTAATAAAGAAATCAGTGATAAACTTGTTTTGGTGCATTTGTTGGTGTGAGTTGATCAATTCTCAAGTTTGTTATACCCATGAATCTAGTTGGGTTATTTAAAATTTGTTTAAATTAAACCTATAGTAAAGCCAGGACAGGCAAATATTTGTTTGATATTTTTCTATTCAGAATGGTCTGCAACAAGGAGGTGCCTTATCACCATTCCTTTTGAATGTTTTTATTGGGTGAAAATGTAAATACCATACAGAAAAACAAACATTGTCTATTTGTTGCTGGTAAGGAGGTTGGTCTAAGACATAAATGCTCAGAAAACTAAGTGTACGTTCATGCCTCATCACCAGAATGTAGGACAAAACACAACATAAAAGATAGCTAATAAGTTGAGATTTGAGGTTTCCAAAGCAGTGTCACTGAGGATAAGGTCTTCTGGGATGCAACACTGTGTCACTGGGTTAGTGGTTTGTAGCGTTTCATGTCTAGGGTCAACTCTTGAAGACAACACATTATGTTCCTTCCAAACATCACAAACACTAACCCAGTGACAAATCCAAGAAAACCTGAACCCTCAGCCATTAAATCCTTTGCAAATGCATAAAAAATCAAATATCAGAGAACAATACTAACAAATCAAAACACATGAACAGACATTTACAGAAGACTAAAATGGGAAAAGTCTGCTAACAATCAGCCCACAAACTTTTGTCTTCCCGTTTCCTATCCACAAACAAAAAGATTAAAATATACAGAACTATAATTTTGCCTGTTGCTTTCTATGGGTGTGAAATGTGGTCTCCCAAAATACAGCAAGGGCACAGGCAAAGGATGTTCACAAATAAGGAACTGAGAAAGGTATTTGGGCCCAAGAGACAGGAAGTAACTTGAAGCTGGAGAAAACTGCATAATGAGGAGCTTCAGGATGTGTACTCCTCACCAAATATGACGCGCAATTAAATCGAGGACGATGAGATACGTGGAGCATGTGGCACAGAAGAGAAATGCACATCATGTTTTGGTGGGGAAACCAACAGGGGACCACTTGGAAGACCTAGGCCTAGATATGAAGGTAGAAGTAAATCGGATCTGTTGCAAACAGATTGAAATGGCATGGAGTGGATTCATGTGGCTGGCTCTTATCAATACTGTAAACAACCTTCCAATTCCATAAAATGCGGGCAGTTTCTGTACCAAATGAGGAACCACTCACTCTAGAAGAACTCTGCTCCATGGAATTAGTGACTTTTCGCTTATATTAAAGCTGATCTTAATCGTGATAGTTCCAGTTGTGTAATGCCAAGAGGCTGAATTCCCTGTTAGGCTGGTCACTACACACACACACACACACGCGGTGTACAAGTCTGGTTGGTCTCCAGAGACGTCAATGGATACGGATTTATAACAGCATCCGTCATTTTCTAATCGACATATAAAAATTAATATCACTTGTATATGTTGCGGAAACCACGGTAACTCATGAACAGCATCTGTATGATGGCTATTCCTTACCAGCATCCCGCCTTCTCCTGCCCCATGCCTATGAGGATTTGTTATCTGCTTAATATATTCCTCGCGTAATGCCAGTCTTCTTTTGGCATATGCTTCTACGAGACTTTTCTCCTTCGCTGAAACATCGAACTGTTTGTCAGCCATGTTTTAATTCGACAGTGCAACCAACATTGAAAATTACTTTTTCCAACTTCCCTGACAATCAGTGGGAACATAATTATGTAAAGCAGTAAAAAGCAGTTATTAAACATTTACACTAACTGCGAATTTTATTAAATTCCCCGATTAAGAAGTAATATTCCGCAGTAGACACAAAACCTAAATCGATATACACAAACAGTTTAATTAATTGTTTTCAACATTTTAGGCACAGGAAAGTACATGTGCATGCAATTCTGGTCCGTACATATCCACCTTTACGTTTTCCCTAAAACATTCATATATATAATTTAAGTTCTAGGCGTCCTTTACAAAGAAAAAGCAAAGCTTTACATGGAGATCACGCCCGTCTGTCCGTCCGTACGTCCGTTTCTGTCTGTCCGTCAGTACAATTGTGTGACTTGGTATCAACGACTCTTTTGTCGGATTTCCGTGAGATTCAGAGTTCTGTACAAATAGGTACTGTACGTACAACACAACCTGTGGCGTGTTCGCGTAACCATTGCTGTCGTAGAAAACAAGTATCATAGATTACATGTGCTAAGTACAGATTATTTAGTATAGGTGCTAAGTGTGTGTGTTTGTAGCCTTACGTTAGTGATCCTGCACGCAATGCGCACGCGCCATATTATATTGTCATCTGTGGCCTGTCTGGCACTACTATGTTTTTCTACATTATCTCATAAACGGCACAATTTTCGGAATAAAAGTTATTGAACATAAAGCATGTGTTGATTTTCTCTACAACGTCATCTGATACATTTCTCATTCTAAGAAGAATTCAGCGAGATATTACCAGAAATGTACATAGGTCTTCATGTAAAATACCCGTTATTCTTGTCAGATTTTAACGTAACTTGAATTTTCTCTACAGATTTTCTAAAAATACTCAAATATGAAATTTAGTGAAATACGTCCTGTGGAAGCCGAGTTGTTCCATGCGGATGGACAGACAGACGTGAAGAAACTAGTAGCCACTTTTTGCAATTTTACGGAAGCGCTTAAAAAGTAGTCACTCAAGAGTGAGTTTCGTGAAAGTCGTTTCAGTCACAATCATACTTTATTTCATGGCGTAAATGAATTTGTACCCGTAGTGGATTAATTCTCATGAAATTCGGTATAGTAGTTCTCCATGTAATGCCGTCGAGCAACTGTAAGTTTCGTGGAAATCTTTTCAGTGAAAGCCGTACTCTACTTAAGGTTGTACACGAGTTTTTATCCGTAATGTTGGCATTTACCGTCCGATATAGGTGAAATTTGTTGTAAGAGATCTGCACACAGAGCTGTTGAGCATTTTTGAATTCCATTAAAGTCAGCACAAGGAATGCTGTGCTTTTCTTACGCATGTAAATAAAAATACATTACGTGTGCACCGTGAACCCGTATGGCCATAGGCGCGGAAGGGGGGGGGGGGGCGGGCAAATGCCCCTTCAATATTTTTTGCTAAAAATATAAACCAAACCAATTTCCCCCTGTTCCTAAATTGACTCCTAAATTAAACTTCCTAATGCCCATGGTCCATTTTTGCCCCCCCCCCTCAGTGTTATTAGCCAAGTTACGCTTACGCTTATGGCATTTTGAAAGGAAAGAACGCCTTGGTTTACTTTGTGTTCCGCGTCAAGGCATACACCGTCTAGTACCTCGTTAGAGTGTTGTACGTTGTATGCACATGCATGAAATACGGAAGTTCTGGCATTGAATGAAAGTTTATATACTTCGGGCACGAGAAATTATATTGTAGTATTTTAACCCACAGACTTAAAAAAAAGCAACTGTGAACCCGTCTCTTTCCACTGCTCCTGACATCTGCAAGGGCACACTTTGACGACTCCGAGGCTTCGCTCGCTTGTCCCTCTGAAAAGATGAAGATGAGTGTGGAATGGTACTGACAGGGGAAAATGGAAGTACTCGGAGAAAAACCTGTACAAGTCCCACTCGTCCACCACAACCTCACATGGATCAGCCTGCACGATGAAGGGCTGGCGCCTAACCGCCTGGGCCACGGCACGGCTCGTGATTTGGGGGGGGGGGGGGGGGGTTCACTCTGAAGTACGTATGCAGTATAAAAATTGAGTTCCTACCTCGCAGAGAATACAGCTCGTTCCCGCTATAAAACTGTAGTGACGTAGTTTTTTGTTTTGTGTAAATACGCAAAATTTATATTTTTAAATTTTATATTGAAGTGTAATGATAAATTTTGAATTTAAGCTACGAGCAAGCTACAAGTGCTAACAACAGGAAGGCTGTATCATTTTGCATCCCCCTAGTAAAGGCAACATACAAACCATAAACGAGTATACACACTGTGCTTCACACGGCAGAGTTCCTTGTTAGCACATTCCTTAAGTTTTGAGACAGTTCACTTGTTTTTACACAGCGTTGTTTTCGATTCTTTTTTAAATTTGTTCATTTTCGTTATAAACATTAGTTTATGGAATAATTCATTTAAAATGCTATCTGATTGTGTCAATCGAGTACACTGTGCTACAAAATTTGGTGCCGTCTGTACATGAGTAGCCGATACCCAGCTGTGTAAAGCTATTTATGTTCCATAGAGTAGGAACTTATCTGAGTGCTAATAGATGAGTTCATCTTCCTTCTAAATCACCGGGGGAGGAAAACCCAAACAAACTTTAATCGAAATGGTTAGTGCAATATCGGACCAAAGTCACATTTACTTCCTTCTGCTGTAAGGACTGTTAGTGACTTTTGAGTGCCGTAGTTTCGTATTTATTGCATGTTTTCTGCTCAACAATTCAGCCAAAGCGATAAACACGTTTGGCAGGGCGCTGCTCAGTCACGCTACCCGAGATGCATACACTGCTGGGGTTCCTTCGTGCGTGTTAACGTCGCAGTGCATTAAAGTAGCGAAGTCTAAACGTGACAAACGCAACTAATAGCAGAATCTGACTGACGCACGTTCGTCGCCACTATGCCAAGGCATAGCCTTTAATGTACTCACATGTCTGCATTTCAGTGACAACAGAAATGAGCCCTACAAGACGTAGAAACCGTACGACCGACTGTGGAAAATACAAAGTCAGTGATTGATGAACTAAATATTACAGCCGCCAATCTCAGTGGCCGCGCGGTCTAAGGCGTGGGTTTGCGGCCGCTCGCTCTCTGGGATTGTGTGTTCGAATCCCACCGGGGGCATGGAGGTCTGTCTCGTGTGATTGTTGAGTGTTTTCAGGTAGAGATCTCTGCGACGGGCTGATCACTCATCCCAGGGGAATCCTGCCGAGTGTGGTGTGTACAAGTGAGTGTGATCGCGAAGCCTCTACAGTGAGGAGACCTAGGCCACCTGGGGCTGTCGAGCCAGCGAAAAAGATAAAGCCCAACTGAACATCTAGCATTTTAAATTACTAAGCTATTCAAAGGTAGAGTCATTTTCAAACAGTATGTACCGAAGAAACAAAAAAAGGTTTGGCATAAAAATTACAAGCTGTGTAATTCTAAGGATAGGCCTATGTGCAATATGACTGTGTATTAAGGCAGAGAGATAGGAAACCTGCCACGCCCTCGGTAAGAACCACTGATGCAACTGTTAACGGACTTAAAAACTCTGAAAACAATTCTACACAGACAACTCAACTCCAGAGTCACTTTATTTGATGATCTACATACTGAGACAGTAAATTGCCGTAGGACTGTTAGATCAAATATAAAAACAATATCTAAGAATATAGAACTCTGACGTGGGGCAACATATATGCTAGAGTGGGAATAACATGACAGCCATAGTGTGGAAAGACAAACGCAATGTAAACATACGACTACCAGCAGAGGGTATTTTCTGAGATAAGCATCGAAAGTATCTGAAACACGGCCATAGTACAGGACTATCATAGACGTAACTTCGTTACTAACACTGGGGGAGCAAAATCGACCATGGGTATTAGGGGGAAGTCACGGGTTCAAGTTAGAAAGAGGTGGAAGATTGTTTTGTACTAGTCCTTAGTAACTTTCAGTACACCAACGCAAACAAGTGCAATTATTTTGAAACATTGTACGACGAAATATGTATAAAACATACCATTAATAATAATAAAATGTAAAAGATACCATTGTGTACATATTAAAACAGAAAATTGTGTTCTTCGTTTGTTTAATAATATCTTTACCTATCCTTAAAAAAAAGAAAGGGATGTTTAGGTTAGGCAGTATTCGAACCTAGGATCTTTTGACCTTGAGTCCAAAGTCTTACCACTCGGCCACCCCTTTCAGTCAAATATGTCGATTGTTTCAGTTCAAAAGCCGCCATTGGTCTAGTTAACTTGTAGACATTAAAAATACCGCAAAGCCACCATGTTGTCCGCCATGTTTTAAAATAACAACAATACTTGTAATTTTCTTTAAATTCAAATATACCGCAAAGCTGCCATATTGTCTAGTTAACTCGTAATAAAATTTAAAAAAGGCAGGTGGAAGCCATATTGTAAAAGTCGCAGCCATCGTGTTCGCGATGTTGAATAAATTAAAATTCCCAGGTCATAAGCCATCTTGTAAAATTAAAGAGTACCGCGTAGCCACGATTTTGTTGTCGCGTCCGGCGATTTTAATTGCATGTGCGTTTGTTTGTGTCATCATTTGTTCACTTTTGTTACAAGTTAGCGGAAATACCTCACACACCTACCCATCCTACATCCGCTTCTTAAGGAGATTTCGTCACGTAACTATTTGTTTTAAACTCACCCCTGAGGGTTGAATGATTTAAGTACCCTGTTCTTGAGACAGAGCTACGTGTTCAAACGTAATGGCGTCATGCCCATATTTGGTAATGCTTGGGGTTTTGACAACGCCCTGTGACGTAATTCACCCCAAGATTTTGATGCGATATAAGCATGAGGTTTGAGGGCCTCTGGGGAACATTCTGGTCATCACTTGCTGCAGGAATCTCTGTACGAATTCGTTTCGAAATTTCTTTGTGTCAAAAGTCTCGCTGAGAACTCAAGTTTTAATTACTTTATAGTGCGTTATTTCATTTATCACCCATAGCGCACTTATTCCGTCACTTTTCTTGTTAATATCAAGCAACATAACTTACAATAAACCAGTCTTTCTACACTTCAAGAGGTGTGATTGATGTCGTGAATATCAATTCTTAAGTGTCCAGAACGAGCCTTAGACCAGTTTCCCTCAGTAACCAGCCACTCGGTCAACACCGGCGTACCTGATTTCGACCATCATACTCGTGATATAACATTGTAAAATTTAACAATGCCGCGTAGCTGCCATGTTGTTTAAAAATTCAAACTCACCGCGTCATCCGCCATGTTGTATACAGCCATATTGTCTAGACAATTTAAATATTCCGCTTACCCGCCATCTTTTAAAATTCAAAATGGTAGTTATAGCATAGTGGGAGTTAGGTTTATGTTGTGGCGCCAGACTGTCTGGTACGTTTGTTTATGTAATACATCAATTTCGCAGATCCGCCAAATTTCTTTACATGTGACGTCCGGAGGCGCCATAGTGTCTCGGAAGTTATAGCACAGTGTGAGGTTAAGTTTACATTGCGGCGCCAGACTGTCTAGTACGTTTGTTTATGTGTAGGCGTCTAATTTTACAGATCCGCCATATTTCTTTACATGTGACGTCGAGAGACGCCATCGTGTGTGCGAAGTTATAGCAAAGTGTGGGGTTAAGTTTACGTTGCGGCGCCAGACTGTTAATTACTTTAATTAATCAATAACTGGGTCAGTTTATGTGGGTGAAAGTTATTATAACTAGTTAAGTTGAGGTTAAGTGCGCGCATCCGCCATATTTGTTTACATGTGACGTCATTATGTGTTTAAGTTGAGGCGAAATGCGCGCGGCCGCCATGGTTTTTACTTGGGACGTCATTATAGTGAGTTTAAGTTGAGGTTAAGAGGTAATTGACCCTGCCAAAATTGCTGGCTTATTACTTGGAATTACATCACACATAAATGTGACGTGCTTTGGGTATGTCCAAGGAATTACGCAACTAAAAAAGGCTCCGAGAAGTACACTCCATGGCAGTAACCCTTTCATCTATCAAGGACTCAACTAATATCTAATTAACGGATCCAAACACTCAATTAAATATAAAAATCCATTTACTATATTCCTTCTTACTGCTAGCATACTTACTTGTGAGACATAAAGTCGTCACATTGGTGATCGCGACGTTTCGATGGTGTGTGCTGCCTTCTTCTTCAGTGGTCACTCAGCCTCCACTGCGTCGCATCCCTGAAGACCTTCCAAGCGTCACTTACTGCTTACTAGAGGGCAGCGCATTATGTTGTACTTACAGACCATCGAAATTAAATTTAACATCGATTGTAAATGAATGTGTAAGTCTGATGGATACATTTCTTCAACGACATTCACGAAACTCGCAGAAGCTCTCTTATGCCGAATTTCATCCAAATCGCACACAAAGGTGGAAAAAATAGGTAGATATTTATTTACGCCCCTAAATAAAGACAGCCTTTAGGTCGCTGATACTCACAAAACTCACAATTACCAAATATTGTTTTTGTGGACATCCGCAGAATTGTATCGAGGAACAGAGGCCCTCTTACGTGTAGAAAATCTGACGTTTCATTTACGTCCTTCCGTAAGTATGCTTTTGACTGCACCCATTTCCACGAAACTCTCAATCGTCGAATAACTAAGAGGAGACCCGCTACACCGAATTTTAACACTATCGGACGAAACACTGAAGTACGGGCACAATTTCATTGACACCCAAGCAATGTACGCTCTTTTCTGTACCGATTTTTACGGAACTCACAACTGATCGAAGACGGTATACGGAGATCTTCTATATCGAATTTCACCAACAACGGCCAAGAAATATGGAAATTAGAGGCAAAAATAAATTTACGCAAGCAGGTAAAGTGTAGCTGATACTGCGCCAATTTTCACGAAACTCACACTCGCCTTCCAACATTTTGCAAGGAACTTCTATATTGAATTTAATAAAAATCCGACAAACTGTATAGTCGCCGATAAGAGCTCACGGATTGACGTGGTCTCCAAAGAAGGCGTTATTTGTTACTTCTTAACGAATGTTTAAAAAATGAGGCGTTGCAGTCAGGTAAGTTTACTTTGAAGATAAATGAAAACTTTGCTGTTTCATGGTCACCTGTTCTCACAGCATCGAGCTCAGAATCTTGAGTTGTCACAGTTTAGTAACCCGTGTCTTGCCGCCAACTGTGTCAGGAGAAACACTTGATTTAACGGAAATATAGTGTAACAGGGTGGGAACTGCTGGTACAGTAACTATATAGTGTAACAGGATGGGAACTGCAGGCACAGTAACTATATAGTGTAACAGGGTGGGAACTGCTGGCACAGTAACTATATAGTGTAACAGGGTGGGAACTGCTGGCACAGTAACTATATAGTGTAACAGGGTGGGAACTGCTGGCACAGTAACTACATAGCGTAACAGGGTGGGAACTGCTGGCACAGTAACTATATAGTGTAACAGGGTGGGAACTGCTGGCACAGTAACTATATAGTGTAACAGAGTGGGAACTGCTGGCACAGTAACTATATAGTGTAACAGGGTGGGAGCTGCAGGCACAGTAACTATATAGTGTAACAGGGTGGGAACTGCTGGCACAGTAACTATATAGTGTAATAGGGTGGGAACTGCTGGCACAGTAACTATATAGTGTAACAGGGTGGGAACCTCAGGCACAGTAACTGCATAGTGTAACAGGGTGGGAACCGCTCGCACAGTAACTATATAGTGTAACAGGGTGGAAACTGCAGGCACAGTAACTATATAGTGTAACAGGGTGGGAGCTGCAGGCACAGTAACTATATAGTGTAACAGGGTGGGAACTGCTGGCACATTAACTGTATAGTGTAACAGGGTGGGAACTGCTGGCACAGTAACTATATACTGTAACAGGGTGGGAACTGCTCGCACAGTAACTATATAGTATAACAGGGTGGGAACTGCAGGCACAGTAACTATATAGTGTAACAGGGTGGGAACTGCTGGCACAGTAACTATATAGTGTAACAGGGTGGGAACTGCAGGCAGAGTAACTGTTCTTCGGTGATGGTCTGTTCAATACTGTATTTCCATGAGACATAACTCATGAATTATATTCAATTTATTAAACCAACTAACTGACTACAATTCATCAGAACAATGCACGAAATGAACAATTCTAAAATGACATAACTCATGTGTTGGGAATTAAATATGTTTCCATTCAAACTCTTTGGACTATTACCTTTTCTTAGTGTTATGTCTGTACCTTTTTGAGTTCTTAGAATAAATATGGCGTGTAAGCTGCAACACGGTTGTTTGTGAATAACATTTTGGTGCCGAAACCCGGGACAGGAAGACGGGAAATCACAGTGTCACGTTGGAAGACGTCGGAGGTTGAACATAAACGGATTCCACGTTGCTAGCTTCACGTCGCAGCGGCAACTTGCAGTTTTTAAGGAAAGTAACCTGACGCCACGCCAAGGAAGCCACTGCGAGACGCCATTATTCATTTCGCACAGATACGTTCCTTTTTTGCTTATTATATTAACATTGGCACAACTTTTAACTGAGAATTGCCTGCTAAAGTTACTCTACAGTTCCTTATTTATTTATGTTATTAAGGTTTTATTGGGTTTTAAGCTTTCTTTTGGTGTAATAAAAATAAGCGCCACCTTCGGCCAAGTCGCAAACTATCCGAGACAAGCACTGGAGGCTCGGTCGGTAATACAGGTCACCGACAACACTGATGCCCTGTACCTGTGCCGTGTGATCCTAGAAGGACCGGCGATATTCGCCTTACCGCGAATTTGAAATTTAAGGGGGACATTTATAAATTTAAATAATTAATAATGTCCAGTGCAGGAGATCCAGCTACAATCCTACATAACTTAAAGAGAAAACGTACCAGAGAGAGAGCCAACGTTACGCGATTTTCCACTGCCATTTATGGACTTACTGAGGACAGTTCCATAGACGATTTCGAACACTTCCGAGGTCGCCTTCAAGACACCTTGGATAGACTCATCGTCTTGGATGACGCCATTCACGACCTACTGTCGGACAGTGAATATGAAGCAGATGTGGAGAATTGTGAAGAATATGTTGACAAGATAAAACGCGCAATTCAGAAGGCTACACGGAGAATAGACAGCCAACTTGCAGCCTCAACATCCCAGTTAAGCGTTACTCAGCCGCCACAAACCTACACTTCTCCAGCAGTCACTCACTCCTTGAAACTCCCTCCCATCAAGCTCGAGCCGTTCGCCGGGGACGTTGAAACGTGGTCCCGCTTTTGGGAACAGTTTGAATCATCCATTGACAAAGATCCGTCCCTCTCTACCATAAACAAACAGGTGTTTTTACGAGGGTATCTGGAAGGCGAAGATGCTAGTGGACGGAATTGCCATAACTGCCAGTACATATGAGGAGACAAAGAAAATCCTTCACACTCGCTATGGTGACCGTAACCGCATTATACAGGCACATCTGGACTATTTAGAGGAGCAAAGACCTATTCACTCTGCAACACCTGAAGAACTGAACACTAAATTCCTGGAATGTAGCCGTCGTATTCAAGCGCTCCGCGCTCTGGGAGAGGATGTTGGCGGATACGGTAGGGTTCTAACTCCCAAGATACTTTGTGCCTTCCTTCCAGATATGTGTCAAAGATGGATCGTCCATGTTAAAAGGCAGGGACTTTCGGAAGGAGATGTAATAAAATTGATGGCATTCCTGGGTGAGGAGGTGGATGGAGTTCTTACTGCGCAGAAGATCCGCGGAGAACCTCAATGCACTCCCAACTTCATGCCCACAGCAGCGACGCTTCACATTAATTCCAAGCACGCCAAAACCGCATGGATGGGTAAAAGAGAAATCAAACATTTTGTGTCTTCTGCGAATCCCGCACACATTGGGCCCAAGACTATAAGACGGTGAGCGATGGTCATGATCGTATTGAGAGACTGAAGGCAGCTAACCGCTGTTTCTTATGCTTAAATCGGGGACATAGTGCTAGAAACTGCAGTAAGAAGGGCAAGGCCTCATGTTCAAGATGCAAGAGGAACCATCATAGTTTCCCCGGTAAATCAGCTCGCCTCTACTTCAGTCAGCAAGGTAGATGTCATCTCCCCAGACTTTACTTACTTACAAACTGCGCGAGTATGGGTCACAGGACCTACAGGACTAAGCAAACTTTCTCGCTGCGTGTTGGACAGTGGGAGCCAGTCCAGTTTTATTGCTAAGTCCATTATAGACGACTTGAAACTAGATGTGATGGAGTGTCGCGACCTACGTGTCAGTGCATTCGAGACGCCCTCTACCACTTCACGTCAACGCAGATTTGTCCGGTTTGATATGAAAGGGATCTTGACAAACTCTACCATTTCTCTTACTGCATTCGAGAGCTTTCACTCCTTTGCTCCACACCCGACTGTACCCCACGATGTGAGGATGCTGAGTCACACGCGTAAACTCCAGTTAGCTGACCCCAAGAATGAGTCGGAAGTCCTTCCATCGAGATCCTTATCGGAGGAGATAACTATTGGAAAATTGTTAAGGACTCTTCGCCAATCCATCTCACGTCATCCGTCGTGCTACTTCCATCTAAATTGGGTTGGATACTTAGCGGAAGCAGATCCTGCATCATAGTAAATTCTGTAATGGTCAACTATGTGAAACTAAATACATCATCACCATCTGAAGACATCTTAAGACGCTTCTGGGACTTGGAAACGATAGGCATTATGGAAAACCAAGACAGGACTCCGAGTCTCAAGGATTCGACTTTACTTCAAGAGTTTGCTGCTTCATTCTGTCTCGAGGATCAGAGAAGAGTGGTTTCGTTTCCCAGGAAAGAGAACATCACTGTACCGAACAATCGTCACGAAGCGGAGAAGAGATCCCTCTCGTTAGAGAAGAAATTGGAACAGAATGGTCATCTGAAACAAATTTACCAAACTCAGATGTTGGATCACATTAAGAAGGAACACGTAGAAGTCGCCCCACCTGAAGAGGACTCTCGCGAAATGTTTTACCTGCCCCATCATGCAGTAAAGAAGGAAAGGCTCGGAACTACAAAATGGAGGATCGTTTTTGACGGCTCATTGCATGAGAACAATGCACCTTCCCTTAATGACTCTCTGGAAATGGGTCCGAACCTTCTCCCAGATGTATTCGCAATATTATTACGATTTCGACTGTACCCTGTTGCCTTGATTGGAGACATCAGCCAGGCATTCTTGCAATTAGTATTACATCGAAAACACAGGGATCTTACAAGGTTCATGTGGTATAGACCAGGAAGGAAACTACATCACAACCAGTGATCGGATCATGTATCGCTTCACTAGACTTCCATTCGGACATACCTGCAGCCCCTTCCTCCTGTCTGCCACGCTGCGAGAACTAGCCACAATGTACAAGACTGTGTTTCCTCAAGCTGCGTCCCTTGTTGATGAGAATATATACATGGATGACTTCGCAGCTGGTGCTCAGGACGACGACGGAGTGATCAACCTGTACCATGAAGTGACTTCGCTCATGGGACGAATCAGCCTACCTATGGCAAAGTGGGCTACGAACTCAGAGCTATTGATGGAACTATGGAAGACAGATGGTCTAGTAATCAATACGGAAACGCAGGTTTTAGGGACGCATAGGAACACACAAACAGACACGTTCACCGTGGAGCGTAAGAACGTCACGAACAATATTAGGGATGGCCCTGCAACCAAGAGACAGCTACTGCAAGCCACTGCCTGATTTTACGATCCACTGGGTTTGTTGTCACCCGTAACTCTCGTGGCAAAAACCCTTTTCCAGGACACCTGGTCTAGAGGTATGGAATGGGATGAGATCTTGCCACCCGATCTTGGCACACGATGGCATAGATGGGTAGCAACTCTGTCCTCATCATCTGATATACTCATTCCCCGATGGGTTGGTACTTCAGATAAAGACAGTTATGAAATCCATGTATTCTGCGATGCATCAGAACGAGCATATGGAGCGGTTCTCTATGTTCGCACCCCCACTTTCAACAATCATTCTGTCCACTTAGTTTGTAGTAAGAACAGGCTTGCGCCTGTTAAAAGGATCACACTACCGCGACTAGAGCTTCTGGGAGCACTACTTGGGCCAAGACTGCTACGCTACTTCCATTAAGCTACAAATGTCGATGTCAGAGACGCAATACTATGGACCGATTCAACTGTAACCTTAGGCTGGATACGCCACGACCCCAATTGATGGAAGCCTTTCGTGTCCAACCGTGTCACCGAGATTCAGAATCATACAAATCCATCACAATGGAGACACTGCCCTGGGGAGGAGAACCCAGCTGATCTTCTCTCAAGAGGTGTAACAGCAGACAAACTCAAGAATTCTGATATATGGTGGCATGGCCCTTCTTGGCTGTCAAAGCCTCTGTATCAATGGCCACTCGATACATCTACAACGGACACTCCTTTGCCTGAAGCAAGGAAACTGGCTCATCAGGTCCTCACGGTGAAAACACCGACTCCTCTTCTAGATGCTACACGGTACAGTTCCTACTGGAAATTACTCCGAATTACAGCGTGGGTACTTTGCTTCAAACAGAACATAATGCAGAAGGAGAGAACTTCCGGTGAATTGACAGCTTCGGAGCTAGCAAACGCGTGCCTCTACTGGTTGCATGTTGTTCAAAGAGAACATTTCACCATGGAACTAGACGCACTCCTTAACAGCTCGCCACTGCCAGAAGGATCTAAGATAGCACGCTTCAATCCATTCTTGGACGACGGACTTGTTCGTCTCGGCGGACGTCTGCAGTTTGCAGAGCTATCCAGAGAGCAGCGTCGTCCAATTCTCCTCGACGGACAACACCACTTTTCTCGACTGCTCATACAGCAGACACACATTCGCCTACACCACCTCGGAGTTTGCATCGTCTTGTCAGAACTCAGATCCGAGTTTTGGATACTCAGAGCCCGACAGGCGATCAAACACGTCCTGTACCGTTGTCTTCCCTGCAAGATGTCAAGAAATCAATTTGCTCAAGAAAGAGAGGTTCCGTTACCAGCGGAACGTGTTTCAACACTCAAACCGTTCACAGTCACAGGCATCGACTTCGCTGGTCCACTGTATGTGAAACAAGGACAAACTACGAAGAAATCATACATTGTCCTATTTACATGTGCAACAACAAGAGCCCTGCATTTAGAACTCTGTTCAGATATGTCTACAGACAGATTTTTACTAGCACTCGAGAGATTTGTGGGAAGACGAGGGCTGCCAAACATTATCTATTCGGACAATGCCACTACCTTCCATGCCTCGAATAGAGAGCTGAAGGAGCTTTGGCTAGCCCTCACAGCTAGTAAGACACACCAATACCTCTCTCAGCATGGGGTAACCTGGAAATTTATAGTTCCACGTGCGGCTTGGTGGGGAGGATGGTGGGAGAGAATGATTGGATCCACCAAACGCTGCTTGCGAAAGGTGTTGGGACAGTCGCAGGTGAATGAAGAAGGCCTCAACACCATCCTGGTCAGCATAGAAGCCGCACTGAACTCCAGACCAATCTCTCAGGACGAGGCAATTCCTGACGTACTGACGCCTGCGCACTTTCTGGTTAGGGAACGTCTCACTGCTCTGCCAACAGGGCCAGAACCGGCAGCTAGGAGGGATTTAGCGACGGAATTCAGACGACAACAAAAGACAATGGAAGACTTCTGGAGAAGATGGAAGAGGGAATACCTCACTCAGCTGAAGAGTTTCCATGAAGTCCGCCAGCCGCAGAGAGGTTCATCGAGCCTAAGACTAGGGGATGTCGTCCTTCTTCAGGAGGATACGCGCCCATGTTATATGTGGAAAATGGCGTGTATAGAAGGCCTTCGAGAAGGAAGGGATGGCAGGATCCGAACTGTCATTCTTCGAACGTCGGAGGGGTACACGATCTCCTGCCCAGTTCAACTGGTCATCCCTCTGGAGGTTGACCAGTGTGGGGAGGATGTTGGGAATTAAATCTCTTTCCATTCAAACTCTTTGGACTATTACCTTTTCTTAGTGTTATGTCTGTACCTTTTTGAGTTTTTAGAATAAATATGGCATGTAAGCTACAACACGGTTGTTTGTGAATAACATCATGTTACAGTCAGAATCACACAGCGGCCCATCCTGTAGGTAATAAAATTACAAGTTGCATTTTGGGTAAGAAATATTTTATTTTAGTGCGTAATTTAAAAACATTGATATACACACGAAATATACACACACTTATGTTCAAGATGTCCTTCAAACTAAGGAAAGTGATATGACAAAACTTAGGTACAGTACATTATTAGGCAACAATACTTTACTTAAATCTTTACTAATTCAATTTTACTTGATAGGACAGCCACCAATGCTGGGCTTCTCTAAATGATTTTTATTGTAATTGAGGGATTATATATTATCTGCTACTTTTATCATTCCAGAAACTTGTTCAGTGCTTCCAGCGTGGCACTGCATGGTACTCCATCTGCTAGCGCAACACGACTCATATCCCCAACAGGAAAGCTAGTGTTACTACAGCACTGCTTATTAACACAGGTTTTTTTTGGTAAAGTACTGTTACGTCATGATGTACCAAGGAAAAGGTTAACAAACAGAACGTATAGTCTAGCACTTAGCGCCATACTTATGCAGTGAGTAACACCAGCACATTCTGCATCATTTGCTCTCACAAGTTCAAAATATGCACACAGACCTGTATGTTGCAGCTAGAATGTCAAGTTATATTTCATATTTGGCCGGCAACCTGTTTCGAGTTTGACAGGCCTGTTCTAGTGTTACATATACATTAGCAAGCAAAACCTCTGTAATGTCACAAAACTGGACACAGTAGTATGTGACACAATGATGTATCACATGAGCTTCATACACAGCAGGAAACATAGTCATACCACCTAAATCACAAACTGACTGTAACAAGCTGTGTTTACCGCAGTCCACAGTCTACATAAGTGTAAAGAATAGGAAGTGAATACAAGTGACTCATTTACTGGGAAATTGTGTGAGACTTATATATGGAAATAATGAGGAAAAAAACAATTTCCAGGTCTATCATGTGCAAAATCTCTTCAATAACCCTTTCTCATAAATCAACCAACCATTCATAATATTTAGAAGTCCTGGATACACTTATAAGGGAGTTGGGATACCGTGGTTGATATAGTGTCTAATGAATCTTCAGGTTCCATCAAGCGAAAGGATTTATTTTTAATAGATATACACTGTCCACCAACCACTGCTTGCAGAACACTGTACCTGTAAGTTATTCAGGAAATTTCTCACACTGATCACCAACCCATTTTAACAATTATGCAGACATTATACATCACGTACTGTTTCTCTCTGCTCATTTCTGTTCTTATTAATACAAACTGTGCCCAGTGTCCAATTTTAAGTCAAACTCACTCACTAACATTTTATAACTGTGTCACATTTCTTACACACAAGCACACACGCACACACACAGAGCATGAAATCAATTACAGTATTCACACACAAATGTGACATACATGGTAAATTAGTTCACACTAAAAATAATTCAAATTATGTACAGTCAGCTACTAACCATTCAAGACGTGTTTATGCACATTGCTGTCACTGATAATGCCATTCAGCGTCCTGTTACATACGTACACTGCTCACACTTTACTGCCAACAAAAACATTCCACAAAGAGTAACATAATGCTTCAGGGTAGTGACTTGACACTAACTGCACTGCCGCCTGTAACTGTGCACAGTAACAACAGTACAACCGGTCATCATTTGTCAGGCCTGGTTCTAGTCCAGCCTGGGAAACTCTTTAAAAAATAACAACAGTGCTTGTGACGAAAGGTTCGAGTCACTCACGCCACTAGACGAAAGTCAACAGAAACCTGTGGTGAGGAAGCAGTGATATCGAAAAGAGAGCTATCAGCAGTGAACATGGCCCCACTGTCTACAAGTCCGAAACCTGAGACTGTGAAGCCGAAGGTCATTATCTGGACAAGCTGAGTTCAATGCATTAATTTGGGTTGACAGGTTACTGTGTCGTTAAACCACTGCTAGAAGGGAATGAAAAGGACACCCTCTTGAAAATTACTTAGCTTTGCCAAGGAAGCAATACTTCCCAGCATTCAGAGAACCTGGAACCCAGCGTTCAGGATTGAACCAATCAGGGAAGGCGAACCCTCCCCCCCACATCATAAAAATAAATTTAAAGCGGATGGCAAACTGACCCGGATATTGGAGTTCTCGCTAGAGGTGTTGAGAGTGATCCACTCTTGTGCACCTGGGGAGATGCAAACTACATTGCTCAACAGTATTACACACATAAACCATGTATGCCGTTATACGACTTTGAACGTAATAAACATACAAATCTGGAACCTGAGATTAAGTGCAGTGTTTTTTATTATACGTTTTTAAATAACAATTTGACCACACATATCAAACACTCAAAGTGAAACAAATAGCGAAACTGATTACAAAAAAAGACTGGAAATTGAAACATTGAAACATGGATTATCATCTCTCCTTGTCCTATGTGGGAATGATTACCACGAGTTTAACTTGTTTTATTATGATTTACAGTTGTTGTTGCAAGCACTGTCTTAAGCATTGTCGAATTTTTTCAAAATGGTGGAAAAACAATAATCCATGTACAACAATAGTTTTTAAACCGAAAATTGCCAATTCAAAACATTCCTCTAAGGAAAGTTTAACGTATTCCAATCCTAGAACCACCAGAAAATGTAGAAACTCACAGGATGACTTCGTACAGATAACAGAGTTGGTATCACTCAACCCTACATCCAAAGAGACGCTGCCGTCCGGCAAACGATAATTTTGTTTCTGTAATAAAACACAAAATGTGCAAGCGCTCTTGAGTTTGCTTAAGTGTAAGTTAGTAGTTCTGTTTAATTACAAAACTCATGATAATTAATTGGGCATATATATGTGCATTATTGTTGATTTTATGAAGAAATTCTGTTTAATGTTTATATTAATGATAATTATTTACATATGTGCGTAAGCAGCTCATGATTGATTCTTGCATGATGTCATTCTGTTTGGCTAGTTTTCCAGTGTAGTTGCATTATACCGGGTGATCCCAAAATAAGCGTTGTAACAGCTTATTTCTTCGGTGTGGGTAGGTATCGTATACTATCCTGTTACGACTGTATAGGTACGAGGTTAATACATATATAAGGTATATAATAATGTTATTCCAAAATGTAGAATGTGTTAAAATAGAGAATCAGTGTTGCACAACAGAGAAATGTCACAGGAAGTAAACATTGCCATCAATGCCAAGAAGAAATCATGTTGACAACAAGTGATATGCCCAAGACATCTATCGACATGTCCCAGTTGCTGATTGGTAGTGCTTTCGATTTCCCATTGTTCAGGACTGCGCCCCGTATTGGTACGTTTGTATTATGGCTTGCACTTTCTGAATGTCATCTGCGCTGGTTAATATTACAGTTACGTCTTCCTCGTATGCGAAAGTTTATTTTAGCGGAGCTCGGAGTCAGTCTTATGCTGGTTAGCTCATTGTCTGTTGTGATTAGGAGTGGATTCTGCATCAACGCATAGATTAGCATGCTAAATGGGCAACCTTGACGCACGGAGCACTTTATCGGTATTGGGGGAGAAAGACAAGACATTATTTGTCAGCGTGAAATCGTATTATTGTACAGGGACATGATGAGATGTCTGACATGAATGTCGAGTCCATATTGACCTAGGATGTAATTTATGTATTCGTGTGATATTCGACCGAAGGCGGAGGTGAAATATAAGGAGACCATGCAAATCGTCTCAAACATGATTTCTGCCGTCGCAAGTACATCCCTTATGCCGTTTGCTGCGTCTAGAATATTGTGCGTGTGTGTACAGCAGTACTGCCCTTGACGCAGTAGATCTTCTACTAATGTCGGTAGTCGGTTTGCTAGAATATGGGCACATATATTTTGTAGTCCACGTTAAGCAAACTGATGGGTTGATAGTCCTGCACCTTGCGGGGTGCTGCGTGTTTCGCTATTCACAACAACCCCCAGCGCTAGTGCAGGGGACAGCCTTTTCTCCCGTAATGTTGCATTATATAGTGTCAACATGTCGTCCGTAATGATGCCCCATAACGCGATGTAGAATTCTTGCGGTATTCCACCCGCCCTGGCGATTTTCGTCTCTCCAACTTTTGCATCGCTTTCGTCAATTCTTGCATTGTGATCGGTGATTGGAAGGTTTTACTCGCTTCCTGGAGTATTTTCTTTGTAAGCACTGTCCCCATTGTCATACTATCTTCGATTACCTGCACCTGAGCAAACGTGTGTTGCCGGTGTGTCATGCAGTATGAAACAAGAAACTTTATTTTAGATATGGGCTGTATCGTGTCCCCGCTCTCGTCACGGAAGGGTTACACAAATGGAAACTCTAATCTCAAGCACAGCTCTGCCACTAGGTTCTCCTCAAAGTCCTCCTGCAGTTCGTGTCCCTTACGTTTGCTTGTAACGCTGCTTAGTTTTGGTACCCCTCGATCGCAGACAGTTGATCTTGTTGGAGACAGCTTTAACCTTCAATAAATGCTGTTTTTTGTTGATGATGCCCAGCTTGTACTTCTGGTTGTAATAGTCTTCATAGGTAGTGTAGTTGTCTGAGGGAAATGGGCTGGCAGGTGCGAGTTCCGAGCATGCTCGTGTCACAATGTAGATTTGGTCACCCAGCATGCCACGATACAGGGAGGGCACCTTGGAGAAGAAGTGGATGCTGTGGTCCTCAAGTGAACACAACAGCTTGTTCTGAATGTTGTCAAGTGTCTCGCTGCTCAAGCGCCCACTCAGCTGTTCGTCCCTAAGGATCCTCAGTTCATACAGGATATTGTGACTCATTTTTGCACTCAACATCACCTGCTGCAGCTTGCGGTACACACACATTCTGAGTGGGATCGAGTCAGATGTGAGCCCAAAGTCGTGTACCTTCATCAATCCTCCCAGTTTGCGAATGACATCACAGTAATACAGGTTACAGTTGCCTACAGGTTACGGTTGCCAACATGTTTGCCCTTAAGACATGTCAGCTCTCCCTCAGTCATGCATTTATGGTGCTGAAATAGGTACAGTGATGACATGAGCTTCAAGAACGAGTCACCCAACGTCTCCAGGCGTTCCAGATTCACAATATCGTTTGCTAATGCACTGGTCAGTGCCTGCAGAATTTCGCACTTTTGAGGACCAATGCCAGTGACACTGGTGTTGAGGATGGCATTTGGCGCCACAACATCTAGCTCATCATCACAAATCGAAATACCGTTAACAATATTTTGTGAGTGGCCCCCACTAATGAGGGCACTCACGTGTGCAGGTTTCTTGCTGAGTGGCTTGCTGATGAAGTCGTCATAGTTGAGGACCTCGACGAGTGTGACAGCCTCCATGCTGCGGTCCATGTCGACTGGCTCCTTGTCACCTCCCCAATTTTTGAAAGGATTACCGTTGAACCCAACGATGAAGTCAGGGTGACATGATCAAAATTACTGTCTGCCTCCTTGAGGCCTTCAGCTTCAAGTACACTATCTTGGCTGTGAAGCGTCGTTCGGCAAACATGATAGTACAGAACTTTGTCTCACTCGTATATTACCTCTCGATACGCCCGATTGCAGTATCGATATGTTGGAACCAGTGTTCAAAATCAGTCTTCTCGACATTTCCTCTTGTCTCCACTAAGATAATGGGAGTGCCGTTTTCCAACAAGATGGCATCCGTGGATTTAGCGACAGCATTGTCAGGGGCATTGAGGTGGAAGGAGCTGTCGTCATTCGCACCTCTTTCTGGTTTCCCTGACACTTTGTTTCCTTTTTCACTCCTTTCTTCCCTCCGTGATTGTGTCATCCACTATATATGTGTTCATCTTCCAATAACCTCGGCCAGGGAGGAATATAGGTGCGTTCATATTTATTCTTGTAAGCACTGCCAGATGGTCGTTGAATGGCGCCGCAAGTTATCTTTGTCTCTGTTTTGTTTTGCACGGAGGCTGGCGTTAGGTATAGTTATCCAGGCTGGTGGCGCTGGTGGATGTGCAGTGAATGTGTGCCCTCCGGGCGTGTGTATTGGTCCATGAGTCGGTTAGTTGATATCGTTCGATTAGTGCGCCTGACGTTTCGCAGGGTCGATATAACACAGCTCAAGTCGCCACCTATTATGCAGTGTTACGGCATTTGTCTCAGTAAATATACAAGCTCGGTGTTGAAGAAGTCGTCCCGTCTATCCGCACGTATGTGTATATCCACAAGAGTACAAAGGGAAGCAGTGTTCCGTTTCCATGGCAAAGACGGTTACGTGAGGCACCACAATCTTACGTTTTACGTACATTGCCTGTTTTGTTCACTAACGTAGTCGAAGAGGCCAACAAAACCACAAGACACATGTATTGTAACAAATAGCCTATCGAAAGGACCTGAGGGTCAACACTGTTGTTATAGTAACGCGACATACGCAATGAAATCAGTATCGCTTTTTTAAAGTAAAATTATACCGCCGTTCGGAAGTTGTTTTTCTTCTTTATTCTTTCACAGTTGATTATTTTTGTGTGTAGTTCCGACACTTAGCTTAGAATAGTATCCTGTCAGATTGATGCCTTTTCTTTGTGTAAGGCGTTAGTATCGCTAACGGATATGCCCTGTACAGAACCTCACAGAAAGAACACCGTATAATAATATGTCCTGGAGTTGAGGTACTGGTTCTGTTTGATATGCTCCAATATACTGCCGGTGTTACCGGGCAGCAGTTGTGTTGAGGCACTTCTGCACAGTCCAAAGGTAGTTATTCAAGTCCACGAGCGAACTGACCGCCCATACTACGTTCCGCACTGAGAGTCAAGCGCTCCCAGCGGCAAAAACTGAATTTCAGTCCCAGGGTGGGCAATCAAAACAAAGAAATCATTCATGCCTTAACACTTTGTGTAACACTTCCGTGTTTTCATGACATTGTACTATTGGCTTTGAATAGTGGAATTGCATAAAATCGGCTGTAATAACACTGAACAACAGTGAAAATGCTTCGGACGTGAAGGTAGCAAATCTTTACTAATTTGGACTCTCTGAGCACGAATATGACAATTAATTGTCAATTGGCTCTACTTTCAAAGATCTGGGAATGGCCCTAATTTCTACACTTTACACTGCTTTTGGCGTTGAGCGGCTTAGGGCAACGATCTGGCATCTCTTAACATGAAGAGAATGATGCAGTCAGCATCCAGGCATAGCATCAGCCTACTTCCTGTTCATCAGAAGGGTGAAGACTGCAGTGGAGCAAAGTGGATGATGAAATCAGTTCCCAGGTATTGCCACTCCCAACGTTTTGCATTTCTCTTTCTTATACTTTTGGCCCAGTTCTTCGCTCATTTGTTCCTAGCCTTCTATTGTACTGGGTGTCAAAGCATTTTTGAGAGAGGTATTAGCCAAAATCGCAGTTCTTCTCTTGTTCTTATTTACATTCTTGCGCTTTTCGAACGTCCTCTGGAGTAGCAGGATGTGTTGCAAAATTTTGAAGCAGAAGATGATCATTTGGGAGAATAATCAAAATCGCAGGAAATTCGCTGTTGCTAATGGAAACTGCTGCCTTTATAGGAGGGGCAGCTATATCTGCAACGTAATCTTTCATAAATTCCTCATTTTGAAAGATATCGCCGATGAACAGGTAAATTCCAGAAACTGGAAACCTGCATTGATATTTGCAGTAAAAAGAAGTCAAGAGCGAAGGTGTGTTGACGACACAAGTATTGTCATATACGAGTATTGTCACTGTTGTGCCTGTATGGTTAGTTATGCAGGCATCAAAAGCTACGTCGTAAGCGATCCGTTGACAAACATGTCAAGAGGTTGCAGTTACGGCAGCACTATGGAGGGAAGTTCAGGACAGTCACTCCATTCTGCTTGCAGTAGTCTAATGCCCGTATAGCCAAATGCGAATCATGGTTGTCTAGCAACAGAACTACTACTCTCTCTTTAGAAGGCTTAGCATGTGTGTTCAATGACTGTTGGTGAGGTGCTTTTACCTCACCCTACCCTACCCTTTTGCAGTATCTTGCCTAAATACGAAAAGAAATCTGAATATCCTTCGCCGCTTTGCTTGTTGACCTTCCACGTTTTCGTAGAGCTCTCACAGCTTGTAGCAGTGCTCAATGTGTGTTTTACTCCTATAAGCCCTCTTCTTGCAAGTACGCATTATTTAACTTCAAGTTATATTTCATATTTGGCCTGCAACCTGTTTCGAGTTTGATAGGCCTGTTCTAGTGTTACATATATATTAGCAAGCAAAACCTCTGTAATGCCACAAAAATGGACACAGTAGTATGTGACACGATGATGTATCACATGATCTTGATACACAGCAGGAAACATAGTCATACCACCTAAATCACAAACTGACTGTAACAAGCTGTGTTTACCGCAGTCCACAGTCTGCATAACTGTAAAGAATAGGAAGTGAATACAAGTGGCTCATTTACTGGGAAATTGTGTGAGACTTATGTATGGAAATAATGAGGAAAAACACAATTTCCAGGTCTATCATGTGCAAAATCTCTTCAATAACCCTTTCCCATAAATCAACCAACCATTCATAAAGTTTAGAAGTCCTGGCTACATTTATAAGGGAGTCGGGATACCGTGGTTGATGTAGTGTCAAATGAATCTTCAGGTTCCATCAAGCGAAAGGGCTCATTTTTAACAGATATACACTATCCACCAACCACTGCTTGTGGAACACTGTACCTGTAAGTTATTCAGGAAATTTCTCACACTGATCACCAACCCATTTTAACAATTATGCAGACATTATACATCACGTACTGTTTCTCTCTGCTCATTTCTGTTCTTATTAATACAAACTGTGCCCAGTGTCCAATCTTAAGTCAGACTCACTAACATTTTAAAACTGTGTCACATTTCTTACACACAAGCACGCACGCACGCACACACACACAGCATGAAATCAATTACAGTATTCACACACAAATGTGACATACATGGTAAATTAGTTCACACTTAAAACCAATTCAAATCATGTACAGTCAGCTACTAACCATTCAAGACGTGTTTATGGCCATTGCTGTCGCTGATAATGCCATTCAGCGTCCTGTTACATACATACACTGCACATTGCTGTCACTGATAATGCCATTCAGCGTCCTGTTACATACGTACACTGCACATTGCTGTCACTGATAAAGCCATTCAGCGTCCTGTTACATACGTACACTTCTCACACTTTATTGCCAACAAAAACATTCCACAAAGAGTACCATAATGCTTCAGGGTAGTGACTTGACACTAACTGCACTGCCGCCTGTAACTGTGCACAGTAACAATACTACAACCGGACATCACTTGTCAGGCCTAGTTCTAGTCCAGCCTGGGAAACTCTTTAAAAAATAACAACAGTGCTTGTGACGAAAGGTTCGAGTCACTCACGCCACTAGACGAAAGTCAACAGAAACCCTGTGGTGAGGAAGCAGTGATATCGAAAAGAGAGCTATCAGCAGTGAACATGGCCCCACTGTCTACAAGTCCGAAACCTGAGACTATGAAGCCGAAGGTCATTATCTGGACAAGCTGAGTTCAATGTAATAATTTGGGTTGACAGGTTACTGTGTCGTTAAACCACTGCTAGAAGGGAATGAAAAGGACACCCTCTTGAAAATTACTTAGCTTTGCCAAGGAAGCAATACTTCCCAGCATTCAGAGAACCTGGAACCCAGCGTTCAGGATTGAATCAATAAGGGAATGCAACCCCCACACCATAAAAAGAAATTTAGAGCGGGTGGCGAACCGACCCGGATACTGGAGGAGATCTCGCTAGAGGTCTTGAGAGTGATTCAATCTTGTGCAACTGGGGAGATGCAAACTACATTGCTCAACAGTATTACATACATAAACCATGTATGCCGTTATACGACTTTGAACGTAATAAACATACAAATCTGGAACCTGAGATTAAGTGTAGTGTTTTTTATTACACATTTTTAAATAACAATTTGACAAAACATATCACACACGCAAAGTGGGTGAAGTAGAGAGAGATTTTGAGAGTGATCCACTCTTGTGCACCTGTTGATCTCTGACTGGTCCATATATGTTACGTAAAATTCTTCGTTCAAAAATGTCCAGTCTTTCTCTATTACTTGATTTAGCACCCATGTCTCACATCCATAGTTTACCACTGGCCTAATAATTGTCTTATAAATTCTTACTTTGGTAGTTCTTGTCAAGATATTACTCCGAAACAATCTCAACATGGAGAAGAAAATTTTATTTCCCATTTAAATTTGTCTTTTAATTTCTTCTGTTTCTTCATTACTGTTATTAATTTCAGAACCTAAATATATAAATTGTGATACACTCTCGAATTTGTACCTCCCAACTTCCCATTCATGTCTATCCGAATGCTTCCGAGATACGTACATTACTTTGGTTTTCTTCTCACTAACCACCAATCCTACTTTCCTTGCTTCTCTTTCCAGGGCAAGAAACATCTCCTTTAATGCAGTTCTGTTATGCTTATCAGAACGACATTATAAGCGTATCCCAAAAACTGCTTAGTCTTGTTATATATTTTTTCTGTCTGAAAAACCAGACCAGCTTCTTCTACAATCATTTGTAATACAACATTAAATAAGGGTGGAGCTAGGCAGTCTCCTTGTCTCAGCCCTCTCACCGTTCCAAATTCCTCAGATATACATTTGTTAACTTTTATTACACTTTTTGTCTTCCTCATAGTCATTTCAGTCAGTTTAATCAGTTTCTGTGGTATATCCAGTCTCCTCATGGCTGTTACAACTGCCTTCCTCTCTATCTGATCATAAGCTGACTTAAAATCTATAAATAGGAACCATGTTGATATTCCATACTCCCATGTCTTCTATAATGTTTGCCTGACTGCAAAGATCTGATCACAGTTGATCGATTAGCCCTGAATCCACACTGATAGTCCCCTACTTTATCTTCAATTAATGGAGTAATTCTATTATATATGATTACCGATAGTATCTTGTATGCTACACGTAACAAGCTAATTCCTCGATAATTATTACACGATGTTCTGTCTCCTTTTTTAAAGATAGGGACAATAGCTGCTGTGTTCCATTCTTCTGGCATTACCTCCTCATTCCAAATTTGTGATATTACGATATGTAGGGCCTTAATCATTTCTTCACCACCATACTTATAAAATTCAGCCGGTATGTTATCCGTTCCTGCCGCTTTGTTATTTTTTAAACATTTCACCGCCCTCCTTATTTCTTCAAGGCCTGGTGGATCAACATTTATTTCGTCATCTAATATACTTCCAGTTGTATCTTGTTCCTTCTCGTTTGTTTCTATTAGACTTTTGTTAAGGAGTTCGTTAAAATATTCTCTCCATTTTCCTACTATTTTCTCCTCCTCATTTAACAATACATTCTCCTTACATTTAATCCAGGTATTTGTGGTGACCAAGCTACCTTCTTTCCTGATGTATCCAATCTCTTTATAAAATTTTCTTGCCTCATTGTTCCTTCTGCTTGTTTCCAGTTCTCTCACTTCATTTTCCAACGCTTCCCTTTTTTTCTTTTTTATTACCTGTTTGACTAACTTCCGAGTGTCCTTATATTCTACTTCATTCTGCCTAGTTTCTCTCTGCAAATACTTCATCCTTTTCTCGATCCTTGTTTTTATCACTGTGTCACATTCTTCGTCGAACCATTCCTTTCTCTTCTGTTTCTTTGTTTTTCCAATAACCTCATATCCGGCTTCAATAATTGCATTTTTAATTTTACTCCACCGAGTATTAACATCCATCTGCTGACTATCCAATATAAATTTTTCTCTGTCTACATAGTCTTTTACTTTCTTACTGAAGTTACATCCTACTTGTCTATCTTTAAGTTTTGCTATATCCCATTTTCCTTCATTACCTTCTCTTTTTTGATATTGCTGTCTGCTAATTCTCTGTCTCAGTTTCATTACCACCGAATTATGATCTGATTCTATGTTCGGTCCTCGAAAACTACGTACATCATTCACACTTTTCCTATTCTGGGCATTGATTAATATATGATCTATCTGACTCTTTATTCTCCCATCCGGTGATGTCCAAGTATACTTATGTATATTTTTATGCATATACATAGTACTAACAATTACCATTGCTCTAGATGTGGCGAAACTGATCAATCTTTCTCCATTATTATTTGTTTCTTGATGTAGTTTATGTTTACCTATTGTTGGGATATATGCCTCCTCTCGGCCTATTTGAGCATTTAGATCTCCCAGTACAATTCTAATATCATTTTTTAGGATCTGATCATATATTTTTTCCAAACTTTCATAAAAAATATCGTTATTTACTTCACTCTTCTCCTCTGTTGGTGCATATACATTCAGTAATGTTACATTATTAGTTTTTCCTCTAATCCTAATTTTAAACATTCTTTCCCCATGAGGTTGGAAATCCATTACTAAAGTTTTCAGTTTTGATTTAACAAGAAAGGCTGATCCATATTCATGTTTATCTGTATTGCCACTATAATATATGTGATAATCTCTGCCAGTAAGTATTCCTTGCCCTTTCCATCTTACTTACTGTACAGCAATTATATCCCAATCATACTTTTTACATTCATTCTTCAATTCGTTTAGAGCTCCTGCCCTGTATAGTGTCCTAACATTCCAGGAGGTTATTTTCAATTCTCGCATGTCCTTCTTCTCGCCATGTCGTCTCCTTTTGGGCCATCCGGTTTCTTCAGCTATATCCTTCTGAACATGAAGTTGTTTACGTTATGAGGTCGTTAGCCCCATGACCAACCCCCAACCTGGAGGACCAGGGTACTTCTCTTAGTCTGACCTCTCCCCCCTCGACCAATCTGGCTAGGGAGGCCCTACCAGTAGCTACGCTACCGCCAGCATAGCTGTTGGGATCACTGAGGTACACAAGCCCCACCACCACAACAAGGTGCAAGTACCATCGGGGGGTGAAGGTTAAAGCAGTCTCCAACAAGATCAACTGTCTGCGTCCGAGGGGTACCAAAACTAAGCAGCGTTACAAGCAAACGTAAGGGACACGAACTGCAGGAGGACATTGAGGAGAACCTAGTGGCAGAGCTGTGCGTGCGATTAGAGTTTCCATTTGTGTACCCCTTCCGTGACGAGAGCGGGGACATGATACAGCCCATATCTAAAATAAAGTTTCTTGTTTTATACTGCATGACACACCGGCAACACACGTTTGCTGAGGTACAGGTAATCGAAGATAGTATGACAATGGGGACAGTACTTACAAAGAAAATACTCCAGGAAGCGAGTAAAACCTTCCAATCACCGATCACAATGCAAGAATTGACGAAAGCGATGCAAAAGGGGGAGAGAAGAAAATCGCCGGGGCGGGTGGAATACCGCAAGAATTCTACATCTCGTTATGGGGCATCATTACGGACGACATGTTGACACTACACAGCGTGTTTCATAAGTCCATCCGGGATTTAGAGGCTTGCCCGTGCAGTAGCAAACCCACATATAAGAGATAAAAGCATGCCAACGGATAGAGGAAATGTAAAGGTTTTTTCGTGACAGATGCGATGGCGTAGTTACCCGTTTCTCCGCTAGGAGGCAGTGGTGTGCAAACATGGCGTTTTCAGGTGAACAGAAAGCTCAACACTTATTCCCTGGCCTGCCAGGTCACTCGACCTTACTCCATGTGACTTTTTCCTGTGGGGTTACGTTAAAGATCGTGTTTACGTGCCTCCTTTACCAAGAGATTTACCGGAGCTGCGGCTAAGACTTATGGACGCAGTTGCTACCATCGACGTTCATATGTTGGAACGTGTGTGGCAGGAGCTAGATTACAGGATTGACGTCTGTCGAGTCACCAAAGGGGGACATATTGAACATTTGTAAGGTAGGTTCAAAACTTGGATATGTACTGTTTTCACTGACATGCTCTCATCCCCCTTGTGTATTTGGCTCCTGAGCTACAGACCTCCGAAATCCCGGAGGGATTTATGAAACACTCTGTATAATGCAACATTACGGGAGAAAAGGCTCTCCCCTGCACTAGCGCTGGGGGTTATTGTGAACAGCGAAACACTCAGCACCCCGCAAGGTGCAGGACTATCAACCCATCACTTTGCTTAATGTGGACTACAAAATATATGCCCGTATTCTAGCAAACCGACTACCGACATTAGTAGAAGATGTACTGCGTCAAGGGCAGTACTGCTGTACACACACGCACAATATTCTAGACGCAGCAAACGGCATAAGGGATGTACTTGCGACGGCAGAAATCATGTTTGAGACGATTTGCATGGTCACCCTATATCTCATCTCCGCCTTCGGTCGAATATCACACGAATACATAAATTACATCCTAGGTCAATATGGACTCGACATTCATGTCAGACATCTCATCATGTTCCTGTACAATAACATGACTTCACGCTGACAAATAAAGTCTTGTGTTTCTCCCGCAATACCGATAAAGTGCTCCGTGCGTCAAAACTGCCCATTTAGCATGCTAATCTATGCGTTGATGCAGAATCCACTCCTAATCACAACAGACAATGAGCTAACCGGCATAAGACTGACGCCGGGCTCCGCTAAAGTGAACTTTCGCATACGAGGAAGACGTAACTGTAATATTAATCAGCTCAGATGACATTCAGAAAGTGCAAGCCATAATACAAACGTACCAAAACGGGGCGTAGTCCTGAACAATAGGAAATCGAAAGCACTACCAGTCAGCGACTGGGATATGTTGATAGATGTCTTGGGCATACCATGCGTCTCTGAATTAAGCATTTTGGGCATCATAAACATGCAACAGTCGCCAATACCATCCGCAGCACATGGCCCCCCATTGCAGCGGCAATGAAACGCGTCGCGCTCGAAATGTATCTCAGATATTTGTCTGTACATATTTTTTTAGCTGCAACTATTTTCCTGCACACTTGCACTTCGAACAATTGTATCGCGTATCACGTTTCACTCCCACAGAAAAGAAGAGCGCTTTAAGTTTTGTAACTTTTTATTTGTTCCAATATTGCTTCCTTGCGAAGGTTTGTAGTTACCAAAGAATTAAGTCACCTCAAGCACCAAATACTGTGTATCTCCATGTAAATTCACATAAGTTTTGTAAAGAGAAGTTCCTGCACTCCGTCATTAATTTTATTAATCGCGTTAATTACCATTAAGTGTATTTTATAACATTTTCCCTAAGAAGTGAATAAATATCATTTTCTTGTCCATCTGACCCAGTTTTGTGAACAAGTTTTCGGGGCGGTAAAATCTATTCAACGGATTTATGTCAGAGTTGGACTGATATAGAGCCTTACTTTCTTCCTAAAACTGACACGCTGAAAGCTTTTGTGATAAGCGAAGGACGAAAATTACAGTACAAACCTCTACGATTTGGTCATAACGAAATAATGTTAAGTTCGCTTCCCGTTCTACCTTTCTTTTTCCCAGACTTTGAGAAAACAGAAAATGGGTCTGATATTCCTGGCTGAGAAAGCTTTACGCACTTTTCCAATGGTTTCTTCTGGTTCAACACTGACAGCGCTTTGCGTTCGATACTTCTCCTGCAATACGTCACATGCGCACGCATGAACAACACAATGAATGTTACGGACATTACGTCATGGCACTGTTCTCATTCGCTAAACAGATGACAAGTAAGTAAGTGATGTAACCAATTTTTACAGCTGTTACATTAAGCTCCCCTCCCCAAAGCACGAGTACGAAAGCATCCCAGCTCGGATTCACAAATACTGTGTGATAACTAGCAGGACTGCAGTGTCGTTTAAGCAATGCAGCGAAGTGGAGTGTCAAAAATATCTAGGAAAGTAATTCATAGCAAAGAGAGAGACATTATTAGCAGGGTAATCGAGCGTTGCGATGAAGAAACACAAAATTTTGCATGTGCCTATTCATAAAGCCTATTACACAGGTGTGAGTGTAGCCACCGTTAAGAGGATTAGGAAAAGCCAAACGACCCACAGAAAACACCTGGGAAGAAAAGGTAAGATTCATATTAAAGCTATAAATACACAGTCACTCCAGTTAAATGCGGACAGTACCACCATTAAGCCACCACCGCTTCCTTGTGCATCGTCTCCAAGTCATTACCATTCTTTCGTTTCCTGCTTTAACTTGTGCGTTACTGGCAGCGTTGTCGGTGAACTACAGACAGCTACACAGCACATTACACAAGAGGGCAAACTTTACATAAAAAAGACACCCTTAAAGAGCAATGTAGGCCCATACAAGGGGTACAAGAGGGCTGGGAAAATATAAATTCTGGAATGGTAGAAGCTCAAATGCCAGACAGGCATAAGAACTAGAAATTTGGTGTATAAATTGTGGATCAGCCGATGAACTAGAATTAAAAAGCAGGAATTTGAAAACTTAAATATGCTGACTAGTAGAGTATGTAAACAGAAGAAAAGGAAATTCAGAACGAGTGAGATTACCCATACTGGAGACAATTTCACGTCCTGTAATCCATGTATGGCACATAAAGAAAATACGAAACATAATAGTTAAAATGGAGACAGGTAAATATACCAAAATTGAACAGAGTCCATCAATGAATACAAATGATAAAGGTATAAACAATACTGAGCATATAGCAAACTCACCCAAAATTTACTTTTTAACTACTGCAGAACATTCAAATGCTACTCACTTTTATGATAAAGGAAGAGACAATAAAATATATGTCAGAAGCAATCAATAGTAATTTTCCGAATTCAAACCTTGTGCCAACAACAGTAAATGATTTAAAAACTCCTACCAATAAACTGAATTTTAACAAGGCTATTCAAATCTATCGCAGACTTCATTTGTAGTCCTCTGAGATATATTTGCAATTACGGAGGGAACTTTCCCAAATCGACTTAAATATTCAACAGTTAAACCTGTATTTAAAAAGGCTGATAACTGTTGTGTTTCCAATTACAGGCAAGTTTCACCACTGACAGATTTCTCCAAAATATCCAACAAAACAGTATATGAATTTTTTAACTCAAAGAGTACCCTTCAAGGAGAAAAATTTTAGTTTAGAAAAGGTTCATCGACAAAGCCTTACACAGCTTCACAGATGAAATCCTGTGCTCTCAAAAATGGAATTTCAGTGAGTTGTTCTGTGATCTTGCCAAAGCAGCTGATTGTGTGAATTATGACATTACTATGCAACTTAAAGCACACCAAAATTTGTTTAATCTAACATATGATAATCCAGAAATCCTCATAATCCAGTCCTAAGACCAGAAGGTTTGCCAACCATAACTTCCGGTATGCATACTGATTCTGTAAATTTAACTTTGGTTATCTGTATGTTATGTCACCAGCACAAACTTCTGTACAAGTGTTCAAAAGCTGGTATTGTCCCACACTCCAGTGATATCACAGGCAACTAGCAGATCACACCACTTGCTTGGTGCAATCTGCAGCATCAACATTAGTTATGTTTTCGTTGTGTTAGATGCAGCATGTGTTACTCTTTGCTTGCGCTCTACTAATGGCTTCAAAAGATCCAAAGATGTGTATAAACAAGGTACTGCTGGCATCAGGATGCATGTCAGTTTAACAGTCCCACAGAAACTTCAAATAACTAGCAGGATTGAAAGTGGCAAAAATCAAAGAGAGGTTATGGCTTCATACACTGGATCATCAACTATCTACAGTATGAACAGAAGCACTGATTGCTATCGTTCATGACCCCGACACAGCAGAAGGACATATCCAAATCTAATACTGTCTGATTACTTGTGTAGCCCAAGTATTGGAGCAGTAACAAAAATTACCTGTAAAAATTTAGGTCAGTACAAGTACTGTCAGATTATTATCCAATAATCCAGTACCTATTTGGTCATGTGCCTGCCAGATTAAGAGAATTTTCCTGTACAACAATGCGGGGGTTTCTTCTGTGCACAAAAAGCATAGTGAAACACAATCTATTTGTGACGATTTTGTTGTCCCACTTCATAAGGGCTGCAGTTTGAAAAGAGTCCACCCTGAAGCATTATGACTCCGTGAGCAGAAAACACAATGATGCACCACTTACAAAACGCAATGTAAACTTTAAACACTCTAAATATGGTGTTGTCACATTTTATGTGAACTTGAAATAGTGCAATACAAAAGATATTAATAAAGTCTCAGTTAATGCACAAAATTTGAAATGCAGCAAATTCAAAAAATTGTCACACCAGCTTTCAACTTCAACTGGGGAGACAGGTGACCACTTCTTCTTACACAGTCACTAGTATATTATTTTTTTCCTGTTTTTTTCAGGGAGTGTACTACAATAATTAATAAAATTGTCATTAAATTAACTTTTGTGGTTTGTTTAAACAATGCTTAAAAAATATGTTTAAAAGCAAAAATGTGCTACAATGGTTGTAGATTTATGCACTCCAAGAACACATATCCTTTTCACATTTATTCCCATGGGAAAATTAGTCTTGAATTATAGGAGTTCTTCAGGATCTCATCCCTCACATGAAATGTGACCACCCTGCACCTGGGAAATGCCCAGGAGTCACAAAAAATAAATAAAATAAGGAAATAAAGAATAAATACATACCACCACCCAATTCTCAGTTTTTGTGGATGAGCACAGTTGTTTAACTTCATCTGTGACCTGGCTCATGTTTCAGTCTTCACAGCACGCACCACTGGCAACACCACCCTTCTGGCCACCAAACAACTTCACGCACATTCTTCCGATGGCCGCACGTTTCATATCATGTTTCACATAAACTGTTCAGTTACTGCACAAACACAGTTTTATCACTTATCACCTGACACACTTCAATATTATCCACTGTAAAATAATGTTCTCGAACATCACATCTGTGATTATCGCTGTCTCATTCGGTGTTATGAGAAAATGAATACTTTTACTGGTATTCTCACTGCTGTCACTGGTATTATGTGTATGAGCTGTACAGTCCACATACATTTGGATACTTTCACTGCACACCACTATAGCAGCTGAAATAAAAGAGAGGAAGTATTTCAAAATAAACACAACTGACTCTTTTGGAATTATGAAAAACACAGCCTTCATTATATTATTCAGATATAACAATACCTTCATTGTAATACTATTACACCAAAATTTCACGTTATGTTCACCGTGCATCTTGATAACTAATTAAAAGTTTTAGACACCAACATATGCACTATATTCTCCTAAGTAAGTCAATTACCCCTACATGTTTCGGCCTTTAACAAGCCATCCTCGGGGGGTCAAAGTTTTACATATGCTTTACATCCATTAGTTCAAATTTAACACCTCTTATATCCACAAGGAATAAAATAAAAAATTGATACCCAATGGATTATGGTATCATTACGTCCAGCTGTCGAATCATGTAAAATCCTGGGGATGTGTTTTACTAGTCTTTCATAAAAGGTTAAAAGTTTCTTTAAAAATTACATATCTATTGTTGTTAATAAATTAATGGCAGTCCTGTTTTGTATACATGTTATTTCAAGTAGGTTGAAGTTACCCTGTATTATGTTGCTGTGTTTCCTGTGTTGTGATCTGCACCGGCTGGTTGCATTGTGACTTGGTGTCACAACGCATCATATTGGGTAGACAATCATATCTGACATGGCACTTATGCATGTCATGACAAATCAACATAAAGCTGAGGGTATGTTCAGGTCTTGTTACAACTGACTCAAAATAGAGTGTAATCTCATGCACACTTAGTATCCCAATTTCCTGCCTGCTGCTATAACTTGTTAAACTTATAGAGGTAATGTACGTACTTTACAAAACAGGATAGAGCTATGTCTAAGTGAGACAAAGTAGTGTGAAATATGCGGAAGCGCAATAGTAGGGCAAACTGTGACGTAATCACTTGGCCAGTCCATTACTCCGATCCTGATGACGTAATGCCTGTCCCCTCTCCGTCTACCTTATCTAGAAGTTACTCTGCTGCTGCATGCCTGTTTTGCGATCACTGCGTATACCTGAAGCGTTTGTGAAAAATTCTTTCTACTATTTTTATTATATTTTTTTATTCCTTAATAATGACTATTAGTAAAAGGAAGAAGCTGACAATTGCGGAAAAAGTGAAAATAATTGAAGAAGTGGAAAAGAACCCAAGCACTCCCGCAATAGAAATTGCACGGAAATTTAATCTTGCGCTGTCTTCATTGTTTTGTATAATGAAGAATAAACAATTAATACAAGACAAAGAAGTGAAATGTGGGGGTGAAGCCATCAAAAGAAGAAAAAAATACTCATCACAATATGATGAAATGGAGAAGAGTGGTTTGAGGGAATGCGCTCTGCCAACCTCCCAATCAGTGGTGTGCTGTTGAAGGAGAAAGCGATTAGGGTAGCAACTAGGCTTAGAATAGAAAACTACAATGGATGGCTGGACAGATTTAAGAAGTGTCATGGACTTGAATATAAAAGTGTTTGTGGCGAAAGCTACAGAAAATTTCATTTTCAATAGCAATAAGGCTTGCTTGTCACTGGAATTTGTTTCTAAATGTTTATTTTAAAAATATTAATATAAGTATTGTGCATACAAAGTTGAAAAATGATTTTTTATTATAGAGACCATAACGGAACTAATAAACAAGCAAAAAAGTAAATTTAACTCATTTTAATTGAAAACCTCCATTTAATGAAAACCTCGATTTAGTGAAATATATTCTAATCCCCCAGCAATTCATTAAATAGGGGTTTTACTGTACTTAGAAACTTCCTACTTTAAAAGAGTTTTTATTCGGTGGAATAATTTATGACAGTTGACTCCTAATTTGTAGGAACTGGGTTAAAGATGTATCTCTGTACTGTAATTGCCAGTGCTTTCTTCTGTGTACTATGTTAATCAGTGTCTTGTGTGGTCCTGTATATGTATGTAATTATATCACATTTACATGTTTGTTTGCTTTTACTGTAATTATTATACTGTTTACTGTAACTACTCTCTGGATGTGTCCAATATCATTCTGTAATGATTTCTAGGATGCAGTACAATACAATGAACAATACATATACATTACCTACAATGACAAGGCAGTTGACTGTGGCAGACATAAGGATAAGATGCAGTGACCGAAACTTAGCCAAAGAATCCCGTAATGCAATTAGAAGGGAGTCTGAGAAACAATTCTGTTCATGTACTTCATCTACCAGAATGTGAGTTACAGTGGTAAGAGTTGAATCTCCTCCCATTAAAGTTCAAAGCAGCACTCCATCTGTGCAGTAAGTCAGAACTGTTTTTGGAGATACCCTGAAACAGAACACAGGCTATTATTTTCTGCATATCATCTACTGAAAAGCTACAAACAGGGAAATCAAACCTATTCCTTCATGGATGTAGATCAGACTGTGGTACATCAGGGCAATTACACAGAATACACAGAACTTATAAACAAATTATGAAAGTGGACATCCAAGCAATTTGTGTGTCTGCCTTACATGCTGCTTAATTCAGTTAAAGTAAGTCAGTTGTGGCCACAGTGCAAGGCCAAGCAACTACTTTCCAACTACTGCCTTCTCTCAGCATTATGGCCATTTACATCAGCTGTTACATGACAAAATTATTTAGAAAGGAAATGTGAAATAACTGAGGCTTCTGTACACTTCTTTTATGCTACCTCCCTAAATGTATACAGCTTATGGTATGTGTGGGTGTGAGTGCAACTGAGTAACTTCTGCAGCAACAGACCACTGTGACTGCATCTTGGCATGAACGCCCACCCTGCCAAGTAAACTCTCTAGCAGAAGACATACTAGGGCCATTTTTCTTACAGAAGAAGCCTGAGAAGACTGGAGCATTATTTTGCAACATATTTACTTTATTTGTTTAATATAAGAGAAACTCATGGAAGAATAATGTTTCTAGTACAAACTTTAGTCCACGAAGGGATGTTTCTTATGTATCTCCAAAGAATAAAGCCAATATATCCTAATGTTCAATCAACAACCATACTCAGAGAAGAGAATCAATTAAAAAATATCACTGGAATTTGTACAATGAATTCTTACCACCACATCATATAAATGTACAATTTTTAGCGGAGACTGAGAATGACTCTGCAGATATATTAACTTTAACTTTAACTGGAATTTTCCCATTCTTGGAAGAATCAGAACTGTAAGGTTGAATGCAGTTTACCATACTCTCTTAATTTATAAGGAAAATATTCTGGATTAGCCATGCTCTGCATGAGATCTGAGGTCTTACAGCTGTCAATATAGAATGAAATGTGATGCCATATAATTGGTTACAGGACAGTAACCACAACAGTGAGTGAGCGAACAGAAGCCAATGACAGTGAAAGGATTGTCTTATCAGCATCATGAAATCTGGCATGGCAATAGATCTTTGAAACATGTGCCTTTGTTGAAGTCATGTTTTCATAAAATGCAAAATAGTATAGTAGCCACACAGAATCTACATGTAGCTTTCCATGTGACAGTGATTACAAATGAACCATGGAGACAGATCATAAACATAAACACAAATTTTTTCTGAAAGATTTGTCATGTGTTAGAAATTAGAAATATGGTGATAAGAGTAAAATTTTAAAATCATACATGCTTAATTCAACACAATCTCAGTCAGTACTATAGGAAACTATGCACAGAAATGAAATAGTTAACTCACTAGAGTGTTTTATGTTATTTTTTTTACTAGAGTGTATTAACCTGGGAAAAACTGGCACTCACTGAAACTCACTTCTTCTTCTTTAACATAATTTGTTTGCAACAGCATAAATATTTTGCTGCTGACCATGTCACAAGTAACTACATCTAGTAACTAGTACATCTTTAACACAAGCTTTGTAAGAAGTCCACAAAACAGCAACTCTTAAGAATTCATTGCACTGTTCCCCTTTTTATTGTAATTATTATAATTGCTATTATAATTATTACAATATGGAAAAGGGCATTAGGATTATAAAGGAAGGAAACATGGAGACAACCCAGAATGAGATGGTACTGCCACATGCTATAAGACACCAAAACAAGTGGCAATTTCTGGGAAAAAATTGAAAAGAAAAGTTTGTGGAAGACAGAAAAATGTTGGAGACTTTCCATCAACTGACCCACATAAAAGGGAAAATAATCTAGGAGGAGGTGGTGGTGAAGATTATGATTATATAAATTACTGCTGCTGTTCTTGTTCGCCTAATTTTAGACACTAGCTGTATAAGAGACTGATCAATCTGTAGTGTTTTATATCAAGAATCTCTCATTACACACATGCACACACCCACATATACACGCACACACACAAACTCCCCAACAGAGTATTCTCTGACTATTCTATGGATACAGAACTATTACAAAATTCCATGCTAGTAAGAAACCTGAAACATTGGCAGACACACCCTATCAGCTTTCCACTGGAACACAAGCTGCATTCACTTCATTTCTTAGCTTCGATTGTGTCTAAGATGTTGCACAGATTGTAACAGATTAGTTATTTCCATGAGCAAAATCCAAGCTGGTAAAATGCCTATTGTATGCTACTGCTACCACTTAGTTACTTCTAAAGCATCCTGCACACATGCAGGCTCACCCCTCACCTCACAATCTAATGAGGCACCATGTTATGGTGATGGACCAACTTAACTTGGACACAATTTAAAATTATGACCTAGAAGAGGTGGCTCATTATGAGGAGTCATACTGAGGTCACAGAAAGAAGTCCCATGGATTGAACACTTCCACATTTTCCCCAAACTGTTCTGTTTCTCTTTCCAGCATACCTCTCCATATGCCATGAAGTCCTTCACCATTATGGTAATCATAACCCTCACTAGTGACAAACACTTGGGTTGGTTGATAGAGGCCATAAGGGTTGAGGGTACCAAAATGACAGGCAAAGAAAGGGAAGCCTCAAGTGCCATCATACCTACCATCCATAGGACTTCTTTCTGTGGCCTCAGGATAGGTCACTTTCTGCCTTCAGTGCCTATAACACTGAGACTGGAGAATCCCACAGCACTGACTATACAGCTTACTGTCTCCTGGGGTGTGATGGTCTATCATTTGGTAGATGGGTCTTAATGTTTCAGAAGAACATGCTGCTGCCATCTTCAGGGTAAAAAAGCATTGGGATGCAGGCAGTATATTCCTCTGAAACACTGCCCCTATCTACCAAGCCACATGGCACCACATCTTCACTTATACCAAGTCTCATGTTTCCACAGATGTTCTAGCTTCAGAATGACAAAATAATTAGAACAGCAGTGCAATACTCGTACATACCTGCTTTCTAGGCTTATCTGGTAACCAACTGATTGTCCGATTTGCTCATCACGCTCTGCAGCAACACATTCGCTTACAGACACAGCTGAGATGCGACATGGTTGTGTGCAAATAATGTGACATGCCTTGCCTGCATTCGTAAAGTGCTCAAGAATGAATTGTGGGATTTGCAAATACAATTATTTGATACAAGTGAGAATGACAAAATATTAAGGTTATTAGCTTCATGGACTTTTCCATCATGTGGCGTTTTAAAATAATAAAAGTAATAACAAACAAACAGTATATAAAACACTGCATTTTCAGGACAAGATCGGTCCCCATCTTCAGGCTACAACAGCAAGACCTCAGTTGGGCCCAAAAGGCAGAGCTACTCTCAACCTACAGGCCAAAATACCAGACACTGGACAAAGTCCACAAAGCTAATAATCTGAAGTGTGACATGCCACTGTCAGAATCGATCACACATGCAACAATCTGGTATAAGAGAGAAATATTTGTGGATAAGATGTGGATTTTAAAATAACAAGATAGCAACCAGCAACAACACAGCATTGAATATGTTCATATGGTGATAAAATACAAATTCTGTGTCTTTGCGTCCAAGTTTAAAATATTCTCATGTCTTTGTATGTTCCATCTTGTATTTATGTTTGTGCAACATAACCTCAAATGTGGTGTTCCGCCATCTAACTGTGAGAGCCTCTTCTACAGTCACACCAATCTGTACTGATCTTTCTTATTCATCACCTAACCTTAAACACAAAATTTTTAACACAGCATACAGTTCCCCATCTGCGTGATAGAGCGGATTGTTTTCCCTCAGGCTGGAACAAAATTAAGTGGGGGTTCGGTTTAGTACGGGTAAAAATATTTAAGAAAAAACTTCGGGTGTTGGGACGGGTAGAATTCTAAACTGTTTGTCCTATCGGACCTCTACAGGAGAATCTTCCCGATTCGCAATCGCGGATCATCCTGCCACCACAGACCGTAGAGTGTGAGCTAATCCAGCGTCATTAAATAAACCAAAAATAAAATGAAACATCACCATCCCACAATCAGCGTGTTATGTGATACAAGAAGTTACTGTAGTTACGTCATTAGCAATAAAGACAATAGTACTGCAGTGTAGACCGACCAGTGCATTTTTCCTCGTATGATAACTTTTTTTTTCTCCTATGACTCGACAGCCCTATATGGGCCTGGGCCTCCTCGTTTCGTCGAGGTTTCATGATCACACTTTAGACACACCACAGTCGGTAGGACTCCTCTGGACGAGGGACCAGCTCGTCGCAGAGACCTCTACCTGACAACACACAACAATCACAAGAGACAGACATCCATGCCCCCGGTGTTTTTTTTTCTGCCTGTCCTGGGTTTTTCCCCTTTGATCCATTTTTGTACTGTTTAGATCCTTTCGTTCTTCATGTCACTTTACGTTCCATGCTACCGTCCTTACAACTAACACAACACAAACATCCGTGCCCCCGGTGGGATTCGAATCCACGATCCTAGTAAGCGAGCGGCCGAGGACCCACGCCTTAGACCGCACGGCCACTGGGATCGGCCCTCGTGTGATAACACAGCAGTGAAACCCGGCTACAACTGAGGCGCTATTGACTGCTTTATTTAGACGGATCGCTTGCATTGAGCCTGGCAATAATGCAGGCATACGTTGTTTAAAAAAGGTCTACATAAGAGAGTGTATGTTGCACTGAACTCGGTTGTGCGTTAGGACACCTGACTCTATAAAAAAGAACGAGTCTAAGCAGGCAAAAAGCTAACATCTGTCTAGCTTAGAGCAACAGTCAGACAAGAAAGTTATTTGTTGTAATTGTACTGTATATAGCTACGCGCTGTCACGTTGAGTATATCCTTGTGTTTGGCATAATGAAATGGAAAAAGCGTGGAAGGAACAGATCGTGGCTTAATTTAAGGTAGGATAAAAAGGCCGGAACGTGAAGGTGACCATTCACCTTCATCTAATGCCTAAGATAAGAATAAGTGGAGCCATACGTTTCACTTTCACCGTGTACTTACTTTAACAATAGACACTAGATGGATGTGAGTGATTAGCTTCAAGCTCTGCCCGCTTTACCCTCAGGGTAAATGCCCCTAGTACCCCTGCTGTTGTAGAAGACAACAGTCTCTTACCCGTGTAAAGAAAGAATCAAACCTTGGTTCTTCGGTCATCCAGCTCGCTCCGTACGGACAGACCTACAGCATCTTAATTTCATTATTCCTCGTGCGATGACAGCAATTTGTTGACCCTTTCAAGCAGCCATACCGCTGCCTAGATACATACTGCGGGCGGCACTCCTCCCACGAGCACTTATTTACGGCTGTTCTTGCAGCGACCATACGACACAAATAAATACAGCAAATTGCAAGCAAAACTCTCAAAGACTACTGTCCTACTGCGTAGATAACCTAACCTACAGACGTATTTATTATTACTATTATTTAGAGCGGGAGTAGCGTAAGTCAGTACAGCTACTACGCTACAGGCTGGACAGTCCGGGGTTCGAATCCCGGTAAATGCAAACAATATATCTCCTTACTGGCTCAGGGGCCCACCTAGCCTCCTATTCAATGAGTACCGGGGTTTTTTCCCCGGGCTAAAGAGGTAGGGTCGTGTAGTTAACCACTCACCTTCATCTAGTGCCGAGGTTTTTTTTTGTGGTGAAGGGCCCCGCATCAGATTCTACGGACGCACCGCAGCCTTGAGGCTTATTGTGCAACCCTGTGATGAAGATGATTAGTTTCTTCTGTTTTCCGTGTAATGGAGCACCGGTGGAATGAAATTGACAGGGGAAAACCGAAGTACTCGGGGAAAAACCTGTCCCAGTGCTACTTTGTCCACCACAAATCCCACATGGACCGACCCGGGATCGAATCCGGGTCTTCGCGGTGAGAGGCCGGCGACTAACCGCCTGAGCCATGGCACGGCCCAGTGCAGAGGTTAAGAATGAGTGGAGCTATACCTCTCCTCCCCCTAATGCCTTCATGGCTTGTACAGGGAAAACTTTTATTATGATTATTATCACCATTATCATTATTCGATTCCAGGCCAGACCATGTCGGATTTGTGGTGGCACTGGGGCACGTAGGTCTATTTCTCCCAGTACTCCGATTGCATCCAGTCAGTATTATTGCGCTGTCTACCACCTACAACGGAGCTATTTGATCTTAGCAACTGACAGCGTCATTAAGTTAACGCTTCTCTCCCAGCTCTTTACTTTATAGCCTCAAGGTCTCGCACCGTTGCCGTGTTTATGCCTCTAGCTGTTTTCTCATAAACAATATTTCATACGAAAGTTTAACTTCACGCCGAACTCCCGCGGTGCAGAGGTGAACGGAAACATAGCAGCATCTTCTACTTGCCTTATTGTTATTTCACAAAGTACTAAAAATTTACTTTCACAGAAGTTGCATATTTTTCGGAGGTGTGTTAACATACAGCATCTCAGGAACCTAAACTGTCTCTAGGGTCGATCTTCACCGCTTTGTTTTGCTGAACTCGGTAAGTAAATTGCGAACTTTTCAGTGGCTTCCTTAGTGCCTTGTCAGTTGCTACTTGCCGCGGTTTATTGATTTGTGCGAACTGTGTGACGCTTCGTGTGGGCGCCATAGACGTGACACTGTGCTGGGAAGGTGACCCTTTGACACACACCCCCACCAATATGGCACCGACAGTACTCGGAGAGAAAAACATTATAGCTCACCCGAAAACATCTTAACCAAGTAACAGGTTTCTTATAAATTCCCTGAAATGTGAATTTAAAATCACATCTTAAAAACCTAATTTCCATTTTAAAGCAACATAAAAAAGGATGCGATGGGAGAGACATGCAGCAGGTAAAGCAACACTGATTACAAATCTGTTTGGGAACAAACTACTTCAGAGACGAAGGCATGAGTGGGAAATGTTGAGATAAATATTAATGAAAGAAATTGTGAAGTGGTTTTAATGTGTCTTGAGGTAGAGTAGAGTCCAATGGTGGGGTTTTGTTGAGTCGGTAATGAACGTTTGCTTTCCATAACAGCAGGACATTTCTCGAGGAAATCAGTGACTGGCAACTTTTCGCGGAGAAATTCATGGGCCGATACATATATTGTCACACGCCGCCGGTGTTTTCCAACAAAGTTCTTCTCTTATGGCTACAGTACAGCGTTACCGGTACGTGAAGTTTTATGTCTGCTGCTTCTCTTCAATGGCCTATGCATTATCGCCATACCGCGGTCTCCACTTGACACTTCTCATATTTGTATAAGCGGTTCCCTATTTTAGGCAGGTCTATTTTCACGTAATTCAATTAGTTAACTCTGATTAAATCTAGTTTTATTTTATCCAGTACTTCTCATTACAATTGTGTTTATTTGGTGGGGGCAGAGCGTAACTTCATTAGAAGGCTTCCACGCTTCATTCCCTCGTTCTTAGAAGCACAAGTAAAGAATCGTGTATAAAAATTCAAGCCGGGCCGTATCACGCAGCAAACAATGCGAACTGTAGCAGAATGCTAGTTCAGTAAGTCCATATGCATCAGTGGAAGCAGCTCCGAGTCCCTCGATTGCTCTCTCTGCATTGTAGAACTGTCATATACGGTGCGATATTAACCGAAAATTAGATACGGCCAACTGCGAGTTTCAATGCGCCTTTTATAACAAACTGTGCCTTGAGAAGCAACTGAGTAACGATACTGCCGACGTGAATTCAAGTGGAAAGACCAGGCGATATTCGAGATAATTATAAGTAGGGCCTGATCATTCCCTCCCAAGTGTTAATGAATTCATAAGCCCCTGTTATCTTATATAATCTAACGACTGCACTGACCTAAGACAGAGATCGGGAAGTTGAATTTAAAAGTGCATTCGGGAAACGATTCGGAGGGTGGAGTTCGGCTGTAATGAGTATTATCTTATCTTCTCTAAAGAGATATTCGGATTCAGTTTTAAATAATAGCACTGTCTTCAGCGTTAACTTGTATCAACCGCAGAAACAAACTAAACTAGCTCGTCTCAAAAGAACTACCGGGGAGAATGGATATTCTAAACGGCAAATTCAAGAGGCATTCCGCCCCGTGTAAGACTCGGTAAAGCCGGGATTAGACGGCGCGTGGCTCGGCTCGTTTTACGTCATAACTGACGTCATTGACAAAGAATCATGTTCAAACGCGCCGTGTATCCGGCCTGGCGCGGCGCGGCTTGTGATTGGGCTAGCGAGGCTTGTTGGATCGCCGTAGAAGCGGATTTTTCACGATCCTCAAAGGGACTCGGCGCGGGCAGCTGTTGCGGCTACACGGGGCTTGCAGTCTACGCGCCAAGCTAGTCTCGTCCAAGTCTCTATACACTTAGGTCTGGTCTTTGTTTTCTGCTGTCGGGGTGCGCGAAGAGTGAAATTATCTGTCCCACAATTGGTATTGGCTAGAATGCAGTGGTCAAACGAGGACATTTTTAAGTTCATAGAACAACACGACTTATTCCACAAGCCGAGCCGAACCTACCCGAGCAAGGCCGCTGGTCCGCAATTTGCCGAGCTGCGCCGCGTCGTGTAGCCAGATTGTCTTTTCTGTTCCGATCTGTTGGCCGAGCAAGTGACGTCACGTCACTCGACGAGCCGCGCGCCGTCTAATCCCGGCTTAAGACAGCACAGTTGGGATGTTACTCAGTACTACCGTAAAGATGGACGCAGATATGTCCTCCAAAATTTCAGCAACGTGATGCAAGAACAAAGAACGGGAACAAAATTAATAACGAACACCATTAATGCTTAAAATCAGTTAATAATAATAATAACAAGTCCAATTAATGCGGACAGAGGATATCTACACAACACTGATATTGCCAGTTATATAACGTCAACACCAGCGCTACTGTATATGACGTTTAAAATTGTTTTCATTTACATTTAGTGTTTCAATGACATTTCTTGAGTAATAGTCCAACAAAAGTGCCTTCACATTCCGTGCGAATTCACGAGTGAATTGCCAATATAAAATGGCGCATATTTCCGCGCGACAGTAATAGCCTATACCTACAATTTCTACGTTGGTAGCTGGTACTTAATTTTCACCTCGCGGCCATTTTGTTTTACAAACACCTTTAATTTGCAGAAATTTTTAGCGCCTTTACATCTTCTTGATATTGTATCAGATTTTCTATCAGACTGTACTAATTTGACCTGGGATATAACCAGTGGTTACTATGCACAGACTGCCAATTTACTAACTTAATAAAATTACAATTCATCTTCTCAGTGAACGACTTGTGATTAAACGTTACTCCGGGAAATCTTCTTACATTGTACGCATAAATAACTAAACCGCATTCTGTCTACGAATTGCTCTTTTCTAGCCATACGGCTTTTTCTTTTTCTCTCTCTCTCTGTGATGACAATCCAAGACGAACACCACGGCTAACACCTAGGCCGCTACTCCACACAATCATCACTTGTTCCCTACCCCTCCATCGACCAACTTTTCTTTGTCAGACTTCATATTCTCCTATCTCTGTCTTGGTCTCCCAAGTTGACCTCCTCCGAGACATGTCCCCAACAAACGCACTGCGTTTTCCTAACCCTAGTTGCACGTTTTAGTGTCCTAACAACATTAGGCATTCTGCACAGTATCAATAGGCTGTTTGTCGTTAGGCAGTGCCATGTCTCAGACGCCGGCCTCTCACCGCGAATGCCCGGATTCAATCCCACATCAGTGCATGTGGGATTTGTGATGGACGAAGTGGCACAAGGACAGGTTTTTCTCCTAGTACTTCCGTTCCCTTTGTCAATGTCACTCCACCCATACTCGCCATATACTCATATTTCATTCAACTACCACCAACGCTGTACACAGCTACAAACTGAGAGCGTTGCTAAACAAAACACTTCTGTCTCTTCACCTGTTTCTCATTACATAATATCATAAACTGCTCTTCACACAGACATACTAAATTGAATTTCTACATAGTCGTACTTAAATGTTACACCATTCTTCATGAATAAAAGCATACGTACCATAACACTCCAATATGTGCCAGTGTGAGCACATCTCTAACTTTATTTTAAATGTTATAAGAATGTCCAGAGGGCTCAGACTGACTTTGCTCTACCTCCACAAACTGAATCTGTGCAGTTCTTCTTGCAAATAAATACCACTTCTGTGCCGTCCAGTTACTGCGCATGCGAACTATCAGCGTTTAACCATCCAAGTTTCTCACACCTCCTTTCGATGTATAGTGGTGTAAACTGGGATCTAACTACGAATGAAGAACGAAGATTAAAGGCAAAGGTGTAGTAGCTTGTTTAACGACGCTGTCAGTAAGCCTTAACTATATCACGTCGAATGATTGAATAGTGAATTAGGAATTGGAAAGAAGGTAGAAGCAAGAAATTGTGAGCCTATTTCAGACACTTTTGTGGCACTGCCTTGAAATGACTGTGGAAACCCCAAAGGACGTTAGGCTTGGCGGTGAAGTACGAGGAGAAAACAGCACTGAGAACATTATAGCTTGAGGATGATAGCGTGCTGCACGTGTAGAAGTTCCTGTTCTCAACGTCTTCAGCCAGTGTTCTTACCACATACTTTACCCTAAGTGCGTGTTATATTTATGACGCACGTAGGAAAGTACCCATTGAAACTGATTTTAAATATTTAGGCAACAAAGACACACTGCATATTAAATACATGCTTCACAACCCCCGTTTTATTTTCCACAAAATGTAATCCGTTTCATAATTTTACCCTCTTTGTTCAAATAATATTCACGTTTCATATAATAAAAGCGCTAAAACCTGAATACGCACCCAGGTGAAATACTTAATGTGAGAGACGTAACTTCACAACCATACCAAATAAGCAATACCATACTCTCTATATTTTAATCTTTACATTCTTAGACACATGATAAATAGACAAAGGATTTTGAAATGCATAGAGACCAAAGCGCAGTAAACGGAGTACGGAAGAAGTGCACTAATCGATCGAGCTGCTGGAGAGTGAGGTCGCTTGTGTTGTGTGGTTGCGTGTTCCTTAATACGACTAGGCATATAGGCCTACTCGAGAAGCACTGGGAACGAACAATTACCTCCCCTGGTTTGTCACAACTTTTCTGTCTCTTCGACAGAGTCCTGGGGCATTCTAGGCCACTGCCTTCCAATAGGTCGTGACTGCATTCTTCACAATGCTTATTTCCCAATCATGAACATTCTCCAACCACTTTCGAGGTCACATAACGTGTGCAGTTGAAACAACAATTATAAAGGACTCTTAAGTCAAACGTATAAAGGTACTAAAACCAACTACTGTATCCGTCGAACACAACCACAACTCAACCACAAACTTCGACAGGTACAAAAGTTGGTTTTAAAGTTTACAACCCAGCGGGATGAATCTCCTTAATACTTGAAGGAACGTCTCATCAAATATCTCACAAGCACGTCGCGGAATCGAACTTTGCGCCACAATCGCACCTACTTAACTTTAACCCTTTTTCTTCTATTTTCACGAGCATCTGACGAAAGTCTGAAAGCCGCGACACAGGCCCTTCGGAAAAATAAGAAAGTGCTAAAGCATGGACATCCAAACTTTTTATGACAAAGGGCCACATCCGTTCTTGCGGGCTCGTTCGCGGGCCGCACGTGGAAAATAACAATATGTGGCTTACCTAACAGCCTAAATTATTGTGTAATTTTTATATTTTATAGGGTATACAAAATATACAAATAAGACGCGGACCGCATATTACGAGTACACCCTGGCGGGCCGCCATTGGAGACCCACGTGCTAAAGAATTAATCCTATACTATTTGAAAGCAATATTCAAGCAGTCTGTTTGAATGAAATCTAGAAAATATCTCGTCGTTCATAACGGGAAAGCATGAAATTGATAGTTCAGACTGGAGTGCCGAACTGGGTTCCGGAAAAGGACTATGTTTCTAGGCTAACCAGCATTCTAATAAAATATCTAAAACGTGACTTTGAAATAATCATGAAAGTGGCTGTCGCGATGGAATTTAAGAAGAAGAAATGAAAATTGGTATCCAATTGACTACACACGGTGCTGTGTGAGAATTTGTAACACCTCACTAGCCTTGATGTTGACATACTGCAGCATAATCTACAACGGCAAAGCTAATTCCACTACAGACATGGCGCTACAGAATGCAATAAGTTACTATTCCTTTATTACTTGTTACTTATGGTTTTTGTAACTCTCTTCAGTTTCACCAAGTTACTTTGCAATAGTACCTTTATATATGGCACAATAACCTCCTTGCCATCCATTTAATCCATTCGTGATTGTACATACTCCGCTGCTCCTCCCACATAACCTCTGCAACTGAAGCTGGGTAATTAACTAACCTTAAGAGCAGACAAAACTTCATTTGCTCGGCAGACCTCGAAACAACAACAAACATACCCAGATGCACACACTACGAGTGTAAATAATCTAATAAATGCACTTCTCTGCCGTAAATTTCGGGGATGTTAATCCCGTATTTTCCACCCCAAAAACTGTCGTGTTTCCAGACAAAGACTCAGAATTCATATTTTAATGCTGTAAGGTTTTAATATGTTTTAATTCCCCGACTACTTTGGTTTTCCCCTGTCAATTTCATTACACCGGTGCCCCATTACACCGAAAAAAGAAAATAAAACTAATCATCTCATCACAGGGTGCGTCTGTAGCCTCCGCAGAGGGGCCCTTCACAAAATAAAAAGAAAATACTACATTCTGTTTTTACAGTGAAGTGATGTTACTTGACGATACAAATGTAAATAACAATGCGTTTGTTTCAGGTAAGTTTTCTACACCAAAAATTAAATCTAAGAGGTCTGAGTCACCATTCTACTTACCTCTGCCACCTTAAAACGCAAGAAATCATAGGCCTCTGCCCTTGTGCACAGGTTCCTCAGTTTCATACGTTTCCTGTGGGATGGTGAAGTTGGTTGGGGCAGACCCACAGCAGCGATCGATCTTGTCTTTGTCCTTCATGGTGTTGCAGCCTTCCTCACACTGAGCCATGTGAAGCGACGCTACACCGAGTCTCGCGCCGCAGCGTCGTTACAAACATCAACACCTACAGACGCCTGGGAACCCAACGAACATCACGTCTGTCATGATAAAATATCTTCCAAAGACCCGTCTTAATTTAGATCTGACAGCAGCACTACAGCATTCGAATTAAAACACACTTCGTCCAACGTCTAAAACTTAAGAATCCGTGGCGCGTTCTAATGCTTGGGTCAATTAGATGCCACAGATATATTGGTTACTGGTCCAGTGTTATACTACACCGATGCAGTGCCCGTCAATATAAAATTCTTACAAAATAAAAGTAACTCATAGCACATCTGGAAATATGTATTTACACAAATTCAATTAAGTACAAACTTTATTTCTGAGCAAGCAGAAGTTTCTAATTCTCAAAAATTCAGTAACCGATATAGATTTATATTTCACAGCGACAACACACCACTGATGTTAAATACAGATAAACCATGTTAATGAGTACAGGAATATAAAAATCACTATCAAACATTTATGAATAAATTAACTTTTATCAGTTTAATGGCTTTTTTGTGCGAAAATGTGGAGGTCTACTTTTGACGTCTGGACACTGGAATGGCAAAAAAAATTTCAGTCCGGAAATAATCGAATATGGAAGTGAAGTCATTATTTGCATTGATGTGAACTTTTTTTTTTACCCAAAATTTATCTTGATGTTTGGGTACTGAAGGTACAGTGTGGAAGAAATAACATTACCAAAATTTCAGATCAGGTTAAGTTAGTTAGAATTTACTTTAACTTTTGGTTTTATTTGTTTGATGTGTTAACACTAGCGAATAATTAATGAAGCTGAGTCTACGGTAAGTGCAACTGAGCATACACGTGTCTGTGGGAACTTCTCCACCTACAAGTACTTAATTTGCATAACAGAAACCCAAACTTCCTACCGCGCTGCACCGTACAATTAAATGTAAACTGTTGTGTGAAAATACTCCAGGCTCGTGTCTCAAATTTTTAATCTCAATAGGGAAAGGATGAAAACAAGAGACAAGTATTTATATTCTAGACAGATGACACGTCAGGCGACCAGGATAGCGTAATCGGTAGAGCGACTCGCTGCGGGGCGGACGACCCGGGGTTCGAATTATTTGGAGGCGAGATTTTTCCTAACCGTTCCAGACCACTCTGGTGCCCCACCCAGCCTCTCTTTTCCGGGGGTTAAATGACAGGGGCGTGGCGTTGACCACCCACCCTATCTAGCGCCGAAGTTAAAGACGAAGTACAGCTATACCTTTACTCCACGTCTGGGCCTTCATGGCTTCTTATAGAGCGAATTTTAACTTTACTTATACAAATGCTAGAATATTGAGTTTGCGGTTCGAATTCAGCTCGGTAACTTACGTTTTTCTACTGTTTCTCTTAATATGGACATATAAAATGTCAATAGACGATGCTAACGCTTGAATCAGAATATAACACCACGTATAGAGACATAATTAAAAGTTGTATCAACTTCTCTAGTTTCTTAACTCAAATTATTTGTCCTTTTTCATTAAACACTACATACGTTTTCCATTTTGCATATGTCTGAATTACACATTTTGTTTGATCACATGAATGCTTGTATACAGAGAAGTTTTTGTCACTTGTACGGACCTTAGGCACATACAACCCTGTGTAGAGCTTGTTAACAATGTGTACGAGGTCCAAGACTCGTGATAACTGAATGACGCATCATGCACGCGCACATTTCCGGCTAATCGTCTCACAAGTGCACACTCGTTCTCTTCTAGGTCACAGAACTGTATACCAGAGTAAAATGGACATTTGAATTACTTCGTAAAACACTATTCGAAAACATCTTAGTGTTAATTTTTGAAAATGTGAAATTAAAGGACAGAATTGTAGGAAAAAAAACATGCCTCCCAATTGCTGCTCACTTTTTTCATCTCAATATAAGCCACACACATTTTTAATAGACAGGCAGATGAAAAAGTTAAATGAAAGTGTAAATAGAAGCTTCTGTCAGTACCAGAAACTGATTCCATTCTAAACTGTGTATTTATTCTTCCATTCCTACCAACTTTATAATGGCCTTTTCAGCCGAAACATGTTTTAGAGCTGATACTGAATAAATGTTGTGTTATACTGTATGCACTGTGATTCTTGTAATGTAAAACAGCAGGAATGAATCTCCTAAAAATCGATCACTCAGTCTGTGTGGAGAATTTCAGAATGTTTCTACTCCCCAAACGCTAGATGGCGTGAACACCATTCCTATAACATTTAATGCACGAGAGGATAACCATTCCAGTTTATTACAAACAATAAAATACTTTCAACTTCCAGCATTCCATTTATCACAGTATTGTGCACCAAAATAAATAGACTTTTCTTCTTTCCAGTTACCAACTACTATATTACCTTGTGTTCCTCTTCACTTATGAATATCTTTCCCCGTAACACATTCATTGCAAGAGACGTGTAATTGTTTCCATAAATTGTTACATACTGAACGCTTATTAATGGGTAACAGAAATTTAGTGGCTGCAATGATTCACTCGTTCAGTTTATTGAGAAAGAATTATCACAGGTATGTACCGAAACTTTAAAATTTCAGAATGTTTACCACTCCCGTCCGATCGTAACTCCACCATCATTCCTGTCGCTTAAGCTCATTGTGATCAATTCTGGAACGGTTCATGCAGGGTAATATACAGGATGAGTTTGTGTCGCGACAAAAACAGGAGAAACACTATGACGCACTCACTACTTCATTACAAGGGAACAGACGTGTGGAGCCATGAAAGTCAAAATCTCACCTCGTCTGGTGAGGAACAAGAAACAGTTTAGAACGTATTTACACATTTAATTCGAATTTGCACCTATGAAAGAATATCTGTATCACTACTTCAAAAACAGACGAGCTGTTGGCAGACCTAATAATACAGATGAGTAGGGGCGCACCCAACGGGGAGGCTGCCGGGCTGCATCTCCCACAAACCACCAAAAACAAAAATAAAAAAACACAGATTTTGTAGATATTATGATATCAAACGTTTCACGTGATTGAATCTCTTCAGCCAAAATCAGCCACTGAAATTGGCTGATGACTTGTACATTAAAATTTTGAAAAATAAATTGATAGAATTAAAAAAAAGAAGATAGGACACTGTGACTGTCATGGAACAAGTGGTTAAATTCGTCTGTATAAATGCAGTTGCAGACAGTGTTATGTCGTACTTGCATGATGATTTTTATAACACAAGTTTTAAAATCAAACATACATTATATACAGTCTCAGGGTCAGCCCCCCACCTTCCAAGGAAAAATTCTGGGTGTTCACCTGCATGTGAGGTCATGCTGTAATGCGTTTGAGAGAGTGAAGATATTTTTAGATATTGTTACGTGTGATATCCCGTTTTGATATCAATACATAAAGGTAAGGGCATTATCTTGAATCACAACAATCTTCGTACAATAAATTGAAATTCTTAATCTTTAACTGATTGCTAGTATATGCACATATCTTGTACCCAATAATTTTCGGCTCATCACATACATATCATAATATACAAATTAAGATCTGAAAGTAAATAATACAAAAACTAGATAAAATATAACACGTGTACAATTTTCCCTTTGTATCTTACTGCCTGATGATGGCTCTTTTATAGGTGAGCCGAAAGATGGAGGGTAATGACTTTGAACTTAATTACAATACGAAGATTGTGTTGACTGGCGATACTCTCCTTACCTAAGAGCAGAGATACCAAACTGTGTACGGCACAAATAATTTCTCTTCATACTCTCTTAAAACATGTACAATATACATTCATGTAAAGGTAAAGCAATCCCTGTACAGGCCTGGACACTCCCTGACGGTTCCAGGAGGTTGAGGCTCCCAGAATTTCTAGAGAATCGGCACATTAAGGTGGTAAGGTTGTCAGCCCTACGCACCGGCCGCCTTTACCCACCAGCAGATACCCTGGTACTCATTTCTGTTAGAGGCTGAGTCGACCCCAGGGCCATAGATGGGTCGGAAAAATTATGTCAATAAAAAATTCCAATTACACTATTGGGATTCGAACCCGCGACCTTCCGGCTTGTAGCGCAGCGATATAAATCCCTGTTTGAAATGAATGTACAGAATTTAATACATCGTACATTTTATTTATGGATCTTCAACATGTAGAATGGGGGAGGTGGAGCATGGACTGGATTTATCTGGCTAGGGACAGTAAAATCCACTTCACAACATTCATGTTGTGAAGTTGATTTTCCTCCGAGTACATACAGGACAAACAGTGTTTTATAATGGCGGTATTTCAGCTTATAGGGTGAACTTTCCCTGATGGTGGTGGCTGCCACCGAAACATTTCGGAATATAGATTATGTTGTATAAAATTTTAAAATCATTCAATATAGGGAGCATATTGTTGAAAACGTCTAGACAATAACTTAATAATAAAATTCAAGGTATAAATAACAATGTGAAATTTATGATAAAATGAAGTTGGTACTTCATAACAAAACGCGAGTCACTGTATAAGCCACAAGGCACTACACAACGTACAGTACTGTGCGACGCCACACGATATTGGTTCTTATGAACCACCTGCACGGCACTCCCACGTACAGCCCAAAAGCTCCGTTACGGTATTTGTAAACACATCACTCGCTGTTAACAATATGACTGACGCATGTTGGCCGAGAGGTAACATTACCTTAATTGCAATTGCACTAATTGCTTCATTGCGTTATGTTCCACAGGCCTGGCCTGCGAGGTCACAAGGTTTCACGCCCCCTTGACTGATTCTTGCAGGGCAACGTAAAGAGTATGGCCCACCGCCAAAAATTACAGACAAGGAAGAATTATTGCAGTGAATAAACGATGCGGCCGTTCGCTTGCTGGGATTGTTGGTTCGAATCCGCCGCGAACATGGATGCCTTTCTTGTGAGTGTTGTGTGTTGTCAAGTAGAGGTCTCTGCGTGGGTTGATCGCTCGTGCAGAGGAGTACTACCAAGTGTGATGTGTCTGATTTGTGATCGTGAAGCCTCCATAACGAGGAGGCCCTGGTCCGCTAGGAGCTGTTGCACCATGAAAAAGAAAATGGATTTTGATGACCCTGTAAGGGGTAATGAGAGTATGTTATCTTTTTCTGAGGGTGGGGGGGGGCGTATGTTATCTGTCACGTATGTTTCTAGTCTATGGATTACAAGGTTAGATTTGTTATTATCTGACAATGCAGTCAAATACTAAAACTCTATATTAAAAATTCCAGTATGGAGCATTTGCAAAATAATGAAACTGAATAACTTGGAGAAAAACCTGTCCCTTGGCCACAACAAATGCCACGTGGACCAGTCTGGGCAGGAACCAACCATGCATGGTGACTGACCACTTGAAACTTGGCATGACCTCCTAGATATAGGCCTATGAGCTCATGTCTGTGTTTTTGTATATATAAAGGTCAATTGTGTACCTGTGCTTGTGGTAGGTTATTGCAGGTTAGCTGTATCGAAATCATAACTACAGTAAGAACATTCGAGTCAGTCTTTATTTTATATATGTACAGGCTGGTAAGATATTGTACCCAAGTGTGATCTAGCTGAGAATGAATACGGCGCAGCGGCCGTGCTTGTGGGTCCTCAGTAGCCGGCGCTTAGCCACAGTGGTCCCATCCAAAAGAACCCTGCTCGCACGAGGGAGCAGAGTGGTTATGTCTCAGACGTACTATACTCCAGTGAGCATCGGCCAGTAGCCGGGTGCTGCGCGCGGGTAGTGCGCAGTGGCGAGCACGGCTGTGCTGTAGTCGGTGCAGAGCCGGAAAGCTCTGACAAGTCTCGGCGGTAGCAAGCTGAGCAGCGTAAGATCAACCAGGTCTGAGAGCTGGATGCCGAGTGCTGAATCCGACCGACCGACCGACCAACCAACCAACCAACCAACCAACCAACCAACCAAAGTGCTAACTAAGGGCAGAGACTTGCGCGGAGGCAGTCAACGTCCTTTGTCTGTTAGCCATTCCTGCGTTTTACCGCATTGCTGGACTCGATAACAGACTCTTTATTCTGAACTGAGGATTTTGCTTACGCTAACGATTTTAAGGTCTCGATTAAGTCGGGACCTGTCACACCGAAGGCTACAGCTCTAAGAGCGTATAGTTTTTCTAAGTGGAGGGAATACTTTGGTTGGATGGCTCCCTGGGATTTGAACCCAGAGTGGCGTTTCCACTACTAATTTTGCGAAGGAACTAAAACCTACACATGAGTAATTTAACCCTACCAGAGCGGGGGAGTGCGGGCCGTGCCCCGACTCTTTGTTATACCCTGGCATTCACCTTACAACTGAGGAAAATCACGGAAAACCTCATTCAGGGTATTCGAAAGGCGCCTAGTTTTAGGTGCTAGGCACGATTCAGTGTCGGTTTGGCCACTAAGGGCCTCGACATATTTACTGACCTGTCTCCGTAGCTTGCGCTAGGCGACTTGGGTCAGCCCTCGGTCAGCGTAAATAACTGCCGAGTTGCTGAACTAAGGGGTTCCCCACACCAGCTGACTTAGAGTCGAAGCCCTCGGTTAGAACTCTGATGTGTTCAGCAAAGAAAGGAACTCCCAAATCCTTGTGAATTTGCACGTTACTGATGTACGAAGGTGCACCAGTAGTAATGCGAAGACACTTAGATTGAATAACCTGCAGCTTTCTGAGGTGGGTGCAGGCAGCAGACCTCCAAATGGGGCACGCATAGTCCATCATGGGCCGTATGAGCTGCTTATACAGCAGAACTCCGTTCCTGATGGACAGACCGATTCTCCTGTGAAGGAGAGAGCTAAGCAGACCCAGTCGTTGGGCAGCTTTCTTCTTGACCTGGACGATGTGAAGCGACCAGGTCATCCGTGTATCAAGAATCACTCCCAAATAACGGGCTGTGTCGACCCATTGGATTGGCTACCCTAAGAGCTGCACCGGTCGAGGCTTGGAGAACCTCCACCCCGTCTTCGCAAAGAGCATAGCATTTGTCTTGGAGACATTGATGGCGATCCTCCATACTCTCAACCACCTCTCTAGATTACTGAGGTATGCTTGTAGGTAGCTAACAAGCAGAGCCGGGCTGCGGGACGTGGCAATGATTGCCGTGTTATCAGCGTACAATGCCAGCTCGACGTGGCGGGAAGGGACCGGCATGTCATTGACATACAGACTGAACAAGACAGGAGAGATTAGTCACCCCTGTGCTAAGCCAGCTCGCATGCCACGAGTGGATATGGCCGTTTAGAAGGACGCTTCGAACGTCCTGTTGTGAAGGTAGGAGGATATGGTTTTGACCAGATAGGAGGGGAAGTTAAGGGCCGTTAGCTTGAAGAGGAGACCGTCGACCCAAACGGCGTCGAAGGTCTTAGCCACGTCGAGAAAGACTGCGCCTGATAGCCGCTTCTCGCCAAAGTTCTGGACACCCTTTCGACAAGGCGGGCTAACTGGAGAGAGGAACTATGTTTGGGTCTCAATCTAAACTGCTCATCTCGCAGAAGCCCGCGCCCGCTTACTTCACTTAAGATCCTACTTAGTAGGATCTTCTCAAACAACTTGCCAATGGTGTCCAGAAGACTTATGGGACGATAGGAAGAGGGTAGCGCTGGGTCCTTCCCAGGTTTTAGTATGGAGACAATGCGGGCAAGCTTCCATACTGATGGGAAGTACTGCACTAGGAGAGCCGTGTTGAATATGGAAGCGATGAGAGAGACAGCTCGCTGCGGAAGGTGCTTCAGTTCCCTGTTCGGAATACCGTTTGGGCCCGGCGCCTTGCTGGCCTTGAGACACCGGATGACATCCTGTACCTCCGTGGGGTTGGTTAACTTGGGCGTGCTTGCAGGTGCATAAAGCCGGGATTAGACGGCTCGTGGCTCGTCCAGTGACGTGACGTCACTTGCTAGACCAACAGATCGGAACAGATAAGACAATCTGGCTACACGACGCGGCGCAGCTCGGCAAATGGCCGACCAGCGGCCTTGCTCGGGTAGGTTCGGCTCGGATTGTGGATTAAGTCGTGTTGTACTATGAACTTAAAAATGTCCTCTTTTGACCACTCCATTCTAGCCAATACCAATTGTGGGACAGAAAGTTTCACTCTTCGCGCACCCCGACAGCAGAAAACAAAGACCAGACCTAAGTGCATACAGGTTTGGACGAGACTAGCTTGGCGCGTAGACTGCAAGCGCCGTGTAGCCGCAACAGCTGCCCGCGCCGAGTCCCTTTGAGGATCGTGAGAACACCGCTTCTGAGGCGATCCCACGAGCCACGCTCTACCAATCACACTCCGTGCCGCGCCAGGCCGGTTACACGGCGCGTTTGAATACGATTCTTTGTCAATGACGTCAGTTATTACGTGAAACGAGCCGAGCCACGCGCCGTCTAATCCCGGATTAAGAGTATGCTTGCAGCGCCTCGCCAACCATCTCAATACCTGCCGGATCCGACGAATCGTTTACCGGCTGAAACTGAACCTCAAGACTGTCCGCCAGGGCTTCGGCTTTCTCAGAGTCTGAGAGAGCAAGCCCGCCCTGCGTGACCAGGTTTGGATAGGGAGTGGACACTCTCATAACCCGCTTTGTCATCTTCCACAGCGATTGGTCCACGGGATCTAGGCTCTCCAGTATGGTACTCCACTGCTCATTCGCCACTCGCTTAGCTGATGGTTCACCGATCGCTGAAGGCGGTTGACCTCAGCTTTTAGAGCAGGGTCCCTAGTGATTTGCCACTGCCTCCTCAACCGGTGTTTAAGGAGTATATCATCCTGAATACGTGCCAGAATTGGGGGCTGGGGGTGGTCACGAGGGCGTCACCTGGGGGCTGACGCTACTAGTGCTTCAGTGCTGGCGCTGGACACCTCCTCTACACACGTGTCGATTTCCACCCCGCTACTCAGTTTCGGGTTGGACGGAAGTCTTTCCTCCAGGCAGGCCTGGAATTTGACCCAGTCGGTCCTTCTGAAGTCCGGGCGGTCCGGGAGGTTAAGAAAGGATGATCGGCATCTCGTGTCGATCAGTACAGGTAAGTGATCTGAGCTTAGTGCAGAGCACGTTGTCAGATACACTGGGATGACTAGGTGTTTAGTTATTACTATGTCTAGGACATCAGGGGTAGCAGAGGAGTCATATGGGATATTGGTGGGTGTTTCCGGTCCATAAATCAAACAGGAATGATAATTGGCTTAATCAAGCAAGCGCCTGCCCCTTGTCGTGATTAGCCTCGAATTCTAGTCCACGTGCTTGGCGTTCAGGTCCCCTCCATCAGGACGGGGAGCCCTCCGCTCAGGCAGGCAGGCAGACAGATCCGCTTCGATTAGAGGCCGGGAGGGCGAAAGGTAAGCCGCCTGGATTTTCACCGGTCCGCTTGCCAACATTACATGTATGGCAGTTGCCTCCAACTGGGTCAGGCCGGGGACGGGTATAGCTTCTTGGTCTATACCCCATCGGACCAGTATTGCTGTTCCACCGCCCTCTGTAGGCCGGTCTGTACGGTGTCAAACATAGTTTGCGTGCCGAAAGACTTGCCCTGATCTGAGATGGTTTTCAGTCAGGAGGCATATGTCAACCCCTTGTTTACCAAAAAAGTGATCCAGCTCCGTCTTTCTGCCAGGCACGCCATCCGCGTTCCAGCAGGCCAGCCGTAGTGCCTTCACTCTGTGTGCCTTATGGTCTGCTGCCATATTCAGCTACAAAATGAATAACAATTTTTAGGTCAGCCCGCGAGCGTGATACACCTGAAGGGAGGGTGTTTACCGCTGTGAGGAGCCGCCGTGACAGCTCCACACACGCGTTAACAGGTAGGTTGTCGAGCAGATCAGAGATCTCCTCGATTGGAAACTGGTTGGGAGGTGGAATGGGAGCAGGATTAGGCTTCTTAGGTGGGGCGATGATTTACCAGTCATCGCCTGCTTCTTCGTTGGGGCCTCATGAGGGGCCGCAACCGCAGGTTAGTAGCCTTAACCTCTTTCCTGCTTGCGGGAGGTTTGCCCTGTTTAGGGACCGCGGCCGGCTTGAGAGTGGGTTGAGGTTGGGATGGGGTCGTGAGTTTCACTACCCGCCCCCTCGCAACACATGAGTCCATTCTGGGCCTAAGCTCTTCTGTTCCGCAGAAGGCTCGGCGCGGGTCGATTGCGCTGAAGCCGAGCGACGGTTGCACCGTTCATGTGGACGCGAGGAGCTGGCGTCCGCTTTGTAAGTGCGGCTTTAGCATCCCTCCACTTTGCAGAGCCCCGGTAGTTTGCTGTGTGGTTTCCCCCGCAGCTGCAGCATTTTAAGCTGCTGCCTTTGGGTAGAGAGTGCTGACTCCGGGTCTTGGTGGCCTCTTTTACTTGCAGCCACCGCTGTCTACCTTCTCTGGTTGACACGTCGCCATGGTGGTGAGATCGACCATCAGGTCTCGCGAGCCAATCTGCGCTGTCTGCGACCGCTGCTCTGGAAGGAGCCGTTTTGCTTATGTGGGAAGCTCCCACATCACCCCCCTGCGGTGAAAGGTGCTCAGGTGTCAAAGCGTGCTGGAAAGCGGACACTTCGACCCGAGCGTGTGGTCCGCGGAGCCAGTGGATGGCTGCGTTCGGCTGCCGGAGCCGTAGAGGTTGAGCCGATGAAGTGCTGTTGCCGCGGCTGCTGGTGGCGCTGCTATGTTCCGTCTCTCGTAGTATGTAAGCGGGCTTGTCGCGGTCCGCTAACACGATGACCTGCTTACCGCGCACGGAAATTTTGAATTTTTTCTCTGAGCGGGCCGCTGTATGGTAGGTCCAGAGCGCTGCGTATGGCGTCCTGCTGTAGAAAGACGTGCGTGTCGTCTTTAAGGTCCTTGTGGATGATAGTGGCAGGCGATGTATAGCGTGCTGCTGGAACCGGGCTAAGCTGTTTCATGTGGCGGCGCAGCTGCTTTATGAAAGCTGCTGGCTCACCTTCCGGCGTTGTTGTTGCCAGGAGTTCGCCCTGGACTCGCAGGGGCTCACCGTAGACGCGTTCTGCTGCAGAAGTTTCAAGTGCTTCTTGTAGGCTGTGCGTGTGCCAAGCAGAACTAGCTGTAGAGCCTCGGTCCATTTCTCGTCCGCATGGCACATGATGGCAGCTTTCATAGTGCGATGAAACGCTCCACTAGTCCGTTGGCGGCAGGGTGGTGGGGGCATGTCCGGCAGACATGAATGCCACACAACTTGGCTAGACAGTGGAAGAGATGGGACTCGAACTGGCGTCCCTGTTCTGTAGTTATTGATTGCGGGCAACCGAAACGGGATATCTAACCGGAGAGTCGGGCGCGAGGTATCATCTCTGCGGTGATGTCAGGAATGGGGAAGGCTTCCGGCCAGCGGGTGAAGCGGTCCACTGCAGTGAAGCAGTATTGAAATCCTGCCGACGACGGCAGAGGATCGACGAGCTCAATGTGAATATGGAAGAAGCGAGCTGTCGGAAGCGGAAATTCGCCAAAAGGAGTGATTGTATGCCGGGAAACTTTGGAGCGCTGGCTGGGTTGGCAAGCTAGGGCCCAAGTATGGCAGGCTTTCTGAATGGCTGGTCACACGAAGCGTTGAGAGACGAGCTTAGCCGTTTCCTTAATGCATGAGTGACCAGAGAGTGTCGGGAAGCAAATACCTGATGGCGGAGAGAAGAAGGGACGTACGGTCGTGGTTTCCCTCCGGATACATCGCAGTAGAGTGCGATGGCAGTGTCTGGGACGTGAATGTTCTGCAGCCGCAATAATGTGGTTCCCGTCAGGAGAGTAGGGAGCACCTTGTCCCGTCCTGGGCTGCCGCCAGTGCCTCGGGGGATACGGCAGAGGAGATGGACTCGATGCGGGACAGCGTGTCGTCCACTATGTGTTCCTGCCCGGAGATGTGGCGGATATCCGTCGTAAATTGAGAGATGTAGTCGAGATGGTCAACCTTTCTCGGCGAACACTTGTCTTTCTTCTGCTGGAAGGCGAATAATAATGGCTTGTGGTCCGTCAGGATGGTGAAATGACGGGCTTCCAGCATATGGCGGAAGTGTCGCACAGCCTCGTAAATCGCTAGGAGCTCTCTGTCGCAAGCGCTGTATTATTTTCTTTGCGCATTACTGAGCCTCCTGGAGAAGAATGCGAGGGGCTGCCAGACGTCGTCCACGTGTTGTAGAAAGGCACCCATGGCGGGTGTCGAAACGCCCGTGACCAGATGTAGTGAAGCAGACGGATCCGGGTGTGCCAGCAGAGCGGCTTCAGTCAGGCTTGCCTTAAATTCGTCGAAAGCCGTGTGTAGTGCAGGGGTCCAGGCAATGGGATGAGATTCCTTGACTCTGGGACCGGAAAGGAAGTCGTGGAGAGGAGCTTGAATGGAGGCAGCGTGGGGAAGGAAACGTCGGTAAAAGTTTAACATTCCCAAGAAACGTCGGAGTTGGCTGACCGTACTTGAAGAGGGACAGGCCTGAAGATCGGCGACGCTTTCCGGGAGAGGTTGGGAACCCAGGGACGAGATTTGTTGTCTAGGAAGGATATTACTGGGGCGCGAAAGACACATTTGGATGGGTTGAGGAGGATCCCATATGTTTTGAGTTGAGTAAAGAGGGAACGGAGATGTTGGTCCGGGGAACAGCTGAATACAAGGATGTCATCTAGGTAGGCAAAGCAAAAGTCCATGTCTTTCAGAATCTCGTCCATGAAGCGTTGGAACGTTTGGGCGGCGTTCCTTAAGCCGAAGGAAATGAAAGGGAATTCAAAAAAGCCAAAAGGAGTTGTAATCGCAGTTTTTGGTACGTCGTCGGGGTGGACAGGGGTTTGGTGATAAGCCCTCACCAGGTCAATTTTGGAAAAGATGGTTCAACCCGAAAGGTGATGGGAATAGTCCTGGATGTGCCGGATGGGATAACGTTCGAGGATCGTGCGGGCATTTAGGGCTAGGTAGTCTCCACACTGCCGCCAATCGCTGTCGTTCTTGGGCATGATATGTAGAGCGGATGACCATGGCCCTTAAGTTTGTCGTGCTGTGCCGTCTTGCAGCATGGCGTCGAACTCGGCCTTAGCGACCGCGAGGCGATCGGAAGCGAGGCAGCGTGGGCGGCAGGCTACTGGGGGCCGAATGTCGTGCGGATGTGGTGCCTGGTGTTTTGCTGCACTTCCCGGTGAACCCCGGTTGGCCTGGTCAGCTCCGGAAACTCGGCTAGTATGCAGTCTGTAGTCGAGTCGCTGGCGATGATTTTCACGATGGGGACAGCCTCTGGTGCGGTGTGGCCTGGGGTAAGAGTGATGTGTCCCCATTGAGCAGGCGGTTGTGTCTACAGTCCACAAGAAGACCATAGTACGACAGCAGGTCCACGCCAATTATGGGTAGCTGCACGTCGGCTACCACGAATTGCCACGTGAAGTCGCGACGCAGTCTCAGGTTCAGACTCTGTGAGATCTATCCATAAGTCAGGATGTTGTCCCGTCGGCTGCATATAGGGTGTAGTCTGTGCGTTCTCTGCGCCCTGGAAGGAGCTTCCGTTGGAAGACACACAGGTCGGACCCAGTGTCCACCAGATAGCGCTGTTTGCACACTCGGTCCTTTACGAAGAGGCGACCCGAATTGGTGGAGCAGACGTTTGCCGCCGTTATCGACTGCTGGTCGAGTTTCCCTGCTGGCTTGAACACGGGGGGTTGCATTTCCGAGCCTCGTTCCCGAAACGTCTGTGGTACCAGCAGATGTCGTGGCGAATAGATGAGTTGCCCGGGGCGCTACGGCGGTAGTCACGAGAGCGTGAGCGTCTGAGTGTTTGGGTCTCACGCAAGGCAGCCACTTGGCGCGAGAGTTCCTCCATGAGCTCCCGCGGCCCGCTAGTGTTGTCGGGCCCGGAAGGCGAGACGCTCGCAGTGGTAGGCTGTGGCGTAACCTCGCAAATTCTGTCAGCGAGGTGGGCGGCAGAATCCAAGCTGCCCTCGGTCTGGCTAGCGAGTATGGCCTGGACGTGTGGTGGTAGTCGGCTGGCCCATATAGTGCGTAGGGAGTCATCTGGGACGTCAGGAGCGAGACCCTTGAGGTGCCTGAGAAACTGTTTTGGCCTTCGATCGCCCATTTCCTCGTGCGACAGAAGTTGTCTTACACGCTGCTCGCGCGAGGTGGACAACGGGCGCACCAGATCTGCCTTCAGCCGGTCGTAGGCCTCGTGTTCTGGTGGGGACCTGATGATGTCCTCTACCTCTGCTGCATGTTGCTGGTGGAGTTGTGACACCACGTGTTTGAATTTAGTCCTCTGGCGCGTGATGCCCGCCAGGTCGTACTGCGCCTCGGCCTGGGCGAACCACAGGGCTGGTCGGTAGGGCCAGAAGGGTGGGAGTCGCACTGCCACTCGTAGAGTCCAGCTCCCAGTGCGTCGTCCGCAGGCTCCGTCACACCGTCCGAGAAACAGTCACGTCTCTAGACGGGGGCCACAAGTATGTCGGTGGCTCGTGCGCGTCGTTCGTCGGGGGTCACCAATGTGGTAGGTTACTGCAGGTTAGCTGTAATGAAATGATAACTACAGTAAGTACATTCGCGTCAGTCTTTATTTTACATATGTATAGGCTGGTACGATATTGTACCCAAGTGTGATCTAGCTGAGAATGAATACGGCGCAGCGACCGTGCTTGTGGTTCCTCAGTAGCCGGCGCCTAGCCACCGTGGTCCCGTCCAAAAGAACCCTGCTCGTACGAGGGAGCAGAGTGGTTATGTCTCAGACGTACTATACTCCAGTGAGCATCGGCCAGTAGCCGGGTGCTGCGCGCGGGTAGTGCGCAGTGGCGAGCACGGCTGTGCTGTAATCGGTGCAGAAACGGAAAGTTCTGACAAGTCTCGGCGGTAGCAAGCTGAGCAGCGTAAGATCAACCAGGTCTGAGCGCTGGATGCCGAGTGCTGAATCAGCACCAACCAACCAAAGTGCGGAGCGCAAGTCGACGTCCCTTGGTCTGTTTAGCCATTCCTCCTTTTTACCGCACTGCTGGACTCGATATCAAACTCTTATTTTATACTGAAGATTTTGCTTACGCTAACGATTTATGGTCTCGATTAGGTCGGTACCTGGCACACCGAAGGCTACAGCTCTAAGAGCGTATAGTATTTCTAAGTGGGGGGAATACTTTGGTTGGATGGCTCCCTGGGATTTGAACCCAGAGTGGCATTTTCACAATTAATTTCGCGAAGGATCTAAAACATACACACGAGTAATTTAACCCTACCGGACGGGGGGGGGGGGGGAGTGTGGGCCGTGCCCCTACTTTTTGTTATATCCTTGCATTTACCTTACAACTGAGGAAAATCACGGAAAACCTCATTCAGGGTATTCGAAAGGCGCCTAGTTTTAGGTGCTAGGCACGATTCAGTGTCGGTTTAGCCACTAAGGGCCTTGACACGTCTACTGACCTGTCCCCGTAGCTTGCGTTAGGCGACTTGGGTCAGCCCTCGGTCAGCGTAAATATCTGCCTAGTTGCTGAACTAAGGGATTCCCCACATCAGCTAACTTAGAGTCGAAGCTCTCGGTTGGAGCTCTGATGTGTTCAGCAAAGAAAGTTACTCCCAAATCCTTGTGAATTTGCACGTTTCTCATGTACCAAGGTGCACCAGTAGCAATGCGAAGACACTTGGATTGAATAACCTGCAGCTTTCTGAGGTGGGTGCAGGCAGGAGACCTCCAAATGGGGCACGCATAGTCCATCATGGGCCGTATGAGCTACTTATACAGCAGAACTCCGTTCCTGATGGACAGACCGCTTCTCCTGTGAAGGAGAGGGAGTTCAACCATCAGGTCTCACGAGCCAATCTGCGCGGTCTGCGACCGCTGCTCTGGAAGGAGCCGTTTTGCTTAAGTGGGAAGCTCCCACATGCTTAATCAAGCACCATGGTAGGAAGATGTGTGCAGGAGTGGAGGTACAGCTGCATGAAGTTTTAAATCTTGTTACTACATAGGCAAATAATGCAGACTGTGTGCTGCACTAATTTGTCATGCAGCACTGAACTATTTTTATCGTTCTATGTCGTTTTTATCTTATTTATAGATTTGTATCTGATTATTGTATTATGAGGTCTTTGCTTCTAATATTACTTCCTTCAAGATTGCATAATATCTACTATAATAACATTTTACTTGGGGATCACTGGTATTCCTGTGTATGACGTAAAGATTTTTTTTTAAATTTGCATGATATTATAATGCCATTTGTTATCCAATCATTATTATTTCCTTTATACTTTGTATACATAATTGGAAAACTATTCTCAAAGTTTCTCAAGAATATGCAATGGAAATTGTTGTACATGCTATTGACATTATCAGCATTATACACAGACTCCCATGACTCCTCCCTCAAGAGGGACTGAAACTTCGCAATCATTTGATCATTTATTAGTCTAGTTTTGTTTTTTTTTGAGTAATTTTTAGGAGTGGAATTTCCATCTCCTTCAAACTGAGAATTTGAGCATCATGCTCTGATAATACGTTTTCTATAAGATAAACTGATATACAGTTATGTTTTGTGTTATCCAGAAATATGTTATCAATTAATGTGCCTTTATTATTAGATCCTCTCGTAGGAAAATTTATCACCTGTGCTAAATTACCGTGTTAAGTTTTTGCTTATTTTTGTTCTCTATGAAATAATTTATACATATTTAACACATAATTACACTTTGAGGAAAAAGTGCTGACCTTTAGAGTTAAACTTGGCAATATGTATAGAGTAACTACTTGGATATAGAGCAGTGATTTTCAACCAGAATTCCGTGAGAAATTATGGAATAAGTACTGTAAATACGTGTTTTGAAATACCGCGAAAAATTCGAGATATCACTTGACATATCGCAGTCATATGGTGCAGCAGATGTCAGTAGTGGATTAATCCTCGTGCTGTAAGACCCTACTGGCTGTCTTTTGAGGTTATATTTGGTTGTATTATGTCTGTGTGTGTTTTCGGATTATCGGAGTCACCACGTTGGTGGTGACAGAATGGAGAGACCTGTACTGCTATCAGAAATTCACAAATTATACACCAACAAAGTGCACTATATTTTCACTTTATATACTTAACTCTGCAACCCCTACATATTTTTCGGCCTTTATATGGCCATCTTCAGGGGGCTCGTAAACTACATTCCCTCACATCCAAAGGTTTTTGTCTGCTATCACAATTAGCCCTGTTTCATTGTCATATATCACATTTATATAGAATATATTTAAAATATATGAAAATACAGAATATAAAATCCTTAAACAAGTTCGTCAATTTTCGTAGTAAAATGGTATGGTAAAATGAAACGGTCTGGTTTTTTCGCACTTAATGTCTCCACCATTGGCTAGTAATTCTGTTTTGGCTGTGGTTTTGTATATATGGATGGTCAGTTACGTAAATATGTCCTGCTTATGTTGTGTGTGTCGCTGGAGGAAAGTAAGATTAGAAAAGAGGACATCCTCTTATTTTCCAATTGTTGATTATTAATGAAAATCTTCCACTTTCCTGCTACAGAATTCTCACCTTCCAAGAACCAATGCTGAATGTGTGTCACTCTGAAAACAAATTATCTTGCGCAGAATCCAAGACGCGCACCACGCAACACTATGCAAACTACAGTATTGGTCACTTGATAAACATATTCATTTGTTATTTTAATTGTTGCGTATTAAAATATCACACTACCAACTTCATCGATTTGAAAATAATTATATTATTAAAGTCGTACCAACAGCGCGAAAGCTGCTGTTGTTTTTGTGGTTGCAAGAATTGTGTAGCAAACAATAAGGCACCAAGGTTATAAATAACTCAGTATGAAAGGTTAATAAAGAATTCCTGTCAACACAGCTGTTTGTTTCAGATTAAACATAACTACAGCAACATTTTCGGCTTGAAGTGTGGAGACATCTTCAGGATATAGCTACAAATTATATAGGCCTCAGGAGTGATAATATTAAAGTATACTATATTAATAATGGGCCGAGATAGCGTAGTCGGTATAGCGACTCGCTACGAGCTGGACGGTCCGGGGATTGAATCCCGGTGGGGACGAGATATCCAGCACCCGTCCAGATTGGCCCTGGGGCCGACACAGCCTCCTGTACAATGGGTACTGGGTCTCTTTCCCGGGGGTGAAGCGGCCGGGGCGTGGCGTTGACCACGCACCCCCATCTTGCGTCGAGGTTAAAGAAAGAGAAGAGCTATACCTCTATTCCCCCTCTGGGCCGTCATGGTCTGTTCTACGGTGAACTTTAACTTTAATTGTATTAATATTATCTTATAGGATATTTACGTACTGGCGCCTAACGGAAGTCGCAAGTGAGTGGTTGTTTGTGTGCATGTGTGGTTTCTATTCGGATATCAGACATTTCGAGTTTTTGCCATGTCCTGCTTTGGTCAGTGAAGGATGCAAGTTAATATTGCTGCTGTATGCAGTGGCAGTGTTTGTGTGTCAGATACAGTACAAACTTATACTAGTTTATGATCAGTTACACTGAAATTATTAGTTGATTTGGTGACCAAGTAGTATGAAGTTATAACAAGTTTCTACGTAAATATGGCGGGTGATAAATGTTTTAACAAAGAGATGTCCAGAAAATATGTGGAATATGACAGGAAATTGTAAAGTCATTTAAAAATCCAGTCATATACTTTCACAATATCAGCTTAAAATTATCCAGTCTTTCCAAAAGCACTTGAAATATTTCTCTGATATCTGCAGTTACTCCACATAGAAGCAGGCATCATTCACTGTTACACCCCCTCGCCACGGTAAGGCAAAGGACCTGGAGGGGGATATGTAACCCTGCGTCATGCACAGGATGTCATATCCACATCCGAGACACTAGTTCAGATAGGGATGTGATGCTATCTGGAATTCGTGTTTTCGAGCTAAAGTAATACAGTAGCGGAACACAGAATTATTATAAGATTGTTTTCTGGCTGACTGAATATTAGAAATGTAATTAAAATAAAATAACCTAAATTTAATACTCTAAGTAATTAATACAGAATATGCTGTGATGTTAACTAACTAACTTACTAAGTTACTTACTTACTAACTTACTTACTAACGTAATTACCTACTAACTTACTTACTAACTTATTTACTAACTTACTTACTTAATTACTTACTAACTTACTTACTAACACACTAACTTACTTATTAACTAACTTACTTACTTACTTATTAACTAACTTACTAACTTATTAACTAACTTACTAACTAACATACTAACTTATTAACTAACTTACTTACTAACTAACTCATTTACTTACTTACTAACTTATTAACTAACTTACTTATTAACTTACTAACTAACTTACTTACTAACTTATTAACTAACTTACTTAATAACTTCCTTACTACTTTAGTTACTGACTTACAAACTTACTTACTAACTTACTGACTTATTTACTTAGTAACTAACTTGCTTACTAACTTCCTTAGTTACTGTGGATGTGGCAATACAATTGGACGGTGTGGCCCTAAAAAGGGCCGTTTTGACCATAAAAGTGGACGGTTTGGCCCTGAAAAAAGCCGATGTTGCAATACAAACGGTCGGCTTGGTCATAAGAATTGCCGGTGCCTGTGGTCGCGCTGGTGGTGGTGCTAGGTCTCTGTTCTGTCTGTCTCTCTCGAGGCCGTTGTTCCTGTGGACAAACCGTAAATATTCTAATTAGAACGCTAAATGCCACCATTATCCAGGAGAGGTAGTAAGAAATTGTAGTGAAAGTGTTGTGGATTTTACGTATGTAGTATAATTATTTTGATACCGACGTTTTGGGGCGGACACGCTGCCCACATGTTCAGGGTGACTGAATTCTAAAGCATCCACATGAGCCATGTTCAGTCACCGCGAAGATGGAGGGATAATGTTCCTCCCAAACGTCGTAAAGACTTTATGCTACACAGTGTGAGGGCCCATAAGACAATCATTTGGGCAGCAACTGCCGTGAGGACCACAGAACGTATATAGGAACTTGCAAACTGCGGTTTTTTGCAATTCTGAATATGTTACAGATCAAAAGATAAGTAAAAAGCAGTCAAATGTTTCAATGGTTGATAGCGGGCACACAGACACATATCTGCGGCATTGTGATGCCATAGCTTTGACAGGCAGGCTAAGAATTGGCAGACAGGCGTAAGTTTTATTCAGACTGATGATCATGAAGCAGGACCCTGCAACACTGCGGTCAATATGAAGTGAGGTACGTCGCGAGGTACAGTATCATGTACATGACAACAGTCAGCATACAAATATTGTATCTTTATTGATAAATGTACGCAGGACAAATTCGTCTGTTGCTCACATCGCACTGACGTTGGAGATTAAAATTTTAAAGCACTTTCTCCATTGAACGTTTCCATCCTAACACTGTCTTCATTCGCCCTCAAATGCACTATGCGTATATTCTTAATTTTTATACGATATTTGATACAAATGAATACAAACACACCTACTTTTAATATTTAGTTTTTCAACCAACGAATGCACTTTTTTATTTTCGTAATTTTCTGTTCACTACAACCTACATACGTTTCGGCCGCAACTCGGCCATCATCAGGGGCACCTTGTTAAGTACACTTCACTGTTCACTGTCCATTTGGCACTATCACTTAACTATTATTCCGTTTAATGCTAATATTTACACTGAGAGTCACGAGGTTATTGTTAAGATGCAAGGTGAACACAACGTCAAATTACACCTACTTTTATTCTGTGTTACAATTTACCTTCTCAATGGGATGATTTTTAAAAAATTTGCAGACAGAAGTTTCTATTTCATTTATCACGCCTAATGCAAACCAGGATAATATGACGTTGGATAACATTAATATCACCTTTTAGGCATGACAGGTTCCAACTTTGTTGACACATTTTCAAATACTGTACTTAAATAAGAAATAGCGCTCATAACATTTGTCATAAAATCACATTCATTTTTCATTTTCCCTAAATCAACAGGTGTCCTTATTCAAGCGCAGTAACAGTTTATGTATTTGTACCACAGTGCTGAAGATGACGAGAAGACTTGGACAATCTTGAGTTTGGAAACTCCAAACGAAGATCTGTCCCGTACAGTTGAAAAGCTCGAGAAAGAGATTGCACTTAAGAATGTGAGTATTGCCTGTCATATCATTGTGGTCCAACACTTCACTTTATCCTTAGCCTGCCTAATCCAATCTATATCACCAAAATCTTTAACGCACGTTTCAATAAGCATTACTGAAAGCAGATTGTATTAATCAGAGTCATGGCTTCAGCTGTGCAAATGCACACTGCGAGCAATGACATATACCGTGACCTAGCCCAAATGAGTCCACACCATTCCTTAACAACTGACTGTCATACATTCTGTGCCTGTTTACTTAAGAGAAGCACATTTAATATATTAACCATTGAAACAGAAGATATATAAACAGCTTCAGCTGGCTCAGTATAGTTACAAATTCATCAGGTTACACCATTCTGCAAACCAGTCGGCCCAAACCATATTATACACACCAAACTACCACAAACTATCTTATAATTGCGACACTTGAAAATTAGTCTTGTGAGATATGGCAACATGTCGATTGGTACAAAGTTACTGAAGTTTCGTAGGAATTTGCTGCCTCCATCTTCAATGTCTATGCAGTCAAACAAGGCGTTGAATGCTTAGAAATCAGCAATTATTTAAATAATCTGCTAAGTTAATATCCTGTCATCTTAGTTTCTGTGGCGCTAATGAAATGCAATTTGATGACTGCGATAGACCTCTGGTCCTTTGCACAAAAATACGTCACTGGTCCACATTCTAAACCATATTAATTCATTATTCAATATTTCACTCGTTCCTACGACATCAATTTCAGTCACAATGCCAAGGTCTCCCAATAGACGTCCCGTCTACAAGGACACATTACATTCAAATCGATATCCATCGGTGTGAAGTTGGTGGCTGTCAAAACAGTTGTTTCATGAGCACCATACTCTGTGGCTATCTGAAGATGAGTTTAACATAAATTAACACATGCTAATATACACGTAACTTAATATACACTCTGCTAAATTTAGAATAGCGCGAGGTAGACAAAAAGAGGGAATAGAGGCATGGCTCCATGTATTCTTAATCTCGGCATAACCTACAGATTAGTAGCCAACTACACGCCTAGAAGAATTTACCCATTGGGTTTGGGGCATGTGTCCGGCAGCCGGTCTGTTCTATGTCAGTAACTGCACGGTGTCTCCCATCGCCGGGAATGAATCCGAGATCGGTCGCTGTCCAGCCGGTAGACAAGTCAATAATTAGTAGCAAATGTGAAATCACGAATTGTCCTCTTTACTGCATTTACATTTGGGAATTTGTGTGGCCGAGCTGAGGTCTGAGAGGTGTGTTTGGCATGTATGTTGTATGTATTGTTCATGCAATAATATTGAGTTATCATTTCCTTCAACAGAAAACAATGGACGACATCTTGGAAGACACCAGACAACAAATACATAATTTACAAAAGAAATTCCTCGACGACAATCGAGAATTGATACGCCAGAATCGTGCTATGCGCGACGAGTTGTCATCTTACAAGGTAAGTATGAGTACACAGCCAGACAGTGCAGTATTAACGGTCCTGTTGTCACAGCATCGTCTGAATGACAATCATGTCACAGTGCGCGATACTTCTCACATGTCACAGCAGCTATAACAGTGTAACGATTTAAGCATTTGCATATAAATGCACTGACGTAACACATGCTGTATCCAATCTTTTAGAAATAAATTCTGCTCTCAGATACAGCCATATATTTGCATTACAAAGTAAAACTTCCACTTTCATTTTGACAGCTAAATTTCAAAATCACTGATCTTTAAGCAGGTCATTAATTCTTAGGCACGCTGGCAAATCTCCGAAAGGCAACTATTAGCTTCGTCATATCTGCCTATCCGTCCGTCTGTCTGTCGGCATGGAACAACTGGATATCACTGGATGAATTTTAATGAAAATTGGTATTTAAATATTCTTTGAAGATCTGTCGAAAAAATTCAACTTGCGTTAAAATCTGACAAAAATACTAGTACTTTACATGAAGACCTATGTACATTTATGACAATATCTCGCTCGAACCTATTGTCAAGCATATTGTCATCTGTGGCCTGTCTGGATCTATCATATTTTTCCACATTATCTTATGAACCGTACGATTTTCGGAGAATGATATTCAACATAAAATGTGTTTTGATTTTCTCTACAACTTTCGCCTGAAAATTCCTCACTCTAAAATGAATTGGGCTACAAGGGCGGCAGCATGCGGTGGCACACTGTCTTGCAACAAACAAACTCCACTTCTTGTTAGGCCTTTATGTCGGTTCTTAATTAGCTGCCGTAGATTCTCTAGTGTTTCAGAGTATGATTCAGCGTTGAGGTTTTCCTTTCTGGCAGGAAAGGAGTTGTTCTCATGGAAATCCTACCTCTAAGGAAAACCATCAATCCTGAATACTACTGTGAAATATTACAGAGGCTATGGTGGCCAATTCAGAATCGATATAAATGCCTAACAAGAAGTGAAGTTTGTTTGTTGCAAGACAGTGCGTGACCGCATGCTGCCGCCCTTACATGCTAATAACTCAAATAGTACAAGTGAAACATTTTCAAGCATCCTCCGTACAGTCCTGACGTTGCACCACATGATTATCACTTGCTTCTCCACATCAAGAAATGTTTCGGCGGCCAGAGTCTGAGGAGCAACCAAGAAACAAAAGACGTTATACAGCACTGGCTGAAAGGCTGGACAGCAACATTTTTCAGCGGAGGTATACAAAAGATGTTTTCACGAAATGACAAATGCCTTAATTAATATGGGCAGCTACGTGGAGAAGTAGTTTAGTGTAGGTACCAACATGTCTGAATGAAGATATTTTGAACATTTTTTAAAATTGTTTTACACCCAAGTGGTACTTACATTCTCGTCGCACTATTTAGACAGTTCTCTTAGTGAGTCACTTCACCTCCACTTCTCATAGGTCTATATACGTGTAACTGACACAGTCGGGACGGAAGAATTGCTAGCCATTATCTTCTGTTCTGTTAAACATCAAATTTGGCAAAATTTTGATGGCCGTAATTCCTGGAGAAGCCCTTGAATAACTCCTGGTCTTGATCACAAAGACGAGGAGCAGGAGTTATCAGGGCACCAATGTCCACATTTTGTTTACTTGCCTGTAAAAAGAAACACAAATGTATAAGTAATGTACACAAGCATTATTTCGTTTAATGTTAAAAAGTGTCCTGTTACCAGATGTTAGACTCTAAATTAAGGTTAATAGAGATGATATGTGATGTGTTAAGAATCTGATTTGGATACTTAGACATTAAAATATAGCACATCAGTGTTACCTCTGAAACAAGACACTGTCATATAAAATAATATATGTCTGTGAAAGTGACAGACATTTTAGGTATGCTGTGAGAAATATACAACATAAAATGTCCGTGTGGAGGTCATGTCCCTTCATTTGTTTATCTATTAATACATATACTTATAACAATTTATTAATTATCCTGTACAGTGGAGATGCAGACAGTAGCCCCTAGCTACCGAGCTACACAGCATCGCACTCCAGAAGAAAAAAAATCTTCAATTTCAATCCCAATTTTTCTGACTCATACATAAGTATCATTTGAGTTTCTGATTTTAGTTTTCAGTACAAAGTGTTACCAAATCCCCTGAAGAAGTGTGTCACTGAAGAAAATGTGGGGTTCATCTTCCCACAGGGCAATATATTTAGATACAAACAGGCAGAAACCCAGTCCTTCATAATTGTCTGCACAATTTACATTTGAAATGAATAGAAATATGACACCTGATTGCAGAAGTTAAAAAAATTTCTGTCAGCCTGGGTAAAATATAGTTGCTGATCCGCAATGATACGAATTTTATGCTGTGGAATAATCCGAGTTCTTATACCAAGTTAAAAACAACTGAGTACATGATCTGCATACATACGTGTACACTTATAATACACACACACAGAATACCTATCAAGTTTTATAATTTTATGAAAGTGTCCTTGATATAATAAAACTTTTATTTCACTCATTAGTGTCATCTTAGTGCCATCTGCAGGTGACAAGAAATGAATGCAGAATCTGTCCTACTTACTTTCACAGGTTTTGGATGAATGGGTGGTCGGACATATTTCTTCTCCAGTTCTTCCCAGGCGACAGGTCTGAAGAATGGATGGCTTCTTACGTCATCAGGGACCACCAGCCTTCTTGAATGGTCCCTGCTCAGAAACTGAAAACAAAAGCAAAGAATTAATGCACTTGCACTTCACTCACTGCAGCTTTGCTCCTCACAAATGTTGCAAGTTTGTAAACAACTGTCCATAACGGATGTACAGTTTTAATAGCATAGCACCAAGCTGGGTTTTGTTGCAGCATTCAAGGCATATCGTTGTACACATTATCACAGAGTTGACTTTTACAACACCAATTAGGTAAACACACAACAGTATTATTAACATAATTATAAGAAATGTAATTCACTCTTATAATTAGTTAATAATGCATGTAGTGTGAAATGCAGACATCAGTTACTTGAACATTTTGTTTATTTTTCCCTCAGACAGTGCCAATTACAGTTGTGTACCTTTCAACACAACAGTCCTGATTTTAAACTAGTTTTCACCATAATAGTGCCACTTATTGCATCAAACTTAAAGTGTTAAATTTTACACAGGTGAGCATGAGGAACTGTGTACATTGTTTTATCATTTATGGACAACGAGGTTCTTAAAAGTTTAAGGCACTATGTGGCAAGTTTTATATGCTACAGCAGTCTAAGAAAAATTGTGCTGAATATGGGATACAGCTGGACAATGGTTCAACAACCAGAAAGATTTTAATTCATCAAGTTTCATCAGAGAAACATACATCTTTCATCACAGATATCTCACACTTCAAGCAAGAAGGAAACTCAACTAGGAATTTGTGGCATGACATCACACACCAGGAATTATGTCAGTTAATATGCAAAGGTGAACAATTAATTACCATACATGCCAGACGGGAAAATGGACTAGTTCATAATCCTCTGGTAATACAAAAATCTAGCTGAAGCATTTTGGATGTCAATAATGAAGTGCACTCAACAAATTACAAAAAATGTCTGTGCAGAACGCAAAACCCAAATTTCAAGGCACACTTGTTGATTGTGGGCATACATGCATACAGAATAGCCCCACATTTACACAGAAAAATGTGTGAATCATTAATTTGCTTCATAAACACAAAATTCTTTAGTCTGTTAAAGTGGTGAAACAACAGTTGTAGAAATTAATTCTAATTCACAGACCATCCTACAAGAAATTCTCCACGGACACACCATTCTTCATTTGTCTTCTAACCACCCTGATCCCATGAAACCCACAAAAACCAACTTGGAACAGTAAAATTAAATTGTTTTGCAAAGAAACATTACACACGAGAAGATACTAAAAAGTTGTGTAAAAAATTTAGTGCAGTAGAAATACTCCAGTGTTGTCCTGTTTGTTAACATATCAAGAATTTGAAACGGATTCTTGCAAAACAAATTTTTGGTTGACCTAAGAGTAGGGCAGTTGAGAAGTCATTTATATAGTCACACGTACTAGCGATGAACTTTCAGGCGTTTAAGATTTATAATTCTGGGGCATCAGTTGATATTACGGCATAAATAATGTGTCTGTTTGGTGTGCCATGCACTGTATGGACAAACATCACTGGCATGCTCCCCTTTCTTAGAAATTCCACTTATATATGAAGTCACCCATCAGCACAGCTACACTGTGTGTGGTGTACCCAAATTTGTGATGATGTTACTTTTATACTGAAGCATGTGGAGAATGAAAGATGAGTGAAGTCAGAAAATAAACCTCCATATTCGGTGCCTTTCCGTTATTAGACTGCTACACAGTTAATTTATTAAAACTGGATAGTGCAGTTACAGTCAGATCACATACACAATTGCATAACATTACAAAGAAAATAATTATGACACCATAGAACTTTCTGCCTGTGTGAATTTAGCAGAATATCGGGACAGGGAAAGCAAAGAGGATTCAGTCTTAAATATCTGTGTTTAGTATGAATGTAAACACAGACTAATGTGTAACAAGTTAATTATATTAGACCTTATAACACAACTTTTAAAAGGTTATCCCTATACAGGCAGGGAGAGGCCCTTAGGGCTCTAGGAGGTTGAGGCTCCCAGGATTTCTAGAAATTCTCACATGAAGGTGGCAAAGTTGTCAGCCCTACGCACCAGCCATCTTTACTCCCCAGGAGATATGCCTGTTACTCATTTCCCTTATAGGCTGATTAGACCCCTGGGCCACAGTGTGGTCGAGGATTAAGTCGATGAGAAATCACAATGACACCATTGGGAATCGAACCTGCACCCTTCCGGCTTGTAGCACAGTGCACAAGCATTAACTGAACAACTATGTGATACTATCGTGACAAAAGTGTAAATATCTCTTCCTCATTTTAAGGATCTGCCTTGCATCCTGGTACATACAGTGTGTTGAAACACATCTTGGCAATGTCTAGATTGGAGGATTGTGAGACTCATGTCCACATGTTGTATCCTTTAGTGACAAGAGTTTCTCAATTCATGTTATAAACAGCATGAAGTAAAGTAAGAAGGATTATAAAACAGAGTGAATGCATATTTTATAGAGTGTGAAAATGAAGCTGAAAGTTTAAATGAAGCTGAACCTGAATGTCAGAATAATGATCTGTAGATAAGTGTTGGGGGAATCCCATAAGTTACACAAACATGGAACTCTTATAAAACAACCAACACCCAAAATATATGTAACCTTTTATAGATCCAGAGGCACAAAATTCTCTCATAATTATTTAATAACATTGCACAAAAGAGATTTAATGGTAACTTTTTTAATGCCTGAGTTTTGATGTTAATCATACTTACTCCTTGCATTATGGACACAGCCTCCCTGGACAGTGATTCCGGGTACCAGACGCTGTCATAGACAATGGAGTCCAGCACCGTACAATCAACATGGGGCCAGAAAGGGCGATGACCAGCCAGCATCTCGTAAATCGTTAATCCTAGGGCCCACCAATCAACTTCATGCCCGTACTGCAGTCTTAGGGCTATCTGCAGATACCACAAGAGAAAAACAATCAATTTTTAAGTTAGTCATCCCGTTGTGTTACAGATAAGATACTTGTAGAAGAAAAAAGTACCATCAACACAACTAAAATGTCTGTATTACTCATTGTTGCAATGTTTGACCACAGGGAGTCATCTTCACTATCACGAGTCAAGCTAGAAACATTCATAAATATAACTGACATTCTAACTAATATTTTAGACATAGCAACATGTACCTTAGTATGATGTAATAACTGAGAAATAATTAATAACTGCAATGCAATTGTATACAACCTTTTATGGGGTTTTTAAACAATTTTTAGCCTGAATATGACCCACTGCAGTTGAAACATATTACAACAATAAATACAGACATTATAGATGTGTTGACAGTACTTTATTCTGTTATCAAAAAATTAGTTGAACTCAAATTTCCACCTGCTGAATAACAACAATTAAACTTACTTTAAATTGGATAACAATATTAACACAAAATTAAAATTGCCGATCAAGATACAAAGCAGTCATATTTAGTTAAATCTGGGGCCATGTATTCAGGGGTTCCACAGAAACTTTTGGTTCTTGTCTAATCAAAAATTCCCCCTTTTGCTAGGCCAAAATCAGAGACCTTGATATGGCCCTCTTTGTCCAGGAGAATGTTGTATGGTTCGAGGTCCATGCAAATCAAAGACACATTTGATACATTCATATACAACATACAAGTTCCTAGAGTAGTCTTCAGTATTATGCCGCCAGCTCATACTATCTTACAACTGACATCTACTACGTCACCATATGTTTCAGGGTAGGAATATTGGTACAAACTATTAAGGGCAATATGAATTATTGCAGAAATGAATATTATGGTGACTTGCAATCTGTAACATTCATTATGAAAACTTTTCAGGCCAGACCCTCACAAAGCAGGCATGTAACATTAAACATGTTGCTATGCACATGTGAAAAGCAAGGCTGACATATTAAAGCTACATCAATTCTACTGACGTTACGAGTAAAAATATTATGTGTCATATGTTGAGTATTCAGAAAGAGTGAAATACAACTATGGCGTTCTTTAGTATCTTGACAATTGGAATAATGGATATGTGTACTAAAATTTAGTTCTTAGACATTGACGTTCCGAGAAAACACATTTGAAATTTTTAAGCGTTTTCAGCTTCTAAAACGTTGAATTAAAACAATTCTATCTTTAACCCTTAACAAGATTATTGTTTGTATAAATTTAGGGAAGGGTAAAACCCTAGTCTGTCTAATAGTTTCGTTTACATATGATGTCATTTCTTTGGTTTAAGTTGAAGTAAAAACGAACTTTACTGATTAACGCTACATCAATTCTACTGACGTTACGAGTAAAAACTTTATGTCTCATATGTTGAGTAATCAGAAAGAGTGAAATACAACTATGGCGTTCTTTAGTATTTTGACAATAGGAATAAAGGAGTGTGTACTAAAATTTAGTTCTTAGACATTGACGATCCGAGAAAACACATTTGAAATTTTTAAGCGTATTCAGCTTCTAAAACGCTTAATTGAAACAATTCTAACTTAAACCGTAAACAAAATTATTGTTTGTATAAGTTTTTGGGAAACGTAAAACCCCAGTCTGTCTAATAGTTTTGTTTACATATGATGTCATTTCTTTGGTTTAAGTTGAAGTAAAAACGAACTTTGTTGATTAAAGCTACATCAATTCTACTGACGTTACGAGTAAATATTTAATGTCTCATATGTTGGGTAATCAGAAAGAGTGAAATACAACTATGGCGTTCTTTAGTATTTTGACAATAGGAATATTGGATTTGTGTACTAAAATTTAGTTCCTAGACATTGACGTTCCGAGAAAACACATTTGAAATTTTTAAGCGTTTTCAGCTTCTAAAACGCTGAATTGAAACAATTCTATCTTCAACAGTTAACAAGGTTATTGTTTGTATAAATTTAGGGAAAGGTAAAATCCCAGTCTGTCTATTAGTTTTGTATACATATGATGTCATTTCTTTGGTTTAAGTTGAAGTAAAAACAAACTTTAGTGATTAATGCTACATCAATTCTACTGACGTTACGAGTAAAAATTTTATGTCTCATAAGTTGAGTAATCAGAAAGAGTGAAATAAAACTATGGAGTTCTTTAGTATTTTGACAATAGGAATAATGGATTTGTGTACTAAAATTTAATTCTTAGACACTGACGTTCCGAGAAAACACATTTGAAATTTTTAAGCGTTTTCAGCTTCTAAAACGCTGAATTGAAACAATTCTAACTTAAACCGTAAACAAGATTATTGTTTATACAAGTTTTTGGGAAACGTAAAACCCCAGTCTGTCTAATAGTTTTGTTTACATATGATGTCATTTCTTTGGTTTAAGTTGAAATAAAAACGAACATTGTTGATTAAGCTACAACAATTCTACTGATGTTACGAGTAAAAAATTTATGTCTCATATGTTGAGTAATCCGAAAGGGTGAAATACAACTATGGCGTTCTCTAGTATCTTGACAATAGGATAAATGTATTTGTGTACTAAAATTTTTTTCTTAGACATTGCCATAAGAAAAACACATTTGAAATTTTTTAGCGTTTTCGGCTTCTAAAACGCTGAATTGAAACAGTTATTTCTTTAAACGTTAACAAGATTATTGTTTGTATAAATTTAGGGAAAGGTAAAACCCCAGTCTGTTTAATAGTTTTGTATACATATGATGTCATTTCTTTGGTTTAAGTTGTAGTATAAACTAACTTTGCTGATTAAAGCTATATCAATTCTACTGACGTTACGAGTAAAAATATTGTCTCATATGTTGAGTAATCAGATACAGTGAAATACAAGTCTGGCGTTATTTAGTATCTTGACAATAGGAATAATCGATATGTGTAAAAAAATTTAGTTCTTAGAAATTGACGTTCCGAGAAAACACATTTGAAATTTTTAAGCGTTTTCAGCTTCTAAAACGCTGAATTTAAACAATCCTAAATTTAACCGCAAACAAGATTATTGTTTGTATAAATTTAGGGAAAGGTAAAACCCCAGCCTGTCTAATAGTTCTGTATACATATGATGTCATTTCTTTGGTTTAAGTTGAAGTAAAAATGAACTTTACTGATTAACGCTATCACAATTCTACTGACGTTACCATAAAAAATTTTATGATTCATATGTTGATTAATCAGAAAGAGTGAAATACAACTATGGCGTTCTTATTTATTTTGACAATAGGAATAATGGATTTCTGTACTAAAATTTAGTTCTTAGACATTGACGTTCCGAGAAAACACATTTGAAATGTTTAAGCGTTTTGAGCTTCTAAAACGCTGAATTGAAGCAATTCTAACTTTAACCGTGAACAAGATTATTGTTTGTATAAGTTTTTGTTAAACGTAAAACCACAGTCTGTCTAATAGTTTTGTTTACATATGATGTAATTTCTTTGGTTTAAGTTGAAGTAAAAACGAACTTTGTTGATTAAAGCTACATCAATTCTAATACGTTACGAGTAAAAATTTTATGTCTCATACTTTGAGTAATCAAAAAGAGTGAAATACAACTATGGCGTTCTTTAGTATTTTGACAATAGGAATAATGGATTTGTGTACTAAAATTTAGTTCTTAGACATTGACGTTACGAGAAAACACATTTGAAATTTTTAAGCGTTTTCAGCTTCTAAAACGTTGAATTGATAAAATTCTATCTTTAACCGTAAACATATTATTGTTTGTATAAAATTAGGGTAATGTAAAACCCCAGTCTGTCTAATAGTTTCGTTTACATATGATGTCATGTCTTTGGTTTAAGTTGAAGTAAAAACGAACTTTACTGATTAACGCTACATTAATACTACTGACGTTACGAGTAAGAATTTTATGTCTCATATGTTGAGTAATCAGAAAGAGTGAAATACAACTATGGCGTACATTAGTATTTTGACAATAGGAATTATGGATTTGTGTAGTAAAATTTAGTTGTTAGAATAGACGTTCCGAGAAAACACATTTGAAATTTTAAGCGTTTTCAGCTTCTAAAACGGTGAATTGAAACAATTCTATTTTTAAACGTTAACAAGATTATTGTTTGTATAAATTTAGGGAAATGTAAAATCCCAGTCTGTCCATTAGTTTTGTTTACATACGATGTCATTTCTTTGGTTTAAGTTGAAGTAAAAACGAACTTTGTTGATTAAAGCTACATCAATTCTACTGACGTTACGAGTAAAAATTTTATGTCTCATATGTTGAGTAATCAAAAAGAGTGAAATACAACTATGGCGTTCTTTAGTATTTTGACAATAGGAATAATGGATTTGTGTACTAAAATTTAGTTCTTAGACATTGATGTTCCGAGAAAACACATTTGAAACTTTTAAGCATTTTTAGCTTCTAAAACGTTGAATTGATACAATTCTCTCTTTAACCGTTAACAAGATTATTGTTTGTATAAATTTAGGGGGAAAAGTAAAACCAGTTGCATTTGTTTTTTAAAAATGTATTTCTTTGGTTTTTAGTTGGTTTTTAAAAGAAAATTTTTTGTTAAAATTAATTTAGATTAGGAAATTTTGTTCAATTTGAGTAATCAGAAAGAGTGAAATAAAACTATGGCGTTTTTAGTATTTTGACAATAGGAATAATGGATTTGTGTACTAAAATTTAGTTCTTAGACATTGACGTCGAGAAAACACATTTGAAATTTTTAAGCGTTTTCAGCTTCTAAAACGCTGAATTTAAACAATTCTAACTTTATCCGTAAACAAGATTATGGTTTGTATAAATTCAGGGAAAGGTAAGACCCCAGTCCGTCTAAAGTTTTGCTTACATATGATGTCATTTCTTTGGTTTAAGTATAGGAAAAAACAATTTTTGCAAATTAAAGCTACGTAATATCTACTGACGTATGAGTCAAACAAAATATCTGAGGTAGTAAACCTAACTGGACTCGAAGAAGATCTTCTACACATTGTGACAACCGTAAGAAGTCACTAACAGTGAAGCAGCTGTGGTATTAATAAACCACTAAAACACAAATCCCTTATCCCACCGCTGACACCATTTGTGTACTGGTAAAGAGGAATAATGGATACGTGTAATAAAATTTATTTGCTAGACATTGACGTTCCTAGAAAACACATTTGAAATTTTTAAGCGTTTTCAGCTTCTAAAACTGTGAATTGAAACAATTCTATTTTTAAACGTTAACAAGATTATTTTTTGTATAAATTTAGGGAAATATAAAAACCCAATCTGTCTATTAGTTTTGTTTACATATGATGTGATTTCTTTTTTTAAGTTGAAGTAAAAACGAACTTTACTGATTAACGCTATCACAATTCTACTGACGTTACCATAAAAAATTTTATGATTCATATGTTGAGTAATCAGAAAAAGTGAAATACAACTATGGCGTTCTTATGTATTTTGACAATAGGAATAATGGATTTCTGTACTAAAATTTAGTTCTTAACATTGACGTTCCGACAAAATCATTTGAAATGTTTAAGCGTTTTGAGCTTCTAAAACGCTGAATTGAAACAATTCTAACTTTAACCGTGAACAAGATTATTGTTTGTATAAATTTAGGGAAGGGTAAAACCCTAGTCTGTCTAATAGTTTCGTTACATATGATGTCATTTCTTTGGTTTAAGTTGAAGTAAAAACGAACTTTACTGATTAACGCTACATCAATTCTACTGACGTTACCATAAAAAATTTTATGTTCATATGTTGAGTAATCAGAAAGAGTGAAATACAACTATGGCGTTCTTTGTATTTTGACAATAGGAATAATGGATTTCTGTACTAAAATTTAGTTCTTAGACATTGACGTTCCGACAAAACACATTTGAAATTTTTAAGCGTTTTCAGCTTCTAAAACGCTGAATTGAAAACAATTCTAACTTTAACCGTAAACAAGATTATTGTTTGTATAAATTTTGGAAAGCGTAAAACCCAGTCTGTCTAATAGTTTGTTTACATGATGTCATTCTGTTAAGTTGAACGACTTGTGATTAAGCTAACATTCTACTGACGTAGATAAACAAATTAGTCCATTATAACCAACGCTGAAAACACGGCTTCTTTGTATTGACAATAGGAATAATGGATGTGTAACTAAAATTTATTTCTTAGACATTGACGTCCTAGAAAACACATTTGAAATTTTTAGCGTTTTCAGCTTCTAAAACTGTGAATTGAAACAATTCTATTTTAAACGTTAACAAGATTATTTGTTTGTATAAATTTAGGGAAAAGTAAAAACCCCAGTCTGTCTAATAGTTTTGTTTACATATGATGTCATTTCTTTGTTTTAAGTTGAAGTAAAAACGAACTTTACTGATTAAACGCTATCACAATTCTACTGACGTTACGAGTAAAAATTTTAGTCTCATATGTTGAGTAATCAGAAAAAGTGAAATACAACTATGGCGTTCTTATGTATTTTTGACAATAGGAATAATGGATTTCTGTATAAAATTTAGTTCTTAGAAATTGACGTTCCGAAAAACCATTTGAAATTTTTAAGCGTTTTAGCTTCTAAAACGCTGAATTGAAACAATTCTAACTTTAACCGTAACAAGATTATTGTTTGTATAAATTTAGGGAAAGGTAAAACCCTAGTCTGTCTAATAGTTCGTTACATATGATGTCATTTCTTTGGTTTAAGTTGAAGTAAAAACGAACTTTACTGATTAACGCTATCACAATTCTACTGACGTTACCATAAAAAATTTTATGATTCATATGTTGAGTAATCAGAAAAGTGAAATACAACTATGGCGTTCTTATGTATTTTGACAATAGGAATAATGGATTTCTGTACTAAAATTTAGTTCTTAGACATTGACGTTCCGAGCAAAACACATTTGAAATGTTTAAGCGTTTTGAGCTTCTAAAACGCTGAATTGAACAATTCTAACTTTAACCGTGAACAAGATTATTGTTTGTATAAATTTTAGGTAAAGGTAAAACCCAGTCTGTCTAATAGTTTGTTTACATATGATGTCATTTCTTTGGTTTAAGTTGAAGTAAAAACGAACTTTCTGATTAAACGCTACATCAATTCTACTGACGTTACGAGTAAAAATTTTATGTCTCATATTTGAGTAAACAGAAAGAGTGAAATACAACTATGGCGTTCTTTAGTATTTTGACAATAGGAATAAAGGATTTGTGTACTAAAATTTAGTTCTTAGACATAGACGTTCCGAGAAGACACATTTGAAATTTTTAAGTGTTTTCAGCTTCTAAACGGTGAATTGAAACAATTCTATTTTTAAACGTTAACAAGATTATTGTTTGTATAAATTTAGGGAAATGTAAAATCCCAGTCTGTCTATTAGTTTTGTCTACATATGATGTCATTTCTTTGGTTTAAGTTGAAGTAAAAACGAACTTTGTTGATTAAAGCTACATCAATTCTACTGACGTTACGAGAAAATTTTATGTCTCATATGTTGAGTAATCAAAAGAGTGAAAAAAAACTATGGCGTTCTTTAGTATTTTGACAATAGGAATAATGGATTTGTGTACTATAATTTAGTTCTTAGACATTGACGTTCGAGAAAACACATTTGAAATTTTAAGCTTTTCAGCTTCTAAAACGCTGAATGAAACAATTCTAACTTAAACCGTAAACAAGATTATTGTTTGTACAAGTTTTGGGAAACGAAAACCCCAGTCTGTCTAATAGTTTGTTTACATATGAGTCATTTTTTTGGTTTAAGTTGAAATAAAAACGAACATTGTTGATTAAGCTACACCAATTCTACTGACGTTACGAGTAAAAAATTTATGTCTCATATGTTGAGTAATCAAAGGTGAAATACAACTATGGCGTTCTTTAGTATTTGACAATAGGATAAATGATTTGTGTACTAAAATTTATTCTTAGACATTGACATACCGAGAAAACACATTTGAAATTTTTAGCTTTTCGCTTCTAAAACGCTGAATTGAAACAATTTCTTTAAACGTTAACAAGATTATTGTTTGTAAAATTTAGGGAAAGGTAAAACCCCAGTCTGTTTATAGTTTGTTACATATGATGTCATTTCTTGGTTAAGTTGAAGTAAAACTAACTTCTGATTAAAGCTATCAATCTACTGACGTTACGAGTAAAATATGTTCATATGTTGAGTAATCAGAAAGTGAAATACAAGTCTGGCGTATTTAGTATCTTGACAATACGAATAATCGATTGTGTAAAAAAATTTAGTTCTTAGAAATTGACGTTCGAGAAAACACATTTGAAATTTTTAATGTTTACAGCTTCTAAAACGCTGAATTTAACAATCTAATTTACGCAAACAAGATTATGTTTGTATAAATTTAGGAAAGTAAACCCAGCCTGTCTATAGTTTTTACATATGATGTCATTTCTTTGGTTTAAGTGAAGTAAAAGAACTTTATGATTAAGCTACACAATTCTACTGACGTTACAAAAAAATTTTATGTTCATATGTTGAGTAATCAGAAAGAGTGAAATAAACTATGCGTTCTTATGTATTTGACAATAGGAATAATAGATTTCTGTACTAAAATTAGTTCTTAGACATTGACTTCCGAGAAAACACATTTGAAATTTTAAGCGTTTTGAGCTTCTAAAACGCTGAACGTAAAACCACAGTCTGTCTAATAGTTTTGTTTACATATGATGTCATTTCTTTGGTTTAAGTTGAAGTAAAAACGAATTTGTTGATTAAAGTACATCAATTCTACTACGTTACGAGTAAAAATTTTATGTCTCATATTTGAGTAATCAAAAAGAGTGAAATACAACTATGGCGTTCTTTAGTATTTGACAATAGGAATAATGGATTTGTGTACTAAAATTAGTTCTTAGATTTTGACGTTCCGAGAAAAACATTTGAAATTTTTAAGCGTTTTAGCTTCTAAAACGTTGAATTGTAAAATTCTATCTTTAACGTTAAAAGATTATTGTTTGTTAAATTTAGGGAAGGTAAAACTCAGTCTGTCTAATAGTTTCGTTTACATATGATGTCATTTCTTGGTTTAAGTTGAAGTAAAAACGAACTTTATGATTAACGCACATAATTCTACTGACGTTACGAGTAAAATTTATGTCTCATATGTTGAGTAATCAGAAAGAGTGAAATACAACTATGGCGTTTTAGTATTTTGACAATAGGAATAATGGATTTGTGTACTAAAATTTAGTTCTTAGACATTGACGTTCGAGAAACACATTTGAAATTTTTAAGCGTTTTCAGCTTCTAAAAACTGAATTTTAACAATTCAAATTTAACGTAAACAAATTATTTTTGTATAAAATTAGGGAATGTAAAACCCAGTCTGTCTAATAGTTTCGTTTACATATGATGTCATTCTTTGGTTTAAGTTGAAGTAAAAACGAACTTTTGATTAACGCTACATTAATCTACTGACGTTACGAGTAAGAATTTTATGTCTCATATGTTGAGTAATCAGAAAGAGTGAAATACAACTATGGCGTTACTTTAGTATTTTGACAATAGGAATTATGGATTTGTGTATATAAATTTAGTTCTTAGACATAGACGTTCCGAGAAGACACATTTGAAATTTTTAAGTGTTTTCAGCTTCTAAAACGGTGAATTGAAACAATTCTATTTAAACGTTAACAAGATTATTGTTTGTATAAATTTAGGGAAATGTAAAATCCCAGTCTGTCTATTAGTTTTGTCTACATATGATGTCATTTCTTTGGTTTAAGTTGAAGTAAAAACGAACTTGTTGATTAAAGCTACATCAATTCTACTGACGTTACGAGGAAAATTTTATGTCTCATATGTTGAGTAATCAGAAAGAGTGAAATAAAACTATGGCGTTCTTTAGTATTTTGACAATAGGAATAATGGATTTGTGTACTAAAATTTAGTTCTTAGACATTGACGTTCCGAGAAAACACATTTGAAATTTTTAAGCGTTTTCAGCTTCTAAAACGCTGAATTGAAACAATTCTATCTTTAACCGTTAACAAGATTATTGTTTGTATAAATTTTGGGAAAGTAAAACCCAGTCTGTCTAATAGTTTGTTTACATATGATGTCATTTCTTTGGTTTAAGTTGAAATAAAAACGAACTTTTGATTAAGCTACACAATTCTACTGACGTTACGAGTAAGAAATTTTATGTCTCATATGTTGAGTAATCAAAAAGAGTGAAATACAACTATGGCGTTCTTTAGTATTTTGACAATAGGAATAATGGATTTGTGTATAAAATTTAGTTCTTAGACATTGATGTTCCGAGAAAACACATTTGAAATTTTAAGCTTTTTAGCTTCTAAAACGTTGAATTGATACAATTCTATCTTTAACCGTTAACAAGATTATTGTTTGTATAAATTTAGGGAAAGGTAAAACCCAGTCTGTATTAGTTTCGTTTACATATGATGTCATTTCTTTGGTTTAAGTTGAAGTAAAAACGAACTTTACTGATTAACGCTACATCAATTACTACTGACGTTACGAGTAAGAATTTTATGTCTCATATGTTGAGTAATCAGAAAGAGTGAAATACAACTATGGCGTACTTTAGTATTTTGACAATAGGAATTAATGGATTTGTGTATAAAATTTAGTTCTTAGACATAGACGTTCCGAGAAGACACATTTGAAATTTTTAAGTGTTTTCAGCTTCTAAAACGGTGAATTGAAACAATTCTATTTTAAACGTTAACAAGATTATTGTTTGTATAAATTTAGGGAAATGTAAAATCCCAGTCTGTCTATAGTTTTGTTCTACATATGATGTCATTTCTTTGGTTTAAGTTGAAGTAAAAACGAACTTTGTGATTAAAGCTACATCAATTCTACTGACGTTACGAGTAAAATTTTATGTCTCATATGTTGAGTAATCAGAAAGAGTGAAATAAAACTATGGCGTTCTTTAGTATTTTGACAATAGGAATAATGGATTTGTGTACTAAAATTTAGTTCTTAGACATTGACGTTCCGAGAAAACACATTTGAAATTTTTAAGCGTTTTCAGCTTCTAAAACGCTGAATTTAAACAATTCTAACTTTATCCGTAAACAAGATTATGGTTTGTATAAATTCAGGGAAAGGTAAGACCCCAGTCCGTCTAATAGTTTTGCTTACATATGATGTCATTTCTTTGGTTTAAGTATAGGAAAAACCAATTTTGCAAATTAAAGCTACGTAATATCTACTGACGGTATGAGTCAAACAAAATATCTGAGGTAGTAAACCTAACTGGACTCGAAGAAGATCTTCTACACATTGTGACAACCGTTAGAAAAGTCACTAACAGTGAAGCAACTGTGGTATTAATAAACCACTAAAACACAAATCCCTTATCCCACCGCTGACACCATTTGTGTACTGGTAAAGAGGGGAATAATGGATACGTGTAATAAAATTTATTTGCTAGACATTGACGTTCCGAGAAAACACATTTGAAATTTTTATGCGTTTTCAGATTCTAAAACTGTGAATTGAAACAATTCTATTTTTAAACGTTAAGAAGATTATTTTTTGTACAAATTTAGGGAAATGTAAAATCCCAATCTGTCTATTAGTTTTGTTTACATATGATGTCATTTCTTTTTTAAGTTGAAGTAAAAACGAACTTTACTGATTAACGCTATCATTAATACTACTGACGTTACGATAAAATTTTATGTCTCATATGTTGAGTAATCAGAAAGAGTGAAATACAACTATGGCGTCTTAGTATTTTGACAATAGGAATTAATGGATTTGTGTAGTAAAATTTAGTTTTAGACATAGACGTTCCGAGAAAACACATTTGAAATTTTTAAGCGTTTTGAGCTTCTAAAACGGGTGAATTGAAACAATTCTAACTTTAAACGTAACAAGATTATTGTTTGTATAAATTTAGGGAAATGTAAAACCCAGTCTGTCATTAGTTTTGTTTACATATGATGTCATTTCTTTGGTTTAAGTTGAAGTAAAAACGAACTTTGTTGATTAAAGCTACATCAATTCTACTGACGTTACGAGTAAAAATTTTATGTCTCATATGTTGAGTAATCAAAAAGAGTGAAATGCAACTATGGCGTTCTTTAGTATTTTGACAATAGGAATAATGGATTTGTGTACTAAAATTTAGTTCTTAGACATTGAGTTCCGAGAAAACACATTTGAAATTTTAAGCGTTTTAGCTTCTAAAACGTTGAATTAATACAATTCTCTTTAACCGTTAAACAAGATTATTGTTTGTATAAATTTAGGGAAAGGTAAAACCCAGTCTGTCGTAATAGTATCGTTTACATATGATGTCATTTCTTTGGTTTAAGTTGAAGATAAAACAACTTATACGATGATACCTAATCATACTACTGACGTTACGAGTAAAATTTTAGTCTCATATGTTGAGTAATCAGTAAAGTGTGAATAATACAAACTATGGCGTACTTTAGTATTTTGACAATAGGAATATGGATTTGTGTAGTAAAATTTATTCTTAGACATAGACGTTCCGAGAAGACACATTTGAAATTTTTAAGTGTTTTCAGCTTCTAAAACGGTGAATTGAAACAATTCTATTTTTAAACGTTAACAAGATTATTGTTTGTATAAATTTAGGGAAATGTAAAATCCCAGTCTGTCTATTAGTTTTGTCTACATATGATGTCATTTCTTTGGTTTAAGTTGAAGTAAAAACGAACTTAGTTGATTAAAGCTACATCAATTCTACTGACGTTACGAGGAAAAATTTATGTCTCATATGTTGAGTAATCAGAAAAGATTGAAATAAAACTATGGCGTTCTTTAGTATTTTGACAATAGGAATAATGGTATTTGTGTACTAAAATTTAGTTCTTAGACATTGACGTTCGAGAAAACACATTTGAAATTTTTAAGCGTTTTCAGCTTCTAAAACGCTGAATTTAAACAATTCTAACTTTATCCTAAACATAGATTATGGTTTGTATAAATTCAGGGAAAGGTAAGACCCCAGTCCGTCTAAAAGTTTTGCTTACATATGATGTCATTTCTTTGGTTTAAGTATAGGAAAAACCAATTTTGCAAATTAAAGCTACGTAATATCTACTGACGGTATGAGTCAACAAAATATCTGAGGTAGTAAACCTAACTGGACTCGAAGAAGATCTTCTACACATTGTGACAACCGTAAGAAAGTCACTAACAGTGAAGCAGCTGTGGTATTAATAAACCACTAAAACACAAATCCCTATCCCACCGCTGACACCATTTGTGTACTGGTAAAGAGGAATAATGGATAGTGTAATAAAATTTATTTGCTTAGACATTGACGTTCCTAGAAAACACATTTGAAATTTTTATGCGTTTTCAGCTTCTAAAACTGTGAATTGAAACAATTCTATTTTTAAACGTTAACAAGAATATTTTTTGTATAAATTTAGGGAAATTAAAAACCCATCTGTCTATTAGTTTTGTTTACATATGATGTATTTCTTTTTTTAAGTTGAAGTAAAAACGAACTTTACTGATTAACGCTATCACAATTCTACTGACGTTACCATAAAAAATTTTATGATTCATATGTTGAGTAATCAGAAAAAGTGAAATACAACTATGGCGTTCTTATGTATTTTGGACAATAGGAATAATGGATTTCTGTACTAAAATTTAGTTCTAGACATTGACGTTCCGACAAAACTCATTTGAAATGTTTAAGCGTTTTGAGCTTCTAAAACGCTGAATTGAAACAATTCTAACTTTAACCGTGAACAAGATTATTGTTTGTATAATATTTAGGGAAAGGTAAAACCCCAGTCTGTCTAATAGTTTCGTTTACATATGATGTCATTTCTTTGGTTTAAGTTGAAGTAAAAACGAACTTTACTGATTAACGCATCACAATTCTACTGACGTTACCATAAAAATTTTATGATTCATATGTTGAGTAATCAGAAAAAGTGAAATACAACTATGGCGTTCTTATGTATTTTGACAATAGGAATAATGGATTTCTGTACTAAAATTTTGTTCTTAGACATTGACGTTCCGACAAAACTCATTTGAAATTTTTAAGCGTTTTGAGCTTCTAAAACGCTGAATTTAAACAATTCTAACTTTAACACGTGAACAAGTTATTGTTTGTATAAATTTAGGGAAGGGTAAAACCCTAGTCTGTCTATATAGTTTTGTTTACATATGATGTCATTTCTTTGGTTTAAGTTGAAGTAAAAAAGAACTTTACTGATTAACGCTACATCAATTCTACTGACGTTACGAGTAAAAATTTTATGTCTCATATGTTGAGTAAACAGAAAGAGTGAAATACAACTATGGCGTTCTTTAGTATTTTGACAATAGGAATAATGGAGTGTGTACTAAAATTATGTTCTTAGACATTGACGATCCGAGAAAACACATTTGAAATTTTTAAGCGTTTCAGCTTCTAAAACGCTTAATTGAAACAATTCTAACTTAAACCGTAAACAAATTATTGTTTGTATAAGTTTTTGGGAAACGTAAAACCCCAGTCTGTCTAATAGTTTTGTTTACATATGATG